>CP125975.1:127345642-128595642 GCA_030063025.1 Avena longiglumis | reverse complement strand
TTAGACTTCTCTTTGCCCCCTGAGCATGACTGTTAGACAAAATGCTATAATATTATACACAAAAGGTAAATATAGTCAACGTTAATAGAAAGGGCCTAAGCGAGCGGTATAGGTTGAAAACAGACACTGGTAGAAAACGCCCCATGCATCCCGGTTGGTAAGGGCCATTAGTCCCGGTTGCCCAACCGGGACGGGGGCATCGGGACTAAAGCTCCAACCATTAGTCCCGGTTGCCCCACCAACCGGGACAAATGGGGGCACACGTGGCGGCATCAGAGCGCGAGGGGGGTGGAGATAGTCGGTTCGTAACACGAACCGACTAATAACTTCTTGCCATGCGAGATTTATACATTTCTCTGCCGCGGCAGAGAATTCATTTTGGCACATTTTGTTGCCACGGCAGCATTTTCGCCACTTTTTGTGCCGCGGCAGAGAATTCATTTAGGTTGTTTTATTGTTTATTTAGTGTTTTGCACTTATCAATGAAGGAACCTTATATTACACAAGATTATCATGACAATATTACATTCAATACAGATCGAGTTCATGCACTACATACAAAAGTTGCTATTCGATGCTACCGCCAATTTCTTGAAAGTTGCTATTTTACAATTCCTATTGTCTATACACAGCCGAGTAGTATTCCCTTGTGTTTAGTACTTCGCATCCAAGAATCCCGCCAATTCCTCCTGTATTGCTCGTATGCGATCCTTTGGCGTAAGACCGTCCGTAGACGTTCGATCTGATTTAAAAAGGAGTCAGCCTAAATGAATATGAAACTAAACACAATTTGATTGTAATTAAAAACTATAGAAATTGTTTACGACGTGGAGTTGCTCTAAATTCCTTCCCTTCTCATCGCACGTCCGGATGAACTCGCATACATAGTATCCACATAGATTGTTACCGTCCTGCGTCAGCACTTTACGACAACAGAGTTCAATCAAAATAATAATCAAGCATGATAATAATCGTATCAAAACTAGAATCAAAGAGATGCGGATATAGCTAGTGGTGCTTACATCTAGTGGTTGAAATGTAAGCTCCTCTTTCCAAACACCCTAGCCTTCTTGGTGAACTGTTTCCAAGCTACCAACAGAGAAAAGCGAATAAAATAAGTTATTAAGTACTTGATATCATAAAATTCACGAACGATGCCGATATAGTGTCGTAATGATTAGAATTACCACTGGAGAAGTATCGCATGTCCTTCCACGTTTCAAGGGGTTTATGTTTCGAGTCCATGACTAGTACACGCCTTTGTCAAGTTGAATGATTAATGAATATAGTGGTACCGAATGGAAAACTAATCAATTATATACTTAACATCGAGTAAGCGAAATAGAAAGTGTATATAAGACAATAACACTCATGGAAGTTGTAAGGAAATAGTATTTCCTTTTGGTTTCTTGAAACCTTAACGCTGTACTATATTATCCTCCGTATCCCGGGGCTTATTTTGAGATTAGCTTCATGAACCCAATATGGGTCAATGAAGCCAATGTCATAGATTTGTCCTCTCCGCATTCGAGAATCTTCATTCGCATATTAAAGTATGATTATATACATGCAATAAACAAAATATTATAGATGGAGACTAAATTAATTACGTAATTAGTACTTACACAATAGGCACTCATGAGAGATTTGTCCAAGGCGTCTTGATGGAATAATTGAAATAGTTCATCAAATTCAATGGATATCATGTCATCGTTTCTTTCCCATGATGCTTTTTGTAACCCTCAAGACTATCCAGTTAGCCCGGCCCTTGTGGCATGCATGTACCGATTATGCAATCTTCGCATTTTTGTTGGAAGATTGTTTACCTCCTCAGGTTTGACGAGAGGTTTTCCGTCTTGGTATTGGTATGCTACTTCACTCACGGGAAGAACTCTAATCGGGATAAGTCTTGGGCAATACTCATACCTTGAGCGGCTTCTCCAGACAGTAACTACCTCTGGATCATACCGCTCTTCGCCCCATATTTGCTCGACTCCACATTGGTTTGAGAAATCACCTTGAGAGGGCGCAAGTCTGTTTTTCTTGTTCTCCGAAATGGGCAACAGATTTCCGCTTGCGTCAAGATTGCTCTTGAGGCTTTTTGTGCTGCATGTGACTTGAGAATAGAACGCCATAGTCCGATGACAGCTTTGGCTCGGGTTGATGAAGAGTCTTTAGCATTTTCAACACTTTGGCTTTTTCTTCTTTGGTCTGGGAACTCTGGCTCTTTCGCCGCCTTAGCTTAAAACGCTGTCGTTTCGCATCAACGATCGCCGCAGCCTCCTTCAAGATACCATAAGCTCTCTTGGGAGGAACCGTTGGTACTTTTGGAAGAGGCTCTTGTTTACGTTTCGGCGATCGCTACGACGACTGAAGAGCAGACGCTTACGCTTTTTATCCCGAGGCGCGATGGCTGCACCGGAGATTGGTGAGGCGACGAGCCGGTGAGGCGACGAAGACGGGCCACGGGCATTTAATTACTGGAGACGGGTGAGGCGGCGAAGATGGCCTTGGCGTGATTTGAAGCACGATACAATCCTTCACCATAGAATGGTGAAGTTTTTCGTCACCCAAAGACAGTACATCCCCTTCACCAAAGGGTAGTGAAGATCCAAAACCTCAAAGGTGGGCATGATTTCATCCACCCGACAACAACAGAGCCCTCCGAACCGGACGACTGTGGTAAGTTGGTGTGGGTCCAATTGGTAAGGCATAGCCGACCGCACCTTCATTGATATGTTCACAACTTTGACATGTAGCTCGCAGTGTGTCATCTCTGTGATATCATCCATTGGGTAGCCAACAGGAGCCATCGTCGGTGCATCATCGGCATCGCCATTGTCATCACCCGGGACCTCGGTGGAAGCCACACTGCTTTTTCGATTATTCGATAGGCCGGTAGCATCGAATGCAGAGTGCTGCTGAGATGGGGCGCCGGTAGTACTTTGCTCTTTAAGTGAGTTAATTTCATCTTGTTGTTGATTTAATCGTTCTTCAATTAAACGCATTCGCTCTTTCTGACTTTCTGCTTCAACTGCCGCCCTGTCCTTACTCCTCTGACGGCTTCTATCAGGATATTTCTTCCTCTTCGGAAACCCAGTCCTCCATGATTGGGAGCCTATTGTGCCTCGTGTTCGGCCATCATGTTCCTTATTTTCAAGGGCGAGTGTGAGCTTATCATTCTCTCTATCGGGAATGAAGTCCCCATCTTTAACAGCCTTTACTGCTTTTCCGATGCTCTCGATTGGCAAGGGTCTTCTTTATGTCGTATGGTATATATACACCTCCTTCCGAGTCCAACGTGCCCCCATGCCCGTAAAACCAATTCCTTGCACGTTCTACCCAATCGTGCCTCTCGGGTGATATTTTTATCATGCGCCTGCTCAAGTTTCTCCCACTTAGGAATGCCAGCCAGAGCCACCTTGCCCCATAGTATGGTGATACTTCTTGTTAGCAGATTCAGCTTATTCATTTCGACATTTTCTTAGCTTTTTCTCGATTTCTTGTATTCCACAAACTCATCCCGAATGGTTTTATCTTCTCAAACCGAATATTCTTGAAATCGAGTCTTCTTTTCCACGACATAGTCAAGGTGCAATCTTTTCTTCCAGCTTGGTGAAACATCGGGCCATCTTCTTCAAAGCCCACTCGACCTTAGCCTCCATGGCTCTCCCATGTTGTAAGGCGTCCTCAATCGGATCCTCCGCATTTGGATCCAGCTCTATCTTCGTAGTTTGAAATTAACCATGAGCCTCTTCCACAAGAAATCTTTGGCGTGGTTAGGGACAAATAAACATGTTCCTCTTCATCCGCATTAGCAGGCCTATTCCAATTTCTAATGGTGATCGGATTAAGTCCCTAACGATTATTCGCATTGTGCCACAAATTTGGTTGCGACAACCGAGTCGCTGCCGCTGCCTGACAATGACATCTTCGATCCTGAACCTCTCATGGTCTTCCAACTTTTGGTTGGGACTCGTCCGCTCTTTTCAAGAGATTCCTTCGATCCGGAGGGCTAAAAGAAGAAAGATCGCCGTTACTATTTCTATATAGATAGCGATGATTAATTAATGAATTGATTTATATTACATGCACCTTGCCGAGCGTCGTCTTCGATTACACAAGGCATCGCCTTCTCTCATGGAAGGCAACACCTTCAACCTCAAACAAGTTGTCTACTCCGGTAAAAGAGGATCACCCTCACCGGAGTTGTTCAGAAACGTTGATACGTCTAAATTATCTTCCCCACGGATCACACCTTGGATCAACTCTTCCTTTTCTTCGTCTCTGACGTGTGGGTCCATATTTTCTGCATAGGTGAAAAAACGAATAAGTCAAAGCGGCTAAAGGAGAAAGTTAAGTACGGTGTTGAGAGATATAAAACCTAATTCAGAGAAACCCTAATATATACATACACAATAATAAAAATGAAGATAAAGGGAAACCGTGTAGTAGATATGCACATCGTCGAACCCACATGCACCTAAGTTGCTTGACAATGTGAATCGGTCAGGGCTACCCACAAGGATCGACCAAGTGGGGCGAAGACCAATAATACCAAAGTAATTAATAAACCTAATAATACCTAACTAATAATAAACCTAATAATCGAAACACTGAAAAGAAAGGGAAACAATCAACACATGGCATCGATGCAATGCTCAAGCAAGTATGATGATATGACAAGTTAATTTTCATTGAATGTAACCCTAAGACATGCTCGATTTATTTCATCGGGTTCCGAGGGGTGAAAATCTAACTCGGGAAACTCCTAACATATGAGAGGGGTGCATTTGTTCTTCTAATTATACTTGTCATTTAAGTTGTTGAACAATGCATGATTATAGTTTAGATAGATAGGTTTCATTTTTCTGAACAATTTGATATATTATTTGTATTTTTCTGACTTATAAACAATAAGTTATTGATTTTACAATATTAAGGCATTTTCTGGAATTAAAAAAAAGGCAAATAGTTTTTACACCGGGCGCCCTAGCCGTGAGATCGAGAAGGGCCCCGTGCCAACTCAGCCTCCACGCTGACAGATAATTTTCCTACCACAGAAGCCTACCACCGAGGTCGATCGATGGGCCCTAGGCCACATCACCGCCACGCGAGCACGAATGACGCCAAGACGACGTCACGCGGGCGTGAGCTCGCAGCAGCGGCAAGCAGCGATAGCGAGCTCCCTCGACGCGGATGGGCGCGTTAGAGAGAGCGCGATGCAGGGAGAAAGGGAGTGGCGGCGCCGCTCCTTGTTGGTCACCGGAGCGTCGCCTCCGTCGAGCTCGAGCGGCGGCGTCGTCGGGCACACGCGGGGAGAGTAGTACAGGAGGAGAGGGAGAGAAAGAAGAACACCGTGAGGATCAGCAGCTCACCAGGAACACGACGGAGGTGGTGGCGAGGTCGGGCGATCTCGGGAGACGCCGGAATCGACGGAGGCGACAGGCGACGAGCTTCCAATCCAGCGATTGAGGTCACGCGAGGAAAAGTAGCGAGGAGCGTGGACGGAGGCAGCGGTGGCGGATTGCAACGCTGGTGGCGGCGAAGCTCGGGCCAGCGCCAAGGCTGCTGAGAAGCAGAGAAGTGAGATGGGGAAGAAGAAGAGGAGGGGCGCAGTTATAAACGAAGGGCCTTTAGTCCCGGTTGGTGGCTCCAACTAGGACTAAAGGTGCATACGTCCCGGTTGGAGCCACCAACCGGGACCTATACTCCAATATTTTCAGCAGCGTTGGCCATGCTGAGGGTCTTTAGTCCCGGTTGGTGGCTCCAACCGGGACATATTCCCTGTTTTCTAATTTTTTCAGGTATTTTCTCTCTGTTCCCGCCTTATTTTTTATTTTGGAGTTTACATTTGTATTGTTTTTTAAATGATAATTAACTTGGAATTTAGAAAAACTTTAAACATAAAAGGTGTTTGGATTTGAATAAATAATTCAAAACCATTTACTTTTAAAAATAATTAATGTAACCATTTAAAATATGAACCATTTACAATTAAAATGAATTAACTTATATTTATTTAATATCAATTTGGAATTTAGAAAACTTTAAACATAAGAAGTGTTTGGATTTGAATAAATAATTCAAAACCATTTTCTGCTTTAAAAATAATTAATGTAACCATTTAAAATATGAACCATTTACAATTAAAATGAATTAACTTATATTTTTTTAATATCAATTTGGAATTTAGAAAACTTTAAACATAAGAAGTGTTTGGATTTGAATAAATAATTCAAAAACATATTCTATTTTTAAAAAATAATTAATGTCACCTTTTAAAATATGAACCATTTACAATTAAAAATGAATTAACTTATATTTTTTTAATATCAATTTGGAATTTAGAAAAACTTTAAACATAAGAAGTGTTTGGATTTGAATAAATAATTCAAAAACATATTCTATTTTTAAAAAATAATTAATGTCACCTTTTAAAATATGCCGTGATTCAGCACATAACATCGGTCATTTGGACCGAAAGCTATGAAACCTCGAACATGATAGGTCATTTTGTGAAGGTTTTTTCGAAACATGATCAATATACCAAGTCTGGTATTTTTCCTTTCAACTATGTAACATAATATGACACCACGCGTAGGATTTTCATTGTTCGGATTTTTTTTGAATTTATTATGCCCGTTTTGAATTATCTGAATTTCTAACTATGGTCGAACCGGTGTGCATGAAGATAGGGGACGGGCATCGTTAGAACTTGCATTGGATCTCTGAAGAAACCACATATTGCGAGTCTAAAATGATTTTTCAAAAATCACGGGCGATAGATCATGTACCGTAGTACAAACCGGACCCACTTCCTACCGATTCGCAGACATTTGTCCTTTTACCGGGATGGACGAAAAGGTTTGAGATGTACCGGTGGGAGATAGTCCATGTAAGGTGGTCTAGTATTTTAGGAAAATGGGACGGTAGCATTGTGAAACGGCATTTTGGTGGTTACTTCACAAAGCGACCCGCTTTTGCGCTCGGAAAATGGAAAAGGGCTTTTCCGACAAAAAGGAAAACTTCCTCCTGCAACATTGTTCTCCATACCAATGTCCACACACATGCATAATATGGGCACAACATCACAAACTATGCCGTGATTCAAGACATAACATCGGTCATTTGGACCGAAAGCCATGAAACATCGAACATGATAGGTCATTTTGTGAAGGTTTTTTCGAAACATGATCAATATACCAAGTCTGGTATTTTTCCTTGCAACTATGTAACATAATATGACACCACGCGAAGGATTTTCATTGTTCGGATTTTTTTGAATTTATTATGCCCTTTGAATTATCTCAATTTCTAACTATGGTCGAACCGGTGTGCATGAAGATAGGGACGGGCATCGTTAGAACTTGCATTGGATCTCTGAAGAAACCACATATTGTGAGTCTAAAATGATTTTTCAAAAATCACGGGCGATAGATCATGTACGTAGTACAAACTGGCACTTCCGCCGATTCTGAGACATTTGTCCTTTTACCGGGATGGACGAAAAGGTTTGAGATGTACCGTGGGAGATAGTCCATGTAAGGTGGTCTAGTATTTTAGGAAAATGGATCAGTAGCATTGTGAAGCGGCATTTTGGTGGTTACTTCACAAAACGACTGCTTTTTTCCGGAAAATGGAAAAGGGCTTTTCCGTGCGACAAAAGGAAAACTTCCTCCGCAACATTGTTCTCCATACCAATGTCCACACATGCATAATATGGGCACAACATCACAAACTATTCCGTGATTCAAGACATAACATCGGTCATTTGGACCGAAAGCCATGAAACCTCGAACATGATAGGTCATTTTGTGAAGGTTTTTTGAAACATGATCAATATACCAAGTCTGGTATTTTTCCTTTCAACTATGTAACATAATATGACACCACGCCAAGGATTTTCATTGTTCGGATTTTTTTGAATTTATTATGCCCGTTTTGAATTATCTGAATTTCTAACTATGGTCGAACCGTGTGCATGAAGATAGGGACGGGCATCGTTAGAACTTGCATTGGATCTCTGAAGAAACCACATATTGCGAGTCTAAAAATGATTTTTTCAAAAAATCTAGGGAGATAGATCATGTAACTGTAGTATAAACCGGAACCACTTCCTTCCGATTCGGCGGACAGTTGTCCTTTTACCGGGATGGACGAAAAGGTTTGAGATGTACGGTTGGGAGATAGTCCATGTAAGGTGGTCTAGTATTTTAGGAAAATGGGGACGGTAGCATTGTGAAACGGCATTTTTGTGGTTACTTCACAAACGACCGTTTTTTGCGCTCGGAAAATGGAAAAGGGCTTTTCCGTATGCGAAAAAGGAAAACTTCCTCCTGCAACATTGTTCTCCATACCAATGTCCACACACATGCATAATATGGGCACAACATCACAAACTATGCCATGATTCAGCACATAACATCGGTCATTTGGACCAAAGCCATGAAACCTCGAACATGATAGGTCATTTTGTGAAGGTTTTTTAAACATGATCAATATACCAAGTCTGGTATTTTTCCTTTCAACTATGTAACATAATATGACACCACGAAGGATTTTCATTGTTTGGATTTTTTTGAATTTGTCCGGTTTGTTAGCTAGTCCCGATTTGTCCCGTTTTAATATTAATAAATGTCTTAAGTGTTACCTAATAAATAGAGGGAAATGCCTATATAAAGAGAGGTTCATATTTAGTCTCGGTTGGAGAAACCAACCGCGCGTTGAAGGATTATGACAGTGGGCGGAACAACACTAATAATAGGGGTGAGTGTCGACATTATGTCGCATGGCTTGTACCTTGTCCCGGATGGTGTCACCAACCGGGACTAAAGATGACTTTAGTCGGTTGGAGACACCAACCGACTAAAGATGAGTCAAGACTAATAATAGGGGTGAGTGTCGACATTATGTCGTGAGTGTCGACATTATGCCGAGCTGCTTGTACTATAAATATGCATCCTTGTGAGTCCAGTCCTCCAGCCAGTTTGAGGCATCTCCAAGATGGTTTTAGAGAGCAGGGACACCACTCCAACCGGGACTAAAGATGAGTCAGCACTAATAATAGGGGTGAGTGTCGACATTATGTCGTGAGTGTCGACATTATGCCGAGCTGCTTGTACTATAAATATGCATCCTTGTGAGTCCAGTCCTCCAGCCAGTTTGAGGCATCTCCAAGATGGTTTTAGAGAGAGGACACCACTACGACCAGTTTTAGGGAGATGCCGACGAGCCCTCCTCCCGGCATCTCAGAAATCGGTCATAGAGGCACTCTAATATGTGAAATTAGTTAGCTCCGAGGTATTGATCTAGTTAGTGAAGTTACAAGCTGCAAGATGGTTTTCGAGCAGGGACACCATCACGCGTTCGAGGAGATGCCGACGAGCCTCCTCCGGCATCTCCGAGAAACTGGTCATAGAGGCACTCCCTAATATGTGAAATTAGTTAGCTCTGAGGCGTATTGATCTAGTTAGTGAAGTTACAAGCTGCAAGATGGTTTTCGAGAGCAGGGACACCACTGCGGCCAGTTTCAGGGAGATGCCGACGGAGCCCAGTCCTCCGGCATCTCCGAGAAACTGGTCATAGAGGCACTCCCTAATATGTGAAATTAGTTAGCTCCGAGGCGTATTGATCTAGTTAGTGAAGTTACAAGCTGCAAGATGGTTTTCGAGAGCAGGGACACCATCGCGCCAGTTGAGGAGATGCCGACGAGCGGGCCCTCCCAAGATCTCCGAGAAACTGGTCATAGAGACACTCCCGGTACAGCCACAAAACGGGACTAACACTCAAGACATTTATTAATATTAAAAACTGAGACTACAAAACCGGGACTAAAGGCCACAAACCGCGAAAGATATCCTTCGGTCAAGCCACAAACCGCGAAAGACATGAACTAGAGTTACATAATATGAGCATGAACTTCTTGGCATATGTCATTCCTTATGACCGCTTCAGACGTAACCATGGAGCATCTTCTTTACTTAACGGAATGCTTGGGTCAGTTTTCACTGTGAAGGGCGGAATTTCATCAAACTTATTATAATCTTCTGACATGTCTATCTTGTCCTCGATTCCCACGATGTTTCTTTTCCCGAAAGAACTATGTGACGCTTTGGCTCATCATATGATGTATTCGTTTGCATATTTTTTCTTTTTTCGTGCGGAGGACATGTCCTTCACATAGAAAACCTGAGACACATCATTGGCTAGGACGAATGGTTCATCTCTATAACCAAGATTGTTGAGATCCACTTGTCATTCCGCATAACCGGTCTATCTTTACCCTTCCCCATTCAGGTTGACCCATTTGCAACGAAACAAAGGGACCTTAAAAGAGACTCCATAGTCTAGTTCCCATATCTCCTCTATGTAACCATAATATGTGTCCTTTTGTCCATTCTCGTCTATTGCATCAAAGCGGACACCACTATTTTGGTTGGTGCTCTTTTTATCTTGGGCGATCGTGTAGAATGTATTCCCATTTATTTCGTACCTTGGAAATTCAATACAGTAGAAGATGGTGATGCGGCCAACAAGTATAGCTGATCTCCAACAGTGGTGTCAGTCAAGAGATGTGTCTGCATCCAACCGCCAGACTTCATGTGTTCATCTGAATCCATGATTCGGGCTTCCCGGTTTTTGGGCGTACAATATTCTTGTGTTCCTCCATATCTGGAGCTGCCAAGGTGGAATTATGTAGAAGCGTGTAGTGTGCTTTAGTGAAAGAATCCCCGTCCCTACATATCGGTGCTTTCTTTCCCAGTGCCTTTTCCACTTAGTCTTCCCTCATGCCATGAGTCGAAACACCAATCGGCTTAAGGTCGAATAAAGTCAACACAAAACTCAATGACCTCCTCTGCTCCATATCCCTTGGAGATGCTTCCTTCGTCTAGCACGGTTATGAACATATTTCTTTAAGACTCCATGAACCTCTCAAAGGGGAACATATTGTGCAGAAATACCGACCGAGAATGGCAATCTCTTCCACTAGATGAACCAGGAGATGCGTCATAATATTGAAGAAGGATGGTGGGAACACCAATTCAAAACTAACAAGACATTGTACCACATCCTTCTCAGAACCTTGGAAGAATATCTGGATTGATTACCTTCGAGATATTGCATTGAGGAATGCACAGCTTCACAATGGGTACTCGAACATTTTCGTAGAAGCCCCTCAATGCAATCGAAGCAACTGCGTCATAATCACGTGATCATGAGACTTCGGTTTTGGAACTTTTTCTCGCCATATTTATTATCCCTTTATATTAGATGAGAAGCCCGACGGCACCTTGATACCGTAAAGGACTTCAAAAAGATTTCCTTCTACCTTTGGTAAGAGCATAGCCACGACATAAGTGACGCCCTTTATCCGTCTTGTTATCTCAGATGCATGTTCTTTGGGTCTTTCATAATTTGTTGGTCCTCCTGCTTTGTGTGTATCTTTTGTCTTCCCATACACGCCTAGGAATCCTAGCAGGTTCACGCAGAGATTCTTAACACGTGCATCACGTCGATTGAAGAGCGGACACGCAGGACTTTCCAATATGGCAGCTCCCAAAATATAGATTTCTTCTTCCACATGGGTGCGTGTCCTAGCGACGTCGTTCGAACGATTGACGCCGGACCCTTTCCAAAGATTACTTCTATGTCCTTGACCATACCAAATACATCATCACCACCGGGAGTTCAGGCTTCTTCCGGTGATCTGCCTCACCTTTGAAATGCTTGCCTTTCTTTCTTACGTGATGATTGGTCGGAAGAAATCGTCGATTCGCTAGGTACACAACCTTCTTGCATTTATGCAAATATGTACCTTCGGTCTTATCTAAGCAAAGGTGCATATCCTTTGTTTGTCCGTCTGAAAGGTTACTAAGAGCAGGCCAATCATTGATGGTTACGAATAACAACCTCGTAGATTAAATGGCTCTGTTTGTTCTCATCCCACGACGTACACCTGGTTTGCCCCACAACCGTAAGAGTTCTTCAACTAATGGCCTAAGGTACACATCAATGTCGTTGCGGTTGCTTGGGCCTTGGATGAGCACCGCATCATAATGAACTTACGCTTCATGCACAACCAAGGAGGCAGGTTGTAGATACATAGAGTCACGGGCCAGTCTTTGTGGATGCAGCTCTGCTCCCCAAAAGGATTCATGCCATCCGACTTAGACCAAACCATAAGTTCCTTGCGTCACCGCAAAGTCCGGGAAGTCTCTCGATTTTTCTCCACTGTGACCCATCGCCAGGTGTCTCAACTCCCCGTCTTTCTTACGGTCTTCTTTGTGCCATCGCAACAACCGGCATGCTCTTTGTTTCTAAACATGCGTTTCAACCTTGGTATTATAGGAGCATACCACATAACCTTAGCAGAACCCTCTTCCTGAGGGGCTCTCCCTCAACATCACGGGGTCATCTCGTCGATCTTATACCGCAACGCTGCATACCGGCATTTATCTAAATTCTCATACTCCTTACACATGAGAGGATGCATCATTAATGCATGCATGTATCTTTTGCACATCTAATCCCGGAGGACAGAGAGTCTTCTTTGCTTCAGAGGTACTCTCGGAAGTTCGTTATGTTTTGGAAACTTTGGCTTCATTATTTTCAGCATCTTTTCAAATGAGGAGTCGGTTAGACCACACTCGCCTTCCATCGCAACAATTCCAAAGGTCGCATCGAGCTTTGCTGCCATCTTCACAATTTGGGTACAACAATTTCTTGTGATCTTCTAACATGCCCTCTAACTTCAACTTCTCATTTTCATTTCACGGTCTCGCTTTGCATCGAAATGACCCTACCAAGTTCATCACCGGCTCATCGATGCCCGTTCTTCACCTTTTTCCTCTCCATTTTCTTCCATTGCGGTATCAACAGATTCAGAAACATATGATGATAGTTGTTATCATCATCTTCTTCTTCACCATCTTCCATCATAACCCCTCTTTCCCCGTGCTTGGTCCAACAATTATAGTTGGGCATGAAACCTTTCATAATCAGGTGGCCGCGAATGATTTTCGAGGAAGAGTACTCCTTGTTGTTCCGACATTGAACACATGGACAACGTATAAATCCATTCTCTTTGTTTGCCGTAGCCACATCGATAAATTTATCCACGCCTTTGATATACCCGGCTACCGCGGTCACCGTACATCCATTCCCGACCGTTCATCTGCATCATATAAGTAAGTTTATCAAAAAACAGGACATCATAAATAGTGAAATAACCAATTCACACCGACACATGAATTGTATCAATGACCTAGAAAAGATAAGATTGCTAACCTCGATCGAGGGAAATAAAGAGGAGAAAGCTCAAGTGCGTCTCGAACACCTTCTATATTTTTGTTCTATGAGAAATTCAGCGGGATTTTTCACTCAAACATTTCAACAAACACCTTCAATGCATGCATGAAAAAAAACTAGCACACACCCTCACACCTTACACCATTCGAAAAAACAGAGTGGAGGCAGAGGGGGCTGGGGCGTTGCATTTATAGAGGGCAAGGGGCCTTTAGTCCCGGTTGAAGCCAGCAACCGGGACTAAAGGTGCGTGCCAGGCCACGTGGCTGTGGCCAAACCTTTAGTCCCTTGGTGGCTCCAACCGGACGCATGCCCCTACCAACCGGGACCCATGCCTGGCCCGTGCCGCTCCAACCGGACGTGCGGTTAGATAGTCCTTTGGCGCGAACCGGACTAATGCTCCGAGGGGTCGCGAACGGATGGCCCTTTTTCCTCTAGTGAGAGTCCTATCTTCACCGACAGGAAAAAACAGGAACCAAAAAGATGCATCAGGCGAGATGCTTACAACGATTACTGAGCATAGTAGACAACATTGGCATGAAGATAAAGTTGCATTATTATAGAGTTCGAAAGAAAGCTATGCTATTCTTCTAATGCTACAAAAATAAAACCTAAATCTAATTATGAGATTTTGGGACTCTTTTCCTGCAGATATATTCCATCCGTCGGGGACCGCGGACGGATCATACAATGGCGATGTTGTGATGGCCTCCTTGGCGCGTTGCCCGTTTGTCATCGTGACGTGGTTCTGACCACCATTATCATTGCGACATGTGCTAATAAACTCGCTGATGATACGGCCACCATTATCACTGTGACATGCATGCAATGATGACTTCGCCCAAAATCCGATCGCCGCCCTCTATGAGTTTATTCTGGACAGCCTGCTAGCCGCGATTATACAAGAGAAATGAATGCTAGATCATAAAAAATGAACAACGAAATCAGGGAAACATAATTTGAAGATGGAATAATGAACATATGGATTAGCGATGAAGGACTCCAGCACAAGGTGAGCAGATATGGTAGAATAGGTTGAGTACCAAAACAACATCCCTCATATTATTTTAGTGATCACACGAACCAAATCCACTACACCAAGTCCGATCATCACGAGAGATGATGTAGCTTCAAAGGCGAACAATCAACATGTTCATCATATCAATCATATGACTCATTCTTTACCTTTCGGTACTCCGTGTTCCGAGACCATGTCTGTATATGCGAGGCAGTTAAGGTTAACCTTAGTATCCGCATGTGCAAATCTGGCTTGCACCCGTTGTATGCATACATAGAATCTATCACACCTGATCATCACGTGGTGCTTCAAAACGAAGAGAATTAGCAATGGTACCTACTAAAGACGAACACTTTATTACTTGATATTTAGTGAGAGAGATCATCTTATAATGCTACTGTTGTAATCTAAGCAATACAATATGCATAAAAAGGATTAACATCACATGTAATTCATAATATGTGATATGATATGGCCTTTCTTCTTGTGCCTTTGATATCCATCTCCATAGCACGGACATGATCTCCATCATCACTGGTGTGGCGTCAAGGTCAATGGCGCCGCTTCATGGTTTTTCTCCACCAACAACAACTATTACAACTACTTTGATGAATAGACACGCAGGTCTTAAACAAAATTTAAAGACAACCATAAGGCTCATGTCGGTTGCCAACTTACAATAAGGATCATTGCATACATCATATATAATCACAATCACATCATGGCCATATCACATCACGACACAAGCCCTACAAAAATAATTTAGATGCCTCTAATTTTCTTTGCATTTTTTACGTGGCTAGGGCTTTCGACTAAGAACTGTTCTAACTTACGAACATGAACCAAAACGTTGATACAAGTATTATCAATCTTCACTATGGTGGGAGATACTAACACCAACAAAGCCACTTGTGCAATGCAAGTTGCACGTTGAGCATGGAGAAAGTCTCATGTACGATGACATGTAAGGTTAGCCCGGGCGGCTTCATCCCTGATACGTCCAAAACGTATCTACTTTCCTGAATACTTTGCGATTGTTTCATCTCTAAACTTGTGTGATTTGGATACAACTAACATAGACTGACATTGCTTTCAGCAGAATTACCCTGGTGTCTTGTTTTTGTGCGGAAAATGAACTATCAGGAAAAATCCCGGAAAATATGCCAAAAACTATTTCTCACCAGAAGATCCATGGAGCCATAAGGGGAGACAAAGAGGACGCCTGGGGGGGTCCTAGACCCACCCCAGGCGCGGGCCCACCTAACCCCGTTCCTGGAGGGGGTTTGGCCACCCTAGACAGCTCCTCGGCCTCCCTCCGCGCCTATAAATTGCCTTCTAACCACGGGGTTCGATAGTTTTCTAGAAAGAGTTCCGCTTCGATGCCTCCACCAGAAACCAAGATTCGGATCGAGAAACTCCGTTCTGGCACCCTGCCGGGACGGGGAATTTGGAGAGGATCATCGCCATCGTTGTCACCAATGCATCTCCATCAACCACCGATGTTTCCCTCATCCATGAGTGAGTAATCCCCCAATGTAAGCTTGAGGATGGTAGGGATTGGATGAGTTCTATAATGTAATCGAATATGATCTGTTGGGGGAATAGTTCCTAGTATCTCTATTAGTGCTATTTGACTTTGTTGCAACTTGTTGTGCTTAATGATTATCACTAGGGCCCGAGTGCCATGATCTCAGATCTGAACTTACTATCGAATCATTATGATAGTATTGTTTATGATCTTATCTGCAAGTTGTGTACACATATCATTGTCCGGATCCAAAGCCCCCAAAGCGACAATAATTGGGACAACCAGAGGGAATGGCTATGGTGTGAGGATCACATGTGTTCACGGAGTGTTAATGCTTGCTCCTGTGCTCTATTAAAAAGAGCACCTTAATTTCCAGTATTTCCCTAGAGGCCCCACTGCCACGGGCTGGCTGGACAGAAGATGTTGTGCAAGTTCTCATTGCGAGCATGTATGACTATATTTGGAGCATATGCCTAGGATTGTTTAGTACTTGGATGCTTATTATTATTTATCTGCAATGCCCTATGTCTTGAAGTTACATGTTTAGACTCGTCCATGCAACGCCCGTCATCTATCCCATATGCCTACCGCACTCGAATCCTACTGTTACCGTTACTGTTACTATTGCTCCTGTTTCACTGTTGCTATTGATGTTGCTTTTCTGTTGTTACTACCAAACTGTTGCTACTGATAAACTTCTGTGAGCAAGAACTATTTCTAGGTGCAGCTGAACTGACAACTCAGTTGTTAAGGCTTGCAAGTATTCTTTGGCTCCCCTTGTGTCGAATCAATAAATTGGGTAATACTACCCGCGAAGACTATTGCGATCCCCTATAGTTGTGGGTCATCAAGACTATTTTCTGGCGCCGTTGCCGGGAAGCATAGCTTTATTTGTAAGTCCACTTGGATATATTATTGTTCACTGCTACTCCTTTCATCATGGGGAAGTCTCGTGATGGAAAGTTCCCTATTTTACCATCCACTACAAGAAGAGATACAGTCCTAAACACCTTTTGTTGCTCTTGATTCACCGTCTGTTATAAGTAAGCTTGTCACACCACCACCACATACTCATGTTACACACACTGCTACTACTGCTGAATCTGAAACTGCTTTTGATACTCATGATGTTACTTCTACTCTGCTTGATGTGATTGATTCATTAGGTCCTTTTCTAGATGCTACTATGGCTAGTCTAGGAAATACCGAAACTCCTAGTGAATACACTGTTACACCTGTTAGCTCACCTGAGTCTAGTGAGAGTTATGATATTAATGATGGTTACATAGAGCTCACTGATGAATTTGTTGAAGAGTGCCGGAAGACACATGGTGCTATTAAGAGTCTCCTTGCTAGACGTACTATTATGCCTAAGAAGTCCTATGCTCCTAAGTTTGCCACCTCTCCCATAGATATTAAAGATAAATATTATGATTTCTCTCTTGATTTATCTTATTTAGATATTGTTGAGAAAGAACCTTTTTTTGGTACTGAAAATGAGAGTGCAGTGGCTCATATGAATGAGCTTTCTACTATGAGTGCTTTGTTCTCTGATGATTTTAAAATGCGCAAGTACTTTGTTGCTAAGGTCTTCCTTTTTCACTAAAAGGAGAAGCTAGGGCTTGGTTTAATAGATTACCTCCTGGTTCCATTGACAGCCCTGATTGCTTGATTGCTTCTTTCTTCCATAAATATTTTCCTCCCAGTGCTAGACATGCTGCTTTGCAGAGACTTTTTGATTTAAAACAGGGATAAGAAGCAAAATTGCCTGAGTCATCGAAAAGATTCTGTTCCTTGATTCATGCATATCCTGGATGTCTATTACCTCAGAATGAGCTTCTTGATATTTATTATAATGGACTAGCTGATGATTCTAGGACCTACCTAGATAGCTTTGCTGATTGTGTTTTCAGGAAAAGGACTCCTACAGATGCTGAAGAATTAATGAACAAGATAAGCAAGAATTATGATGATTGGACTTCAACTGAGCTGAATACACCTGAGCCTATTACTCCTGAACCAGTTGTTCCTGAACCAGTTCCAACACCAACAATAAAGAAGAGGGGAGTTATTGCATTAAATGATGAAGTGATGAAGGAAGCTAAAAAGTGTCTAAAGGAGAAAGGTATTAGAGCTGAAGATGTGAAGAATCTACCTCCTATAGAAGAATTATGTAAGACAATTCCCCACTCATCTACCATTGAGGTACACTCTCTACAACACTTTGATGAAGGTGATATTCCCTATAGTAAGCCTCCTGATCAATGCTTAGAGGAACTTGACATTTTTATTGTTATACAAGGTAATTTTAATAAAAAAGTTCAGAATCATTTATTGGAAAACTCTAGAGCTATCAATGAGTTGAAAGATATTGTGGGAAGAACTTCAAATGATATTAAAATGCTTTGTAAACACTTTCAAATGGTTCAAACCCAATGTCAACACCCGGAATTTTAATCCTAGATGCATGTTATGCCATACATCGCAATCCCAGGATTACCATTTTTGCGAGACATAACAGAATTGGATACCACAGTACATCATCCATTACAAACCATATATAAGGTCTTACACAAATAGGGATCTCATGATCTAGTTCTTAATACAACTTCAAGCAGCGAAATACGTAATAATAACGGTAGCGTAGGCGAAGCTCCATCTTCGAGGTCACAAGCAATGCTGACGATGGGAGATGATCCTAGTTGTCGTAACCTTCCTAGGGTCCATCTTCCAGGTACTCCTCTTCATAGTCTGGCCATGGGAATAGCCAGGGACAAAGCCATGAGTACTCTTTAAGTACTCGCAAACTAATACTAATAAGGAAAAGGGGTTTTTGATAATAGGACACTAGGCTCTAGGGTTGTTTTGCAAAAGCCAGATTTATCTCTACTAAGTTTAGAAGCAATGACTGCTAGTTGAAGTTTTATAACACCTAAGTGGGAACTTGTATTTCATATCACAACCCTGTTGTGGTCAAGTCAAAGTCTCAGTTCATTTCACAAGTCTTTTGAAAACATCTGACGGGGAAACAAGATGCATCTAATCATCCATAACATGCAGACGGCTATTCGAATAGTTTGACACTCTGCAGAGATTGTACACTTTCACCACAACATTCGATACATCCATCAGGAACAAATCCTGAATTCACCATACTTAGTATGCGGATAATCAATCCTAACCTTTCAATTACACGCCCTAGTATAAGCACCCCTCTTGTGAGTTTGGCCTCCCAACCATGACCAACTGTCATCTTGGGTACTGCACAGGTGGACAATCTTCACAAGGTAGCCTCAACTCAGACCTTGGCCGTGAGGGAACTAATACTAAGGTATATATGTTTCCAGTCAAGCCCTATCCAATTCTCGGGTATTGTGGTTGTACGATAAAATTGGAATGGTATCACATCTAGAAAACCATCAATTTTATAAAGGGCTAAGGCTCATGCCTCAAAATTTTCATCGCCAAAATCATCAGGTGTTCGGAAACACATGTCCAAAACATTTCAATAGAATGATCCATCATTCCAAGGTTTTCATAACCATTTTCACCAAGTATTCCCATCTAATGTTGATCAAGTCTTATGCTTAGCACTAGCA
The DNA here is from genome assembly GCA_030063025.1 of Avena longiglumis. Lineage (NCBI taxonomy): Eukaryota > Viridiplantae > Streptophyta > Magnoliopsida > Poales > Poaceae > Avena > Avena longiglumis. Next base: position 128,576,189 of record CP125975.1, on the reverse strand, counting down.
TGTACAAGTGGGGGTAAGCACTAATGAGGGTGGTAACTAAGTGGAGTTTGAACAAAGTTCAATCTCATGCCTTGGGATGACATAAAGATTATCTAGATTAGGCCAAATTTTATGCTCTTTATGCAACCTTCAATTATCTTTCTAATGTCTACAATTCACTGAAGTAAGCTCTAAGTACTAGCTTTGAGAAAGAAATAAAGTATAAAGCTTGTAACTAAAACTAGGATTGGTTTATCAAGTGGGTAGGATCATCTATGCTTAAGGCATATAGTTGGCATGGTGACAAACAAGTATTGGCTTGCATAAGTATCAGTCTAAGCTTGCTAAATTTCAAGTGTTAGCTTGCAAGGTTAATAGCTTTCCTTGTGCATAGCAGTGGTTGAAGTTCTCCTCGGCTTCTTCTTCGTAGAATCCTCCTTCCTCCTCGTATCCTCGGTCGGTACTAGCGTCTATGAATAAATATGAGGTACACAATCACCAAATAATACTTAACTACTTGCATTCATCACACACAAGGGTCCTATAGATGATCTAGCATCATCACTAACATTACAAGATTAAATCTTGGTTTAAATCCTTTTATTTTTAGAAAAATAATTTCTACTCATTGAAAATCTACTTAAGATTTAATATTCTCCAAACCAAACATGGGATCATGTTGACACATGTCATCACCACATATTTTAGTCCATGGGAATGTGATTTCAAGTGGTGTCACAATTTAATAAGGTTTTACCCTTTTATTTTAATTAAATAAAGTGACTAGAAATGCCTATGTAGCATTCTTTTATTACTTGAACATTATTTCGATAAGTAAACCTATATATTTTTATATATTCTGAAAGGTATGGTTAAATGTGATTTTTGAGAGTTGGAATCAACTCAAAAGCTATTATGGTTTAAATTTGAAAAATGTTTGAATACAGAAAAGCTCCTGCCTTGTTATTTTTACCAAGGATGATCTACAGATCCAAATGACTTGAATCCAACGGTCTTGGATTCAGCATTCCTAGTCCTTTCTAACAAAATTGATTTCATTCAATTTGGTTCACTGAATCGGCCTGGGGTGATTTTTGAAACTGGGTACAGAAGTGTGTTTGAAATAAAATGGAAAAGGTTTAATTCAAATGACTGGGCTCTTGGGAAGTGATCTTGGGCGGCTGTTAAGCCTGGCTTACGCTGGCTGGTTAAGTTGTCCCCCACGCCGCCGCTGAGACGAGTGCGAAGCGGTATGGGGCGATGTGGTGCATTCGATCTGGTTCTAATCCAACGGCTGAGGGTCATCGTCGACGTTGGACAACGCCGGCGAGACAGAAACCTAGCGCGGCCAGTGGGGGTCGTTGGGGGCTCACCGGGGTTTAGGCAAGGGTCGGCGAGGCGGGCGAACGACGAAGTCGACAATGGTGAACCTCCTGGTACCGGCAGCTTCTCCTGGGGCGGCTCCAATTGCTGGCCCCCTTCTTCTCTAGCAGCGGCAGGCTCCGGTGAAATTCCGGCGAAGTGTTGCTCGCCTTGCTCCGGGAAAGGGTTGGCACGATCAGTGAGGAGAGGGGAGTGAGATGGTGTGCTCAATTCGTCTGGGGGTGGCCTCTATTTATAGTCACGACGATGAGACCGAACGGGATGGGTAGGCGACGGTGGCGACATGGCTATGGGCTGCTAGAAGCATGGTCGGCGGTGGCGATCGCTTGGTGGTCTCCTGGCGATGCTCTACGGCTTTAATTCGCATGTAGGGGCGGTGCGGTTTGGTCTGGAACGTGCGATGCTCTGCGCGGCAGAGGCGGCGTCTTCGACGGCGAGCGGTGGCTGTGAGGCATGGGGCGGCGAACGGGGATGTCTGGCTGTCTCCTAGGTCGGTGGCGATCATGTATGCACGCGGTGAGGGCGGCGCGCGGTCTGTGGGCTTCGGTCGAGGGTGGCGCTCTGGCGCATGCTCGGCATGGTTGACAGAGGCACGGGCGCGGCGTTCCTAGGTGCTCTGGTCGGTGTCTTCGAGGCAGGGCTGGTTAAGAGGGGGCGGTGAGGCATGGGTGATCTTCCAGACAAGGTTGGCACGGCTAGTTTCTCTCCTAGCTTGCTGTCTACACTGGGGTGGCATGGTGTGCTTCTGCTGTTCACCATTGATGGCATTGCCAAGCTTACAGTGAGTCTAGTGCTTGGTTTAACTTGCTAGATGATCTACTGAGGTTGCTGTGAGCTAGAGAGGGAACAATTTAGGCAAGAATCACTGCTCATAATAGTGTTTGGATTTTGTTTGATTTGTATCTGCAAGGTGTTTGATGAAATGGCCGCAAGAACTCATGTTTTGAATTTTGAAAAGATTTTTGGTGGGTTTGCTAGGTTGCTGCTGGTGAGTCTGCAGATGCTTGGGTTTTGAAATTTGAGCTTGTTTGAGTGGCTTTTGAAAAAGTGGGATCTTCTCATATGATAAAGATTCAATTTTGAACTGTCATTTAAACTATGCATTTGAATGTTTCTGGATGATCACAAAGTGGGCCTTGATACTTTGTTATGAGTACAATCAAGGGGTGCAAAGATCCAGAAAAGTTTCTGTTAAGTTCTGAAAGTTTGAGACAGCCAAATTAGGCATGGGAGTTAAATTGGTCAAAATGACCATTCCCTTATTTTATTTGTTTTGATTTACTTGTCTTTGAGAAAAGTTTGGGAATTTTTTAGATGATTTTTATTTCACCTAAGCATCCATTTACAAGCAAAGGAACACACAAACAAGTTGGTTCAAAAGAATTCAAAATGAAATGCATACTCACATGTATGCTTTCATATTCTTTATTTAGCAATGTTTTTATTAACCCTAAGTTTGATGATTAGAGTTTGATGATCCAAGTTTAGTATTTTTGGGATGTTACAAACCTTCCCCCCTTAAACAAAATCTCGTCCTGAGATTTGAAAAAGGACGAAAAGATTACCTAGGATTTGAAGAGATAGAGAAACTCCGTCCTGATGTGATTTTCGGCCCCGTGTAGCTTCTGCTCGTGTGGTTGCTCCACTGAATCTTGAGAAACTTGATGCTTCGGGTTCGGGTAGTTCTGAAAGCTTCTTCCAAAATATGGATGGGTACTTCGGGATAGGTCAGGTCATCGTTGATATCTATGGTCTGGTGATCGATATTTTTGAACACTTCAGTCTTCTCCGGGACTTCGAGACAGTTGCGAAGTAACGAGATATGGAACACATGGTGCACAGCTGGCATTTCTTCGGATAGTTCCAATTGATACGACACTTCTCCTCGACGATTCAGAATTTTGAAGGGTCCGATATATCTGGGGGCTAACTTTCCCTTGAGTTGGAAACGCTGCATTCCCTTCAATGGCGACACCTTCAGATACACAAAATTTCCTATGTTGAAGGCGAGGTCTCGACGTCTCTTGTCGGTGTAACTCTTCTGTTTGGACTGGGCGGTCTTGAGGTGCTCACGAATCTTGTGAACCTTCTCTTCTGCTTCTCGTAGGATGTCGGGTCCGAAAATCTGACTCTCTCCTACTTCCGACCAGTTCAAAGGGGTGCGACACTTCCTTCCGTACATGAATTCAAATGGGGCCATTTGCAAACTAGCTTGATAACTGTTGTTGTATGAGAATTCTGCAAACGGCAGACAGTCTTCCCACTTGGATCCATATTCTAACACGCATGCTCTCAGCATATCTTCGAGTATTTGATTTACTCGCTCCGTTTGTCCATCGGTCTGAGGGTGATACGCGGTGCTGAAATCTAGGCGGGTTCCTAAACCTTCTTGGACTTTCTTCCAGAATCTCGAGGTAAACTGAGTTCCTCGATCTGATACGATGTTCTTGGGCACTCCATGCAAACTAACTATTTTAGCGATGTACAACTCCGCTAGCTTCGAACTCTGATATGTGGTCTTAAAGGGCAAGAAATGGGCGACTTTGGACAATCGGTCCAGTATGACCCAGATAGAGTCATTTCCCCTACTAGAAGTAGGCAGTCCAGTGATAAAGTCCATTCCAACGGCATCCCATTTCCATTCCGGAATCTGCAATGGTTGCAACAATCCAGCAGGTCTTTGATGTCCTGCCTTGACTCGCTGACATATATCACACTTGGCGATATAGCTTCCGATTTCTCTCTTCATCTTATGCCACCAAAATTGCTCTTTTAAATCTTGATACATCTTAGTTCCTCCGGGATGGATAGAATAAAGAGTATCATGAGCCTCCTTCAAAATAACTTCTTTCAACTCGGAATCGATGGTACACAAAGGCCCTTTGTACCATAGAACTCCTTCTTCGTCTTCGTGAATCCGGTACTTTTGCACTGACACGACGCTTGATTCCGTCAATACTGGCCTTTCCGTTCTGCGCCTCTTTAATCTGACTGATCAAAGTGGGCTGGAGTTCTATGCTAGCCAAAAATCCTTCACTTACTAATTCCATTCTAAAATCTTCCATCTCTTTGTGCAAGCTTGGTTGCTCCTTTTAAATCATGGAGTTCAAGCGGCACGGCCATCTTCTAAGGGCATCTGCTACCACATTGGCTTTACCAGGGTGATAGTGAATGTCTAGATCGTAATCCTTGATTAGCTCAATCCATCTTCTCTGTCTCATATTCAGCTCCTTCTGAGTGAATATATACTTCAGGCTCTTGTGATCTGAGTAAATCTCACAACGGTTTCCCATCAGGTAATGCCTCCATGTCTTCAGGTCTAGAACTATGGCTGCGAGTTTGAGGTCATGGGTTGGGTAATTTTTCTCATGTTTCTTCAGTTGTCGAGATAGATAAGATATAACTTTGCCTTCTTGCATTAGCACACATCCGAGACCGATCTTGGATGCGTCACAATACACATCGAAGGGCTTCGTGATATCCGGCATGATCAAGATTGGGGCTGAAATCAATCTCCTCTTGAGTTCTTGGAAACTCGCTTCACATTTGTCGGCCCATTCAAACTTCTTGTCCTTCTTTAGCAATTGGGTCATGGGTCTGGCGATACTCGGGAATCCTTCTACGAACTTGCGGTAATATCCCGCCAATCCGAGAAATGCACGAACTTGGGTTTGAGTGGTTGGGGCTTGCCAATCCTCTACATCTTTCACTTTGGCAGGGTCAACGGCAATTCCTCCGGCTGATACAATGTGACCGAGGAATCCTACCTCCTGTAACCAGAATTCACATTTGCTAAACTTTGCATACAGCTGATGCTCTCTAAGGGTTCCAAGAATGATCCTTAGGTGTAGCTCATGTTCTTCTTCTGATTTGGAATAAATCAGAATGTCATCGATGAAAACAACGAAAAACTTATCCAGGAAGTCCATAAAAATCTTATTCATGAGATTCATGAAATAAGCGAGGGCATTGGTTAATCCAAAAGACATGACTATATACTCGTACAATCCATATCTGGTGGTAAAGGAAGTCTTGGGAATATCCTCTGCACGAATCTTGAGTTGATGATAGCCAGTTCTAAGATCAATCTTAGAAAACACATTGGCACCGGTCAACTGATCAAACAAATCTTCTATCTTGGGCAAGGGGTACTTGTTCTTGATGGTGACATCATTCGACTTCCGGTAATCCGTACACAAACGGTTACCTCCATCTTTCTTGTCCACAAACAAGACAAGTGATCTCCATGGTGACGCACTTGGTTGAATCAATCCAATTTCCAACATGGCATCCAGTTGCTTCTTCAGTTCTGCTAGCTCAGATGGGTTCATACAATATGGTCTCTGGGCTATGGGTCCGGTTCCGGGAATTAGTTCGATGATAAACTCGATATCCCGATCTGGGGGCATACCGGGCAAAACATCTGGAAATACATCGGGGTATTCACAGACTATCCGGACTTGGTCAATGGTAGGTTGGGCTATACTCTTGTTGCACTTGAATTGGCGAGATAAGGTTTCAGATATATGCTCGACTGATATTCCGGATGTACTGGTCATGGTTATGGATTTCTTGGCACAGTCAATCAATCCTTTATGTTTGGACATCCAATCAATTCCTAGTACTACTTCCAAACCTTTAGTTCCGAGTACTATCAGATTTGCATAAAAATCTATGCCATGGATTCAGAAAGGGATGGCTTTGCAAATTTGCCTAGCCTTGGTGGTTGATCTGGGAATTTGAACAATCATAACATGCTTCAGTTTGGTTGGTTGAATTTTACTAGTGCATGCAAATTCTTAGGTGACAAATGAGTGCAATGCACCAGAATCAAACAACACTCGTGCAAGTACTGAATTAACAAAAAACATACCCAGCACGACGTCTGGCGCTTCCTGAGCTTCTTCAGCATGCATGAGAAAAAGACGGCCATTGAGGTTGAGCGAATTCCCTGGGGCAAACCTTCTTCCTGGCTGAACACGACGCTGTTGCTGAGCTGGGACATTGGCATTGGGTGCTGCGGCATTCTTCTTGTTGGGGAACTCGTTGGAGTAGTGACCCTTATTTCCACTATCATAACAAGTCACCTACGACTTGTCCTTTGCTGCTACGGGCACAGCATTGCTTCCAGTCCTCGGGGCAGTGTTGGTGTTGGTGGTAGCATTGTTGTTGTTGAATTTGGGTGGGGCACGGTTGAAATTGCTAGGGTTGCCGGGGTTGTTGTGATTTCCTCCGGGCCTTGGGTTTCCACGATTGGGATAGGTCGGACGGTTCATCGGGGGTCTGTTGGTTCTTGGGGCAAATCCTGGAGATGGGTTAGGGTGATACTTTGGGGTCTGATGGGTTCCTGGTTGATGCATCATGCGACGCTTGCGGTTCTCATTGGCTTGGTTGATCTTTCCTTCCATCTGGATGGCAGAGTCGACAAGGGCTTCAATATCAGCAAAGGGGATATTGACTAACATTGTCTGCATCTCATCATGCAGACCATTCAGGAATCTTTCTTTCTTCTTGGCTTCAGTGTCGATCTCATCCGGGGCATACCTAGCTAATGACAAAAATTTGTCACGGTATTCTACTACGGTCATCCTTCCTTGCTTCAGTTCTTTGAACTCGTCTCTCATTCTCTTGATCAAACCCGGTGGAACATGCGTTCTGCTAAACTTGACCTTGAATTCCTCCCAGGTCATCATCTGGCCTCCGGTCATTGCGCGCACACTGTTCCACGATGCCCTGGCATCTCTGGCTAGATAGTGGGTGGCGAACAGAACTTTCTCGCTTCCACTCCGGCGACTTCAGGTTATTTTCCATGGTCTGCAGCCAATCATCGGTGTCTAGGGGTTCTTCCGACTTAGTGAAAACAGGTGGGTTGGTATTCTGGAAGTTCTTGAGCTTAGATCCATGGTTGTCCTGATTTCCGTGGCCTTGGTTGTTGTGGCCTAGCTGAGCTATCTGTTGCAGGGTGGCTAGGTTGGCTTGACGTTCCGCTCTTTCAGCTTCGCGGTCAGAGGTCAACATTTGCAGGATCTGCAACATCGGGTCCGGGGATGAACCACTTCCTCCCCGTGGCAACTGAAGATTGAGATAGATCATGAGAAAAGAGAGAAATTTCTAAGGTTCTAGGATTTTGAAAAGTGTTTATAGTTTGACTCAGATTTTCTAGTAACTTGCTTTTCATTCATTCATTCATAGCACACAGTACAACACACACCTCAACAAAGAAAAACAGATGGTTTTAAGAACCATTCTGAAAACTACGATACAGTGGGACCGAATACTACTCACTACGCTAGTGCTCAAGTGGTACTACTCCTCGGAATCTATGGCTTCATCATCCTCATCATCATCGATGAAGGCGAAATCGTCCTCATTGGTGAAGAAGTCCATAGCCTGATCCTCCAGAAAATCATCATCATCGCTGAGATAGGAGTAGGGGTCTCCACGAAGATCCTCTCCGGCATTCTCCCTTTCCTCCAACTGCATGTCTCTCTCGTGGATGGTCTCCTCCAAAGATGAGATACGGTGGCGAAGACGGGCAATAATGCGCTCCTTCTTGTCGAGTTGACAGCGGCGAGACTTGCGATCCTTTGCCAGCATGGTGATGGTTTGGTCCTTCGTCTTGATGATGGCAAACTTGTGGTTGGAGTAGTCACGGCAGTTATCCAACTCCTGCTCACGATCATACATCATGAAGCTAAGGTGGTCCAATTGAGTCTTCAGTTCGTGGTGGTATGGGGCTTCCAGTGGTTGTCCATTAGCATCACGCCTTGAAAAAAACTCAAAGTGGGTACCCTTGATTTGGTTGATACTTTGCCCACACAGTCGAGAAAGAGCTTCCTGCATGGCCCTAGCAAGTCCGTCGAGCCAGTTGTTCTCTATTAAGGTGAATCGAATTCCCTCAGCAGTGGGAGGTTTAATCTTCCCTCGGAGACTTGCAACAATTAGCCACTGCAGATCTTCTCCTCCTTGATCATTGAGCTGAGCTCCGAAGAACTCGGGGTGCGGACGCTCCAGAAGTTCCGAAAGCTGGTCCAAATCCCTCTCAAAGATAAGGTCTCCTCCATTCCCCAATTGATAAAACTTACTGTACTTCACGTCCATCTATAAGAATATAGGATGAGTAAGTTAGTAGAGTGATCAAGTGTGTCAAAATTTTATGTATTTTGCAAGAGTTTTTGGGGAACATGAATTTTCCTGAAAGAATAAAAGGGATAAGAATGAGAATAAGTTTTTGTAAATATTTGCTTTCTTTGGTTTTGGAAACTAAGTTTTTGATTCAAACGTCCAATCTAACTAGGGTCTCCTATGGTCGGGATGGCTCTGATACCAACTTGTCAACACCCGAATTTTTAATCCCAGATGCCTGATATGCCATACTTCGCAATCCCACGATTACCATTTTTGCGAGACATAACATAATTGTGATGGAGGAATACTAATCGGGGTATACCCACGAAGCGGATTCGCCAGCTGGATCGAGCCGACTGAAGCCAAGCCCAGAGCGGGTCGACTCGCCCAATACGGCGACTGGCGCACGCTGGACCCGGACAAGCGGCGCCGACTGGAGGCCCAAGACGACGACTCCAATACAAAGCCCATTAGTGCACTTGTAAACCCTAGATGACTGCATATATAAAGCCACCAGGGGCACCCCCACGGGGTATCCTCTCTCAAAATAGATTAGATCTAGTCTCTCCCTCCGCCTACGGCGGCTTCCATGTAAACCATTCTATGATCATATACTGGATTGATAGCGGGACGTAGCATCCTCCACCGAGGGGACGTGAACCTGGGTACATCGTGTGACAATCTTGCTCCCGGATTCTCCTACGTCGCCTTGCTCCCTCTACGTAAGCTACCCCCAGTAGCATCTGCCGTGCAATACCACGACAGTTGGTGCCCACCGTGGGACAAGCGGTGCTTGGAGGGTGATAATCCGGGCGGGATCCCAGAATATCTTCACCATCAAACTCGGCGGCAGTCGCACGTACAAGCATAGATCGGATCTGATAATCATAATATGATGTACGTCAAGTAGCAGCGTATAAATCGAGATGGTCATCAACATGGATGTCAAACAAACGTGCGCGTCCGATCGCACATGGCCATGACTTGGTTATTTCTATCCGATCTAATCTCTCACGTACTGATTATTCTGATTATTTTGCCTATATTTTATTTCGTCTAATACTTTACCCTTTATTTGATCGCACATGGCTGGAGGTTGAGTTAACTCATGGAGAAGAGCGTGTGCATCAGCATCATCTGGCCATTGGGCTGGGTTTCTTGGGTCGCCGCGACTCCATTAGATTCATTTTCTGATCGTGGCCCTCCAGGACCAGCGATTCACACACACATGAGGAAAACTCAGATTGTATCTCTCTCTATTCAAGTTTTTTCTAATTGTTATATTATACCCTGCTAACTAATTGCTTTGCGCGTACAAGTGCAAGGAAAACCAAGTAGCCATGCGTAAAATCCAACATCCCATCGGCGCAACTTGTCTTTGCTGCTCGTCCCAGCGATGTCGACTCTGTCCTTCTCGCTGTCACAATCGATTGCGGCGCTGCGACTCCGTCGATATACCAGATTTGTCTGTCACGCCGACGTTGTCATGCTGTCTCCATCCGGCCATGGCATCGACTGTTGTCGTCTTCACCAAGTATGGGCTTGGGGACTCTCTATGCTACGGAACTCGCCTAAACGCGGACACGTTTAAACACGGACTCGCTAGGCTCGCCGACTCGCCATGCAGGGGGACTCGCTCAGTGCGGACTCGCCTGCCGTGGGATCGCCATCGCGACCTCGCCCTCGCAGCCTCGCCGTCATCGACGTCGCCATAGCGCGACGTCCGTCCGCGGCGTCGACCCCGTGTCCCCCGCGTCGACTTCGCAATAGCGCGACCCCTGTCCGCCGCGTCGATTTTGCCATAGCGCGACCTCCGTCCGCAGCGTCGACCCCGTGTCCGCCGCGTCGACTTCGCCATAGTGCGACCCCATCCGCTATGTCAAATGCGTACGCCGCGCCTGCTAAGGGACCTTCATCGTCCGAGTCGCCAGAGAGGGTCGCATGCCACGCTGCATGGACTCACCGCTGGGCTTCTCTTCCCTCCGGGAAAAATCAATTCTCCTTCGTCAACCTTTGATAGAGCGACTCGCAATGGCCAAGTAGTGCGGACGAGGACTCGCAAAACGAGCCTCAGACCGTCCACGAAAAACGCTAACCGAGAGCCATCATTGGAGTCACCCTGCTCGACTGGCCTTCCGGGCCAAGACGAATGGCTGTGCTACACAAACAGCACCATGTCCTCCTCAACCTTAGATAGTGCGACTCACACGGCCAAGTACTGCGGACGAGGACTCGCAAACCGAGCCTCGGATCGTCCAGGAAGAACGCCAAGTCGAGAGCCATCTTTGGAGTTGCCATGCGACTGGCCCCCCGGGCCAAGACGAGAGACTCGCTAACAGAAACAGCGCAATCAACATCATCGCGGACTCGCAATCATCGCGGACTCGCCACACTCGGGGACTCTCCCCTCGCGGACTCGCAATCATCGCGATTCGCCACGCCGGGACTCTCTCGCGGACTCGCATCATCGCGATTCGCCACGCCGGGACTCTCCCTCGCGACTCGCATCATCGCGACTCGCCACGCTCGGGGACTCTCCCCTCGCGGACTCGCAATCATCGCGGACTCGCCACGCTTGGGGACTCTCCCCTCGCGAACTCGCAATCATCGCGGACTCGCCACACTCGGGGACTCTCCCCTCGCGGACTCGCAATCATCGCGGACTCGCCACGCTCGGGGACTCTCCCCTCGCGGACTCGCAATCATCGCGGACTCGCCACGCTCGGGGACTCTCCCCTCGTGGACTCGCAATCATCGCGGATTCTCCCCTCGCGGACTTGCAATCATCGCGGACTCGCCAAGATCGGGGATTCTCCCCTCGCGGACTCGCAATCATCGCGGACTCGCCGCGCTCGGGGACTCGGCGCCCGCCGGTCGCTCGACCTTGCCACTCGCCGCGCTCGGGGACTCGACGCCCGCCGGTCGCTCGACCTTGTCACTCGCTGCGCTCGGGGACTCGACGACCGCCGGTCGCTCGACCTCGCCACTCGCCGCGCTCGGGGACTCGGCGCCCGGTCGCTCGACCTTGCCACTCGCCGCGCTCGGGGACTCGACGCCCGCCGGTCGCTCGACCTCGCCACTCGCCGCTCTCGGGGACTCGGCGCCCGCCGGTCGCTCGACCTTGCCACTCGCCGCGCTCGGGGACTCGACGCCCGCCGGTCGCTCGACCTCGCTACTCGCCATGCTCGGCAACAACCACTACTATTTTCAAAATATGAGCCTCAAGTCGCCTCTACAAGCCAACTCGAGCCTCGGGGACTACTCCTAGGCATGTTGTGTGTACGCGTGGTTCCGCGAACGCGGTTCGCCCTCATCGACTCGCCACTGCGGACTCGCCCTCGCGTACTCAACACGCTCGGGGACTTGCCGCTGTGGACTCACCCTCGCGTACTCGACACGCTCGGGGACTCGTCACCGCGGACTCGCCCTCGCGTACTCAACACGCTCGGGGACTCGCCACCGCGGACTTGCCCTCGCGCACTCAACACGCTCGGCGACTCCTAGGCATGCTGTGTGTACGCGTGGTTCCGCGAACGCAGTTCGCCCTCATCGACTCGCCACCGCGGACTCGCCCTTGCATACTCAACACGCTCGGGGACTCGCCGCCGTGGACTCGCCCTCGCGTACTCGACACGCTCGGGGACTCGTCAACGCGGACTCGCCCTCGCGTACTCAACACGCTCGGGGACTCGCCACCGCGGACTTGCCCTCGCGCACTCAACACGCTCGGGGACTCGTCGCCATGGACTCGCCCTCGCGTACTCAACACGCTCGGGGACCCGCCCTCGCGTACTCAACGTGCTTCGGGACTCGGCGTGCCACAGACAGCGCCACTCGCCCGTCGCTCGACCTCACCACTCGTCACACTCGGGGACTCGGCACTCGCCGGTCGCTCGAACTCGCCACTCGCTGCGCTCGGGGACTCGGAACGCTCCATGTTCGGGGACTCGCCGTAACTAGCGGCTTCACCGACACCCTGCGTCTTTCGCCAACTGGCCATCACCGACTGGCTCACGCCGACTGCCTCCCGTTTCACGGTTCTTTCCTCTATTTAGGAGCTCGTACTCTCCGCGCCATGCCTCAAGCCCACGTCGAATCAACAACGCGCTCGGGGACTACTGATGGGGGAATACCAATCGGGGTATACGCACGAAGCGGATTCGCCAGCTGGATCGAGCCGACTGAAGCCAAGCCCAGAGCGGGTCGACTCGCCCAATACGGCGACTGGCGCACGCTGGACCCGGACAAGCGGTGCCGACTGGAGGCCCAAGACGGCGACTCCAATACAAAGCCCATTAGTGCACTTGTAAACCCTAGGTGACTACATCTATAAAGCCACCAGGGGCACCCCCACGGGGTATCCTCTCTCACAATAGATTAGATCTAGTCTCTCCCTCCGCCTACGGCGGCTCCCATGTAAACCAATCTATGATCATATACTGGATTGATAGCAGGACGTAGCGATCCTCCAACGAGGGGACGTGAACCTGGGTACATCGTGTGCAAATCTCGCTCCGGGATTCTCCTACGTCGCCTTGCTCCCTCTACGTAAGATACCCTCAGTAGCATCTGCCGTGCAATACCACGACAAATTGGATACCACAGTACATCATCCATTACAAACCATATATAAGGTCTTACAAAAATAGGGATCTCATGATCCAGTTCTTAATACAACTTCAAGTAGCGGAATACGTAATAATAACGGTAGCGTAGGCGAAGCTCCATCTTCGGGGTCACAGGCAATGCTGACGATGGGAGATGATCCTGGGGTCCATCTTCCAGGTACTCCTCTTCATAGTCTGGCCATGGGAATAGCCAGGGACAAAGCCATGAGTACTCTTTAAGTACTCGCAAACTAATACTAACAAGGAAAAGGGGGTTTTGATAATAGGATACTAGGCTCTAGGGTTGTTTTGCAAAAGCCAGATTTATCTCTGCTAAGTTTAGAAGCAACGAATGCTAGTTGAAGTTTTATAACACCTAAGTGGGAACTTGTATTTCATATCACAACCCTGTTGTGGTCAAGTCAAAGTCTCAGTTTATTTCACAAGTATTTTAAAAACATCTGACGGGGGAAACAGTATGGCCACTCCAACTGTCCATAATCGTGGACGCGGCTATTCGAATAGTTTGACACTCTGCAGAGATTGTACACTTTCACCACAACATTCGATACATCCGTCAGGAACAAATCCTAAATTCACCATACTCAGTATGAGGATAATCAATCCTAACCTTTCAATTACACGCCCTAGTATAAGCAACCCTCCTGTGAGTTTGGCCTCCCAACCATGACCAACTATCATCTTGAGTACTGCATAGGTGGACAATCTTCACAAGGTAGCCTCAGCTCAGACCTTGGCCGTGAGGGAACTAATACTAAGGTATATAAGTTTCTAGTCAAGCCCTACCCAATTCTCGGGTATTGTGGTTGTACGATAAAATTGGAATGGTATCACATCCAGACAAATATCAGTTTTATAAAGGTCTAAGGCTCATGCCTCAACATTTTCATCACCAAAATCATCAGGTGTTCGGAAACACATGTCCAAAAAAATTCGATAGAATGATCCATCATTCCAAGGTTTCCATAACCATTTTCACCGAGTATTCTCATCTAATGTTGATCAAGTCTTATGCTTAGCACTAGCATCTACAAGTGGGGCTAAGCACTAATGAGGGTGGTAACTAAGTGGAGTTTGAACTAAGTTCAATCTCATGCCTTGGGATGACATAAAGATTATCTAGCTTAGGCCAAATTTTATGCTCTTTATGCAACCTTCAATTATCTTTCTAATGTCTACAATTCACTCAAGTAAGCTCTAAGTACTAGCTTTGACAAAGAAATAAAGTATAAAGCTTGTAAGTAAAACTAGGATTGGTTTATCAATTTGGTAGGATCATCTATGCTTAAGGCATATAGTTCGCATGGTGACAAACAAGTATTGGCTTGCATCAGTATCAGTCTAAGCTTGCTAAATTGCAAGTGTTAGCTTGCAAGGTTAATAGCTTTCCTTGTGCAGAGTAGTGGTTGAAGTTCTCCTCGGCGTCTTGTTCGTAGAATCCTCCTTCCTCCTCGTATCCTTGGTCGGTACTAGCGTCTATGAATAAATATGAGGTACACAATCACCAAACAATACTTAACTACATGCATTCATCACACACAAGGGTCATATAAATGATCTAGCATCATCACTAACATTACAAGATTAAATCTTGGTTTAAATCCTTTTATTTTTAGAAAAGTAATTTCTACTCATTGAAACACTACTTAAGATTTAATATTCTCCAAACCAAACATGGGATCATGTTGACACATGTCATCACCACATATTTTAGTCCATGGGAATGTGATTTCAAGTGGTGTCACAATTTAATAAGGTTTTACCCTTTTATTTTAATTAAATAAAGTGACTAGAAATGCCTATGTAGCATTCTTTTATTACTTGAACATTATTTCTGTAAGTAAACCTATATATTTTTATATATTCTGAAAGGTATGGTTAAATATGATTTTTGAGAGTTGGAATCAACTCAAAAGTTATTATGGTTCTAATTTGAAAAATGTTTGAATACAGAAAAGCTCATGCCTTGTTATTTTTACCAAGGATGATCTACAAATCCAAATGACTTGAATCCAACGGGCTTGGATTCAGCCTTCCCAGACATTTCTAACAAAATTGGTTTTATTTAATTTGGTTCACTAAATCGACCTGGGTTGATTTTTGAAACTGGGTACAGAAGTGTGTTTGAAATAAAATGGAAAAGGTTTAATTCAAATGACTGGGCTGCGCGGGAAGTGATACTGGGCCGGCCTGCTAAGCACATCGCTTACGAGGGCTGGTTAAGTTGTTGTCCCCACGCGTCAGTGAGACGAGGGGGTGCGAAGCGGTATGGGGCGATATGGTGCGTTCGATCTGGTTCTAATACAACGTCTGAGGGTCATCGTCGATGTTGGGCAACGCCGACGAGACAGAAACCTAGCGCGACCAGTGGGGGTCGTTGGGGGCTCACCGACGTTCAGGCGAGGGTCGGCGAGGCGGGCGAACGACGACACGACCGAACATCCTGCACCGGACTTCTCATGGGCGGCTCAATCGCTGGCCCCTTCTTCTCCAAGATGGCGGAGCTCGGTGAAATTCGGGCGTCTGCTCGCCTTGCTCTGGAAACGGGGTGGCACGATCAGTGAGGAGAGGGCAGTGAGATGGTGTACTCAATTCGGCTGGGGGTGGCCTCTATTTATAGTCGCGATGATGAGACCGAACGGGATGGGCAGGCGACGGTGGCGACATGGCTACGAGCTGCTAGAGGCATGGCTGGCGGTGGCGATTGCTTGGTGGTCTCCTGGCGATGCTCTACGGCTTTAATTCGCATGTAGGGGCGGTGCGGTTTGGTCTGGAACGTGCGATGCTCTGCGCGGTAGAGGCGGCGTCTTCGACGGCTAGCGGTGGCTGTGAGGCATGGGGCGGCGAACGGGGATGTCGGGCGGTCTCCTGGGTCGGTGGCGATCATGTATGCACGTGGCGAGGGCGGTGCGCGGTCTGTGGGCTTCGGTCGAGGGTGGCGCTCTGGCGCATGCTCGGCATGGTTGACAGAGGCACGTGCGCGGCGTTCATGGGTGCTCTGGTCGGTGTCTTCGAGGTAGGGCTGGTTAAGAGGGGGCGGTAAGGCATGGGTGATCTTCCAGACAAGGTTGGCACGGCTAGTTTCTCTCCTAGCTTGCTGTCTACACTGGGTGGCATGGTGTGCTTCAGCTGTTCATCATTGATGGCATTGCCAAGCTTACAGTGAGTCTAGTGCTTGGTTTAACTTGCTAGATGATCTACTGAGGTTGCTGTGAGCTAGAGAGGGAACAAGTTAGGCAAGAATCACTGCTCACAATAGTGTTTGGATTTTGTTTGATTTGTAGCTGCAAGGTGTTTGATGAAATGGCCGCAAGAATTCCAGTTTTGAATTTTGAAAAGATTTTTGGTGGGTGTGCTGGTTGGTGCTGGTGAATCTGCAGATGCTTGGGTTTTGAAAGTTGAGCTTGTTTGAGTGGTTTTTAAAAAAGTGGGATCTTCTCATATGATAAAGATTCAATTTTGCACTGTCATTTAAACTATGCATTTGAATGTTTCTGGATGATCACAAAGTGGGCCTTGATACTTTGTTATGAGTACAATCAAGGGGTGCAAAGATCCAGAAAAGTTTCTGTTAAGTTCTGAAAGTTTGAGACAGCCAAAGTAGGCATGGGAGTTAAATTGGTCAAAATGACCATTCCCTTATTTTATTTGTTTTGATTTACTTGTCTTTGAGAAAAGTTTGGGAATTGTTTAGATGATGTTTATTTCACCTAAGCATCCATTTACAAGCAAAGGAACACACAAACAAGTTGGTTCAAAAGAATTCAAAATGAAATGCATACTCACATGTATGTTTTCATATTTTTTATTTAGCAAAGTTTTTGTTAACCCTAAGTTTGATGATTAGAGTTTGATGATCCAAGTTTAGTATTTTTGGGATGTTACAAACCTTCCCCCTTAAACAAAATTTCTTCCGAGATTTGAAAAAGGACGAAAAGATTACCTAGGATTTGAAGAGATCGGGAAACTCCGTCCTGATGTGATCTTCGCGCTCCCAGGTAGCTTCCTTTTCTGTGTGGTTGCTCCACTGAATCTTGAGAAACTTGATGCTTTGGGTTCGGGTAGTTCTGAATGCTTCTTCCAAAATATGGATGGGTACTTCGGGATAGGTCAGGTCATCATTGATCTCTATGGTCTGGTGATCGATATTCTTGAACACTTCAGTCTTCTCCGGGACTTCGAGACACTTGCGAAGTAATGAGATATGGAACACATGGTGCACAGCTGACATCTCTTCGGGTAGTTCCAATTGATACGACACTTCTCCTCGATGATTCAGAATTTTGAAGGGTCCGATATATCTGGGGGCTAACTTTCCCTTGAGTTGGAAACGCTGCATTCCCTTCAATGGCGACACCTTCAGATACACAAAATCTCCTATGTTGAAGGCGAGGTCTCGACATCTCTTGTCGGCGTAACTCTTCTGTCTGGACTGGGTGGTCTTGAGGTGCTCACGAATCTTGTGAACCTTCTCTTTTGCTTCTCGTAGGATGTCGGGTTCGAAAATATGACTCTCTCCTACTTCCGACCAGTTCAAAGGGGTGCGACACTTCCTTCCGTACATAAATTCAAATGGGGCCATTTGCAAACTAGCTTGATAAATGTTGTTGTATGAGAATTCTGCAAATGGCAGATAGTCTTCCCACTTGGATCCATATTCTAACACGCATTCTCTCAGCATATCTTCGAATATTTGATTTACTCGCTCTGTTTGTCCATCGGTCTGAGGGTGATACGCGGTGCTGAAATCTAGGCGGGTTCCTAAACCTTCTTGGACTTTCTTCCAGAATCTCGAGGTAAACTGAGTTCCTCGATCTGATACGATGTTCTTGGGCACTCCATGCAAACTAACTATTGTAGCGATGTACAACTCCGCTAGCTTCGAACTCTGATATGTGGTCTTGAAGGGCAAGAAATGGGCGACTTTGGACAATCTGTCCAGTATGACCCAGATAGAGTCATTTCCCCTACTAGAAGTAGGCAGTCCAGTGATAAAGTCCATTCTAACGGCATCCCATTTCCATTCCGGAATCTGCAATGGTTGCAACAATCCAGCAGGTCTTTGATGTCGTGCCTTGACTCGCTGACATATATCACACTTGGCGATATAGCTTCCGATTTCTCTCTTCATCTTATGCCACCAAAATTGCTCTTTTAAATCTTGATACATCTTAGTTCCTCCGGGATGGATAGAATAAAGAGTATCATGAGCCTCCTTCAAAATAACTTCTTTCAACTCAGAATCTGATGGTACACAAAGGCGTCATTTGTACCATAGAACTCCTTCTTCGTCTTCGGTGAATCCGGGTACTTTGCCTGTACCGATACGACGCTTGATTCCATCGATACTAGCATTTCCCTTCTGCGCCTCTTTAATCTGACTGATCAAAGTGGGCTGGAGTTCTATGCTAGCCAAAAATCCTTCACTTACTAATTCCATTCTAAAATCTTCCATCTCTTTGTGCAAGCTTGGTTGCTCCTTTTAAATCATGGAGTTCAAGCGGCACGGCCATCTTCTAAGGGCATCTGCTACCACATTGGCTTTACCAGGGTGATAGTGAATGTCTAGATCGTAATCCTTGATTAGCTCAATCCATCTTCTCTGTCTCATATTCAGCTCCTTCTGAGTGAATATATACTTCAGGCTCTTGTGATCTGAGTAAATCTCACAACGGTTTCCCATCAGGTAATGCCTCCATGTCTTCAGGTCTAGAACTATGGCTGCGAGTTTGAGGTCATGGGTTGGGTAATTTTTCTCATGTTTCTTCAGTTGTCGAGATAGATAAGATATAACTTTGCCTTCTTGCATTAGCACACATCCGAGACCGATCTTGGATGCGTCACAATACACATCGAAGGGCTTCGTGATATCCGCATGATCAAGATTGGGGCTGAAATCAATCTCCTCTTGAGTTCTTGAAACTCGCTTCACATTTGTCGCCCATTCAAACTTCTTGTCCTTCTTTAGCAATTGGGTCATGGGTGCAGCGATACGAGAATCCTTCTATGAACTTGCGGTAATATCCCGCCAATCCGAGAAATGCACGAACTTGGGTTTGAGTGGTTGGGGCTTGCCAATCCTCTACATCTTTCACTTTGGCAGGGTCAACGGCAATTCCTCCGGCTGATACAATGTGACCGAGGAATCCTACCTCCTGTAACCAGAATTCACATTTGCTAAACTTTGCATACAGCTGATGCTCTCTAAGGGTTCCAAGAATGATCCTTAGGTGTAGCTCATGTTCTTCTTCTGATTTGGAATAAATCAGAATGTCATCGATGAAAACAACGACAAACTTATCCAGGAAGTCCATAAAAATCTTATTCATGAGATTCATGAAATAAGTGAGGGCATTGGTTAATCCAAAAGACATGACTGTATACTCGTACAATCCATATCTGGTCGTAAAGGAAGTCTTGGGAATATCCTCTACACGAATCTTGAGTTCATGATAGCCAGTTCTAAGATCAATCTTAGAAAACACATTGGCACCGGTCAACTGATCAAACAAATCTTCTATCTTGGGAAAGGGGTACTTGTTCTTGATGGTGACATCATTCAACTTCCGATAATCCGTACACAAACGGTTACCTCCATCTTTCTTGTCCACAAAAAAGACAGGTGATCTCCATGGTGACGCACTTGGTTGAATCAATCCAATTTCCAGCATGGCATCCAGTTGCTTCTTCAGTTCTGCTAGCTCAGACGGGTTCATACTATATGGTCTCTGGGCTATGGGTCCGGTTCCGGGAATTAGTTCGATGATAAACTCGATATCCTGATCTGGGGGCATACCGGGAAAAACATCTGGAAATACATCAGGGTATTCACAGACTATCCGGACTTGGTCAATGGTAGGTTGGGATATACTCTTGTTGCACTTTAATTGGCGAGGTAAGGTTTCAGATATATGCTCGACTGATATTCCGGATGTACTGGTCATGGTTATGGATTTCTTGGCACAGTCAATCAATCCTTTATGTTTGTACATCCAATCTATTCCTAGTACTACTTCCAAACCTTTAGTTCCGAGTACTATCATATTTGCATAAAAATATATGCCATGGATTCGGATAGGGACGGCTTTGCAAATTTTCCTAGCCTTGGTGGTTGATCCGGGAATTTGAGCAATCATAACATGCTTCAGTTTGGTTGGTTGAATTTTACTAGTGAATGCAAATTCTTCGGTGACAAATGAGTGCGATGCACCAGAATCAAACAATACTCGTGCAAGTACTGAATTAACAAAAAACATACCCAGCACGACGTCTGGCGCTTCCTGAGCTTCTTCAGCATGCATGAGAAAAAGACGGCCATTGCGGTTGAGCGAATTCCCTGGGGCAAACCTTCTTCCTGGCTGAACACGGCGCTGTTGCTGAGCTGGGACATTGACATTGGGTGCTGCGGCATTCTTCTAGTTGGGGCACTCGTTGGAGTAGTGACCCTTATTTCCACAGTCATAACAAGTCACATGTGACTTGTCCTTTGCTGCTACGGGCACAACATTGCTTCCAGTCCTCGGGGCAGTGTTGGTGTTGGCAGTAGCATTGTTGTTGTTGAATTTGGGTGGGGCATGGTTGAAATTTCTAGGGTTGCCGGGGTTGTTGTGATTTCCTCCGGGGCTTGGGTTTCCACGATTGGGATAGGTCGGACGGTTCATCGGGGGTCTGTTGGTTCTTGGGGCAAATCCTGGAGATGGGTTAGGGCGATACTTTGGGGTCTGATGGGTTGCTGGTTAATGCATCATGCGACGCTTGTGGTTCTCATTGGCTTGGTTGATCTTTCCTTCCATCTGGATGGCAGAGTCGATAAGGGCTTCAATATCAGCAAAGGGGATATTGACTAACATTGTCTGCATCTCATCATGCAGACCATTCATGAATCTTTCTTTCTTCTTGGCTTCGGTGTTGATCTCATTCGGGGCATACCTAGGTAATGACAAAAAATTGTCACGGTATTCTACTACGGTCATCCTTCCTTGCTTCAGTTCTTTGAACTCGTCTCTCATTCTCTTGATCATACCCGGTGGCACATGGGTTCTGCTAAACTTGACCTTGAATTCCTCCCAGGTCATCATCTGGCCTCCGGTCATTGCGCGCACACTGTTCCACCATGCCCTGGCATCTCCGGCTAGATAGTGGGTGGCGAACAGAACTTTCTCGTTGGCTTCCACTCCGGCGAATTCCAGGTTATTTTCCATGGTCTGCAGCCAATCATCAGCGTCTAGGGGTTCTTCCGACTTAGTGAAAACAGGTGGGTTGGTATTCTGGAAGTTCTTGAGCTTAGATCGATGGTTGTCCTGATTTCCGTGGCCTTGGTTGTTGTGGGCTAGCTGAGCTATCTGTTGCAGGGTGGCTAGGTTGGATTGACGTTCCGCTCTTTCAGCTTCGCGGTTAGAGGTCAACGTTTGCAGGATCTGCAACATCGGGTCCGGGGATGAACCACTTCCTCCGCGTGGCATCTGAAGATTGAGATAGATCATGAGAAAAGAGGGAAATTTATAAGGTTCTGGGATTTTGAAAAAAATTTAGAGTTTGACTCAGATTTTCTAGTAACTTGCTTTTCATTCATTCATATCACACAGTAGAACACACACCACAACAAAGAAAAACATATGGTTTTAAGAACTATTCTGAAAACTACGATACAGTGGGACCGAATACTACTCACTATGCTAGTGCTCAAGTGGTACTACTCCTTGGAATCTGTGGATTCATCATCCTCATCATCATCGATGAAGGAGAAATCGTCCTCATCGGTGAAGAAGTCCATAGCCTGATCCTCCAGAAAATCATCGTCATCGCTGAGAGAGGAGTAGGGGTCTCCACGAAGATCCTCTCCAGCATTCTTCCTTTCCTCCAACTTCATGTCTCTCTCGTGGATGGTCTCCTCCAAAGATGAGATACGGTGGCGAAGACGGGAAATAATGCGCTCCTTCTTGTCGAGCTGACAGCGGCGAGACTTGCGATCCTTTGCCAGCATGGCGATTGTTTGGTCCTTCGTCTTGATGATGGAAGACTTGTGGTTGGAGTAGTCACGGCAGTTATCCAACTCCTGCTCACGATCATACATCATGAAGCTAAGGTGGTCCAATTGAGTCTTCAGTTCGTGGTGGTATGGGGCTTCCAGTGGTTGTCCATTAGCATCACGCCTTGGGAAAACTCAAAGTGGGTACCCTTGATTTGGTTGATACTTTGCCCACACAGTCGAGAAAGAGCTTCCTGCATGGCCCTGGCAAGTCCATCGAGCCAGTTGTTCTCTCTTAAGGTAAACTGAATTCCCTCAGCAGTGGGAGGTTTAATATTCCCTCGGAGACTTGCAACAATTAGCCACTACAGATCTTCTCCTCCTTGATCATTGAGCTGAGCTCCGAAGAACTCGGGGTGCGGACGCTCCAGAAGTTCCGAAAGCTGGTCCAAATCCCTCTCAAAGATAAGGTCTCCTCCATTCCCCAATTGATAAAACTTGTTGTACTTCACGTCCATCTATAAGAATATAGGATGAGTAAGTTAGTAGAGTGATCAAGTGTGTCAAAATTTTATGTATTTTGCAAGAGTTTTTGGGGAACATGAATTTTCCTGAAAGAATAAAAGGGATAAGAATGAGAATATGTTTTTGTAAATATTTGCTTTCTTTGGTTTTGGAAACTAAGTTTTTGATTCAAACGTCCAATCTAACTAGGGTCTCCTATGGTCGGGATGGCTCTGATACCAACTTGTCAACACCCGAATTTTTAATCCCAGATGCCTGTTATGCCATACTTCGCAATCCCACGATTACCATTTTTGCGAGACATAAGAGTATTGGATACCACAGTACATCATCCATTACAAACCATATATAAGGTCTTACACAAATAGGGATCTCATGATCCAGTTCTTAATACAACTTCAAGTAGCGGAATACGTAATAATAACGGTAGCGTAGGCGAAGCTCCATCTTCGGGGTCACAGGCAATGCTGACGATGGGAGATGATCCTAGTTGTCGTAACCTTCCTGGGGTCCATCTTCCAGGTACTCCTCTTCATAGTCTAGCCATGGGAATAGCTAGGGACAAAGCCATGAGTACTCTTTAAGTACTCGCAAACTAATACTAAAAGGAAAAGAGGTTTTTGATAATAGGACACTAGGCTCTAGGGTTGTTTTGCAAAAGCCAGATTTATCTTTACTAAGTTTAGAAGCAACGAATGCTAGTTGAAGTTTTATAACACCTAAGTGGGAACTTGTATTTCATATCACAGCCCTGTTGTGGTCAAGTCAAAGTCTCAGTTCATTTCACAAGTATTTTAAAAACATCTGACGGGGGAAACAGTATGGCCACTCCAACTGTCCATAACCGTGGACGCGGCTATTCGAATAGTTTGACACTCTGCAGAGATTGTACACTTTCACCACAACATTCGATACATCCGTCAATAAAAAATCCTGAATTCACCATACTTAGTATGAGGATAATCAATCCTAACCTTTCAATTACACGTCCTAGTATAAGCAACCCTCCTGTGAGTTTGGCCTCCCAACCATGACCAACTATCATCTTGGGTACTGCATAGGTGGACAATCTTCACAAGGTAGCCTCAGCTCAGACCTTGGCCGTGAGGGAACTAATACTAAGGTATATAAGTTTCTAGTCAAGCCCTACCCAATTCTCGGGTATTGTGGTTGTACGATAAAATTGGAATGGTATCGCATCCATACAAATATCAGTTTTATAAAGGGCTAAGGCTCATGCCTCAACATTTTCATCAGCAAAATCATCAGTTGTTCAGAAACACATGTCCAAAAAATTTCGATAGAATGATCCATCATTCCAAGGTTTCCATAACCATTTTCACCAAGTATTCCCATCTAATGTTGATCAAGTCTTATGCTTAGCACTAGCATCTACAAGTGGGGGTAAGCACTAATGAGGGTGGTAACTAAGTGGAGTTTGAACTAAGTTCAATCTCATGCCTTGGGATGACATAAAGATTATCTAGCTTAGGCCAAATTTTATGCTCTTTATGCAACCTTCAATTATCTTTCTAATGTCTACAATTCACTCAAGTAAGCTCTAAGTACTAGCTTTGATAAAGAAATAAAGTATAAAGCTTGTAAGTAAAACTAGGATTGGTTTATCAAGTGGGTAGGATCATATATGCTTAAGGCATATAATTAGCATGGTGACAAACAAGTATTGGCTTGCATCAGTATCAGTCTAAGCTCGCTAAATTTCAAGTGTTAGCTTGCAAGGTTAATAGCTTTCCTTGTGCAGATCAGTGTTTGAAGTTCTCCTCGGCTTCTTCTTCGTAGAATCCTCCTTCCTCCTCGTATCCTTGGTCGGTACTAGCGTCTATGAATAAATACGAGGTACACAATCAACAAACAATACTTAACTACTTGTATTCATCACACACAAGGGTCTATAGATGATCTAGCATCATCACTAACATTACAAAATTAAATCTTGGTTTAAATCCTTTTATTTTTAGAAAAGTAATTTTTACTCATTGAAAAACTACTTAAGATTTAATATTCTCCAAACCAAACATGGGATCATGTTGACACATGTCATCACCACATATTTTAGTCCATGGGAATGTGATTTCAAGTGGTGTCACAATTTAATAAGGTTGTACCCTTTTATTTTAATTAAATAAAGTGACTAGAAATGCCTATGTAGCATTCTTTTATTACTTGAACATTATTTCTGTAAGTAAACATATATATTTTTATATATTCTGAAAGGTACGGTTAAATGTGATTTTTGAGAGTTGGAATCAACTCAAAATCTATTATGGTTTTAATTTGAAAAATTTTTGAATACAGAAAAGCTCATGCCTTGTTATTTTTACCAAGGATGATCTACAGATCCAAATGACTTGAATCCAACGGGCTTGGATTGAGCATTCCCAGACCTTTTTAACAAAATTGGTTTCATTCAATTTGGTTCACTGAAACGACCTGGGTTGATTTTTGAAACTGGGTACAGAAGTGTGTTTGAAATAAAATGGAAATGGTTTAATTCAAATGACTGGGCTGCACGGGAAGTGATACTGGGCCGGCCTGCTAAGCACAGCGCTTACACGGGCTGGTTAAGTTGTTGTCCCCACGCGTCAGTGAAACGAGGGGGTGCGAAGCGGTATGGGGCGATATGGTAATTTCGATCTGGTTCTAATCCAACGTCTGAGGGTCATTGTCGACGTTGGGCAACGCCGACGAGACAGAAACCTAGCGCGACCAGTGGGGGTCGTTGGGGGATCACCGGCGTTCAGGCGAGGGTCGGCGAGGCGGGCGAACGACGAAGTCGACGATGGAGAACCTCCTGGTACCGGCAGCTTCTCTTGGGGCGACACCAATCGCTGGCCCCCTTCTTCTCCAGCGAAGTGCTGCTCGCCTTGCTCCGGGAACGGGGTGGCACGATCAGTGAGGAGAGGGGAGTGAGATGGTGTGCTCAATTCGGCTAGGGGTGGCCTCTATTTGTAGTCGCGACGATGAGACCGAACGGGATGGGTAGGCGACGGTGGCGACATGGCTACGGGCTGCTAGAGGCATGGCCGGCGGTGGCGATCACTTGGTGGTATCCTGGCGATGCTCTATGGCTTTAATTCGCATGTAGGGCAGGTGCGGTTTGGTCTGGAACGTGCGATGCTCTGGGAGGCAGAGGTGGCGTCTTTGACGGTGAGCAGTGGCTGTGAGGCATGGGGCGGCGAACGGGGATGTCTGGCGGTCTCCTAGGTCGGTGGCGATCATGTATGCACGCGGCGAGGGCGGCGCGCGGTCTGTGGGCTTCGGTCGAGGGTGGCACTCTGGCGCATGCTCGGCATGGTTGACAAAGGCACGTGCGCGCTGTTCCTGGGTGCTCTGGTCGGTGTCTTCGAGGCAGGGCTGGTTGAGAGGGGGCGGTGAGGCATGGGTGATCTTCTAGACAAGGTTGGCACGGCTAGTTTCTCTCCTAGCTTGTTGTCTACACTGGGGTGGCATGGTGTGCTTCGGCTGTTCACCATTGATGGCATTGCCAAGCTTACAGTGAGTCTAGTGCTTGGTTTAACTTGCTAGATGATCTACTGAGGTTGTTGTGAGCTATAGAGGGAACAAGTTAGGCAAGAATCACTGCTCACAATAGTGTTTGGATTTTGTTTGATTTGTATCTGCAAGGTGTTTGATGAAATGGCCGCAAGAATTAAAGTTTTGAATTTTGAAAAGATTTTTGGTGGGTGTGATAGGTTGGTGCTAGTGAGTCTGCAGATGCTTGGGTTTTGAAAGTTGAGCTTGTTTGAGTGGTTTTTGAAAAAGTGGGATCTTCTCATATGATAAAGATTCAATTTTGCACTGTCATTTAAACTATGCATTTGAATGTTTCTGTATGATCACAAAGTGGGCCTTGATACTTTGTTATGAGTATAATCAAGGGGTGCAAAGATCCAGAAAAGTTTCTGTTAAGTTCTTAAAGTTTGAGACAGCCAAAGTAGGCATGGGAGTTAAATTGGTCAAAATGACCATTCCCTTATTTTATTTGTTTTGATTTACTTGTCTTTGAGAAAAGTTTGTGAATTGTTTAGATGATGTTTATTTCACCTAAGCATCCATTCACAAGCAAAGGAACACACAAACAAGTTGGTTCAAAAGAATTCAAAATGAAATGCATACTCACATTTATGCTTTCATATATTTTATTTAGCAAAGTTTTTGTTAACCCTAAGTTTGATGATTAGAGTTTGATGATCCAAATTTAGTATTTTTGGGATGTTACACCCAACTTGATCAACTTGCTAAGGTACAAAAAGATATGCTAGTTAATGCTTCAGGAAATAAACATGCTTATGGAATTAGAACTAGGAGTGGTGCAGATACTTAAGATCCTTTATATCCTGAAGGACACCCTAAAACAATAGAGCAGGATTCCCAACACGGTGAGGATAGTGGTAGTCCACGTAAGAGGAAGAAAAAGAAACATAAGAAAGTTGAGGAACCACTTGAACTTGCTGTAGATCCTAATAGTATACCTATCTCTGATGCTGAAACTGAGAGTGGTAATTATAATGAGTCTCCTGATAAGGAGGAAGGTGAGGAAGAACCTGAGAAACACACTAAGAACACTAGGTACACCAAGGAAGATTTTATTGCTAATAAACATGGTAAAGAGAGAGAACCTTGGGTGCAGAAACCTATGCCTTTTCTAGGTAAGAAATACAAGTCAAAGGAGGAAGAACACTACAAAAAGTTTTGTGAGTGGATGAAACCTTTATTCTTGCAAATTCCTTTGACTGATGCTATTAAATGGCCTCCTTATTCAAAGTATATGAAGGATATTGTCTCTAATAAAAGGAATATTCCTAACGAGGACATTTCTACTTTGATTGCTAATTACTCCTTCAATGGTAAGGTTCCAAAGAAACTTGGTGATCCAGGTATACCAACTATTCCTTGCTCCATTAAGAATAATTATGTTAGAATTGCTTTATGTGATTTGGGAGCTGGAGTTAGTGTTATGCCTTTTTCTCTCTATAAGAGACTCCAGCTAGAAAAGTTGATACCAACTGATATTTCTTTACAAATGGCTAATAAGTCAACTACTATTCCTGTTGGTATATGTGAGGATGTTCCTGTTCAAGTTGCTCATGATTGCATGGTTCTAACTGATTTTGTTGTGCTTGAAATGCCTGAAGATGATAATATGTCTATTATTCTTCGGAGACCTTTTCTTAATACTGCAGGTTCTGTCATAAATTGCAATCAAGGAAAAGTAACATTCAATATTAATGACAAAGAGCACATTGTCTATTTCCCCAAGAAGGTTGTTAAGATCTATTGCCTGAATTCCATTAAAATATTGAGGGCATCAAGTTGGAGAAATATATTGTCCCATTCCACAAGAAAATTTTGAAACTATTATGATTGGGACCATTGCTATCAAGTATGAGGTAACATAATCACCATGTGGATTGCAAAGTTTTGCTTCATATAAGATTGTTTTGGTAATAAGACTTGATCAACCTTGTTAACAAAAGGATTTTAATGAACAAAATAATGTTTTCACTGTGGTTATACTTGCTCACTTTTACTTTTCTCCTTTCCAAACTTTGCTCTTCGTTGTGCCTAACTTAAAGGCGTTAAAGAAAAGTACTTGTTGCGAGATAACCCAAGAGTTTCCTTGAGTCTTGGAAGTTATAACTTCAGTAATGACTTCTCCTTATCCTTTTTGTTTGCTTTTTGTGCCAATAATGACCTCTAATGAGAGGGAAGTAAGATTTGGGGAGTTGCTGTCCCGAAATAGATTTATATCCTCCACCATAGAAAGTCGTGAGGAGTCTTTGTAAGTCGGATTGAGCTGAAAATTTACGAATAAATCCCCCAGTATGTTAGATAACTTTATTTAGTTCAACACTTTTTGATTTGAGCAACAGAAGATTTTTGAAAAAAATGGGTTTCTACCTGCTGGTCTGTTTTGACAGATTTCTGCCATTATTTGCATTTGCTTCTTATTGATTCCTTTTTGAGTTATCTTTTGGGAATTTGAGCTTTTTGAAGGAGTTGATACAGTAGCTTGTGTTTTTATGAAAAGTCTTTCTGTTCCAACGCTTTGACTAAAGGTCTATTATCTTTTGAATACACTAATGTTGCTAATGAAGATTGTGTGAAGTTTTGCATGAAGGAAAAATTTCAGGTATAAGGAAAGAATGTTGTAATGAGATGAAGAATGGACAAAAGCTCAAGATTGGGAGGAGCCACTCTGTGTAAGACCAAGAATTACTCAAGAGGTACAAGCGTTAAAGCTTGGGGGTGCCCAAGGCTTCCCCTTCTTCATCAATAAAAATCTCAGGTCTTTCTAGACACTTCGTTTTTATTGTTTCATGCACAGTTGTGTTTTTCTTGGAGCGTCTTAGTTTTTGTTTTTGTTTTCTTTTGCTTCGTTTGGTTTTGCGTTGGTTGCCTTCTTAAAAAAATTGAAAACACCAAAAATATTTGTTGTTCTTCTCTGGTTTTGTGAGTTCTTTGCAGGGTTCAGCCGTCCTCAGTGGAGTTTGGTTCCATGTTATCATTCAAGTCACACAAGTGAAGAGCAATAATGAATATTAAGACAACTCGAGGTGTGGTAAGAGTCTGGTAACGAACTCTATTTGTTTCATTTTTGTACATATACTCATCATTGTGAGCATGCTTAGCCTGTTTGTGTAGGGTGTATGTCATTATGGATGCTTAGTAGTTCTTGCTTGTTTATGATTAGCTCCAGCTTGCTAATAGTTTGTAGCATGTCATATGAATGTTTGCTTGCATTGTTTTATTCATACTTTGGTATGATACTATGATATCCTCCTCTGACTGTTCATGTGAATCGACTTGGCACATGCTCACGCATGCATATGACTAATCAATAGTCAGTAACCCTCTATGATTTATTTTGCCTCAGAGTTCTTGTATCACTTGCATGCCATAGTTAGTCCTCTTTTGTTGCAAGCATGATTATGACAGCTATTACTCTCTCGTTTGTCGCTCCCTCTCTATTGCTAGCCTTCACTTGCACTGAGTATGTGCTCTACCTGTGCTTCCAACTCCCCAAAACCAATATTGCCAGCTATGTCCACTATACCTACCTATTAGCATCATTTGCTATTTCAGTGCATATTCTATATGCCGTGTTTTCTTCCAAAATAAAATGTTTGTCTATGTTGAGAAAGTTAGTTAGTAAAGCTCTCACGAACTTGATGGCACACTTTATTCTGTGCACTTAATAATCCTGAACCATTGTGACTAGTCCATGAAAGATATATGCTTGCAAATTATATGCTGGGAGACAGCGGAACCGTGCTGTCACGAGGAACACTTTCAACACCTTTTACATATATTTATATCTAGTTGATACCTTGCTCTTTTGTTTGCGGATGTCAACGATGCGAAATGAAAGGGGGACTTGTGAGTCCATGAAGTTTGTATTCTGTATTAGAGAAATGCCTGGGCCGCTAGCCTAAGTCATGCCTAATCATGGTGGAAACTTGCAGAATCACCAAAGTGAGTAATCTATAAAGCATCCTCAATAAAAAACTATGCATATAGTAAATAAAAAAGATTGCTGAGATGCTCATTGTCTAATTTCCTTGTCATTTCGGTTATGGGAAAGCTCATATACCATATGCAAGGGGTACCCCGTTGGCGGTTCTTGATGATATGCAAATACTTACAATGACAAGAACTTGCCTGGACCCAAAGTTGAGTAGTATGCGGAGTGGCCCTCGCACTCAAGGGACTCGGGATATTTAGTATATGGTCTATCAAGCATATAATTCAGAGTGGACCTCACTTTCACCTTAACCACATAAATATGCTTATGATATGGGCAATGAGAGCTCAAAGCTAATAAGTACCTTCCTTTCAGCATTCGGAAGCCTTTCAAACCTTTCAAAACCGTTTTCACAACCTTGTTGAGTCACCACTTATTCTATGAGCACCTTCTTGAGAGAATAGTTGTCATTCTTGTGTTTGTCTCAAAACTTGGTTAACTATGTCATGACTTTGATGCTTGTATCTCTGATATCTTTACTTCTAATCTTCATGTGAACTTCAGAGGTGCCTTGGCATTCATATTGTGCTCTTCAAACAAAGGCAAGCGAGATACCGCTCTATCATACCTTATTATGAGCATTGCAATGTTGCTTATGTTTATGTTTCATGCTACTTATTATTCTTGAGTTGGTTTCTCTTCATACCTTGCAATGACTATTGAGTAGACTTAGTTGCATACTCTTTATTATGAATTGTCTAAGCATCTACTCCTGTGCTGAGAATATTTACATCATAGGAAGCAATGTGTTCGTGAAAGTTCTTTTATCGCACTCAGTTTTCAACTGAATTGCTTCAGGACAAGCAATAAGCTAAGCTTGGGGGAGTTGATACGTCCAAAGCGTATCTACTTTCCCGAACACTTTGCTATTGTTTATTCTCTAAACTTGTGTGATTTGGATACAACTAACATGGACTGACGTTGTTTTTAGCAGAATTACCCTGGTGTCTTGTTTTTGTGCAGAAAATGAACTATCAGGAAAAATCCCAGAAAATATGCCAAAACTATTTCTCACTAGAAGATCCACGGAGCCAGAAGGGGAGACAGAGAGGAGACCTGGGGGGCCTAGACCCACCCCAGGCACGGGCCCACCTGACCCCGCGCCTAGAGGGGGTTTGCCCACCCTAGGCAGCTCCTCGGCCTCCCTCCGCGCCTATAAGTTGCCTTCTGACCTACAAAATCAGGGGGGTTCTATAGTTTTCCAGAAAGAGTTCCGCTCCGCCGCCACCAACAGAAACCAAGATTCGGATCCAAAAACTCCGTTCTGGCACCCTGCCGGGACCGGGAATTTGGAGAGGATCATCGCCATCGTCATCACCAACGCATCTCCATCAACCATGGATGTTTCCCTCATCCATGAGTGAGTAATCCCCCGCTGTAGGCTTGGGGATGGTAGGGATTGGATCATTTCTGTCATGTAGTCGAATACGATCTGTTAGGGGCATAGTGCCTAGTATCTCTATTAGTGTTATTTGAATTTGTTGCAACTTGTTGTGCTTAATGCTTGTCACTAGGGCCCGAGTATCATGATCTCGGATCTAAACTTATTATCAAATCATTATGATAGTATTGTTTATGATCTTATCTGCAAGTTGTGTACACATATCTTTGTTCGGATCCAAAGGCCCCAAAGTGACAATAATTGGGACAACCGGAGGGGATGGCTGTGGTGTGAGGATCACATGTGTTCACGGAGTGTTAATGCTTTGCTCTGGTGCTCTATTAAAAGGAGAACCTTAATTGACAGTAGTTTCCTAGAGGCCCCGCTGCCACGGGTTGGCTGGACAGAAGATGTTGTGCAAGTTCTCATTGCGAGCATGTATGACTATATTTGGAGCACATGCCTAGGATTATTCAGTACTTGGATGCTTATTATTATTTATCTGCAATGCCCTATCTCTTGAAGTTACATGTTTAGACTCGTCCATGCAACGCCCGTCATCCATCCCTATGTCTACCGCACTCGAATCCTACTGTTATCGTTATTGTTACTATTTCTCATGTTTCACTGTTGCTGTTGCTGTTGCTACTACCAACCTATTGCTACTGATAAACTTTTGTGAGCGAGAACTATTTCCAGGTGCAGCTGAACTGACAACTCAGTTGTTAAGGCTTGCAAGTATTCTTTGGCTCCCCTTGTGTCGAATCAATAAATTGGGTAATACTACCCGCGAAGACTGTTACGATCCCCTATACTTGTGGGTCATCAATCCCACCATCCCGCAAGATGCAAAGGACACAAAAAGCAAGCGACAAAAAAATAATCAACACCCACAAAACCGTTGTGTTCTACTCGTGCAACTTATCTACGCATAGAGTGCTCTGATACCACTGTAGGCTTCGCAAAATGGAAAACAAAAAAATTTCTATCGCAGGAACACACAAAACCAAGATCTATTCTACGAGATAGGTGCAACGATATTGTAGAGAACTAACCCTCATAGATTCAAAGCATTTAACGAGATTCGTATCTCGTGGTTGATGTATTCAATTACTTGCCGATCTCAGATCGTGTAGACGATCCTTCCGGTGCCACGCTCCGGCAACGCTTCCGTATTCGATCACATGTACGGTAGTCGATGAAGACCTTCCTATCCCTTGTTCCAATAGGGCAGCGGAGGTTGTAGATCTCCTCGGAATCCCAATAGCACGATGGTGTGGTGGTGGTGGAGGAGGAGAAAATATTACTGCAGGGCTTTGCCTAAGCCGAAGCGGTGTATGGAGGAGAGAGGGGAGGCACCGACGGCTAGGGTTTGGGGTGAGGGTCTATGGGGCGCCCTCACCCCTCCTTATATGGGTGGGGGATGCGGTTAGGGTTCCCACCCCTGGCCGAGTCCTTCCCCAACTCGTCTAGGCCGGCGGCAAGGAAGGGGAGAGGAAGAACTTGTCCCTCGAGGTTTCCCTTTCCTTCCCTAACTAGGATTTGACTTTTCAAACTAGAGTTTGTCTCTCTTCCTAGTCCTTGGCGGAGTTGGCCTAGGGTATGATGCGCCCAGCCCATCGGGGTATGGTGCATTCCAAGTACCCCCTCCCGGGGTGGTGGACCTTTCAGAATATTCTATAAGCTTCCGGTCAAAACACCGAAAAAAATTCCGAACCCCGAAAATTGAATTTACTTATACGAATCTTATTCTTCGGACCATTCCAGATCTCCTCGTGATGTCCTAGGTACAATCTGAGGCTCCTAACAACATTCGGTCTCCAATGCACATTCCATATCTACTCAAACAACATCGAATCCTTAAGTGTGTCTCCCTACGGTTCGTGAACTATGCATACATGATCGAGACACCTCTTCTATCAACAAACATTAGTGGGATTTGGAAATCCATAATGTCTCCCACATATTTCTACGATGACTTCGTGATCGAAGGAACCATTTACATATGATACTGATTCCCTATGTCGCGTGATACTTTAATTATCCGAGGTTTGATTGTCGGTATCGCTATACCTAGTTCAAACTCGTTACCTATAAGTACTCTTTACTTGTTCCGTGATATGACATCCCTTATGACCTAGTCACGTGTTTGGAAGACAATTGGATGATATTTCACCTAGAGGGCCCAAAGTATATCTATCCGTGATATGGATGGACAAATCCCACTCTTGATCCATGTGCTTCAAGACATACTTTCAGAATACCTAATGTCACCTTTATAACCACCCAGTTATGAAGTGGTATTTGATTTCATCAAAGCATCCATCTGGTGATGGTGATTAAGATGATCTCATGGTCGAAGGATTAGGTTAGTATGTATTTAAAAGCTTGTAGCAAACAAACTCTAAATTATTTAATCTTATGCTACGCTAACTATAGGAGTGTGTTCATCACATCATTCTCCTAATGACATGATCTTGTTATTAATAACATCTAATGTCCATGATCAGGAAACCATAATCAACAAGCTAGTTCGACAAGAGGCTTGCTAGGGACTCTTTTATGTTTACAAAACACACAACTATTAATGTTTTCTGTTAATAAAATTATAGCATGAGATGTAAATTTTTATCATAAACACAAAGATATAATATATCCAACAAAAGTGCCACATCAGTTCTGGGAGGGCCCCATGGCTGAGAGAAACCTCCGCCGACATGAGCTCATATCGCCACATTGGCTCTCGATTGTCCCCACCAGCCAGCGGGTGCGGATGCCTGTCGCACTAGGAACGTGTCCAACATAGAGCATTCCTGCATGCGAATGATGACAGTGGGACCACGATGTGCAAGTGGTCCACTATATGGCAACTAAAGGTAGGACGATGAGCGCGCGAGCCATACACGGTAGGGAATCTAGTGCACTGGCCTGTGGCAGGGCCGCATCCCAGGATAGCAGGGCTCCATTGCAATGTCGTCGCTCGTCATTTTGGGTGTCAATCCGAAAACCGAAAAGAATCAGAACGACGTGGATAACAGAATTGGTCAAAACATTTACTATTATTTACTCTAATATAGATCATTGTTATTAGAGTAAATAATAGCGCTAGACTTTTTCGGCCAAAATTGTTATCCACGTCGTCCTGATTTTTTCAACCGTGGGATGCACGCCGGAGAGGACACGCGACGTGGTCTCAACAAATTCCTAATCTTTCGGTAGGCAGTCCCCACTGCAGGCAAGGGCAAAAGATTCTGGACTGTATACGTGTGACCCACGTGACATCCTACCCCGTGTGGCGGCGCATGTGGCATCGGGAGGTATGGGTGGACGTGGTTTCTCACGGCGTGGAGGCGACCTTGTACTGTAGGCCTTAGGCGTGCGCAGGTTATTGCGGCAGAGAGTCGACCTATCTGCGTATGCTATACACTCCTGCGGGTCGACCTGACAACATGGACTCTAGATGGAAGAGGGTTCTCGCGGCCTTCCTGGCTAGCAGCGTAATCGCTCGACGGTTTCTTGAGTACCGTTTAGATTCTCTCTCACGCCATGCTTCTATATTTTTGCACCAGCGCGTGGAGTATAAGACGTTGATCCCCTTTTTCTCTCCATGAAAATCGTTACATAATTTCTCTCTTCTCCCACCACCTCTGTTGAGAAATAGAGCAATTTACCAAGCGAATTATCCATGATAAACGCTAGATAAAACATGACTAGAAAAATAGGCAAAATACTAATCATGTTAAAAACCGAAAACATATTAAGGCATATAGCCAAACAAACTGCAAGGCATAAAAATTTGTATAGAATCGAACAAGATTAAGAGTAAGATGTACACGATGGCAGAAGTAGAACCGCCGGCGTTGGAACCGTCATTGGCCATGTCGTCGAGGAAGAGGGTGCTGATGTCGGGGAAGAAGTCCTCGTCGGGGAAGACATCGCTATCTGTGAGGGAGTCCGTGAGGAAGCGAGTCATACCGATAGCGCCCCAAAAACCTTATCGCCCTTCTCCCGTACAGGACTCGAAGAAGCGGGGTCTCGGAGGCCTACTGTCCCGGCTCGCGGTGCACGCCGCAAGACGGGATTGGGAAGATGAAGGTAGCACAGTGCTCTGGAACTGGAGGCGCAAGGGATGTGTCGCAGTGTAACTGAGAGGAGGCGCGACCTCTCTCTCTTATAGGCGCATAGGGGAAGGCAGACTGTGCAGAAGATGAAACGAATGGACGGAAGATGACAGCCTCCACTCAATTCGTATTCATTTAACTCGTATTAAAAGCAAACGTTTCAGCTTCTGTACATCTGTTCATATACCATTCATGCATGGCAAAATAAAGCTCGGCTCGGCGAGATTCCCGCAACCCGCGGCGCGCGCGCATCGTGACGTGACGTGACGAGGCGAGCGAGGAGGAGGAGGAGCGCGCGTGTGGAACTCGCTCCTTCTCCTTCTCATCCTTTTACCAAGTGGTAGGAGAGCTCACCTTATAAGCTGGTCCAACTTCCACTCAACTAGCAATGTGGGACTAAACATTTGTCCCAGCTCTTGTCTTGCATGAATGGGCCACATGGGCATCTAGGATTTTCAGGAATTATTGAAATAGAAAATGGGCTAGACTATTTGGGCCAAAATTCCAACAATCCCCCACCAGATCCCAGAGGCACATGTAATTTGCCTTTGGTTCCAAAACACTGTTTATATACCGGTACTATAGTGAAGACTGTTAAGTTGAACTTCCATCTAGAATTCTATGCTACACTAGGTTGCGACTTGTACAGTGGACTATGCCTTGAACTGCAAGTTTGCTGCAATCTAGCTTCACACGAAGTCTTGACCGATCTTTGGGCTACTGTGGGACTTCCTCGGGTGGAGCTTATACGTCATACTCCATGACCTTTCATGAGTTTATTAGAGAGCACCCTACTCTCATAGGCGCAACGCGTTTTAACAGTCGAGACTCATATAGGTGTGTTCTTCAAAAGATGTTCTGAGACA
Source organism: Avena longiglumis (assembly GCA_030063025.1). Lineage (NCBI taxonomy): Eukaryota > Viridiplantae > Streptophyta > Magnoliopsida > Poales > Poaceae > Avena > Avena longiglumis. Next base: position 128,539,664 of record CP125975.1, on the reverse strand, counting down.
ACATCTTTGCTTAGGATAAGCCACTTAGAACACATTAAGATAATAAATCAACCTGCCATGCGTAATAGGAAAGTATTGCATCTTTATGGAGTGGTGTTTATTAAAATAGGGATACTTTCCTCTCACTAACCAGCTTGTTTCCCAATTCTAATTCACGGGATCTCCGATCACATAGAGTGGTTTGCCACTATGGAAAGCTCAAATTGTGGGTCTCATACCCATCTCCTTCGATGCATTTTCTATCACGTTGCGTGATAGACCCTTTGTGAAGGATACGCCAAGTTTTTAGATGTTTGGATATAATCCAATGCAATAACTCGAGTTTCTCATTTTCCCAGATTTCAGTCTCCACTTCACATGTCTTGAGGACTTCATATTATCCTTAGAATTGTTCACCTTAATAATCACAGTTTGATTATCACAGTTCATTGGAATTGCGGTATAGGTTTTTCAACCATGTAAGTCCATCAAGAGTTCAAGAAGCCACTGCTTCAACAAGTGGCGTGTCTAGTCTGTGAGTTCTGCTTCCATAGTTGACCTCGTTAAGATGGTGCGCTTGCAAGACTTCAAGAAAGCGCCACCACCAAGTGTGAAAACATATCCACTCGTGGCCTTTATCTCATCAAGATCGGATATCCAATTTGAATCACTATAACCCTCTAGTACCCTCGGATACGGTATAGTGTATGCCATAGCTCAGATGCCTTTTAGATATCGCATAACTCTTTCAAGAGCATGCCAGTGATCATCTCCTGGATTTGAGACAAATCGACTGAGTTTGCTTACAGCAAAGGCGATGTCAGGTCTCGTGGCACTAGCTAAATACATAAGCGGGCCAATGATTTGAGAGTATCTTAGTTGGTCTCTAGCATTTCCTCGATTCTTTCGAAGCAACACACTAGGATCATACGGTGTAGGAGAAAAATTGACGTCGCTATACCCGAAACGACTCAAGATCTTTTCCACATAGTGGACAAGCAATGTAATTCCACCATCATCATCTCTCAATAGCTTGATGTTCAGGATGACATCGCCTACTCCCATCCTTCATCTCAAAGGAACGAGATAGGAAATCTTTGACCTCCTTAATTGCATTAAGGTTGGTTCAAAATCGTATGTCATCAACATACAAACAAAGGATGACTCCTCACCCCACCATGGCGATAGTATACGCACTTGTCGTTTACAACAAAGCTGCGGTTAAGGTTTTATCAAATTTTTCGTACACTTTGCTTAGGTGCTTGTTTAAGACCATACAAAGACTTCAAGAGCTTGCACACTTTTCTTTCTTGACCATTTACTACAAAAACATCTGGTTGATCCATATAAATTTCCTCATCCAACTCTCCATTTAGGAAAGCGTCTTAACGTCCATTTGATGAACGAGAAGACCGTGTGAGGCAACCCAGAAAGTAGTACTCGAATGGTGGTCAACCTTGCTACAGTTGAGTAAGTGTCAAAGAAGTCTTCACCTTCCTTTTGGGTATAACCCTTGGCCACAAGCCTTGCCTTGTACTTCTCAATAGTACCATCAGGCCTTAGTTTCTTCTTGAACACCCATTTACATCCTATAGGTTTGCACCCATAAGGACGATCAGTGATCTTCCATGTTTCATTAGCTAAGATGGAATTCATATCACTATGAACAGCTTCCTTCCAGTAGTCAGCATCAGGAGATGCATAAGCTTCTGAAATGGAAGTGGGAGTGTCATCCACAAGGTACACAATGAAATCATCACCAAAAGACTTTGCAGTCCTTTGTCTCTTGCTCCTTTTAGGAATTTCATTATCATCCTCCTTAGGACTTGCAGAGTGTTCAATCGGAATGGTAGGTTCAGAGAATATAGCAAATTCCTGATTAGATGAACTAGGTATCTCCGGATTTGATGAGTTAGGTTTATCCTTCATTGGAAAGATATCCTCAAAGAAAGTCGCATCAGTCGACTCCATGATTGTACCGACATGAATGTCAGGTACTTCAGATTTTACTATCAAGAATCTATAACCAATGCTATGAAAAGCATAGCCCAGAAAAACACAATCAATGGTTTTTGGTCCAAGCTTTCGCTTCTTGGGGATTGGTACATTAACCTTTGCCAAACAACCCCAAGTACGTAAGTAAGAGAGTTTTAGTCTTTTCTTCTCCCATTCTTCGAATGGAGTAATTTCTTTGTTCTTTATGGGAACTCGGTTTAGGACATGACACGCGGTCAATAATGCCTCCCCCCACCATTCCTTAGAAAGACCCGATGTGTCTAACATGGCGTTAACCAAATCTGTTAGAGTACGGTTCTTTCTTTCGGCTACTCCATTTGACTGGGGTGAGTAGGGAGGCCCTCTCATGAATTATACCATGTTCGCACAAAAGGAATCAAACTCGTTGGAAAAATACTCTCCACGATCAGACCTAAGCCTCTTAATCTTTCGATCAAGTTGATTTTCGCCTCGCTTTATAGATTTTGAAGAAACTCAAAGCCTCATCTTTTGATTTCGAAGATACACATGACAATATCTCGTAGAGTCATCGATCAAAGTCATGAAATATTTCTTTCCACCTTTTGTCAACACACCATTCATCTCACAAAGATCGAATGTATGAGCTCTAGTGGTGTTAAATTTCACTGCAATGCGTATGTGACTTGCGAGGTTGTTTAGCTTGCACGCAGACTTGGCACTTAGATCCCTTAAAAGTTGAGAAATCAGGATTAAATTCATTTTGTCTAGCCGTCATACAACCAAAATTAATATGACAAGAGAGTGCGGACATTTGATTCAAAATTTGTGTAAATATGATTAACAACTTTATTACAAATGTCTGAGAGATAAGCGGAACAAGCCTCCGGATTCATAGCCTTTACCAATAAAGGTTCCATACTTGAAATTACAAATTTATTGGACTCGAATACAATCTTGTAGCCATCTCGACACGTAAGAGATCCGCTAACAAGATTTTTATTTATTGAGGAACATGATGCACGTTCTTGATACAGTCTTTCCGAAGTGAACTTGGATCGACCGTACCAACACCATGAATGTAAGCATGCGAGCCTCCCCATCAAGACGGTTTGAGTCCCTCGACTGATATGAAGAAAACATGGAAATATCGTAATAGACATGTACATTAGCGCCGTGTCAATCCACCAATCGGAGAATGACATAATGAAAGAACAGAGGTAATATACCATAACCAACATCTTTCATCTCAACGTCGCCCATGACAACATTAGCGCTTCTTTGCTCTTCCCATCTTGGCTCTTGTCAAAGCGGTTGGGACAAGCAGAGCCCAATGATTAGGATCACCGCACATGACAAGCACCTTTCCTCTTATCGATCTTCTTCTTGAAGCTAGTGGACTGTGAGGCCTTGTTCTTTCCATCAAACTTTCCTTTATCATCAAACTTTCCTTTGTTCTTGAACTTGTGAGGCTGGAAGTTCCTTTCTACCAGGTTGGCATTAGAACCTCCCTCGGTACCTCGAGCACGTGTGTCTTTTGCTCGCCTTCTCTTCCACATCAAGAGTCCCAATGAGATCCGACGGAGAACTCTTGTCTCTTGTGCTTCAGAGAAGTAGCAAAATTCCTCCATGATCGGGAAGTTTGGCAATGATGCCTCGGCAACAAACTTGTCCATTAACACACAAGTGAAGTTCTCAAGCTCCCTGGCAAGTGACTGTATCTCATGAGCCTGCTCCACAATGGAGCGGTCATCAATCATCTGTAGTCATAGAATTGTTCCATGACATACAGTTCATCGCCACATCGAGAGACTCAAATTTTCTCGAGCGCATCCCACATATCTTTGCCATTGCTAAATGACAGATATGAATTGACCATATTGTCGCCAAGGATGCTGATCAAGGCAGCCTTGAAAGTGGTATCAAGTTTTTGGAACGCCTCTTCCTGAGCCGGATTAAATTACCCCTCAGGTGCGCCATAGATGGCGTTATAGCAGCTCATGGTCTGAAACCAGAGCACTGCTCTCGCACGCCATCGTTTGTAATTCACACCTTCAAAAACAGGTGGCTTCATAGAAGCAACAAAGCCACTTGGGGCAAATTGCCTGAAATAAGGTTTTTGGATTGTTGAGAAATAGAGCAATTTACCAAGCGAATTATCCATGATAAACGCTAGATAAAACATGACTAGAAAAATAGGCAAAATACTAATCATGTTAAAAACCAAAAACATATTAAGGCATATAGCCAAACAAACTGCAAGGCATAAAAATTTGTATAGAATCAGAACAAGATTAAGACAGAAGATGTACACGGCAGAAAGGTAAGTAGAACCGGCGTTGGAACCGTCATTGGCCATGTCGCCGAGGAAGAGGGTGCGATGTCGGGAAGAAGTCCTTGTCGGGAAGACGTCGCTATCTGTGAGGGAGTCCATGACGAAGCCAGAGTCGCTACGATAGCGCCCCCAAAACCTTATCGCCTTCTCCGACAGACTCAAGCGCGGGTCTCGAGGCCTCTTGTCCGCTCGTGGTGCACGCCGCAAGACGGGATGGGGAAGATGAAGGTAGCGCAGTGCTCTGGAACTGGAGGCGCAAGGAATGTGTCGCAGTGTAACTGAGAGGAGGCGCGACCTCTCTCTCTTATAGGCGCAGTGGGGAAGGCAGACAGTGCAGAAGATGAAACGAATGGACGGAAGATGAAGCAGCGAACAGGCGGCAGTCCACCGGACAGCCTCCACTCAATTCGTATTCATTTAAATCGTATTAAAAGTCCATTCAAAGCAAACGTTTCAGCTTCTGTACATCTGTTCATATACCATTCATGCGTGGCAAAATAAAGCTCGGCTCGGCGAGATTCCCGCAACCCGCAACCCGCGGCGCGCGCGCGTCGTGACGAGGCGAGGCGAGGCGTGGCGTGGCGAGGCGAGCGAGGAGGAGGAGGAGCGCGCGTGTGGAACTCTCTCCTTCTCCTTCTCATCCTTTTACCAAGTGGTAGGAGAGCTCACCTTATAAGCTGGTCCAACTTCCACTCAACTAGCAATGTGGGACTAAACATTTGTCCCAGCTCTTGTCTTGCATGAATGGGCCACATGGGCCTCTAGGATTTTCAGGAATTATTGAAATAGAAAATGGGCTAGACTATTTGGGCCAAAATTCCAACAATCCCCCACCAGATCCCAGAGGCACATGTAATTTGCCTATGGTTCCAAAACACTGTTTATATACCGGTACTATAGTGGAGACTGTTAAGTTGAACTTCCACCTAGAATTCTATGCTACACTAGGTTGCGACTTGTACAGTGGACTATGCCTTGAACTGCAAGTTTGCTGCAATCTAGCTTCACACGAAGTCTTGACCGATACTGGGCTACCGTGGGACTTCCCCGCGGGTGGAGCTTATACGTCATACTCCATGACCTTTCATGAGTTTATTAGAGAGCACCCTACTCTCATAGACTGCGACGTTTTAACAGTCAGACTCATATAGGTGTGTTCTTCAAAAGATGTTCTGCAGGACAACATCTTTGCTTAGGATAAGCCACTTAGAACACATTAAGATAATAAATCAACCTGCCATGCAGAATAGGAAAGTATTGCATCTTTATGGAGTGGTGTTTATTAAAGTAGGGATACTTTCCTCTCAGCTAACCAACAGCTTGTTTCCCAATTCTAATTCACGGGATCTCCGATCACATAGAGTGGTTTGCCACTGTGGAAATCTCAAATTGTGGGTCTCATACCCATCTCCTTCGATGCATTTTCTATCACGTTGCGTGATAGACCCTTTGTGAAGGGATCTGCCAACTTTTTAGATGTTTGGATATAATCCAATGCAATAACTCCGGAGTTTCTCATTTTCCTGACAGATTTCAGTCTCCTCTTCACATGTCTTGAGGACTTCATATTATCCTTAGAACTGTTCACCTTAATAATCACAGTTTGATTATAACAGTTCATTGGAATTGCGGGTATAGGTTTTTCAACCACAGGTAAGTCCATCAAGAGTTCACGAAGCCACTCTGCTTCAACAGTGGCTGTGTCTAGTGTTGTGAGTTCTGCTTCCATAGTTGACCTCGTTAAGATGGTCTGCTTGCAAGACTTCCAAGAAACAGCGCCACCACCAAGTGTGAAAACATATCCACTCGTGGCCTTTATCTCATCAGCATCAGATATCCAATTTGAATCACTATAACCCTCTAGTACCCTCGGATACCCGGTATAGTGTATGCCATAGCTCACAGTGCCTTTTAGATATCGCATAACTCTTTCAAGAGCATGCCAGTGATCATCTCCTGGATTTGAGACAAATCGATTGAGTTTGCTTACAGCAAAGGCGATGTCAGGTCTCGTGGCACTAGCTAAATACATAAGCGAGCCAATGATTTGAGAGTATCTTAGTTGGTCTCTAGCATTTCCTCAATTCTTTCGAAGCAACACACTAGGATCATACGGTGTAGGAGAAAAATTGACGTCGCTATACCCGAAACGATTCAAGATCTTTTCCACAAAGTGGGACTGAAGCAATGTAATTCCACCATCATCATCTCTCAATAGCTTGATGTTAAGGATGACATCAGCTACTCCCAGATCCTTCATCTCAAAGGAACGAGATAGGAAATCTTTGACCTCCTTAATTGCATTAAGTTTGGTTCCGAAAAACAGTATGTCATCAACATACAAACAAATGATGACTCCCTCACCCCCACCATGGCGATAGTATACGCACTTGTCAGCTTCGTTTACAACAAAGCCTGCAGCGGTTAAGGTTTTATCAAATTTTTCGTGCCACTGCTTAGGTTCTTGTTTAAGACCATACAAAGACTTCAGTAGCTTGCACACTTTTCTTTCTTGACCATTTACTACAAAACCATCTGGTTGATCCATATAAATTTCCTCATACAACTCTCCATTTAGGAAAGCCGTCTTAACGTCCATTTGATGAACGAGAAGACCGTGTGAGGCAGCCAGAGAAAGTAGTACTCGAATGGTGTTCAACCTTGCTACAGGTGAGTAAGTGTCAAAGAAGTCTTCACCTTCCTTTTGGGTATAACCCTTGGCCACAAGCCTTGCCTTGTACTTCTCAATAGTACCATCAGGCCTTAGTTTCTTCTTGAACACCCATTTACATCCTATAGGTTTGCACCCATAAGGACGATCAGTGATCTCCCATGTTTCATTAGCTAAGATGGAATTCATCTCACTATGAACAGCTTCCTTCCAAAGAGTCGAGATCAGGAGATGCATAAGCTTCTGAAATGGAAGTGGGAGTGTCATCCACAAGGTACACAATGAAATCATCACCAAAAGACTTTGCAGTCCTTTGTCTCTTGCTCCTTTTAGGAATTTCATTATCATCCTCCTTAGGACTTGCAGAGTGTTCAATCGGAATGGTAGGTTCAGAGAATATAGCAAATTCCTGATTAGATGAACTAGGTATCTCGGATTTGATGAGTTAGGTTTATCCTTCATTGGAAAGATATCCTCAAAGAAAGTCGATCATCGACTCCATGATTATCCGACATGAATGTCGTACTTCAGATTTTACTATCAAGAATCTATAACCAATGCTATGAAAAGCATAGCCGAAAAACACAATCAATGGTTTTTGGTCCAAGCTTTCGCTTCTTGGGGATTGGTACATTAACCTTTGCCAAACAACCCCAAACGTAAGTAAGAGAGTTTTAGTCTTTTCTTCTCCCATTCTTGAATGGAGTAATTTCTTTGTTCTTTATGGGAACTCGGTTTAGGACATGCCACGGTCAATAATGCCTCCCCACCATTCCTTAGAAAGACCCGATGTGTCTAACATGGCGTTAACCAAATCTGTTAGAGTACGGTTCTTTCTTTCAGCTACTCCATTTGACTGGGTGAGTAGGGCGTCCTCTCATGAATTATACCATGTTCCGCAAAAGGAATCAAACTCGTTGGAAAAATACTCTCCACCACGATCGACCTAAGCCTCTTAATCTTTCGATAAATTTGATTTTCCGCCTCGGCTTTATAGATTTTGAAGAAACTCAAAGCCTCATCTTTTGATTTCAGAAGATACACATGACAATATCTCGTAGAGTCATCGATCAAAGTCATGAAATATTTCTTTCCACCTTTTGTCAACACACCATTCATCTCACAAAGATCGAATGTATGAGCTCTAGTGGTGTTAAATTTCTCACTTCTGCATGTATGTGACTTGCGAGGTTGTTTAGCTTGCACGCAGACTTGGCACTTAGATCCTTAACGGTTGAGAAATCAGGGATTAAATTCATTTTGTCTAGCCGTCATACAACCAAAATTAATATGACAAAGAGAGTGCGGACATTTGATTCAAAATTTGTGTAAATATGATTAACAACTTTATTACAAATGTCTGATGAGAGATAAGCGGAACAAGCCTCCGCATTCATAGCCTTTACCAATAAAGGTTCCATACTTGAATTACAAATTTATTGGACTCGAATACAATCTTGTAGCCATCTCGACACGTAAGAGATCCGCTAACAAGATTTTTATTTATTGAGGAACATGATGCACGTTCTTGAGCGCAGTCTTTCCGAAGTGAACTTCAGATCGTACCAACACCATGAGCGAAGCATGCGAGCCGTTCCCCATCGATGGCTTGAGTCCTCGACTGATATGAAGAAAACATGGAAATATCGAATGACATGTACATTAGCGCCCGTGTCAATCCACCAATCAGGAGAATGACATAATGAAAGAACAGTAGGTAATATACCATACCCAACATATTTCATCTCAACGTCGCCCATGACAACATTAGCAGTCTTGCTGCTCTTCCCATGCTGGCGCTTGTCAAAAAGGTTGGGACAAGCAGGAGCCCAATGGTTAGGATCACCGCACACATGACAAGCACCTTTCCTCTTATCAGTCTTCTTCTTGAAGCTCGTGGACTGTGAGGCCTTGTTCTTTCCATCGAACTTTCCTTTATCATCAAACTTTCCTTTGTTCTTGAACTTGTGAGGCTGGAAGTTCCTTTTCTGTACCAGTTTGGCATTAGAACCTCCCTCGGTACCTCGATCACGTGTGTCTTTTGCTCTCGTCTTCTCTTCAACATCAAGTGTCCCAATGAGATCCGTCACGGAGAAATCTTGTCTCTTGTGCTTCAGAGAAGTAGCAAAATTCCTCCATGACTGGGGAAGTTTGGCAATGATGCCTCCGGCAACAAACTTGTCCGGTAACACACAAGTGAAGTGCTCAAGCTCCCTGGCAAGTGACTGTATCTCATGAGCCTGCTCCACAATGGAGCGGTCATCAATCATCTTGTAGTCATAGAATTGTTCCATGACATACAGTTCACTGCCAGCATCAGAGACTCCAAATTTTCTCTCGAGCGCATCCCACATATCTTTGACTTTGCTAAATGACAGATATGAATCGACAATATTGTCGCCAAGGATGCTGATCAAGGCAGCCTTGAAAGTGGTATCAAGTTTTTGGAACGCCTCTTCCTGAGCGGGATTAAGTTCCCCCTCAGGTGCGCCATAGATGGCGTTATAGCAGCTCATGGTCTGAAACTGAGCCTTTGCTCGCACGCCATCGTTTGTAATTCACACCTTCAAAAACAGGTGACTTCATAGAAGCAACAAAGCCACTTGGGGCAAATTGCCTGAAATAAGGTTTTTGGATTGTTGAGAAATAGATCAATTTACCAAGCGAATTATCCATGATAAACGCTAGATAAAACATGACTAGAAAAATAGGCAAAATACTAATCATGTTAAAAACCGAAAACATATTAAGGCATATAGCCAAACAAACTGCAAGGCATAAAAATTTGTATAGAATCAGAACAAGATTAAGACAGAAGATGTACACGGCAGTAGCAGAAGTAGAACCGCCGGCGTTGGAACCGTCATTGGCCATGTCGTCGAGGAAGAGGGTGCTGATGTCGGGGAAGAAGTCCTCGTCGGGGAAGACGTCGCTATCTGTGAGGGAGTCCATGACGCCAAGAGGTCGTACTGATAAGCGCTCCCAAAAACCTTATCGCCCTTCTCCCGTCAGGACTCAAGCGGGGTCTCGGAGGCCTACTGTCCCAGCTCGCGGTGCACGCCGCAAGACGGGATGGGGAAGATGAAGGTAGCGCAGTGCTCTGGAACTGGAGGCGCAAGGGATGTGTCGCAGTGTAAATGAGAGGAGGCGCGACCTCTCTCTCTTATAGGCGCAGAGGGGAAGGCAGACAGTGCAGAAGATGAAGCGAACAGGCGGCAGTCCACCGGACATCCTCCACTCAATTCATATTCATTTAACTCGTATTAAAAGTCCATTCAAAGCAAACATTTCGGCGTGCGCGTCGTGACGAGGCGAGGCGAGGCGTGGCGAACGAGGAGGAGGAGGAGGAGCGCGCGTGTGGAACTCGCTCCTTCTCATTCTCATCCTTTTACCAAGTGGTAGGAGAGCTCACCTTATAAGCTGGTCCAACTTCCACTCAACTAGCAATGTGGGACTAAACATTTGTTCCAGCTCTTGTCTTGCATGAATGGGCCACATGGGCCTCTAGGATTTTCAGGAATTATTGAAATAGAAAATGGACTAGACTATTTGGGCCAAAATTCCAACAACCTCCTCTTGGCTTGCTCTCCTTGTTGGTAGCGTGCGACCATCCGGTGAACACACCCGATGCCACCGATGTGAGTGGAGAAAGGGCATGAGTTTAGAGGAGATGCCTTTGGGAGAGCAGAGGGCTTGCTAAACGGCGGGGCGGGACACACATCAAGCTGCAAGCATCTGGCCTCCCGCACCTTGGTGTGGTCATAGACTGGACCATTTTAGCTTTTTGCCATAGTTGTTCGAAACGACATTGAAGGTGCGTGCAGTGGTGGTTCATGCGTCAATTATGGCACGAGCATTTTTTGTCGGCGGCTTGTTCGATAGGTATGTATGAGCTTTCTCTTTCTGATCTTTTTTTAATGTTTTCTGGCTTCTTGTTTCCACCTTTTCCTTTTTTTCTGTTTTTTTGGGTTTTTGCACGTTTGAGATGCACATGATTCGGTTCTTTCTATCCATCCTGGCAGCACAAAGATGTACATGGACTTGAAAACACAATACTGGTGGCCTGGGTTGAAAAGGTATTATGCTAAGTATGTCTCAGAATGTGATGTCTGCCGCAGAGTCAAGGCTGTCCATCAGAAACCATTTGGTCTTCTACAGCCATTGAAACCTCCGGAATGGAAATGGGAGAAAGTTGAGATGGACTTCATCACTGGCTTTCCAAGGTCGCAGAAGGGCAACAATGCAATCTTTGTTGTCATCGACAGGCTTTCTAAAGTGGCTCATTTCTTCCCAGTCAAAGAAACAATTTCTGGAATTCATTGGTGAGCTCTATATCAACAGGATTGTCTCTTTGTATGGGGTTCCACTTGAAATCAGTTCGCACCGTGGGAGCATCTTCACCTCAAAGTTCGGGAGAGTTTCCAAAAGCTTTGGGAACAAAGTTGAACTTCAAGACTGCTTACCACCCTCGGTCAAGGACAAGTGGAGAGGATCAATCAGATTCGGAGGATATGCTTAGAGCTTGCGTCATCTCTTTTGGCATGAAGTGGGAGGAATGCCTTCCATATGCTGAATTCTCCTACAACAACAGCTTCGAGAGTGCGAAGATGGCACCATTCGATGCTCTCTATGGTCGCAAGTGCAGAACTCCTATTGGTTGGTCAGGTGCAGGAGAAAGGATCTGGTTTGGCCCTGACATTGTGACTCAGGCAGAGGAGAAGGTGCATATCATTCTGGAGAACCTGAAGATTGCTCAAAGTCGTCAGAAGAGCAACTATGACAGGAAGCACACAGATATGGTATATGCCCCTGGTGATCTCGTCTACCTTCGTGTCACTCCCATGAGAGGAACACACCGCTTCGGTATCAAAGGAAAGTTGGCTCCTAGATACATCGGTCCTTTCAAGATACGTGGTAGAAGAGGAGAAGTTGCTTATGCACTAGAGCTTCCGGAAAAACTCAAAGTCCATGATGTTTTCCACATCTCTCAGCTCAAGAAGTGCTTCAAAGACCCCGGCAAGACCGTGGATCATGAGCTAATCGACCTCCAAGAAGATCTGTCTTATCAGGAACACCCACCAAAATCCTTGAGACCGCTTGAGCGAAGGACGCGCAACAAGTCCATCAAGTTTTGCAAGGTGCAGTGGTCACACCATTCTGTCGATGAAGCAACATGGGAGCGTGAAGATGAACTCCGTGTCAACCATCCTTCTCTCTTTGTATCTTCTTCTTCTTCCTAGAATCTCGGGGCGATATTCCTGTTTAGTGGGGGAGAGTTGTAGCATCCCAGTTGTCTAACCCCTGTAATGCTACATGTCATAATAATAAAATGGGCCACTTCCAACATGTAATTGTTGCATCATCCTCATATCATGCTCATGCCATCATACCACCTTGCATTTGAGCATCATATAAAACCCTTTCTTGATTGGTTCTTATCTCATGTGCATGATTAATTGTATTTGCCTCTTGATATTGTATTTGGCTCTTGATACATTGTTATATGCCCAAGTTGAGTTGAGGGCATCTCTCTTGTTGACTCCACCACCTTTTCTTTCACCACCCTATAATTCCACCACCCAACTAATCTGAGCTTGGCTTCTGTTGATTTATCTCTAGCTCATGACTGGTTGTTTGGATTCCACCCATAATCTATGCTTGGCCTTTGCCCACTTTTGGGAATGCAAGGATTAAAGCCACATGAAACAATGTTGTTTTCACAATATAACCTTTTGGCATTAATTATGTTGCATGGGCCATGCAAGTGCCACCTTTTCTAGTTTTGGGTTTTTGTTTGGATTTCTAAATGGATCCCTCCTTCAGTGCTTGACCTTGTTTTGTGAGTATAAAACCCTAGCTCTCTCCCTCTCTTTTCCCCTTTAGCTAGATCCCTACCCCTTTGCTCCATGCACACACAAGTGCTAATGTGACCTTCTTACCAACCTTTCCTTTCTTGGATCTTGCTTGTTCTTTGTATGGATCATGGCATGATTCAAATCCTCATCATCACCTCTCTCTCCCTTCCTCTCTCTTGCTTGCTTTGTTCTTGGGAGGCTTGTATGAGGCTTGCTTTACCAAGTTTAGGACCACCATCTTTCTCTTAACCCTCTTAACAAAAACCCTACCATCTAAATAAGCCATCTCCTCTAAGCAAAACCCTTAGCTACATCTTTCAAAGCACTAAGTGGCCCTATCTTCTTTCTTCCCAACCTTGCCTCTAACCTAGCTACCCCTTCCCTTTTCCTTCTACCTAGCATGGTCACCATGTCCCTCTCCATCTCTCCCCTCTCTCTTCCATGCAGGCCCCACCCAGCACCCTACCAGCTACCCCACACGCCCTAGGACCCCACACCATAACCCTAGCCCGACCCATGCCCCCTCTCTCTCCTACCCTAGCTCCCAACCTATCTTCCCGAGGCTACCCTTCCTCTAGCTCTCTCTCTGCCATGGCCCCTCCACGAGCCTCCCCTGGGCCACCGCCAGTCTCCTCTCCCTTCCCAGCTCTACCACGCCACCTGGCCCCCATGTCGAAAGCACGTGAGCAGAAGGTGGCGATGCCACCTTCCTACCATCAAACCCTCCCCACGCAACCACCCCGCCCTCTCCTTCTTATCCTCCCCAGCCTCTCGGTCGTCCCCAGATCCGTCCCAGGGCCCCTGCCCCGCTCCCCGCCTCTGCCCTCCTCCTCCACCGCCCCAGCGTTCTCTCGCCGGCCACGCCAGTCTACCACCTGCCCCAGTCGATCTAGCCGGAGAAGGTTGCTGCAAGGTTGTCGAGGAAGCCCCCTGGAGCCGCTGCGACGTCCCCGTGCCCAGCAACGAGGAGGAGACGGACCGGAGCGCCAGGATCTGCCGCGCCACGCCGGAAACCCTAGCTTCGGCCGGCGTCAGCCTCGCCGTTGATCGTCTGCACCCCGCGCCTCGCCACCGTCACCGTCAGCCTCGCGGTGAGCCTACGAACCCCTGCACAACCTCACATGCGTAGTCGCTTCACGGACGCGTAGATCGTTGTGTCGGCGCTCAGGCGTCGGTGGCGTGTCTGCGAGCTCCCAGCGCCAACCTATCTAGCGCGCGCCCCCCTCTCCATCACCTACCCAGCTAGCCCGATGGCAGCGCTGCCGCCTGTGTCCCAAGTTCGAGCCCGCGCCAAGGCCGCCAGCGGCGACGCGCACGCTCGGTTCAGAGTTAGGGAAGATCCACAGTACCACCACACTGTTTTGCGAAAAACCCCCTGGCTCCTTTTTGCCCCAACCCGCGGTCCAGCCTGGCCCCTTGTCAGCGTCTGTTGCAATTTTGCAAATAGGCTCCTGGCGTTTCCAGGATTCAACCCGCGGTCCTGTTGGTTCCCAGGCACTGTCGTGTGGGTCGGGGAACCCCAGGCCCCACCTGTCAGCGACTCAGGTTGGGTTAGGCTGAGTGTGAAACGTTTCAGACCCTGTTTCAAATTCAAATTCTGTTTAAATAAATTGCAAATTCAAAATTCAAATCAGTTTTAAATAACTTTTTCATACTAAATCCAAATTGGGCAAATAATATATGTTTGGATATCAGCAAGATGAGAGGAATTCAAATATACCATCCAATTTGACTTTTGCACAATTAAAATTCCAAGTTTATTTAAATTACCACCAATGCCACTGGATTTTCAATAATTAATAACTTTTGTTTTATAATTCCAATTTAAGCAAATGATATGTCTAAAATGATCAGCTCGACGAGACCTTTCTGTTTATGATATCCATGATTTCAATTGCAGCATGCATCATATAAATATATAGTGAACAGCAACTATTATGGCAACAAAATGTGACTAAAACCCAATTCAAATGTTATTTCTTGTCTTCAACATCTCACCCATGCCATGCTACTTATTGCCATGCAACTCGTGCATCATTCATCATGGCATGATTGTTTGCTTGACGCCTTTAATTCCAATGCTTGTGCTCTATATTCATGTTGGCCTTGTTTGTTTGGTTTTTCTCGGATAGACACTGAGCAGGGGTTGTATCAAGAGAACCAGGAGCACTACCTGACGTCCCTTGCTACAAACTGAGTTGTGACAAGCACTTCCACATGCTTGCATACATACAGTACCTATTGCCTCTATCTTATTCTTGCATCATTGAGTCGCGATTGCATTAAAATGAATCCCAAGTATGCATTGCCTTTACTTTTAAACCCCACCAAGCTTGTCTTCCTCCATCCCATGAGCCACTACTATAGGAGTTGTTTGAGCCATGCGAGTCGTAGAACAGCATGTGTAGGGTTTGTGAGAGTCTGATGGATAATGAGGTACCTAAACAACTTAACCTGAGTAGTTCTGGGATAACTAAAGAAAGTGGCACCGGTGAGCAATATCTGCTATTTGGTTTTTCCTGCTCACTTGTGTCCCGTAAGACCCCGAGTACTTGATTCCTGTTCCTTGATTTATCGCGCTATCCACATCCGGGAGGTATATGGGACCCCCCTGGGCCAGAGCTTGATTCCGTCTTATTTCTTGGGGCCACAAACTAGTTTGAGGTCTTATTTACTATCCTGTACTTATGCCATGCTACTTTCTGCATTTATTTTGTGCGAGGAGCACACTTTGTTAGGATCGGGACACGATTCGCGGTGTCGACAAGCCCAGCCACACTTCGGGTTCCCGATGTTCACACCGTATTACCCAAACCTTGAGCCGTCTCGAGTCACCGGCTTCGCTATGGATCTACTTAAGGTGGCCCCTGAAATATTTCGAATCTTGTGATTGTTCACGTGAAAGCCTCGTTGGGTTTTGATTTGGTTTTTCCGAGGTTAATCGAGCGTGTGTTGCTATTGGTGCACCCGCCGGGTAAAACTTTCAAAGCCGTGTCATGGATATGGACGACTTGGAGCACAGTTTCTTGATCATAGACAAGCATAACTAAAGTACCGCCTTAATTTGACTAAGTAACTTGACTAGTAAATAGTGCAACACTCATGGAATGGTTAATAAAATTGCCAACGGATGGGGGGTTGTTCGTCCGCTTCCTTGTTGGTAAGCAGGGAGGAGGATGGATCGGATGAGATTACCATTATAACTGTTGTTCTTATATTCACGGACATCCGTCTATCATTGGTTAGGCGGATGGTTAGCGTTTATCTGTAGAATTGCTAGGGTTTATCTTTCGCTGCTATTGCGTCACCCCAGGTTGTGTTCCCTTTAGAGGCATTAAGACTTGCTGAGTACCCTTAGGGTCTCACACGATAAATTCTTGATTCAGATGAACAGGTACCTTCACAGGACGGATACTGGGTGGAAGAAGCCGAAGATGTGGGCAACGATCGTTCGGTGTAGAGATTCCGGGAACGGGGATCCGTGAGACCTGTAGTTGGGATGTGCTTATTTTCTCTGGCATCTTATGCCGATTTGCTTCTTATCCGTACTTGGATCTTGTTTGCCGCATGATACTGATGTGTGTTGTATGAGGAGTTATCCTAAAATAAAGATTTATCGGTCATTTGAATCTTGCCGTATGGCGTTGGTATATTTCCTTTCTTTCTAGATGGTGTGGCTCGATGTACTCTTGTATGGTGGCTTGCGTACATACCCACTTGTACGTAGTTGATCCCTTCGCTGACCACGCCGCGTCTGAGTCCCGTTGAGAGGTTAGTGGTTGGGACGTCCGAAAGGACTACCAAAGGTGGCTTTTGGGCCCCACCGCTATTTCAACCACTATCACTCATCCAGGCTTGTATCTAGGCGTAGTTCACGAGGTAGTTACAATTGGTATCGAGCCATCCGACCTTCGGGTTTCAGCCAAACGGGTGCGTGTCGATAGTAAAAAATTTTTTTGTTATTATTATTATTATTAAAAAAAAAAAAGCGAGTAGGGCTTTTTCTTTTCTTCTTACCCTCCCACCCCCCCTTTTCTTTAAGAGAAGTGCAAGCGTTCAATCTCAATTCTCTTCTCAAACTAGGAATCACGTTGTGTTATTAGTAGTACCATAGGTTGTGTGTGTGTGTGTGTGTGTGTGTGTCTTATGTCTTGCATCCAAGTGTATCTTTATCATTATCATTTATATATCTTTTTGGTTGGCTTTTTTAATTCCTCTGTGCTTAATGCTATTGCATCGACCTTGAGGGTTTCAAAAAAACGTCGTCTCGGGCCTAGCAAATATTTTGGTAGTTATATATATAGGAAAAAAAAAAAAAAGCGTAGGACTGCACTTTTTTCTTTTTCTTTACCTCCCACCACTTTTTTCGGTAAGGAGACGCTTTCAAATTTCTTCTCTCTCTTCAAACTCAAATCATCAATCACGTGCGGTTAGGGTTGTAGTGTGTGTTGTGTGTTGTGTGTATGTGTGTCTCTCCAAGTGTTATCTTATTCCATATAGTATATTTGGTTGGGTATCATTTTCAAACATTTATCGAATTTTTTTGTGCTTTTAAACCTTTTATCTTCCTCTTGGTATTCAGCCTATCTTGTTTGGGGTGTTCGTTTCGTAGTTACCAATCTTTAGGTTTCTGCGTGAGAAGAAGGGGTTAGGATATGTGTTCCACTTGTTCATGTGCGGAGTAATGATTTGAGTGCGGGATGGAGTCGCGACCATTCCACTACTTGTATCATTCGCTTTTGTATATTGAATCGGTAGAGTCACTAATCTTGATTCGTTAAGTAATTTTTTCATCTATTGGTATTCTAATGCGAAATTTGTGGAAAAATTTTCTTTGATATATGTGTACCACACTCCTTTTCAATCGTGCGATATGCTTAATATCTTTGAGGTGCTATGAACTTTGTTGATATTTTTATATCATCTCAGTAAATTGTATCCTTTAATCTTGGTTAATTCCATCTTGGTACTATTTTGGATTATTATCATCTTCCATTATAGTACTGACTTGAGTTTTATATCAATGACGGGATGGCTCCCCCACGCCGGACTGAAGAGGACATCCCTCCGAATCGGGCTCACTGTCAAGCATAGCTAATGCTTTGGCGGCAATGCAAGAGGACCAGCTGCGCTTTGAGGAGAGCGTCCGAAGGAACGAGTTCACTCCACTTCCTCCACCTCCCAAGCGTGGTGACATCAAGAGCTTCCTCAAGTTCAACCTCGTCGATTCGATGTGTCGACCGACCTGACGCGGATGATTGGCTGCGCGAGATCTCAAGGTTGCTCGAGGCTGCTGATGTTCGAGCAGAGTGGGTAAAGTGTGCTACTCACCTTCTCAAGGGAGATGCAGCTCTTTGGTGGAGAACTACTTGAAGGCAAGCTGCCTGGTTCCAGCCAACTTGGGAGAGGTTCACGCAGCTTTCAAAGAGCGGTTTCTCTCGGAGATTGTGATGGAAAGGATGAAGGAGGCCTTCCTCAACTCAAGCAGGAAATGATAACGCCAACACCTACATCAGAACTTCATGAACCTGTCTCGCTATGGTGGTGATGAGGTATCGATGACAAGAAAAGCGTAAAAGATTCAGCAAGGGCTCAATGCGTCGATCAAGTATGCAATCACGCATGCAAGACCGCAACCTTCCTGAACTACAAAGACACAAGACTACAAGAGGAGGCAAGCGGGCAAATGTTCGAGGAGTCCAAGAAACATAACAGGATGCATCAAGCTCTTCAGATTATGGCAGCTCCTTCTAAGCGGCGTGTCTGGGTTCCTAACACCCCACCGCTCCGGCTCCACCAAGACTGCGAGTTTCACGTCAAGGCCACCAAACTTCACCACTGCGGCTCCTGGGGCTACAACAACCCTTACCTGAGCGCTGGCGAGTCCTGGCTACTCGCTCCACGTCCTCACGGTGCTTGTTACACATGTGGAGATCATGGACATCCCATTGAACTGCCCAATGAAGAACAAAGCTCTCCTCAACCCCGCCAAGATCTGCAACAAGCTCTCCTTCGGTTCGTGCACCACCGCCTCGGCTCTCAACATCAACACTAAGCCCGGGTCTGCGGTTGTTCAGCCAATCGCGCTAACGCCTCAAGCCGAGCTCGCACTGGAGTTGTCATGGGTATGCTTTGATTAACTCGCCTTCTGCGAAGTTCTCTTTGATTCTGGTGCATCGCATTCTTTTGTGTCGCACAAGTTTGCATATGAGAATGACTTAGCAAAGGAGCCTATTCTTAAGCGGTTAACGGTTCTTTCTCCTGGAGCAAATATGGTAGCATCTAAGATCAGTCATGGCAATAAAGTTGAGATTGGTGGCTCTTCATTCTTGGCTTCTTTGATTGTCCTGGGCAACTCTGACATTGATGTCATCCTGGGCATGGATTGGTCGACAGCAAATGCAGCTGTGATCGATTGTGCTGAACGCTCAGTGTCTCTGAAGATTCCTGAAGGCCATATAGTCTTTTCTCCAAGTTTGACTCCTGCTGTCCAGCTCTATTCCTTGGCTGCTCTGAATAATGATGCTATGGAAGCTATTCAGGGTGTACCGGTGGTCTGTGAGTTCCCAGATGTCTTTCCTGAAGAGTTGCCGGGTATGCCTCCGGATCGCGAAGTTGAATTCGTGATTGAGCTTGAACCTGGAACGGCTCCTATCTCCAAGAGGCCATATAAAATGGGTCCTTCTGAGTTAGCTGAACTCAAACGACAACTTGATGAACAAGAGAAGTTGGGTTTCATTCAACACAGCACTTCTTCTTGGGGTAGCCCAACAATCTTTGTGAAGAAGCGTGATAGAACCGATAGGCTATGTGTTGACTACCGGGCTCTAAATGCTAAAAACATCAAGAACAAATATCCTCTCCCTCGGATAAATGATCTGTTTGATCAGCTGGCAGGAGCTGTGGTGTTCTCTAAGCTGGACTTGAGAAGTGGTTATCACCAAATCAAAATTCGCAAAGAAGATGTGCCCAAGACAGCTTTCACCACCCGCTATGGCATGTATGAGTACACGGTCATGTCTTTCGGCCTCACCAACGCACCTGCTACCTTCTCGAGGTTGATGAACTCCGTTTTCATGGAGTACCTGGACAAGTTTGTTGTGGTATATCTGGATGACATTCTGGTTTATTCCAAGTCCAAGGAGGAGCATGAAGAGCACCTGCGGTGTGTCCTGAACAAGCTTCGTGAGAACCGCTTGTATGCAAAGTTCTCAAAGTGTGAGTTTTGGCTGCCTGAAGTAACATATCTGGGCCATGTTATCTCTGCCAAGGGCATTGCAGTCAACCCGGAAACCGTGAAGACAATAGTTGAATGGCTTCCTCCTGCTAATGTCAAGGAAGTGCGGAGTTTTCTCGGCTTGGCTAGCTATTGCCGTCGCTTTGTTCAGAACTTCTCGAAGATAGCAAAGCCTCTTACCGATCTTCTCAAGAAAGGCAAGAAGTACCTGTGGACTCCTGCTTGTCAAGAAAGTTTTGAGACACTCAAAGAGAAGCTCACTTCCACACCAGTCTTGGTTCCTCCGGATACATCTAAGCCTTTCCAGATATTCTGCGATGCCTCTTTGCAAGGATTGGGTGCGTTCCTTATGCAAGAGAGACAGGTGGTTGCTTATGCCTCTCGTCAGTTGAAGACGCATGAGATCAACTATCCCACACATGACCTTGAGCTAGCAGCAGTTGTCTTTGCCTTGAAGCTATGGAGGCACTACTTGCTTGGTAACCGTTGTGAGATCTTCTCGGACCACAAGAGTTTGAAGTATATCTTCACTCAGCCTGATCTCAATCTTCGGCAAAGGAGATGGATTGAAGCAATCAATGACTTTGATGTGACAAAAAACTACACTCCAGGCAAAGCAAATGTCATGGCAGATGCGCTCAGCAGAAAAGCTTATGTCAACAACCTCATGGTGGAAGAGCAGCAGCCTCTCTTGTGCGAGGAATTCCGTCAGCTCAACCTGGAAATTGTGGAACAAGGGCATCTTCTGAACCTTCTGGCTACTCCTCTCTTGGAAGAACAGATTCGCTCTCGTCAGCTTGGTGATCCGCACACCAAAAAGCTCATCGCTAAGCTTGACCTTCCGAAGTATGAATCCTTCCATGTTGATGATCAAGGCTCGCTCTTCTTTGAACACCGGATGTTTGTTCCAAACTACCCGGGTCTGAGAGACCAAGTTCTCAAGGAGGCACATGATTCGGTTCTTTCTATCCATCCTGGCAGCACAAAGATGTACATGGACTTGAAAACACAATACTGGTGGCCTAGGTTGAAAAGGTATTGTGCTAAGTATGTCTCAGAATGTGATGTCTGCCGCAGAGTCAAGGCTGTCCATCAGAAACCATTTGGTCTTCTACAGCCATTGAAACCTCCGGAATGGAAATGGGAGAAATTTGAGATGGACTTCATCACTGGCTTTCCAAGGTCGCAGAAGGGCAACAATGCAATCTTTGTTGTCATCGACAGGCTTTCTAAAGTGGCTCATTTCTTCCCGATAAAGA
Organism: Avena longiglumis; assembly: GCA_030063025.1. Lineage (NCBI taxonomy): Eukaryota > Viridiplantae > Streptophyta > Magnoliopsida > Poales > Poaceae > Avena > Avena longiglumis. The sequence continues at coordinate 128,518,354 of CP125975.1, read as the reverse complement.
AACAATTTACGGAATTCATGGCTGAGCTCTATATCAACAGAATTGTCTCTTTGTATGGGGTTCCACTTGAAATCAGTTCAGACCGTGGGAGCATCTTCACCTCAAAGTTCTGGGAGAGTTTCCAAAAAGCTTTGGGAACGAAGTTGAACTTCAGCACTGCTTACCACCCTCAGTCTCAAGGACAAGTGGAGAGGATCAATCAGATTCTGGAGGATATGCTTAGAGCTTGCGTCATCTCTTTTGGCATGAAGTGGGAGGAATGCCTTCCATATGCTGAATTCTCCTACAACAACAGCTTCCAGAAGAGTCTGAATATGGCACCATTCGAGGCTCTCTATGGTCGCAAGTGCAGAACTCCTATTGGTTGGTCAGGTGCAGGAGAAAGGATCTGGTTTGGCCCTGACATTGTGACTCGGGCAGAGGAGAAGGTGCATATCATTCGAGAACTCAAGATTGCTCAAAGTCGTCAAGAGCAACTATGACAGAAGCACACAGATATGGTATATGCCCCGTGATCTCGTCTACCTTCGTGTCACTCCCATGAGAGGAACACACCGCCTTGTATCAAAGGAAAGTTGGCTCCTAGATACATCGGTCCTTTCAAGATACGTGGTAGAAGAGGAGAAGTTGCTTATGCACTAGAGCTTCCGGAAAAACTCAAAGTCCATGATGTTTTCCACATCTCTCAGCTCAAGAAGTGCTTCAAAGACCCCGGCAAGACCGTGGATCATGAGCTAATCGACCTCCAAGAAGATCTGTCTTATCAGGAACACCCCACCAAAATCCTTGAGACCGCAGAACGAAGGACGCGCAACAAGTCCATCAAGTTTTGCAAGGTGCAGTGGTCACACCATTCTGTCGATGAAGCCACATGGGAGCGTGAAGATGAACTCCGTGTCAACCATCCTTCTCTCTTTGTATCTTCTTCTTCTTCCTAGAATCTCGGGGCGAGATTCCTGTTTAGTGGGGGAGAGTTGTAGCATCCCAGTTGTCTAACCCCTGTAATGCTACATGTCTTAATAATAAAATGGGCCACTTCCAACATGTAATTGTTGCATCATCATCATATCATGCTCATGCCATCATACCACCTTGCATTTGAGCATCATATAAAACCCTTTCTTGATTGGTTCTTATCTCATGTGCATGATTAATTGTATTTTCCTCTTGATATTGTATTTGGCTCTTGATACATTGTTATATGCCCAAGTTGAGTTGAGGGCATCTCTCTTGTTGACTCCACCACCTTTTCTTTCACCACCCTATAATTCTACCACCCAACTAATCTGAGCTTGGCCTCTGTTGATTTATCTCTAGCTCATGACTGGTTGTTTGGATTCCACCCATAATCTATGCTTGGCCTTTGCCCACTTTTGGGAATGCAAGGATTAAAGCCACATGAAACAATGTTGTTTTCACAATATAACCTTTTGGCATTAATTATGTTGCATGGGCCATGCAAGTGCCACCTTTTCTAGTTTTGGGTTTTTGTTTGGATTTCTAAATGGATCCCTCCTTCAGTGCTTGACCTTGTTTTGTGAGTATAAAACCCTAGCTCTCTCCCTCTCTTTTCCCCTTTAGCTAGATCCCTACCCCTTTGCTCCATGCACACACAAGTGCTAATGTGACCTTCTTACCAACCTTTCCTTTCTTGGATCTTGCTTGTTCTTTGTATGGATCATGGCATGATTCAAATCCTCATCATCACCTCTCTCTCCCTTCCTCTCTCTTGCTTGCTTTGTTCTTGGGAGGCTTGTATGAGGCTTGCTTTACCAAGTTTAGGACCACCATCTTTCTCTTAACCCTCTTAACAAAAACCCTACCATCTAAATAAGCCATCTCCTCTAAGCAAAACCCTTAGCTACATCTTTCAAAGCACTAAGTGGCCCTATCTTCTTTCTTCCCAACCTTGCCTCTAACCTAGCTACCCCTCCCCTTTTCCTTCTACCTAGCATGGTCACCATGTCCCTCTCCATCTCTCCCCTCTCTCTTCCATGCAGGCCCCACCCAGCACCCTACCAGCTACCCCACACGCCCTAGGACCCCACACCATAACCCTAGCCCGACCCATGCCCCCTCTCTCTCCTACCCTAGCTCCCAACCTATCTACCCGAGGCTACCCCTTCCCCTCTAGCTCTCTCTCTGCCAAGGCGGCCCCTGGCCACGAGCCTCCCCCAGGGCCACCTGCCAGTCTCCCTCTCCCCTTCCCAGCTCTACCACGCCACCCCTGGCCCCCCATGCTGAGCACGTGAGCAGTAAAGGTGGCCGATGCCACCTTCCTCCCATCAAACCCTCCCCCACGCAACCACCTGCCCCCTCTCCCTTCTTATCCTCCCCTGGCCTCTCAGTGCGTCCCCAGATCCGTCCCAGGGCCCCTGCCCCGCTCCCCGCCTCTGCCCTCCTCCTCCACCGCCCCAGCGTTCTCTCGCCGGCCACGCCAGTCTACCACCTGCCCCAGTCGATCTAGCCGGAGAAGGTTGCTGCAAGGTTGTCGAGGAAGCCCCCTGGAGCCGCTGCGACGTCCCCGTGCCCAGCAACGAGGAGGAGACGGACCGGAGCGCCAGGATCTGCCGCGCCACGCCGGAAACCCTAGCTTCGGCCGGCGTCAGCCTCGCCGTTGATCGTCTGCATCCCGCGCCTCGCCACCGTCACCGTCAGCCTCGCGGTGAGCCTACGAACCCCCCAGACAACCTCCTGTGCGTAGTCGCTTCCTGGACGCGTAGATCGTTGTGTCGAGCGCTCTCTGTGCGTCAGCGGCGTGTTCGTGTCTGCGAGCTCCCAGGCGCGGCCAACCTATCTAGCGCGCGCCCCCCTCTCCATCACCTACCCAGCCTAGCCCAGTGGCAGCCGCGTCTGCGCGCGCGCCCCAGGTCCCAAGTTCGAGCCCCACCGCGCCGCGCGCGTCGCGCGAGCGACAGACGCGCACGCTCGGTTCAGAGTTAGGGAAGATCCACAGTACCGCCGCGCTGTTTTGCGAAAAACCCCCTGGCTCCTTTTTGCCCCAACCCGCGGTCCAGCCTGGCCCCTTGTCAGCGTCTGTTGCAATTTTGCAAATAGGCTCCTGGCGTTTCCAGGATTCAACCCGCGGTCCTGTTGGTTCCCAGGCACTGTCGTGTGGGTCGGGGAACCCCAGGCCCCACCTGTCAGCGACTCAGGTTGGGTTAGGCTGAGTGTGAAACGTTTCAGACCCTGTTTCAAATTCAAATTCTGTTTAAATAAATTGCAAATTCAAAATTCAAATCAGTTTTAAATAACTTTTTCATACTAAATCCAAATTGGGCAAATAATATATGTTTGGATATCAGCAAGATGAGAGGAATTCAAATATACCATCCAATTTGACTTTTGCACAATTAAAATTCCAAGTTTATTTAAATTACCACCAATGCCACTGGATTTTCAATAATTAATAACTTTTGTTTTATAATTCCAATTTAAGCAAATGATATGTCTAAAATGATCAGCTCGACGAGACCTTTCTGTTTATGATATCCATGATTTCAATTGCAGCATGCATCATATAAAAATATAGTGAACAGCAACTATTATGGCAACAAAATGTGACTAAAACCCAATTCAAATGTTATTTCTTGTCTTCAACATCTCACCCATGCCATGCTACTTATTGCCATGCAACTCGTGCATCATTCATCATGGCATGATTGTTTGCTTGACGCCTTTAATTCCAATGCTTGTGCTCTATATTCATGTTGGCCTTGTTTGTTTGGTTTTTCTCGGATAGACACTGAGCAGGGGTTGTATCAAGAGAACCAGGAGCACTACCTGACCGCCCTTGCTACAACTGAGTTGACAGGCAAGCACTTCCACATGCTTGCATACATACAGTACCTATTGCCTCTATCTTATTCTTGCATCATTGAGTCGCGATTGCATTAAAATGAATCCCAAGTATGCATTGCCTTTACTTTTAAACCCCACCAAGCTTGTCTTCCTCCATCCCATGAGCCACTACTATAGGAGTTGTTTGAGCCATGCAGTCGTGAGAACATGATGTAGGGTTTGTGAGAGTCGATGGATAATGAGGTACCTAAAAACTTAACTTGAGTAGTTCGGGATAACTAAAGAAAGTGGCACCGTGAGCAATATCTGCTATTTGGTTTTTCCTGCTCACTTGTGTCCCGTAAGACCCCGAGTACTTGATTCCTGTTCCTTGATTTATCGCGCTATCCACATCCGGAGGTATATGGGACCCCCACAGGCGTAGCTTGATTCCGTCTTATTTCTTGGGGCCACAAACTAGTTTGAGGTCTTATTTACTATCCTGTACTTATGCCATGCTACTTTCGCATTTATTTTGTGCGAGGAGCACATCTTTGTTTAGGATCGGGACACGATTCCGGTGTCGACAAGCCAGCCACACTTTCGGGTTCCCGATGCTCACAAAAGTATTACCCAAACCTTGAGCCCGTCTCGAGTCGGTGGCTTCGCTATGGATCTACTTAAGGTGGCCCCCGAAATATTTCTGAATCTTGTGATTGTTCATCGTGAAAGCCTCGTTGGTTTTGATTTGGTTTTTCCGAGGTTAATCGAGCGTGTTGCTATTGGTGCACCGCCGGTAAAACTTTCAAAGCCGTGTCGCGGATATGGACTTGGAGCACAGTTTCTTGATCATAGACAAGCATAACTAAAGTACCGCTTAATTTGACTAAGTAACTTGACTAGTAAATAGAGCAACACTCATGGAATGGTTAATAAAATTGCCAACGGATGGGGGTTGTTCGTCCGCTTCCTTGTTGGTAAGCAGGGAGGAGGATGGATCGGATGAGATTACCATTATAATCGTTGTTCTTATATTCACGGACATCCGCCTATCATTGGTTAGGCGGATGGTTAGCGTTTATCTCAGAATTGCTAGGGTTTATCTTTCGCTATTGTCACCCTGTTGTGTTCCCTTTAGAGGCATTAAGACTTGCTGAGTACCCTTAGGGTCTCACACGATAAATTCTTGATTCGATGAAGGTACCTTCACAGACGGATCTTGGGTGGAAGAAGCCAAGATGTGGGCAACGATCGTTCGGTGTAGAGATTCCGGAACGGGATCCGTGAGACCTGTAGTTGGGATGTGCTTATTTTCTCGGCATCTTATGCCGATTTGCTTCTTATCCGTACTTGGATCTTGTTTGCCGCCCGCATGATACTCTGATGTGTGTTGTATGAGGAGTTATCCTAAAATATAGATTTATCCAGGTCATTTGAATCTTGCCGTATGGCGTTGGTATATTTCCTTTCTTTCTAGATGGTGTGGCTCTGATGTACTCTTGTATGGTGGCTTGCGTACATACCCACTTGTGTCGTAGTTGATCCTTCGCCGACTCACGCCCGCCTGACAGGTCCCGTTGAGAGGGTAGTGGTTGGGACGTCCGAAAGGACTACCAGTGAGTGGCTTTTGGGGCCCCACCGTACTATTTCAACCACTATCACTCATCCAGGCTTGTATCTAGGAGCGTAGTTCACCGAGGTAGTTACAATTGCGAAATTATTGACTGAATAGATCGTTGACTACATAAGAATTTATAGGTACATAAGATTTTACCGCAAGCCTGTCGTACAAGAACACAATGAGAATTGAGATGCAACCCGTTCATTGCGAAATCATTGACTATGTCTTAAAAGCATTTACCATGAGCCCGTCGTATGCGAACACGATGAGAACTGTAATAGATAAACCGTTCATTGCAATGTAGTTGACTATGAACACGTTGACTGTGAGCTCGTTGGATGCGAACATGATCGATAATATAGTGCAATAGTAAATGATTAGTGTAACTTAAAATATGTTCCGTTTTAAAAGACCAACAGTACTAAGCTTTACAAAAAAAGACCATTGCAACTTTGAGGAGATGATGTTTAGAGAAAGTAACTACGAAACAAGGAACTATACACATGAACTGTGAGACATGAAACTATTTCCTCTCGGCTTTTCTATATTATTTTGTTATGATCTACATTGCTTGGATTTTCATGCACGTCTTTTTCGTGTTACCGTCTTACGTTGTTCTCACACACGTAGACCTGCGAAATGGTAAAGCATACACGTGACCTGCGAAACGTGTAGCTATATGCATAGACTATGAAATGTGAGACTATACATATGGACTGTGCGACATGTAATTATACACGTAGATTGCGTAACATTCACCCACATACATAGCATGTGAAATTTTCACCTATAAACGTGTACCGTGCAACGCCAAATTTTGTATGGACAAATCAATAGTACGATGGCAACCGTTGAGTTCCAAACATTTGACTACACATATATAGCTTAAACACGTAGGTTACGAAACATTAAACTATACACGTGATTTGTAAAACATTAAAACATGCATGTCGCCTATGAAACATGTAACTATACACATGCACTGGTAGAAAACACCCCATGTGTCCCGGTTGGTAAGGGGCATTAGTCCCGGTTGCCCAACCGGGACGGGGCAATCGGGACTAAAGCCCGAACCTTTAGTCCCGGTTGCCCCACCAACCGGGACAAAAGATCATACACGTGGCAGCTGCACCGTGCGAGGAGGGTGGCTTTAGTCGGTTCGTAATAAACGGGACTAATAACCTTCTGCCGCAGAGATTTGGCTCATTTCTCTGCGTAGAATTCATTGCACATTTTGTTGCGCGCAGCATTTTAAATCACTTTTTGTGCCGCGGCGAGAATTCATTTAGGTTGTTTTATTGTTTATTTAGTGTTTTGCACTTATCAATGAAGGAACCTTATATTACACAAGATCATCATGACAATATTACATTCAATACACGGATCGAGTTCATGCACTACATACAAAAGTATTCCCTTGTCTATACACGGACCGAGTTGCTATTTTACAATCCTATTGTCTATACACAGCAGAATAGTACTCCCCTTTCGGGTCTAGGACTTCGCATCCAAGAATCCCGCCAATTCCTCCTGAATTGCTCGTACGCGATCCTTTGGCGTAAGACCGTCCCGTAGACGCTCGATCTAATTTAAAAAAGGAGTCTATATGAATGAAACTAAACACAATTTGTTTGAAAATAAAACTATAGAAATTGTTTACATACGTGGAGTTGCTCTAAATTTCTGCCCTTCTCATCGCACGCCCCACGGATGAACTGCATAAACATAGTATCCACGAGATTGTTACCTGGTCCTCGTGTCGCACTTCACAAGAACATAGTTCAATCAAAATAATAATCAAGCATGATAATAACTGTATCAAAACTAGAATCAAAGATATGCCGGATATAGCTAGTGGTGCTTACATTTAGTGGTTGAAATGTAAGCTCCTCTTTCCAAACACCCCTAGCCTTGTTGGTGAACCGTTTCCAAGCGCTGCGAGAAAAACGAATAAAATAAGTTCTTAAGTACTTGATATCATAAAATTCACGAACATTGCCGATATAGTGTCGTAATGATTAGAATTACCGGAGAAGTATCTGCATGTCCTTCCACGTCTCAAGGGTTTATGTTTGAGTCCATGACTAGTACACGCCCTTTGTCAAGTTGAATGATTAACATGAATATAGTGGAAGCTGCGAATGCATAACTAATCAATTATATACTTAACATCGAGTTAGCGAAATAGAAAGTGTATACAAGACAATAACACTCCTTTGGAAGTTGTAAGGAAAAAGTATTTCCTTTTGGTTTCTTGAAACCTTAACGCGGTACTATATTATCCTCCGTATCCTGGGGCTTATTTTGAGATTAGCTTCATGAACCCAATATGGGTCAATGAAGCCAATATCATAGATTTGTCCTCTGCATTCGAGAATCTTCATTCGCATATTACGGATGATTATATACATGCAATAAACAAAGTGAGATAGCGGAGACTAAGTTAATTACGAATTAGTACTTACGCACAATAGGCAGATGAGCGATTTGTCCAAGGCGTCTTGATTGAATAATTGAAATAGCTCATTAAATTCAATGGATATCATGTCATCACTTTCTTTCCCATGATGCTTTTTGTAACCCTCAAGACTATCCGATTAGCCCGGCCCTTGTGGCGTGCATGTACCGATTATGCAATCTTCATTTTTGTTGAAAGATTATTTACCTCCTCAGGTTTGACGAGAGGTTTGCCGATCGGTATTTGTATGCTACTTCACTCACGGGAAGAACTCTAATCGGGATAAGTCTTGGGCAATACTCATACCTTGAGCAGCGGCAGCTTCTCAGACAGTAACTACCTCCGGATCATACCGCTCTTCTTCCCCATATTTGCTCGACCCCACATTGGTTTGAGAAATCACCTTGAGAGGGCGCAAGTCTGCTTTTGCTTGTTCTCCGAGCCGGGCAACAGATTTCCGCTTGCATCGATCGCTCTTGAGGCTTTTTGTGCTGCATGTGACTTGAGAATAGAACGCTCATAGTCCGATGACAGCTTTGGCTCGGGTTGATGAAGAGTCTTTAGCATTTTCAACACTTTGGCTTTTTCTTCTTTGGTCTGGGAACTCGGCTCTTCGGCCGCCTCAGCTTAGCAAAAACGTTTCGCATCAACGATCGCCGCATCTCCTCTTCAGACAGATCATAAGCTCTCTTGGGAGGAACCGTTGGTACTTTTGGAAGAGGCTCTTGTTTACGTTCGGCGATCGCCACGACGACATGAGCGAGACGCTTTACGCTTTTATCCCGAGGCGCCGCGATGGCTCCATGCGATGGCTGCACCGGAGATTGGTGAGGCGAGAGCGGGTGAGGCGACGAAGACGGCTGCCGCGGCGGCGACCTCGGCGGAGACGGGTGAGGCGGGCGAAGATGGCCTTGGCGTGTGATTTCAAGCACGATACAATCCTTGCCATAGAATGGTGACGTTTTTGCGTCACCCAACGATCACATCCCTTCACCAAATAGGTAGTGAAGATCCAAAACCTCAAAGGTGGGCATGATTTCATCCACGCCGACAACAGCGTAGCCCTCCGGAACCGGACGACGTGGTAAGTTGGTGTGGGTCCAATTGGTAAGGCATAGCCGACCGCCACCTTCATTGATATGTTCACAACTTTGACATGTAGCTCGCAGGTGTCATCTGTGATATCATCCTTTGGGTAGCCAACAGGAGCCATCGTCGGTGCATCATCGGCATCGCCATTGTCATCACCGGGACCTCGGTGGAAGCCACCGCTTTTTCGATTATTCGATAGGCGGTAGCATCGAATGCGGTGTCAGCCGAGATGGGCGCCGTAGTACTTTGCTCTTTAAGTGAGTTAATTTCATCTTGTTGTTGCTTTAATCGTTCTTCAATTAAACGCATTCGCTCTTTCCGACTTTTCTGCTTCAACTGCCGCCTGTCCTTACTCCTCGACGGCTTCTATCGATATTTCTTCCTCTCTTGAAACCCAGTCCTCCATGATTGGGAGCCTATTGTGCCTCGTGTTCGTCCATCATGTTCCTTATTTCCAAGGGCGAGTGTGAGCTCATCATTCTCTATCGGAATGAAGTCCCCATCTTTAACAGCCTTCTTGCTTTTCTCATCCTCTCGATTGGCAAGGGTCTTCTTTATGTCGTATGGTATATATACACCTCCTTCCGAGTCCAACGTGCCCCCATGCCCGTAAAACCAATTCCTTGCACGTTCTACCCAATCGTGCATCTGCGGGGTGATATTTTTATCACGATTCCTGCTCAAGTTTCTCCCACTTAGGAATGCCACCAGAGCCACCTTGCCCCATAGTATGGTGATACTTCTTGTTAGCGATTCAAATTTATTCGTTTCAGACATTTTCTTAGCTTTTTCGATTTCTTGTATTCCACAAACTCATCCTGAATGGTTTTATCTTCTCAAACCGAATATTCTTGAAATCGAGTCTTCTTTTCACGACATAGTCAAGGTGCAATCTTTTCTTCCAGTTGGTGAAACACTGGCCATCTTCTTCAAAGCCCACTCCTCGACCTTAGCCTCCATGGCTCTCCCATGTTGTAAGCGTCCTCAACTGGATCCTCCGCATTTGGATCCAGCTCTATCTTCTAGTTTGAAATTAACCATGAGCCTCTTCCACAAGAAATCTTTGGCGTGGTTAGGGACAAATAAACATGTTCCTCTTCATCCGCATTAGCAGGCCTATTCCAATTTCTAATGGTGATCGGGATTAAGTCCCTAACAATTACTCCGCATTGTGCCACAAATTTGGTTGCGACAACTTCGAGTCAGTCGATGCCGTCTGCGACATCTTCGATCCTGAACCTCTCATGGTCTTCCAACTTTTGGTTGGGCCTCGTCCCGCTTTTTCAAGAGATTCCTTCGATTCGAGGGCTAAAAGAAGAAAGATCGCCGTTACTATTTCTATATAGATAGCGATGATTAATTAATGAATTGATTTATATTACATGCACCTTGGGAGCGTCTCTTCTCGATTACAAAAGGCATCGCCTTCTCCCTCGCGGAAGGCAACACCTTCAACCTCAAACAAGTTGTCTACTCCGGTAAAAAGAGGATCACCCTCACCGGAGTTGTTCAGAAACGTTGATACGTCTAAATTATCTTCCCCACGGATCACACCTTGGATCAACTCTTCCTTTTCTTCGTCTCTGACGTGTGGATCCATATTTTCTGCATAGGTGGAAAAACGAATAAGTCAAAGCGGCTAAAGGAGAAAGTTAAGGAGAAACCCTGATATATACATACACAATAATAAAAATGAAGAGAAACCCTAAACCTAGCTACAAAAAGGAAACCTAGTAGATAGGTAACTCTAGCTAAAATCAACGGTTATCAATATTCCAGAGTTCCAAGGGGTGTAACCTAGTTCGGAGAAACCTCCGATGCATATGAGAGGGGAACCCACATGCACCTAAGGGGTATTAATGATTCCTTATCTAACCACAGTGACTGGCAATGTGAATCAGGTCTGGGGCTACCCACATTGACTGACCAGTGGGGCCGAAGACCAATAATACCAAACTAATTAATAAACCTAATACCTAACTAATAATAAACCTAATAATCGAAAACACGAAAAGAAAGGGAAACAATCAACACATGGCATCGATGCAATGCTCAAGCAAGTATGATGATATGACAAGTTAATTTGCATTGGAATGTAACCCTAAGACATGCTCGACGATTTAATCGGGTTTCGACGGTGAAAACCCTAACTCGGGAAACTCCTAACATATGAGAGGTGCATTTGTTCTTCTAATTATACTTGTCATTTAAATTGTTGAACAATGCATGATTATAGGATAAATAGATAGGTTTCATTTTTCTGAACAATTTGATATATTATTTGTATTTTTCGACTTATAAATAAAAGATATTGAATTTACAAGTTTATATCAATTTCGAATTAAAAAAAGGCAAATATTTTTTACACCGGGGCGCCCCCTACCCACTGAGGCTGACAGATGGGCCCCAGGCCACATCAGCTGCCACACGAGCACGAGTGACGTCAGGACGACGTCACGGCAAGGTGAGCTCCCAAGCAAGGCGGCGATAAGGGCACCCCTCGACGCGGATGGGCTCGTTAGATAGAGCGCGATGCAGGGAGAAAGGGAGTGGTGGCGCCGCTCCTTGTTGGTCACCGGAGCGTCGCCTCCGTCGAGCTCGAGCGGCGGCGTCGTCGGGCACACGCGGGGAGAGGAGTATAGGAGGAGAGGGAGAAAAAGAAGACCACCGTGAGGATCAGCAGCTCACCAGGAACACGACGGAGGTGGTGGCGAGGCGGGCGGCTGGGAGACGCCGGGAATCGACGGAGGCGACGCGACGGACGGAGCTTCCAATCCAGCGATTGAGGTCACGCGCGAGGGGAAAGTAGCGGCGTGGCGTGACGGAGGCGATGGCGGCGACAGCGGGTGGCGGCGAGCTCGGGCAGCCTGCCGGCGTAGAGGGTGCGCGCGCCGGTGAGAAGCAGAGAAGTGAGATGGGGAAGAAGAAGAGGAGGCGAGCCAGTTATAACCGAATGGGTCATTTGTCCCGGTTGATGGCTCCAACCGGGACTAAAAGAGCATACGTCCAGGTTGGAGCCACCAACCGGGACCTATACTCCACTTTTTTTTCCAATTTTCAAGAATCGAGGGCGCTGAAGGATTTAGTCGTTGGTGGCTCCAACCGACATATTCTGCTTTCAAAAAATTTCAGGTTTTCTCTCTTCGCCTTATTTTTTATTTTGGGGTTTAAATTTGTATTGTTTTTAAATGATAATTAATTTGGAATTTAGAAAACTTTAAACATAAAAGTGTTTGGATTTGAATAAATAATTCAAAACCATTTTCTGCTTTTAAAAATAATTAATGTAACCATTTAAAATATGAACCATTTACAATTAAAATGAATTAACTTTTATTTTTTAATATCAATTTGGAATTTAGAAAACTTTAAACATAAAAGTGTTTGGATTTGAATAAATAATTCAAAACCATTTTCTGTTTTAAAAATAATTAATGTAACCATTTAAAATATGAACCATTTACAATTAAAAATGAATTAACTTTTATTTTTTAATATCAATTTGGAATTTAGAAAAACTTTAAACATAAGAAGTGTATGGATTTGAATAAATAATCCAAAACCATTTTCTATTTCTAAAAATAATTAATGTAACCTTTAAAGATAATTAACTTATATTTTTGAATATTAAGTTGGAATTTAGAAAACTTTAAACATAAGAAGTGTTTGGATTTGAATAAATAATTCAAAAACATTTTCTGCTTTTAAAAATAATTAATGTAACCATTTAAAATATGAACCATTTACAATTAAAATGAATTAACTTATATTTTTTAATATCAATTTGGAATTTAGAAAACTTTAAACATAAGAAGTGTTTGGATTTGAATAAATAATTCAAAAACATATTCTATTTTAAAAATAATTAATGTAACCTTTAAAATGAATTAACTTATATTTTGAATATTAATTTGGAATTTAGAAAACTTTAAACATAAGAAGTGTTTGGATTTGAATAAATAATTCAAAAACATTTTACTTTTAAAAATAATTAATGTAACCATTTAAAATATGAACCATTTACAATTAAAAATGAATTAACTTATATTTTTTAATATCAATTTGGAATTTAGAAAAACTTTAAACATAAGAAGTGTTTGGATTTGAATAAATAATTCAAAAACATATTCTATTTTTAAAAATAATTAATGTAACCTTTTAAAATGAATTAACTTATATTTTGAATATTAATTTGGAATTTAGAAAACTTTAAACATAAGAAGTGTTTGGATTTGAATAAATAATTCAAAAACATTTTCTGCTTTTAAAAATAATTAATGTAACCATTTAAAATATGAACCATTTACAATTAAAAATGAATTAACTTATATTTTTTTAATATCAATTTGGAATTTAGAAAAACTTTAAACATAAAAAGTGTTTGGATTTAAATAAATAATTCAAAACATTTTCTGTTTTAAAAATAATTAATGTAACCATTTAAAATATGAACCATTTACAATTAAAATGAATTAACTTATATTTTTTAATATCAATTTGGAATTTAGAAAACTTTAAACATAAGAAGTGTATGGATTTGAATAAATAATTCAAAAACATATTCTATTTTTAAAAAATAATTAATGTAACCTTTAAAATGAATTAACTTATATTCTATTTTTGAATATTAATTTTAAACGACCCGATTTTTTTCGAAAATGGAAAAGGGCTTTTCCGTACAAAAAGGAAAACTTCCTCCCGCAACATTGTTCTCCATACCAATGTCCACACACATGCATAATATGGGCACAACATCACAAACTATGCCGTGATTCAAGACATAACATCGGTCATATGGACCGAAAGCCATGAAACCTCGAACATGATAGGTCATTTTGTGAAGGTTTTTTCAAACATGATCAATATACCAAGTCGGTATTTTTCCTTTCAACTATGTAACATAATATGACACCACGCCAAGGATTTTCATTGTTCGGATTTTTTTGAATTTATTATGCCCGTTTTGAATTATTTGAATTTCTAACTATGGTCGAACCGGTGTGCATGAAGATAGGGACGCATCGTTAGAACTTGCATTGGATCTCAAGAAACCACATATTGAGTCTAAAAACAATTTTTCAAAAATCACGGGCGATAGATCATGTACTGTAGTACAAACCGGACCCACTTCCTGCCGATTCTACAGACATTTGTCCTTTTACCGTGGATGGACGAAAAGGTTTGAGATGTACAGGTTGGGATATAGTCCATGTAAGGTGGTCTAGTATTTTAGGAAAATAGGGCGATAGCATTACGAAACGGCATTTTGGTGGTTACTTCACAAACGACCCGTTTCGCTTTTTGGCGGAAAATGGAAAAGGGTTTTCCGCATGCGACAAAAAGGAAAACTTCCTCCGCAACATTGTTCTCCATACCAATGTCCACACACATGCATAATATGGGCACAACATCACAAACTATGCCGTGATTCAGACATAACATCGGTCATTTGGACCAAAGCCATGAAACCTCGAACATGATAGGTCATTTTGTGAAGGTTTTTGAAACATGATCAATATACCAAGTCTGGTATTTTTCCTTTCAACTATGTAACATAATATGACACCACGCCAAGGATTTTCATTGTTCGGATTTTTTGAATTTATTATGCCCGCTTTGAATTATTTGAATTTCTAACTATGGTCGAACCTGTGCATGAAGATAGGGACGGGCATCGTTAGAACTTGCATTGGATCTCAAGAAACCACATATTGCGAGTCTAAAACAATTTTTTCAAAAATCACGGGCGATAGATCATGTACCAGTAGTACAAACGGACCACTTCTGCCGATTCTACAGACATTTGTCCTTTTACCGTGGATGAACGAAAAGGTTTGAGATGTACCGGTTGGGATATAGTCCATGTAAGGTGGTCTAGTATTTTAGGAAAATAGGACGGTAGCATTCTAAACGGCATTTTGGTGGTTACTTCAATAAACGACGCTTTTTGCGCCGGAAAATGGAAAAGGGTTTTCCGCGACAAAAGGAAAACTTCCTCCGCAACATTGTTCTCCATACCAATGTCCACACACATGCATAATATGGGCACAACATCACAAACTATGCCGTGATTCAGACATAACATCGGTCATTTGGACCGAAAGCCATGAAACCTCGAACATGATAGGTCATTTTGTGAAGGTTTTTTCAAACATGATCAATATACCAAGTCTGGTATTTTTCCTTTCAACTATGTAACATAATATGACACCACGCCAAGGATTTTCATTGTTCGGATTTTTTTGAATTTATTATGCCCGTTTTGAATTATTTGAATTTCTAACTATGGTCGAACCGTGTGCATGAAGATAGGGACGCATCGTTAGAACTTGCATTAGATCTCCAAGAAACCACATATTGAGTCTAAAACGATTTTTCAAAAAATCACGGGCGATAGATCATGTACCGTAGTACAAACCGACCCACTTCTACGATTCGGCAGACATTTGTCCTTTACCGGATGGACGAAAAGGTTTGAGATGTACCGTTGGGATATAGTCCATGTAAGGTGGTCTAGTATTTTAGGAAAATAGGACGGTAGCATTCGAAACGGCATTTTGGTGGTTACTTCACAAACGACGCTTTTTGCGCTCGGAAAATGGAAAAGGGTTTTTCCGTGCGACAAAAGGAAAACTTCCTCCGCAACATTGTTCTCCATACCAATGTCCACACACATGCATAATATGGGCACAACATCACAAACTATGCCGTGATTCAAGACATAACATCGGTCATTTGGACCGAAAGCCATGAAACCTCGAACATGATAGGTCATTTTGTGAAGGTTTTTTCGAAACATGATCAATGTACAAAGTCTGGTATTTTTCCTTTCAACTATGTAACATAATATGACACCACGCGAAGGATTTTCATTGTTCGGATTTTTTTTGAATTTATTATGCCCGTTTTGAATTATTTGAATTTCTAACTATGGTCGAACGTGGTGCATGAAGATAGGGGACGGGCATCGTTAGAACTTGCATTGGATCTCTCAAGAAACCACATATTGCGAGTCTAAAAACGATTTTTTCAAAAAAACACGGGCGATAGATCATGTACGTGTAGTACAAACCGGACCCACTTCCTCCGATTCTAAGACATTTGTCCTTTACCGTGGATGGACGAAAAGGTTTGAGATGTACCGGTTGGGATATAGTCCATGTAAGGTGGTCTAGTATTTTAGGAAAATAGGACGGTAGCATTCTAAACGGCATTTTGGTGGTTACTTCACAAAAGCGACCCGTTTTTGCTATGCCGGAAAATGGAAAAGGGTTTTCCGTATGACAAAAAGGAAAACTTCCTCCTGCAACATTGTTCTCCATACCAATTTCCACACACATGCATAATATGGGCACAACATCACAAACTATGCCGTGATTCAGACATAACATCGGTCATTTGGACCAAAGCCATGAAACCTCGAACATGATAGGTCATTTTGTGAAGGTTTTTTCAAACATGATCATTGTTCAAGACATTTAGTCCGGATGTAGTCACAAACCGGGACTAAAAATATTTTCCGCCATTTCCCACCTCTTCCGCCAAGTTTTCCGCCTTTCCTTTCTACTAGAGCTTTTAGTCCCGGATGTAGTCACTAACCGACTAAAGATATTTCCGCCATTTCCCAAAGCTTCATGCCAAGTTTTCCGCCTTTCCTCTATATTTAGGGTGATCGTGTCATGGCTATCCACACATCCACACCTTCCTCTCTTAGAACAATGGACAACGCCCATCGGGCCATTCGACCTCGAGGAGACCGAGGCGCCAGGCGCCCAACTACCCTTGTCCACTGGGTACCGCCGCCTTGCCGGATGTCGAGCGCCGGAGGGTTCTGTCCCTCCCGTCCCTCAAGGTTCCGGACGCCAAAGTGCCATCACAAACCACTTCTACCACGAGCTCACGCCGAGGCGGATGGATCCCAGTGGGATCCCGACAACTATGACACTGGAATGCCTTCTTCGCTAATAGGCGGAAAGGGAGCTCGCCAGTACGAGGGTGATGGCCCGCCACCGGTGAACAACAAAAGTCGGCCGTCGTCTGTGGTGGGAGAACCGTACTATCATCAAGTGATGCGCTACATCGCCGGGAGACCATCCTCGCCACGGTGCCACGAGTCCACCCGCCACAGCCCCACATCGTCCCGGCGGTAGCGGCATCGCTTTCCAGAGACCCTCTCCCACCCGCCGTGAATCCAAGGCTGGAATGGCCCCGGTATATGCCATGGATGGGTTGAGGATCCCGGAGTGGCGGTGGCGACGGCGATGATGACGACGACGATGAAGACCTCAAGCTGCGTACTATAGGACTAGGCATGATTATGACTAAAGGGGCGCTTTAGGCCTGAGTGTTAGCTAGTCCCGATTTGTCCCGGTTTTAATATTAATAAATGTCTTAAGTGTTACCTAATAAATAGAGGGAAATGCCTATATAAAGAGAGGGTTCATATTTAGTCCCGATTTGTACGTTGGGATATAGTCCATGTAAGGTGGTCTAGTATTTTAGGAAAATAGGACGGTAGCATTCTAAACGGCATTTTGGTGGTTACTTCACAAACGACCCGTTTTTGCGCTCGGAAAATGGAAAAGGGATTTTCCGTATGCGACAAAAGGAAAACTTCCTCCTGCAACATTGTTCTACATACCAATGTCCACACACATGATCATTGTTCAAGACACATTTAGTCCCGGATGTAGTCACAAACCGACTAAAGGGATTATGCAGAGTGGGCCACAACACTAATAATAGGGGTGAGTGTCGACATTATGTCGTATGGCTTGTACCTTGTCCCGGATGGTGTCACCAACCGACTAAAGATGAATTTAGTCCCGGTTGGAGACACCAACCGACTAAAGATGAGTCAAGACTAATAATAGGGGTGAGTGTCGACATTATGCCGAGCTGCTTGTACTATAAATATGCATCCTTGTGAGTCCAATCCTCCGGCCCAGTTTGAGGCATCTCCAAGATGGTTTTAGAGAGCAAGGACACCACTACGGCCAGTTTCAGGGAGATGCCGACGGAGCCCAGGCCTCCGCATCTCCGAGAAACTGGTCATAGAGGCACTCCCTAATATGTGAAATTAGTTAGCTCCGAGGCGTATTGATCTAGTTAGTGAAGTTACAAGCTGCAAGATGGTTTTCGAGAGCGAGGACACCATCAAGCCAGTTTCTGTGGAGATGCCGACGGAGCCCAGGCCTCCGCATCTCCGAGAAATCGTCATAGAGGCACTCCTAATATGTGAAATTAGTTAGCTCCGAGGCGATTGATCTAGTTAGTGAAGTTACAAGCTGCAAGATGGTTTTCGAGCAGGACACCATCACTGGCCAGTTTGTGGAGATGCCGACGAGCCCAGCCTCCCGGCATCTCCGAGAACTGGTCATAGAGGCACTCCTAATATGTGAAATTAGTTAGCTCGAGGCGATTGATCTAGTTAGTGAAGTTACAAGCTGCAAGATGGTTTCGAGAGCAGGACACCACTGCGGCCAGTTCGAGGAGATGCCGACGAGCCCAGTCCTCCGCATCTCCGAGAAACTGGTCATAGAGGCACTCCTAATATGTGAAATTAGTTAGCTCCGAGGCGATTGATCTAGTTAGTGAAGTTACAAGCTGCAAGATGGTTTTCGAGAGCAGGACACCATCGCTGCCGGCGAGGAGATGCCGACGAGCCCTCCCAAGATCTCCGAGAACTGGTCATAGAGGCACTCCGGTCCAGCCACAAAATGGGACTAACACTCAAGACATTTATTAATATTAAAACTGAGACTACAAAACCGGGACTAAAGGCCACAAACCGCGAAAGATATCCTTCGGTCAAGCCACAAACCGCGAAAGACATGAACTAGAGTTACATAATATGATCATGAACTTCTTGGCATATGTCATTCCTTATGACCGCTTGACGTAACCATGGAGCATCTTCTTTACTTAACGGAATGCTTGGGCCGGTTTTCACCGTGAAGGGCGGAATTTCATCAAACTTATTATAATCTTCCGACATGTCCGTTTGCCCTCGATTCCCACGATGTTTCTTTTCCCCGAAAGAACTATGTGACGCTTTGGATCATCATATGATGTATTCGCTTGCATATTTTTTCTTTTTTCGGTCCGGAGGACATGTCCTTCACATAGAAAACCCGAGACACATCATTGGCTAGGACGAATGGTTCATCTCTATAACCAAGATTGTTGAGATCCACTTGTCATTCCGCATAACCGGTCTATCTTTACCCCTTCCCCATTCAGTTGACCCATTTGCAATGAAACAAAGGGACCTTAAAAGAGACTCCATAGTCTAGTTCCCATATCTCCTCTATGTAACCATAATATGTGTCCTTTTGTCCATTCTCGCCTATTGCATCAAAGCGGACACCACTATTTTGGTTGGTGCTCTTTATCTTGGGCGATCGTGTAGAATGTATTCCCATTTATTTCGCACTTTGGAAATTCAATACAAGAGAAGATGGTGACGCTGCCAACAAGTATAGCTGATCTCCAACAGTGGTGTCATTCAAGAGATGTGTCCGCATCCAACCACCGGCAGACTTCATGTGTTCATCTGTAATCCATGATTCAAAGCTTCCCGGTTTTTGAGCGTATAATATTCTTGTGTTCCTCCATATACGGAGCTGCCAAGGTGGAATTATGTAGAACTGTGTAGTGTGCTTTAGTGAAAGAATCCCGTCCCTACATATCGCTGCTTTCTTTCCCAGCGTGCCTTTTCCACTTAGTCTTCCCTCATGCATGAGTCGAAACACCAATCGGCTTAAGGTCGAATAAAGTCAACACAAAACTCAATGACCTCCTCTGCTCCATATCCCTTGAGATGCTTCCTTCAGTCTAGCACGGTTATGAACATATTTCTTTAAGACTCCCATGAACCTCTCAAAGGGGAACATATTGTGCAGAAATACCGACCGAGAATGGCAATCTCTTCCACTAGATGAACCAGAGATGCGTCATAATATTGAAGAAGGATGGTGGGAACACCAATTCAAAACTAACAAGACATTGTACCACATCCTTCAGAACCTTGGCGTAATATCTGGATTGATTACCTTCGAGATATTGCATTGAGGAATGCACAGCTTCACAATGGGTACTCGAACATTTTCGGTAGAAGCCCCTCAATGCAATCGAAGCAATCTGCGTCATAATCACGTGATACATGAGACTTCAGGTTTTGGAACTTTTTCCTGCCATATTTATTATCCCTTTATATTAGATGAGAAGCCCGATGGCACCTTGATACGTAAAGGACTTCAAAAAGATTTCCTCGCTTTGGTAAGAGCATAGCGGCACGACTTAAGTGACGCCTTTATCCGCCTTGTTATCTCAGTATGCATGTTCTTTGGGTATTTCATAATTTGTTGGTCCTCCTGCTTCGTGTGTATCTTTTGTCTTCCCATACACGCCTAGGAATCCTAGCAGGTTCACGCAGAGATTCTTCGTCACGTGCATCACGTCGATTGAAGAGCGGACACGCAGGACTTTCCAATATGGCAGCTCCCAAAATATAGATTTCTTCTTCCACATGGGTGCGTGTCCTCAGCGACGTCGTTCGAACTGATTGACCGCCGGACCCTTTCCAAAGATTACTTCTATGTCCTCGACCATACCAAATACATCATCACCAGGAGTTCAGCTTCTTCCTGATCGCCTCACCTTTGAAATGCTTGCCTTTCTTTCTACGGATGATTGGTCAAGAAATCGTCGATTCGCTAGGTACACAACCTTCTTGCATTTATGCAAATATGTACCTTCGGTCTTATCTAAACAAAGGGTACATGCCTTATATCCTTTGTTTGTCTGTCCGAAGGTTACTAAGAGCAGCCAATCATTGATGGTTACTAACAACCCTCGAGATTAAATGGCTCCTGCTTGTTCTCATCCCACGACGCACACCTGGTTTGCCCCACAACCGTAAGAGTTCTTCAACTAATGGCCTAAGGTACACATCAATGTCGTTGCCGGTTGCTTGGGCCTTGGATGAGCACGCATCATAATGAACTTACGCTTCATGCACAACCAAGGAGGCAGGTTGTAGATACATAGAGTCACGGGCCAGTGCAGATCGCAGATGCTTCCCCAAAAGGATTCATGCCATCCGTATTTAGACCAAACCATAAGTTCCTTGCGCCACCGCAAAGTCCGGAAGTCTCTCGATTTTTCTCCACTGTGACCCATCGCCAGGTGTCTCAACTCCCCGCCTTCTTACGGTCTTCTTTGTGCCATCGCAACAACCGCATGCTCTTTGTTTCTCAACATGCTTCAACCTTCATTATAGGAGCATACCACATAACCTTAGCAGAACCCTCTTCCGAGGGGCTCTCCCTCAACATCACCAGTGGTCATCTCTGCGATCTTATACCGCAACGCTGCATACCGGCATTTATCTAAATTCTCATACTCCTTATCATGTAGAGGATGCGATCATTAATGCATGCATGTATCTTTTGCACATCTAATCCCAGAGGATGAGTCTTCTTTGCTTCAGAGGTACTATCGGAAGTTCGTTATGTTTTGGAAACATCGGCTTCATTATTTTCAAGATCTTTTCAAATGAGGAGTCGGTTAGACCACACTCGCCTTCCATCGCAACAATTCCAAAGGTCGCATCGAGCTTTGTGCTGCCATCTTCACAATTTGGGTACAACAATTTCTTGTGATCTTCTAACATGCCCTCTAACTTCAACTTCTCATTTTCTGCTTCACAGTCGCTTTGCATCGATGACCCTACCAAGTTCATCACCGCTCATCCGATGCCCGTTCTTCACCTTTTTCCTCTCCATTGTCTTCCATTGTAGTATCATCAGATTCAGGAAACATATGATGATAGTTGTTATCATCATCTTCTTCTTCACCATCTTCCATCATAACCCCTCTTTCCCCGTGCTTGGTCCAGAATTATAGTTGGGCATGAAACCTTTCATAATCAGTGGCCGCGAATGATTTTCGAGGAAGAGTACTCCTTGTTGTTCCGACATTGAACACATGGACAACGATAAATCCATTCTCTTTGTTTGCCGTAGCCACATCGATAAATTTATCCACGCTTTGATATACCTGCTACCGCCGTCACCGTACATCCATTCCCCACCGCTCATCCGCATCATATAAGTAAGTTTATCAAAAACAGGACATCATAAATAGTGAAATAACCAATTCACACCGACATGAATTGTATCAATGACCTAGAAAAGATAAGATTGCTAACCTCGATCGAGGGAAATAAGCTCAAAGCTGCCCTGACACCTTCTATATTTTTGTTCTATGAGAAATTCAACGGGATTTTTCACTCAAACATTTCAACAAACACCTTCCATGCATGCATGATAAAAATCTAGCACACACCCTCACAGCTTACACCATTCGAAAAAACAGAGTGGAGGCAGAGGGGTCATGCATTTATAGAGGGGGGTCTTTAGTCCCGTTGGAGCCAAGAACCGGGACTAAAGCAGGCGTGTGCCACGTGGTCAGGCCAAACCTTTAGTCCCGTTGGTGGCTCCAACCGGACGCATGCCCTTACCAACCGGGACCCATGCCCTGCCCTGCGTCCGCTCCAACCGGACGCAGCATTAGTCGATTGCCGGGCGCAACCGGGACTAATGCTCCCAGGGGTGGCGAACGGATGGCCCTTTTTCCTCTAGTGATGGAATGTGAATCGATAAACTATACACATGGATTGCGCGATGTGTAGCCAAATATGTAGGTCTTGTTTGATTTCAAGGGATTTGTAAAACATGTGAATAGGAAAAAATGCAAAAATAGAATGGCATGGCACTTGGAATTCTACAGGAATGGAAAGTGTATAAATAGATAAAATAAGCTTTTTGATTGCACGCAGGAAAAAGTAGAAAATTTCTATAGGATTTTGGTACATGTCATAGTTGTCATAGACACATAGGAATTTTTTTAAGAGGTCTCACCTCTTGTTAGAAATTCTATAGGCTCGTAGTGTAGGAAATTAATGCATAGGAATTTTTGGAAGAGGTCTCACCTCTTGTTAGAAAATCTATAGAATCGTAGTGTAGGAAAGCAACGCATAAGAATTTTATAGGATTCATTCCTTTAAAACAAACAGACTTTATAGGAAAAAATCTATAAAATCCTACGGGATTGGAATCCTATAAAATTTATTTGAAAATCCTTTGAATCAAAAATACCAGTATACCGCGCAACTTTCAACTTTGTATGGATAACTTGACTATACGACTGCACATGTTGAGCTCGAAATGTTGAATTGTGTATACATAAGACGATTATATGGCGCCACACCACTATTGGAAATGAGGCCTTTAGTTGATGTCGGAATTGGTCTTTAACACCGGTTCTCCTACGAACCGGTGTTAAAGGGGGTGCCCGTACCAGCGTGGCCCGTGCAGCAAAAAGGTGCACCCCCTGTAACACCGGTTCGAGCCATGAACCGGTGTTAAAGGACCTGCACCACCGAGCCATGCAGCACCCCCCTTTAACACCAGTTCATGGCTTGAACCGGTGTTAAACGGGGGTGCCCCTATATAATACACCGCAGCCCACACCCCTCCCTCTGATTTTTTCACTCTCTCATTTTGGAGCTTAGCAAAGAGGGTGAGAGGTGTTCTAGTTTGTGTTTTCTTCCTATGCACAAGAGGTGTTCGGTGAAATTTCTGTGAGCTCGAATTAAGTTTTCTCATTGCTCTTTCCTTTCCAGTCGAGGTCGTCAACTTTATCCTTTCATGTGTCATTGATGTACTGTAAAAGTGGTCATCTCCCTATTAATTCATGATGTACTATAATGATTTTTTATATACGTAATTAATTATATAATGCAGATGAACCCGCAATGGATGTACGATGACCGACGCACTTCCGAGTACATTAGGGGCCTCCAAAATTTCATCGTCGTGGCAAGTCAAACTATGGTCACAATGGTTTTATGTGCTGTCCATGTGTTGACTTTCAGAACAAGAAAGACTAATCAAATACCAAAATCATTCATGCCCACCTGCTTCGGTCCGGTTTCATGTCCAGCTATAATTGTTGGACCAAGCACGGAGAAATAGGGGTTATGATGGAAGACAACGAAGAAGAAGAGGATGATGATAACTATCATAATATGTATCCTGAATACGATGATACTGTAAAGGGGGTAGATGAAGATCAAGAGGCAGCAGATGGGTCCGCTGATGACGATCTTGGTCGGGCCATTACTGGCAAAGGAAGAATGTGAAACTGAAAAGGAGAAGAAGCTGGAGAATATGTTAAAGGATCACAAAACATTGTTGTACCCAACTTGCAAAGATGGCCACAAAAAGCTAGGTACCACACTAGATTTGCTGCAATGGAAGGCAGAGAACGGTGTGACTGACAGCGTATTTTTAAAGTTGTTGGTAAAAATGAAGAATCTGCTTCCAAGATATAATGAATTGCTCAACAGTATATACTAAGCAAAGAAGGTTGTTTGCATCCTCTGCCCTCTAGGATTAGACATGCAGAAGATACATGCCTGCATTAATGACTGCATCCTCTACTGTGGTGAGAAGTACGAGAATTTGGATACATGCCCGGTATGCACTTCACTGTAGTATAAGATCAGACGAGACGACCCTGGAGATGTTGAGGGCGAGGCCCCTAGGAAGAAGGTTTCTGCCAAGGTTATGTGGTATGATCCTATAATACCACGGTTAAAACGTCTCTTCATAAACAAAGAGCATTCCAAGTTGTTGCGATGACACATGGAAGACCGTAAGAAAGACGCGATGTTGAGACACCTCGCTGATGGGTCAAAGTGGAGAAAAGTCGAGCGAGAGTACCCGGACTTCGCACGTGACGCAAGGAACTTAAGATTTGGTCTAAGAAGAGATGGCATGAATCCTTTTGGGGAGCAGAGCTGCAGTCACAGCACCTGGCTTGTGACTCTATGTATCTATACCCTTCCTCCTTGGTTGTGCATGAAGCGGAAGTTCATTATGATGCTAGTGCTCATCCAAGGCCCGAGACAACCCGACAACGACATTGATGTGTACCTAAGGCCATTAGTTGAAGAACTTTTACAGCTGTGGGTCAAACCAGGTGTACGTATGTGGGATGATCACAAAGGGGAGCCATTTGACCTACGAGCGTTGCTTTTAGTAACATTTCAGGACAGACAAATATTTCAAAGTATGCACACACTGTTTAGTATGCACACGTAATCAATGATTGGCCTGCTCTTAGTAACATTTCAGGACAGACAAACAAGGGATTCAAAGTATGCACACACTATTTAGATGAAATTGAAAGTGTATATTTGGATAAATGTAAGAAGGTTGTGTACCTAGGGCATCGTCGATTTCTTCCGAACCTACATCCCGTAAGAAAGAAAGGCAAGCATTTCAAACGTCTGGCAGAACCCTGGAGGAAGTCTGTCCTCTGTACTGGTGAGGAAGTATTTGGTATGGTCAAGGACCTAGAAGTAATCTTTGGAAAAGGTCCTTGCAGTCAATCTGTTCCGAACGACGTCGCTACCGGACACGCACCCATGTGGAAGAAGCAATCTATATTTTGGGACCTACCCTATTGGAAATTCCTAGAGGTCCGCTCTTCAATCAACGTGATGCACATGACGAAGAATCTTTACATGAACCTGCTAGGCTTCCTGGGAGTGTATGGAAAGACAAAAGATACACCGGAAGCACGGCATGACCAGGAACGTATGAAAGAACCTGAAAAGCATATGCATCCTGAGAACAAGAAGGGTAAAGGACGCCACTTAACTCCTGCCAGCTACGCTCTTACCAAAGCAGAGAAGGAAATCTTTTTTGAATGCGTGAGCAGTATCAAGTTCCTGTCTGGATTCTTGTCGAATATAAAGGGAATAATAAATATGGAGAAAAAATTCCAAAACCTGAAGTCTCATGACTTCCACGTGATTATGACACAATTGCTTCTGATTGCATTGAGGGGGATTCTACCTGAAAATGTTCGAATACCCATTGTCAAGCTTTGTGCATTCCTCAATGCAATATCTCAGAAGGTAATCGATCCAGAAAGCCTACCAGGGTTATAGACATATGTGGCCCAATGTCTTGTCAGCTTCGAGTTGGTGTTCCCAGCATCCTTCTTCAATATTATGACGCATCTTCTGGTTCACCTAGTAGAAGAGATTATCATTCTCGGTCCTATATTTTTACACAATATGTTCCCCTTTGAGAGGTATATGAGAGTCTTAAAGAAATATGTTCATAACCGTGCTAGGCCAGAAGGAAGCATCTCCAAGGGCTATGTAACTGAGGAGGTCATTGAGTTCTGTGTTGACTTTATTCCTGATCTTAAGGAGATTGGTGTTCCACAATCACGACATGAGGGGAGACTGCGTGAAAAAGGCACCCTAGGATGTAAAGAAATGATATATAGGGATGGGCATTCTCTCAGTCAAGCACACTACACGGTTTTACAAAGTTCTATCTTGGTTGCCCCGTATATCAATGAACAAAAGAATTTTATATGCCTCAAACACCCGAGGCAGTCTGATGAATGGATTAGACGTGAACACATGGCGAGTTTTGGCGGCTGGCTGCAAAGATTTCTCACGAATAACACCACTATTGGAGATCAGCTGTACTTGTTGGCCAGGACACCATCTTTGACTGTATGTACTTTCCAAGGGTACGAGATAACTGGGAATACAATTTACATGATAGGCCAAGATAAAAAGAGCACCAACCAAAACAGTGGTGTCTGCGTCGATGCAGCAGAAGACAATGGGAAAAAGACCATGTATTATGGGTTCATAGAGGAGATATGGGAACTTGACTACGGACCTTGTTTTAAGGTCCCAGTATTTCGGTGCAACTGGATCAAGCTGACAGGAGGTGGGGTTCAAGTAGACAAGCTGTACGGGATAACAACAGCGGATCTCAACAATCTTGGGTACAGAGACGAACCATTCGACCTAGCCAATGATGTGGCTCAGGTTTTCTATGTAAAGGACATGTCTACCAAACATAAAAAAATAAAAAATAAGAAAATAGATACATCACACGATGAGCCAAAGTGTCACATAGTTCTTTCAGGGAAAAGAAACATCGTGGGAGTGGAGGACAAGACAGACATGTTAGACATGTTAGAAGGTTATAATAAGTTTGATGAAATTCCGCCCTTCAAAGTGAAGACTGACCCAACCATCCTGTTAAACGGTGCTGATACTCCATGGTTACGGCCGACGCGATCATAAGATTGACTATATGTATTAAATGAGCCATTTTGGGGCACACATATGTATCTCAACATGGAAATCAATGTCATATTTCTTCCGTTAACACTTGGTTCTAAATAAATGCTTTTTTATTTTTTTATTACAAAAAATAAGCCCCTTTAGTCCCGCTTGGTAAAAAATTCACGTCTCTGTCTTCCCGCCATTTCATCTCGCCATTTCTTCCCGCCATTTTTTTCCCACCATTTCTTCCCGCCATTTTTCTTCCCGTCATTTTTCTTCCTGCCATTTCTTCCCGCCAGTTTTATTCCCGCCATTTCGCACTATATATATGTAGGATTGGCCTCCATTGTCATTGCACATCTCTATACTCATATCTGCAACCTCATCACTCTTTCTCATGGCTTCCACCGTACCACTAACCCCTAGGGAGGCGGAGGCGCTTTGCACCTCGAACTACCCCTTCCTGCCGGGCTACTGCATCCCCGTCGGCTGGATGTTGAGCGCCGGAGGCGTGCCAGTCCCTCCTGTCCCTCTAGGTGTGGCGCGCCGGATGGCCATCATGATCCACTACTACTTCGAGCTCACGCCAGAGCAGCGGAGAATCTCAACTGGCATCCCGACTATTTCCCGACTTGGGAAGCCTTCTTCATGGATCGGCCTGAGAGGGCGCTTGCCGGGCACGAGGAGGACAGCCCACCTCCTCTGAACTTCAACGAGGCCGGCCATCGGTTGTGGTGGCATGGCCGGACTCTCCAGAGCGTCATGGCCTACAACACAGCCGGCTCTAACCCCCGCCTGCGCTACCCTCAAGTCCAGCCCACGCGTACTCAGCCTTCAAGGTTCAACTACGGCGACCCCGATGACGATAGCGACGATGGCCACAACAAGTACGACGACTATAGTGGCGAGTATTACAGGTGTAGGCAGGAGCATGACTAAATCACTCCAACATTCCAAAACAAGTTCAGCCGATTGTGACTTAATCTGGCCATGTATCTTAATTTTCAGTTCTTCTATGTATCTTAATTTTCAGTCGTGATTTATGTAACTTAGTGTTAGTTGCGTTATGTACTTTAATTCCAGTTCTATCGTATTAAAATTTTCTTCCCGCCCATTATTTCCCGCCCTCTTCCTCCCGCGCATTATGCCCGCCATTTCCCATTTTTTACTAGTTTGAATAGTTAGAATTTTATTTTTTGAAAACAAAAAATGTTTTTGGATTTCAAATGCAAACACTTTTCATGTTGAAAGTTTTCTTAGATTCCAAATTATACAAAAAATGCTAAATTTAAATATCTAAACAATTCAAAAATGTTAATAGAAAATAAAATATGATTTTCTCTAATTATTTTTCATTTTCTAAAAATAGAGTTAGATTCCTTTTCAGATGCTTAATATTTCTTAGGTTCAAAGTTTTAGGGTTTGACTATTTTATTTTTGTCTTAATTGAATAATCAAAATTTATATGTAAGTGTTTTAATCATTTTGAAAAAAATTATCTACAGTAACTATAAAATGTTTTTATATGAATGGATAGGTCTTATTTTTATGAAAATTATGATATATTATTCATATTTTTTGAGTTGAAATGAAAAAGATATGAATTTTCTAAATTATATCCTATTATTGGGAATTAAAAATGCCCCCCTTTAACACCGGTTCTAGCCACAAACCAGTGTAAAAGGGGGCGCGAAACGAACTCCCCCCTTTAACACCGGTTCTAGTGATGAATCGGTGTTAAGGGGGGTGCGCATGCGAAACGAACCCCCCCTTTAACACCGGTTCGTGGCTGGAACCGGTGTTAAAGGGGGGATATAAAGCAGCAGCTCACGCACTTCCTATTCCCCAGCCAGATCGAGCAGAGGAGCGCGCGGAGGAGAACAAGACGATCGATGTCGGCAGGCTGCTTGATTGTGCTGTCGCCGTCCGCCGTCGCGCCAGCGCCATCCGCCACCACGTGCGCCTGCGCCGTCTTCCACCCCGTCCACTCGGAGCCACTGCCGCCACTCGGAGCCACCGCCAACTCAGGAGCCGCCGCCAACCCTCCTCCACTCGAAGCCGCCGCCAACCCTGTCCACGCTCGCTACCGCCGACCCCGATCGAGTTTGCCGCCACCGACGGTGAGCTCTCTTCCCATTTTGGGTTGAATAATCCAAAATGTTGCATATTGGATTGAATAATCCCATATTGGATATTGGATTTTTTATTTAAATCCTAGTTACATACTGTTATTTGTGTGTATAATGGATAAATGTTGCATATTGTATTAAATAATTTTATTTGTGTGTGTGAACAAGAAAGGATTATTATAAAAAGTGTATGTATATGTATATATAAGAAAGTATATGTATATATATTGTTATGTATGAACAAAAATAAAGGGTATGCATATTTTTTTGTATGAACAAAAGAAAGGATTATTATGGAAGTGTATGTATTGTAGTGTATGTATACATAAGAAAGTGCATTTTTTGTTAGGATTTTTGTTTACCAACTATTCCCTTAGGATTTTTGTTTAGCAACTATATATATGTGTGTTAGGATTTTGTTAGGAAATTTTGTTAGAATATTTTGTTAGGAAATTTTGTTAGAATATTTTGTTAGGATATTCTGTGTCATAATCACAATTAAGTTTAGAGAATAATCATCATCATAGGATATTAACTGGTTTTATTCGAGATGTATTACTGATATTTGTGTGATAATATTATTGTTTTAGAAACTATGGATCCACTCAGTAGAAACCTTGAAGAATAAGAAATAATGGAGAACATGATCCATGAGGACACCTCACAATATCTAAACTTGGAGGGACAGGATGACAGCTCAAGTAGTCATGGAGAAGATGATGACTCCGGTGAACGCACTTTAGTGATTACAAAGTCCGGTGAGGCATATATATGGATTAAGCCTCTGATGACTTGCACCGATTGATTCTTATATATGTACATGTATTAACTAAGGCTTCTTTCCTCTTTTAGCCCTCCGGATCGACCACCCAACAACAATCTTCTTCTACGAAAAAGAGCAAGCGAGGCGCGAGCCATCGGTTGAAAGATTGTGCAAAGTTCACGATCGAAACAGTCTGTGTTGATGGCAGGATGATGGAGCCCAAGAAGGCCGCAGAAAATTTATACGCCAGGCCAGAGTTCTTGTTAGGAACCAAACCCCAATCACAATTGAAGAACGGAATAAGAAAAATTAGAAGGGCGACGCTACCTTTGTCGATAAAAGATCCAAAGAAACGGTTTGGACTTCGCCGTTGTTAAATTTCAACCTAGCGCCAGAGGAAGATGAAAATAAACCGGTTATAAAGGAAAAGGTCAAAGAGTGGACTCTAAAGAAGATGGCTGAAGCTTTTCACAACTGGAAGACAAAATTGAACAAATTTGTCAAAGCTGGCGAGACTCTAGATATCGAAGAAGCATATTATGCGAAGATAAGACCTCATTGACCCGAATTTTTGACGTAAAAGGAAGGTTCTAAAGCTGCAAAGAGATCAGAAACCAATACGCTAAATGCCAAGAATAAGGAATATCACCAGAGGACGGGGTCAGGTATCTACATATCTCAGAGGCCTAAGTGGGAGGAAGCTGAGAAAGGGGTGGGAGCTACTGATACGTTGGAAACGTATCTATAATTTTTTATGCTCCATGCTTGTTTTGTATCTACTTTTCTTTACTTGTCCACACTTTGAGGTGCTTTTTAAATATTTTCTGGTACTAACCTATTAACAAGATGCAACATTGTCAGATGCATGTTTTCTGCTGTATTTGGTTTCAGAAAGTTAGTAAAAAAATATTCTTGGAATTGTACGGGACAAACGTCAAAGTCGATTACTTTCCGTGGGGAACAAGAAGTCCAGAGGAGAGCCTGACGAGATGGCCAGGGGCCAGACCCACCCCAGGAGCGTGGTAGGTGGGCCCGCGCCTGGCTAGGGTTTGGTGGCCCTGGTCACCTCCCGGTCTCGCCCCTTCGCCTATAAGAAGCCCCCGATGCAGAAACCTTGGGCACCCGATCAGAAATCCACGAAACTGTCTGTAGCCGCCGCCACCATCGTCCCTAGATCGGGGGGGTCTGAAGTTCTTCCCGGCACCCTGCCGGAGGGGAGATCATCCCGGAGGCCTTCTCTCCGGTATGATTCGTGAGTAGTTCCACCTTGGACTATGGGTCCATGTAGTAGCTAGATGGTTGTATCTCCTCCTTTGTGCTTTCATGTATAGATCTTGTGAGCTCCGTTCATGATCAAGATATAATCTATTTGTAATCATGCATGTTGTGTTTGCGGGGATCCGATGGATATTGAGATTATTATGTTGGTTTGATTAATGGTTTTATCTTTATGATTCTATCATGTCAGTGTTTTTTGTGATCTTGCATGCTCTCCGTTGCTAGTGGTTATCTTGGCCAAGTAGTTGCTAGTGACTCCAAGAGGGGGTATTTATGCTCGATAGTGGGTTCATGCCTCTAGTTTCCAAGGGAAGTGACAATAATCTCTTCGGTTGTAGATGTGCTGTTGCTACTAGGAAGAAAACAACGGTCTCTTGTTCATGGAACATGTGGACTGTTTACCTTACACACTTTGCTTAAAGCAGTTGTCTGTTGCTTGCAACTTAATACTGGAGGGGGTTCGGATGATAACTTGAAGGTGGAATTCTAGTCATAGATGCAGTTGGATGACTGTCTATGTATATTGTTGTATTTCCCAATCAACTTATAGGATCTTTCTGGCTAGTAATTGCATTGTTATGCCTTGCTCAGTTCCTGTAAATTGCCTCGCTGTAATTTGTTTACCCTTCATGCCATGTTGTTTATCTAAGGAGAGAACCTCTAGTGAACTATGGACCCCGATCCAATCTTTACCATTGATACATCTTCCACTATTACCTGTTTACTTGCTGCAAACCATTACCTTCCACACCATACGTTTAATCCTTTGTTATAGCAAACCGGTGAGCTTGACAACCTCACTGATTTGTTGGGGCAAAGTCTTGAGTTTGTGTTGCGCAGGTCTCCGCGTTTCTTTCAACACCTGTGTGACGTTTCCTTCCTCCTTCTGGTTCGATAACCTCGGTCTCAACCGAGGGAAGACTTGCCGCTTGCTGCTTTTCACCTTGATTTTGGGGTTTCCAACAAAGTGCTCCATGTCAGGCACCAGCGCATCAACAAGTTTTTTGGCGCCGTTGCCAGGGACACAGCTTCCCCCTTTTCCTCCCCGTCGAGCACCACCAAGTTTTCTGGCGCCGTTGTCGGGGAGGCTAAGGACGTCTTCACTAGGGGAGTCCTTCACTTCCTTTCTCTTTACTTTGTTTTAGTTTTCTTTGTTTATTTTGCTTGGTTTCGTTTGCCTCTTTCCAAAAAACCCAAAAATAAATTAGTTCCTACTCTAGTTGCTGGTCTGTTGTTGCCTTGCTTGGTCATGTTTTCTATCAATGGATGGTTTCTTTGAAACTAGTTCTTATTGGCATGGTGGGTTCATGGAGGAACAAAAGTATTATTATAAGGAACACCGTTTGTCACAAAAAGGGAAACACCTATGGGAGCAAATTGATAAGTTGAATACTATTGCTAGAGAGGTGTGCTCCACTTATAATGTTACTTATTGCTTTGATAAAGCTTGCTGCTGCAGGAGGTATAAACATTTACCCTTTCAATGTGAGTATAATGATATTGTTGCCATATATTCTTATGTTAAAGGAAATTATGAATTTTATTATGTGGAACAAATTGAAGAATTTATTGCTTTTAAAGGTGCATTTGAACTTTCTAGTTTGCTTGAAAATACTGATGATGCACCTTATGAATGTGAGATTTATGAGATACTTAAATTTTGCTTTGATACTTACAAGGAAGCAAATGGCTATATTCTTGAATATTTTAATAGATGCTTTCCACACATGGAAGAGACTAATGTCTTGCAGGAGCCTATGGAAGAAGAAATTGTTGAAACTAGAAGCTCATTAGATGAAAAAGAGGAGGAGAGTGATGAACAAAAGAAGGAAGAATGGATCTACCCATGCCTACTTTATAATGAGAGTAACTCATTACCTCTTATATTATTTGATTGTCCCCCATGCTTACCAAAGGAGGATGAATGTTATGTTCCTGTGGATCCTTTTGAAATATATACTTTGGGTAAAATCTGTAAAGGTTTTAATCCCACTATGTTTGAGCTTGATAGAAATTACGTGTTTGTAGACCATGAAAAGCATGTTTTATATGATAGCTATATTGTTGAGTTTATTCATGATGCTACTAAAAAATATTATGAGAGAGGAAAGTATGGTTATAGAATTTTGCATGGTACTGAAACACCTCTCTATGTGCTGAAAGTTTTGAAGTTACTCTTGTTTTATCTTCCTATGCATGTCACTTTGTTCTTTGTGAATTCATTTTCTTACAAGATTCCTATGCATAGTAAGGGGGTTAGACTTAAATGTGTTTTGAATTTGCTTCTTGATACTATCTTTTACTTCAAATCATATTTCTTATATGAGCATCTTCTCAAACTTTCATGCCTAACTTAAAGGCGTTAAAGAAAAGTACTTGTTGGGAGATAACCCAAGAGTTTCCTTGAGTCTTGGAAGTTATTACTTCAGTAATAACCTCTCCTTATTCTTTTTTGTTTGCTTTTTGTGCCAAGAATGACCTCTAATGAGAGGGAAGTAAGATATCGGGAGTTGCTGTCCTGAAACAGGTTTCTGTCCTCCACCAAAAACAATCTTGAGGAGGCTTTTTAACTCCGATTGAGCTCAAAATTTATGAATAAATCCCCCAGTATGTTAGCTAACTTTAATTAGTTCAACACTTTTTGATTTGAGCAACATAAGATGTTCGAAAAAATCGTTTCTACCTGCTATTCTGTTTTGATAGATTTCTGCCATTATTTGCATTTGCTTCTTATTGATTCCTTTTTAAGTTGTCTTCGGTTAAATTGAGATTTTTGAAGGAGTTACTATAGTATATTGTGTTTTTAGTGAAAATCCTTGTTGTTCCAAAGCTTTGCCATTGGTATAATATCTTTTTAATAAGCTAATGTTGTTAATAAAGATTGTGTGATTTTTTGTATGAAGGAAAAAAATTTAGGTGTAGAGAGAGAATGATGCAATGAGATGAAGAATGGACAAAAGCTCAAGCTTGGGGATTCCACCATGGTGTCACCCCAATAAATATCCAAGAGGTACAAGCGTCAAAGCTTGGGGATGCCCAAGGCATCCCCTTCTTCATCAATAAAAAGCTCAGGTTTGTCTAGACACTTCGTTTTTATTGTTTCATGCATAGTTGTGTTGTTCTTGAAGCGTCTTAGTTTTTGTTTGTTTTGCTTAGTTTGTTTAGTTTTCTTTAGTAGTTTGGACCCCCGCTCTCGCTGTGTTGTTTTGCAAATAAGGTTGCTTGGTGTTTGGAAAGGAGTAGTAAGTTCTTGCTTGAAATGCAAGAGGAGATTGCATTGACTGTGACTTAGACTTTAGCATGACATGCTAGGTGTTGTTTTAGCATTATGCTTAGTGATTATTGCTGTAGCATGTTTTGTTCCAAACAATTGGGATTACTTAGTGTGCCTTGAAGAAATTATGCGTTGTTTTAGCATGCAAAAGCATAGTATTGTGGTATTCTCCTTCGAGGCTTTGCTTGGGTTGACTTGGCACATGCTCACACCATGTTATGACTATCACAAGTCACCATTAGCTTCTATGATCATTTAGTCCTTGACTTGTAGTACCACTCTATGCTTTGATTAGTAATGCTTTGTTGCTCTGCATCATTATGGCCATTATGCTCTCTTAGTTGGTTGCTCCTAGCATTTTGCTTGCCTCCACTTGTATGAATAAGCTCTAATAATGCTTCCAACTCTCAAGAAACCAAGTTATTCCAAAGTGTCCACTGTATACTCCTATGCATGGTGTGTTACACCATTCCAAGTATATTCTTGTTTTTAGCTATCTTCCAATTAAAAACTATTTTGTTATGTGACAATGTAGTGATTAAAGCCCTCACGAACTTGATGGCACACTTTATATTCTTTTCCCCTAATAAACTTGAACCATTGTGACAACTTTGTTGTATATGCTTGCACTTATAAGTTGGAATTAGCAGAAACCATGCTGTCACGGGGAACATTTTCAACATTGCACTTGTACCTAGTTGTAATCAATTGATATCATGTTATTTTGTCTATGGATGTCACCGGTGTGAAATAAATAGGGGACTTGTAAGTCCATGGAGTTTGTATTCTGTGTTAGAGAAATGCTTGGGCCGCTAGCCTAAGCCATGCCTAATCATGATGGAAACTTGCAGCATCACCATAGTGAGCTATCTATGAAGCATCCTCAATAAAAAGTTATCATGTGGTAAATAAAAAGATTGCTAATATGCTCATTGTCTTCTTGCCTTGTCATTTTGGTTATAGGAAAGCTCATGTACCATGTGCAAGGGGTACCCCGTTGGCAGTTCTCAATGATATGCAAATACTTATAGTGACAAGTGTTGGAGATAT
Organism: Avena longiglumis; assembly: GCA_030063025.1. Classification (NCBI taxonomy): domain Eukaryota; kingdom Viridiplantae; phylum Streptophyta; class Magnoliopsida; order Poales; family Poaceae; genus Avena; species Avena longiglumis. Next base: position 128,482,734 of record CP125975.1, on the reverse strand, counting down.
GCCCAAGAGGCAATAATAAAGTGTTTATTATCATATCTTCATGCTTATGATAAATGTTTACATACCATGCTATAATTGTATTAACCGGAAACATTAATACTTGTGTGATTTGTAAACATAAAAGAGTCCCTAGTAAATCGTCTTGTTAAAATAGCTTGTTGGTTAATATATGATCATGGTTTCCTGATCATGAACATGGAGATGTTATTAACAACAGGGTCATATCATTAGGAGAATGATGTGATGGACATACTCCTATAGTTAAGCATAGCATAAAGATCAAAGTCATTTAATATAGTTCATTTGCTATAAGCTTTCTGATACATAGTAACCTAATTCCTTCGACCATGAGATCATGATAATCATCATCACCGGAAGGATGCTTTGATGACATCAAACACCACACCGTAACTGGGTGGCTTTAAAGGTGGCATTGAGTGTTCGGAAAGTATGTGTTGAGGCACATGGATCAAGAGTGGGATTTTTCCATCCATATGACTGATAGATATACTCTAGGCCCTCTCGGTGGTATGTCATCCTATTAGCTCGCAAGCATGTGACTGGCTCACAAGGGATCACATATCACAGGAACAAGAAAAGAGTACTTATCGGTAACGAGGTTGAACTAGGTATGCAGAGATACCGACGATCAGACCTCGGATAAGTAAACTATCGCGAGACAAAGGGAAATTGGTATCGTATGTAAATGGTTCATTCGATCACGAAGTAATCATAGAAATATGTGGGAGCCATATGAATTTCCAGATTCCTCTATTGTTTATTGATCGGAGAAGAGTCTCGATCATGTCTGCATAATTCACTAACCATAGGGAGACACACTTAAGGATTCGATGTTGTTTAGTAGATATGGAATGTGAGTAAAGAGACCGAATGTTGTTCGGAGTATCAGATGGGATCCGGGATATCACGAGGAGATCTGGAGAATAAGATTCATATAAGGAAAGTCCAATTCCGGAGTTCGGGAATGGTTCCGGTGTTTTCACCGAAATGTTCTAGAAGGGTCTAGAAGGTTCATCGATCTGGAAAGGGAAAGGTACATGGATGTGTCATGACAAAGTGGAATGGTTGCATCATGTCCTAGGTCACTTGTCTGGACACTTGGAAGAGAGAAATCAAACTCTAATTTGAAATTCAAAAGGGCAGTTTCAAAAAGCCAAACTAGGACAATATTTCCAAGTGGAGGGAGAGAAGGATTCTTACTTAGGGAAGGAATCCTCCCTCTCTCTTGGGCCGGACATATGAAGTGGAGTTGGGGGAGGACTCCCTCCCCCTTGGATCCTCCCCACCTATAAAAGGAGGGGTAGGGGACGAAGCTGACTTACTTGAGCGTGCCCTGCCGTAGCCCCCCCTTGGACACACAAGAAACCCTAGGTTGGCTGCCGCCCCCTCTCTAGTTGTGGCCAATCTAGATCTCCTCTAAACTGTTACCAACTAGCTAAACAATAATTGCTAGCTACCTCTAAACCTCGTCTTCTAAACCCTAGATTATCGGGGCTCCCTCTACTCCATCATACCCGCTCCGTCTTAGGCAAAGCCATGCGGGATATCCCTTCTACTTTCGACACCACGCCGTCGTGCTGTCGGAATCGCAAGGAGAGAACTACAACCTCCGCTGGCTGCTGGAACAAGGGAGAGGAAGGTCTTCATCGAGTACCGTACGTGTGACCGACTGCGGGAGCGGTGCAGGAACGCGGCGCCGGAAGGATCGTCTACGCGATCTTGAGATCGGCAAGTGAACGACTACATCACCCGCGAGAATCTGCTCTCATTAACCGCTTTGGATCTTCGAGGGTTAGTACTCTATCAACTTGTTTCACCGATCTAGTAGATAGATCTTGGCTTGATCATAGATTAGATCTTGATTATGTGTTCATGCGGTAGAATTTTTTTGTTTTCCATGCTACGAATTCCTACAGTGGTATCAGAGCCGTGTCTATATGTAGATCTGTTGCACGAGTAGAACACAATGGTCATTGTGGGCGGTGATGCTTTTATTATCAATTGCTTCTTGTGTACTTTGCATCTTGCGGTATGGTGGGATGAAGTGGCCCGGGCTAACCTTACATGACATCGTTCATGAGACTTGATCCACGCTCGACATGCAACTTGTATTGCATAAGTGGCTTTGCGGGTCTCTGTCTCTCCTATCATAGTAAAGATTCAATTTACAACGGGCACTTGATAGTTCAAGCATCAATGTTGTGGTTCTTGTTCGTAAGTTAGAACAACACTTATTGAAAGCCCCAAACCACGTAAAACATGCAAAGAAAATTAGAGGCGTCTAACTTTGTTTTGCAGGGGTGTGCTGTGATGTGATATGGCCATGATTGTGATTATATAAGATGTATGAAATGTTCCTTATTATAAGTCGGCAACCGGCAAGAGCCATATGGTTGCCTTTTAATTCCGTTAAGACCTGCGTGTCTATTATTCAAAGTAGTTGTAATAGTGTATGCTGGTGGACGACAACCATGAAGCGGCGCCATTGACCTTGACGCCATGCCGGTGATGATGGAGATCATGCTCGTGCTTGAAGATGGAGATCGGAAGCACAAGAAGAAAGACCATATCATATCACATATTATGAATTGCATGTGATGTTAATACTTTTATGCATCTTGTATTGCTTAGATCGCGACGGTAGCATTATAAGATGATCCCTCTCACAAAATATCAAGTTATAAAGTGTTCATCCTTAGTAAGCACTGTTGCTAAAACTCGTTGTTTTGAAGCACCACATGATGATCAGGTGTGTTAGATTCTGCGAGTGTATACAATGGGAGAAAGCCAGATTTGCTCATGCAGAAGCTAAGGTTTGATCTTGACGACCCTAGCATGTACAAACATGGTCTCGGAACACGGAATACCGAAAGGTAAAGCATGAGTCATATAGTAGATATGATGAACATGTTGATTGTTCGCCTATGAAGCTACATCATCTCTCGTGATGATCGGTTTTGATGTGGTGGATTTGGTTCATGTAATCACTAAAACAATGTGAGGGATATTGTTTTGAGTGGGAGTTCAACAGCAATATGATTAAAAGTTGAATACTATTTATCAAAAATTAAATCAAAGTGAATTTGCATAGTTGTTGTAGTCATTGGCATCCGTTTACCACCTTGCGCTTAGTTATAATTGAGATGATAGAACTATAGAATTCTAGTTAGTTACTTTACGAAATGGTATCGTATTGTTTTGAAGTGTTAATCTGAAGTTTAAAAGTCCCATTGCATACTTTCAGTAAGTTTCGATTACTCCGTGAAGTTTAATAGTTGGTATTAAATCAAGAGTAACAATTCCAGTGTTAGTATATAAGTATCATGTTTGTCTCCATGATTCTTGATATTCAAAAGATTGTTTTAATATCAAGGTAATCTAGGAGTTGAAAGAGTTGTTTCAGAAACCATCATGTATGGAAGATATTGCGATATCTGAAATGATGTTTTGGTTGCAACATGAGAGAGTATAATATGGCAAAGTTTATGTTCTCATATTTGATGAGAATTTGAAAAAGGTTGGGGACGCTTGTCGTCCTAATCCTCCAAAAGGTTTTGGAGAGCAACATTATACTCGCGATTCACCGTTATAAGCTAAAAGTAGTTTGATCATGAATAATTACATGATAAGGGTGAATATTTGATGTAGGTAAAATGTTTACTACACCAAGAGATTACTAAAGAATGGAATTTGAAAGAACACCAAACCTGTGATGATGGTGATCTACTTCAAAGTGCAAGTCCAAAGACATTGGTATTTAACTATACATGCTTTGGACTATGTGTCATGTATATGGCTCCACTATTGATGTTGATAGATTCTTTCAAACACAAAAGGAAATATAGAAAAAGAATCTCATAAATATATGGCAGAAAAGAAAAGACTAGAATTGTTTAGCTTAGGTATATAGAGGATATACATGTTATGGCTATATTCTTTGCTTATTAAACAATGTGGTTCTTAAATATTTGATACTGAATTTGTTGGTGTGAATCTCATACGAAACAACACAATTCATGAACTACAATGGCCTAAGTAACTAGCAAGAGAATATGTGATGATGTTCATCGAGAACAAATAAAGTATTGATGTGTTTCTCGTTAACATCAAAGCTTTCCTTCAAGATTTGTTCTATCAGGTAATATGAGAACAAAAGGGTTGTTCAAATAATTGCGGTAATCCATAAAAGATGGAAGATTTACAAATCTAGTTGGATAAATCACATCCATAAAACAAGTGCTAAAAATTTCAAAAGACAATTTATTGAAAGATCACTTAGGAAGTGACATCGCCGTTTAAATTATATTGGAAAGAAAACATGAAGAAACTCCATGTGGATGGAATTTTGGAGTATTTTGATTTTTGATCAAATGACGCTTGTGAAACTTTCCTAGAGATAATTAAAACTCCGTTCATAGGCCAAAGGGAACGGATGACTAGCTTATTGAAACTTGTACATAATGTTGTATGAAGTCCATTATGTATAGTCAAGAGCGATGGATTTCAACTTCATATGCTTTCTCCTAAAATTTGAGTGAATATATGAATATTTGCTTAATGAGGATGAAGTGTGAAGCATTTGAAAATGTTCGAAGACTTTCAAGATGAAGTGCAAAATCAAGGTAACAAGAAAATAAAGAATTTATGATAGGATCATCAAGGAAGATTTTTGTTGCAAGTTTAGCATAACACCTAAGATTTGAGGAATCGTTCCATAGTTTTATGTTTCCCGAAAAACACCATAGTAGTATGGAGTGATCGAGATATGTAATAAAACCTTGTTTGACATGGTAAGATCAAAGGTGTCATTTATAAAACTGCCATTATATTTTAAAGATTTAGAAACTACCGTTTTTCCACTGAAAAGAGCTCCATCATAATCCGTTGAGTGACACCATATAAAGTTATGGTTTGGGATAAAACCCAAGTTGTTCTTTCTTAAACATTGGTATGCTATGCATAATAAATATGTTTGCAACCAAAATCGGATGAACATATCTTTGTATGTTATTTTGAATAATCGTTGAGTATTCCTCCATAACACCAAATACAAAAATGTTTGTTGCTTAGAGCGTCAAGTTTCTTTGAGAAAGGAATTTTCCGTGAAAATTTAAGTGGGAGGACAATAGAACTTTGATAAGGTTAAGAGAACCTTAGCTATATGTGCAAAGTTGCGCAGCGCCGAAAAGTGTTCCGGAGGCAGCAACAATGCTCATGTCTCACGTGCCTCAAAGGTTGTGGTCACGGAGGTCTAAGTTCCTATTGAAAAAAGTAGGTCGGTAAACAATCAAATACCAAGATTTGAGAGTTAAATCATTATTTGACAATAATGATCCGACTACATGCAAAGAAGCGATGATGGGCCCTGACTCCGTCAAATGGCTTGAAGCCATAAAATTCGTGATAGTTCCATATACGAGAGATCAAGCTTTGAACTTGAAAGACCCTCTGGAAAGGTACAAGACCTTACAGTCATATTTGGATCTATAAACAAATATACATGGATGTTTCACATCTATGAAATTATCGACATGTCGGGAAAGAGTTCACGACAATGTTCAAAGAGTTGATTATGACAAGATCTGATCTTTCATTAAGAGATATTTAGTCTAGACGGATTAATGTAGCAACCACTACATATAATTTAGTTGTGTGGTAGTTGAATAAACAAAACAAGTTCTTCTAATAGAATGGTTACCTAGGACGTGTGCATGACACGGTCCAAAGAGTTTTGTTAATTCAAAGGATGCTAAAAGCATATGCAAACTTGAATGGTTGAAGTAAGCATCACGGAGTTGGAATCTTCACTATGATGAAACTGTTAAAAGAGTTTAATTTCATCGGAGACGATGAAGATGCTTGCATTTACAATAAATTAAGTGGGAGCACTAAGACATGTTTCTAATACATTATGTGGAAGACATAATGTTGATTGGAAATGATGTATCTTTTTATTGACACATGTTAAGAATTTCATCTCGATGAAAGGCTTAGGCAGAACCCAAATATTTGGCATCAATGTCTATATGGATGAATTGAGATGCTAATATGGTTGTGCCAGAAGTACATAGATGAGATATTGAATGAGTTCAATATAGAAACTACAAGAAAGGTTCTTGTTGCACAGGAAGGATTGAATAAAGATTCAAGTATTTTTGATACTTGATAGATAAAATCACAAAGAGTACTTTATCAATCATGCTGTGATGTGTACAAATCCAGATATGTCCTATTCTCTAATTGTTATGAGCGTATACCCGAATGATTCATAAGATGATTATTGGACGATAGTAAAGATATTCTTATGATCTTTTAGAAGAACTAAGAATATATTATTTTGTAGAAGTGACAAATAGATGGTTAGTTCATTGTAAAAGTATTACATTGATACTAGTTTTGTCACAAAGTACAAATTAAGTTTATCTCTATCTAAACTAAGGGTGGCACAATATGATGGAAAGTAAGTTCCATAATGGATTTGGATGAGTTCCAAAGTTAAGACATTGTGACAGATACTACAACAAAAGGCTAAGTATATTACTGCTATAATAGCAGCAAAAGAGGGCATTTGTGTCAAGTAGTTTATTATCATACTAGGTGTGGTTCACAGCAGGATAGTACTATGAAGATATATTGTACGACAATGTTATCAACATGTTTTAACCCCAAGGAACTAAAAGGTCTCACCAAAGGACCAAATTTATACAAAGCCATCTCATTATAGAATGAGTGATGCGTAGAGACGCAAAGACATGCAATTACACACGGACTTGAAAGTGTCGGATCTGGAGATCAGTTGACCACTAGCAATCGTGTAAATACAACACCGGCAAGCCATAGGTGTTGAATGCACAAAGGTTTGAAACTAGATTATTGACTCTAGTGCAAGTGGGAGACTGTTGGAGATATGCCCAAGAGGCAATAATAAAGTGGTTATTATCATATTTTCATGCTTATGATAAATTTTTACATACCATGCTATAATTGTATTAACCGGAAACATTAATACTTGTGTGATTTGTAAACATAAAAGAGTCCCTAGTAAATCCTCTTGTTAAACTAGCTCGTTGGTTAATATCTGATCATGGTTTCCTGATCATGAACATGGAGATGTTATTAACAATAGGGTCATATCATTAGGAGAATGATGCGATGGACATACTCCTATAGTTAAGCGTAGCATAAAGATCAAAGTCATTTAATATAGTTCATTTGCTATAAGCTTTCTGATACATAGTAACCTAATTCCTTCGACCATGAGATCATGCTAATCACCATCACCGGAAGGATGCTTTGATGACATCAAACACCACACTGTAACTGGGTGGCTATAAAGGTGGCATTGAGTGTTCGGAAAGTATGTGTTGAGGCAGATAGATCAAGAGTGGGATTTGTCCATCCATATGACGGATAGATATACTCTGGGACCTCTCGGTGGAATTTCATCCAATTAGCTTGCGAGCATGTGACTGGCTCACAAGGGATCACATATCACAGGAACGAGAAAAGAGTACTTATCGATAACGAGGTTGAACTAGGTATGCAGAGATACCGACGATCAGACCTCGGATAAGTAAACTATCGGGAGACAAAGGGAAATTGGTATCATCTGTAAATGGTTCATTAGATCACGAAGTAATCATATAAATATGTGGGAGCCATATGAATTTCCAGATTCCTCTATTGGTTATTGATCGGATAAGAGTCTCGATCATGTGTGCATAATTCACGAACCGTAGGGCGACACACTTAAGGATTCGATGTTGTTTAGTAGATATGGAATGTGAGTAAAGAGACCGAATGTTGTTCGGAGTCTCGGATGGGATCCGGGATATCACGAGGAGATCCGGAATGGTCCGGAGAATAATATTCATATAAGGAAAGTCCAATTCCGGAGTTCGGGAATGGTTCCGGTGTTTTCACCGGAATGTTCTAGAAGGGTCTAGAAGGTTCATCGATCTGGAAAGGGAAGGGTACATGGATGTGTCATGAAAAAGTGGAACACTTGCATCATGTCCTAGGTCACTTGGATGGACACTTGGAAGAGAGAAATCAAACTCTAATTTGAAAGTCAAAAGGGCAGTTTGAAAAAGTCAAACTGGGACAATATTTCCAAGTAGAGGGAGAGAAGGATTATTACTTAGGGAAGGAATCCTCCCTCTCTCTTGGGCCGGCCACATGAAGTGGAGTTGGGGTAGGACTCCCTCCCCCTTGGCGCCTCCCCACCTATAAAAGTAGGGGTAGGGCGCCCCCCCCCCCTAGGTTGGCCGCCGCCCCCCTCTCTAGTTGCGGCCAATCTAGATCTCCTCTAAACTACTACCAACTAACTAAACCCTAATTGTTAGCTACCTGTAAACCTCGTCTTTTAAACCCTAGATCGCCAGGGCTCCCTCTACTCCACCATACCCGCTCCAGCTTAGGCGAAGCCCTGCGGGATCTCCCTTCTACTTCCGACACCACGCCGTCGTGTTGCCGAATCGCAATGAGAGAACTCAAACCTCCGCTGCCTGCTGGAACAAGGGAGAGGAAGGTCTTCATCGAAAATGCGTGACCGTGTGGCGGAGCGCTGCGAACGCTGGCGCCGTAGGATCGTCTACGCGATCTTGAGATAGGCAAGTGAACGACTACATCACCCACGAGAATCTTCTCTCGTTAACCGCTTTGGATCTTCGAGGGTTAGTACTCTATCAACTTGTTTGTAACACCCTCAGAATCAGCCCTATGCAAGTTTCAGCGCTTCCCGCCAAAACCCGCATAGAAACGATTCAAAGGTGCCCACCAGGCACTTGCGTGCTGGTGGAAAACGAAGTAATATCATTACACAATAGTCCACGGCGGAACCCACAGAACAGATATATACAACAACGACTCAAAGAGTCAAGAATACAGATATACAATACAAAGATCCAAATCACCTTGAAAATGATACAGCGTCCGAGTACGGACAAGATGCAAATTGAGCTAAGAGCCCTGAAGAATAACCAAAGGCGTCCATAACCCTGCCCAGGCCAAGCTGGAAGGGTAACCCTGCTAACGACGTCGATCTCAAAACCTTCTCAAACAAAAGGGGTGGCGACAAAGGGCAAAGGAAAAAGAGAGAGCGGTCAAGATCTTGAGGCCAAGACGGCGAGGCAGACGGCGGCCTCGCCTACATAAGTATGGTGGATCAAGCGGCGGCAAGCATGCACTAAACAACCTATAGAGACTCGATACAACTAGCGGCTATCAGAGAGGGGTAAGAAGACCTATTCAGAACCAACCTGATACTACCACCAAACATACCCATCCTGGTGTTTCCCCCTCGAGACCAAACGAGGAAGTCAACCGAGGAACTCACACAGTTGGCAGTTTTATTTATTCCGTGATAGTTGCGGCAATTACTAGTCAAATAAAGATGGCATGAGTCATCCTGGTATAATAAGCAGTGGGCAGTTTTAGTTAAACATTCCGTTGTAGTTGCAACACTTACTAGTAAGATACGATTAGCATGAGACTCGGGGCAGGCGGTCTCGGCTCAAGTGCGGAGGGAAGAGAGAAGAGGAGGAAGAGGCGCAGCGGTTACTGGGACGTGGGGCGAGGTCGCGCGGTGGAGGGAGGCTGCTGGCCGGAGAAGAGGGGCGAGGGCGAGCGGCACGGCGAGGCGGGCAAGACGCGGAGGCGGGCGAGCCGGCGCAGACGGAGGCGGGGTCCAGAGGTGGGTGTGTGGAGGCGCCGGGGAGGATGGCGGTGAGGCGGTCCGGCGAGGGGAGGGTGAGGCTCGGGCGCGGAGAGGGTCGCCGGCGGTGGGCTCGCGCGGCGGAGAGGCGGTGAGCTGGTGGCGGCGCGCGGGAGTTGGTGGCGAGGCGGGGCAGGCCAGCGGGGGAGGAGGAGCAGCGTGGGGGCTTGGGAGGCGCAGCGGCGGAGAGCAGCGTCTTGGCGCCGGTGGTGTCTTGGAGAGGGCGGCGCTGGCTGGGTCGGCGAGCTAAGCGGGGAGGAGGTGCACGGGCAGAGGTGAGAGGAGGAAGAAAGGCAGAGGCACAGGCGGGCGGTTGTCGAGGCGTGGGAGTCGCGAGTGGGGTGGGGCCAGGTCACGCTGGGTGGGATCTACTGTGTGTGCGTGTGTGGTGAGGTGGGGACTTGGTGAGAGAGAGAGGAGTGGGGGGTGATGTGGCAGGGGGGGATTGGGTGAGGGAGAGAGAGGGGTGAGGTGGCATCTGGCTGTTGGAGGGAGTGATGTGGAGACGAGGGTTGGGTAGAGTTTTAGGTAGCTGTAGGATTTAGAAGGCGGGTGTAGGTGGACCGTTTATATTTTCTGGGGTGGTCGTTCGGGTCGAAACGGCCCGTTCGACTGCCCCCGCTAAAATAATATAATAATTTTATTTAAGATGCGATGAACTTTTGCAAATAGTTTTTAGACAACAAAATATTCTGGCGACCCGGGTTTGGATTTGAAAACAAGACGGGGCGTTTTAGAAAACAAAACGGGCTTTGCGAAAATAGTTTTAAGCAAACAATGCATGATGATGACGATGCAATGCACAAATTCAACGCGATTTTCTAGTAGTGGTTTTGCGGGATGCTACAATTCGACACCACTAACAATGGATCTCGCCCTCGAGATCCGCCTCATGGTACCGGAAAGAAGGTCGGTGATCTGCATCTTCTCGCATCGTGTAGATCCTCGCGACACCACTAACGAGAGGTCGTTGTCCGTGATCGTCGAGAGAACACTCCGGAAACAAAAAGGTCGAAGGTAGAGGTATCAAAAGATAAGCCACCTCTAACTTCGATGGAAAGAGGGAACCGATGCATTCTCACCCACTTCAATGTACAAGAGCGAATAGAAAGGGTAGTCGGCATGGGGGCCAATCCATCACGCACCCAAACTATTACTCTGCACAATCAGTAGAAGGGAGTGCAACCATTCTCGGAATCAGACTGAAGATCTCGACAAGCGAGGTTCGGAACAACGGAGTGATGCAGTCTCTGCATCGGATCTGGCGTAGAGGATATCGTCGCGTCGGAAACACCGGAAGCACAAACAAGGAACAAAGGAGGGTACCACAGACGAAGGATTCTTCGGATAGCATGAAGACCAGATGTAGCAACACCGTTATCAGAGGAGGAAGCGAAACCCTGAAGGTACGACGGAAAACCAACCACGAGAATTCCTGGACTCGAAGAAAGAGATGAGAGCGGATTTAAAACGCGTAGAGATAAGAGGAGAATAGCAGAGGGGTAAGGAGTAAAATCAGACCTAATCAGAACTATCCAACCGATTTTACAGAAATAGTTTTGACAATCTACTTCGGCCGCTAGCTAGGTTATCCTACAGGCTGGACTTGTGGGGTATCGCAACTGCTGAGCTCTGATACCACTCTGTAACACCCTCAGAATCGGACCTATGCAAGTTTCAGCGATTCCCGCCAAACCCGCATAGAAACGATTCAAAGGTGCCCACCAGCACTTTCGCGGGTGGAAAAGCGTAATAACATTACACAATAGTCCTCGATGGGACCCACAGATATATATAACAGCGACTCAAGGAGTCAAGAATACGATATAATATACAAAGATCCAAATCACCTTGAAAAGCGATATAGCGTCCGCTCTACGGACAAGATGCAAATGGGGCTAAGAGCCACGAAGAATAACCAATGGCGCCCATAACCCTGCGAGCCAAGGAAGGGTAACCGCTAACGACGCCGATCTCAAAACCTGCTTAAACAAAAGGGTGCCGACAAAGGGCAAAGGAAAAGAAGGAGCCAAGATCGAGGCGATTGCACGCGAGGCTAGAATTCGGCGGTCCTCGCCTACATAGGTATGGTGGACTGAAGCGGCAGCGGCAGCGGCAGCATGCACTGAAACAACCTATAGAGACTCGATACAACTGGCGGCAATTAGAGAGGGGTAAGAAAGTCCTAGTCGGAACCAACCTGATGTTACCATCAAACAAACCCATCCTGGCGTTTCCCCCTCGAGACCAAACGAGGAAGTCAACCGAGGAACTCACACAGTTGGCAGTTTTACTTATTCAGTTATAGTTGCGACACTTTACTAGTCAGGTTTAGATATTCATCCTGATAAAATAAGCAGTGGGCACTTTTAGTTAACCATTCCGTTACAGTTGCAGCTCTTACTAATCAGATACAATTAGCAGGAGATAACCCGAAACCCAGCAGTTGTTGGTACTTTTATTCAGCCATTTCATTGTAGTTGCAAGATTTACTAGTCAGGTACAATGGTCGCAAGCGACAATTCAAACAAGCAATTGTGGGCAGTATAATTAGTCATTCCGTTATAGTGAAGCTGATTACTAGTCATTATAAAGTCAAATTTATAGCCATAAACTTTAGTTATGCTTGTCTATGATCGAGATACTGTGCTCCAAGTCGTCCATATCCGCGGACACGGCTTTCAGAAAGTTTTACCCGGCCGGGGTGCACCAATAGCAACACACGCTCGATCAACCTCGGAAAAACCAAATCAAAACCCAACGAGGCTTTCACGATGAACAATCAGATTCAGAAATATTTCAGGCCACCCTTAAGTAGAATCCATAGCAAGCCGGGCCGGCTCAGACGGACTTAAGGTTTGGGTAGACGGTGACGATTTGGGAACCCGAAAGTGTGGCTGGGCTTGTCGACACCGCGGAATCGTGTCCCGATCCTAAATGAGTGTGCTCGCGCACAATTTAAATACATAAGTAGCATGGCATAAGTACACAGATCGTAAATAAAATCTCAAACTAGTTTGTGGCCCCAAGAAATAAGACAATCAAGCTCGCTCGGGGGTCCCATATACCTCCCGGATGTGGATAGCGCGATAAATCAAGGAACAGGTATCAAGTACTCGGGGTCCTACGGGACACAAGTGGGCGTTCGGAAACCAAATATTCTCTATCACCCACCGATGCCTCTGCTTACTTCAATTTTAGTTGTTAAACAGGAATTAAAGTGGACGATAAGTAAAACTATGATCATCTCCAACATCAACATGCGGCAATACATCAACAACTGTGGCACTTGACGACACGCAACAGCACTTGAGCAAGCGACTACGACACGCAAGTCCAACTATCTACCGAAACAACAGGTAATAGGATGTGTCCAAGGCTATATAAGGCTGCCAGGGATATCACGGGTACGAAAACTAGAGCAACGCAACTCAGATAGCAGTAGATCAACAGGAGGGAATAAAGACTATAAAAGTAAGATAGGTAGAGAGGGGGGAGATGCTCGCCTGAAAACATTGTCGAAGGTTCAACCGAAGAACGGGGCGAAGCTCACATCAACTCAACGGCCTTATCCGCGAAGAACCAAACACTAGAAGAAACAACGGGTGCAATATTTAATACAACGGCAGAAGATCGGCATGTTGCATGTATGATGTATGACATGGCAAGGTGCAATGCAATTAGGCCATATTAAGCGGAACCGGGGTCCCGACAATATTTAGGTGGTTCATGTTGTTTAGCTAACCCGCAATTTAAATGTTGTTTATCAAGACAAAAGATAGCACCGGTTCGCTACACAAGTTTAAATGAGGTCAATATGAGACTAGATTTGCCCGCATATGGGCCCCATATTTAATTATTAGGTGAATCGGCATAAGGCCCCCAAACCACATGATATGGATGCATGCATGAACAATTTATATGCAACAGTTATATAGGTGACATTTATAAATTAGGGTTCTCGGATAAGGGGTTCACACATTAGGGTCTCGACGGTCTTGGGGTTTCGGGGTTCGGGGTCGGTCTCAGGGTCCGGAGTTCGACGGGTTCGTTTTCGGACAACAGAGGTAGGTCTTGGCGTTCCGCGAGGAAGGGCTTGGTGGTTCTGACTTCACTTGTCGGTGCCGGACTCGGTTGCGGTAGATCTTGGCCATGTCGTAGTTCTTGCCGGAGGGTCGTCGAGGGTCACCGGTTCGGTACGGTCTTCATGTGGTGGATCTTGTCGAGTTCACTGCAACGGCCTTGTGGTTCCGATGACGATCTTGGCGGTTAGGAGAAGCCCTTGTGGTTCCGCGTCGGCGGCCTTCGGGTACGGGGGTCTCGGCGACCTTGGCGGTTACGAGGGATCCTTGTCGCATCCGAGGGGGTACTTGAAGTCCGTGATGGAGATCTTGTCGTTCCGTGTAGGCGTCCTCGGTGTCGGGGAAGATCTTGGGGTTCTAACTCGTTCATCGTTGACGGACTTGGTTCGTCGTCGGGTCTCGTCGGGATCAGTCTTCGGGTCCAGGAACGGGGTCTTCGGATTCCGAGGAGAGCTTGGATTACGACGACAGATTGAGACGGAAGGTCTCGGTTTTCCTCATAACACCACCATCTTGCGGCACTTGAGCCGAAATAGAGTGGATAGTTACCATCTCTGCCTCACTCCTGATTCCAAAACGCACATTACGCCGAGGATCTTCCCGGTTGTTGGAATTGCGGTTGTGCCCTCCTTCATGTTGGCCCGTATGATGGTGTCTCCGATCCTAAGGACATGATCTGCTGGCTCCAGAAACCGAAGGCGTGCAGCTTGGGGGCAAGGTTGGCTCGGCGACGCGGACCGACGAAGCGGGCCCGCCGGCGACGGCTGCGGCGGACGAGGTCAGGGCGACCCGCGACGGGGACTCCGGCGTGGTAGCGCCTGGCGGCAGCGGCGGCGAGCCAGCGAGGCGACGGCTGAAGGCGGCGAGCGTCGGCCGGGGGAGGATGGCGAGCTCAGCACCGGGGCGGGGCTTGTCGACGGAAAGGGAGCCGGAGGCGGGGCGGAGGTCGAGGCAGGCCGCGGCGGTCTCGGCTCGGGGCGGAGGGGAACGCTGCAAGAGAGCAGAGAGGAGGGAAGGCGCGGCTGTTACTGGGACGTGGGCGAGGTCACGGTGGAGGGAGGCTGCTGGCCGGAGAAGAGGGGCGAGGGCGAGCGGCACGGCGAGGCGGGGAGGACGCGGAGGCGGGCGAGCCGGCGCAGACGGAGGCGGGGTCCAGGGGTGGTTGCGTGGAGGCGCCGGGGAGGATGGCGGTGAGGCGGTCCGGCGAGGGGAGGGTGAGCCCCGGGCGCGGAGAGGGTCGCCAGTGGAGCTCATGCCAGAGGAGGTGAGCGGGCGTGCCAAGGGAGTTGGTGGCGGCGGGGGCAGGCGGAGGGGAGGAGGAGCAGCGTGGGGGCTTGGGGGGCGCTTGGCGCGGAGAGCGGGCGCGTGGCTGGTGGTGTGCGGAGAGGCGGCTGGCTGCGGGTCGGCGAGCGAGCGAGCTAGGCGGGGAGGGAGGGTGCACGCGGGCAGAGGTGAGAGGAGGAAGAAGACGGGGCACGGGGCAGGGGCAGTTGTCGGGGCGCGTGGGAGTGCGCGAGTGGGGTGGGGCCCAGGGGTCACGCGGGGTGTGGGATCTGCTGCGCGCGCTGTGTGCGTGTGTGGTGAGGTGGGGACTTGGTGAGAGAGAGAGAGGAGTGGGGGGTGATGTGGCAGGGGGGATTGGGTGAGGGAGAGAGAGGGGTGAGGTGGCATCTGGCTATTGGAGGGAGTGATGTGGAGAGGAGGGTTGGGTAGAGTTTTAGGTAGCTGTAGGATTTAGAAGGCGGGTGTAGGTGGACCGTTTATATTTTCTGGGGTGGTCGATTCGGTAAACGCCTGCTCGACCGCCCCGCTAAAATAATATAATAATTTTATTTAAGATGCGATGAACTTTTGCAAATAGTTTTTAGACAACAAAATATTCCGGCGACCCGGGTTTGGATTTGAAAACAAGACGGGGCGTTTTAGAAAACAAAACGGGCTTTGCGAAAATAGTTTTAAGCAAACAATGCATGATGATGACGATGCAATGCACAAATTCAACGCGATTTTCTAGTAGTGGTTTTGCGGGATGCCACAACATGGCAAAACATGGCATCGGTTCGCTACACCAATTTAAATGGAGTCCAGAATAAGACAAAGGTATTCCGCATACCGACTCCATATTTAATTTAGGTGAATCGCCTAAATGCCCCCAACAACCACACAAATATGTATGCGACATGAATGATTTAATGCAACAAGTTTATATCATATAATATAAAAAAAATACGGGGCTTGGAAAGGGCATCACACATCTGGGCTCGGGAGATCTTGGTTCCGGGGGGTTCGGGGCCGGACTCAGGGTTCAACAGGGATCGAGGTTCAGATTCAAGATGGAGAACTTATTGTGTCGTGAAGGAGAACTTGGGTCCAAGCGGTCGATCTTGCCGTCGCGAAGATCTTGTCGGGTCCGTGTATCGGGTCGGTCTTGGCGTTCGGGATGCAGAACTTGCCCGCGCGGCGCTTGTCGTACCGGTGGCGCTCTTGGCGGTCTTCGGGTCCGGACTTCGCCTCCGGGAACGGGTCCTCAGGGTCTCGACGAACTTGGTGTTCTGGCATCTCTGAGTCGTGGTTCTTGGCACGACACCGGGTTCGGGGTGTCGAGGCTTGGTCTTCGTACCTTCAGATCTCGGGTTCTCGAATACACGATGGAGGACTTGGGGTTCCGTGCAGGAGTTCTTGTCGGCTCCGCAACATCTTTGTTTGGTCACCAGCATCACCACGTCGCGAGGATCTAGAATAAGATGAACAGGGTCTACGGACCCACAACAACAACGAGGAGCTGATGTCCCTGCAGGCAGAGGCACACGCAGAGGCGCCATCGATGGAGCCAAGGGTGGCTCAGTCTTGGCGTCGCCGCCGGCCGGGACATGGCATGGGAAAGGGCGGCAACAGGTGGCCAGAGCAGGGGCGGAGGACTACCGTGGCGGTGCAGAGACGATGGCCATGACGGCGACGCGGCCAGGCACGAGGAGAGCGGGAGGATGCAGCACGGCGATTGAGGCGAGGTCGCAAAGAGGCCTGGCGATCCAGCGGCAGCGAACAGCAAACGAGGCTCGGCGGGAGGACGGGCGGAGGACGGAAGTGGCGGAAGAAGGCGGTCGTCCAGCGCCTGAGACGGACTGCTCGGCGGGTACCACGGACGAGGAGGAGGAGGTTGGGGATCGCGGGTCAGCGGCGAGGCAGAGAAGCCGCGTGCGGGGTCGGTGGGACGAGGGAAAGGGGTCGCGGGCGCGTGCGGGCGATGCGACTCGCGAGAGAGAGGCGGCTCGTCGTGGTTAGTGGGGTGGGCCAGGGGGTGAGCAGGGGGTGCGGGACGGGTTGCGTGCGTGTGTGGTGTGGTGTGTCTGGTGTTCGGCGGGGTGGGGTGGGGAAGTTGGTGTGGCGGCGGGACAGGGGTGAGGGGTGGGGTTAGGTGGGGATTAGGGTTTGGGGTAGGGCAAGGCTAGGGTTAGGTTTAGATATTTATTTGGGGTAGTAGGCTGCTGCCAGCTGGGCCTTTCGGGCCTGGCCGGTGGCGGCCTCCCCCGGAACAAAACAGATTTATTATATTTTATTATTTTTCTTTGTTTTAAATCAAAACATTTGTAAAAGGATTTTAGACAAACAAAAGATCCGGACAGATCTAGGGTTTGGATTTGAACAAAGAGGAGAATATCTAGAAAACAAAATAGGCTTTTAGAAAATAGTTTTAGGCAAACAGATGCATGATGATGTAATGATGATGCACGAACATAAAACAACAAGCGATTTTCTAGTAGTGGTTTTAGCAGGGCGCCACATTGTTGCACCGATCTAGTAGATAGATCTTGGCTTGATCATAGATTAGATCTTGATTATATGTTCATGCGGTAGAAATTTTTTGTTTTCCATGCTACGAATCCCTACAACAAGAACTTACCTGGACCCAAAGTTGAGTATGCATGAGGTGTAGCCCTCGTATTCAAGGGGCATGAGATTGCCAACTTATACTCGCCACTTTAACCTTAACCACTTCAAGATGCTTATGATTGGGGAAATGAGGGCTGAAAGCTAACAAGTACCATAATTTTTGGAAGCTCTTTTTGAAACTTGTAATCCCTGCTTCCTTTAAAAAAAGGCCTTTCTTCCACCATTTTTGAGTCTCCACCTTCTACCTTTAGGCACCATTAAGAGATCATAGTTGTCATTTTGTGTGAAGTGTTCCAAATCTTATTAATTGATGCATATTGTGTTATTAATTTCTCTTGTGCTATTTGTTTCTAGTCACCCTTGTGAACTTTGCAGGTGTCCTATGCATTATATTGCTACTCTATTAGGGACAAGTCGATTGCCACAATGCTATGTTTTCTGCATACGAAACAAACAAACATTTTTCAATGCATATTATTCATGATCTTTCTTTGTAGCTTGCCATGTTGCATGCATAGTTACTATGTCCTATTGTTAGAACTCCATATTTCATGCACATGTTTAGAGTTCTTTGATCCCAGCTTTCAATGCTGGCAAATGGTTGGATCTTTATTGTGAGGGTGCATGTCACCTAAAAAATTATTCTGCTTATCACTTACCTACTTGAGGACGAGCAGGAGTTAAGCTTGGGGATGTTGATACGTTGGAAACGTATCTATAATTTTTGATGCTCCATACTTGTTTTGTATCTACTTTGCTTTACTTGTCCACACTTTGAGGTGCTTTTTACATGTTTTCTGGTACTAACCTATTAACAAGTTGCAACAGTGCTAGTTGCCCGTTTTCTGCTGTTTTTGGTTTCAGAAAAGTTAGTAAAGAAATATTCTCGGAATTAGACGGGACAAACGTCAAAGTCAATTACTTTCCGTGGGGAACAAGAAGTCCAGAGGAGAGCCGGAGGGGACGACCAGGGGGGGCAGACCCACCCCAGGCACGGGGGCAGGTGGGCCCGCACCTGGCTAGGGTTTGGTGGACCTGGTCGCCTCCCGGTCTCACCCCTTCGCCTATAAGAAGCCCTCGATCCAGAAACCCTGGGCACCCGATCAGAAATCCACGAAACCGTCTGTAGCCGCCGCCACCATCGTCCCTAGATCGGGGGATCTGAAGTTCTTCCCGACACACTGCCGGAGGGGAGATCATCCTGGAGGCCTTCTCTCCGGTATGATTCGTGAGTAGTTCCACCTTGGACTATGGGTCCATGTAGTAGCTAGATGGTTGTATCTCCTCCTTTGTGCTTTCATGTATAGATCTTGTGAGCTCCGTTCATGATCAAGATCTAATCTATTTGTAATCATGCATGTTGTGTTTGCGGAGATCCGATGGATATTGAGATTACTATGTTAGATTGATTAATGGTATTATCTTTATGATTCTATCATGTCTGTGTTGTTTGTGATCTTGCATGCTCTCCGTTGCTAGTGGTTATAGTGGCCAAGTAGTTGCTAGTGACTCCAAGAGGGGGTATTTATGCTCGATAGTGGGTTCATGCCTCTAGTTTCCAAGGGAAGTGACAATAATATCTTCGGCTGTAGATGTGCTGTTCCTACTAGGGAGAAAACAACGGTCTCTTTTTCATGGAACATGTGGACTGTTTACCTTACACACTTTGCTTAAAGTAGTTGTCTGTTGCTTGCAACTTAATACTGGAGGGGGTTCGGATGATAACCTGAAGGTGGACTTCTAGTCATAGATGCAGTTGGATGACGGTCTATGTATATTTTTGTATTGCCCAATCAACTTCATCGGATCTTTCTGGCTAGTAATTGCATTGTTATGCCTTGCTCAGTTCCTGTAAATTGCCTCGCTATAATTTGTTTACCCTTCATGCCATGTTGTTTATCTAAGGAGAGCACCTCTAGTGAACTATAGACCCCGGTCCAATCTTTACCATTGATACATCTACCACTGTTACATGTTTACTTGCTGCAAACCATTACCTTCCACACCATACGTTTAATCTTTTGTTACAGCAAACCGGTGAGCTTGACAACCTCAGTGATTCATTGGGGCAAACTCTCGAGTTTGTGTTGTGCAGGTCTCCGTGTTTCTTGCAACACCTGTGTGACGTTTCCTTCCTCCTTTTGGGTCGATAACCTCGGTCTCAACTGAGGGAAGACTTGTTGCTTGCTTCTTCACACCTTGCTCTTGGGGTTTCCAACGAAGTGCTCCACGTCAGGCACCAGTGCATCAGCTACGTGCAAAGACTTGGTTCTATGGAATCGGGGGAAAGTTGCACCCATAAACGGGAATGTGTATCTTTCCAAAAATTCTTGCCAAACCCACCAATGAACTCATCGCGACATTCGAGGAAATAGCCACCAGGACCTTCCATCCCGACAGAGAGAATGACCAGCTGACACGCGCCATCGGTAAAAAAGAACACCCTGGACTAGCATGAGGCACATGGGGTATGACGTGGAAGGATGGGTTTGCCGCGTGTGGCGACTCTTACAGATGGTGCGGCAGAAAATAAAAAGAGCGTACAGACCGGATGACACGGATAGAATAGACACTTATGGCGCTGCAGGCGCAAGTGAACGCACAAAATAGCCAGCAAGATACCGGCCCATCTCAGTGGCACGAAGAGCCTGCATTGGAAGCTATCGGCGGCCTAGACTCTGCGTGGGAAAGCAGCATGGCTTCCACGGAGAACGTGCAGCGCACGCTTGAAATGGCGGGTCCTCGATACCCCATGGATGATATCATGAAGAGTGAACACGCCAAGCTACATGTGAAATTAATGAGCTTATCCATTAAGGTGGCGGTCGGCTATGCCTTACCTCCTGTACCTGGTAGAACTTACCATTCCCGACCGAGTTCCAGATGGTTATGCTATTGTCGAGGTGGATGAGGTTGTGAAGGAATATGAGGAAGCATAGCTTGACCATGCTACAGGTGAAGGGGAAACTCAACTGAAATTTGAAGTGAAAGAAATCATTGTTTGGAAGAAGGAACACATCGTGCTTCCAAATTGGAGGCCACTGGCTCCCCCGCCGTCTCGGCAGCGTCAGCAATCTGAGCCGCCTCAGCCGTCTCCGGGTAATCAGAATACTCCCCTGCCGTCTCCGCCGCTTCAGCCATCTCCTGCGCGTCCGCCATCTCCGGCGCGTCAGCCATCTCCTGCGCGTCAGCGTAAGCGGAAGAGCACTACCACTAAGAGCACTAGTACTACTACCACGGAAAATCTGCAGGAAACCGTACGCCGAAGAGTTCAAGCAACTATGTCTCGCAGCCTTCCGCCAAGCCATTGCCAGTATTACCGTGGAATCGTAGAGACGAGGAGAACAAGAGGATCTCGGAAGATGAGGTTAAGAAATTCTTTGCACCTAAACGGGCCGAGCCAAAGGAGAAACTAGATCCGGCGGTGGTGGAGAAGTTTTACAATAATCTTTTGAAACGTGAACCCCCACTTGTGCCAGACTACGAACGCCAGATTATAAAGGGGGGTGCAAGGCGAGGGGAGTCTAAAAGTAGTAGTCATGCACCCCGAAAAACAGTTCCCCAGCTCGGAGAGCAGGAAAACCAATTGTGCGCTCCGCTCCAAGTGTTCAATACATGGATAGCTCCTCCTGTAAATGATTATGATAAAGAGCTACAAAGAAAGGCCAATGAGATGGGGATGACTTACATTGTATACTTGAACATCATGGGAGACGAATTGCCTAAAGGCGATGTCAACCCCATACCGCCATGGAAGTACAGGAATAATCTCGTCAAGAAAGAGGAGTTCAAGAATCTACCAACAAAGATGTGAAGATTGCATAAGTGGTACCTTAATTTCAAGACTTGCATTTTTTATTGTGCGGAGACGACCAGATCACCTTCTTGTGCGGAGACGACCAGATCACCTTCAACATTCAAGACTTGCATTTTTTATTCAATCAGAAGGAACTCAACAAAGCTGCCCTCAGCCTTTATTGTGTGTAAGTATTATTTCTGTAATTTCTATCTCAGCTCATTCAATTCATTAATTGCATGTATATATATTCTCACCATATATGTATATACTATTATGCAGGAAAAAGGTTATGGAATGCATGAAAGGAGGCCCTTATGACATTGGGTTCGTTGACCCAAATAGAGTTCATGAACAAGTGGTACAACACAAACCCAGGCAAACAGAAGATTTCTTGCTAAGGTCTTTACTGAGACAATAAACCAAAAGGGAAATACTATTGCCTTACAACTTTTCGTGAGTGTTACCCTCTCTTGTACACATTCTGTTTCGGCTTACTCGATGTTAAGTGTAACTGATGATGAGCTATGCGTGCGCAGGTTCCACTTTATTCTGCTAGTCATTCAAGTTGACACAGGAAAAGTCCTTGTCATGGACTCGGCATGAAAAGACAAAGATCTATGGGCAGACTTTAAAGCGATGCTCCAGAGGTAATTTCAATCATATTATCGCACTAGATCACCAACTTTCGTGACAACAAGTAATTAATTACTCCATTATTCATTTTCTTTGCCGGACAGGGTTTGGAAAAGGTTCACGGGCAGGGTTGTGGGTGAATGGTCAGAAGAACTAGAATTTGTAGATAAAAATGTAAGTAATACTAGCCAGCTAGGTCTGCGTATCTCTTTGATTCTGCTTTCAATTCCATTATATCATGCTTTATTGATTATTATTTTGATTGAACTCTCTATTCTCGTAAAGTGCACGCAGCAGGGAGCCGGCAGTAACTTATGTGGATACTATGTTTGCGAGTTCATTCGCAACAAGATATGTGCGACGGGCCAAGCCACACTAGAACAACTTAGAGTACGTAAACGAAGTACACAATATTATTTTATTACCATCAGTTGTGTTGAGTTTCATTCTTATATATATATATATGTATTGA
This sequence comes from Avena longiglumis, assembly GCA_030063025.1. Lineage (NCBI taxonomy): Eukaryota > Viridiplantae > Streptophyta > Magnoliopsida > Poales > Poaceae > Avena > Avena longiglumis. The sequence goes on along the minus strand of CP125975.1, from coordinate 128,460,121 downwards.
CCCCATTCTTCATATATATTTAGATCGAACGGATGCGGGACAACCTTGTAACACCCTCAGAATCGGCCCTATGCAAGTTTTAGCGAAAACTCGCCAAACCCGCATAGAAACGATTCGAAGGTGCCCACCAGGCACTTTCGTGCGGGTGGAAAAACAAAGTAATAACATTACACAACAGTCCTCGATGGGACCCACAGAACAGATAGATATACAACAGCGACTCGAAGAGTCAAGAATACAAATATATTATACAAGATCCAAATCACCTTGAAAACGGTCGAGCGTCCGACTACGGACAAGAAGCAAATGGGGCTAAGAGCCCTGAAGAATAACCAATGGCGTCCATAACCCTGCCCAGGCCAAGCCGGAAGGGTAACCCTGCTAACCGCGTCGATCTCAAAACCTGCTTAAACAAAAGGGGTGCCGACAAAGGGCAAAGGAAAAGAAAAGGAGCGTCGATCGAGGCCAGTACACGGCGAGGCTAGAATTCGGCGGTCCTCGCCTACATAGGTATGGTGGACTGAGCGGCAGCGGCAGCATGCACTAAACAACCTATAGAGACTCGATACATCTGGCGGTTATCAGAGAGGGGGTGAGAATGACCTATTCGGACCCAAACTGAAGCTATCACCAAACAAACCCATCCTGGCGTTTCCCCCTCATAACCAAACGAGGAAGTCAACCGAGGAACTCACACAGTTGGCAGTTTTACTTATTCAGTTATAGTTGCGGCACTTTACTAGTCAGGTTTAGATAATCATCCTGATAAAGTAAGCAGTGGGCACTTTTAGTTATTCATTATGTTATAGTGGCAACACTTACTAGTCAGATACAATTATCATGAGATAACCCAAAACCCAGCAGTCGTTGATACTTTTACTTCGCCATTCCGTTGTAGTGAAGCTGATTACTAATCATATCGGAAACAAGTCAATTTAAAACAATAAGCTTTAGTTATAGTTGTCTATGATCAGACACTGTGCTCCAAGTCGTCCATAACCGCGGACACGGCTTCTCGAAAAGATTTAACCCTGCAGGGGTGCACCAAAGTATCCACAGGCACTTCGACCCTTTTGCGGATCGGTTAACATACACCCATCGGTATGTCGGAGCCTAAATCACGACGTTCGCACCCAAAGCAAGCACGGGGCCACCCACTAAGTACACCATAGCGAAGTCGGCCGGTCTCCGAGACGGACTTAGGGTTGGGAAGACGGCTGTGAACGACAGTATGCCCCCAAACGGGGATGTCGACACCGCGAAATCGTGGCCCGATCCTAAACAGTACAGTGTGCTCCTCGCACAAACGTAAATACATAAGTAGCATGGCATAAGTACGGGATCGTAAATAAAACCTCAAACTAGTTTGTGGCCCCCGGTACAATACTTTGAAATCAGGTAATTATCAATGGGGGGCCCATATCTCCCCACCTGTGGTTAGCGCGCTCGATCTCGGAACAGGTGTCAAGAACTCGGGTCCTACGGGACACAAGTGGGCGGTCGGAAACCAAATCTTACCTATCACCCACCGATGCCTCTGCTTAATTCAATTTTAGTTGTTAAACAGGAATTAAAGTGATACAATAATTAAAGCCATGATCATCTCCAACGTCAACATGCGGCAATTCTCCAACAAAGTTGTTACTTGACGACAAGCGAAACACTAGAGCAAGCGACTACGACACGCGGGCCCACTATCTACCAAACAACCGGTAATAGGATGTGTCCAGGGCTATATATGGCTGCAAGGGATATCACGGGTACGAAACTAGAGCATCGCAACACAGTTAGCAATAGATCAACAGGAGGGAAGTAAATACTATAAAAGTAAGATGGGTAGAAAGGGGAAGATGCTCGCCTGAAAACATTGACGAAGGTTCATCCGAAGATCGGGGCGAAGCTCACATCAACTCAACGGCCTTATCCGCGAAGAAGCAAAACACTAGAATAAACACCGGATGCAATATTTAATACACGGCAGAAGATCGGCATGATGCATGCATGAACAGTTATTATGCGACAAGTTGATATGTTATAAAATAGGGTTCGAGGAAGAGGGGTCGCACATCAGAGGGGGCTCGACGATCTTGGGGTTCCGGGGTTCGGGGTGGGTCTCGGGGTCCAGGGTTCGACGGGTTCGGTCTCGGCGGAAGCGTTCTAGGACTCCGGGGCCATTCTCGGTATCGGGGCAGATCTTGTCGCATCGGGGTCTCGATGTCCGGGGGGCAGAACTTGGGTCAGTGTCGGGGCGCATCGGCTTCTTCCGGGTCGGTGCCGTTCTCGTCGCACTCGCGGTCTTCGGATCATGTAGACGATCATGGAGTTCAGGGGAAGTTCTCGGCGTTCCGCGTCGGTATCCTTATCGTCCGGGTACGGAAACGGTCTTCAGGGTTCGCCATCGGATCCGCGGATCAGGGTCTTCGGATTCCGTGAGGAAGAGCTTGTAGTTCCAGGATCTTCGGCCTCGATCATCGGAATCCGTGAAGGAGGCCTTGGCGTCCGGGGTTCGTGAGGCGGACTTGGCGTTCGGGTCGCGGCATCCTCGGTTCCGTGATGGAGATCTTGGCGTCTTGGCGTCACCGGATGCTTGTCGGCGCGCTCGGTCTTGGCGTCCTCGGGCATAGGGCTTCGAATCGGGGGAGGCGATCTTGGGGTACCGCGTGCCGGCTGCCGGGATGGAGAACTTGTGTTGAACTCGGGCGTTCTGGGTCATATGGACATACGCACGCTGGAGGGCGAGGGGCTCGGGAACGAGCTCGCGGCGCGGACGCGGCCGCAAACGGAGGTGGGGCCCGCTGCTGCGGCCGGGGGCGCGGCCACGGCAGGCGGCTCGGCCCGTGGCGAGGGTCTATGGGGAGGAGGACGGCCAGGAGGGGTCAACGGCGATGACGGGCGGGCCTGAAGCGGGCCGGAGGCGGCGGGACGATCGGGCGGCGAGGTCGAGGCTTGGCCGTGAGCGCAGGCAGCGGCGGCCAGCCGAGGCGGCGGCGGCTGCGGATGGCGGAGGGCGAGGGGCCGGCAGCCAGGCGGCGCTGAGGGGCAGTCGGCCAGGCGGCGGTGGGAGCGGGCGAGGGTGGCGGCGAGGTCGCTGTGGGCGGGGAGGCTGTGGAGGCGGCTGGCCTTGGCGGGCGGCGGGCTCGGGAGCGGCGCGCCGAGGTTGGGTGGGCAGGCTGCCGTGCGGAGAGCGGCTCAGGCGTGGGTGGGCGGAAAGCGGGGCGGTGGCGCGAGAGGGAGGCGAGGCGGCCGAGGCGGCGAGGTGCGTCTGCGGGTGTGGAGGTTCTGGGCGAAGCTGGCGCGGGCGTGGAGGTTGAGGCGCGGGCCTGGGGTGGTTGTCGGGCCAGGACGCCAGTAAGGAGCGGGGAAGAAGAACGTGGGGGGAAGACGTGGTAGGTGGGGCGTGCGGGGTGAGCCTGACCGGTGGGCCGCGGGTGGGGCGGGGTCCACGGCCAGGGAAAAGGGACAGGGGCGGGGTAGCTGGGTCAGGGGACAGGGACTGACGGGCGGGGTCCACGCGGGGTTGGCAGCGGTTGGTGGGGTGTGGGCAGGTGTGTGTGGGTGGCTGTGTGGTTTAGAGAGAGGGAGAGATAGGGAGGACATGTGGCAGCATGTGAGAGGAGGGGGTGAGGGAAGAGGGTGAGGTGGCGGATGGGGAGTGGCCAGGGTGAGGTGGCTGGGGAGAGAGGGTAGAGTTTTAGGTAGAATAGGTTTTAGGTGGGGCTGGCAGGTTGGACCGTTTTAGTTTTTCTCAGGTGCTCGGGTCAATTGATCGGCCGTTGCCCCGCTAAAATAAATTAAATATTTTATTTATTTCAAACAAAGTTTTTGCAAATCGATATCGGCAAACCAAAATATTTCGGGGTCCCGGTTTTGAGGTTTGAATAAAGAGGGGCGTTTAGAAAACAACACGGGTTTTGCAAACATAGTTTTGGCAAACAATGCATGATGATGACGATGCAATGCACAAATTCAACGCGATTTTCTAGTGTGGTTTTGCGGGATGCCACAAACCTCCTACCATTTGACCGCGTACGAGCCATTCAAGAGGAATTGGCGGGGTTCATACTGGATGAGGTCGTCACGCCCGACGGAGAACTCTATAGATATCCAAAATGAACGTGTACGGAGATGTTATATTGTATATGCTTGAACATGTTTGAATTGTACTTGATGCTTGAACCTGTACGGAGAATACCACAATGATGATGTTTCTGTATAATAATAGTTGCTTAATTATTGATGTACGTATGTACCGACGATGTATGTGTATACCAATCCCATCCCGTCCCCGCCGCCGTAGAAATCCGCCCAAAACGGGGTGGCGGTAGAACTCTGCCGCGACAGAGATTTAGGTCATTTTCCTGCCGCGGCAGAGAACCTTTAACACCGGCTCGTGTTACGAACCGGTGTTAAAGGGGGTGGCCTTCGCTCTGTGGAAGCTCCCATGTGCGCCACCCTTTAACAGCGGTTCGTATAAGAACCGGTGTTAAGGGGGGCTCTAACACCGAACCAGCAATAGCGGTTCTATAACCGGTGTCAGAGGGTCCTTTGAACTGGTGTTAGAGGAGGACGTGTGCACTAGTGCACGTTGCTTGCGAAACTCTGTATTGTACCAACATTGAGTTTATCTTTTGTTTAGATTTTAATGGCACACACCACACATTGATCGGTGCTCACGATGCAAACTCCGTGCCTTGCGCGTGTGTGGAATCTACATCACACGCAAATTCCTTGCGTCCTCTATGCCCATGATGGGATCGGTGCATGATTCTATGCCTCTTATCACTAAGACCAGTAGAGTATATTTCGAACGACGTGAACCGTTTTCGTCCGATGCATACTCCCATCTCAAAATCCTGGAGTGGTTTCAACGAGCTTATAAACTAAAAGGTATGTATCGGGTTAGCCATCTGTTGGTTCTCCCCTTAGACTCCTCAAGCACTACAGGAAATAATTGCTACGCCGATGGCCGGCTGCCGTCGGCACAGCGCCGGTGGCCGTCGGCGTAGCCCCCTCGGCGTACGTCCTCGTCGGCACAGCTTCATGGCCGTCGGCACAGCCCCTCCCCCTCGGCACAACGTCTTCCAGCGGGCCCGCGTGTCAGTCAACGGCCGTCTTGGCTAACGGTTCAGCCTGGAGCTACGCCGGCACAGGAATGGAGCTACGCCGACGGCCAGACCGTCGGCATAGCCTAAAATATTTTTTTATTTTTTATTTTTTTAAATCTTTGAATTATTTGACTCCTTAATCTCCCGCTTTAATCATTTTAACACTATTTATAGTTAATAATTGATTAAATTGCAGTCTTAGTCAAAGTTCCCGTTCGGTCACCCATCCTAGCACTACTCCAGCTCTAGCACGCTTAACTTCCTCGTTCCTTGAGAATCTCTTCTCGCAAAGCAATTTACTCATTATTATCAATACTATGATATCATTCCTATTAACTCTTATATCATCATATCATATGGTTGTATTTTTTGAAATTACAAGCAATTATTTAAGTAAACAACAATGAATAAGTAAAAATATTATTGAATTCAAATAAAAATATAATGATTTTAATTTTTTGTATTTTTTATTTAATATGGAATAATTAATATCTTTAAATCTGTAAATCGGAATTCGGAAAATAATATGTCTAAATTGATTATAAAAATGAGAGGAATCCAAATATGATATCAATATCAACTTATCACAAACTATGTCGTGATTCTTATCATAATTTCATTTGCCCGTTTAAAACGGCACGCATAAAGATTCTTAGCTCGGGACTGAGACTCGCTAAACTTGAAGTGGATCTACGATGTAACAACATATTTTGAACCTAAAAATGATTTTTGTAAAAAATCATGAGCATCCGATCATGTACCTGTAATTCATATCTAACCTACTTCCTACCGATTCGGCAGGAATTTGTATTTTTCACCAGGGATAGACGGAAATGTTTGAGATCCCCGTGTTATGAAATTATCCATGTAAGGTGGTCTAGTATTTTTGAAAAATATGACGGTAGTATTTTGAATTAGCCATTTGGTGGTTGCTTCACAAAACCGTCCGTTTTTTGCATTCGGAAAATGGAAAACGGCTTTTTGGTGCGACGAAAAGGAAAACTTCCTCCTGAATCATTGTTCGCCATCTCATGATGCACACTTATGCATAATATGGACACATTATCACAAACTATGCATTCATTCTAGCCATAACATTGGTCATTTGACCCGAAAGTCAAGAAACCTCGAACGAGATAGGTCATTTTGTGAAGGGGTTTTTGAGACATAATCAATATACCAAGTTTGATAGTTTTACTTCTAACTATGTCACATAATATGACACCACGCGAAGGTTTCACGTTGTTTGGATCGTTTTTGAATTTATGATGTCCGTTTTAAACTATCGTTAAACTTTGTCGAAGGGCGGACATGAAGATTCTTAGCTCGGGGCTGAGACTCGCTAAACTTGAAGTGGATCTACGATGAAACAATATATTTTGAACCTAAAAATGATTTTTTTTTAAATATCATGAGCATCCGATCATGTACCTGTAGTTCATATCTGACCCACTTCCTGCCGATTCAGCAGGAATTTGTCTTTTTTACCAGGGATAGACGGAAATGTTTAAGATCCCCGTTTTATGAAATTATCCATGTAAGGTGGTCTAGTATTTTTGAAAAATGTGACGGTAGTATTTTGAATAAGCCATTTGGTAGTTGCTTCACAAAACCGTCCGTTTTTTGCACTCGGTAAATGGAAAACGGCTTTTTGGTGCGACGAAAAGGAAAACTTCCTCCTGAAACATTGTTCGCCATCCCATGATGCATACTTATGCATAATATGGATACATTATCACAAACTATGCCTTCATTCTAGCCATAAAATTGGTCATTTGACCCAAAAGTCAAGAAACCTCGAACGAGATAGGTCATTTTGTGAAGGTTTTTTGAGACATAATCAATTTACCAAGTTTGATATTTTTCCTTCTAACTATGTCACATAATATGACATCACACGAAGGTTTCATGTTGTTTGGATCGTTTTTGAATTTATAATGCCCGTTTTAAACCATTGTTATACTTTGTCGAAGGGCGGGCATGAAGATTCGTAGCTCGGGGCTGAGACTCGCTAAACTTGAAGTGGATCTATGATGAAACAACATATTTTGAACCTAAAAAATGATTTTTGTAAAAAATCATGAGCATCTGATCATATACATGTAGTTCATATCTGATCCACTTCCTACCGATTCGGCAGGAATTTGTCTTTTTCACTAGGGATAGACGGAAATGTTTGAGATCCCCCTGTTATAAAATTATCCATGTAAGGTGGTCTAGTATTTTTGAAAAATTTGACGGTAGCATTTTGAATTAGCCATTTGGTGGTTGCTTCACAAAACCGTCTGTTTTTTGCACTCGGAAAATGGAAAACGGTTTTTTGGTGCGACAAAAAGGAAAACTTCCTCCTAAAACATTATTCGCCATCACATGATGCACAGTTATGCATAATATCGACACATTATCACAAACTATGCATTCATTCTAGCCATAACATTGGTCATTTGACCCGAAAGCCAAGAAACCTCAAACGAGATAGGTCATTTTGTGAAGGTTTTTTTGAGACATAATCAATATACCAAGTTTGATATTTTTCCTTCTAACTATGTCACATAATATGACACCACGCGAAGGTTTCGCATTGTTTGGATCGGTTTTGAATATATAATGCCCGTTTTAAACTATATATAATGTTTTATATTTTACTTAATTTTTTTTTATAAATGTGTAATATTTGAGTGTAGATAGATCGATTTTTTTTCTGCAAATTTTGATATATTATTTGTATTTTTATGAATTAGAATGATTTAGTTATGATTTTTCAAAAAATAATGAAAAAGGAAAAAAATCTGGAGGCCTATGCCGACGGCCTGGCCGTCGGCACAGACCAAACAAAAATTTTCAGAGAGTTGTACCGACGGCCAGGCCGTCGGCACAGCTTGGCTGTCTAACGCTGTTTCCGTCATCGTGTCTGAACTGGGGCTAAGCCAAGGGCTATATATACGCCGAGGGCCACCGTCGGCACAGACCTCGCTACTACGCCGACGGCCACACTACGCCGAGGGCTACCCTCGGCACCATCATCTACGCCGACGGCCGGGCTGGTCGGCTGGCCAGGAAAGACAGCTACGCCGACGACCCCAACCGGCCAGCCGTCGGCGCCTTAGTTCTTTCCTGTAGTGAAGTGTCTAAGAGAATGTCTCAATACTTGGTTTTTACCATTGAACGTTACAGGCTCTACATTATGTGCAGCGTTTTGGTTTGGCCGTACCCCCGGGACACAAAGAGAAGTCTAGTTAGTAAAAACATGTAAAAAATTATCTAGTGCCACTGTGTTATTTGGATGGTAGCTGTTAACTATTAATCTAATAGCTATAGCATAATAATCTAGCCACTGATGATGAGAAAAAGAGATCATCAAAAAATATTAAGATGAGATCTTGTTTTGATGTACTCGTCGAACCGGACCTAGCGACAAAGAAGGATAATCAATTATATTAAAGGTTAAGATATAATTTATATATTTTGAATTTTGGATCATTAAAAGATTCTCAGCTTGCATTGGCGTCAGCTCCTCCGTCTTTATAAGGAAAAAACTAGTGACCACCCACTGTATGGGGGGAGAAACCTGGGGCACGAATGCATATTAAAAAGATCATGGATAGAAATAGGTGAAGGCAAACAATCATCTTGATTTTAGACACTAGAGTGCATTGTTCGGGTATTCGATAACTGGTAGCTGCTCCCTCGGCCACTTAGTAGCGATTAACGGGCTCGAGTAATCATTCGACCATTAATCGGTTGAGAAAACATGGCATAATGATATATTGCCAGCATATATACATTTTTTCTATATTATTTAAGACTCACGTGCTCCCGGCTATGTAATTATACCTTGCTAGCTAGTGAAGCCATGGCGGAAAATGTTGAGGATGCGACAAAGCAGCTGCTGCAGCCAACCAACGTGTCTCCTTGGATCGGTACTACTATAGGTCGGGGCTAGAGGGACGACGTGGAGCAGCTGATGGGAGGGGAGGGGATGGGAGGGGAGCTGTAGCTGCCAGAGATGGCCGGCGGTGGCTGGAGCTGAGCCGCTAGACAAAATCTGGAGCAGTGTAAGGGGCGGGAGGATTGCCCCAACCCTAGCGATTTGGGAACAGACAAGCCGGAGGGTATGGGCAGGGTTGCGGGCCAAATATTGGTCTCGACTGCTCTTAGTCTGGTCACAATCTTTGATAAGTCATCTACTAAGATCGTGCGTATATAATATTAGTCGTGATCTTATACTACTAGTCGTTATGTCGTATAGTAGTATCATAAGAGTGATATATTTATTAATTTGTAGAATCTCTATATAAAATGTGTGTACAAGATTTACTTGTAATTATAATTTCTAGTTTTACGTGCTATGATACGGTATCTACCTATGATACACTAACCATCTCTCTCTTCATTAATTATGGCGCCACGTCAGATTTTTGCCAGTTGGCATGCATGATACACCTTATGATACTAGCATTAGGACTAGCCTTATAGTTAATTGGTTAATGGTGAGTAATCGGTCCGATAGCCGATTAAATGCTGGCCAGTTTACGCGGTGAATATATTGGTTCCTTCGTTGCTGAGTGCAAAACACAAAATAAAAAGCAAAACAATAAATAAAAAATAAATAGAAAAATACAAAAGGAATTTTCTGCCGCGATACAAAAAGTACCCAAAATGTAGCCACGATAGAGAAACATCGATCCCGGTTTGTAATACAAATCAAAATGAATGGTGCTCCCCATCGCTCCAGACAGTGACTAGGATCCCCATTTGTCCCGGTTCGCATCACAATCGGAACTAAATAGGAGGGGGCTTTAATCTCGATTGCGCAACCGGGACTAAACCTCCACATGAACCGGGACAACAAGCCCTTCTTTCACTAGAGATAGGTGCTATTCGACTTCAGTTGTCCTTCGAGTAGCGATTAACTGGCCAGTTAATCTGTTAAACAGCTGAATTTTTGAACAATGCTAGAGTGATTACCGAGAGCACTTATATATGCAAACATACGTGATAGTAAAATGCAAATTCGAACGCATGCGTGATTAAGAGAGTGTGATTTGTATCCCGCAAAAAAAGTGTGATTTGTAAACCCAAAGGGGGTGGGCCACATGTTGAGAAAATATATCAAGTGTTCCACAAATACGTAATCCAACATCAGGGTGCAGGGGGACCGCCCGCGGGAGGCCTGCATACGTCCATATAATCCCACACAATTTTAAGTGGATGTCCCACTGAAGCCCGTGAAACTTATGTGGGTGTCCACTATCCGACATATGTCCACATATACCTGCAAATACGTTAGTGTAATTGTTATTTGTATAATGTTTATAAAAATATTTTAGTACATAATACGATCAACATTTAGCACTTTAATGTATTAATTATTTTTTCCACTTTTTGAATGACTTGCCATTTTTCTACTAGACATAATATTTGGAGAAAATTCCTTATTTGACACTATCTTAAAATTTGCTCCCCTATTTGACACTGAAATTTATTTTCTTCCCTATTTAACACTTGGTTTAAATTTTTCCCTTAGATGACATTGCCGTTTGGTTCCGTTAGGCTCTTCCGTTAGCTGGACCAAAGTACCCCTGAATCGCGTTCCTGTTTCTGTATTGCACGTCTGTATTAGTTTTAGAGCACTGCTGACGCTTGACGTGCAAAGATAGTTGTGCGAGCAAGCAAGCTGCTAGGATTGGCCGTGCTTGATAATCTAGCTCATCTAGCTAGTTCTCGCTTGATCGGGGAACCCACGATAAAAACCTCACTTGTGAACCTGGCGACCGGTAAAGAAGTGAAAAGGATTTTGTGATGGCTACACACACATCATCCGTACTGTTTCTTGTATATATACACGTACTACATGAGGACTAGGGACATGCAACTAGTTGAGCCTGTGTGATCGAGTCTGGTCTTACATGGCAGTATGGTCGCGCGCTAATCTAGAATGTCATATTAGGAATAAAATTTGGTCCAAGTATCAAATAGAGAAGAAAAACTTTTACAGGGTCAAATAGGGAATCATATCTTTGAGTAGTGTCAAATAAGGAATTCTCTCTAATATTTGCTCGATTGAGAAATTCCTACTCCTTCCGATCCAAATTAATGTTTTCATATTTACCTAGATTCGGATGTATCAAACACTAAATATGACTAAATATATTCGAATCTAGACAAATATAAAAATATTAATTTGGATCAAAGTAGCTTTTTTAATGTTTGCGCTCGATCGTGGGTTTTCCACGGAAACCCACCATTTTTTCTTGTTTACCCACGAATGTCCCGCATAGCCTTTTATGTGGGCTTGGGTAGTGGGCTCCGCGGGCAGCCCACTCCCACCTGCACCCTTATTCCAAGCCCACGGGCCGCATCCAATATGATTGACTATCGTTGATTCCAACGGCCGTGACTTTTCTAAGACTAAGATATCTTAAGGACCGATAGTCAATCATATTGGAAGCACCAAAGCCCAATGTGGTTACCTCCTTGATTTTGTTTCGAACGGAGATCTCCTTGAGTTGAAGACTTTACTACTCGCTAAAGCCCATGTAATTCCTACTTGAGATTCAGTCGCTAAAGCCTGCAGGGGTTGGGCGGAGCAACCGATGGCTCAAAAGCCCACTTCCTAGATGCCACATCACCGGTCCTCACTTCCTAGATCATCGGAATGATGGTTTCGGCCGGTCTGTTCTCCTCGCTATTTCCGTTTTACTTCCTTTTCTGTTTTTTCTTCTTTCCTTTTTTCATTCCTTTCCATTGTGTTATTGTCATGTTTCTATTTTATTTCATACTTTTTAAACTTTTGTTCAATTTAGTTTTCCATATCTTGTTGTGATCGATTTGTTCCGAGAGTGCCAAAATCTTCCACTTAGTCTAACATTGTTTTGCATCATAGATATGATTTGTTCCACATTTTTTTACAGTTTGTTCCGCTTGTTCTATCTTTTGTTCCACTTGTACTTGTGATTTGTAGCCATGATTGATTACATGGGTGCTACAAATTTATTCCCCTTGGCATAGTTATTTTGGTACTTGTGATTTTTTGGGAGACACTGATGTAGATATTGTTCCATTGGACCTACATACGTTTCTACATGTAAATTTTGTTTTTGGATTCTAAAATTATTTTCCCAACTGCAAATTTCACTTTGTTCCACTTGGTATAAATTTCTATTACATGTGTGATTGTATTTTATTCCTTACGAGTTAAAATATTGTTCCACATGTAGCCATTTCTAACTTGTTTGGATTTTCGAAAGATTATCCAGAGTTTCTGACATGTTTGTAAACAACATTGCGGACTAACAAGTTCAAAGGCGAACCGAAAACATTTGAGATGGGCCAGTGGGCCGTTCGTTTGGGCCATTCCTTACTCTCAAGCCGATCACGCTATTCCTGAGCAGGGAATTGCCCGAGAGGTAGGGTTGCGGACACCCAAAAGCTTTGCATGTCAGATACATAGATAGAAAAGAGTGATTTACGTGAAAGATCCATGAATCCAAACAAGAAGGAACCCGAACTATAAATAAATTCATGTCAACTCCATAACTTTTTTCTAGAGACGAACCCATGTTTAATGTCCATGCATGTAGAAAACCTCCTTGAATAATAAAAATTTAAAAGTATCACCGGGTACATCGATCGCAATTTGCGTTGTCGGCATCTTCGAAGAATTACATGCAAATACGACTAAGCCTAGAGTTGAAGTAAACGAAACGAAGCGAGGAGAAAATTCAAACCTAACGGTGCAACTTAATTAAACTTTGAGGTGACAAACAAAACAGATCCACGCCCTGATCCTAGAGCTTCAGGGTTAGGTCAACCCCGTCGGCGGCAATCTCCTGATGATTGAATCCACGCAGGCCTCCAAGACGTCCTCCATATCCAGTCGCGCGATATCCTTCCACCGCCGGCGCCGAAGACGACGGCTGCGATGGAACAAGGCCGCCGGTGCCGGTTTGCCACGGGAAGGAAGGCGGCATGGAGCGGGCCAATGACTGGTAGTAGCGCACGCGCCACGGGATGAACGGCCGCGCGTCGAGGGAAGCCTTGTGCAGGCTGGCGGCGTACGACGACGACCGGCGCCAGTAGAGGGCCTGGCGCACGTCCCTATGCGCCTTCTGGTGCCCTCCCAGCGCCTTCAGGCACTTGAAGCTGCGCGAGCAGAACCTGCAGCTGTACATCTTCATCTTCTGGACCCTGTTGGAAGCATACGTAGGTGGAGGTCCATGGCGGCCGAGAGACGACATCCCGCTCCCATGCTGCTGTCCTGGCATGCTGTCATAGACACGCATCCCCAGCGACAGGGAGGTGTCGACGGCGAAGAGGGATGCGGAGGAGGAGCCCATCTGCAGAGAGCAAGAACGAGACTAGCTAATTGGCTGGATTGTTTGGAGTTCTGCACGTATGTACTCTTGTTTGCTTGCTTCTTGTCTGCCTGTATGGTTGTGTTTATATAGAGGAGAGGACTACCTAGAAATGTAAGCAAATGAAAGCGCTGTTTCTGTATTTACGTATAACCAAAGTATTTCGCCTCGTTTCCCTTCCATATCTTTTGTGTACGCATGGTGAGCTGTTATGCACGTGCTCATCAGCGCATGCTTGATAACTGGAACATAGTAGTAGCAAATTAATTTTGCAGATATTCCTAAAGAGCTAGATACTCTAATTTTCTCATTGGACCATAACCAGGGTACTCAGTAATGCTTATCTTCTCCGTTTTCGAGGGTACGATTTTATGAGATAAATTGCAGCATCTAATGGAGCGAATATATGTTAATTAATGTTTTATTATACTACATTGTTTAGCATTTTGTTATCTTTATCCCCCGGGTGCATTAACGCGGAGATCGATGCTTATTTTAGAACATTTTAATGGGGGTGCGGAGGCACGGGGCAGTGACGCTTGTCATGGACAGAGAATCCTCGCGGGAGACCGATTTTGTAGGATGGAAGCCGGTTCATAGCGCCAGACCGTTTAATTTCCCGATCTTTTCTATTACTCTTGATGTTTACTTGGTTCACTCATTTCTCCTCTATTTTTGCTTGATTTATGCGTCAAAACTTGCAACATGTTCCAAGTATAGAAGAATTAGCTCCAACCACCTTCTTTGCCTTAACTTCAACTCTTTCTAAGTAAAAGATATATTTGGAACTTCTGTGATCAGTATACATGTCACAAGCCTTGCCAGATGATGCCTTCATATTAAGGGCGTCAACGATTTCAACAAATCTAGGATCATGGAGGGCAATTATGCCGATGCCATCAACTCCTAGAGATGCATAAGAAATGACTTTGTCATCTTGTATGAGCACACACCGAAGTTCAAGGTGGCATCCATCTAAATATACTACAAAGCGCTTACCTTGTTCAAATAGCAACAAGATTGGTTCATTCACCAATCAATCCTCCAGATAACAAAATCTCTTCTCACAAGCCTCGTCCCAATGGAATAGGAATTCATCCAAGTCAGCTGGTCATTCACTTGGCAATGGTGGAAAATTTCTTCACCAAGCACCGATACTACACAACCAAGTCTATCGAGCTTCTTACTTCTTTAACAACGGTTGGCCTTGCCCATTTAACGATGGTGGAGATCTTCTGGGCTCAACATATATGTTCTGCTGGTCGATTACAATGCCTATATGAAGTCAACTTTTGAAAATCAAAGCTCACATTTCTTCAAGTAGATGTAGAATATGTTGTTGCAAGGTTTCAAGCACTTCTCCTAGAGGAAGAGATTGCGTTCCTCTGTCTTGAATGAAAAAGATAAGAATGTCATCGATAAAGAAAACCCTACAAGGTTGTTAAGATAGTGGTAACGTATGTTATTCACTAGTCTCCATGAAACAGGTTGAGGTGTTGGTCGGACCAAAGGAGAAGACATTAAACTTGTAATTCTTGTAGAGGCGGAGCTGCGACCGGTGCTACCAGGGCTGTAGCACAGGGCCAACAAAGTTACACCAGGGGTTAAGTACTAAGCGTTCAGGCCATTATGCAGCAGAAAGCATAGTTACACCAGGGGTTAGTACCACCACCAGGTCTGATAAAGTTGCATGCATGCTGTGTTGGAAAGTACCATATGCAGCTGAAAACGCGGCCACCTATTGGATTGGAGTCGCTAGCGGCAGTGCAAGCTCCCTGCCCCGCATGGCGCTTCTCTCCAACTCTTCAAAAAAAAATTAATATGGTACTCCTATCAAATACTGTTTCCGTAAAAATAAATATTAAATACCGTATTCTCCAATTTTGCAACCAAGGTGCTGTCCCGAGGAAAACAATTCCCACATAGTGCGTATGGTTCCATTTTCTGTCCTCTCTGTTCCTTAACTCTACTACTCCTATTCCTCTATTTCCATGTGTGAAAATTCCTTATGTATTGTCGATTTCCTTTATATCAGACCGTTTATGTTTAGGTTGTGGTAATTCATTTTTACCGTTGTTTATTTTAGTTGGAACCTACGATCTTTTACGCACAACAATTTAGCACCTATCTTGATCGATTCCTGGCTCCGCCACTGAATTCTCCACTGGTAGAAAACGCCCCATGCGTCCCGGTTGGTAAGGGCCATTAGTCCCGGTTGCCCAACCGGGACGGGGGCATCGGGACTAAAGCTCCAACCATTAGTCCCGGTTGCCCCACCAACCGGGACAAATGGGGGCACACGTGGCGCATCGTAGCGCGAGGGTGGAGCATTAGTCCGGTTCGTATTCGAACCGGGACTAATAACTTGCCTGTGCGAGATTTGCCCATTTCTGCGCGGCAGGAATTCATTGGCACATTTGTTGCGGCAACATTTTCGCCACTTTTGTGCCGCGAAGAATTCATTTAGGTTGTTTTATTGTTTATTTAGTGTTTTGCACTTATCAATGAAGGAACCTTATATTACACAAGATCATCATGACAACATTACATTCAATACACAGATCGAGTTCATGCACTACATACAAAAGTTGCTATTCGATGCTACCGGCCAATTTCTTGAAAGTTGCTATTTTTACAATTCCTATTGTCTATACACAGCCGAGTAGTATTCCCCTTGTGTGTTTAGTACTTCTGCATCCAAGAATCCCGCCAATTCCTCCTGTATTGCTCGTATGCGATCCTTTGGCAGAAGACCGTCCCGTAGACGTTCGATCTGATTTAAAAAAGGAGTCAGCCTAAATGAATATGAAACTAAACACAATTTGATTGTAATTAAAAACTATAGAAATTGTTTACGTACGTGGAGTTGCTCTAAATTCCTGCCCTTCTCATCGCACGTCTGCCGGATGAACTCGCATACATAGTATCCACATAGATTGTTACCTGGTCCCTGCGTCAGGCACTTTACGACAACAGAGTTCAATCAAAATAATAATCAAGCATGATAATAACTGTATCAAAACTAGAATCAAAGAGATGCGCGGATATAGCTAGTGGTGCTTACATCTAGTGGTTGAAATGTAAGCTCCTCTTTCCAAACACCCCTAGCCTTCTTGGTGAACCATTTCCAAGCGCTGCCGTGAAAAGCGAATAAAATAAGTTATTAAGTACTTGATATCATAAAATTCACGAGCGATGCCGATATAGTGTCGTAATGATTAGAATTACCGCTGGAGAAGTATGCATGTCCTTCCACGTCTCAAGGGGTTTATGTTTGAGTCCATGACTAGTACACGCCCTTTGTCAAGTTGAATGATTAACAGAATATAGTGGTACTGCGAATGCAAAACTAATCAATTATATACTTAACATCGAGTAAGCGAAATAGAAAGTGTATACAAGACAATAACACTCACTGGAAGTTGTAAGGAAATAGTATTTCCCTTTTGGTTTCTTGAAACCTTAACGTGTACTATATTATCCTCCGTATCACAGGGGCTTATTTTGAGATTAGCTTCATGAACCCAATATGGGTCAATGAAGCCAATGTCATAGATTTGTCCTCTGCATTCGAGAATCTTCATTACGCATATTAAAGTATGATTATAAACATGCAATAAACAAAATATTATAGATGGAGACTAAATTAATTACAGAATTAGTACTTACGGACAATAGGCACTCATGAGAGATTTGTCCAAAGGCGTCTTGATGGAATAATTGAAATAGTTCATCAAATTCAATGGATATCATGTCATCGTTTTCTTTCCCATGATGCTTTTTGTAACCCTCAGCACTATCCGATTAGCCCGGCCCTTGTGGCATGCATGTACCAGTTATGCAATCTTCGCATTTTGTTGGAAGATTGTTTACCTCCTCGAGTTTGACGAGAGGTTTTCCGTCTGGTATTGGTATGCTACTTCACTCACGGGAAGAACTCTAATGGGATAAATCTTGGGCAATACTCATACCTTGAGTAGCGGCGGCTTCTCCGTGTGTGCAACTACCTCGGATCATACCGCTCTTACCCCATATTTGCTCGACCCACATTGGTTTGAGAAATCACCTTGAGAGGCGCAAGTCTGTTTGCTTGTTCTCCGAGCTGGGCAACAGATTTCCGCTTGCATCAAGATCGCTCTTGAGGCTTTTTGTGCTGCATGTGACTTGAGAATAGAAGCTCATAGTCGATGACAGCTTTGGCTCGGGTTGATGAAGAGTCTTTAGCATTTTCAACACTTTGGCTTTTTCTTCTTTGGTCTTTGGGAACTCGGCTCTTTCGGCCGCCTTAGCGAAACGCTGTCGTTTCCGCATCAACGATCGCGATCTCCTCTTGATACATTCATAAGCTCTCTTGGGAACCGTTGGTACTTTTGGAAGAGGCTCTTGTTTACGTTTCGCGATCGCTACGGCCTGCGATGGCAATGCGCTTACGCTTTTTATCTGGCGCCGGCGATGGCTCCCATGGCGATGGCTGCACGGAGATTGGTGAGGCGGCGGGCGGGTGAGACGACGAAGGCGGCTGCCCGCGGCGGCGACCTCGGCGGAGACGGGTGAGGCGGCGGAAGATGGCCTTGGCGTGTGATTTGAAGCGATACAATCCTTGACCATAGAATGGTGACGTTTTTGCGTCACCCAGCGATCACATCCCTTCACCAAGGGGTAGTGAAGATCCAAAACCTCAAAGGTGGGCATGATTTCATCCACGCCGACAACGTAACCCTCCGGCCGGACGACTATGGTAAGTTGGTGTGGGTCCAATTGGTAAGGCATAGCCGACCGCCACCTTCATTGATATGTTCACAACTTTGACACGTAGCTCGCGGTGTGTCATCTCGTGATATCATCCACGGGTAGCCAGGAGCCATCGTCGGTGCATCATCGGCATCACCATTGTCATCACCGGGACCTCGGTGGAAGCCACTGCTTTTTCGATTATTCGATAGGCGGTAGCATCGAATGCGGTGTCTTCTTGAGATGGCGCCGTAGTACTTTGCTCTTTAAGTGAGTTAATTTCATCTTGTTGTTGCTTTAATCGTTCTTCAATTAAACGCATTCGCTCTTTCGACTTTCGCTTCAACCGCCCTGTCCTTACTCCTCGGCTTCTATCAGATATTTCTTCCTCTCTCCGAGAAACCCAGTCCTCCATGATTGGGAGCCTATTGTGCCTCGTGTTCGTCCATCATGTTCCTTATTTCCAAGGGCGAGTGTGAGCTCATCATTCTCTCTATCGGGAATGAAGTCCCCATCTTTAACAGCCTTTCTTGCTTTTCGATCCTCTCGATTGGCAAGGGGTCTTCTTTATGTCGTATGGTATATATACACCTCCTTCCGAGTCCAACGTGCCCCCATGCCCGTAAAACCAATTCCTTGCACGTTCTACCCAATCGCATCTGCAGGGTGATATTTTTATCACGCAGTTCCTGCTCAAGTTTCTCCCACTTAGGAATGCCACCAGAGCCACCTTGCCCCATAGTATGGTGATACTTCTTGTTAGCGACATTCACTTATTCGTTTCGGACATTTTCTTAGCTTTTTCTGATTTCTTGTATTCCACAAACTCATCCCAGAATGGTTTTATCTTCTCAAACCGAATATTCTTGAAATCGGGAGTCTTCTTTTCCACGACATAGTCAAGGTGCAATCTTTTCTTCCAGTTGGTGAAACACTGGGCCATCTTCTTCAAAGCCCACTCCCTGACCTTAGCCTCCATGGCTCTCCCATGTTGTAAGGCGTCCTCAACTGGATCCTCCGCATTTGGATCCAGCTCTATCTTCGGTAGTTTGAAATTAACCATGAGCCTCTTCCACAGTAAATCTTTGGCGTGGTTAGGGACAAATAAACATGTTCCCTCTTCATCCGCATTAGCAGGCCTATTCCAATTTCTAATGGTGATCGGGATTAAGTCCCTAACGATTACTCCGCATTGTGCCACAAATTTGGTTGCGACGACTTCGGAGCTATCGATGCGTCTCTGGCGACATCTTCGATCCTGAACCTCTCATGGTCTTCCAACTTTTTGGTTGGGCCTCGTCGCTCTTTTCAAGAGATTCCTTGATCCGGAGGGATAAAGAAGAAAGATCGCCGTTACTATTTCTATATAGATAGCAGATGATTAATTAATGAATTGATTTATATTACATGCACCTTGCGGAGGTCGTCTTCTCGATTACACAAGGCATCGCCTTCTCCCTCGGAAGGCAACACCTTCAACCTCAAACAAGTTGTCTACTCGGTAAAGAGGATCACCCTCACGGAGTTGTTCGTAAACGTTGATACGTCTAAATTATCTTCCCACGGATCACACCTTGGATCAACTCTTCCTTTTCTTCGTCTCGGCGTGTGGGTCCATATTTTCTGCATAGGTGGAAAAGCGAATAAGTCAAAGCGGCTAAAGGAGAAAGTTAAAATGCGGTGTTGAGAGATATAAACCCTAATTGAGAGAAACCCTAATATATACATACACAATAATAAAATGAAGAAAGGAAACCGTGTAGTAGATAGGCACATCGTCGAACCCACATGCACCTAAGTTGCTTGACAATGTGAATCGGGTCTGCAGGGCTACCCACGTTGACCAGTGGGGCGAAGACCAATAATACAAAAGTAATTAATAAACCTAATAATACCTAACTAATAATAAACCTAATAATCGAAACCTTTGAAAGAAAGGGAAACAATCAACACATGGCATCGATGCAATGCTCAAGCAAGTATGATGATATGACAAGTTAATTTGCATTGAATGTAACCCTAAGACATGCTCGACGATTTCATCGGGGTTAGGGGTGAAAATCTAACTGGGAAACTCGGAACATATGAGAGGGTGCATTTGTTATTCTAATTATACTTGTCATTAAAGTTGTTGAACAATGCATGATTATAGGTTAGATAGATAGGTTTCATTTTTCTGAACAATTTGATATATTATTTGTATTTTCTGACTTATAAACAATAAGTTATTGATTTTACAATATTAAGTCATTTTGGAATTAAAAAAAGGCAAATAGTTTTTACACCGGGCGCCCCTAGCGGTGAGGCAGAAGGGCCCCGGTGCCAACTCAGCCTCCACGCAGCGTGGATAATTTTCCTACCACGTAGAAGCCTACCCATCGAGGTGGGCGATGGGCCTAGGCCACATCGGTACCGCGAGCACGAGTGGCGTCGACGACGTCCACGCGGTGAGCTCGCAGGAAGCGGCGGCGGGCGATGAGCTCCCACGGCCGCGGATGGGCACGTTAGAGCGCGATGCGAGGAGAAAAGTGGCGGCGCCGCTCCTTGTTGGTCACCGGAGCGTCGCCTCCGTCGAGCTCGAGCGGCGGCGGCGTCGGGCACACGCGGGGAGAGTAGTACAGGAGGAGAGGGAGAGAAAGAACAACACCGTGAGGATCAGCAGCTCACCAGGAACACTACGGAGGTGGTGGCGAGGTCGGGCGAGCTCGAGACGCGGAATCGACGGAGGCGGCAGCGGACGGAGCTTCCAATCCAGCGATTGAGGTCACGCGAGGAAAAGTAGCGAGGCGTGTGGGCGGAGGCGGCGGCGGTGGCGGGCGGCAGCGGTGGCGGCGGCTTCGGGCAACTGCGGCGTCGAAGCAGCGTCGGTGAAGCAGAGAAGTGAGATGGGGAAGAAGAAGAGGCGCGATTATAAACGAAGGGCCTTTAGTCCCGGTTGGTGGCTCCAACCGGGACTAAAGGGGCATACGTCCCGGTTGGAGCCACCAACCGGGACCTATACTCCAATATTTTCAGCAGCCCAAGCGTTGGCGCGCAGGGGGTCTTTAGTCCCGGTTGGTGGCTCCAACCGGGACATATTCCCCTGTTTTCAAATTTTTTCAGGTATTTTCTCTCTGTTCCCGCCTTATTTTTTATTTTGGGGTTTAAATTTGTATTGTTTTTTAAATGATAATTAATTTGGAATTTAGAAAAACTTTAAACATAAGAAGTGTTTGGATTTGAATAAATAATTCAAAACCATTTTCTGTTTTAAAAAATAATTAATGTAACCATTTAAAATATGAACCATTTACAATTAAAAATGAATTAACTTATATTTATTTAATATCAATTTGGAATTTAGAAAAACTTTAAACATAAGAAGTGTTTGGATTTGAATAAATAATTCAAAACCATTTTCTATTTTAAAAAATAATTAATGTAACCATTTAAAATATGAACCATTTACAATTAAAAATGAATTAACTTATATTTTTTTAATATCAATTTGGAATTTAGAAAAACTTTAAACATAAGAAGTGTTTGGATTTGAATAAATAATTC
This sequence comes from Avena longiglumis, assembly GCA_030063025.1. Lineage (NCBI taxonomy): Eukaryota > Viridiplantae > Streptophyta > Magnoliopsida > Poales > Poaceae > Avena > Avena longiglumis. The sequence goes on along the minus strand of CP125975.1, from coordinate 128,438,385 downwards.
AAAAACATATTCTATTTTTAAAAAATAATTAATGTCACCTTTTAAAATATGAACCATTTACAATTAAAAATGAATTAACTTATATTTTTTTAATATCAATTTGGAATTTAGAAAAACTTTAAACATAAGAAGTGTTTGGATTTGAATAAATAATTCAAAAACATATTCTATTTTTAAAAAATAATTAATGTCACCTTTTAAAATATGCCGTGATTCAGCACATAACATCGGTCATTTGGACCGATCGAAAGCCATGAAACCTCGAACATGATAGGTCATTTTGTGAAGGTTTTTTCGAAACATGATCAATATACCAAGTCTGGTATTTTTTCTTTCAACTATGTAACATAATATGACACCACGCGAAGGATTTTCATTGTTCGGATTTTTTTTGAATTTATTATGCCCGTTTTGAATTATCTGAATTTCTAACTATGGTCGAACCGGTGTGCATGAAGATAGGGGACGGGCATCGTTAGAACTTGCATTGGATCTCTGAAGAAACCACATATTGCGAGTCTAAAATGATTTTTCAAAAATCACAGGCGATAGATCATGTACTGTAGTACAAACCGGACCCACTTCCTGCCGATTAAGAAACATTTGTCCTTTTACCGGGATGGACGAAAAGGTTTGAGATGTACCGGTTGGGAGATAGTCCATGTAAGGTGGTCTAGTATTTTATGAAAATGGGACGGTAGCATTGTGAAAGCGGCATTTTGGTGGTTACTTCACAAAGCGACCCGTTTTTGCGCTCGGAAAATGGAAAAGGGCTTTTCCGTGCGACAAAAGGAAAACTTCCTCTGCAACATTATTCTCCATACCAATGTCCACACACATGCATAATATGGGCACAACATCACAAACTATGCCGTGATTCAAGACATAACATTGGTCATTTGACCGAAAGCCATGAAACCTCAAACATGATAGGTCATTTTGTGAAGGTTTTTTCGAAACATGATCAATATACCAAGTCTGGTATTTTTCCTTTCAACTATGTAACATAATATGACACCATGCGAAGGATTTTCATTGTTCCGATTTTTTTGAATTTATTATGCCCGTTTTGAATTATCTAAATTTCTAACTATGGTCGAACCGGTGTGCATGAAGATAGGGACGGGCATCGTTAGAACTTGCATTGGATCTCGAAGAAACCACATATTGCGAGTCTAAAATGATTTTTCAAAAATCACGGGCTATAGATCATGTACTGTAGTACAAACCGGACCACTTCCCGATTCGGCGGACATTTGTCCTTTTACCCGGATGGACGAAAAGGTTTGAGATGTACCGTTGGGAGATAGTCCATGTAAGGTGGTCTAGTATTTTAGGAAAATGGGACGGTAGCATTGTGAAACGGCATTTTGGTGGTTACTTCACAACGACGTTTTTGCGCTCGGAAAATGGAAAAAGGCTTTTTCGTATGCAAAAAGGAAAACTTCCTCCTGCAACATTGTTCTCCATACCAATGTCCACACACATGCATAATATGGGCACAACATCACAAACTATGCCGTGATTCAGCACATAACATCGGTCATTTGGACCGAAAGCCATGAAACCTCGAACATGATAGGTCATTTTGTGAAGGTTCTTCGAAACATGATCAATATACCAAGTCTGGTATTTTTCCTTTCAACTATGTAACATAATATGACACCACGCGAAGGATTTTCATTGTTCGGATTTTTTTTGAATTTATTATGCCCGTTTTGAATTATCTGAATTTCTAACTATGGTCGAACCGGTGTGCATGAAGATAGGAGACGGGCATCGTTAGAACTTGCATTGGATCTCTGAAGAAACCACATATTGCGAGTCTAAAAATGATTTTTTCAAAAAATCACGGGCGATATATCATGTACCTGTAGTACAAACCGGACCCACTTCCTGCCGATTCGGCAGACATTTGTCCTTTTACCCGGATGGACGAAAAGGTTTGAGATGTACCGTTGGGAGATAGTCCATGTAAGGTGGTCTAGTATTTTAGGAAAATGGGACGGTAGCATTGTGAAACGGCATTTTGGTGGTTACTTCACAAAAAGACCCGTTTTGCGCCGGAAAATGGAAAAGGGTTTTCCGCGACAAAAAGGAAAACTTCCTCCTGCAACATTGTTCTCCATACCAATGTCCACACACATGCATAATATGGGCACAACATCACAAACTATGCCGTGATTCAGCACATAACATCGGTCATTTGGACCGAAAGCCATGAAACCTCGAACATGATAGGTCATTTTGTGAAGGTTTTTTCGAAACATGATCAATATACCAAGTCTGGTATTTTTCCTTTCAACTATGTAACATAATATGACACCACGCGAAGGATTTTCATTGTTCGGATTTTTTTTGAATTTGTCCCAGTTTGTTAGCTAGTCCCGATTTGTCCCGGTTTTAATATTAATAAATGTCTTAAGTGTTACCTAATAAATAGAGGAAATGCCTATATAAAGAGAGGGTTCATATTTAGTCTCGGTTGGAGAAACCAACCGCGATCAAGGGATTGCGCAGTGGGCCGACAACACTAATAATAGGGTGAGTGTCGACATTATGTCGTCGGCTTAGGACCTTGTCCCGGATGGTGTCACCAACCGACTAAAGATGAATTTAGTCCCGGTTGGAGACACCAACCGACTAAAGATGAGTCAGCACTAATAATAGGGGTGTCGACATTATGTCGTGAGTGTCGACATTATGCCGAGCTGCTTGTACTATAAATATGCATCCTTGTGAGTCCAGTCCTCCAGCCAGTTTGAGGCATCTCCAAGATGGTTTTAGAGAGCAGGACACCACTACGGCCAGTCGAGGAGATGCCGACGGAGCCCAGTCCTCCGGCATCTCCGAGAAACTGGTCATAGAGGCGCTCCCTAATATGTGAAATTAGTTAGCTCCGAGGCTTATTGATCTAGTTAGTGAAGTTACAAGCTGCAAGATGGTTTTAGAGAGCAGGGACACCACTACGGCCAGTTTCAGGGAGATGCCGACGGAGCCCAGTCCTCCGGCATCTCCGAGAAACTGGTCATAGAGGCACTCCTAATATGTGAAATTAGTTAGCTGAGGCGATTGATCTAGTTAGTGAAGTTACAAGCTGCAAGATGGTTTTCGAGAGGGACACCACTGCGCCGTTTCGAGGAGATGCCGACGAGCCTCCTCCGCATCTCCGAGAAACTGGTCATAGAGGCACTCCTAATATGTGAAATTAGTTAGCTCGAGGATTGATCTAGTTAGTGAAGTTACAAGCTGCAAGATGGTTTTCGAGAGCAGGGACACCATCTGGCCAGTTTGAGGAGATGCCGACGAGCCTGGGCCCTCCGATCTCCGAAACTGGTCATAGAGGCACTCGGTCCAGCCACAAAATGGGACTAACACTCAAGACATTTATTAATATTAAAAACTGAGACTACAAAACCGGGACTAAAGGCCACAAACCGCGAAAGATATCCTTCGGTCAAGCCACAAACCGCGAAAGACATGAACTAGAGTTACATAATATGAGCATGAACTTCTTGGCATATGTCATTCCTTATGACCGCTTCAGACGTAACCATGGAGCATCTTCTTTACTTAACGGAATGCTTGGGCCAGTTTTCACTGTGAAGGGCGGAATTTCATCAAACTTATTATAATCTTCTGACATGTCTGTCTTGTCCTCGATTCCCACGATGTTTCTTTTCCCTGAAAGAACTATGTGACGCTTTGGCTCATCATATGATGTATTCGTTTGCATATTTTTTCTTTTTTTTGGCCTGGAGGACATGCCCTTCACATAGAAAACCTGAGACACATCATTGGCTAGGACGAATGGTTCATCTCTATAACCAAGATTGTTGAGATCCACTGTTGTCATTCCGTACAACTGGTCTATCTTTACCCCTTCCCCATTCAGGTTGACCCATTTGCAATAAACAAAGGGACCTTAAAAGAGACTCCATAGTCTAGTTCCCATATCTCCTCTATGTAACCATAATATGTGTCCTTTTGTCCATTCTCGTCTATTGCATCAAAGCGAACGCCACTATTTTGGTTGGTGCTCTTTTTATCTTGGGCGATCGTAGAATGTATTCCCATTTATTTCGCACTTTGGAAATTCAATACGAGAAGATGGTGACGCGCCAACAAGTATAGCTGATCTCCAACAAGGTGTCATTCAAGAGATGTGTCCAAGCATCCAACCACCAGACTTCATGTGTTCATCTCAGTAATCCATGATTCAAAGCTTCCCGGTTTTTGAGCGTATAATATTCTTGTGTTCCTCCATATCTGGAGCTGCCAAGGTGGAATTATGTAGAAGCGTAGTGTGCTTTAGTGAAAGAATCGTCCCTACATATCGGTGCTTTCTTTCCAGCGTGCTTTTCCACTTAGTCTTCCCTCATGCCGCGAGTCGAAACACCAATCGGCTTAAGGTCGTGAATAAAGTCAACACAAAACTCAATGACCTCCTCTGCTCCATATCCCTTGGAGATGCTTCCTTCTCGTCTAGCACGGTTATGAACATATTTCTTTAAGACTCCCATGAACCTCTCAAAGGGGAACATATTGTGCGAAATACGACCGAGAATGGCAATCTCTTCCACTAGATGAACCAGAGATGCGTCATAATATTGAAGAAGGATGGGAACACCAATTCAAAACTAAAAGACATTGTACCACATCCTTCTATAACCTTGGCAGAATATCTGGATTGATTACCTTCGAGATATTGCATTGAGGAATGCACACGACTTCACAATGGGTACTGAACATTTTCTGGTAGAAGCCCCTCAATGCAATCGGAAGCAATCACGTCATAATCACGTGATGTCATGAGACTTCAGGTTTTGGAACTTTTTCCGCCATATTTATTATCCCTTTATATTAGATGAGAAGCCTGGCACCTTGATACTAAAGGACTTCAAAAAGATTTCCTTCTGCTTTGGTAAGAGCATAGTGGCACGACTTAAGTGACGCCTTTATCCGCCTTGTTATCTGTATGCATGTTCTTTGGGTCTTTCATAATTTGTTGGTCCTCCTGCTTCGGTGTATCTTTTGTCTTCCCATACACGCCTAGGAATCCTAGCAGGTTCACGCAAAGATTCTTCGTCACGTGCATCACGTCGATTGAAGAGCGGACACGCGGGACTTTCCAATATGGCAGCTCCCAAAATATAGATTTCTTCTTCCACATGGGTGCGTGTCCTGTAGCGACGTCGTTCGGAACTGATTGACCACCGGGACCCTTTCCAAAGATTACTTCTATGTCCTTGACCATACCAAATACATCATCACCAGCAGGGAGTTCAGGCTTCTTCCGGTGATCTGCCTCACCTTTGAAATGCTTGCCTTTCTTTCTTACGGGATGATTGGTCGGAAGAAATCGATTCGCTAGGTACACAACCTTCTTGCATTTATGCAAATATGTACCTTCGGTCTTATCTAAACAGGTGCATGCCTTATATCCTTTGTTTGTCTGTCTCGAAAGGTTACTAAGAGCGGCCAATCATTGATGGTTACGAATAACAACCCTCGTAGATTAAATGGCTCTGTTTGTTCTCATCCCATGCACGTACACCTGGTTTGCCCCACAACCGTAAGAGTTCTTCAACTAATGGCCTAAGGTACACATCAATGTCGTTGGTTGCTTGGGCCTTGGATGAGCACCGGCATCATAATGAACTTACGCTTCATGCACAACCAAGGAGGCAGGTTGTAGATACATAGAGTCACGGGCCAGTGCAGGATCGCAGCTCTGCTCCCAAAAGGATTCATGCCATCCGTACTTAGACCAAACCATAAGTTCCTTGCGTCACCGCAAAGTCCGGAAGTCTCTCGATTTTTCTCCACTGTGACCCATCAGCAGGGTCTCTCAACTCCCTGTCTTTCTTACGGTCTTATTTGTGCCATCGCAACAACCTGGCATGCTCTTTGTTTCTGAACATGCGTTTCAACCTTGGTATTATAGGAGCATACCACATAACCTTAGCAGGAACCCTCTTCCGGAGGGGCTCTCCCTCAACATCACCAGGGTCATCTCGTCTGATCTTATACCGCAACGCGTTGCATACCGGGCATTTATCTAAATTCTCATACTCCTTACCACGGTAGAGGATGCAGTCATTAATGCATGCATGTATCTTTTGCACATCTAATCCCAGAGGACAGAGAGTCTTCTTTGCTTCGTAGGTACTCTCGGGAAGTTCGTTATGTTTTGGAAACTTCGGCTTCATTATTTTCAGCATCTTTTCAAATGAGGAGTCAGTTAGACCACACTCTGCCTTCCATCGCAACAATTCCAAAGGTCGCATCGAGCTTTGTGCTGCCATCTTCACAATTTGGGTACAACAATTTCTTGTGATCTTCTAACATGCCCTCTAACTTCAACTTCTCATTTTCTGTTTCACGTCTCGCTTTGCATCGAAATGACCCTACCAAGTTCATCACCGCTCATCGATGCCCGTTCTTCACCTTTTTCCTCTCCATTGTCTTCCATTGCGGTATCACGTATTCAGGAAACATATGATGATAGTTGTTATCATCATCTTCTTCTTCACCATCTTCCATCATAACCCCTCTTTCCCCGTGCTTGGTCCAACAATTATAGTTGGGCATGAAACCTTTCATAATCAGGTGGCCGCGAATGATTTTCGAGGAAGAGTACTCCTTGTTGTTCCGACATTGAACACATGGACAACGTATAAATCCATTCTCTTTGTTTGCCGTAGCCACATCGATAAATTTATCCACGCCTTTGATATACCCGGCTACCTGCCGGTCACCGTACATCCATTCCCGACCGTTCATCTGCATCATACAAGTAAGTTTATCAAAAAACAGGACATCATAAATAGTGAAATAACCAATTCACACCGACACATGAATTGTATCAATGACCTAGAAAAGATAAGATTGCTAACCTCGATCGAGGGAAATAAAGAGGAGAAAGCTCAAGTGCGTCTCGAACACCTTCTATATTTTTGTTCTATGAGAAATTCAACGGGATTTTTCACTCAAACATTTCAAAAAACACCTTCAATGCATGCATGAAAAAAAACTAGCACACACCCTCACACCTTACACCATTCGAAAAAACAGAGTGGAGGCAGAGGGGTGGGCGCATTTATAGAGGGCAAGGGGCCTTTAGTCCCGGTTGAAGCCAGCAACCGGGACTAAAGGTGCGTTCCAGGCCACGTGGCTGTGGCCAAACCTTTAGTCCCGGTTGGTGGCTCCAACCGGGACGCATGCCCCCTTACCAACCGGGACCCATGCCCCCTGGCCCCGTGCCCGCTCCAACCGGGACGCGTGCCAGCATTAGTCCCGGTTGCTGGCGCAACCGGGACTAATGCTCCGAGGGGTCGCGAACGGATGACCCTTTTTCCTCTAGTGCTCGTAACTAGCGAAGCAGGAAACCTTCTTGATATCTTGCTCTCGAACTCGAATTTGATTATAATGAGATTGCAAGTTGATCTTAGATAAAACAGTGGATCCATTCAACTGATCAAACATGTCCTCGGTATGAGGAAGTGGATACTTGTTATTCATAATCACCCTGTTGAGGGCACAATAATCAATACATGGGCAGAAAGTGCGATCTCTCTTGGTGGTGAAGAGCACATGGTTCCCATTAAGACAAACCCTTCCGCAAACCAACCTGTGGTTGGATGGTTAGGAGACTGGTTGTACCCCTAGCCCACCAGAGTTCAAATCCCAGGTTTGACACTATGTATTGCATAAAAGGCGGAATATTCTTTCAGTGAAAGGCGACGTTCCCGTCGACAGCGAGGCGCCCGTGGTGACTTCGTCAATCTCAAGTTCTGATACGCTGGCTCAGACTCTCGAAGGTGCTCATAGGGGTAGGGTGTGCGTGTGTGCATTTATAGGGATGAGTGCATGCACGTGTTATGAGCGTCTACGATTGTACTGCGTTTCTAAAAAAAATATAAACCCTTCCAAATTATTTCTTCTTAGAAGGGTCGAGCAAAATAAGATGGTGCTATTGAGATAGGTTGAGCACCTGGAATCGGTACAATGCAAAAATTCAAAGTCCCACTATAGAGGCATGCCCAGAAAATCAACCGAGAAGACATCAGGTCATTCACACATTGTTGGTATTTTTTGGATACACAATGGGGTACTTGCCTTTCCAATCTCTAGTCTCAGCGGTTGAGGTCAGTGATTGTATCGAACAAAAGCCCCTTCTGGGCAGGTACAAGTTACTGTCTTTTGAGGAGAGGGAGAAATTTTTGGAATTCTATGAAAGAGTCCCGAGAGACAGGATGCATGCCAGTTTCATACTACCTAGTCGCCAAGGGCTTTATATTATCAAATGAAATGCCATAAAATCTGAAAAGGCTAGCAAGCGGCTAGACAGTTCATAGTTACCATATTGACTATGACTTGCCTTTCAAAGGTGATTAGAGTATCAGGTTCGAGCACTCACCATATTGTTTGTGACACTTCATTGCCATGCTAAAAAAACAGGTTGGTGACGTGTTTGGCTATGGAGTCAGTGGTACCTTGACCGGTACCATCTTGTTCTTGATGTTACTTTGTCGTCCATGCTTCGGAATCATCGGGCTATTTTGGCTATCGAGTTGCCAGATATTTTTCCGGAAAGGACAAGTTTAGCAGAGGTAATTTATTGTGATCAAAATAAATAAAAATAATGTGAATAAATCAGGAGGAACATAGACACATAGTGTGCCTAGATAGTTGCCCTCGGTTGTATGAGCAAGTAGGTTCAACTCATATAGTCACCAAACGTGTTAGAGGTATTGGTAAAGAATGGGAAATTAGCTCCTGTGCGACGTTGTTGAGGTGAATTGTCCACGAAGCGACGTCATTCAGTAAAATAGCTTCTGTGTGATGATTTTGGTGGCCCAAATGGCCAAGGCCCGACCCAGTTGTCTTTAGGCTTTAAACACCAAAACATCTTTGTTATCGTTAGGATTAAGTGAGGTGGGCCCAGACAAATGGCCGTTGTAACACGAATTGACCAGTGGGCCCAACACGGTCTGAACAACTCCTGACCCCACCTCAAGCTTACGTGGCCGCTCTCGTTGTCAACGACCATTCCGAACAGTCTGTCACGTCGAGCTCTCTCCCCTCGCCCTCTTCCCGTTGCCGGAAGTCAACCAGCAAGCTTGCAGGGCGCCACCGCCGCCGAATAATCACAGCCATCGCAGTCGACATGGTCAGCAGGAGCAGCCGGAGCGGATCAAGCGAGGACAGTGTGCCTTTCTTCCTTGAATCTGAGGTTAGATTCCGATTCGATTCATTGATTTTAGTAGTAAAATTTGGAGATTTATCTCGCTTAATGCTTGAAATTGAGAAAGTTTTGCTTCCTTGCGTACTTGCAGTGTCCTGATTTGCTGTATGATTCGGATTTTTGTTGCAATGATGAAGATGCAAAGAATGTGTGTTACCATCGGCAACGGCTGATTAGAATGGTAGCATTTGAAGGCATGGATACGGGTAGAAAGTTCCTAGGATGTGGAGTTGTGAGTAATTTCTAGATATTTCTTGAAATTTGGTGTAACTTGGTGAATTTTGTTTGATGAACAAGTGTTTTGTTTGCATGTTTTGTTTTTAGGAAGGTGATAACTATGGTTACGTCTGTTTTGAAGATCGTGAGTGGCCTGCAACATTAAAGAAATCTCTCTTAAAGGTTTGGTTCATGTTTGAGCAATGTAAGCTTGAAAAGGAAGCAACTGAAAAACTATTGAGGAAGGCATTGGAGGAGAAAGAAAAGGCTGTGGATGTGAGGATGCAAATTTAATTGCAGACAACTGACTTACTTAGTGAGTACAAAGAGAAGGCTGATGCAGCTAAGAACAAGCGTAAGAAAGTTAGGAAACATACTATGCAGAATGACAATGTTGTGTTGTATGCTCTTTGTGCCATTGTGTTTCTTATAGGTGTTTTGTTAGGTATGTGGAGTAGCAAGTGAGTTTTAGTAAGGATGAACAATGGAATATGTTTAATCTTTCACAGTTATGTTGCAATGCAGTTGAATTCAGTTTAACATCAGGTTCATGACAATAAGTCAACAAGCCAACAAAGGCATAATTCATAACAATAAGCCGACAGGCCAAAACATTTAGCACAAACACATGACATTACTTTAGAATTCAGTACAGACGATACATGACAATAAGCCAACAAAGGCAGAATTCAGTACAATCGATACATGACATTACACCTGAAATACTATCAGAAACACGAAGTCTGAATTTTTTTGGGCCCTTCAGTCATTCCCCTCCAGCAGATCCACTGTCGTTGTGCACTCCGAAGCAGTGCCCGCCGTCTCTCACCTGGGGAGGGCCACTTCCGTCGGTGATGCAGCCGAAGAAACTGAACTTGTGTGTGCGCGTGGTGTCGCCGGTGTCGTCCTGGTACTTGAGCGGCAGGTCCATGATGACCGGGCCACGATCAACCACTTTGGAGACATGGATGAGGACAATGTGCACCACTGTCCTCTTTGACCTATGTGAGCTTGGCGCCAGAGGAGTGTCCGGCTCATCGGAGTCGTAATGGGGCAGGATCTCTGGCTCCGGCACCTCAACGAGGAATTTCTTGGGCACATGTGATGGCTACTTCATCCACACCTTGACAGAGAGGAACCAGTTGTCCTCTGGCTCTAGCATCTCCACCAGGTGACGGCCCAGCTAATTGACGAGTCGGCCAACGGCTTCGGGCTCCCATGCCTCCCGTGGGAAGCGCTCGAATGTGAGCTCCGTCTCGTACGGGAGCTCAGAGGGCTCCGCACCACGACCGCGCCACCAACAGGCAAAGCTCAGCGGCGCTTCGCCGGTGTACACTTGGCCGGACATGTGGAGCATGGCGGTGAACTCCTCCTCAGACCGAAACCAAATGAAAAAGTCAATCGGCGGTTCACTTATGTCGACCTTGACATGACGGGGAGTCACTCCACAACGTGCAACCAACGCCGCCAGCACGACCTTCGGCAACAAAGGAGGACGAAGGCCTCCAAAAGTCGCCTCTAATGTGCGACTGTGCCACTTGGCCTCTAGATTCAGCATCCTTGCCGTGCGCAGGAGAAGCATCCACCCTTGCTCCGGGTGGAGGTCCGGCTTGCCGGCGCAAACTCCTTCGGGAACTGGCGGTGCCGACTCGTCGACAAGGGCAAGGCGGGCGAGGTCAGGAGCACTCGATCTAGGGTTTGGGTGGTCACGAATGGGGAAATTTGGGGTCGGATTTGGGGGAACAGGCGGCTGGCGGCTGTAGGGTTAGGGATGGGGAAGGCCCAAATACAATGTAGCCTAGGCCAAATACAACGTATCCAGGCCCATTAATAAAATAAGTGTACCAAAGTTTATCGTTGGTCCTTTTTAGTGGATTTCAGTTGCTTTGCATAGTTTGGCAAAATTTTGGTTTAATGAGTTCAACATTGGCCCTTTTTAGTGGATTTTACTTGCAAAGTTTGGCCTAATTTTGGTGCAATGACATGTAGAGTGTGCCAAATTTTATCCTTGGCCCTTTTTTAGTGGATTTTATTTGCTTTGCGTAGTTTGGGGTCCACGTAGAGCCAAATTATTATTTATTTCTTGAGTAAACACGCGGTCACATAGATTGACAATACAATAAAATAACTCGATCACATAGTAGACACACGCACATAGATATATATTATAAAGAAGAAACATAGAGATGGGTAATATAGCATCCCCTTACAACATATAGAGGGGTATATCCCCTTACAACATATTGTGCATAAAAGCATAAAGGAAACTAATTAATTAAAAGGCCACAAACTCCAAGACTCGACCACCAACACGGTCACTCGTCCCCCTTGGCTCCTCCTAGATGCCGGACATCCTTGGCACTCACTCATCATCCTCCGGCATGATGTAGGGGAGAGTGTGCATGCCATCTGGGGTAGGTAAGATGTTGTTGAAGTTCGTGAAGATGTTATTGAAGGGAATATGCCCGAGAGGCAATAATAAAGTGGTTATTATCGTATTCCTTGTTTATGATAAATGTTTATTTTACATGCTATAATTGTATTAATACGGAAATGTTAATACATATGTATTTAATAAACAAACATACAGTTCCTAGTTATGCCTCTCTCATAAACTAGATCGTTGATTAACAAGATGATCAAGGTTTCCTGATCATGGACATTGGATGTTGTTAATAATGAGGTCACAACATTAGTGTAATGGTGTGATGAATATTCATCCGAAATATAGCATTACGATCAAAGTCATTGAGTTTATATTGCTATAACAACTTACGAAGTGATCCTAATCCTTAGACCATGAGATCATGTCAATCACTAACACTGGAAGAGTTTCTTGATAACATCAAACGTCACACAACAGGGTGATTATAAAGATGGGTTCAGTACTACTAAAGTGTTATGTTGAGGACCATGGATCGAGAGTGGAATTTTTTCATCCCGATGACGGATAGATATGCTCTCGGCCCTCTCGGTGACATCACATTGATTAGCTTGCAAGCAAGTGATTTGATCACTAGAATGTTATATCACGGGAACAAGAAAAGAGTATATGTTAGTAACGAGATCAAACTAGGTATGGAGATACCGATAATCGAATGTCGGACATTTAATATATCGCGAAACAAAAGGATTAATATACTAGCGTAAAAGGTTCCAGCGATCACAAGAAAGTCATCGCTGAATGTGTGGGAGTCAGTATGGGTCTCCAGATCCCGCTTCTGATTATTGATCCGAGAGGGGTCTCGATCATGTCCGCATTATTCGCGAGTCGTAGGGTGACACACTTAAGAGACACCGACATCCAATTGGATCAAAAGTTTCATGCCGGAAAGAATAACAAGCGCATGAATTTATTTCACTAGATACCGAAATAGATTTTCGGGTGAAATTGCAGAAAGTGTTTTTGCATGTGAAATAAAATACTAGCAAGGGGTTATATGAGAATGTTTGTCATTAAAGTAATTGACAAAATTCTATATAAATAAAAGGAGTTTTATTTAATGAGAGTTTGCATTAAATTTTGTGGAAATTTAATGGGAATTTGTGTGGGTTTTTGAGTGGATGGAATTGAAAGGAATTTGTGTGAGTGGAGTGTCCACCCACATGAATGAAAGGAGGGGAAGGGGCAGCCCCATGGCTGGGCGTATAGCCCCTTGGGTGCCCCCTCTCCCTATAAAAGGAGCCCCCTCCCTCTCTCTCACTCACTCCTCCTCGTGAAGGATCTCTCCCCCTCTAGTATTTATCCCCCATGGTCTCGAACTAGCGAGATACATGTTCCCGGTGGCTATTCAGCAAGAAAGAGTTGTGCTTCCGCTGCATCGCTGGAGCGAGGAGGCGGAGATTGCTCGGTGCCGCAGACGTGTGTGCGAGCACGGATGCGCCGCTAAGTTGCGGTGCTAAGGACTTCCTCTTGATCTTGAGATCGGGAAGAGATCGTCTACATCAACCACGAGTTTGAACTCGTTAACCTTTGTCGGTCTTCAAGGGTATGTTCTCTACGGATATACATCCGTCCGTTGTTTGTATCTAGTAGATAGATCTTGGTACATAGTTGTTCCCATCGTAGGAAATTTTTTGTTTTCTATGATACGAACCCTACAGTTATAGGTAGTGAATGCGATAAATTTGCATCCACACCAAAACACCTGGCGGAAGAGGTGGTAGGCATCATAGGGGTTGGTGAAGTTGACGTAAAGCCCGATTACGAAGTCGTTGTTGTCGTTTGCGCCATCGTAATGTTCCTGGAGCTGGAACATGGTCGGAGGAGGTGGTGGTAGCCAGCCCGCAGGAATAAGTGAGACAAATCCCTCGATCCCCTCCATCTTGAGAAGGCCCAGTGCCGAAGCTGGTTCTTGACGACACGGCCGGCCGACCACTGCCTCTCGGGGACGGTGGCAGGGCGACATTAAGTAGGACCGTTGAACTGCATGGTTGTAGGGGTGGTGGCGGATTAGAGATGGGGCTGCATGGCTGAGTGTGTGAGAGAGGAGGCAATGGCGTGCCGTTATATGGCCGCGGTGCAACGGAAAAGCCAAGTCGATGGAGGGGCGATGGAGTAATGCGACAGAGCATCCAAAGCGGCACATTGATTTGCATCGGCGCGTGACGATTCTATTCGGCATGTGAAACTGCAAAACGCAAAGCGTTTAGACGCGTGTGAGAAGCAACGATCGACGTGTCTCCTTGTTGCATGAGATAAAATAACTCTGATGCGACATAACTATGCTGCAGCGTCGCTGCTTTGCTTGTCTACCGCGCCGCTGAGTCGCTGGATTTATGAAAAGTGTATGTGTCGAGCGATATAGGCTGTATTGATGCACGCAAAATAGCTAGATTGCGACACGAGGCAGCTGCATGACATCCATGCATGGTTCCATCGCCTGCAGCCCGCCCCGCCCAGCGAACTCGTTAATGCATGCCACACTCGGCCCACCGGTCAATGGAGTGTGCCACGTTGTGCTGTATCTATTCGTGGAAAAAAATAATGCGAGCCAATCAGGTCTAGAATCATTGCTCTCAAGGATCGACAAGATCTAGACGCGAAATCCTTCTAAGAGACGCCAACCAATCAGGTTGCAGAACAAGCCCTCCCACTGATCGCCCAGAGCCACCCGCGGAATCCGTCTAGAAGACACGATCGGATAGTCACAGTGTCGCGCTAGGGTTAGATCGACGTTCCTCATTTGGCCTTAGGGTTAACTGGGTTTAGGAGACAGTCAACGGGGTTTTCACATGTTTGACCAAACATTCAAATGTGCATAACTAATTCAAAAACATAAAAAAATAAAAAAAACATCGCATGATGTCATATTATGTGGCATAGTTGTGACGAAAAATATCAAACTTGGTATATTGATCATATCTCAAAAAAACATTCATAAAATGACCTATCTCATCCGAGGTTTTCTGGCTTTTCGGTCAAATGACCAATAATATGGCTAGAATCAAGGCATAGTGTGTGATAATGTACCCATATTGTGCATGCATGTGTATAATGGGATGAATAACAATATTATAGAAGCAAGTTTTCCTTTTTGACGCATAAAAAAGCCATTTTCCATCTTCCGAGTGTCGAAAATGGGGGGGGGGGGGGGGGGGTGTGAAGAAGCCACCAAATTGAAGTTTTAGAATTGTAGCATCATATTTTTCAAAAATACTTGACCACATTTCATGTATCTCTGGTGAAAAAGACAAATCATGCCGAATTGGCTGGAAGTGGGTCAGATATGAACTTCATGTACATGTTATGATGCCTGTGATTTTTCATAAAAATCATTTTTAGGTTCACAATATGCTATTTCATCAGGGACAGTGGCGGAGCCAGGAATCGAGCAAGATAGGTGCTAAATTGTTGTGCGTAAAAGATCGTAGGTTCCAACTAAAATAAACAACGGTAAAAATGCATTACCACAACCTAAACATAAACGGTCTGATATAAAGGAAATCAACAATACATAAGGAATTTTCACACATGGAAATAGAGGAATAGGAGTAGTAGAGTTAAGGAACAGAGAGGACAGAAAATGGAACCATAGGCACTATGTGGGAATTGTTTTCCTCGGGACAGCACCTTGGTTGCAAAATTGGAGAATATGGTATTTAATATTTATTTTTAGGGAAACAATATTTGATAGGAGTACCATATTATTTTTTTTGGAAGAGTTGGAGAGAAGCGCCATGCGGGGCAGGGAGCTTGCACTGCCGCTAGCGACTCCAATCCAATAGGTGGCCGCTCTTTCTGCTGCATATGGTACTTTCCAACATAGCATGCATGCAACATTATCAGACCTGGTAGTGGTGCTAACCCCTGGTGTAACTATGCTTTCTACTGCATAATGGCCTGAACGCTTAGTACTTAACCCCTAGTGTAACTTCTGATCAGGGATCCAATGCTAGTTTAGTGAGCCTCAGCCCCAACCTAAGAATCTTTATGAAAATCCTTCACAAAGTTGGACCAAACATTCAAATGTACATAAATAATTCAAAAAAAATACAAAACCTTCGCATGGTGTCATATTATATGACATAGCTGCGAGAAAAAATATCAAACTTGGTATATTGATCATATCTCAAATAAATCTTCACAAAATGACCTATCTCATCCGAGGTTTTCCGGCTTTCAGGTCATGACCAATGGTATGGTTAGAATCAAGGCATAGTTTATGATAATGTGCCCATATTGTGCATGCATGTGTATAATGGGATGACTAACAATGTTGTAGAAGGAAGTTTTCCTTTTCGACGCACAAAAAAGCCATTTTCCATTTTCTGAGTGCCAAAAAGGGGGGAAGTTGTGAAGCAACCACCAAATTAAAGTTTCAAAATGGTAACAGCCTATTTTTAAAAAAAATACTAGACCATCTTGCATGTACAATGTCCCAACATGGATATCTCAAACCTTTTATTCCATCCATGGTGAAAAACACAAATCCTGCCGAATCGGCTGGAAGTGGGTCATATATGAACTACGGGTACATGTTATGATGCCTGTGATTTTTCACAAAAATAATTTTTAGGTTCACAACATGCTATTTCATCAGAGATCCAATGCTAATTTAGTGAGCCTCAGCCCCAACCTAATAATCTTTATGAAAATCCTTCACAAAGTTTGACTAAACATTCAAATGTGCATAACTAATTCAAAAAAATCAAAAAAATACAAAACCTTCGCATGGTTTCATATGATGTGACATAGTTGTGAGAAAAATATCAAACTTGGTTTTAATTTTTTTCTATTAAAGCATGTGTTTTTTTCAAAATTAAATAAATAATATAAAAAAGTGTGAGACTTGGTAATCTAACTATATAGGTAGAAAAGGTTCATCGTTGAATTTTTGGGGTGATTTGGAAATGGTCGAAAAAAACTTGGTTAGAAACGGGGTGGTTTACCCTAGCTTTGGAGCACATTCCTAGCTTCATTTTTCAAACTACAAGTTATCATATCAAGTTTGCACCTCAGAACACAAATATCATCAGAAGTTTGCATCACAAATAGCATCACAAGTTTGCACTTCAGAATACAAGTGCCAAATAATTACAACATGTTATCATATCACAAATAGCATTAACCATTTCAAGTCTACTTCTTTTGCCTCTTCCTCACACTTGATTTCTTCTCCTTCTCAACTCCTACAGCACACAACTTGTTAATGCTCCTTTTTTTCTTACTATCACCAGTAGTCTTCCCCACAGCATGTCCAAGAGCAGGCTTTACCTGTTGCACCTCCTCAACAGCTACAACTAGTTAAGTTTGTACAACAATGTCAAGAATTGGTTGAGTATAGAACTCAACAGCTGGTACTGATTCAGTGAGCAGTAAAACATCCTCCAACACAGGTTCTGTCTGGAGCACAAACTCCAATGCAGCTTCTGTTTGCACCATAGCCTCCAATGAAACATCTGTTTGCACCACAACCTCCAAAATAGGTTCAATTTGCACCTCATCTACACTAAACAGGACCTGCTTACTTCTCTTCTTTCTATAGCCATCGAGTCTTTTTTTATTGGCTAGCATTTTTCAACAACCAGAGATTCAACAAGAGGTCCAACTGTTTTTGCACGCTTCCTCCTAAAAAATAAAGGATATCATCACTTGGTTGGAAAATGAAACAAGCAAAAAAAACGAAAATTTGCAAAAACATAAACTTACTTTGGCATTTCAGGAGTGTAACGACATTTGGGGGAACCTATTCTATGGCCAAGTTTCTCACATAACTTGCATATGTTTATGTGTCCTTTTTGAGCCCTTTTTGGATTTCCATTTTCATTTTCTTTTCCCCCTTCTTGCTACTACCACCTTTCTCAAACCAAGCTTTGAATCTGCTCTGTTTGGGCCTCCCAGCCTTTCTTCTAGTGATGGGGGGACACATGGAAAATTCTATTTCCACCTCGGACCACTGAGATTGGTCTGTCAGTGCTGGAATTGGAGTTGCATATGCATCCTTGAATCTTTTTAATGAGTAATATTCATGTAAATATGGGTGCATATTTAACTTTGGTTTAGATGCCAAAAAATAGTATGGCATGATCACATGGTTTCCCAGTGTGTTGCCACTCTTGGCAAGTGCAGTCATGCAACTCAGTGTTTACAACATGCCTCTTACCATTCTTTGTATCTCTAACTTCAGCACCCCACAATGAAGATTTATCAATAGGTAGATGTGAAAGATTTCTGCTCATGTTGACCACTTGTTGTACCACAACTGGAAGCTTGTCCCCTTCCAAAACATCACCAATTCTTCTTCCCAATTCCCACAAGTGCATGATCATGATCCTGATTTGGTCCACCATGTCATGCACAGGCAAGTCTTTCAACTCCTTCACCTTGTTGTTGAAACTTTGTTCGAAGTTGTTGTTGATACGATCACACTTAATGACAATATTAAAAGCTGATCTGTACCATAAAATAGAATGGTAGGTGTTCAACCATGTACTAAAATCATTTTCACTACATGCTACCATTATCTTACCAAGGTGATAGGAATGTGTCTGTGTGGTGTAAGATCTTGATGTTGGACACATTCTCCCAAATTCTTCTCCTCTGAATTTTTTTATCAGATTCATCCACATATGGCCAAAGCACTCCCTCTGCTCAGCATGGGGGAAAACAATTTTTACTGCATTTTCTAGCACTTTACATGCATCTGTGTGGATGGCCAAAGGTGATACTTTCCCTATGCATCTTTTTAGCTGCATCATGAACCATGTCCATGATGCCTCTGACTCTGATTGAAACATTCCAATGGCAATAGGGAACATCCAATTGTGTCCATCTAAAGCATTGCATGTTGCCAACTGGCCATTCCACTTTTCTGTCAAAAAAGATGAGTCTATACTCAAATATGGACGGCACCCTGCTTTGAATCCATCGATGCAAGGCTTTAAACACATAAAAATCTTGCTGAAATAAACCTTGCCATCCTCTGTTACCTCAGTATCTATCTCCACCATACTGCCAGGTGACCTCTTCTCCACCTTTGCTTTAAAACTATACAACATCCTAAATGTATTTGCCCAGTCTCCATATAATGATTTCATTGCCCTTTGTTTTGCCTTTCAAACTGTATTATATTTCAGCATAATGGGGTACTACTTTTCTAAGTCAACTTTAAGTCTCTTTGCTATCATGTTTGGTGTCTTGACTAAAATAGGAATTATCTTCTCTGTAACCCAAAGTTGTGATGTCATCTTTGAAACTCTCTGTGAACTGGTCATACAAGTATGCTGATAGGGGATTTGATTTACTCTTACTATAATTCCATCAGGTTGGCATCTAGCAGATATGTACCATTTACAAGGCTGGGTCCCCCCATCAAAACCTTTACATCTTGCATAAAACTTGCTTCTGTCAGTCCACATAATCTTGGAATCAAACTCAGCTTTCACTGCATAAGTCTTAAAACACATCCTAAACTCATTCATGTTTGAGAACAATTTCCCAACTTCAAAGACCGGGTTTTCTTTATCATACAAATTGACTAGTTCATCATCATGTGCATCATCTACTTCATCTATAGCATCTTCCATCAACTCTTGATCAACATCTTCAGAGAATGGCCTATTTCTGTTTGCATCAGCATGCATCTTAGATTCATCACTGTCTTTCTCCTTATCTTTATCATCTACAGGAATACCAAACATTCTTGCCATCTCAATGTCACTGATTGGTGTAATCACCAAATCTGTACATTCTGGAAGTTCTACTAAATTCCAATCAACTGTAGTTACCTTTGTAGCACCTTGACATTCCTCCTGTGCATTTGCATCTGCTAGAACTGCCACTTCAGTAACTATGGGCACAAATATGTCTTTGTGAAGCCCATTCATCATCTGCAAATTGTGCAGCCAACTATGAGGCAACATACCCAACTTTGAAGTCAGATTTCAGATCAACAAGCTCTGCATAAAAGGTTGCATGTTTGCTTGTCCAACCATCTTGCCTGTCAATTTCAGAAACAAATTCATATCCATCGTCAATTCTAACATACTCACCCTTCCAATTATCGAACCGTAGCAGTGACACTTCTTGCTCTGGACCCAAGCTGTACTCTCCCCAATTTTTTGCACCAAGTTCTTCACACCCTTCTCATCCATGGACTGTAGGTCTTGAGGATCAATCTCTGAAAATTCAATCTCCCACGTAACAACTGTATCCCTCTCTATGTTTCACACGCTACCATCACCTAGCTTGGCCTTTGAAGGAAAGAATTTGACTGTCATTTTGAAGGTCCGGGTACTACCCCCTGTTTTGTCCCCTGTTTTGTCAATGTCGAGCAGTGTGAGCTAATTGAAGCGGGCGGAGCCCTAATCGAGTTTAGAAACCAGCTACAGAGGGAAATTACCTATTTAAGGAACTCTCACCTCGCTCGTCCATGTCGTGCCCGTCGTTCATCCAACAGGCACATCTCCCCTGTTTAAAATCGGTGACAGAGCATGAGGCGACCGCGGACAGACAGATCCCCAAATTAAGCAGCGAGGACGGGACTGGGGTTGTGAAATCATACCGCCGCCAAGGAAAAAAGCTCCGCCGCCGTGGAGAAGCTGTCGCTGTAGCCACCGAGCAGAGCACGCTCCTTTGTCGAGGCGCCCCCTCTGTCGTGGACACTAAGTTGAACCCACCCGCCGTCGTGGCAACTTATGTAGGACCCACCTTCCGCGACTAACTGGGCCCATCTCTCAGGCTAAGTTAACTTCTAGTCTAACCCAACCTCACTCCCCGCTTAAGAGCCAGGCGGCCATTTTCTTAGCGTGGCTATTTCTATGCTAAGATGCGTCGCACATAAGCTATTTTAATCACTTTCTGGACAATTCACCTCAACGACGTCGTACAGGAATTATAAGCCCGGTAAAGAATGGTAAAGTATGCAAGGGGCGTCGTTTTATAAATTGTAGTAACTAAGGTGTAGGGTTATCAGATTATATAATGGGCGGATAGCTACTTGTCTACATGACCCCTAGGGTTCCCATCATGGCTCGATGGACATATGGCGGAGCTAGGTTCCTGCACTAGTACAGAACAAGCCTTCAAACAAGGCTAAAATGCCACGTGACACAGAGTGCATCGATATGGCATCCGTCCTCACTGGAGGATTTTTTTTTTGAAAATTTCAAATTTAAAGATTTCAAACAATACGAAAAAATATAGGGATGTAGATAATGATTTATAATACGCGTATGCACAAAATTATGTGAAAATACTTTGTATTTTGGACACAGGAAAAAGGAGAAAAGTTCGGATCTGAACATAAACAGTGTAATTTTTGAATGGGCCTCCGTTTTCCCAAAAATTATCATATTTGTCTTTTTTGCTGTGCCAGAAATACAAACTATTTTAATTTCAAATTTTACATATTTGTATTTTCGATTGTTGTCTACATGAATATATTTTTTTTGAATTTGTTTGATTGTTTTTGAAAAATTTAAAAAAGTCCTCCAGTGAGGACAGGAGGTATATTGATTTTTCTCTGTGACACACGATTATGCAAGGGTGGGAAATGTGCGTCTACAGTGCACACAGTATATATAACCGTGTGTGAAGAGGTGAACTTTCACACCCGATGCCAAAATGAAATTGTTTGCTAAAGGTAACAACTTCGCACATGATTTATGTTCTGTTGACGTGTGCGCTCACAGTAGATAAAAGACGGTTAGAAATGCTTGCATATGTATGTTTTCCTATGTTCGCACATAGTGAGTTCGACCCAATCATATGCTTTTATGAAATATCGCAAGCAGTTTTACTCTACGTAAATTCGAGTTGGTACCGCACCTATTAGTAGTACATGTATCCGAGGTGTACAAGCAATCCATGCAATATTTCATAAAAATATATTAAAATAATTCAAATATTTGATTGCACATTTGATAAACCATATATATAACACTGATGGAAACAGCTCTAAGCGTCCCAGTTCGTAAGGGGTTTTAGTCCCGGTTGCTCAACCGGGAAGGGACAATCGGGACTAAAGCCCCCACCCTTTAGTCCCGGTTGACCCATAAACCGGGACAAAACATTGTCCACGTGGCCACTGCTCCGCGCGAGGGGGGAGGAGCAACCGTCGTGGTTCGTAACACGAACCGGGACAAATCACCCTCTGCCACGGCAGAGATTTGGTATATTTCTCTGCCGCGGCAAAGAATTCATTTTGGCCACCTTTTTTGCCGCGTTAGCATTTTGGCCACTTTTAATGCCGCGGTAGAGAATTCATTTATGTTGTTTTATTTTTTATTTGATGTTTTACACTCATCAATGAAGAAACCATTATATTACGCAACATCATCATTACAATAGAGATCCAAATGTCGAACATATTATATTTCATACACAGGTTACAAAATAAGCTCTTTGTACAATCCCTATTGCCTATACACCCGCATAGTATTCTCTTTTTGGGTTTAGGACTTTTGCATCCAAGAATCCCGCAAATTCCTTCTGAATTTCTCGTAGCCGATCCTTTGGCAGAAAACCGTCCCGTAGACGTTCGAGCTGATTTAAAAAGGGAGTCAACCTATATGAATGAAACTAAACACAATTTGATGGTAATAAAAAACTATAAAAATAGTTTACATACATTAAGTTGCTCTAAATTTCTGCCATTCTCACAGCACGTCTGACAGATGAACTCGCAAACATAGTATCCACATAAATTGTTCCTTGGTCCCTGCGTCAGGCACTTTACGAGAACAGAGTTTAATCAAAATAATAATCAAGCGTGATAACGGTATCAAAACTAGAATCAAAGAGATGCCCCGATATAGATAGTGGTACATACATCTAGTGGTTTAAATGTAAGCTCCTCTTTTCAAACACCCCTAGCCTTCTTGGTGAACCGTTTCCAAGCGCTGCCCGGTGAAGAAAATGAATAAAAGAAGTTATTAATTACCTGATATCATGAAATTCACGAACGTTGCCGATATCGTGCCGTAATGATTAGAATTACCGCTGGGGAATCATCTACATGTCCTTCCACGTCTCAAGGGATTAATGTTTCGAGTCCATGACTAGTACCGTCCTTTGTCAGGTTGAATGATTAACATAATATAGTGGAAGCTGCGCATGCATAACTCATCAATTATACACTTAACATCGAGTAAGCGAAACAGAAAGTGTATACAAGACAATAACACTCACTCGAAGTTGTAAGGAAATAGTATTTCCCTTCTAGTTTCTTGAAACCTTAACGCGTGTACAATATTATCCTTCGTATCCTGGGGTTTTGTTTTGAGATTAGCTTGATAAACAAAATATGGGTCAACGAACCCAATGTCATAGATTTGTCCTCTGCTGCATTCGAGAATCTTCATTCTCCATATTATAGTATGATTATATACATTCAATAAACGAGGTGAGATAGCTAGAGACTTAATTAATTACAGAATTAGTACTTACAGACAATATGCACTAATGATCAATTTGTCCAAGGCGTCTTGATTGAATAATTGAAATAGTTCAATAAATTCAATGGCTACCACGTCCTCTGCTTCTTTCCCGTAATACTTTTTTGTAACCGTCAGCAGTATCCAGTTAGCCCCGGCCTTTGTGGAATGCATGTACCAGTTATGCAATCTTTGCATTTTTGTTGGAAGATTCTTTACCTCCCCAGGTTTGACGAGAGGTTTGTCGTACTGGTATTTGTATGCTACTTCACCCGCTGGGAAGTACTGTAAATGGGATAAGTAGTGGGCAATACTAATACCTTGAGCAGTGGTCGCTTCTCCGTATAGTGTAACTATCTCTGGATCATACTGCTCTTCGGCCGCATATTTTCTCAACCCTTCATTGGTATGGGAAATCACCTTGAGAGGTGGGCAAGATTGTTTTATTTGTTCTCCGAGATGGGCAACAGATTTCCCGCTTGCACCAGTACTACTCTTCGACAGTTGTTGCGCTGCATGTGACTTGAGAATAGAGCGCTCATAGTCTGATGACAGCTTTGACTCGGGTTGGTGAAAGCCCTTTACCATTTTGAACACTCGGGATTTATCTTCTTCGGTGCTGGGGAACTCTGGCTCTTTCGGCCGCCTCGGCTTAGCAAAAAACACTGTCGTTTCGCCCTCGACGATCGCCGTAGTCTCCTCTTCAGTACAGTCATAAGCTCTCTTGGGAGGAACCTTTGGTACTTTTGGAAGAGTCTCCTGCTTACATGTCGGCGATCGCTTACCACTCCGCAGAGTAGCGGTGGTATGCTTACACTTTTTTTCCTGAGGTGCCGGCGATGGCTGCCGCGGCGGCGACGGCTGCGCTGGAGACTGGTGAGGCGACGGAGCTGTTGGAATTATGCCCTAGAGGCAATAATAAAGATGTTATTATTATAATTCTTGTTCATGATAAAGTTTATATTCCATGCTAGAATTGTATTAAGCGAAAACTTTGATACTTGTGTGGTTTATGAACAACACCATGTCCCTAGTACGCCTCTATGGACTAGCTCATTGATTAATGATGGTTAAGGTTTCCTAACCATAGACATGAGTTGTCAATTAATAATGAGACCATGTCATTGGGAGAATGATATGATGACCAGACCCAAATCAAGCAGAGCAATTAGATCGTGTCATCGTGTTCATCTGTAACACCGCGGTTCTAAAAAGACCGTGGCTTCTATGTGACATGCCAATCCCTGGATCGGTTCATTGGCCCACAATAGAATGAGATGAATAACATAGCAAAATATCCGTGTATCATAAATAACGATGATCCAGAGTACCATTATTACAATAAAAGCTTAGCTCAAGGCTAGCTCAAATTATTCAGGTAGCAACATAAATAAGGTAAATCCTCCATTCTTCAAATTGCCCACAAGTGAACAAGTGTCGAGTGGAGTACCGTGGCCTATATCGATTACTCAGAATCGGAATAACCTGCAACATGAAACGTAGCAGTCCCGAAGGGTCAATACATGGAATGTATGGCAAGTAGAGCTAGTAAATGGAGACAATAGTACTAACATCTACATGCATATTTGACAAGTGGAGCTGTGTCTGGCTTGCATTTGCAAATACTTTTGTCTTACTTTCATAAACAGTTTTTGATTTTCTTTGAAAAGATCCTAATCAAGTTAACCCAATAGTATGAAAACAATTATGAAATTAGAATGAGCGAGAAACATGTCATGGAATCAATATCAAGCAACTCAGTTGTCCATAACCGGGGACACGGCTAATCGATTAGATTATACACCCTGTAGAGGTTAGTACACTTTACCCCTGTGACTTGGCCAGACCAGCTCATACCATCACTCTCATTTTGGGTGATGATAGGGAGAAGCCCAAGAAGAGACTGTTCGGGAAGCAGCACCCCAATCCCGACGCGCACCGGTCCAACCTACCAAAATTCTACATCTCTAGATACGCGGGTTCGGGTCACCACAACCTACTAAGTCCAACCAACCGCCCATTTCATTATTGGCACATGGTTGTACACGTAAGCTAAACAATAAAGAAGCCAATCAATTTCTCTTGATACCTGGGTGCCTTTCCGCAATGAAACCACCAAAAATTATCAATACCATCACACCCAGGAGATTCATTGATTAAGTTGTTTTAGTTTTCACAAACCAATACTTTTAGAAACAAGTCTCGGTGATGTAACCCAGCCCTCGTTCAACATAGCATGGCTAAGCACATCTACCAGCGGTGTTTCGTCTACAAGGAGGGTCCTACCACATAATAGGACATAGCATAGCGATAATATCATCCTACACATGCGTCTACAAAATACACGACAATGCATAGAAAATAGTAGGACAATATCATGAACAAAATAGCATCTACTTGCCTTGGTTGTAGCGGTCGGAAGAACAATCCACACACGAGCAAGCGTTGCACTCGTCACAATCTACACGATACAATTGCAATCATAAACAAACAATCCACAAGCATATGCAACAAAGATGATGCATGAATGCATGCATGACAAGTGGGGTGACGCTACAGCAACACCACATAATAGAAATCAGTAGAGGTACTGATTGCATGCATGGAAAATAGTTTTAGCGCAAGGAAAACTAATATGCAAAGTAATGCTCAAAACTAGAGCTAGAACTCAAATAATTCACTACCGTTAGTATACTATTTGTAAAATCTTGGGAAAAATCTACAGTAGAGGCATTGCTAATTAGGAACAGTACCAATTGGAATTACTCGAAAAGGAATTATAAAACTCCAGGAGTAATTAAAACACTGCAGAAAGCTATTAGACAGTTTCTGCAGAAGTTTTCACTGTAAGCCTATCTTTTTAATTCACGATGAGATTCCCCTCGTTCCACTGAATCCAAGGACATATCATACGCGATTTCTGGAGTTACAGATCTTTTTCTACGAATTAATTACTCCAAAAAGGCCATTAACTCATTTGATTAAACTGTACTAAATCTTGATGCAAAAGTGTGAAACTAAGGTACAGCAAGATTCTACACGACTCACTGAATCTACACATATTTTATTTGCAATTTTTGGCCCAGCGGTTTAATTTCTATGCAATTTACAAGTTTCTACCGGAAACTGTCAACTAAAACGATTAACGAAAATAACCAGTCAACTGTGTCTGTTGACTGGTCAACGCAGTTGCTGACTGGACGCTGACTGGGCGTCTGACTAGTCAACGCCTAGAACTGACCGGTCAACGACCGATCTGGACCGTTGATCTGAGATTCAAAGGCGGCAGCGGACTCACCGGAGACGAACGGCGACGAACTCGGGACGACGACGGCGATCGGTTCCGGCGACGGTGTTTTTCGTGCGCGGAAGGGAGAAGTCAGCGCGCGGATCAAAACGGTCACGCAACGGCGGCGCGAGGCGGTGGCACGGCTGGCGCGCATGCGTGCGAGCAGCAGCGGCAGCAAAGAAGCGCGGCGGCAGGCGGCTGCGGCGCGAGCGCGGCGAGCGGCGCGGCGAGGCGGCAAGGCGCGAGCGCCGGGCGGCGGGAGCGCAGGGCGATGCAGCAGCGGCGGAGCGGCTGCGGGTGAGGGCGGGCGCTGCGGCGGGTGCAGCGGGCAGTGAGCGCGGCAGCGGGGTGAGCGGCGGGGTACAGGCGGGCGCGGCTCAGTGGCGGGTCGGCGTGATGATCGAGGTGGGCGGCGGCGCAGATCCCGAGGGCGCGGGGCGGCGGTTCCAGGTGGCGGCGGCGGGCACGGGATCCGAGGCAGCTGGGGAAGGCGGCGCGCGGGGTGGGGTCCAGGGCTTTTAAGTGGGGCCCCCTCGTGGGGTCCTACGCGGATACGGCGCGCAGTTGGAGGCGAATACGGCAAAAATCAGCCCTATTTTCTTTCTTTTAAAAGAACGGCCGTAAATTTTCCGTACGGGCTCCGAATCGGATGATTCTTGCTCCTACGGTTTTGTAAAATCGAGTGGAACAATCTAGGGTCAAGGTTTGAGTGAAAACACTAGGCTACAGGGGCGGAATACACTAGTCCTACTCATGCCTCCCGTAGGAGCCTCGTAGTAGAATAGAATAGGGTTTTGAAAATAGCGTTTCGCCGATTCTTTTCAATCGACGGTTTTACATGGAAAAGTATGATGCAATGATATGAATGATATGCAGAACCAAATCTAAAATTTGGGATGTGACAAGACTAACCCTCTTAAGATGAATCTCGTCCCCGAGATTCGGCGCGGCTAGCAAATAGGTGTGGGTAGTCCTCTCGGAGGTCATCCTCACGCTCCCAAGTGGCTTCCTCTTCGGTGTGGTGGCTCCACTGTACCTTGCAAAACCTGATCGTCTTGGTATGGGTAGTCCTCTCCGCTGTCTCCAGAATCTTGACCGGTTTCTCCTCATAGGTCAAATCATTCTCAAGATGAACCTCCTCTAGCGGTACAGTGTCTCTCAATGGTGTATCCACCATCTCCGGATGGCATTTCTTCAGCTGTGACACGTGGAACACATTGTGAACAGCGGACAGAGCTTCTGGCAACTCCAACTGATAAGCAACTTCTCCTTTGCGTGCTAAGACCCGATACGGTCCAATAAAACGAGGTTCCAGCTTACCTTAATTCCAAATCTCTTGATTCCGCGAAGTGGCGACACTCTGAGGTATGCTCTATCACCTATCTCATAAACCACTTCCTTGCGCTTGGCGTCAGCGTAGCTCTTCTGCCTTGATTGTGCTACCTTCAGCCTGTCCCTAATCAAGGCGACCTTCTCCTCAGCGTCCTTGATCAAATCAGGCCCAAACAATTGGCGTTCTCCTACTCCATCCCATAGCAATGGTGTTCGGCACCGTTTCCCATAGAGCACATCGAACGGTGACGTCTTGATGCTGGTTTGATAACTGTTGTTGTAGGAAAACTCAGCATATGGCAAATTCTCATCCCAACTAGAGCCATGAGCCAAAGCGCAAGCTCTCAGCATGTCCTCCAAAATCTGATTCACCCTCTCGGTCTGTCCATCAGTCTGTGGGTGAAACGCTGTGCTAAACTCCAGTCTAGTACCAATTGACTCGTGCAGCTGGCGCTAGAAGTGTGAGGTGAATTGGGTGCCTCTATCAGATACAATACTCTTGGGAACTCCATGTAAGCACACAATTCTGTCCATGTAAATCTTGGCCAACTTTGCACTCGTATAGGTCGTCTTCACCGGTATAAAGTGGGCTACCTTGGTCAAATGGTCGACCACTACCCAAATAGAGTCATATCCTGACCTGGTCCTGGGCAATCCTGTGATAAAGTCCATTCCCACTCTATCCCACTTCCAATCCGGCACGGGCAATGGTTGTAGCAATCCTGCTGGCTTCTGGTGTTCCGCTTTCACTCGGCTACATACATCACATAGGGCAATATGCTCCGCGATGTCTCCCTTCATGTTGTTCCACCAGAATCTGTCCTTTAGGTCCATATACATCTTCGTATTGCCCGGATGTATGGAATACGACGAGTCATGGGCTTCCTGCAGAATCAACTTCCTCAACTCCGGATCGTTGGGAACGCACAAACGATCTCCATACCACAAGGTTCCTTGCTCATCCTCGCGGAATTCCTTTGCTCGACCCTCCTTCATCTTTTCCTTAACTTCATCTATCTCTTTGTCTCCTACTTGAGCCTTCCTGATTCTGTCTTGTAGCGTTGGTTGGACTTCCATTGTTGCCAAGTATCCTTCAGACACTACCTCCAGTCTAAGGTCCTTGAATTGCTTGCACAATTCCTCGGGCAATTCCCCAATTGTTAGTCCATTGGCATAAAACTTCCGGCTCAGAGCATCTGCTACTACATTGGCCTTTCCTGGGTGGTAATGTAGATTCATATCATAGTCTTTGATAAGCTCCAACCATCTCCTTTGCCTCATGTTCAGTTCCTTCTGCGTAAATATGTACTTCAGGATCTTGTGGTCGGTGTATACATCACAGTGTTTTCCCATTAAGTAATGTCTCCATACCTTGAGCGCATGAACCACTGACGCTAACTCCAAGTCGTGTGTGGGGTAGTTCCGCTCATGGTGCTTGAGTTGCCGTGAGGCATATGACACTACTCTCCCATCTTGCATCAGCACACTCCCAAGTCCCTGTCGAGAAGCATCACAGTACACTTGGAAATCCTTCTGAAGATCTGGTAAACACAAAACGGGTGAGGTCACTAGTCGACGCTTCAGTTCCTGAAAGCTGGCTTCACATACGTCTGACCATTCAAACTTCCTATCCTTCTTCAGAAGTTCAGTCATCGGCTTTGCAATCTTGGAAAAGTTTTCAATGAACCTCATGTAATATCCAGCAAGTCCCAGAAAGCTGCGAATCTCTCCCGCATTCTTGGGTGCTTCCCACTCAGTTACTGCAGTCACTTTGCTTGGATCAACAGCGACTCCTTCTCCTGACACTACGTGTCCAATAAACCCAACAGTGCTAAGCCAGAATTCACACTTGCTGAATTTGGCGTACAACTTGTGTTCCCTCAGCTTCCCCATTATCAGTCGCAGATGCTTCTCATGCTCAGCATCATCCTTGGAATATATCAGTATGTCATCAATAAACACCACCACGAACTTGTCCAAGTACTCCATAAATACCTTGTTCATCATGGTCATGAAGTATGCCGGGGCATTCGTTAGTCCAAAAGACATAACTGTATACTCATATAAATCATACCTAGTGGTGAAGGCGGTTTTTGGTACGTCCTCCTCCCGGATCTTCAATTGAAAGTAGCCTGATCGCAGATCAATCTTGCTGAACACCTTTGCTCCTTCCATTTGATCAAACAAATCATTTATGTTCGGCAGAGGGTACTTGTTCTTGATAGTCACTTCATTCAGCGAGCGATAGTCCACCACTAATCCCTTCCTGCTATCCTTCTTCTCCACAAACAGAACAGGTGCTCCCCATGACGACGAACTAGGCTGAATGAATCCCTTTTCCAGCTGCTCTTTCAGCTGCTTATTCAATTCCTTCAGCTCATCCACATCCATCTTATATGGTTTCTTTGCTATAGGTCCTGTTCCCGGCATCAGGTCGATGAGAAACTCTACTTCCCTGTCAGGTGGCATCCCTGGCAGCTCTTCCGGAAACACGTCGGGGTAATCCCTAATCACTGGCACAGTATCCATGCTAACCCCCTTAAGAGAATTCAACTTACACCCTCCTGGTCGTACGGCCGACTTGAATCTAATCCTCTTACCATCCGGGGTTTTGAGTGAAACAGCTCGCTGTGCACAATCTATGTGTCCCCCATGCATAGACATCCAATCCATACCTACAATGACGTCTAACCCCTGTGATTCCAACACTACCAAATGTGCACTGAAGTTGTGTGTTCCAATCCTCACAGTTAAGTCGCGGCATCCCGCGCTAGCTATCATATCTCCTCCAGGTGAACTCACTCTAATAGACCTTTTCATAGACTCAGTAGGTAGCTTATACTTATCCACAAATGCCCTTGATATGAATGAATGCGATGCACCAGTATCGAAAAGTATGAAAGCTGGGTGAGTGTTGATTGGAAACTTACCAATCACAAGGTCAGGCTCATCTGGAATCTCCTCCATATTCATGTGGTTCACTGTGGCCTTCTCGTTGTTGGTTGGCTTCAGTCCTTTCCTCTCCGGACAGTTGTCAGCATAGTGTCCCTTCTGTTTACACTTGAAGCACGTCACCTCACTCAGATCCTTCTTCACAAAGCTGCGATCGCGGTTGCGGTCATGTCCACCGTGTCCTCCAGAGTGGTGAGAGTGTCCTCCCTTGTGGCTGTGGTGGCTGCTTCTATGGTTGTCATGACGATGTCCATTGCCTCCATGGTGGTGGCGGTCATGGATCCCATGGTCACTTCCCCCATGCTTGGAGTATCCATCATATGAAGTGCGAGACTTGTGGTGTGAACCGGAGTGGTGATTATTGCTCTTTCTCTTGCGGTTCTCCACCTGCTTGTGCTTCCCTTTCAAGATCCTGGCCTTGTCCATAAGCTCCTGGAAAGTGGGGCAATAAACCACCAGTAGATGCACTGAAAGCTCATCACTGAGGCCATCCAAGAATCTCTCCCTCCTTTTTGCATCAGTGTCAACATCCTCAGGTGCATAACGGGACAGATTGTTGAACTCTTCAATGTACTCAGCCACGGTGCGATTGGTTTGGCGCAAGTTGCGGAACTCCTTCCTCTTCAGGCTCAGAACTCCTGAAGACACGTGGTTGGTCCTGAAACCTTCCTCAAACATTGCCCAAGTCACAGTATCCAGCGGGTGGGTGATCTGAAAAGTGTCCCACCAGGAAGCGGCTGGTCCCTCCAGTAGGTGAGCGGCAAACCTCACCTTCTCAGCATCAGTGCATCCTACAATTACCAGATCCTTGTTGGCTGAACGCAACCAGTCGAGATCAACCATTGGTTCCGTTGCAGTAGAGAACTTAGCTAGCCTTAGCCTCAAAAATCTGGTGAGAGCATCTCCCTGAGGCTGATTGTTTCCATTGTTGTTGTTGTTCTGAGTTGCCATGAACTGAGTCATCACTTGGGTCAGCTGTGCCTGAGCTTCCATGAGCTGCTCCAACTCAGTGGGTTGACGGCGGGGAGGCATCTGCGGTTCAGCACAGGTAAGTTTAGAAAGAATCAACTACGACAATAGGATTCTACCCATGCATATGATCAAACAACAACAACAAACAATAGCAGACAATTACAAGCAAGCAACACATCAACAAAAAAGTAATCCAGCAGCATCCCAGGGGTTATCCTAGCAGTATATACCTACTGAAATAGTTTTACAAGAGTTGGCAATGGTTAACTAAACATTTGATCAACTAAGCAACAAAAACAACAATCTGCCAGAATAGTCCAGCAGCGTTCACGAATTTTTCAGCCTGACTTAAACTCGTCAGAAAATTTAGCTGATTTTTTAACATATAGTACAGAGAGTTTCGCATTAGTCCAATTTTTTTCAGATTTTTCCCAGTTACCAGAAAAATATGAAAAATCGCGCAGTACTGCTGTATCAGCAGAAAAACTGCAGCGAAAATAACACAGATGGTAACCAAACTTGCCATAACTCTTTCATAAAATTCGCACAAATAAATCCTGGGGTACTGGAGTACACAAATAAGCAACTAAACACTCTTAAACTAACAGCAATTAAGTTTCACATCGATCGAGACTAATCCTAACGAATTTACCTAACGTGGACTAATTGGTGGACTTCTATCTACTTCTTGAAGAGGTTGCGGTAGGTCCTTGCACTCATGCGTTGGCGCTTCGGTCCACGGTTCAACCATGGCGGCGGAGTGTACACTTCTCCTGAATCATCACTTGAGATCTCAAACTCCACCTCTTCTGGATCCTCCTCTTCTTCACTCTCAGCTGCAACTGCAACAGCTTCATCTCCTCCACCATCATCGTCTCCATCATCATCATCCTCGTCTTCATCATCATCATCGTTCCCACTGTCATCATCATCCCCATTATTGCCATCATCTCCATTGTCATCATCAGAGGGTGGATTTAGCTGTGCGTGGAGAGCGACAATCTGGGCTGTCATAGCTTCAATAGTTTGATCCCTTTCCTGGACGGTCCCTTGCAACTGTTGTATGTTCTGGGTGTTCTCCTGCACAGTACCATGAAGATGAGCTATGGTTGCATCTCTGGATATCAGGGCATTCTCCAGAACTCCCACAGCTTCATGCAAGGTGTCAATCTCCTGTCCTTGGACCACCATACCATTGCTAGCAAAATCTGCAATCTCCTTTATCATCATCACTTTCTCAGCTAGAGCTCCATTCTCCCTTTCCATGTCCTCTATGTGCCTCCGACGGGGCGACATGTTTTTCCTGTCGCCCGGGGTAACCACAATGTGCCCATCTTCATCACGCCTCCCATAGTCACGGTAGGGTGAATCTGCTGGCAGTAGGTGTCGGACATGATGGCACTGGCGAGACAGGGCTTCATGTATGGCCAAGTTGATTCCAAGTCCCCAGTTGCAGTATGTCTTGGTGTAGATCAGGTGCAAAGGGTTTGGCAAGGCGGCGTCTCTGAATATGAAGGTGGTAATCTCCCATGCATCCTCACCATATCCATAGGTGTACAACCTTCTTCCCTTGAATATGGGCAGTGGCAATCCCAATGTCTGCGAGAGCTGTGCTAACTGTCTTGCAAAGGGCCTTGGTGACTCCATGGTGGCATACTCAGTCCTGACTTCTCCCATCTATCAATTAAAGAGGAAAGTGTGAGAATAGCATATGATAAGAATTTACGAGAGTGCAAGGCATAAGATGAAAGACAGAGTTAATATAGGTTTTAATAAATCTATGGCTTCCTAATCCAATCCTAGGTCACGATCCTACAGTCGACACACGGGCTCTGATACCATCTTGTAACACCGCGGTTCTGAAAAGACCGTAGCTTCTATGTGACATGCCAATCCCTGGATCGGTTCATTGGCCCACAATAGAATGAGATGAATAACATAGCAAAATATCCGTGTATCATAAATAACGATGATCCAGAGTACCATTATTACAATAAAAGCTTAGCTCAAGGCTATCTCAAATTATTCAGGTAGCAACATAAATAAGGTAAATCCTCCATTCTTCAAATTGCCCACAAGTGAACAAGTGCCGAGTGGAGTACCGTGGCCTATATCGATTACTCAGAATCGGAATAACCTGCAACATGAAACGTAGCAGCCCCGAAGGGTCAATACATGGAATGTATGGCAAGTAGAGCTAGTAAATGGATACAATAGTACTAACATCTACATGCATATTTGGCAAGTGGAGCTGTGTCTGGCTTGCATTTGCAAATACTTTTGTCCTACTTTCATAAACAGTTTTTTGATTTTCTTTGAAAAGATCCCAATTAAGTTAACCCAACAGTATTAAAACAATTATGAAATTAGAATGAGCGAGAAACATGTCATGGAATCAATATCAAGCAACTCAGTTGTCCATAACCGGGGACACGGCTAATCGATTAGATTATACACCCTGCAGAGGTTAGTACACTTTACCCATGTGACTTGGCCAGCCCAGCTCATACCATCACTCTCATTTTGGGTGATGATAGGGAGAAGCCCAAGAAGAGACTGTTCGGGAAGCAGCACCCCAATCCCGACGCGCACCGGTCCAACCTACCAAAATTCTACATCTCTGGATACGCGGGTTCGGGTCACTACAACCTAATAAGTCCAACCAACCGCCCATTTCATTAAATGCACATGGTTGTACACGTAAGCTACCAAATAAAGAAGCCAATCAATTTCTCTCGATACCTGGGTGCCTTTCCGCAATGAAACCACCAAAAATTATCAATACCATCACACCCAGGAGATTCATTGATTAAGTTGTTTTAGTTTTCAAAAACCAATACTTTTAGAAACAAGTCTCAGTGATGTAACCCAGCCCTCGTTCAACATAGCATGGCTAAGCACATCTACCAGCGGTGTTTCGTCTACAAGGAGGGTCCTACCACATAACAGGACATAGCATAGCGATAGTATCATCCTACACATGCGTCTACAAAATACACGACAATGCATAGAAAATAGTAGGACAATATCATTAACAAAATAGCATCTACTTGCCTTGGTTGTAGCGGTCGGAAGGACAATCCACACACGAGCAAGCGTTGCACTCGTCACAATCTACACGATACAATTGCAATCATAAACAAACAATCCACAAGCATATGCAACAAAGATGATGCATGAATGCATGCATGACAAGTGGGGTGACGCTACAACAACACCACATAATAGAAATCAGTAGAGGTACTGATTGCATGCATGGAAAATAGTTTTAGCGCAAGGAAAACTAATATGCAAAGTAATGCTCAAAACTAGAGCTAGAACTCAAATAATTCACTACCGATAGTATACTATTTGTAAAATATTGGTAAAAATCTACAGTATAGGCATCGCTAATTAGGAACAGTACCAATTGGAATTACTCGAAAAGGAATTATAAAACTTCCGGAGTAATTAAAACACTGCAGAAAGCCACTAGACAGTTTCTGCAGAAGTTTTCACTCTAAGCCTATCTTTTTAATTCACGATGAGATTACCCTCGTTCCACTGAATCCAGGGACATATCATACGCGATTTTTGGAGCTACAGATCTTTTTCTACGAATTAATTACTCCAAAAAGGCCATTAACTCATTTGATTAAACTGTACTAAATCTTGCTGCAAAAGTGTGATACTAAGGTACAGCAAGATTCTACACGACTCACTGAATCTACACATATTTTATTTGGAATTTTGGCCCAGCGGTTTAATTTCTACGCAATTTACAATTTTCTGAAAAGCCAACTAAACGATTAGAAAATAACCAAATCAACTTGCATTGGTGGTCAACGATTCTTGACGCCGATCGGGCGTCTGACTAGTCAACGCCTGGAACTGACCGGTCAACGACCGATCTGTACCGTTGATCTAATATCCAAAGGCGGCAGCGGACTCACCGGAGACGAACGGCGACGAACTCGGGACGGCAGCGGCGATCGGTTCCGGCGACGGCGTTTTCTGCGGAAGGAGAAGATTAGCCGGATCAAACGGTCACGCATAGCGGCGCGAGGCGGTGGCGCATGCGTCTGGCG
The DNA here is from genome assembly GCA_030063025.1 of Avena longiglumis. Taxonomy (NCBI): domain Eukaryota; kingdom Viridiplantae; phylum Streptophyta; class Magnoliopsida; order Poales; family Poaceae; genus Avena; species Avena longiglumis. The sequence goes on along the minus strand of CP125975.1, from coordinate 128,402,429 downwards.
AAGCAATGGCGGCAGCGATGCTGGTGAGCGGCCAGGCGCCATGAGCCTCGTAGTAGAATAGAATAGGGTTTTTAAAATAGCGTTTCGCCGATTCTTTTCAATCGACGGTTTTGCATAGAAAAGTATGATGCAATGATATGAATGATATGCAGAACCAAATCTAAAATTTGGGATGTGACATCATCTTTGCGAAGCTTTTTCTTATGTTAAATATGTTGGAGATATGCCCTAGAGGCAATAATAAATATAGTTATTATTATATCTTTGTGTTTATGATAAATATTTACATTCATGCTATAATAGTATTAACAAGGAAACATTAATACTTGTGTGATTTTTAAACTTAAATTGAAGTCCCTAGTAAAGCCTCTATACATCACTAGCTTGTTGGTTAATAAATGATTGTGGTTTCCCTATCATGAACATTGAGATGTTATTAACAACAAGATCATATCATTAGGAGAATGATATGGTGGACATACTCCTATAGATAAGCGTAGCATAAAGATCAAGTCATTTTAATAGTTCAATTGCTATATGCTTTCTGATACATAGTAACCTAATTCCTTCGACCATGAGATCATGCATATCACCTTTCCGGATGGATGCTTTGATGACATCAAACACCACACCGTAACTGGGTGGCTATAAAGGTGGCATTGAGTGTTCGGAAAGTATTGGTTGAGACACATGAATCAAGAGTGAGATTTGTCCATCCATATGACAGATAGATATACTCTGGGCCCTCTCGGTGAAATGTCATCCAATTAGCTTGCAAGCATGTGACTGGCTCACAAGGGATCACATATCACGGGAACAAGAAAAGAGTACTTATCGGTAACGAGGTTGAACTAGGTATGCAGAGATACCGACGATCATAACCTCGGATAAGTAAACTATCGTGAGACAAAGGGAAATTGGTATCGTATGTAAATGGTTAATTCGATCGCAAAGTAATCGTAGAAATATGTGGGAGCCATATGAAGCCGCCACCTCCACTGCCGCCGCCGCCCTAGGGCAAACCGCCGCCGCCTAGCTAACCCTAGCCGCCGGCTTGCCCCCTCCTCGGCGTGTTTAAACCCTAGATCGTCGAGGGCTCTCTCATAGTCCACCATACTCGCTCCGGCTTAAGGCGAAGCCCTGCGAGATCTCCCCTCTACTTCCGGTACCACGTTGTCTGGAATCGCGAGGAGAGTGCTACAACCTCCGCTGCTGGAACAAGGAGAGGAAGGTCTTCGTCGAATCTAACGTGTGACCGACTGCGGAAGCGCTGTCGGAACGCAGCGCCGGAAGGATCGTCTACGCGATCTTGAGATCGGGAAGAGTATGACTACATCACCCACGAGAATCCGCTCTCGTTAAACACTTTGGAATCTTCGAGGGTAAGTTATTCCATCGACTCGTTGCTACAATCTAGTAGATAGATCTTGGCTTGTTTGTTTGTATGCGATAGAAATTTTTTGTTTTCCATGCTACGAACCCCAACAGTGGTATCAGAGACGTGTCTATATGTAGATCTGTTGCACGAGTAGAACACAATGGTCATTGTGGGCGTTGATGCTTTTATTGTCGATTGCTTCTTGTGTACTTTGCATCTTGTGGGATGTTGGGATGAAGCGGCCCGGGCTAACCTTACATGACATCGTTCATGAGACTTGCTCCACGCTTTACATGCAACTTGTATTGCATAAGTGGCTTTGCGGGTGCCTGTTTCTCCTAGCATAGTTAAGATTCAATTTACAACGGGTGATTAACAATACTAGTATCAATGTTGTGGTTCATGTTCGTAAGTTAGAACGACACTTATTGAAAGCCCCAAACCATGTAAAACATGCAAAGAAAGTAGAGGCGTCTAACTTTGTTTTGCAGGGGTGTGCAGTGATGTGATATGGCCATGATTGTGATTAGATTTGATGTATGCAATGTTCCTTATTGTAAGTTGGCAACCGGCATGAGCCATATGGTTGTCTTTAATTTATGTTAAGGCTCGCGTGTCTATTCAAAGTAGTTGTAATAGTTGAAGCCGGTGGACGACAACCATGGAGAAGCGTCATTTACCTTGATGCAATGCCGGTGATGATGGAGATCATGTTCGTGCTTGAAGATGGAGATCGGAAGCACAAAGAAGAAAGGCCATATCATATCACATATTATGAATTGCATGTGATGTTAATCCTTTATGCATCTTGTATTGCTTAGTAGACGACGGTAGCATTATAAGATGATCCCTCATGCACATGAATTTCAAGTCAGAAAGTGTTCACCCTTAGTTAGCACCGTTGCTAAAGCTTGTTGTTTCGAAGCACCACGTGATGATCGGGTGTGTTAGATTCCGCAAGTGTATACAACGTGAGCAAGCCAGATTTGCTCATGCGGAAACTAAGGTTTGATCTTGACGAGCCTAGCATGTACAGACATGGTCTCGGAACACGGATCACTGAAAGGTAAATCATGAATCATATAGTAGATATGATGAACATGTCGATTGTTCGCCATTGAAACTATATCAACTCTCGTGATGATTGGTGTTGATGTGGTGGATTTGGTTCGTGTGATCGCTAAAACAATGTGAGGGATATTGTTTTGAGTGGGAGTTCACCTAGATTAATTTAACTATTAATTAGAACTCAATTTGTCATAAACTTAGTCTAAACTATTGCAAATATGTTGTAGATCAATGGTGGCCCCTACCATCAATTTTAATGCGTTCCTAGAGAAAGAAAAGTTGAAAAACAATGGAAGCAACTTCGCGGATTGGTTCCGCAATTTGAGGATTGTCCTCACAGTGGTAATTTGACCTATGTCTTTGGATGCACATTGGGTGGCCCCTTTGTAGTGATCTTGCGCCGAAGTAAAGAATGTTTACCTCGCTCGGAAGACTCAGTACTCCACGATTCGGTGCTATCTTGTATGGTTTAGAATCGGAGCTTCAGAAAAGGTTTGAAAATTCAGACCCACATGATATTGTCCGTGATCTCAAATTGATCTTTGAGACTCACGCGGCGATTGAGAGCTATGAGGCTTCTAAAAAGTTCTTTAACTGCAAGATGGAAGAGGGAAGCTCCGTCAGTGAGCATGTGCTTAAGATGTCTGGGCACGCAAACAAACTCCAAAGCTTGGGTATAGTGATCCTAATGCTTTGGGGATTTACCGTGTCCTCCAATCACTACCACCAAGTTACAAGAACTTTGTGATGAACTACAATATGCAAAACATGAACAAGAAGTTGCCAGAACTGTTTGCTATGTTGAAATCTGCAGAAGTGGAGATCAAGAAAGAGCACCAAGTGTTGATGGTCAATAAGACCACCAAATTCAAGAAAGGCAAGTCTAAGCAAAAGGGACACTTCAAGAAGGGTGGTAAGAAAGTTACCGCGCCGACGAAGAAGACCAGGGCTGGACCTAAGCTTGATACTGAGTGCTTTTACTACAAGGGAGAAGGTCACTGGAAGCGGAATTTCCCAAAGTACTTGGTGTAGGGGTTCGTAGCATGGAAAACAAAAATTTTCTATCGCATACAAACAAACAAGCCAAGATCTATCTACTAGATTGTAGCAACGAGTCGATGGAATAACTTACCCTCGAAGATTCCAAAGTGTTTAACGAGAGCGGATTCTCGTGGGTGATGTAGTCGTACTCTTTCCGATCTCAAGATCGTGTAGACGATCCTTCCGGCAAGCTGCGTTAAAGCAGCACTCCATGATCGGTCACACATTCGGTGCTCGACGAAGACCTTCCTCTCCCTTGTTCCAGTGGCGGAGGTTGTAGCACTCTCCTCGTGATTCCGGCTGACGGCGTGGTCTGCAGGAAGTAGAGGGAGATCCCTGAGGCTTCGCCTTAAGCCGAGGCGGTATGGTGGAGTATGAGAGAGATATTAGTGGTCTAGGGTTTAGACACACCAATTAGAAGGCTCTAAACCGAAGGCTAGGGCAATTAGAAGCTCTAAACCAAAACGGCTCTAAACCGGAGATTAGAGGATAGGAACTTGTGTGTCTAGAGGAGGAGGCCCTGCTCCTCCTTTTATAGGTGGGAGGCGGCCAGGGAGGAGTCCCTCCCCAAGTCGGCCTTGGTTGGCGCGCCGGCTTGGAGGGACTCCTCCACCAAGTCGGTTCCAACCACCTCTTGCTTGTTTCCCACAGTTTCCTGTTTCCCACAGTTTCCTGTTTTCCACAGTTTCCTGTTTTAGCCGTTTGACTTTCAAACTGGCAGTTTGACTTTTCAGTTTTGGAACAGCAAGAACACTTAGTATATGATGCAATCATTCAATATGTAATGACACATTCATGTACCCTCCCCGGAGTGCGGACATTCGGAACCTTCTAGAACATTCCGATGAAAACACCGAATCATTTCCGAACTCAAAGCAGGACTTTCCTTATATGAATCTTATTCTCGGACCATTCGGATCACCTCGTTATATTCGGATCCCATACGAGACTCGAACAACATTCGGTCTCTTTCTCATAATACCATAACTACTCAAACAACGCCGAATCCTTAAGTGTGTCTCCCTACGGTTCGTGAATTATGCGGACATGATCGAGACACTTCTCCGAACAATAACCAATAGAGGAATCTGGAAATTCATATGGATCCCCCATATTTCTACGATTACTTTGCGATCGAATGAACCACTTACATACGATACCAATTTCCCTTTGTCTCACGATAGTTTACTTATCCGAGGTTATGATCGTCGGTATCTTTGCATACCTAGTTCAACCTCGTTACTGATAAGTACTCTTTTCTCGTTCCCGTGATATGTGATACCTTGTGAGCCAGTCACATGCTTGCAAGCTAATTGGATGACATTTCACCGAGAGGGCCCAGAGTATATCTATCCGTCATATGGATGGACAATCCCACTCTTGATCCATGTGTTTCAACCAATACTTTCTGAACACTCAATGCCACTTTTATAGCCACCCTGTTACGGTGTGGTGTTTGATGACATCAAATCATCCATCCGGTAAAGGTGATATGCATGATCTCATGGTCGAAGGAATTAGGTTACTATGTATCAGAAAGCATATAGCAATTTGAACTAATGAAATGACTTGATCTTTATGCTACGCTTATCTATAGGAATATGTCCATCACATCATTCTCCTAATGATATGACCCTGTTGTTAATAACATCTCTGTGTTCATGATCAGGAAACCATGATCATATATTAACCAACAAGGCTGTTTAACAAGAGGCTTTACTAGGGACTCTTTTATGTTTATAAATCACACAAGTATTAATGTTTCCGGTTAATACAATTATAGCATGGTATGTAAACATTTATCATAAGTATGAAGATATGATAATAACCTACTTTATTATTGCCTCTTGGGCATATCTCCAACAGTCTCCCACTTGCACTAGAGTCAATAATCTAGTTTCAAACCTTTGTGTATTCAACACCTATGGCTTTCCGGTGTTGTATGTACATGATTGCTAGTGGTCAACTGATCTCCGGATCTGACACTTCCAGGTCCGTGTGTAATTGCATGTCTTTGCGTCTATACGCATCACTCATTCTCTAATGAGATGGCTTTGTATAAATTTGGTCTTTCGTTGTGACCTTTAGTTCTTTGGGGTTAAAACATGTTGATAATATTGTCGCACAATATATATTCATAGTATTATCCCTCTATGAACTACACCTAGTTTGATAACAAACTACTTGACACAAATGCCCTCTTTTGCTGCTATAACAGCAGTCATATACTTAGCCTTTTGTTGTAGCATCTGTCACAATGTCTTAACTTTGGAACTCATCCAAATCCATTATGGAACTCACTTTCCATTATATTGTGCCACCCTTAGTTTAGATTGAGATAAACTTAATTTGTACTTTGTGACAAAGCTAGTATCAATGTAGTACTTTTACAATGAACTAACCATCTATTTGTCACTTCTACAAATAATATACTCTTAGTTCTTCCAAAAGATCATAAGAATATCCTTACTATTATCCAATGATCATCTTACGAATCATTCTGGTATATGCTCACAACATTTAGAGCATAGGACATATCTGGATTTGTACATATCACAGTATGATTGATATAAATACTCTTTGTGATTTCATACATCAAGTATCAATCTATACTTGATTATTTGTTTCACTTTACCAAATGTCAATACACTTGAATATATCATCAACATTGAACTCTTTCAATCCTTTCTGTGCGACAAGAACCTTTTCTTGTAGTTTCTATATTGAACTCATTCAATATCTCGTCTATGTACTTCTGGCACAACCATATTAGCGTCTATTGATGCCAAATATTTGGGTTTTGCCTAAGTCTTTCATCGGGATAAAATTCTTAAAATGTGTTAATAAAAGATACATTATTTCCAATCAACAATATGTCTTCCACATAATGTATTAGAAACATGTCTTAGCGCTCCCACTTAATTTCTTGCAAATGCAAGCATCTTCATCGTCTCTAATGAACTTTTAAACTCCTTTAACAGTTTCATCACAGTGAAGATTCCAACTCATGATGCTCACTTTAACCATTGAAGTTTGCATATGCTTTTAGCATCCTTTGAATTAACAAAACCCTATGGACCGTGTTATGCACATGTCCTAGGTAACAATTCTATTAGAAGAACTTGTTTTGTTTATTCAACTACCATATAACAAATTATATGTGGTGGTTGCTACATTAATCCGCCTAGACTAAATATCACTATGGAAGATCAAATCTTGTCATAGTCAACCTTTGAACATTTTGTGAACTCTTTCCCAGCATGTCGACTATTTCATAGATGTAAAACATCCATGTCTATTTATTTATAGATCCAGACACAACTGTAAGGTCTTACACCTTTCTCGAGGGTCCTTCAAGTTCAAAACTTGATTTCTCGTGTATGGAACTATCACGGATTTTATGGCTTCAAGCCATTTTACGGAGTCAGGGCCTATCATCACTTCTTTGCATGTAGTCCGTTCATTATTCTCAAATAATGATTCAACCCTCAAATCTTGGTATTTGATTGTTTACTCGACCTACTTGTTTCAATAGGAACTTAGATCTCCGTGACCACAACCTTTGAGGCACGTGAGCCATGAGCATTGTTGCTGCCTCCGGAACACTTTTCGGCACTGCGCAACTCTGCACATATAGCTAAGGTTCTTTTAACCTTATCAAAGTTCTATTGTCCTCCCACTTATCTTTTCACGAAAAATTCCTTCTCAAAGAAACTTGACGTTCTAAGCAACAAACACTTTTGTCTCCGGTGTTTATGGAGGAATACTTAACAGTTATACAAAGACAGGTTCATCCGACTTTGGTTGCACACATCTTTCCTATGCATAGCATACCAATGTTTTAAGAAAGGACTACTTGGGTTTTATCCCAAACCATAACCTTATATGGTGTCATTTCAATGGATTATGATGAAGCTCTTTTCAGTGGAAAAACGGTAATCTCTAAAGTTTTTAATCTTTAAAATATAATGGCAGTTTTATGAATTATACCTTTGATCTTACCATGTCAAACAAGGTTTAATTACATACCTCGAACGCTCCATACCCTTATTGTGTTTCGGGAAATGCAAATCCACGGAACGATTCCTTAAATCTTAGGTATTATGCTAAACTCTGTAACTCAAATATCTTCCTTTATGATCTTTATCATAAACTGTTTATATTCTTGTTACAATGATTTTGCACTTCATCTTGAAAGTCTTTGAACTTTTCAAATGTTTCATACTTCATCCTTATTGAGTAAATATTCATATATTCACTCAAAATTTCGGAAAAAGCAAATGAAGTTAAAATCCATCGCTCTTGACTACACATAATGGACTTCGTACAACAATATGTACAAATTCCAATAAGCTAGTCTTTCGTTCCCTTTTGGCCTATGAACGAAGTTTCAGTTATCTCTAGGAAAGTTTCACAAGTGTCATTTGATCAAAAATCAAAAGACTCCAAAATTCCATCCACATGGAGTTTCTTCATGTTTTCTTTCTAGTATAATTTAAACGGCGATGTCACTTCCTAAGTGATTTTTCAATCAATTTGTCTTTCGACATCTTTAGCACTAGTTTTATGGATGTGATGTCTCCAATGAGCTTTGCGAATCCATCTTTTATGGATTACGGCAATTATTTGAACAACCCTTTTATTCTCATAATACCTGATAAAACAAATCTTTGAAGGCAAGCTTTGATGTTTAACGAGCAACACAATAACCCTTTATTTGTTCTCGATGAACATCATCACATATTCTTTTGCTAGTTACTTAGGCCATTGTAGTTCATGAATTGTGTTGTTTCGTATGACGATTCACACCAACAAATTCAGTATCAAATACTTAAGAACCACATTGTTTAATAAGCAAAGAATATATCCATAACATGTATATCATCTATATACTTAAACTGAACAATTCTAGTCTTTTCTTTTCTGCCATATATTTATGAGATTCTCTTTCAGTATTTCCTTTTCTGTTTGAAAGAATCTATCAATATCAATAGTGGAGTCATACATATGACACATAGTCCAAAACATGTATAGTTAAATACCAATGTCTTTGGACTTGCACTTTGAAGTAGATCACCATCATCAAATGTTTGGTGTTCTTTCAAATTCCTTCATTTAGTAATCTTCTTGGTGTCGTAAACATTTTACCTACATCAAATATTCACCCTCATTATGGATTTATCCATGATCAAGCTACTTTTAGCTTGTAACGGTGAATCGCAAGTATAATTTTGCTCTCCAGAACCTTTTGGAGGATTAGGACAACTAGTGTCTCCAACCTTTTGCAAATTCTCATCAAATATGAGAACATGAATTTTTCCATATTATACTCTATCATGTTGCAACCAAAACTTCGTTTCAGATATCACAATATCTTCCACACATCATGGTTTCTGAAACAACTCTTTCAGATCCTAGATAACCTTGATATTAAGAGAATCCTTTGAATATCAAGAATCATGGAGACAAACATGATACTTATATACTAACACTTGGAATTGTTACTCTTGATTTAATACTAATTATTAAACTTCATGGAGTAACCGGAACTTACTGAAAGTTTGCAATAGGACTTTTAAACTTTAGATTAACACTTCAAAACAATACGATACCAGTTCGTAAAGTAACTAACCAGAATTCTACAGTTCTATCATCTCAATTATAACTAAGCGCAAGGTGGTAAACGGATGCCAATGACTACAACAACTATGCAAATTCACTTTGATTTAGTTTATGATAAATTGAGTTCTAATTAATAATTAAATTAATCTAGGTGAACTCCCACTCAAAATAATATCCCTCACATTGTTTTAGTGATCACACGAACCAAATCCACCACATCAAAACCGATCATCACGAGAGTTGATATAGCTTCAATGGCGAACAATCAACATGTTCATCATATCTACTATATGACTCATGCTCTACCTTTCGATAATCCGTGTTCACGAGGCCATGCATACATGCTAGGCTCGTCAAGATCAAACCTTAGCTTTCGCATAAGCAAATCTGGCTTGCTTACATTGTATACACTTGCGGAATCTAACACACCCGATCATCACGTGGTGCTTCGAAACAACAAGCTTTAGCAACGGTGCATACTAAGGGTGAACACTTAAGAACTTGAAATTGTGTGCTTGAGGGATCATCTTATAATGCTACCGTCGTCTACTAAGCAATACAAGATGCATAAAGGATTAACATCACATGCAATTCATAATATGTGATATGATATGGCCTTTCTTCTTTGTGCTTCCGATCTCCATCTTCAAGCACGAACATGATTTTCATCATTACCGGCATTGCATCAAGGTCAATGACGCTGCTCCATGGTTGTCTTCCACCGGCTTTAACTATTACAACTACTTTGAATAGACACGCGGGTCTTAACAGAAATTAAAGACAACCATATGGCTCCTGCCGGTTGCCGACTTACAATAAGGAACATTGCATACATCATATATAATCACAATCATGGCCATATCACATCACTGCACACCCCTGCAAAACAAAGTTAGACGCCTCTACTTTCTTTGCATGTTTTACGTGGTTTGGGGCTGTTAATAAGTGTCGTTCTAACTTACGAACATGAACCACAACATTGATACTAGTATTGTTAATTACCCGTTGTAAATTGGATCTTAACTATGCTAGGAGAAAGCAGGCACCCATAAAGCCACTTATGCAATACAAGTTGCATGTCAAGCGTGGAGCAAGTCTCATGAACGATGTCATGTAAGGTTAGTCCGGGCCGCTTCATCCCAACATACCGCAAGATGCAAAGTACACAAGAAGCAATCGACAATAAAAGCATCAACGCCACAATGACCATTGTGTTCTACTCATCTGTGAGATCTACATATAGACACGGCTCGATACCCTTTGTAGGGGTTCGTAGCATGGAAAACAAAAATTTTTATCGCATACAAAAAACAAGCCAAGATCTATCTACTAGATTGTAGCAACGAGTCGATGGAATAACTTACCCTCGAAGATTCCAAAGTGTTTAACGAGGCGGATTCTCGTGGGTGATGTAGTCGTACTCTTTCCGATCTCAAGATCGTGTGAGCGATCCTTCCGCTGCGTTCGGCGCGCTCATGATCGGTCACACGTTCGGTACTGACGAAGACCTTCCTCTCCTTGTTCCAGCAGGCGGAGGTTGTAGCACTCTCCTCGTGATTCCGGCGGCTGGCGGCGTGGTACTAAGTAGAGGGAGATCTCGAGGCTTCGCCTTAAGCCGAGCGAGTATGGTGGAGTATGAGAGAGCTATTAGTGGTCTAGGGTTTAGACACACCAATTAGAAGGCTCTAAACCAAGGCTAGGGCAATTAGAAGCTCTAAACCAAAGCGGCTCTAAACGGAGATTAGAGGATATGAACTTGTGTGTCTAGAGGAGGAGGCCCCTCCTTTTATAGGTGGGAGGCGGCCAAGGGAGGAGTCCCTCCCAAGTCGGCCTTGGTTGGCGCCCGGCTTGGAGGACTCCTCCACCAAGTCGGTTCCAACCACCTCTTGCTTGTTTCCCACAGTTTCCTGTTTCCCACAGTTTCCTGTTTTCCACAGTTTCCTGTTTTAGCCGTTTGACTTTCAAACTGGCAGTTTGACTTTTCAGTTTTGGAACAGCAAGAACACTTAGTACATGATGCAATCATTCAATATGTAATGACACATTCATGTACCCTCCCCCCGGAGTGCCGGACATTCCGGAACCTTCTAGAACATTCCCGATGAAAACACCGGAATCATTTCCGAACTCCGAAACGGGACTTTCCTTATATGGATCTTATTCTCCGGACCATTCCGGATCACCTCGTGATATCCCGGTTCCCATCCGAGACTCCGAACAACATTCAGTCTCTTTCTCATAATACCATAACTACTCAAACAACGTCGAATCCTTAAGTGTGTCTCCCTACGGTTCGTGAATTATGCGGACATGATCGAGACACTTCTACGAACAATAACCAATAGAGGAATCTGGAAATTCATATGGCTCCCACATATTTCTACGATTACTTTGCGATCGAATGAACCACTTACATACGATACCAATTTCCCTTTGTCTCACGATAGTTTACTTATCCGAGGTTATGATCGTCGGTATCTCTGCATACCTAGTTCAACCTCGTTACTGATAAGTACTCTTTTCTCGTTCCCGTGATATGTGATCCCTTGTGAGCCAGTCACATGCTTGCAAGCTAATTGGATGACATTTCACCGAGAGGGCCCAGAGTATATCTATCCGTCATATGGATGGACAAATCCCACTCTTGATCCATGTGTTTCAACCAATACTTTCTGAACACTCAATGCCACTTTTATAGCCACCTTGTTACGGTGTGGTGTTTGATGACATCAAAGCATCCATCCGGTAAAGGTGATATGCATGATCTCATGGTCGAAGGAATTAGGTTACTATGTATCAGAAAGCATATAGCAATTTGAACTAATGAAATGACTTGATCTTTATGCTACGCTTATCTATAGGAGTATGTCCATCACATCATTCTCCTAATGATATGGCCCTGTTGTTAATAACATCTCTGTGTTCATGATCAGGAAACCATGATCATATATTAACCAACAAGCTAGTTTAACAAGAGGCTTTACTAGGGACTCTTTTATGTTTACAAATCACACAAGTATTAATGTTTCCGTTTAATACAATTATAGCATGGTATGTAAACATTTATCATAAGTATGAAGATATGATAATAACCTACTTTATTATTGCCTCTTGGGCATATCTCCAACACTTGGCGGGTTTGAAGAACGGCAACATCAAGAAGAAATGTATATCTGATATACATGTTATTGATGTGTATCTCACTAGTACTCGTAGTAGTGCCTGGGTATTTGATACTGGTTCGGTTGCTCATATTTGTAACTCAAAGCAGTCTGCGAATAAACGGAAGCTAGCGAAGAACGAGGTGACGATGCGCGTGGGAAACGGATCAAAGGTTGATGTGATCGCGGTCGGCACGCTACCCCTTCATCTACCATCAGGATTAGTTTTATACTTAAATAATTGTTATTTCGTGCCTGCGTTATATCGGGATCTTGTTTATTGCGAGACGGTTACTTGTTTAAGTCCGAGAATAATGGTTGTTCGATTTATATGAGTAATATGTTTTATGCACATGCACCTTTGATAGATGGTCTATTCTTATTGAATCTCGATAGTGGAAATACACATATTAATAACATTGAGGCTAAACGTTTGAAATCGAGCGATAACTCGACCTATATGTGGCACTGTCGTCTTGGTCACATTGGATTGAAGCGTATGAAGAAACTCCATTCCGATGGACTTCTTGAATCACTTGATTTCGAATCACTTGAAAGATGCGAAGCATGTCTGATGGGTAAAATGACTAAGACTCCATTTTCTGGTATGATGGAGCGAGCTACGGATTTATTGGAAATCATACATACCGATGTGTGTGGTCCAATGAGTGTAGCATCGCGCGATGGTAATCGTTATGTTCTTACCTTCACGGATGACTTAAGTAGATATGGGTATATCTATTTCATGAAACATAAGTCCGAAACTTTCGAGAAGTTTAAGGAATTTCAAAGTGAGGTAGAGAATCAACGTAACAAGAAGATTAAATTTCTACGTTCTGATCGTGGAGGTGAATATCTAAGTTACGAGTTTGGCGAGCATTTGAAGAAATACAGAATACTTTCACAATTGACAACACAGGGAACACCACAGCGTAATGGTGTGTCCGAACGTCGTAATCGAACTCTCTTAGATATGGTTCGTTCTATGATGTCACTTACAGATTTACCGCTATCATTTTGGGGTTATGCATTAGAAACAGCCGCATTCACTTTTAATAGGGCACCATCTAAATCCGTTGAAACGACACCATATGAATTATGGTTTGGGAAGAAACCTAGATTGTCGTTCCTTAAAGTTTGGGGTTGCGAAGCCTATGTAAAGAAGTTACAGCCGGACAATCTTGAACCCAAAGCGCAAAAATGCGTCTTCATAGGATACCCAAAGGAAACTATTGGGTATACCTTCTATCATAGATCCGAGGGCAAAATCTTCGTTGCCAAGAATGGATCCTTTCTAGAGAAGGAATTTCTCTCGAAAGAAGTGACTGGAAGGAAAGTAGAACTCGACGAGGTTGTCGAACCTTCTCTTGAACTTGTGAGTAGCGCAGCACCGGAAGTAGTTCCTGTGGTGCCTGCAACAATAAGAGAGGAAGCTAATGATGATGATCATGAAACTTCGGTTGTAGTTGCTACAGAGCCTCGCAGGTCAACGAGAACTCGTACCACTCCAGATTGGTATGATCCCGTTATGAGTGTCATGTTGGTAGATAACACCGATGACCCCGCGACATATGAGGAAGCGATGATGAGCCCAGATTCCAACAAATGGGAAGAAGCCATGAAATCCGAGATTGGATCCATGTACGAAAACCAAGTATGGACTTTGGTGGACTTACCAGATGGCCGGAAGGCTGTCGAGAACAAATGGATTTTCAAGAAGAAAACAGATGCTGATGGTAATGTTACTGTCTATAAAGCTCGACTTGTCGCAAAGGGGTTTCGACAAATTCAAGGAGTTGACTACGATGAGACTTTCTCACCAGTAGCGAAGCTAAAATCTGTGAGGATTATGTTAGCAATCGCTGCATATTATGATTATGAGATATGGCAGATGGATGTCAAAACAGCATTCCTCAATGGAGACATTGATGAAGAGTTGTATATGATGTAACCCAAAGGCTTTGTCGATCCTAAAGATGCTAACAAGGTATGCAAACTTCAACGGTCCATCTATGGATTGAAAGGATGAGTAAGACTCCCTATGCCTCAGCCATAGGATCTCTAATGTATGCCATGCTATGTACTAGACCCGACATTGCATATGATGTTAGTTTAACTAGCAGATATCAAAGTGATCCAGGAGTGGATCATTGGACAGCGGTCAAAAACATCCTTAAGTACTTGAGAAGAACTAAGGATATGGTTCTTTCTTATGGAGGTGATGAACAGCTCGTTGTTAATGGTTACACCGATGCTAGTTGGAACACCGATCCGGATGATTATAAATCACAATCTGGATAATGATTTATTTTGAATGATGCAGCGATAGCTGGAGGAGTGCAAAGCAAAGCGTTGTGGCGAGATCTTCAATGAATCGGAATACATGGTCGCCGGAGGCTTCACAAGAAGCGATATGGATGAAAGAGTTCATTATAGAGCTGGGTGGTTCCTAGTGCTACTGGACCCAATGTCTATCTCTTTGTGATAACATGGGTGCCATAGCCAATGCGCAAGAACCAAGGTCACACAAGACGCTGAAGCACATCAAGCTACATTTTCACGCTATTCGAGAACATGTCCAAGATGGGGACATAAAGATTTGCAAAGTACACACAGATCTGAATGTGGCGGATCAGTTGACTAAACCTCTCCCGAGGGCAAAACATGACCAGCACCAAACTGCCATGGGTGTTCGGTATATTACCATGTAATCTAGATTAGATAACTAGTGCAAGTGGGAGACTGTTGGAGATATGCCCTAGAGGCAATAATAAATATAGTTATTATTATATCTTTGTGTTTATGATAAATATTTACATTCATGCTATAATAGTATCAACAAGGAAACATTAATACTTGTGTGATTTGTAAACTTAAATTGAAGTCCCTAGTAAAGCCTCTATACATCACTAGCTTGTTGGTTAATAAATGATTGTGGTTTCCCTATCATGAACATTGAGATGTTATTAACAACAAGATCATATCATTAGGAGAATGATATGGTGGACATACTCCTATAGATAAGCGTAGCATAAAGATCAAGTCATTTTAATAGTTCAATTGCTATATGCTTTCTGATACATAGTAACCTAATTCCTTCGACCATGAGATCATGCATATCACCTTTACCGGATGGATGCTTTGATGACATCAAACACCACACCGTAACTGGGTGGCTATAAAGGTGGCATTGAGTGTTCGGAAAGTATTGGTTGAGACACATGAATCAAGAGTGGGATTTGTCCATCCATATGACGGATAGATATACTCTGGGCCCTCTCGGTGAAATGTCATCCAATTAGCTTGCAAGCATGTTACTGGCTCACAAGGGATCACATATCACGGGAACGAGAAAAGAGTACTTATCGGTAACGAGGTTGAACTAGGTATGCAGAGATACCGACGATCATAACCTCGGATAAGTAAACTATCGTGAGACAAAGGGAAATTGGTATCGTATGTAAATGGTTCATTCGATCGCAAAGTAATCATAGAAATATGTGGGAGCCATATGAATTTCCAGATTCCTCTATTGGTTATTGTTCGGAGAAGTGTCTTGATCATGTCCGCATAATTCACGAACCGTAGGGAGACACACTTAAGGATTCAGCGTTGTTTGAGTAGTTATGGAATGATGAGAAAGAGACTGAATGTTGTTCGGAGTCTTGGATTGGATCTGAGATATCACGAGGAGATCCGGAATGGTCCGGAGAATAAGATTCATATAAGGAAAGTCCTATTTCGGAGTTGGGGAATGGTCCCGGTGTTTTCATCGGGAATGTTCTACAAGGTTCTGGAATGTCCAGCACTCCGGAGGGGAAGGGTACATGAATGTGTTATATCAAGTTGGTATGATTGCATCATGTACTAGGTGTCATTGCTGAACAAAATAAAGGGTTTAATCAAATCCTAGTTTGAAAAGTCAAACGGCAATTTGAAAGTCAAACGGCTATTTTTGGGAAGTGGAGAGGGAGGTGGAAACCGAGTTGGGGAGGAGTTCCTCCCCTCCACCGCCGGCCCACCTCCAAGACGAGTTGGGGAGGGACTCCTCCCGGCCCCTCCACCTATAAAAGGAGGGGCAGGGCTCCCCTCCTAGACACCCAACACCTCCACCTCTAAACCCTAGCCGCCGGCGCCGCCACCTCCACTGCCGCCGCCGCCGCCCTAGGGCAAACCGCCGCCGCCGCCTAGCTAACCCTAGCCGCTGGCTTGCCCCCTCCTCAGCGTGTCTAAAACCTAGATCGTCAAGGGCTCTCTCATAGTCCATCATTCTCGCTCCGGCTTAAGGCAAAGCCCTGCGAGATCTCCCCTCTACTTCCGGTACCATGCCGTTGTGCTGCCGGAATCGCGAGGAGAGTGCTACAACGTCCGCTGCCTGCTGGAACAAGGGAGAGGAAGGTCTTCGTCGAGTAACGAACGTGTGACCGATCATGAAGCTCCGGAACGCAAATGAAGGATCGTCTACGCGATCTTGAGATCGGGAAGAGTATGACTACATCACCCACGAGAATCCGCTCTCATTAAACACTTTGGAATCTTCGAGGGTGAGTTATTCCATCGACTCATTGCTACAATCTAGTAGATAGATCTTGGATTGTTTGTTTGGATGCGATAGAAATTTTTTGTTTTCCATGCTACGAACCCCAACAAAATATTGTATTCCTTAGACCATGAGATAATGCAACTCCCTGGTATCGGAAGAAAGCTTTGAGGTCATCAAATGTCATCCTATGAGAGGGTGATCATAAAGGTGTCTCTCAGGTGATCGGAAAGTACTTGTTGGGTTGTATGTATCGAGATGGGATTTGTCCCTCCCAAGTCGGAGAGATATACTTCGGGCCCACTCAGTAATCGATATCAACACCACTTGCAAGAAAGTGGTTAAGGAGGTAATCACAAAGTGATATCGGATTATGGAACGAGTAAAGTACTTTCTGTGAACGAGATTGAACTAGGTATGCCGATGCCAACGATCGAATCTCGGGCAAGTAAAATATCGCGTGACGAAGGGAATATATATATATATATGGGATTAATTGAATCCTGGCATCGTGGTTCATCCGATATGATCATCTATGAATATGTGGGAATCAATATGGGTTTCCAGACCCCGCAGTTGATTATTGATAGAAGATCATGTCTGCATATTCTCGAACCCGTAGGGTCACACACTTAACGTGTCTTGACGCTAGGATAGAATGCATAATTGTTTTATGAGTTTTTGTTCGGAGTCTCGGATGAGATCCAGGACATCACGAGAGGTTCCAGAATGGTATGGAGAATAAGATTCATATAAGGAAAAACAGTTTTTGGATTTCGGAATTGTTTTGGAATGTTCGGTATTGTACCAGAAGATTCTAGAAGCTTCCGGAGTGGGACCAACATGGCCCCACTTGTCGGAGTGGGGCACGGGCCTACGAGGGAGTGCCCTTGCTGCATTGGGCCAGGGGCACAAGGCCCCATAGGCCTATCCGGCCAAACCCTAGGGGAAACCCTAGGGAGAGCTTTTAGAAGGGGGGAGGAAACTTGCCCCCACTCCACCCATGTGGCCGCCGGCCCTAGGGCTTGGAGGAGGGGAAAGGGCAGCCGTCCAGCCCTCTATATAAAGAGGGTAGGGGCGCACCCTACTCCCACACCCCAAAACCCTGGCCGCCATACTGTGGCCCTCTCCTCTCTCTCTCTCCCGACTGCGCGTAGGCGAAGCCCTGCCGCAGAAACTCTCCACCTTTGCACCACGCCGTCGTGTTGTAGATCAAATCTATCTCTCCACCCCACTTGCTGGACCGAGGAAGGAGGAGACGTCGAGGTGCTGTACGTGTGCATCTCTCGGAGGCATCGCCACTTGCGGCGTTGGATCGGATCGGATCGCGAGGAGGAGAAGGCTAGTACGACTACATCAACCACGTTCTGTTGAACATTCCGCTGTGCAATTTCTTCAAGGTATGAAGATCTCATCTATCCCTCTCGTTGTTTGCATCTCCTATATTAGATCTTGGATTTTCCCGTTCGCATCCGTAGAAAATTTTGATTTACTATGCTGCGAAACCCTTCAGTGGTATCAGAACTAGATCTATGCGTAGATGTGTTTCACGAGTAGAACACAACATGCTTGTTGCGGGCGTTGATGTTTTATATTGCAAGCCTCTTGTTGTGTACTTCTTATGACGCGGGATAGTGAGATCGAACCGGTCCAGGCCAACTTTACGCGACCTCGTTCGCGAGACCGGCTCCGCACTTGACGTCTGGCTTGTTCCACACATGCGGCTGGTGGATGCCAGTTTCTCTCACTATAATTGTCATGGGATTTACACCGGATGTTGGCAACCATAATATCACCGTTGTGGCTTTCCGTAGGTAAGAATCGTTCTTAGTTTGTTACTCCCATAAGCCACGTAAAACATGCAACAACAAAGTAGAGGCGTCTAACTTGTTTTTGCAGGGAGTGTTTCTGTGATATGGTATGGTCCAAGATGTGATGTGTATGTTGTATGGAATGATCATGTTTTGTAATATTTCACGACTTGCATGTCGATGAGTATACAACTGGCAGGAGCCATATGGTTGTCTTTATAATTGTGTATGACTTGTGTGTCAACTTCTTATACGCCATGTAATAGATTTACTTCATCGCTAAGTACTTTGCAATAGTTGTAGTTGCTATTCGTGGTGGAGGCAATCATGGTGGAATGATGGAGATCATGCTGGCACACACAATATGGAGATCATTGCGCGGAGATTGGCTATACCATGTCACATAAAATTATATGCATGTGATGTTTATCCTTTTATGTATCTTATTATGCTTAGATCGCGACGGTAGCATTATAAGATGATTCCTCACTTAAAGATCAAGATAAAACCGTGTTCTCCCCATGTATGCACCGTTGTGAAAGTTCGTCGTGTTCAAGCACCACGTGATGATCGGGTGCTATAAACTCTACGTTCACATACAACGGGTGCAAACCAGTTTTGCACACGCGGAAATACTTGGGTTTGACTTGACGAGCCTAGCATGTACATACATGGCCTCGGAACACATGAACCGAAAGGTTAAGCATGAGTCATATGAATGATATGATCGACACTTCGTTGTCCACCATTGAAACCACATCTCTTCTCGTGAAGATCGGATTAGGTGTGGTGAATTTGGATCATGTTCACTAAACAACTTGAGGGATGTTGAATTTAGTGGGAGTTCATCTAGTAATTTGATTAAGTTGAACTAGTTATCATGGACATAGTCTAAATTGTACTTGCAAATTTTGTAGATCAAATGGCTAATTCCAACTTCAATTTCAACGTTTTTGCTGAGAAAGAAAAGCTTAAGAACAATGGGTCTAACTTCACCAACTGGTTCTGCAATCTGAGAATCATTCTCGCTGGCGGACAAAAGGACTATGTCCTTGAGAAAGCGCTAGGTGACGCCCCTGCTGTAGATGCGCCGGCTGATGAGAAAGCTATTTATCAGTCGTGCAAAGATGATTATGGTGTGATTAAGAGCACCATGTTGTTTGCTATGGAATCGGACCTTCAATATCGTTTTGAGGAGTTCGTCGGGCCCTTTGAGATTCTTGAGGAACTGAAAACCATGTTTCAGACTCAGGCCCGTTTTGAGAAATATGAGATCTCTGAGAAATTCTTCAACTGCAAGATGGAGGAAGGGAGTTACGTTAGTGAGCACGCCATTAAGATGTCGGGCTACACTCAACATCTTGAGCAACTGGACTACAAGATTCCATAAGAGCTCAAGATTGACAGAGTTCTGCAATCACTCCCTCCTAGATACAAAGGTTTTGTAGTTACTCATAATCAGATTGGTTCCACTGATACGATCACTGAGCTCTTCGCTAAGCTGAAAGCTGCGGAGGTGGACATCAAGAAAGATAATCATGTGTTGATGGTCAACAAGCCCCCCAGCTTTAAGAAAGTTAAGGGTGCAAAGAAGTCCTTCAAGAAAGGCAAGCGCTGTTGCCTCGCCGAGAAGAAGCTCAAGTCCGACCTAAGCCGACATCGAGTGCTTCTATTGCAAGGACAAGGGTCACTGGAAGCGCAACTGTCCGAAGTACTTTGCGGACAAGAAGGCTGGCACCATCAAAGGTATATTTGATATACATGTTATTGATGTTTACCTTACTAGTGCTCGTTGTAGTGTCTGGGTATTTGATACTGGTTCAGTTGCTAATATTTGTAACTCGAAACAGGAGCTACAGAATAGACGGCGGCTAGCTAAGGATGAGGTGACGATGCGCATTGGCAACGAATCAAGAGCTGATGTGATGGCCGTTGGCACGCTCTCCTTATTTTTACCTTCGGGATTAGTTTTAAACCTTAATAAATGTTATTATGTGCCTGCGTTGAGCATGAACATCATATCTGGATCGTGTTTATTGCAAGATGGTTATTCATTTAAATCGGAGAATAATGGTTGTTCTATTGATATGAGTAATATCTTTTATGGTCATGCACCTGCCATGAATGGTTTATTTCTTCTGAATCTCGAAAGCAATGAAACACACATCCATAACATTGAGGCTAAGAGATGCAAGGTAGATAGTGATAATAAGACTTATTTGTGGCACTGCCGTCTAGGTCATATTGGTGTAAAACGCATGAAGAAACTCCATTCTGATGGACTTTTGGAGTCTCTTGATTTTGAATCATTTGACATGTGCGAGCCGTGCCTCATGGGCAACATGATCAAAACCCCGTTCTCCGGTATAATGGAGCGAGCAACGGACTTGTTGGGAATCATACATACCGATGTATGCAGACCAATGAGTGTTTCGACGCGCGGTGGGTATCGCTATTTTCTCACTTTTACTGATGACTTAAGTAGATATGGGTATATCTATTTAATGAAACATAAATCTGAAACGTTTGAAAAGTTCAAGGAATTTTAGAACAAAGTGGAAAACCATCATAATAGGAAAATTAAATATCTACGATCCAATCGTGGAGGTGAATATTTGAGTTATGATTTTCTCACGCATCTTAAAGCTAGCGGAATCGTTTCGCAACTCACGCCACCCGGAACACCACAACGCAATGGTGTGTATAAATGCCGGAATCGAACTCTATTAGATATGGTGCGATCAATGATGTCTCTTACAGATTTGTCGTTATCATTTTGGGGTTATGCATTAGAAACCGCTGCATTCACTTTACATAGGGAACCATCTAAATCCGTTGAGACAACACCATATGAACTGTGGTTTGGTGCTAAACCTAAGTTGTCGTTCCTTAAATTTTGGGGATGCGAGGCTTACGTCAAGAAGTTGATGCCGGACAAGATCGAACCCAAAGCGAAGAAATGCGTCTTCATAGGATACCCTAAGGAAACTATTGGGTATACCTTCTATCACAGATCCGAAGGAAAAGTGTTTGTTGCAAAGAACGGATCCTTTATTGAGAAGGAGTTTCTCTCGAAAGAAGTTAGTGGGAGGAAAGTAGAGCTAGACAAGGTTATTGAACCTTCTCTTGAGTTGGAGAGTAGCGCAGCACCTGAAATTGTTCCAGTGCCGTCTGCACCAACAATAGAGGAAGCTAATGACGAGGATCATGAAGCTTCGGACGATGCTACTACTGAACGTCGAAGGTCGACAAGGTCACATGCC
This sequence comes from Avena longiglumis, assembly GCA_030063025.1. NCBI lineage: Eukaryota > Viridiplantae > Streptophyta > Magnoliopsida > Poales > Poaceae > Avena > Avena longiglumis. The sequence goes on along the minus strand of CP125975.1, from coordinate 128,380,545 downwards.
CCTCCTGAGTGGTACGGTAACCCTGTCTTGACTGTCTTGTTAGTAGACAACAGTGAACCTGCGAACTATGAGGAAGCAATGATGAGGCCAAACTCTGAGAAATGGCTAGAGGCCATGAAATCCGAATTGGGATCCATGAGCGAAAACCAAGTATGGACTTTGGTGGACCCTCCTAGCGACCGAAAGGCCGTTGAGTTCAAATGGATTTTCAAGAAGAAAACGGACGCAGATGGTAATGTTACTGTCTATAAAGCACGACTTGTCGTGAAAGGTTTTCGACAAGTTCAAGGTGTTGACTACGATGAGACTTTCTCTACTGTAGCGATGTTTAAGTCCATTCGCATGTTATTAGCAATTGTTGCATTTCATGATTATGAAATATGGCAGATGGATGCCAAGACTGCGTTCCTCAATGGAAACATTGATGAAGAGTTGTATATGATGCAACCCGAAGGTTTTGTCGATCCTAAGGATGCTGATAAGGTGTGCAAACTTTAGCGTTCCATTTATGGACTGAAGCAAGCATCTCGGAGTTGGAACCTTTGTTTTGATCAAGTGATCAAGAGCTTTGGATTTGTTCCAAATTTCTACGAAACTTGTATCTACAAGAAAGTGAGTGGGAGCTCAGTGACATTTTTAGTACTATATGTGGATGACATATTGATTATTGGAAATGACATTGATATGCTTAACGATGTGAAGAGTTATTTGAACAAATGTTTTTCAATGAAAGACCTAGGGGAAGCTGCTTATATATTAGGCATCAAAATCTATAGAGATAGACAAAGACGCCTAATAGCTTTAAGCCAAAGTACATACCTAGACAAAGTTCTGAAAAGGTTCAGAATGGATAAGGCAAAGAAAGGTTCAGTGCCCATGTTGTCAGGTAAAATATTGAGCAAGGCTCAGTGTCCAGCTACGGTAAACGATAGATAAGCTATGAGCAAAGTTCCTTATGCCTCAGCCATAGGTTCTATCATGTATGCCATGCTATGTACTAGACCGGATGTGTCCAATGCTCTTAGTTTGACGAGCAGATACCAAAGTGATCCAGGAGTGGAACACTGGACAGCCGTGAAGAACATCCTAAAGTATTTAAATAGGACTAAAGAAATGTTCTTAGTCTATGGAGGTGATGAACAGCTCGTCGTAAAAGGTTACGTCGACGCTAGTTTCGACACCGACAAGGATTATTCTAAATCTCAGACAGGATACGTTTATATTTTGAATGGAGGAGCTGTGAGATGGAGAAGCTGCAAGCAAAGCGTGATCACGGGATCTACAGTAGAAGCGGAATACATGGCTGCTACAGAAGCGTCAAGTGAAGGAGTTTGGATCAGGAACTTCATCACTGAGCTTGGTGTGGTTCCAAGTGCCTTGGACCCACTGGAGATATTGTGTGACAACACTGGCGCCATAGCACTGGCTAAGGAACCAAGATATCATCCAAAGACCAAGCACATCAACCGCATGTTTCATATAATTCGAGATTATATAACAGATGAAGATCTGAAGATTAGCAAAGTACATACGAATCTGAATGTCGCAGATCCGTTGACTAAACCTCTTCCACGAGCAAAACATGATCAACACCTTAGTGCCATGGGTGTTAGATTGTTGCCAGATGTAAACTAGATTATTGACTCTAGTGCAAGTGGGAGACTGTTGGAATTATGCCCTAGAGGCAATAATAAAGATGTTATTATTATAATTCTTCTTCATGATAATGTTTATATTCCATGCTAGAATTGTATTAAGCGGAAACTTTGATACTTGTGTGGTTTATGAACAACACCGTGTCCCTAGTACGCCTCTATGGACTAGCTCATTGATTAATGATGGTTAAGGTTTCCTAACCATAGACATGAGTTGTCAATTAATAATGAGATCATGTCATTGGGAGAATGATATGATGGACATACCCAAATCAAGCAGAGAAATTAGATCGTGTCATCGTGTTCATCTTTGCGAAGCTTTTTCTTATGTCAAATATTGTATTCCTTAGACCATGAGATGATGCAACTCCCTGGTATCGGAAGAAATATTTGAGGTCATCAAACGTCATCCTATGAGAGGGTGATCATAAAGGTGTCCTCAGGTGATCGGAAAGTACTTGTTGGATTGTATGTATCGAGATGGGATTTGTCCCTCCCAAGTCAGAGAGATATACTTCGGGCCCACTCGGTAATCGATATCAACACCGCTTGCAAGCAAGTGGTTAAGGAGTTAATCACAAAGTGATATCGGATTACGGAACGAGTAAAGTACTTGTTGTGAACGAGATTGAACTAGGTATGATGATGCCAACGATCGAATCGCGGGCAAGTAAAATATCGTGTGACGAAGGGAATATATATATGGGATTAATTGAATCCTGGCATCGTGGTTCATTCGATATGATCATCGATGAATATGTGGTAATCAATATGGGTTTCCAGACCCCGCTGTTGATTATTGATAGAAGATCATGTCTGCATATTCTCGAACCCGTAGGGTCACACACTTAACGTGTCTCGACGCTAGGATAGAATGGATAATTGGTTTATGAGTTTTTGTTTGGAGTCTCAGATGAGATCCAGGACATCATGATAAGTTCCGGAATGGTCCGGAGAATAAGATTCATATAAGGAAAAGCTGTTTTTGGATTTCGGAATTGTTTCGGAATGTTCGGTATTGTACCGGAAGGTTCTAGAAGCTTCCGGAGTGGTACCAACGTGGCCCCACTTGTCAGAGGGGGGCGTGGGCCTACGAGGGAGTGCCCTGGCCGCATTGGGCCAGGGGCACAAGGCCCCATAGGCCCAGCCGACCAAACCCTAGGGGAAACCCTAGGGAGAGCTTCTAGAAGGGGGGGAACTTGCCCCCCACTCCACCCATGTGGCTTCCAGCCCTAGGGCTTGGAGGAGGGGCAAGGGCAGTCGGCCATCCCTCTATATAAAGAGGGAAGGGGCGCACCCTACTCCCACACCCCAAAACCCTAGCCGCCATACTGCTGCCCTCTCCTCTCTCTCTCCCGACTGCGCGTAGGCGAAGCCCTGCCGCAGAAACTCTCCACCTTTGCACCACGTCGTCGTGTTGTAGATCCAATCTATCTCTCCACCCCACTTGCTGGATCGAGGAACGAGGAGACGTCGAGGTGCCGTACGTGTGCATCTCTCGGAGGCGTCGCCACTTGCGGCGTTGGATCGGATCGCAAGGAGGAGAAGGCTAGTACGACTACATCAACCATGTTTTGTTGAACGTTCCGCTGTGCGATTTCTTCAAGGGTATGAAGATCTCATCTATCCCTCTCGTTGTTTGCATCTCCTAGATTAGATCTTGGCTTTTCCCGTTCGCATCCGTAGAAAATTTTGATTTACTATGCTGCAAAACCCTTCAGGAGCCGTGTGAGGCAACAGAGATGGGTGAGGCGACGAAGATGGCTGCGACAACGGCATCGTATAGAGACAGTGAGGCAACGGAGACGGTGAGGCGACGGGCGGGTAAGGCATGTGAGCCAAGAGGCGAAGATGGCTGCCGCGAGGGCGACGACGACTGCGTTGGAGACGGGTGAGGCGGCGGCGAAGATGGCCTTGGCATCTGATTTGGAAGCACGATACATTCCTTTGGCCATAGAATGGTGACGTTTGTTGCTTCTCCCAGTTCACTCACATCCCCTTCACCTGCAGGGTAGTCAAGCTTCAAACCTTGAAAGTTGGGCATGACTTCATCCACCCCGACAACAGCGTAGCCCTGTTGAATCGGACGACAATGGTAAGTTGGTGCAGGTATAATTGGTAAGGCATAGCCGACCGCCACCTTCATTGTTATGTTCACAACTTTGACATGTAGCTCGCAGTGTGTCATCTGCGTGATATCATCCACTAGGTAGCCAACACGAGCCATCGTCGGTGCACCATCGTCATCGTCATCAACCGGTACCTCGGTGAAAGCCACACTGCTTTTTCTATTATTCGATAGGCCGGTAGCATCAAATGCAGGTTCTACCACCATGTGCTGCTGAGATGGCCGGTAGTACCTTGCTAGCTAAGTGCGTTAATTTGATATTGTTGTTGCTTTAATCCGGTCTGCCTGAATATTTGCTTCAACTTCTGCCTTGTCCTTTCTCCTCTTACAGCTTCTATCAGGATATTTCTTCCTCTCTTCGAGAAACCCAATGCTCCATGGTTGGGAGCCTATTGTGCCTCGTGTTCGTCCATCGTGTTCCTTATTCCCAAGGGAGAGTGTGAGCTCGTCATTCTCTCTATCGGGAATGAAGTCCCCATCTACAACAACCTTTACTGCTTTTATTATGTTCTCCATTGTAAACAGGTCTTCTTTATGTCTTATGTTATATATACACTTCCCTTATGAGTCCAACGTGCCCCCATGCCCGTAAAACCAATTATTTGCACGTCCAATCCAATCGTCTGTCTCTGGGATGATCTTGTTAGCACGCAGTTCATCCTCAAGTTTCTTCCACTTAGGAATGCCAGCCCTGTAGCCACCTTGCCCCATAGTATGGTGATACTTCTTGTTAGCAACATTTAGCTTATTTGTTGCAGACATTTTCTTAGCTTTTTATGATGTCTTGTAATTCACAAACTCAGCCCATAATGGTTTTAACTTCTGATACTGAATCTTCTTGAAATCTGGAGTCTTCTCTTTCACGACATAGTCAAGGTGCAATATTTTCTTCCAGTTGGTGAAACACTGGGCCATCTTGTTCAAAGCCCACTCCCTGACCTTCATCTGCATGGCTTTGACATCTAGCTTGGCGTTCTCAACTGGATCCTCCGCATTTGGATCCAGCTCTACCTTCGGTAGGGTGAAATTAAGAATCAGCCTCTTCCACAGTAAATCTTTGGCCACGGTAGGGAGAAATAAATATGTTCCCTCTTCTTCCGCATTAGCAGGCCTATTCCAATTTCGAATGGTGATCGGGACGAAGACCCTAATGATTACTCCGCATTGTGCCACGAATTTGTTTGTGACAACAAGGGGAGCCGTCGGTTTGCCGTCATCACCTACTTGTTCGATTCTAAACCTCTCATGGTCTTCCAACTTTTTGTTTGGGCCTCGTCTGCTCTTTTCAGTACATTTGCTCGATCCGGAGGGCTAAAAGAAGAAAGATCATCGTTAATATTTGTATATAGATAGCAGATGATTAATTAATGAAGTAATTATATTACATGCACCTCGCCGGAGCGGTCGTCTTCTCGATCATAGAAGGCATCGCCTTCTCCCTCGCGGAAGGCATCACCTTCTCCCTCAAAGAAGTTGTATCTTTCGTCAAAAAGAGGATAACCCTCACCGAAGTTGTTCAAAAAAGTCGATACATCGACATTTTCCTCCCCGCGGATCACACCATATACCAACTCTTCATTTTCTTCGTCTCTCCCATGTGGTTCCATATTTTCTGCATAGGTGAAAAAAGGATAAGTCAAAGTGGCTAAGGGAGAAGGTTAGGTAGGATGTTGAGAGATATAAACCCTAATTCGGTGAAACCCTAATATATACATACACAATAATAAAAATGAAGAGAAACCCTCAACCCTAACCCTAGCTGCAAAAGGGAAACTATGTAGTAGACATGTAACTCTAGCTACAGACAAAAGACCACATTGGAATCATATTCATCATAGCGAGAAAGTAGATACTTCGTAAAACATAGGTTCAGAATGAGAGGCTATGCTTGCCCTCGAGCTCGGATCCTATCGCGAAGAACCAATACCGAAAAAAAGATGACAATTCAAGACATGGTATAATGCAATGCACAAACAATGTGTATGAAATGTCAGATTAGAGACTACACAGTAATACTAAGTGCAAAATCGATTTAAGAGGGTTTGAAATGCCCTAGCAAAGGCGCATCGTCAAACCCACATGTATATGAGGGTTATCGATGTTCTTCCAACTAAACTAGGGTTTAAAGTTTCTTGACAATGTATTATGATTGCTTAGACATATAGCTCTCAATTTTCTGAACATTTTGATATATTATACATATTTTTTGATTAAATATGAATTAGTTATTAATTTTACAAAATTTATTCAATTTTTGAAATTATTTAATCAATTTTAAACATTTACTACGTCATGTTGTTGTCATCACACGCATCAGATACTTTTTACAGCACATCAGAGCCTACCCACTCAGGCTGACTGATGGGCCCTAGGCCACATCAGATGCCACGCGAGCAAGGTGGGGTCGGGGCTGGTTTGACCGGTCTGATCCGCACGCGGCTGACGCACGAGTGACGTTAGCACGACGTTACGTCGGCGGTGAGCTCCTAGGCAGCGGCAGCAATGGCGATAGCGGGCGCGTTGGGGTACAAGATATAGTGCGTTCGAACGAGGGCGTCACGGGCTACCTAATAGAGGCAGCGATGCTAGATAGAGGCCAGCGAAGACGTGGCTGCGACGGTGAGCGACGACGGTGCTCACGGGTCAGTGATGCGCGACGAGCATAGATAGGGAGGGGACATATGAGGGGTCCAGGAGGATCGCCTGCTCACCCTAGAGATGGAGGCATCTACGGCGAGACACGGGGTGGACCGGAGCGACGGGGATGCGGGCAGCAGAGGTCGTCGGGATCAGAGAAGACGAAGTCGATGCGACGCACGGGCAGCCTGACGGCGGCGCGACGGCGTGGGCAGCCTGATGGCGCGGCGATGCTGATGACGATGGGCAGCCTAACAGCGGGGCGGCACGGCGGCGGCGCGGGCAGCCTGACGGCGGAGCGGCGGCGTCTCCCTGTGTTGTGTGCGCGCGCGTCGAGTCGCAGATAATGGAAGGAGAGGAATGGGCACGTCGTGTATAAAGGGGAGGGAGAATATGTCCCGGTTGGTGGCTCCAACCGGGACTAAAGGGTCATACGTCCTGGTTGGAGCCACCAACCGGGACGTATGCTCCACTTTTTTTTTCATATTTTGGGCTGAGCCCAAGCAGCGCGCGCAGGGGCCTTTAGTCTAGTTTGGATCCAGAAACCGGGACCAAAGGTCCTGTTTTCAAAATTTTCACAAAATATCTCTCTGTTCTCGCCTTATTTTTTTATTTTGGGGTTTAAATTTGTAATGTTTTTAAATGATAATTAATTTGGAATTTATAAAAACTTTAAACATAATTTTTTTTGAATTTGAATAACTAATTCAAAACCATTTTTTGTTTTTAAAAATAATTAATGTAACCATTTAAACTATTAACCATTTAAAATTAAAAAAGAATTAACTTATATTTATTGCATATTAATTTGGAATTTAGAAAAAATTTAAACATAAAAAGTGTTTGAATTTGAATAACTAATTCAAAACCATTTTCTGTTTTTAAAAATAATAAATGTAACCATTTAAAATTAAAAATGAATTAACTTATATTTTTTATATATTAATTTGGAATTTAGAAAAACTTTAAACATAAAAAGTGTTTGAATTTTAATAACTAATTCAAAACCATTTTATGTTTTTAAAAATAATTAATGTAATCATTTAAACTATTAACCATTTAAAATTAAAAATGAATTAACATATATTTGATGCATATTACTTTGGAATTTAGAAAAACTTTAAACATAAAAAGTGTTTGAATTTGAATAACTAATTCAAAACCATTTTATGTTTCTCCATCCCAATGTCCACATGCATGCATAATATGGGCACAGTATCACAAACTATGCCACGATTCAGCACATAACATCGGTCATTTGGACCGAAAGCCATGAAACCTCGAACATGATAGGTCACTTTGTGAAGGTTGTTTCGAGACATGATCAATATACCAAGTCTGGTAATTTTTTGTTGCAACTATGTCACATAATATGATACCACGCGAAGGATTTACATTGTTCAGACATTTTTTTGAATTTGTTATGCCTGTTTTGAATTTTTCCCTTTTCGAACTAAGGTCGAACCGGCGTGAAAGAAGATAGGAGACGAGCATCGTTAGAACTTGCATTGGATCTCTGAAGAAACCACATATTGCGAGTCTAAAAATGATTTTTTTCAAAAAATCACAAGTGTTAGATCATGTACCTATAGTACAAACCGGACGCACTTCCTACCGATTCGGTAGACATTTGTCCTTTTTACCTAGGATGGACTGAAAGGTTTGAGATCTCCCGGTTGGGATACAGTCCATGTAAGATGGTCTAATATTTTCGAAAAATGGGACGGTAGCATTCTGAAACAGCATTTTGGTGGTTGCTTCACAAAACGACCCTTTTTTACGCTCGGAAAATGGAAAATGGCTTTTATGTGTCACGAAAAGGAAAACTTTCTCCTGCAACATTGTTCTCCATCCCAGTGTCCACATGCATGCATAATATGGGCACAGTATCACAAACTATGTCGCGATTCAGCACATAACATCGGTCATTTGGACCGAAAGCCATGAAACCTCGAACATGATAGGTCATTTTGTGAAGGTTTTTTCGAAACATGATCATATTACCAAGTCTGGTATTTTTACTTGCAACTATGTCACATAATATGACACCCTGTGGAGGATTTACATTGTTCGAACATTTTTCTGAATTTCTTATGCCCGTTTGGGATTTTCCCTTTTCGAACTAAGGTCGAACCGGCGTGCATGAAGATAGGGGACGAGAATCGTTAGAACTTGCATTGGATCTCCAAATAAACCATATATTGCGAGTAAAAAAGTATTTTTTTTTTCAAAAAATCACGGGCGTTAGATCATGTACCTATAGTACAAACCGGACACACTTCCTACCGATTTGGCAGACATTTGTCCTTTTTACCCGGAATGGACGGAAAGGTTTGAGATCTCCCGGTTGGGATATAGTCCATGTAAGGTGGTCTAGTATTTTAGAAAAATGGGACGGTAGAATTATGAAACGGCATTTTGGTGGTTGCTTCACAAAACGACCCCTTTTACGCTCGGAAAATGGAAAATGACTTCTCCGTGTGACGAAAGGGAAAACTTTCTCCTGCAACATTGTTCTCCATCCCAATGACCACGTGCATACATAATATAGGCATAACAACACAAACTATGCCGCGATTCAGCAAATAACATCGTTCATTTGTACTAAAAGCCATGAAACCTCGAACATGATAGGTCATTTTGTGAAGGTTTTTTCGAGACATGATCAATATACCAAGTCTGATATTTTTCCTTGCAACTATAACATATAATATGACACCACGCGAAGGATTTACATTGTTCGGATATTTTTTTTGAATTTCTTATGCCCTTTTTGAATTTACCCCTTTTCAAACTAAGGTCAAACCGGCGTGCATGAAGATAGGGGACGAGCATCGTTAGAACTTGCATTGGATCTCTGAAGAAACCACATATTTTGAGTCTAAAAATGATTTTTTCAAAAAATCACGGGCGTTAGATCATATATCTGTAGTACAAACCGGACCCACTTCCTACCGATTCGGCAGACACTTGTCCTTTTTACCCGAGATGGACAGAAAGGTTTGAGATCTCCTGGTTGGGAGATAGTCCAATTAAGGTGGTCTAGTATTTTAGAAAATTGGGACAGTAGAATTTTGAAACAGCATTTTGGTGGTTGCTTCACAAAACGACCCGTTTTTTCCGCTTGGAAAATGGAAAATGGCTTTTCCGTGCGATGAAAAGGAAAACTTCCTCTTGCAACTCCATGCCAATTTCCACATGCATGTATAATATGGGCACAACAACACAAAATATGCCGCGATTCAGCATATAACATCGGACATTTGGACCAAAATCCATGAAACCTCGAACATGATAGGTCATTTTGTGAAGATTTTTTCGAGACATGATCAATATACCAAGTCTGGTATTTTTCCTTGCAACTATGTCACATAATATGTGTTATCGCAATATTTTGGCCAAAGGAGGAGATGGGCCGTAATCAAGATGGGCTTGGAAGATACATATATGCGACGTATTGTTAATCGGCCTTGTGCGTGGATTTGGGCTAAATTGCCCGTGTATCTGTATATTGTAGTAGGCTCCGTTTCGGTTTAGGTAAGAGATAGAGTTGTAGAGTTATTCCAAAGATAGAAAGTCTCCGGACTATAAATATGTACCTAAGGTTATTGAGAAAAAGAGGACAATCACGTTCACAACAAACACAATCTCGGCGCATCGCCACCCCTTGTTTCTAGGGTTTCTTTCGGGTAAGTGTCATGCTGCCTAGATCGCATCTTGCGATCTAGGCAGTATCTGCTTATGCGTTATCTGGTATTACTCATACTGAAGCCTTGTTGATGGCGAGTAATACTATTATCATAGATTTGTTTGGGTTAGCATCAGTACTTTTCGCTACGATTGTTTAGTCATGCTATCTCTAGTTATCTCGCTACCTTTGCACCTTTTCCCGGGTGTAAGGGTAGCACCTTGCTTGATCTTTATTCAGTCGATTCGATCCGTTATAGTTTTGCCTTGTTTTCCAAGGTTTAGTTTGATATCCACGTAGTCAGGCCTTGCAAACGGGTTGAACGATCCAGTAGTACGTGAGGATATGGTTTGCTAGTTCGAGAGGAGTTGTTCCGGGAATTGACTTTACGTTGGTTGTTAGGCCTTCTCTAGGGTTAGTTTTCTATCATCTTTCGTATTTACCAGGCTCAGTTACGTGTAGGATGTTCCAGTTACGTGGTGAGAACGTTAAACGGTCGTAGATCGATTTAACTTGTATTGATGAAGCAAAACCCCATGTTATCATAGATTTAATGCAGAACCATGGGATAATCGGCTCGAGGCCGATTCACGAAACTCAGGAGCAGTCACGGCTCGAATTTTACGATACTTGTTTACCATGCAGAAACCAATCGAAGCAATCCTTCACCTTCGACCAGGTATAGGTCGTGGCATCTCGAACCAAGCCGGGACGCGTCGGAGTTTTGCGGGCGTTGCGAGGACCAGGGCCCACCAGCGATTCTGAGCCTCCGGCTCTTTGTTGCTCGTCGCTGCTCGCCGGTGGGTTTTGACAGGCAACACATTCTGGCACGCCCGGTGGGACATTCAACAGCATCTGCATCAACATCCGACGCTGATATGGGGGACAGACCGGTCACGTACGACGATCTGCCTGAGGAGCACAAGGCGACGTATGATGATATCAAAGCTCTCTTTGAAGCCGATCTCATCGGCTCTTTTGAGAGGACCCGTAAGCATGGCATCAGGTGGAAAGGTTTCTGACCCGAAGGTGCTCTTGATAAGGTGGATCTGTCTGTTCCTTCAGAGGAGCGCACCAGAGCTCTACGACAGGAAGTCAACTACATGGTGGCGCATTCTCTTCACCGCCATTCTGAGAGCCTGGTGAACGCTTTCGAGCGGATCGCGGTTCGCGTAGTCCAGGAGATCATGAAACATCGCATCTCCGTCGGGGCCTACTGGGACTCACAGGAGAAAGGCCGCTCCAGACCAGGCCACAGCTGCCATTCACACTTGCAGCTCCGGAGCCACCAGGGGCAGCAGCGTACGTCGTGTACAAGGTCGGAGGCGACCCAGGCGATTGCCAGTTCCTGTTTGAGCCACCTAAAGAAATCCCACATGGATATGTGTGCACCCTACGTCTTGGGACTGCAATAACTGACGCTGACAAACCAGATTGCAACCGCAGAATTTCTGGCGGAGTTCTGGGCAGGGCTTGGGGCGGTATTTCGAGCAGGGCATGCGGTATGGACGCTGACAAACAGGCGTGGCTAGCCAAGTATGCCACCGGAACGAGTCATGAGAATTTAGCCCCTGCAGCTCAAACAGTGGAGCAAATCCGTACCATCTTAAGAGACCAGTTCGGCTTCGTGCCGAAGAGAAGGACAATCGGCTATTCCAAGCCGTACCCCAATGAGTTTGACCTGATTCCGCTGCCGCCCAAGTATCGGCTCCCTGAGTTCTCAAGGTTTAGCGGATCAGAAGGGTCGAGCTCGATCGAGCACGTGAGCCGATACCTGGCGCAGTTAGGCATGATTTCAGCATCGGATCAGTTGCGCGTGAGGTTCTTTGCGCAATCTCTGACAGGACCAGTGTTTGGGTGGTACACCTCGCTGCCACCTGATTCGATCCAGACCTGGAAGCAACTGGAAGAGCAGTTCCACATTCAGTATCATTCAGAGGCTACCGAGGCTGGCATTGCAGACTTGGCACAGGTGCGGCAAAAGCGGGGAGAAACTATAGCCGAGTACATCCAGCACTTCAGGACTGTCAAGAACCGATGTTACTCAGCTCATTTAACTGAAAAAGAAGTAGTCGAGCTAGCAGTGTTGGGTCTCTCAGCACCTGTCAAGGATCTGGCTTTCCAAGTAGAGTACAACTCATTGGCGCACATGGCCCAGAAGCTGACGATGTATGAACAGCGCCACCCTGAGTTGTACCAAGACAAGTTCAAACTTCCGATAGGCCTGGTCGATGCAGAAGAAGAAGATCCTATGCAAGACCAGGAGGTGGCTGTGGCTGAATGGGCTCGGGGGGCAGATCCTGTATCCTGCAAATGGGTGAAACAGCAAGGGCCTGCAAAAGGGTTCGACTTCGATGTGAGCAAAGCTGAGAAGATATTCGATTTACTGCTGAAAGAAAAGCAGCTGAAGTTACCCGAAGGCCACAAAATCCCTACGGCTCAGGAGATGAACGGGAGACCATACTGCAAGTGGCATCACTCGTTCACCCACACCACCAATGACTGCAAAGAGCTACGTCGCCAGATCCAAACAGCAATAGAACAAGGCCGGCTGATCCTTGGGCAGTTCGCCATGAAAGTAGACACAAACCCATTTCCCGGCGTCAACATGGTGGAACACAGTCACTCCACGAGGCGTCAGCTGGATTTCTCGTTCGATGTTAATATGGCAGGATCTGTGTACCACCATGGCACATACAAGGAGGAAGGCGGTCGCTCTCGGGGCAAAGAAAGAGAGGAGGCTGGTCGACGCGACCGGCCCAGCTACGATGACAAAGGTATTTAATCGAGGAACAGGTGAGGCGTGCGATATCGAAGCCACTCCACGCATCTCCTTAACAAGTATGAACGTCGATGACCGACGTCGCCGCCGATAGAGACGATGAAGGATATGAGCACCTTGCTAGGGGACCGTCAAAGAAAAGGAAGGCGAGACAAACATTGGGATTGCCCTTTCTTCAAGTATTTGGGATGCGGAATGAGCCGATTGCCTACAATCGATAATCGCCCGGAATGTGGACAGCAGAAGGAGGACACGGGCCGGTTCGGTGTTCAAGCGTCTAGGGCCTCTCCCACCTCAGAGCCGCACAGGGAGTCCGCTCGAGCAAAAGATCTCGAGGAGCCAATGGATGACAAAGAAGAAGATAGATATCACCGTCCAAGGTGGTGTCCCGATGGACTCAGACACACCCAAAAGCGTAGAGTTCAGCGACTGCGTAACTTGGAGGAAGCCGAAGCACAGTACCTCCACGCTTTAAGGAAAGCACGGCCCGATCTAGCCGTTAAAATTCGGCAGACCTTAGAAACGGAAGATCGCCCGAAAAGGAAAGAGTGGCGCCCCAAACCGGTAAAAGCCGATGCAAAGACATCGGCTGGCACAAACATGGTGTTCATACTTCCATCAGAGTTCTGCGCTCCAAGAACCAACGAGCTACTAGTGGCACAGTTTGACTGCGGCCCACGGCCGGTTATCTTTGAGAAGCCACGTGAGAAGGGCTACAAACATCTGAAAGCCCTGTACCTATGAGGTTACATCAATGGGCATCCTGTTAGCAAGATGTTGGTGGACACCGGTGCGGCAGTCAATATAATGCCATACTCTATGCTACGGAGCCTGGGACGCTCCACTGCAGATCTGATCAAAACCAACGTCACGTTAAGCGACTTCAACGGCCAAACTTCAGAAACGCAAGGTGTACTGAACGTGGATCTGACCGTAGGCAGAAAAACCATCCCCACGTCATTCTTCGTCGTGGACAGCAAAAGCACCTACGCTGTCTTGCTAGGGAGAGATTGGATTCACGCTAACTGCTGCATTCCATCCACGATGCACCAAAGCATATCTGATGGGATGGAGATGAAGTGGAGGTCATTCATGCAGATGATTCGATCGAGATCTCCATAGCTGGCATGAACGTCTGGGAAGCAGAAGACCAAGAGCCGATCTCTGGAATCAGTCTAGACAGCTGTGAGCGCATTGAAGCTACAAAAAACGGGGTGAGGCTGGTCTTATCCACTGGCCTGACAGAGTAGCAAACGCCACGATCGCGCGTGGTATGGCCGATCCCTGCGATCGGCCACAAAAAATGAAAAGCCGTAATTTTACGACAAGCGGGTCATGCAGTCGTAGTAGGGAGATTCCCTGCCATTGTAGAACACAAATAAGTTGTAAACCTTCCTTGACCAATGCAATCAAAAAGGGGGCCGATTCAGGCAATCGGCCCAAATTATTTTTGTTATCCTCACCAACTGTTTACCACGTGTTTAGCATCGATTTAACAGGTGACGGAAAGCTAGGGTATGGGTTTACATCCGCTGATGAGCTCGAGGAGATTGACATCGGTCCTGGGGATAAGCCATGACCAACATTTATCAGCAAGAAGTTAGACCCGAATCTGCGGGGTCCGATGATAGCGTTGTTGAAAGAATATCCGCATCGCTTTGGGACTATACGAGATGCCGGGTTACAGAGCATCATTGAGCATCGACTCCGCTTAAAAAGGATTTCGCCATTCCAGCAGCGAGCACGGCGATGAAGGCCGAAATTTTGCAAGAAGTCAAGAAAGAGGTCGAGAAAATGTTGATACCAAGTTAATCAGCCATGCGGTATCCGAGTGGATTTCTAGTATCGTACCTGTAGAGAAAAAGGATGGCCGCTGGCGTGTTGCCATAGTTTTTCGGGATCTCAATAGAGCTACTCCGAAGGATGAGTACCCGATGCCGGTAGCAGAGACATTAATCAACGCAGCTGCTGGTCATAAGATCTTGAGCTTCATGGATGGCAATGCCGGTTACGACCAAATTTTTATGGCTCCAGAAGATATACACAAGACTGCATTTAGAGTCCCAGGTTCGGTGGGATTGTTTGAATACGTAGTCATGGCGTTTGGACTGAAGAATGCCGGCGCCACGTACCAAAGAGCCATGAATTACATTTTCCATGACCTGATCGGCAAGCTGGTTGAAATTTATATCGATGACGTGGTGGTCAAGTCTGCTTCAGTACAAGGACACTTAGACGATCTGCAAAAAGTCCTGGACCGAACAAGGAAATTCGGACTACGGATGAATCCGAAGAAGTGTGCCTTCGGGGTGACGGCCGGTCAGTTCTTGGGTTTCTTGGTCCATGAACGCGGAATCGAGATCGGCCTGAAAAGTCAGGAGGCAGTGCGAACTATGAAGCCACCTACCACGAAGAAAGAACTACAGTCTCTCATCGGCAAGATCAACTTCGTCAGAAGATTCATCTCCAATCTGTCAGGAAGAATAGAGCCGTTCATGGGACTGGTGAAAATTAAATCTGACGAGGAATTCCGCTGGGGGGCAGAACAACAACTAGCCTTCGACGAGATCAAAGAATATCTGACGAAGCCGCCAGTGTTGGTTCCACCCCAGCCGGATAGGCCGTTCTACATTTACTTGTCAGTAGCTGACACGTCCATCGCCTCAGTGGTGGTGCAAGTTTATGATGGTCTGGAGCGAGTTGTATTTTACATCAGCAGAAGGATGCTGGATGCAGAGACAAGGTATCCTGAGATCGATAAGTTGTGCCTCTGCCTGTTTTTCACCTGCACCAAGCTGCGCCACATCTTGCTCTCAGCGGAGATTATCATCATATGCAAATCAGATGTCATAAAGCACATGCTGTCGGCCCCTATGTTGAAAGGCCGACTCGGCAAATGGATGTTTGCGTTATCGGAATTTGACATCCGGTATCAACCCGCGAAAGCAGTTAAGGGTCAGGCATTGGCCGACCTTATTGCTGAAAGGATCAACACTAATATAGCAGCGCTGTCCATACGAGCGTGGGCTATGTTTTTCGATGGATCGGTTTGTGACGATGGTTGCGGCATCGACATTCTACTCGTGTCGCCCCGGGGGGCAACATTTTCCTTCTCCATCAGGTTATCTACCCCTTGCACCAACAACGTCGCTGAGTATGAGGCGATACGCAAGGGAATGGAGTTGCTCAAGCCGTGGAGGCGAGCGTGGAAATTTTTGGAGACTCCAAGTTGGTGATTTCCCAACTCACGGAGGAGTACAAGTGCGAAAGCGAGTCACTCTTCCCATTATGGCTGCAATGCCGTGAGCTGATGCCACAGTTCCGGTACATAAACTTCACCTGGATCCCGCGATCGCAGAATACCGAGGCGAATGATCTTGCACAAATGGCTTCAGGCTACAAGGACTTAGCAGAGGGAGCTGATGTTCAGGTTCAGTTCCTGGAGGCCAACGACTGGAGAGACGATATCTTCAATTACTTGAAGGATTCGGCTCGGGGGGCACCTAAACGGATAAGGTACAAGGCCATGAAGTATGTGCTTATTGGCGATGACATGTTTTACAGGACTCTGGAGGGGTTACTGCTCAAATGTCTGGGACCAACCGAGGCCAATCGACTCCTACACGAGGTACACGAAGGCGCCTGTGGAACTCACCAATCGGCTCACAAGATGAAATGGTTGATCAGGCGATCAGGGTTTTACTGGCCCACCATGCTTGAGGACTGTTTCAAGTACTACAAAGGGTGTCAAGCCTGTCAGAAATTTGGGAAAATTCAGATGGTACCCGCATCAGCAATGAACCCCATCATCAAGCCTTGGCCATTCCGGGGTTGGGGCATGGATATGATCGGCAAGATCAATCCTCCATCAAGCAAAGGCCACATGTGGATTTTGGCCATTACAGATTATTTCACTAAATGGGTGGAAGCCGTCCCTATGAAGTCAGTGAGCTCAAAGGATGTCATCAATTTTGTGAAAGAACATGTCATTCATAGATTCGGGATCCCCCAAACTATCACGACCGATGGAGGTTCGGTCTTCATTTCTCATGAGTTTAGAAAATTCTATGAGGACACGGGAATCAAGCTGATCCGATCATCTCCATACTATGCTCAAGCAAATGGGCAAGCTGAAGCATCCAACCAGAGCCTTATCAAGCTGATCAAGAGGAAAGTTGATGAACACCCTAGGAGGTGGCATGAGGTTTTGTCAGAGGCTTTATGGGCTTATCGCATGTCATGTCATGGAGCGATAAAAACCTCGCCATACCATCTAGTCTACGGACAAGAAGCCGTATTACCCTGGGAAATTACGGCTGGATCGAGACGTGTCACTTTTCAGAATGATCTAACAACTGAAGAATATGCGACCCTGATGAGTGACAGCGTTGAGGATTTAACTGAGCTCAGGCTGTGGTCTCTCGAGAAAATCAAAGAGAACAAGGCCAAGGTAGCTCGTGCATATAATAAGAAGGTGAGACCAAAAGAGTTCCACGTTGGCGATCTGGTATGGGAAGCTGTATTGCCATTAGGGACTAAGGATGCAGCATATGGCAAATGGTCTCCAAATTGGCACGGGCCATACAGGGTCGATCAAGTTTTAAGAGGAAGCAGCGTACATGCTTGAGGAGCTGGGCGTAAAATTCCCGATGGTATCAACGGTCAACATCTCAAGAAATATTTCCCAAGCATGTGGGATGATGGACGATGAAATGTGGGGGCCTATACATGAAATCGGCCAAATGAAAAACAAATATATAGCCGATGCATACATCGACTCTAGAGGTTCAAACTGTACAAGCGATGCCGTTTACATAAACAAGCTCATCAAGAAATGCCTCAAGGCGTGGAAGGCGTCGGCCACGGACACGATCCACCTCGGCGATCTCGGCCGTCATCTTCGTCCTTGCCCGTCACTAGCTGCTTGTTCAGGCACGATTTACCCAGATCGGTCTTCAGTTGAGCTTTGAGGCTTTCTGCTTCGTCTTGGGAGCGGGCGATGGATTCTTCCTTGTCGCGAATGAGCTGTTTAGTCGCCCGGACCTTCTCTTCAAGATCTTCCAACTCCCTTTTCAAGGATGCGAGCTCGGCATCTTGTGAGGTGTCGGTTTGGCATCCAGAGACGCCTTTTCTCGTTGAGCTGCGACATCTGCGCGATATTGGCCTTCAGTGGAAGTTGGGCGCGGCGCAGACTGATCCTCTCACGAGCTAACTTCACCCTGGACCCGTAGAAAGACAGAGTTACGACTGGCCAAAGCTTCACCTGCAATGCTATTGGGAGTTGGTCTTTGATTTCAGCAAGAACGCTCTTCACCTCTTCAGAACTCTCGATCAACTCTTCGATCGGGGAGGACAGCAGGGCTTTGAGACGCTGGAATTGAGGTGGAACAGCCCTGGCTCGTGGTTCATCGTTGGCAACAGAGGGAGTTGGTTCGATGGATTCGGGGTCGAACGTCAACAAGCCTGAAATATCACAACCCTGGCAGCCCGGAAAGGCGTCAGTATGCGTCCAACATGCAAGGATGAGCCAAAAAAAGCTAACGTACCTCTACTAAGGTCGATGGGATAGCAGATGACGAGACAATCGGCTTGTGTGTGGTTGCTGGGGGCTTGGCCAAAGTGGTAGCCGTTTCATCTGCACCTTCGGGGACTGCTAGATCCGGCTTGGCTAAAGGCATCGGCACTGCCCCATCTTTCCCACTAGAAGCGTCAGTCGTCTGCATGGAAGGTGTTTAGCCGATGTAAATAATGATGAATCGGCAGATAAAAGGAGACAAGTGGTAAAAGCATGAAGGGTGATGTTTTTCGAAACCTCCTGGCTCGACGAAGAAGTTTGCAGTCCCTTGCGAGCCCTCTTGGGACTCACAGCTGGCCCCGCCTCGACTGGTGCTTGGGGGGCAGTAGGTTCAGGAACCAACCTTTTTCTGGAAGCCGATGGTGGTAAATCTGGTTGGCTCGGTGTAATGGTTCTCTCGGAGTCTGTTGGGCCCAATTCTCCTCGATTGGTTTGAGTGTCCTCGCTGGAGGTGTCTTCGACGGAAGCCTGCAAGAGAAGGAGAGCTAGTAAACATGAGCATGTCTGCAAGAATGGAAGAATCGACCAAGGCATGGATCAGCCTACATGCGAGCTTTCTGGAGAAGGGCTCCGGCGCCTCAAGGTCTTCCTGGCAGCTACCTTCCTCACTATCGTTCTTGTTTTAGTTGGAACTCGAGGGGCAGCTGACTTAGGAGTTGCTTGGTTCTTGGAAGCCGATTGTGGTGATATCGGCTGGTTCTGCATCATGACCTTTTTCAAAGGTGGCGAGTTTTTGCAGAAAAGAACCACAGGAGCTGGCGGAAAGAACTCGAAGGGGGAGCCATCACTGCGCGTAGGTTCAGGGCCATATTGTTGCTGCAAAGAGAAAGAGTGGGTTAGTAGAAGAATCATTTGTGAGCTGCATCAAGAAAATTTACAAGTAGTGGTACTGCTCCACGGGATATCATAGTCGACATCGAGCTGTTTCAAAGAACGGTCCCGAGCTATCTCAAGGCGTGAGTCTTCCACATCGACCACCAGTCTTCAAAGCCATCGGTTGATGAGGCGAAGGTGAGGTCGTTAGGAATTGGGATGGTCGAGCGTCGAAGAAGGAATAACACCTTTGGTGGTGAGAGGATCGTGCAGGTCGGCTGCTCTGTAAGATGGTGGAGAAAGAAATGGGAGGTAGTTGTCCAAGGCCAAATTGCCGAGCCACTACGACTGGTAGAATTCATACCAGGCTTGATTATTCATTGGATGTGCTCATGCCAACCGGAAGGAAACAGGACGGATCACAGTGGAAAAGAGCCGAAAGTGCTAGTGTCATCGGCAAAATTGTCTAACTGAAGGAGTGGATTTTCAAAATGCTCCGATTCCTCCATGTAAGGAAAGAAGATAGGATTGTCCAGGCCTTGAAAGAAAGTGCTGAACCACTTAGATGCTTCCTGAGGGATCAGTTTACTACCCGGCAGTCTATACAAAGCCTAGCCGTAGCTGGTGCATCTGATCTGCTTCCCTTTGACATCTGGAAAGGTGCAACTCGCCAAAAGGGGGAAGTTTGGGACGTGTTTTTGGAAATACAGCTGAGCCCATAGCTGAATGAACCACCAAGGACCTCCTGTTTTGACTGCTATGCCAGAGAACAGTTTGTGGACATCAATGGAGATATCGATAGACCTCTCCAAGAAACAGTTTGCGATGCCAAGTTGAGTGCCTTTGGCAAGCTCGTGAGGCCAAAGAGAGATAATTCTTGGTTGGAGCAAGGAAGGGCCACAGAATATGAAATGTTCCAGGAAGTTGAGAAAGGCGTGTGTTCTTTCTCCGAGAGGGCCTTTAGTTTTCATATGGCGTTGGAGGTAGGCACCCGTTAAATGCGATCTGTTTTGGAAGACAGCTTGTAGGGGACTTTGGTCACTTAAAAGCGGAGGGCTGGGTGATGTAACATCGGACCGAGAATCATCACCACGTCTAACAGGGTTGGTGCCATGGGGCCGTGACCGAACATAAAGCAGTTCAGAGCGTCAGACCAGAAGTAGCCGATGGTTTTTAGAAGATTCTCATGTTTCTCCAGGGGAGACAATGACAAATGCAAGGCATCGGCTATTCCCGTGGTTTCCCATTGGGATTGGTAAGCTCTAGCTACCCTGCTAAACCAGGAGACCCAATGTTCAGGGGGATTAGACCAGGCTGCATGGCGATCGGCCAAGAGTTCAAATCTAGGTCTTGGATTACGAAGGGGATTCTGTTTGCTTCGCAAGAGATCAGATGGGCAGGACTAGATTCTGTACGGGGGCCAAGACAGAGAGAATTTGGGAGAGAAGGATGCGGCAGCAGAATGTCTGAAACCTAAAATTTTTAATGGTGGAATAAAGCATTAATTCAGGTGTTTGCCATTAATTCTAGCATCGTGTTCAGACTGCGAGGAGTAGGCGTACCTTCAGACCAGAGACCGCTGGGTTGGTGTTGGACGATTCCGCCATCTGGTTTGCCGGCGGAGATGGATCTATGCGGTTGGGGATCGAGGGATCTTGTCGCTATGGGCTCGATCTGATTGGTGAGCAATTGGAGATCTGGGTCGCCCTTTTTTGAAGAAGGTCGCAGGCTACCGTTTGAAACTGGAAAGTGGCCGTTCAGATTTGTCTAAAGTACGCGACCAAATTTGACCTTGTCAACGTTTTTGGGAAAGCCGATGTTTTACCATCGGCTCTTTGAGCTTTGACTTGGTTGACTGTATGAGCGCAGTGTGGTGAAAGCCGATACAAGATATTCGCTCGGAGCATCGACCTATTTTGACTATCGGCGAGATTGGGTCAGAAAAGCAATCTTCGAGTTGGAAAAGCAATCTTCGTTCATTCAAAAGACGATTATTTACAGTGGAGCTGATTGCTTACGAAAGGAAATCTACTACTACTACTACTACTACTACTAGTTCCTAATCTAGTAGTTCCTAATCTAGAGGCCGATGTCGTCGCCGCTGTCGTCTTGTTCGGTTGTCATCGGTAGCTGCTTGTCGTCTTCTTCTTCTTTGAAGATGCCAATGAGGCCTCCTCGTCCTCGTCGTCGTCCTCGGTGTCCTCGCTGGACCCGGCGTGGAAGCGCTTCACCGGCGGGTACTCGTCGGAGGAGGTATCCTCCTCAGACTCCTCCTCCTCGGAGGATTCGACGCCATCCCAGGACCAGGCGTCGTCAGAGCTCTCCATCTGCAGTTCCCCACCGACCAGGAACTGGAGGTCTTCCTCGCCGTCAGTCAGGGACGCGTCGTCCTCCGACCAAGCGGCGAAATCCCAATCCCTCTCGTCCCACCATTGTGGGGCGAGAGTCTCATACGCCGCCGTTGGCGGGTGCTCCGGCGTCGGCTCCCGGTCTCTAATGGTGTTGGAAGACTGGGAGGAAAGGGCGGAAGAAGAGGAGGCCATGGCGGAGGAAGAGGGTTTTTTCGGCGGAGGAAGAGGGTTTTTTGGCTGCTGGAGGAAGATGGGGACTGCAAACTGCTCAGATGAATTTAAATAAGGGGAATAGTGGAGGCGGTTCAATGCCATAGCGGTTTCCCAGAATGTGCTGCCAAAATTGTCAAATCATGCCTTTAAGGAGTTGAGAAGACAGGGCATCATGATGAAGGGGTGGCGTGACGATTCTGCTCTGCAACGCGTAACCCGATAAAAAAAGAAGGGGGGAAGAAAAAACATCAAAAGAGTGGTTTTGGAATTATTATTGCCAAAACCAGGGGGGCATGTGTTATCGCCATATTTTGGCCAAAGGAGGAGATGGGCCGTAATCAAGATGGGCTTGGAAGATACATATATGCGACGTATTGTTAATCGGCCTTGTGCGTGGATTTGGGCTAAATTGCCCGTGTATCTGTATATTGTAGTAGGCTCCGTTTCGGTTTAGGTAAGAGATAGAGTTGTAGAGTTATTCCAAAGATAGAAGGTCTCCGGACTATAAATATGTACCTAAGGTTATTGAGAAAAAGAGGACAATCACGTTCACAACAAACACAATCTCGGCGCATCGCCACCCCTTGTTTCTAGGGTTTCTTTCGGGTAAGTGTCATGCTGCCTATATCGCATCTTGCGATCTAGGCAGTATCTGCTTATGCGTTATCTGGTATTACTCGTACTGAAGCCTTGTTGATGGAGAGTAATACTATTATCATAGATTTGTTTGGTTTAGCATCAGTACTTTTCGCTACGATTGTTTAGTCATGCTATCTCTAGTTATCTCGCTACCTTTGCACCTTTTCCCGGGTGTAAGGGTAGCACCTTGCTTGATCTTTATTCAGTCAATTCGATCTGTTATAGTTTTGCCTTGTTTTCCAAGGTTTAGTTTGATATCCACGTAGTCAGGCCTTGCAAACGGGTTGAACGATCCAGTAGTACGTGAGGATATGGTTTGCTAGTTCGAGAGGAGTTGTTCCGGGAATTGACTTTACGTTGGTTGTTAGGCCTTCTCTAGGGTTAGTTTTCTATCATCTTTCGTATTTACCGTGCTCGATTCGTGTAGGATGTTCCGATTACGTGGTGAGAACGTTAAACCGTCAGAGATCGATTTAACTTGTATTGATGAAGCAAAACCCCATGTTATCATAGATTTAATGCGAACCATGGGATAATCGGCTCCGTGAGCCGATTCACGTGAAAACAGGGGAGTCACGGCTCGAATTTTTACGATACTTGTTTACCATGCAGAAACCAATCGAAGCAATCCTTCACCTTCCCGACCGGTATAGGTCAGTGTACGCCTCGAACCAAGCCAGGACGTGTGCCGGAGTTTTGCGGGCCGTTGCCCGAGGGACCAGGGACCACCAGTAGTTCTGGGAGCCTCCCGGCTCTTCGTGTTGCTCGTCGCTGCTCGCCGGTGGGTTTTGACAGGCAACAATATGACACCATGCAAAGGATTTAAATTGTTCGGACATTTTTTGGAATTTCTTATGCCCGTTTTGAATTTTTCCCTTTTCGAACTAAGATCGAACCGGCGTGCGTTAAGATAGGGACGAGCATTGTTAGAACTTGCATTGGATCTCTGAAGAAACCACATATTGATAGTCTAAAAATGATTTTTTTAAAAAAAATCACGGGCGTTTGATCATGTACATGTAGTACAAACCGGACCCACTTCCAAACGATTCGGCATACATTTGTCCTTTTTACCCGGGATGTACGGAAAGGTTTGAAATCTCCCGGTTGGGATATAGTCCATGTAAGGTGGTCTAGTATTTTAGAAAAATGGGACAGTAGCATTCTGAAATAGCATTTTGATGGTTGCTTCACAAAAGACCCGTTTTTTACGCTCGGAAAATGGAAAATAGCTTTTCCATGCGACGAAAAGGAAAACTTTAACCTGCAACATTGTTCTACATCCCAATGTCCACATCCATACATAATATGGGCACAACATCACCAACTATGCCGCCATTCAGCACATAACATCGGTCATTTGGACCAAAAGCCATGAAACCTCGAACATGATAGGTCATTTTGTGAAGGATTTTTCGAGACATGATCAATATACCAAGTCTGGTATTTTTTTCCTTCAAACTATGTCACATAATATGACAACACGCGAAGGATTTACATTGTTCGGAATTTTTTTTGAATTTTTATGCTAGTTTTGAATTTTTCTATTTTCAAACTAAAGTCGAACCAGCGTGAAAGAAGATAGGGGACGAGCATCGTTAGAACTTGCATTGGATCTCTGAAGAAACCACATATTGCGAGTGCAAAAATGATTTAAAAAAAACACGGGCATTAGATCATGTACCTATAGTACAAACCGGACACACTTCCTACCGATTCCGCAGACATTTGTCACGTTTACCCGGAATGGACGGAAAGGTTTGAGATCTCCCGGTTGGGATATAGTCCATGTAAGGTGGTCTAGTATTTTAGAAAAATGGGACGGTAGCATTCTTAAATAGCATTTTGGTGGTTGCTTCACAAAACGACCCTTTTTACGCTCAGAAAATGGAAAATGACTTTTCCGTGTGACGAAAAGGAAAACTTTCTCCTGCAACATTGTTCTCCATCCCAATGACCACGTGCATACATAATATAGGTATAACATCACAAACTATGCCGCGATTCAGCTCATAACATCGGTCATTTGTACCAAAAGCCATGAAACCTCGAACATGATAGGTCATTTGTGAAGGTTTTTTTGATACATGATCAATATACCAAGTCTGGTATTTTTCCTTGCAACTATATCACATAATATGACACCACGCTAAGGATTTACATTGTTTAGACATTTTCTTGAATTTCTTATGCCCGTTTTGAATTTTTCCCCTTTTCAAATTAAGGTCGAACCGACGTGCATGAAGATAGGGGATGAGCATCGTTAGAACTTGCATTAGATCTCTGAAGAAACCACATATTTTGAGTCTAAAATGATTTTTTCAAAAAATCACGGGCGTTAGATCATGTACCTATAGTACAAACCGGACCCACTTCCTACCGATTCGGCAAACACTTGTCTTTTTTACCCGAGATGGACAGAAAGGTTTGAGATCTTCTGGTTGGGAGATAGTCCATTTAAGGTGGTCTTGTATTTTAGAAAAATGGGACGGTAGCATTCTGAAACAACATTTTGGTCATTGCTTCACAAAACGACCCGTTTTTTCCGCTCGGAAAATGGAAAATGGCTTTTTCGTGCGACGAAAAGGAAAACTTCCTCTTGCAACTCCATGCCAATTTCCACATGCATGTATAATATGGGCACAACATCAAAAACTATGCCGGGATTCAGCACATAATATCGGTCATTTGGACCAAAAGCCATGAAACCTCGAACATGATAGGTCATTTTGTGAAGGTTTTTTCGAGACATGATCAATATACCAAGTCTGGTATTTTTCCTTGCAACTATGTCACATAATATGACACCACGCGAAGGATTTACATTGTTCGGACATTTTTTTTGAATTTCTTATGCCTGTTTTTAATTTTTCCCTTTGCGAACTAAGATCGAACCGGCGTGCATGAAGATAGGGGACGAGCATTGTTAAAACTTGCATTGGATCTCTGAAGAAACCATATATTACGAGTCTAAAACTGATTTTTTTTTAAATCACGGGCGTTTGTTCATGTACCTATAGTACAAACCGGACCCACTTCCAACTGATTCGGCAGACATTTGTCCTTTTTACCCGGGATGGACTAAAAGGTTTGAAATCTCCCGGTTGGGATATATTGCATGTAAGGTGGTCTAGTATTTTAGAAAAATGGGACAGTAGCATTCTGAAACAGCATTTTGGTGCTTGCTTCACAAAATGACCCGTTTTTACGCTCGGAAAATGGAAAATAGCTTTTCCGTGCGACAAAAAGGAAAAATTTCTCCTGCAACATTATTCTCCGTCCCAATGTCCACATGCATACATAATATGGGCACAACATCACAAACTATGCCGCCATTGAGCACATAACATCGGTCATTTGGACCAAAAGCCATGAAACCTTGAACATGATAGGTCATTTTGTGAAGGTTTTTGAGACATGATCAATATACCAAGTCTGGTATTTTTCCTTGTAACTATGTCACATAATATGTCAACATGCGAAGGATTTACATTGTTCGGACATTTTTTTGAATTTCTTATGCCCGTTTTGAATTTTTCTCTTTTCGAACTAAGGTCAAACCGGCGTGAAAGAAGATAGGGGACGAGCATCGTTAGAACTTCCATTGGTTCTCCGAAGAAACCACATATTTTGAGTCTAAAAATGATTTTTTCAAAAAATCACGGGCATTAGATCATGTACCTGTAGTACAAACCGAACCATGTTCCTACCGATTCAGTAGACATTTGTCCTTTTTACCCGGGATGGACGGAAAGGTTTGATATCTCCCGATTGGTAGATAGTCCATGTAAGGTGGTCTAGTATTTTAGAAAAATAGGATGGTAGCATTCTAAATCAGCATTGTGGTGGTTGCTTCACAAAACGACCCATTTTTTGCTCTCGAAAAATGGAAAATGGATTTTCCGTTCGACAAAAAGGAAAACTTCCTCCTACAACATTGTTCTCCATCTCAATTTCCACATGCATGCATAATATTGGCACAGTATCACAAACTATGTTGCGATTCAACATATAACATCGGTCATTTGGACCGAAAGCCATGAAACCTCGAACATGATAGGTCATTTTGTGAAGATTTTTTCGAGACATGATCAATATACCAAGTCTGGTATTTGTTTCCTTGCAACTATGTCACATGATATGACACCACGCAAAGGGTTTACATTGTTCTGACATTTTTTTGAATTTCTTATGCCCATTTGGAATTTTTCCGTTTTCGAACTAAGGTCAAACCGGCGTGAAAGAAGATAGGGGACGAGCATCGTTAGAACTTGCATTGGATCTCTGAAGAAACCACATATTTCGCGTCTAAAAATGATGTTTTTCAAAAAATCACGGGCGTTAGATCATGTACCTATAGTACAAACCAGACCCACTTCCTACCGATTCGGTAGACATTTGTCCTTTTTACCCAGGATGGACGGAATGGTTTGAGATCTCTAGGTTGGGATATAGTACACGTAAGGTGGTATAATATTTTCGAAAAATGGAACGGTAGCATTCCGAAACAACATTTTGGTGGTTGCTTCACAAAACGACCCGTTTTTTGCGCTCGAAAAATGGAAAATGGATTTTCCGTGCGACGAAAAAGAAAACTTTCTCCTACAACATTGTTTTCCATCCCATGTAGGCATAATATGGGCATAGTATCACAAACTATGCCACGATTCAGCACATAACATCGGTCATTTGGGCCGAAAGCCATGAAACCTCGAACATGATAGGTCATTTTGTGAAGGTTTTTTCGAAACTTGATCAATATACCAAGTCTGGTATTTTCACTTGCAACTATGTCACATAATATGACACCACGCGAAGGATTTACATTGTTCGGACATTTTTTTGAATTTCTTATGCCCATTTTGAATTTTCCCTTTTCGAACAAAGGTCGAACTGGCGTGCATGAAGATAGGGGACGAGCATTGTTAGAACTTGCATTGGATCTCTAAATAAACCACATATTGCGAGTATAAAAATGATTTTTTTAAAAAAATCACGGATGTTAGATCATGTACTTGTAGTACAAACCATACCCACTTCCTACCGATTCTACAGACATTTGTCCTTTTTACCCGGGATGGACGGAAAGTTTTGAGATCTCCCGGTTGGGATATAGTCCATGTAAGGTGGTCTAGTATTTTAGAAAAATCGGACGGTAGCATTATGAAACAACATGTTGGTGGTTGCTTCACAAAATGACCCATTTTTTGCGCTCGGAAAATGGAAAATGGATTTTCCGTGCGATGAAAAGGAAAACTTCCTCCTGCAACATGTTTTCCATCCCAACGTCCACATGCATGCATAATATGGGCACGGTATCACAAACTATGATGCGATTCCACACATAACATCGGCCATTTGAAACCTCGAACATGATGGGTTAGGCTGAGGTGGGCAGCCTATAAATAGACGGAAAGACCTATAAATAGAGGGAAAGGGTTCATATTTAGTCCCGGTTGGAGGGATTTCGGCAGGCTGAGCCAGGTAGCACTAATCATAGGGGTGAATGTCGACATTATGTCGTGCGGCTTGTACCTTGTCCCGGATGGTGTCACCAACCAGGACTAAAGATGAACCTTTAGTCTCGGTTGGAGACACCAACCGGGACAAATCACGAGTCAGCACTAATAATATGGGTGAGTGCCGACATGAGTGTCGACACTATGCCGAGTTGCTTGTACTATAAATAGGCATCCTTGTGAGTCCAGTCCTGCAGCTAGTTTGAGGCATCTCCAAGATGGTTTTCGAGAGCAGGGACACCACTATGGCCAGCTTGAGGGAGATGCCGATGTAGGGGTTCGCAGAATGGAAAAAAAATTCTACTTCATGCAAACAAACAAGCCAATATATATCTACTAGATTGTAGCAACGAGTCGATTAGAGTACTCACCCTCGAAGATTCCAAAGCGGTTAACGAGAGCAGATTCTCGTGGGTGATGTAGTCGTACTCACTTGACGATCTCAAGATCGCGTAGACGATCCTTCCGGCACTGCGTTCCGGCAGCGCTTCCGTAGTCGGTCACACGTTCGGTACTCGATGAACACCTTGCTCTCCCTTTTTCCAGCAGGCAGCGGAGGTTGTAGTTCTCCCCTCGCGATTCCGGCAACACGACGACGTGGTGTCAGAAGTAGAGGGAAGATCACGCAGGGCTTTGCCTAAGCCGGTGCGAGTTATGGTGGATCTAGGGTTTTCTGGCGATCTAGGTTTAGAAGGCCGCAGTGGAGAAGGAGGAGTCGGCAGCGGCTAGGGCGACGGCGACGGGCCGGCAGCGGCGCAAGGCGGCGGCGGCGCACGGGTGGGGAGGGCTGGCTTGGTCTTGTTTGGGGCAGCCCTCCCCCTCTATTTATGAGAGGGGAGGCATCATTGGGAGGGGAAGGTTTGAATCCAAACCCAAACCCAAGTTGGATTGAAAGAAGGACTCTTTCCTTCTTCCACTAGGAAACCATTGTTCCAGTTTGACTTTTCAAACCCCCTTTTGACTTTCAATTTAGAGCTTTAATTCTCTCTCGCAAATGCCCAAACCAAGTGACCTAGGATATGATCCAATCATTCCACTTACCCATGCCACATTCATGGGTCATTCCCCTTCCGGTCCGGTGAACCTTTTAGACCCTTCTAGAACCTCTCCGATGAAAACATCGAAATCATTTCCGAACTCCGGAATCATACTTTCCATATATGAATCGTATTCTCCAGACCATTCCGGATCTCCTCATGATATCCCGGATCCCATCCGAGACTCCGAACAACATTCGGTATCCCTACTAACAGTCCATATCTACTAAACAACATCGAATCCTTAAGTGTGTCTCCCTACGGTTCGTGAATTATGCGGACATGACCGAGACACTTCTCCGATCAATAACCAATAGAGGAATCTGGAAATTCATATGGCTCCCACATATTTCAACGATTACTTTGCGATCGAATGAACCACTTACATACGATACCAATTTCCCTTTGTCTCACGATAGTTTACTTATCCGAGGTTTGATCGTCGGTATCTCTGCATACCTAGTTCAGCCTCATTATCGATAAGTACTCTTTTCTCGTTCCCGTGATATGTGATCCCTTATGAGACAGTCACATGCTTGCAAGCCAATTGGATGACATTCCACCGAGAGGGCCCAGTGTATATCTATCCATCATATGGATGGACAAATCCCACTCTTGATCCATGTGCCTCAACACATACTTTCCGAATACTCAATGCCACCTTTATAAGCCACCCAGTTATGGTGTGGTGTTTGATGTCATCAAAGCATCCTTCCGGTGATGGTGATTAGCAGGATCACATGGTCGAAGGAATTAGGTTAATATGTATCAGAAAGCTTATAGCAAATGAACTAATGAAATGACTTGATCTTAATGCTACGCTTATCTACAGGAGTATGTCCATCATACCATTCTCCTAATGATATGATCTTGTTGTTAATAACATCTCAATGTTCATGATCGAGAAACCACAATCATATATTAACCAACAAGCTAGTATTATAAAGAGGCTTTACCAGGGACTCTAATTTAGTTTACAAATCACACAAGTATTAATGTTTCTAGTTAATACTATTATAGCATGAATGTAAACATCTATCATAAACACAAAGATATAATAATAACCACTTTTATTATTGCTTCTAGGTCATATCTCCAACAGCCGCCAGAGCCCAGTCCTCCGACATCTCCAACAAGCTGGCCATAGAGGCACTCCCTAATATGTGAAACTAGCTAGTTAGCTCCTAGGCGTATTGATCTAGTTAGAGAAGATACAAGCTGCAAGATGGTGTGCGAGAGCAGGGACACCACCGCGGCCAGTTCGAGGAGATGCCAGCCAGCCTCCTCCCAAGATCTCCAAGAAACTGGTCATAGAGGCACTCCCTAATATGTGACCATGCGCATTTGGAGATCAAATCTTAATGGTAAGTACGAATCGGGAAACTTCTTCATAGTTCGGGAAAGTCTTTCTACGAATTGGGACTAAAGGCCCCCCTTTAGTCTCGGTCCAGCCACAAAACAGGACTAACACTCAAGACATTTATTAATATTAAAAACCGAGACTACAAAATCGGGACTAAAGGCCCCCTACAGTACCGGTCTAGCCACAAACCGGGACTAACACTTAATACATTTATTTAACTTGGAAAATTGCAAAAATCATAAAATATCCTTCACAAAATGATCTATCATGTCTCATAGCATTTAGGTTCACAATATGCGGCCTACCGGCCAGACATGAACTAGAGGTACACAATATGAGCATGAACTTCTTGGCGTATGTCCTTCCTTATGATCGCTTTAGACGTAACCATGGAGCATCTTCTTTACTTAACGGAATGTTTGGGTCAGTTTTCACTATGAAGGGCGGAATTTCACCAAACTTATTATAATCTTCTGACATGTCTGTCTTGTCCTCGATTCGCACGATGTTTCTTTTCCCTGAAAGAACTATGTGACGCTTTGGGACTCTAATTTAGTTTACAAATCACACAAGTATTAATGTTACCGGTTAATACTATTATAGCATGAATGTAAACATTTATCATAAACACAAAGATATAATAATAACCACTTTTATTATTGCCTCTAGGGCATATCTCCAACAGTCTCCCACTTGCACTAGAGTCAACTAATCTAGATTACATGGTAATATACCGAACACCCTTGGAAGTTTGGTGCTGGTCATGTTTTGCCCTCGGGAGAGGTTTAGTCAACGGATCCTCCACATTCAGATATGTGTGTAATTTCCAAATCTTTATGTCACCATCTTGGACATGCTCTCGAATAGCGTGAAAACATAGCTTGATATGCTTCAGCTTCTTGTGTGACCTTGGTTCTTGCGCATTGGCTATGGCGCCCATGTTATCACAGTAGATAGACAATGGGTGCAGCACACTTGGAACCACACCGAGCTCTGTAATGAACTCCTTCATCCATATCGCCTCTTATGAAGCCTCCGAAGCAGCTATGTATTCCGATTTAGTTGAAGATCTCACCACAACGCTTTGCTTTGCACTCCTCCAGCTAACTACTGCACCATTCAAAGTAAATACGTATCCATATTTAGATTTAGAATCATTCGGATCGGTGTTCCAACTAGCATCGGTGTAACCATTAACAATGAGTTGTTCATCACCTCCATAAGAAAGAACCATATCCTTAGTTCTTCTCAAGTACTTAAGGATGGTTTTGACCATTGTCCAATGATCCACTCCTGGATCACTTTGATATCTGCTAGTCAAACTAACATCGTATGCAATGTCGGGTCTAGTACATAGCATGGCATACATCAGAGATCCTATGGCTGAGGCATAGGGAGTCTTACTCATCCTTTCTCTATCTTCTGCCGTTGCTGGACTTTGAGTTTTACTCAAGGTCGTATTGGGCAACATGGGAAAGAACCCTTTCTTGCTATCTTCCATTCCAAACCTCTTTAGAACTTTGTCCAAATATCTACTCTGTGACAATGATATTAGGCGTCTCGATCTATCTCTATAAATCTTTATGCCTAATATGTAAGCTAATTCGCCAAGATCTTTCATTGAAAAACTATTATTCAAATAATCCTTGACACTATTAAGAAGGTCTATATCATTCCCAATCAACAATATTTCATCTACATATAGTATTAAGAATGCTACAGAGCTCCCACTCACTTTCTTGTAAATACAAGCTTCTCCATAAGTTTGTATAAATCCAAAGCTTTTGATTACCTTATCAAAATGTTGATTCCAACTTCGGGATGCTTGCTTTAATCCATAAATGGACCGTTGAAGTTTGCATACCTTGTTAGCATCTTTAGGATCGACAAAACCTTTGGGTTGCATCATATACAACTCTTCATCAATGTCTCCATTTAGGAACGCCGTTTTGACATCCATTTGCCATATCTCATAATCCTAATATGCAGCGATTGCTAACAAAATCCTCATAGACTTTAGCTTTGCTACTAGTGAGAAAGTCTCATCGTAGTCAACCCCTTGAATTTGTCGAAACCCTTTTGGGAAAAGTAGAGCTTTATAGACAGTAACATTACCATCAACATATGTTTTCTTCTTGAAAATACATTTGTTCTCGATAGCCTTCCGGCCATCTAGTAAGTCCACCAAAGTCCATACTTGGTTTTCGTACATGGATCCAATCTCGGATTTCATGGCTTCTTGCCATTTATTGGATTCTGGGCTCATCATCGCTTCCTCATATGTCACAGGGTCATCGGTGTTGTCCACCAACATGACACTCATAACGGGGTCATACCAATTAGGAGTGGTACGAGTTCTCGTTGACCTGCGAGGTTCCGTAGTTACTTCAACTGAAGTTTCATGATCAACATCATTAGCTTCCTCTCTTATTGATGTAGGCGCCATAGGAACTACTTCCGGTGTTGCGCTACCCGCAAGTTCGAGAGAAGGTTCAACAACCTCGTCGAGTTCTACCTTCCTTCCAGTCACTTCTTTCGAGAGAAACTCCTTCTCTAGAAAGGATCCATTCTTGGCAACGAAGATTTTGCCCTCGGATCTATGATAGAAGGTATACCCAATAGTTTCCTTTGGGTATCCTATGAAGACTCATTTTTCTGCTTTGGGTTCAAGCTTGTCGGGCTGTAACTTCTTTACATAAGCTTCGCAACCCCAAACTTTAAGGAACGAAAATTTAGGTTTCTTCCTAAACCATAATTCATACGGTGTTATTTCAACGGATTTAGATGGTGCCCTATTTAAAGTGAATGCGGTTTTTTCTAATGCATAACCACAAAACGATAGCGGTAAATCTGTAAGTGACATCATAGAACGAACCATATCTAAGAGAGTTCAATTACGACGTTCGGACACACCATTACGTTGTGGTGTTCCCGGTTGTGTCAATTGAGAAAGAATTCCGCATTTCTTCAAATGCTCGCCAAACTCGTAACTTAGATATTCACCTCCACAATCAGATCACAGAAATTTAATCTTCTTGTTATGTTGATTATCTACCTCACTTTGAAATTCCTTAAAATTCTCGAAAGTTTCGGACTTATGTTTCATGAAATAGATATACCCATATCTACTCAATTCATCCGTGAAGGTAAGAACATAACGATAAGCACCGCGCGATGCTACACTCATCGGACCACACACATCGGTATGTATGATTTCCAATAAGTCTGTAGCTCGCTCCATCATACCAGAAAATGGAGTCGGTCATTTTACCCATCAGACATGCTTCGCATCTTTCAAGTGATTCGAAATCAAGTGATTCAAGAAGTCCATCGGAATGGAGTTTCTTCATACGCTTCACTCCAATGTGACCAAGACGACAGTGCCACATATAGGTCGAATTATCGCTTGATTTCAAACGTTTATCTTCAATGTTATTAATATGTGTATTACTACAATCGAGATTTAATAAGAATAGACCATCTATCAAAGGTGCATGTGCATAAAACATATTACTCATATAAATCGAACAACCATTATTCTCGTACTCAAACAAGTAACCGTCTCGCAATAAACATGATTCGGATATAATGTTCATGCTCAACGCAGGCACCAAATAACAATTATTTAAGTATAAAACTAATCCCGATGGTAGATGAAGAGGTAGCGTGCCGACCGCAATCACATTAACCTTTGATCAATTTCCAACGCGCATCGTCACCTTGTTCTTCGCTAGCTTCCGTCTATTCCGCAACACCTATTTCGAGTTACAAATATGAGCAACCGAACCAGTATCAAATACCTAGGCACTACTATGAGTACTAGTGAGATACACATCAATAACATGTATATCGTATATACCTTTAGTCTTGATGTTGCCGTTCTTCAAGTCCGCCAAGTACTTAGGGAAATTCCGCTTCCGGTGACCTTCTCCCTTGCAGTAAAAGTACTCAGTATCAGCCTTAGGCCCAGCCTTGGTTTTCTTTGCTGGCGCGGTAAATTTTTTACCACCTTTCTTGAAGTTTCCCTTTTTCTTAGACTTGCCTTGCTTCTTGAATTTGGTGGTATTATTGACCAACAATACTTGGTTCTCTTTCTTGATATCCACTTCCGCAGACTTTAACATGGAGAAGAGTTCGGGCAACGACTTGTCCATGTTTTGCATATTATAGTTCATCACAAAGTTCTTGTAACTTGGTGGTAGTGATTGGAGGACACAGTGAATCCCCAAAGCATTATGAATCACTATACCCAAGCTTTGAAGCTTGCTTGCATGCCCAGACATCTTAACCACGTGCTCACTGACGGAGCTGCCCTCTTCCATCTTGCAGTTAAAGAACTTTTCAGAAGCCTCATAACTCTCAACTGCCGCGTGAGCCTCAAATATCATTTTGAGTTCACGGACAATATCATGTGGGTCATGGTTGTCAAACCTTTTCTGAAGCTCCGATTCCAAAACATAAAAGATAGCACACTGAACTGTTGAGTACTGATTCTTCCGAGCGAGGAAAACATTCTTTACCTCATCGGTAGCATTAGCTGCAGGTGGGTCACCCAGCGGTGCATCCAGCACATATGTCAAATTACCAGCATTGAGGACAATCCTCAAATTGCGGAACCAATCTGCGAAGTTGCTTCCATTGTTTTTCAACTTTTCTTTCGCTAGGAACACATTAAAATTGATGGTAGGGGCTGCCATTGATCTACAACATATTTGCAATAGTTTATACTAAGTTTATAACAAATTGAGTTCTAATTAATAGTTAAATTAATCTAGGTGAACTCCCACTCAAAACAATATCCCTCACATTGCTTTAGTGATCACATGAACCAAATCCACCACATCAAAACCGATCATCACGAGAGTTGATGTTTTTTCAATGGCGAACAATCAACATGTTCATCATATCTACTATATGACTCATTCTTTACCTTTCGGTGATCCGTGTTCCGAGACCATGTTTGTACATTCTAGGCTCGTCAAGATCAAACCTTAGCTTCCGCATGAGAAAATCTGGCTTGCTCACGTTGTATACACTCGCAGAATCTAACACACCCGATCATCACGTGGTGCTTCGAAACAACGAGCTTTAGCAATGGTGCTTACTAAGGATGAACACTTTATAACTTGAAATATTTGTGCTTGAGGGATCATCTTATAATGCTACCATCGCGAACTACAAGATGCATAAAGGATTAACATTACATGCAATTCATAATATTTGATATGATATGGCCTTTCTTCTTGTGCTTGCGATCTCCATCTTCAAGCATGAACATGATCTCCATCATCACCGGTATGGCGCCAAGGTCAATGACGTCGCTTCAAGGTTGTCACCCACCAGCATCAACTATTACAACTACTTTGAATAGACACGCAGGTCTTAACAGAATTTAAAAGACAACCATATGGCTCCTGCCGATTGCCGACTTACAATAAGGAACATTGCATACATCATATATAATCACAATCATGGCCATATCACATCACAGCACACCCCTGCAAAACAAAGTTAAACGCCTCTAATTTTCTTTGCATATTTTACATGGTTTGGGGCTTTCAATAAGTGTCATTCTAACTTATGAACAAGAACCACAACGTTGATGCTTGAACTATCAAGTGCCCGTTGTAAATTGAATCTATATTATGATGGGAGAGACAGAGACCCGCAAAACCACTTATGCAATACAAGTTGCATGTTAAGCGTGGAGCAAGTCTCATGAACGATGTCATGTAAGGTTAGCCTGGGCCGCTTCATCCCATCATACCGCAAGATGCAAAGTACACAAAAAGCAATTGATAATAAAAGCACCACCGCCCACAATGACCATTGTGTTCTACTCGTGTAACAGATCTACATATAGACACGACTCTGATACCACTGTAGGGGTTCGCAGCATGGAAAACAAAAAATTTCTACCGCATGCAAACAAACAAGCCAAGATCTATCTACTAGATTTTAGCAACGATTCGATTAAAGTACTCACCCTTGAAGATTCCAAAGCAGTTAACGAGAGCAGATTATCGTGGGTGATGTAGTCGTACACTTGTCGATCTCAAGATCGCATAGACGATCCTTCCGACGCTGCGTTCCGGAAGCGCTTCCGTACTTGGTCACACGTTCGGTACTCGATGAAGACCTTCCTCTCCCTTGTTCCAGTAGGCAGCGGAGGTTGTAGTTCTCCCCTCGCGATTCCAGCAGCAAGACGACGTGGTGTCGGAAGTAGAGGGAAGATCCCGCAGGGCTTC
The DNA here is from genome assembly GCA_030063025.1 of Avena longiglumis. Classification (NCBI taxonomy): domain Eukaryota; kingdom Viridiplantae; phylum Streptophyta; class Magnoliopsida; order Poales; family Poaceae; genus Avena; species Avena longiglumis. Next base: position 128,343,897 of record CP125975.1, on the reverse strand, counting down.
GCCTAAGCCGGTGCGAGTTATGGTGGATCTAGGGTTTTTCGGTGATCCAGGTTTAGAAGGCCGGAGTGGAGGAGGAGGAGTCGGCAGCGGCTAGGGCGACGACGGGCCGGCAGCGGCGCAAGGCGGCGGCTCGGCGGCGGCAGCGCACGGGTGGGGAGGGCTAGCTTGGTCTCTTTTGGGGCAGCCCCCCCTCTATTTATGAGAGATGGGCAGCCTTGGGAGGGGAGGGTTTGAATCCAAACCCAAACCCAAGTTGGATTGAAAGAAGGACTCTTTCCTTCCTCCACTAGGAAACCATTGTTCCAGTTTGACTTTTCAAACCCCTGTTTTGACTTTCAATTTAGAGCTTTAATTCTCTCTCGCAAATGCCCAAACCAAGTGACCTAGGATATGATCCAATCATTCCACTTACCCATGACACATTCATGGACCATTCCCCTTCCGGTCCGGTGAACCTTCTAGACCCTTCTAGAATCTCTCCGATGAAAACATCAAAATCATTTCCGAACTCTGGAATCGGACTTTCCTTATATGAATCTTATTCTCCGGACCATTCCAGATCTCCTCGTGATATCTCGGATCCCATCCGAGACTCCGAACAACATTCGGTATCCCTACTAACATTCCATATCTACTAAACAACATCGAATCCTTAAGTGTGTCTCCCTACGGTTCGTGAATTATGCGTACATGATCGAGACACTTCTCTGACAAATAAGCAATAGAGGAATCTTGAAATTCATATGGCTCCGACATATTTCAACGATTACTTTGCGATTGAATGAACCACTTACATACGATACCAATTTCCCTTTGTGTCGCGATAGTTTACTTATCCGAGGTTTGATCGTCGGTATCTCTGCATACCTAGTTCAACCTCGTTACCGATAAGTACTCTTTTGTCGTTCCAGTGATATGTGATCCCTTGTGAGCCAGTCACATGCTTGCAAGCCAATTGGATGACATTCCACCGAGAGGGCCCAGAGTATATCTATCCGTCATATGGATGGAAAAATCCCACTCTTGATCCATGTGCCTCAACACATACTTTCCGAATACTCAATGCCACCTTTATAGCCACCCAGTTACGGTGTGGTGTTTGATGTCATTAAAGCATCCGTCCGGTGATGGTGATTAGCATGATCTCATGGTCGAAGGAATTAGGTTACTATGTATCAGAAAGCTTATAGCAAATGAATTATTGAAATGACTTGATCTTAATGCTACGCTTATCTATAGGAGTATGTCCATCATACCATTCTCCTAATGATATGATCTTGTTGTTAATAACATCTCAATGTTCATGATCGAGAAACCACAATCATCTATTAACCAACAAGCTAGTATTATAAAGAGGCTTTACCAGGGACTCTAATTTAGTTTACAAATCACACAAGTATTAATGTTTCTAGTTAATACTATTATAGCATGAATGTAAACATCTATCATAAAAACAAAGATATAATAATAACCACTTTTATTATTTCCTCTAGGGTATATCTCCAACAACCCCCAGATCCCAGTCCTCCGACATCTCCAACAAGCTGGCCATAGAGGCACTCCCTAATATGTGAAACTAGCTAGTTAGCTCCTAGGCGTATTTATCTAGTTAGAGAAGATACAAGCTGCAAGATGGTGTGCGAGCAGGACACCATCATGCGGCTTTCAGGAGATGCCGCCGAGCCTCCAAGATCTCCAAGAAACTGGTCATAGAGGCACTCCCTAATATGTGAACATGTGCGTTTGGAAATCAAATCTTAATAGTAAGTACGAATCGGGACAACTTCTTCATAGTTCGGGAAAGTCGTTCTACGAATTGGGACTAAAGGCCCCCCTTTAGTCCCGGTCCAGCCAACGGGACTAACACTCAAGACATTTATTAATATTAAAAACCGAGACTACAAAATCGGGACTAAAGGCCCCCTACAGTACTGTTCTAGCCACAAACCGGGACTAACACTTAATACATTTATTTAACTTGGAAAATTGCAAAAATCATAAAATATCCTTCACAAAATGATCTATCATGTCTCATAGCATTTAGGTTCACAATATGCGGTCTACCGGCCAGACATGAACTAGAGGTACACAATATGAGCATGAACTTCTTGGCGTATGTCCTTCCTTATGATCGCTTCAGACGTAACCATGGAGCATCTTCTTTACTTAACGGAATGTTTGGGTCATTTCACTATGAAGGGCGGAATTTCACCAAACTTATTCTAATCTTCTGACATGTCTGTCTTGTCCTCGATTCGCACGATGTTTCTTTTCCCTGAAAGAACTATGTGATGCTTTGGCTCATCATATGATGTATTCGTTTGCTTATTATTTCTTTTTTTGGTCTGGAGGACATGTCCTTCACATAGAAAACCTGAGACACATCATTGGCAACGACGAATGGTTCATCTCTGTGACCAAGATTATTGAGATCCACTGTTGTCATTCCATACAACTGGTCTATCTTTACCCCTTCCCCATTTAGGTTGACCCATTTGCAGCGAAACAAAGAGACCTTAAAAGAGACTCCATAGTCAAGTTCACATATCTCCTCTATGTAACCATAGTATGTGTCCTTTTGCCCATTGTCGTCCATTGCATCAAAGCGTACACCACTGTTTTGGTTGGTGCTCTTTTTATCTTGGGCGATCATGTAGAATATATTCCCATTTATTTCGTACCCTTGGAAATTCAATATAGTAGAAGATGGTGACGCGGCCAACAAGTATAACTGATCTCCAACACAGGTGTCATTCAAGAGATGTGTCCGCATCCAACCGCCGAAACACTTCATGTGTTCATCTATAATCCATGAGTCAGGCTTCCCCAGGTTTTTGGAGCGTACAATATTCTTGTGTTCCTCGATATACGGAGCTTCCAAGGTGGAATTATGTAGAACTGTGTAGTGTGCTTTAGTGAAAGAATCTCCATCCCTACATATCATTGCTTTCTTTCCCAGCGTGCCTTTTACACTTAGTATTCCCTCATGCCGCGAGTCAGGAACACCAATCGGCTTAAGGTCAGTAATAAAGTCAACACAAAACTCAATGACCTCCTCTGTTCCATATCCCTTAGAGATGCTTCCTTTTGGTCTAGCATGGTTATGAACATATTTCTTTAAGAGTCCTATGAACCTCTCAAAAGGGAACATATTGTGTAGAATTACAGGACCGAGAATGGCAATATCTTCCACTAGGTGAACCAGGACATGCATCATAATATTGAAGAAGGATGGTGGGAACACCAACTCAAAACTAACAAGACATTGTACCACATCCTTCTGTAACCTTGGCAGAATATATAGATTGATTACCTTCTGAGATATTGCATTGAGGAATGAACACAGCTTCACAATGGGTATTCGAACATTTTCCGGTAGAAGCCCCTTCAATGCAATCGGAAGAAACTGCGTCATAATCACGTGACAGTCATGAGACTTCAGGTTTTGGAAATTTTTCTCTGCCATATTATTATCCCCTTTATATTAGATGAGAAGCCAGACGGTACCTTGATACTGAAAAGGACTTCAAAAAAGATTTCCTTCTCTGCTTTGGTAAGAGCATAGCTGGCACAACTTAAGTGTCACCCTTTATCCGTCTTGTTTTGTGTATGCATGTTCTTTGGGTCTTTCATAATTTTCTGGTCCTTCCGTTCTTCTGGTGTATATTTTGTCTTCCCATACACGCCTAGGAATCCTAGCAGGTTCACGCAAAGATTCTTCGTCATGTGCATCACGTCGATTGAAGAGCGGACACGTAGGACTTTCCAATATGGCAGCTCCCAAAATATAGATTTCTTCTTCCACATGGATGTGTGTCCGTTAGCGACGTCGTTCGCAACTAATTGATCTCTGGGATCCTTTCCAAAGATTACTTCTATGTCCTTGACCATACCAAATACATCATCACCAGCAGGGAGTCCAGGCTTCTTTCGGTGATTTGCCTCACCTTTGAAATGCTTGCCTTTCTTTCTTACGGGATGATTGGTCAAAGAAATCATCGATTCGCCAGGTACACAACCTTCTTACATTTATGCAAATATGTACCTTCAGTCTTATCTAAACAGTGTGTGCATGCCTTATATCTCTTGTTTGTCTGTCCTAAAAGGTTACTAAGAGCAGGCCAATCACTGATGGTTACGAAAAGCAACCCTTGTAGGTCAAATGGCTCATGTTTGTTCTCATCCCACGCATGTACACTTGGTTTGCCCCACAGCTGTTAGAGTTCTTCAACTAATGGCCTTAGGTACACATCAATGTCGTTGCCTGGTTGCTTCGGGCCTTGGATGAGCATTGGCATCATAATAAACTTACGCTTCATGCACAGCCAAGGAGGAAGGTTGTAGATACATAGAGTCACAGTCCAGGTGGTGTGACTGCAGCTCGGATCCCCAAAAGGATTCATGCCATCCGTACTTAGACCAAACCATAAGTTCCTTGCATCACCTACAAAGTCCGGGAAGTCACTCTCGATTTTTCTCCACTACGACCCATCAGCGGGGTGACTCAACTTCCTATCTTTCTTACGGTCTTCTTTGTGACATCACAACAACCTGGCATGCTCTTTGTTTCTGAACATGCGTTTCAACCTTGGTATTATAGGAGCATACCACATAACCTTAGCAGGAACCCTCTTTCGGAGGGCTCTCCCTCAACATCACCAGGATCATCTCGTCTGATCTTATACCGCAATGCATTGCATACCGGGCATTTATCTAAATTCTCATACTCCTTACCGCGGTAGAGGATGCAGTCATTAATGCATGCATGTATCTTCTGCACATCTAATCCTAGAGGGCAGAGAGTCTTGTTTTCTTTGTACGTACTCTCGGGAAGTTCATTATGCTTTGGAAACTTTGTCTTCATTATTTTCAGCATCTTTTCAAATACGGAGTCAGTTAGATCACACTCTGCCTTCCATCGCAGTAATTCCAGTGTGGTACCGAGCTTTGTGGTGCCATCTTCGCAATTTGGATAAAACAATTTCTTGTGATATTCTAACATGCCCTCCAACTTCAACTTCTCCTTTTTGTTTCACAGTCTCACTTTGCATCAGAAATGACCCTACCAAGTTCATCAGCGGGCTCATCTGATGCCCGTTCTTCACCTCCTTCCTCTTCATTCTTCCATTGAGTATCAATGTATTCAGGAAACATATGATGATAGTTGTTATCATCTTCTTCTTCATTGTATTCCATCATAACCCCTCTTTCCCCGTGCTTGTTCCAACAATTATAGCTGGGCATGAAACCTTTCATAACCAGGTGTCGCGAATGATTTTTGAGGAAGAGTACTCTTTGTTGTTCCGACATTGAAGACATGGACAACGCATAAAACCATTCTCTTTGTTTGCCATAGCCACATCGATAAGTTTATCCACGCCTTTAATGTACCCAGGTTCACGCTGGTCACCGTACATCTATTCCCGACCGTTCATCTGCATCATATAAATAAGTTTATCAAAAACAGAAAATCATAAATAGTGAAATGACCAATTCACATCGACACATGCATTGTATCAATGACATAGAAAATATAAGATTTCTAACCTCGATCGAGGGAAAGAAAGAGGAGAAAGCTCAAGTGCGTCTCGGGCACCTCCTATATTTTTGTTCTGTGAGAAATTAAACGAGATCATTCGCTCAAACATTTCATCAAGCACCTCGCATGCATGCATAGGAAAAAAATAAACTAGCACACCTCTCACACCTTCCACCAAGAAAAAACAGAGGAGATGTAGAGGGCTGGGGCGTCGTATTTATAGAGGGCTGGCTCATATGTCCCGGTTTGTAACACAAATCAGGACTAAAAGTGTGGGGGAGGCCACGTGTCTGGTTCCCACACTTTAGTCAAACCGGGACGCATTCTCCCTCACCAACCAGGACCCATGCCTCCGGCCCCCGTGCGGCAGGCCGACCCGCTCGAACTGGGACGCATGCCAGCATTAGTCCCGGTTCGTGGCGAAAACGGGACTAATGCTGTTGGGGGGCATGAACGGATAGCCTGTTTTCTACTAGTGTAAATTCATTTCGTCATTATAAATGAGTTTTCCTTAGTTATGTTTTTTTCTGCAGGATAGGCTTGTGTTCAGATCTGCCACAATCATCCCAAGATCCTAGCTTGTAGCCCTTTGTTAAACCTTGTCTGCGAGTTTTGTTTGAAAAATGGAAGGAACATGGAGGATGTTTTGTAACCACCTATATTGCATCATGCAACTGAAGAAAATAAATCAATTATGATTTTTAATTATATATACTTACTCTATCGTTAGCATAGAAGGGAATGCATTGTAGAAGAGAGATATTTAAGCCCCCGTGATCATATTCCATGCTTTATAAAATAGGGACACATGACCTTGTTGATTACTAGTTCTAGTTGATCTTCTTTGAGTGATTAATATATGTTAGTCTTGATTCACTATTTTGTTTTGTGTCCTGCTAGTGTTGACTAGAAGTGAAGTTAGTTAAGATACTTTGTGCTGGTAGACTTGATATATCTCTATTACTTAAGTTTGTTTAATATTAAAGGTTAATTAGTATTTGTTGCTTGCATCAATCATCTTATTTGGTGTATTACTACTGTGTCACTTTTTTTGTTTATCCTTTTCCTCTAGTTGCAATGTCTACTGAGTGAAACTTAGCATAGTTTCTCCTCAATGGAGATTGTGGTTGGAGTAAAAGTAATTATTTACTTTGATTATTGTGTTGTTTCTCATCACTAGCTTTCAACACTTTTTGGATATCTCATCCAGTTGATTCCTTGCTATTTTGTTTACGGATGTCGACGATATGAAATAAAAGGGGAAGTTTTTAGTTCATGGAGTTTATACATTGTGTTAGAGAAACGCATGGGCCGCTAGCCTAAGCCATGCCTAATCATGGTGGAAACTTGCAGCATCACCATAATGAGCATCTATGAAGCTTCCTCAATAAAAGCTATGCATGACGAGGTTTAATCTCGTCAATGCCCATTGTTATGGACTTGGGTTTTGGAGATGATGGGGATGCTGGAGATCGTGGCACGGTTAACAGACAAGAAACCAGGGGACACGAGATTTACCTGTGTTCAGTTCGGAGGGAAAACCCTACTCCTGCTTGTCTGCTCTTTGATTACGGTGGAACCGAAGGTTACAGGGTGCGCAGATTCGATCTGGCGTGGATGCGTGTGCGAAAGTATGAGTCGAGTTTTCCTAGGACGTGCCCTCCTGGCCTTTATATAGACTTAGGCAGGTCCCGGGCATAGTCCTAGTCGGTTACAAGTTCTAGGGTTTTACCCCTTTGAATTTCCTATCTCCTCTAGTCTTGCTCTCCAAGGATCCGAAGACGTCATGGGCCTTGGCCACCCGAAAATATTCATGGGCCAAGATATGTGCCGTGGGCCTTCCTTGGGCTGGACTAGGTATCTTTGAAGTTACGCACTGAGGGTATAACCATGTCAAGAGTTCTCGAGTGATCAGTCGAATCGTAGATTCGGCTGAGGACTCTTCCATCCTTCGGGAGCAGCTATATGTTAATAACATATGTGTGTAGGGATTGTTGATGCGTGTGCCTGACTCACCCGACGAATCAGAGTCAGTTAACTGTCTTAGGACGAAACAACATGATCTTCTTCAGGTTCGGGTCCCTTAGCCCGGGCCTGGAACATATGCTGGCGTAATTCAACTCAGGCCGCGGAGGACTTATAGGAGTGGAATTCCAGTGATTTTAATTGGTGTACCCAACGCGTTCGTCGGGATTTTTCATCGTACCTGCTGGTACGGATTCATACTAGCAGAGCGCAGTCAGGTGCGTTGCCAGGCCATCAGATGATATCTGTAGGTCTTATCTTTGCGTCGCAGACGCAGCATCCGAACATTTATCACCTCGGAGGTGCTTCGGGTGGCCAAGGAGATGGTTGCTCACTTAGCGTTTTGTTGGGGAAGAGTTGCCAAAAAAGTTTTTGCATGTAGATCCGGAAGATCGCAGTCGAAGAATTTATAGGGTGCGCGACCAGCACTCCCTATGGGAGTAGCCCCCAAGTGTCTGTTCGAGTCGTAGACCCGAATGGAGACTTTTAGTTCAAGCATTGTTTCAGTCGTTAAGTCCGCAGGACTCGAAAATTTTAGGATGCTTAAATCCATCCTCCCTATGGGAGTAGCCCCCGAGTCCGTAGTGGAGTTGTAGACTCGACGTAGGACTCAGAGAAGTAATTTTGTCCTCATTTGTCGGTAGGGTGCGCGGCCAACGCTCCTGATAGGAGTAGCCTCCGAGTATTTACTTGAATCGTAGATTCGAGTGAGTACTCTTAGCTATGGAGCCGAAGTGGTCTAGTATAGCTTTTGATGACGTCAGTGCTTACGATCGATGACCTCAAGCGTCTGCTACGCCAGAGATGACTTGACTGGACGAAGCGTGGGTCCTACTGACTGACTTTGAATTGACCGGTCACGCGGGGCATGGAGATAATTACGGCGTCTCCTCGATTTCCGCGCGTAGTGGACGGCGTGGTAACGACGGTTCGTTTTGGTGCTGACACGTGTACGGCCAGATCTACCGTTGGCGTTAGGTCTTCTCGATGGACGCCGGCGTCGCCGTCTTTCAAGTTATAATCCTGGGTGAAATCGTGGTTTGTTTTTCACCGCACCAGTTCATCTGTTCACTGCCTCCTTGTTCTTGAACGATTCTTGCTGCGCGCTGAGCTTTCCTTCCACATTTCCTTCGTTCTTTCTGCGTTGTCATCGTCACCACCGCTGCAGCGCCATGGGGAAAACAAAGAAGTCCTCATCTGCGGTTGGGACCAGCGCCGCCGGAGGCAAGAAGAGCTCCGCCGCTGCTCGCGTCACCGATGGTGGCTGGCGACGATCAGAAACGCGGGAGAGCGATCTCCGCAAACTTCGCGAGCGGAGCCTGATCCCGCAGGATACGACGGCCGTCAAACTCCCTGGCAATGAGGTAATCCCCCGTCCCCCATCTGGGTATCGGGTTATGTTTCTTGCCTTCGTCTTGCGTGGGTTTTCGTATCCAGTCCACGACTTCCTTCGTGGACTGCTCTTCTTCTATGGGGTTCAGTTGCATCATCTGTCTCCCAATTCTCTTCTCCACATTGCTTGTTTTATCACCCTTTGCGAGTGCTGGCTGGGCATTGAGCCGCACTTTGGCCTCTTCCGGAAGCTTTATTCCGTGAAGAGGCAGTCTGGTTCGGATGGTGTGTATCCCATTGGGGGTTTCATCATCTCCCTCAGTCCCAATGTGCAATTCTTTTCCTTTTCCATGTCCGAATCTGTCCAGTACTGGCGGAGGAAATGGTTTTACATCCGTGACTCCGTACTGCCTGGGCAAGATTTTGGTCTCGTTCCTTTTAACCCCTCCCAATTGATTGAGAAGAAAAGATCCTGGAAAAACCAAATCTTAGACGGTGAGGTGGCGGAGATAGAGGCCCTGTACCGTCGGGTGGAGGATCTCCAATTGATTCCTGAGAAGGAGGTGAACGGTGTCGACATGATCCGGACGTTTCTTGACCGTCGGGTGCAGCCTCTCCAAGCGAGGGCGCACCCGATGTTTGTTTACTCTGGGCGCCACGATCCGACGAGGGTTTTGAGTGAGAAAATATCCGAGGTGGAACTTGACAAGGCTCTTCGCGCGCTGTTGAAGTTCAAGGCCGACGAAGAAATCCCGGGGAAGTCGCAGACTCCTCCCTTTTCTTCGACGTTGGTCGTACCGAAGGTGTAGATTTGCGCACGTAGTGCTCCCCTTTTGTTTTTGTCAGATGTGTACTTTTTCCTTTGTTTGCTAACAAAGTTCCTTTTCCTTTTGCAGAGCTTCAAAGTGCCAGGCATGGCACCACCGTTGCCCAAGAGGTATCCGAATGCCCCGGATAATGAGGTGGTGGACTCCATGTCCGAGCTACCGTCAGCACGATCTCCAGCGGAGGATGCCGACGAGTCGAGTGAGGACCATTCGCGCAAGCTATCACGGAGATCCAGCGAGTCTTCGGATGCCTCGACTCCTCCGACTCCCAGGAATCCTCTGGGCCTTGAGCGTCATGATGATGTTCATGGGGTTTCTTCCTCTCCCTTTCCTGCCATTCCTGTGCGAGCTGTTGCTCCGCACCCGCCAGCAAAGCGGAAGAAGGAAGAAAAGAAGGAGGAGAAGAAGGAAGAGAAGAAGGAAGAGAAGAAGGAAGAGAAGAGGGCCCGAAGGGCTTCTCCTATCTTCGACCTGAGCGCGTTGGGCTCGTAAGTTTTCTTGTTGCCACTGTTGTCCTTTGTTCCCTTGTTATTTTTGCACCTGTGTTGATTGGTTTGTATGCAGGCAATCCTCCGACGGCTCTAGTGATGGTGAGCGCGAGATAATGGGGGAGTCGAACATTGCGTCGCCTCCTCCTCAGACGGTGGCGACTTCTGGTGATGCTGCGCCAGTTCCTCCTGTGCAGGAGAGGCTGGTGGTTGCGCCTGTAATTTCGCAGCGGGCTGGGTTCGCCTTCGGAGCACATAAGTTTTTCTTCTTGATGTTACGGGGGGAGCCCCCGAGTGTCTTCGTATGCTGATGTTGTTTATGCTTCTTTGTGTTGGGCGTAGCCCCCAAGTCCTTCTCTTACTACTATTGCCTGTTGCTGCAGCCTTTTGTCCAAGAGGCCAAGCGGCTGGTGGATGAACGCCTGACGCTGGAGGCGAAACTGCAGCAGCTTCAAGGTATTCGTCTGCCTTGTAGTACTTCTCTTGCTTATCCTGGTCCTGTTCTTTGACACTTCCTTGTTGTAAATGTAGAGGAGCATAATGACTCTCTCCGTGAGGTTGATGCTCTGAAGAAGGGCCTTGGCCAATCGGAGCAGAAGTCCGGTTCGCCGCAGTGCGAGAGCGCTGAGCGCCTTAGCCGAAGGCAGCCGAAGCGAAGGAGCGTCTGCAGCAGGAGGCTGCAGATCGTGAGGAGCAGCTGGCCACCGTTGCGGCTGCTCGTGAAAGAGGGGTGGCGGATAAGATCATGGCTGCTGCCAAGGCTATTTCGGGTGAATACAAGCTTTTGGACTTGTTTCTTTTTCAACGGATCCTCTTCTATGCTTCCTTTCTTCATATTTTTCTTCTTTTTTGTCTCAGATGCCGCAGGCATAGAGTTCGACCGCGGTGTTCTGGAGCGCGGGAGTGATAGCTCTAGATGATGCCACTGTGGCGGTCGAAGTCCGCTGCAGCATCGTCGTCAACTCCCTTGCCAAGGTGAAAGAGGTCCTTGGTCGCTTCTACCAGGAGCTCTTCCCGAAGGGCGCACCCCTTGAAGATGTGGATGCCCGAGGCTCTGTCGGCGCTGCAGCAGCGCATAAGCGCAAGCGTAGGGCATTGGCGCGTCCGTCGGGCTGGCGATGGCCATGGCGGCTGGGGCGGAGCTGGACCTTCCCCAGATCACTTCTCGGATGCCGACGGCTGCGGATGGATCCGAGGTAGCCTTCGCCTACTCCGCCATGAGACGATATGGGCCCAAGCTCATTGACTTGTTGTCGAGTACGCATCATCAAGCAGGGCGAGAAAGCTAAGCGATGCGGCTCTGAGGCGACTCAGTGTCCTGCACCTTAGGCATAGTAGACGTAGGGTACTTTGTAGTCTTATTTTGTTGTAAATATCTTTTATAGTACCATCCTTGTGCCACGTAGTGGCCTTATATATTTTAATGAATTCCTCCGAGTTGTGCTCTATCCTTGGCTTAATGTCTGTGTGCCTTCTTTTTTCTGCTGCTATAGGTTCCTTCGAGTGCTGACCTAGTTGACACTTCATCCGAAAGGCCCTTGCGAGCATCATTGGATGATTCCTCGCAGCTCGCTTTTCTTCGAGATCGCGTGCGTAGCTTGGAGAGAGGTTTGCTTGGGTTACGCGGTCGCGCTGACGTTTGGAAATCCAAGGCAGATCGTGGTGCAGCCAGAGAGGAGTATTTGATGGCGGAGCTAGGTCGGCTGTCCGAGCAGCTGCAATGTAAGTTGATACTTCTTTCAGGCTATGGCTCAGTTCTTCGGGTGAGCCTGCTGGCCTTATTCTTGTTTTGTGCGGTTGTCACAGGTGCCAATCTTGCTCCGAGGGAAGAAAAGGAGCGTATCGCTATTCGAGTAAATTGCTTGACTCAACAGGACATGGAGGCCGGCGGCTTCTTCTGGATGGACCGCGATCGCGCCATGGTTCTCGCGATCGCGTGATCGTGTCTCTCGTGTCTCATGGTGCTCGCGGTGCGTACATCACTTTCCTCGGTGTTGCAGGTCATGTTTCCTTTTGATGCCGTGCTGACGACCCTCGCAGGTCTTTTGTCAAGGTTTCGGAGTGCTAGCAATGTCAAGGAGCTGGTGCGGCAGCAGCTCGTCGCAGGGGTGAAGGCTGCCTTGTCTCTTGTTAGGGTGCACCGCCCTGACGTAGATTTGGCTGCTGTGGCGACTGGGCCACCTCCTCGACCAGATGGTGGCGAGTGGGATATGCGTCCGCATTACGCGGCTGTAAGGCAGTATGCCGAACAGATTGTAGATTTGTTTGAGCAGCGTGCTCAGGATATTCTTCAGAATAGGTAGGACCTGAAAATAAACAGATAGATGTAAAATTTGTATATTGCGGCTGGGCGTGTATGTGCCCTTTGTTGTAAAGGTTTGCTTGTTTGTGAGCACGCAGTGCTTTGATTGAGTACGTGCCCTTTTCGTTTGCCTGACGTGGTCAGCTACTCAGGTGTACACGTTTTGTCCTCAGTCGATGAAATCGTGAGGTGGGGGGAGCCCCCGAGTGCGTTTGTAGCATGTAGTAAAGTTGCAGAAAAATAGTCAACCGAAGGTTGGGGGCGAGACACTTAGCTTTATTTATATCGTAATGGAGGAGGTACATGGTTCGGCTGAGTAGCCTTGGCTGAAAGCCTTATTGAAAGTAAAAGGGGGGTAGGTTGCTACGGGTAGAATCGTCGCAGGTGCGAGACGTTCCACGGGTTGGAGTATGCGACTCCAGACTCCACGTGCTTGAGGCGATAGGCGCCACCTGGGATGACCTCGGTGATGGCGTAGGGTCCTTCCCATGGCGAATCGAGTTTGTTCGGTCGCTTTTGCTTGAGTCGCAAGACGAGGTCTCCTTCGACGAAGGACCTTGGGCGCAGCCGGCGGCTGTGATAGTTGCGGAGACTCTGCTGGTACACCACTGATCTAGCTGCTGCTATATCCCGTGCTTCGTCGAGTGTGTCGACGGCATCTTCGAGTGCAGCCGTGGATTCGGCTTCGCTGTAAGCAACGACTCGTGGAGCCTGGTGGCGTACTTCGGCTAGTAGCACGGCCTCAGCTCCGTGCACCATGAAGAACGGTGTGTAGCCGGTGGAGCTGTTTGGCGTAGTCCGTAAGCTCCACAGGACAGACGGTAGCTCTTTCGTCCAGTTTCCAGCTTTGTGCTCGAGTGAGCTCATGAGGCGTTTCTTGATGCCGGCGCCGATTAGGCCGTTGGCCTTTTACACTTGCCCGTTTGTTTGCGGGTGTGCCACTGAGGCATACGTGATATTGATCCCGAGGCCTTCACAGAAGTCCTGGAATTCTTCGGAGATGAAGTTCGATCCGTTGTCGGTGATGATGCTGTGCGGTATGCCAAACCTGTAGACAATGGATTCGAAGAACTTGACGGCGGTTTTGCCCTTCTGGTTGGTGACTGGCATGGCTTCGATCCATTTGGTGAATTTGTCGACTGCAACCAGGAGGAAGATGTGTCCTCATTTCGAGGATTTTGGCAGTTTGCCGATCATGTCGAGGCCCCATTGGGCAAAAGGCCAGGCTATGGGTATGGGTCACAGTTCGGACCCAGGTGCGTGCGGTTTGTCGGCGAACCGTTGGCACCCGTTGCATCTTCGGACGATGTCCTTCGCGTCGCTCATGGCCGTTGGCCAGTAGAATCCTGCTCTTAGAGCTTTGGCGACGAGGGAGCGGCTACCTGCGTGGTGGCCGCAGATGCCCTCATGGATATCTTGGAGTAAGGCCTTGCCGTCGTTGATGGTGACGCACCGTTGTAGTACGCCCGTGATGATGCGTTTGTATAGCTCGCCGTTGATGATGGTGAAGGCTTTTGACCGACGAGATATGCGCCGGGCATTTGTCGGGCTATCAGGCAATTCTCCGTGTATCAGGAACTGGAGGTATGGACGTGTCCAAGTTTCTTCGACTGCCATGACCTGCATCAGGTTGACCATGGAAACTTCAGTATCCAACTTTTCGGGTCCTTCATGACCTTCGGGTAGCGTAGCCCCCGAGTGTTCTGCTTCTTCGGGTGATCCTTTGGGGAATTTCCACTTGATGGATGGCACGCAGATTTTTTCGATGAACACACCTGGTGGTACCTTTGCACAAGTGGAGCCGATGTTGGCGAGTCTATCGGCCTCCTCGTTGCTCTCTCTTCCAACGTGCCGAAGTTCGTAGCCGTCGAATTCTCCTTCGAGTGCGTTGTATAGCGCGCGGTACGCGATCATGTTTTCAGCGTGTGCGTCGCACTCATTCATCGTCTGCTGTACGAAAAGGTTGGAGTCACCGTAGATGACCAGGCGCGTTGCGCCACATATTTTTGCCATCTTCATGCCATGGATGAGGGCTTCGTATTCGGCCTCGTTGTTGGAGGCTCTGAATTTCATCAGAAGAACGTACTTCATCTTGTCACCTTGTGGGGAGGTCAGTATGACTCACCTTACCGCTCCGGCTTCACGCTTGGAGCCATCGAAATGCATTGTCCAGGACTGCGACATGTCTGGGGTGTCAGGCAGCTGCAGCTCCATCCAGTGTACCAGGAAGTCTGGAAGGACTTGAGATTTGATTGCGTGTCGCTTCTCGTAGACGATGTCCAAGGGTGATAGTTCAATGCCCCACAGGGCCACACGTCCTGTGGCCTCTGGGTTATTCAGGATGCTGTTCAGGGGTGCCTCGTTGACGACCATCACCTGATGCTCCTGGAAGTAATGGCTCAGTCGTCGAGCCGTCATGTACACGCCGTAGGCTAGCTTCTGGTAGTGCGGGTAATGCTGTTTTGTTGGAGTGAGTACCTCGCTGAGGTAGTAAATTGGGTGCTGGACCCCGTGGGTCTTGCCTTCTTCGGGTCGTTCGACCACGAGTACGGTGCTGACCACCTGGTGTGTGGCTGCTATGTACAGCAGCAGGGGCTCGCGCTCCTTTGGCGTGACCAAAACGGGCGAGGTGGAGAGGAGCCGCTTGAGGCTTTCGAATGCGTCGTTGGCTTCTGGTGTCCACTCGAACTTGTCTGCCTTGCGCAGCAGCTGGTAAAATGGTAGGGCCTTCTCTCCCATGCGGCTGATGAATCTGCTTAGTGCGGCTACTTGCCCTGCGAGCTGCTAAACGCCCTTGAGGTTTTTCGGCTTCTCCATTGTCATGATAGCTTTGATTTTCTTCGGGTTCGCTTCGATCCCTCGTTGAGAGATGAAGTACCCGAGCAGCTGACCCGAGGGGACGCCGAAGGTGCACTTTTCTGGATTGAGCTTGATCCTGTAGCGATCAAGGTTGTCGAACGTCTCGCGAAGATCGTCGATAAGTGTTCTTGCCTCCTTGGTTTTTATGACTATGTCGTCGACATAGACTTGGACGTTGTGACCGATATGGTCCTTGAGGCAGGCCTGCATACATCGCTGGTACGTGGCACCCGTGTTCTTTAGCCCGAAGGGCATTGTGTTGTAGTAGAATACTCCGAACGGTGTGATGAACGCCGTTTTCTCTTGATCTTCGACCTTGAGTCGAATCTGGTTATAGCCTGAATAGGCGTCGAGGAAGGAGAGCTTCTCACAACCTGCAGTCGTATCGATGATCTGGTCGATCCGAGGTAGAGGGAAGTGGTCCTTTGGGCAGTGTTTATTTAGTGACGTGAAGTCCACGCACATCCGCAGGATGTCCGTGTCCTTCTTCGGGACCATCACTGTATTTTCCAGCCACTCGCTTTTATTGATTTCCCGGATGAAGTCTGCTGCGAGTAATCTGTTGATCTCCTTGCCGATGGCTTCGGCTCGTGGCTCCGACAGTCTTCGGATAGACTGCTTGGTATCTGGGAAGACATTGAGTGCGTGCTCGGCGAATTCCCTGGGAACTCCTGGCATGTCCGCAGGATACCAGGCGAATATTTATCAGCGCTCACGGAGGAATTCGACGAGCGCGCCTTCCTATGCAGTGCTGAGGTCGTTGGCGATCAGCGCCGTCTTGGAGGCGTCCATCGGATGGACCTGCACTTTCTTGGTGTTGACGGTGGAGTCGAAGGACATGTCGGGTGCGTTCTGCCTTGTGACTGGGGGTAACCCATTGTCCGTCACCTCGCGGAGCCTTACGAGCTCGTCTTGCATGCCGAAGGACTGGGAGATTTTGTTGAAATCCCTGTCGCATTGGTCCGATCGGGTGAAGCTCCCGTGGATGACGCCCTTGGTCCTGGCATCTTGAGTAGTAGGTATGCGTAGTGTGGGACGGCCAGGAATCTTGCGAATGCTACACGCCCCAGGATGGCGTGGTATTGCGACGGCCAGTCCACCACTTCGAATTCTAGGCGCTCCTGCCGAAAGTTGTCCGGCTTCCCGAAGATGACGTCGAGCCCTATTTTGCCCAGGGGGAAGATGCCCTTCCCTGGGACAATGCCGTGGAACGTTGTGTTTGATTGTTCCAGGCTGCATTGCGGGATTCGCATAGCTGCTAGAGTGCTTGCGAACATTAGGTTGATGCCGCCGCCGTCCATGAAGACGTGACTCATCTCGAAGCCTCTGATCTGCGCCTCCAGCACCAGGGCAGCATGACCTGGGCGAGGGATCTGGCAAGGGTGATCCGCGCGAGTGAATGTGATGCAGGACTCCGATCCGCTGAGGCACTCAGGGATTGCAGGCGGAGTTGCCACGGCCAAGTTGATTTGTCGGGTGATTTTCTTCTGCACCCTATTTGCGGGGCGTCCCTTCTGGATCATATTTAGTGCTCCCTTTGGTGGGGGGTATGGGACCCCGACGTTGTTTTGCACTGGTGCGACTGGTTGATTTGGGCCTCCAATAGGCGGCGGTGGAGGAGCTCTGTGTGCTATGTCACCTGGCGCAGGTGCGTTTCCGAACGCAGGGATTGGAGCTTGTTGCCTCATCTGCACCATGCCTTCGCTGAGTTTCTGGAACTCGCGGCAGTCCTTGAGCATGTGGCTAGCTTTCTTTTTGCCATCATGTTTGTCGATGTAGAAGTGGATGGTGCATGGACACGAAAGTTTGTCGAATGATGAGGGTCCGTTGTCGCGGTCGCGGCGTTGCCACGACTGCGTTGGTCGTCCGTTGTCGCGGAAGTTTCCGCTGCGGTATCCTCCGCTGTTGCGGCTGTTGTCGTTACAGCGGTCGGCGTACCCGGCTGCGACCATGTCGGGTCAGTCGCGGTCCTCGTAGACGCGCGATCTCCTCTTGCTGCGGCGTTCGCGTCTTCGGCCGTAGTCGTCCTCTTCATCTGATTGCGGTCGCTGGATGCAATCTTCGCCGTCTGCCCAACTGTTGGCAATTTCCATGAGGTGGTCGAGTGTCTTGGGCTTTACACGCCCAAGTTCCTCCTTGAAGTCTGGGTGTTTGACGCCGTCCCTGAAGGCGTCGATGGCCCACTCTTCGGAGATGTGTGCTGCGGAGTTCTTGGTTGTAGTCCAGCGTAGTATGTATGAGCGAATAGATTCACCCGTTCTCTGGGTGCAGGCTCGCAACTCTTCGATTGAGGCGGGCCTCTTGCTAGTGCCTTTGAAGTTTCGGATGAAGTTGTAAGCGAGCTCCTCCCAGCTTCGGATGGATCCTGATGATAGGCTGCTAAGCGGACCAGCGCTTTGTTAGGCTGCGGTGAAGGCATTGCATGGCGGTTTCTTTGTTGCCTCCGTGAAGCTTGACGGATGACAGATGGTCGCTGAGCCAGGACTTTGGATCTTGCATGTCGTTGAACTTCGGAGTATCCGAAGGAAGCTTGAAGTTGCGTGGCATCTGCGTTCGCCGAACAGATCTGCTGAAGCATCGAGCTCCGCAGAGTTCTCCTTCATCTTCATCCATCTCAGATTCGGACGAGCATGCGCGTTTAGCGCGTGCTTTGTCGATCTTGCGCTGTGTAAGCTTATCTCTGGCGTCGTAGTCGCGTTTATAGCGGTGCGAGCTCTTCTTCCTTCGAGGGAGATCGTGCTCCTCTTCTTCTTCGGATGAGGGCGTGGGGCTCCGGTCGTGCCTAGCCGGAGCTTTCTTCTTCGGCTCCGCAGGAGCGTCTTCGTGGAGCGCAGCTCCGATTAGTCCTAGTCCGGTGAGTGCGGACCTATGCATGGCCCTTTTCGGGTCCCCCTCTGGAGGTGGGTGAGCCGCAAGATACGCAGTGGCTGCCATGATCGCAGCTTGTGGCGTCTTCGGGATGATGTTGCCGTCAGCGTCCATATCCATGAACGATGTATGGAGAGTTCGGGTCACGTCACGCCGCTCCTTGGGGTCCATGTTTTCCACCCGAGAGCGGTGCTTGTTTCCCTGATTTCTGTTTGTGCTAGAGCCGGGTTCCATGGCGGAGCGCGGCAATACGTCTCGGACTCAGAGGCTGCTTTCTTGCGTTTGTCGAGCGTCTCCTGCATCTTGACTTGTTTCTTGTGCTCCTCGATGAGGAGGTAGTGGTATGCCCTCAGCAGATCACGTGGGGAGTCCAGAGGTAGGACTATTTCGCCCGCGACGGCGTGGCGTGCTTCGACCCATCCTTCTTTGCTAAGTTGGATGAGGTGGCCACGGTTTTCCCCGTTTTCGCCGTTTCCACTGTTTTTGCCGTTTCTGTCCTGCGGGTTGGGGTTGGGCGGCGGGTTAGGCGTGTCCTCATAGGTTTGGATGACTGCGGCGCACAGATAGCGCCTGCAGATTGGTTGGCTGCTGCCACAGCTTTCGGATCCGAAACCGTAGGTCCCTTCATCCGAAGGTGGATCGCACAGATCGGAGTTGCAGCAGCTGCTACTTTAGAACTCATCTGTTGATGGTGACGTGCGTATCACGGGGTGTGGAGCCCACGAAGCGGGCCTGATTGACGGCACGGGCACCCGCTCAGGGAGGCGGAGGGTGCCAGTTTGTCCCACCTGGAAGCAGAAGCTCCCGAACAAGATTTCGAGTCCGTCGCCTACGGGCTCGAAATACTTCATGGTATCCGGCGAGTGGGCGGTGAAGTAGAAAGCGCCGAAGAGGAGGTGATTCTCCTTCGCCGCGGAGTTGTAGATCGATCGGGTCGGAACCGTCACGACCGCACAATGAGCAGCCCCAGTTCCCACAGACGGCGCCAATTGACGAGGTTTAATCTCGTCAATGCCCATTGTTATGGACTTGGGTTTTGGAGAAGATGGGGATTCTGGAGATCGTGGCACGGTTAACAGACAAGCAACCAGGGGACACGAGATTTACCCAGGTTCAGGCCCCCCGGAGGGAAAACCCTACTCCTGCTTGTCTGCTCTTTGATTACGGCGGAACCGAAGGTTACAGGGTGCGTAGATTCGATCTGGCGTGGATGCGTGTGCGAAAGTATGAGTCGAGTTTTACTAGGACGTGCCCTCCTGGCCTTTATATAGACTTAGGCAGGTCCCGGGCGTAGTCCTAGTCAGTTACAAGTTCTAGGGTTTTACCCCTTTGAATTTCCTATCTCCTCTAGTCTTGCTCTCCAAGGATCCAAAGACGTCATGGGCCTTGGCCACCCGAAAATCTTCATGGGCCTTCCTTGGGCTGGACTAGGTATGCTGAAGTTACGTACCCGTAGGGTATAACCATGTCAATGCATATGGCAAATAAAAAGATTGCTGAGATGCTCATTGTCTGCTTGCCTTGTCATTTTGGTTATGGGAAAGCTCCTGTACCATGTGAAAGGGGTACCCCATTGGCGGTTCTCAATGATATGCATGTATTTACAATGACAAGAACTTTCAAGTGACCAAAGTTGAGTAGCATGCGGAGCGACCCTCGTACTCAAGGGACTTGGGATTTCTAGTTTATGGTCTGTCAAGCATATGATTCAGAGTGGACCTCACTTTCACCTTAACCACATGAAGATGCCTATGATAAGGGCAATGAGAGCTCAAAGCTAATGAGTACCTTCCTTTCAGCATTAGGGAATCCTTTCAAACCTTCACAAAACCGTTTTCACAACCTTGTTGAGTCACCACTTATTCTATGAGCACTTTCTTGAGAGCATAGTTGTCATTCTTGTGTTTGTTCCAAAACTTGGTTAATTATGTCATGATTTTGATGCTTGTGTCTCTGATATCTTTACTTCTAGTCTTCATGTGAACTTCAGAGGTTCCTTGGCATTTATATTGTGCTCTTCAAACAAAGGCAAGAGAGGTACCACTCTATCATACCTTATTATGAGCATTGCAATGTTGCTTATGTTTATGTTTCATGCTACTTATTATTATTGAGTTGGTTTCTCTTCATAGCTTGCAATGACTATTAAGTAGACTTAATTGCATACTCTTTATTATGAATTGTCTAAGCATCTACTCCTGTGCTGAGAATATTTACATCATATGAAGCATTATGTTCGTGAAAGTTCTTTTATCGCACTCAGTTTTCAACTGAATTGCTTGAGGACAAGCAATAATCTAAGCTTGGGGGGAGTTGATACATCCAAAACGTACTTTCTCGAACACTTTGCTATTGTTTCTTCTCTAAACTTGTGTGATTTGGATACACTAACACAGACTGGCGCTGTTTTCAACAGAATTACCTTGGTGTCTTGTTTTTGTGCAGAAAATGAACTATCAGGAAAAATCCCGTAAAATATGCCAAAAAATATATTTCACCAGAAGATCCACGGAGCCAGAAGAAGAGACGGAGGGGAGGCCTGGGGGGCCCAGACCCACCCCAGGCGCAGGCCCACCTGACCCCATGCCTGGGTGGGGTGTGGCCACCCCAGGCAGCTCCTCGGCCTCCCTCTGCGCCTATAAGTTGCCTTCTGACCTAAAAACTGTGGGGGGTTTGATAGTTTTCCAGAAAGAGTGCCGCTCCTCCGCCGCCACCAGAAACCAAGATTTGGATCCAGAAACTCCGTTCAGGCACCCTGCCGGGACGGGGAATTTGGAGAAGATCATCGCCATCGTCATCACCAACGCATCTCCATCAACCACCGATGTTTCCCTCATCCATGAGTGAGTAATCCCCCGCTATAGGCTTGGGGATGGTAGGGATTGGATGAGTTCTATCATGTAATCGAATAAGATTTTTAAGGCATAGTGCCTAGTATCTCTATTAGTGCTATTTGACTTTGTTGCAACTTGTTGTGCTTAATGCTCGTCACTAGGGCCCGAGTGCCATGATCTCAGATCTAAACTTATTATTGAATCATTATGATAGTATTGTTTGTGATCTTATCAGCAAGTTGTGTACACATATCATTGTCCGGATCCAAAGTCCCCAAAGTGACAATAATTGGGACAACCGGAGGGGATGGCTGTGGTGTGAGGATCACATGTGTTCACGGAGTGTTAATGCTTTGCTCCGGTGCTCTATTAAAAGGAGCACCTTAATTGCCAGTAGTTCCCTAGAGGCCCCGCTGCAACGGGGTGGCAGGAGAAAAGATGTTGTGCAAGTTCTCATTGCGAGCACGAATGACTATATTTGGAGCACATACCTAGGATTGTTTAGTACTTGGATGCTTGGTATTATTTATTTGTAATGCCCTAGATTTTGAAGTTACTTGTTTATACTCGTCCATGAAACGCCCGTCCATCCATCCCTATGCCTACCGCACTCGAATCCTACTGTTACAGTTACTGTTACTATTGTTCCTGTTACTATTGCTGTTGATGTTGCCTTTGCTATTGCTACTACCAAACTGTTGTTACTGATAAACTTCTGTGATCAAGAACTATTTCCAGGTGCATCTGAATTGACAACTCAGTTGTTAAGGCTTGCAAGTATTCTTTGGCTCCCCTTGTGTCGAATCAATAAATTGGGTAATACTACCCGCAAAGACTATTGCGATCCCCTACACTTGTCGGTCATCAAGACTATTTTCTGGCGCCATTGCCGGGGAGCATAGCTTTATTTGTAAGTTCAATTGGACCTATTATTTTTCACTGCTACTCCTTTCATCATGGCGAAGTCTCGTGATGGAAAGTTCCCTATTTTACTATCCACTACAGGAAGATATACAATCCTAAACACCTATGCTTCTCTCTATGCACCGTCTGTTATAAGTAAGCTTGTCACACCACCACCACATACTCATGCTACACACACTGCTACTACTGCTGAGTCTGAAACTTCTTTTGATGCTCATGATGTTACTTCTACTGTGCTAGATGCGAGTGGTTCATTAGGTCCTTTTCTAGATGCTACTATGGCTAGTCTAGGAAATACCGAAACTCCTAGTGAAGACACTTTTACACCTGTTAGCTCACCTAAGCCTAGTGATAGTTATGATATTAATGATGGTTACATTGAGTTCACTTATGATTTTGTTGAAGAGTGCTGAAACACACATGGTACTAGTGCTATTAAGAGTCTCCTTGCTAGACATACTATCATGCCTAAGTTGTCCTCTGGTCCTAAGTTTGCCACTTCTCCCATAGATATTAAAGATGAAGATTATGATTTCTCTCTTGATTTATCTTATTTAGATATTGTTGAGAAAGAACCTTTTTGTGGGACTGAAAATGAGAGTGATGTGGCTCATATGAATGAGCTTTCTACTATGAGTGCTTTATTCTCTGATGATTTTAAGATGTGCAAGTACTTTGTTGCTAAGATCTTACCTTTTTCACTAAAAGGAGAAGCTAGGGCTTGGTTTAATAGATTACCTCCTGGTTCCATTGATAGCCCTGATTGCTTGATTTCTTCTTTCTTCCAGAAGTAGTTTCCTCCTAGTGCTAGACATGTTGCTTTGCAAAGACTTTTTGATTTTAAACAGGGAGAAGAAGAGAAACTACATGAGTCATGGACAAGGTTCTGTGCCTTGATTCATGCACATCTTGGATGTCCATTACCTAAGAATGAGCTTCTTGATATTTATTATAATGGACTAACTGATGATTCTAGGATCTACCTAGATAGCTTTGTTGATTGTGTTTTTAGGAAAATGACTCCTACAAATGCTAAAGAATTAATGACTAAGATAAGCAAGAATTATGATTATTGGACTTCAACTGAGCTGAATACACCTGAGCCTATTACTCCTGGACCAGTTGTTCCTGAACCAATTCCAGAACCAACAACAAAGAAGAGGGGAGTTATTGCATTAAATGATGAAGTGATGAAGGAAGCTAAGAAGTGTCTAAAAGAGAAAGGTATTAGAGCTGAAGATGTGAAGAATCTACCTCCTATAGAAGAATTATGTAAGCTAATTCCCCACTCGTCTACTATTGAGGTACACTCTCTCCAATACTTTGACGAAGGTGATATTCCTTATGGTAAGCCTCCTGATCAATGCTTAGTGGAACTTGACATTTTTATTGTTAAACAAGGTTATTTTAATAAACAAGTTCAGAATCATTTATTGGAAAAATCTAGAGCTATCCATGAGTTGAAAGATATTGTGGAAAGAACTTCTAATGATATTAAAATTCTTTGTAAACAATTTCAAATGGTTCAAAACCAACTTGATCAACTTGCTAAGGTAAAAAAGGATATGCTAGTTAATGCTTCAAGAGATAAACATTCTTATGGAATTAGAACTAGGAGTGGTATAGCTACTCAAGATCCTTTATATCCTAAAGGACACCCTAAAAGAATAGAGTAGGATTCTAAACAAGGTGAGGATAGTGGTAGCCCTCGTAAGACAAAGAAAAATAAACATAAGATAGTTGAGGAACCACTTGAACCTGCTGTAGATCCTAATAGCATATCTGTCTCTGATGCTGAAACTGAGAGTGGTAATGATAAAAATGAGTCTCCTGATAAGGAGGAAGGTGAGGAAGAATCTGAGAAGCACACTAAGAACACTAGGTACACAAAGGAAAATTGTATTGCTAATAAACATGGTAAAGAGAGAGAACCTTGGGTGCAGAAACCTATGCCTTTTCCATGTAAGAAACACAAGTCAAGGAGGAAGAACACCACAACAAGTTTTGTGAGTGGATGAAGCCTTTATTCTTGCAAATTCCTTTGACTGATGCTATTAAGTTGCCTCCTTATTCAAAGTATATGAAGGATATTGTCTCTAATAAAAGGAAGATTCCTAATGAGGAGATTTCTACTCTACTTGCTAATTATTCCTTCAATGGTAAGATTCCAAAGAAACTTGGTGAACCAGGTATACCAACTATTCCTTGCTCTATTAAGAATAATTATGTTAGAACTGCTTTATGTTATTTGGGAGATGGAGTTAGTGCTATGCCTTTTCTCTCTATAAGAGACTCCAGTTAGAAAAATTGATACCAACTTATATTTCTTTGCAAATGGTTGATAAGTCAACTACTATTCCTGTTGGTATATGTGAGGATGTTCATGTTCAAGTTTCTCATAATTGCATGGTTTTAACTGATTTTGTTGTGCTTGAAATGCCTGAAGATGATAATATGTCCATTATTCTTGGGAGACCTTTTCTTAATACTTCAGGTACTGTCATCAATTGCAATCAAGGAAAAGTAACATTTAATGTTAATGACAAAGAGCACACTGTCTATTTCCCCAACAAGGTTGTTAAGAGCTACTGCCTGAATTCCATTGAAAATATTGAAGGCATCAAGGTTGGAGAAATATATTGTCCCATTCCATAAGAAAATTCTGAAACTATTATGATTGGGACCATTGCTATCAATTATGAGGTAACATAATCACCTTGTGTAATGCAAAGTTTTGTTTCATATAAGATTGTTTTGGTAACAATACTTGATCAACCTTGTTAACAAAAGGATTTTAGTGAACAAAATAATGTTTCCATTGTGGTTATACTTGCTTTCTTTTTCCTTTCTCCTTCCTAGTATTTGCTTTAGCTTTAGTTTTTCTAGTTGTTTGCTTGTTTGAGTTTCTTCCAGCTCCTGTAGTTTGGCTTTTGGTTTGCTTTTTCTTCTTTTGAAAAAACCGTTTCTGTGAGAAAATCAATTTTCATACCCTAAAAATTGGCCAAAAATAAAGTTTCCCAAAAAATCCTAGAAACTTCAAAATAATTTTTTCCTCGAATAAAGGGGCAGAGTGGCACTTGAGGTGACCCAGGGGGCCACCCCAGGCCACCAGACCCCTGGTAGGCGCGTCCTACTAGGTGGCGGCGCCTAGGGAAGATCTAGCCCACCTGGGGCCCTCCAGGCTGCCTCCTCAAAGCCACCTTCTTTCTCTCTCCCGAAAAACACCGGAAAACTTACTCAAACTCGAGTTCTTGCTGTTCTTGCTCGTGATTTTCGATCTCCTTGTTCATCCCATCTCAAGTGCTGATTTTTGGAGGGATTGTTCCTTGGTATGTGCCTCCTCCACTTGTCCAATTAGATTTGTGATTGGTAGATTGTACCTTGAGTATTTTGCTGCTATAGGTGACAGGTTGTTTGAGCTTGCATGCTTGTTCTTTGCTTAGAAACTTTGTTTTGATGCATGTGTAGTCCTCTAGCAAGTTCATATAGTAGTATCTCATCATTTACCAAGTTAGAAATCACTTGGTTTGATGGTTGTCTAAAATTTCAGCAAGGAAGATGAGTGCTTATCCACTTAATCAATACGACTTGATGGTGCATGAGCTAATGAAGGTTCAATGTGAGGAGGCAGTTTTTCCTTCCATATATCCATGCCATGAATTATGAGAGATGCGGGGATCCTCCAAGATTTCCAAACTATGGTTACCAATGCAGGGGTGGAACACTTTGTTGAAGGTGAACCAATCCAATATGTTAAGCTAACCATGGATTTTTTGCAGGACTTTCGGTTCACTTGGTCCACTTCTAATCCCATGGTCCATTACAAAATATATAATATACCTGTCGACCTACCTTTTGCTGATTTCTGTGCAGCAATTAGAGTACCTCAATGGGGATCTTGTGAGAAGATCAAAGAGAGGCCCAAGTCACTTGTGGATTTATATGCTGGGATTTGCCAAGGTTTCGACTTCTCAAAGGAAAGTGGTAAAATTCGGAACATTCAGCTCCCAGCTATTAGATACTTTGCCTATTTCATTACCAAGTGTGTTCTTGCTAGAAAGACCGCTAGAAAGTTGTCTTCTTTTGATCTAGCTTTTATTGCAGCTGCTCTGAATAGGAATAGTTCTTATAGTTTGGGTGCTCTGATAGCGTCTCACCACCAACCGTGAGAAGGGTGGAATTTGTGGAGGTCTCATTGCTTCTAGCTTGCTAGCTTTCCATGGTTTAGAGCCTCACTTTTCAGATCTTCAGTTCCCCATAGAGAGGCTTGATATTGAATCCATGATTCAGCATGGTTTTGTTTCCTTGGTGGCTAATGTGAGAAGTTTACCATACGAATTATCGTTTGCCCAGCAGGGTAGGAGAAAGGGTAGGATTGAGAGAATAGTTTATTTTCCTGCACCTGCTTTGTTTAACTTTTATAACAGGCAAGGATGGCCACTTACGGAGGAGGAGGTTGACACTTTTGTCGGGGGACTCTCCCAGCAAGAGGAGAATGTTGAAGAGGATGCCGAAGACAATTAAGTTCAGCCCTCCAACTTGGGATATGCGGTGACCCAGCATACCACTGCATGATGTAGTACACTATAGTCGTTGATATAACACCAATGAAACACCGTTCACTAGTATTACATCCCTCAGACTGGTACAACAGAAACACAGCAGGTCCAAGACATGACTATAGGTTACAACTCAACTCTTTACACAAGATCCCGAGAACACTCTAGGTTAAAGAGAGAGAAAGAAACTTCTTACAAAGAAGAATCAGAAATAAACAACTCCAAAACTATAATACTATTAAGACTAATATCTTATCTAATGGTCTGGCATTGCTGCTATTGCAATACACTACAATAATAGGTTCAAGGGCTAGAGATTCTATTCTTATCTAATCATCAACTTCGTCTTCACTTGAGTTGATGTATATGTTGACTTTCTTGACTTTATTGAAGAGCTTTAGCTTTTGATGATGATTCATGGAGCATGACTTGATGTAGTCATTGTCTATATTGGCTTTAGAACCTAGAAAGGGTTAGTCCACTAGAAAAGGAGTGTTTGATGCACTATATCTACAGCCACAGACCGTAAGTCGTAGGCAATGCAAGTTTTCGTAAACATTTCTTCAAAGGTTGCTTTTATTCCGAAAAGCTATGTCCGTCAGCCTTCACGGGTTTACCAGAACTTTCATAGAGTTCCTTTTCCGCCGCGTTCGCAGCTCCTTCCCGGAGCAGGGAGTAACAAGTTATAGTTCTTACACTATGGAGAGGTGCGTTACTTTACCCATGAGAGACCTTAGCCTTGTTGCACAACCAAATCATGACCTTGTCTATACTTCCTTGGTATGGGGCCCAATCTTATATCCAAGCCAATCACTGCCCCCTTCGCGACCCCGCATGCCTCCTTGTTGTACACCATGCCCACATATTGAATTACGGCAATGATTTGTATAGACCGTTAGATGCTAGAACTATCATGGGACGTTGAGGGTTCCCACCCATATGCTGCATATCCTCTACGAATTACCAATTAATATGCACGCTACGAGTGATAACAGCCACGACCTGCACATCCGGATACATGCGAGAGGAAGAAGATACAACTGACTTCTCTGTCCCATTCCAAATCTCATGGTTAACGCGTGATATACGGCGCAAGAATCACTAGCGACATTGGTTGTTAAGTCCTAGATAATATGTTCCTTTACCACCGGAACTTTCATAGTAGGTTATTACCTCATGGTAAATAACCTATAATCACATTATTATGAAAATAGTGTTTTCAGAACTTTTTCAAATGCAGGTGATGACAACACTGGATTTGCAAAATACTTTATAGAAAATAATAAAAGGACATGAGCAAGTGTGAACTTTCCTTTTGTGATTGCAAGATTATGCACTCACGGTCTTCGAGACAATATAAGATCCAATATCAGAAATCAGCATCATTGGTCCGGTAAGGACTAATGTTTAAAGAAGCAAGATGTTGTTATGCATAAGTAAGTATATGCATTTTGTAAAACCCCCAAAGTGAATCCCCCATGCTTTGAGTGAAGTGAATTTAGGTGATTCTTTTAAGAATTAGTTTATCTTCAAATTTTACTTTATAAGTAATGACATTTATAAGGAACCCAAGTGATAATAATTCTAAATATACAGGTAAAGTATGAAGTAATGTGATTATGTTTAATTATCATTTGGTGACTAAGATAAGAGTCCTTGGTTTTAGTTGTTAAGCGTTGAAGAATTTATTATGAGATTATTCTTTGAAGTGGCAAAAAGAATAACATTTGAAGAAAAGATTTCCTTCCTAAGGTTTAAACAACCTAGATAGATTTTAGAATATGATTGATAGAATGTGATTGATCTTTATGCTTGCTTGAATAGTCTGAACTTGAGATGCTTTATGTCTTAATTGAAATAGACTAAAGTTAACTATAAAAACATAAGTGGTGTATTAGACCTATTTTTTATAAGCTTTGAGACTAAAGTTAACTTTAAAAAGGTAAGTAAACTTAAGATGTAATATGTTTTAATCATTCCCATGTTTTAGATTTATGATAGGTATAACTAAGGTGTGGAATTATTCACTTTCTATTTAAGTGAATGATTAGATTAAATTTGTTTTGTTATTATGAAAAGAATATGTATTTATTTAATGGAAGCATAATTAGATGATCTTAGTAATTTGTTAGAATTTGAAGTTATGTTAATAGTGGTTAAGATATAATGATTATTCACTATATCTATAATATCTATAAAGTTCATCCCCACTAAGATGCATTTAATGTTTGCAAGCTCAATTGTGGTGCAGCCACATCATCTTGATTGTTTCTACCCATCAGATTTCAAATGTATGGTCATGAGCTATCTATCAGGTCACCATATTTCTCTTTTTTTGTGAGCTCAGGCTGCGTCCCATATTTTTCTCCACGGCATCCATATTCTCTGTCTCCTGGACTCCATGTTGCATTAGAAACAGAAAACGGACGTGAGGCTGTAACGCCAGAGGTAGGGGAGCAGGAAGGTGCCTCTTTATTCTCCTCGGCCCAACACTTATGCGTACAAATACATCATTTCCTTGACCGACGGCTACTTCCACGCTTAAAACGAGAGAACGCCAACGTCATAAACTACCCTTCAGTCCCCACTCTGACAGCTCCTCCGGCCACAGACGTCTCGGAGATCGACGACTCTCCGATTCAGAGGCCATCACCTCCACGCCGACACGTCGTACCTCATGGGTATCTCCAGAACCAGCAGGGCCGAGGAAGCACTTGCGTGTGTATGTCCCAATTAATGTCCGTAAAACAGAGACAACGATCTCAGGCGTCTCGGCACAGGAGGAGGCACAACATCCTCCGCCTTTGAGTTCTCTACTGTGCCCTGGCAAGATTCTTCTCCACGACTACATCGCCACCAATTATTAGTAACAGCCGCAATGTTCTTCAGAATTAAGCTAGCTAGCTGCAACCAGAGTCCGCTCGACCAAGTCTGCCAATTGGGAGCTGGTGATGGGCACGGTCTCACTCTTTTTCATTATGTTCTGTCTGTGCTTGCTGTTTTTATCTTGATGGCGATGTTGATTTTTATTGCAGATCACTGCTCCCATGCATCTTGCAGGACGGTTGTGTGTGTGTGTGCGGAAATTGGTCAACCAATCGCCTCACAACTATTACATAGATCGTCTCTCAGAAACTGTTATGTAGTGAGGAGACCAATACGAAAATATCAGTTTCTTGGTATATGGTAATACACACTTCATCTTTTTTCTAAAATGTATCTAAATGAGATACTCACACAATTAGGCCATTTGTATATGAGTAATACACATCTACGGCCCTAAACTTGTGGCTTATTACTGATTTTTAGTTGTTTATACGCATATTGCTTTGATTTGAATGGTGACTTTTGTCCTATGCAGGTCAAATTGGTCTACATCTCAAAAAATTAAAATCTGAAAAGTACTTATGATTAAACATTACAGGCCACAACGTTCAAGTAATTCATTATAAGGTTGTTCATGTTAGAATTTCACTTTCATCCTTGGTCATGTTGTAAGACGCATGATTATGAAAAGTTGAGTGTTTATGTGGTAAGCTGGTAAGTACAACTTGTGAGAAAATTAGTATCTTTTGCATACTTTTTATGCCTAAGCCTGTCAAAGTAAAAAATATTCTATATCAAAAAATATAATTTAACCACTTTTGTATTTGTTTTCTCCTACGGAAAATTCATCAAGCTTCTCCACTTAGTCTAATGCACCGAGCATACTTTGGGTCCCCCGGGTCTATCTAACAAAAATAATGGCTTACAATATACCCGTATGGGTGTTGCAGCCTCTCCACATCAATATTTCATCCAGTCACGTTGTCTTCTTTGTATTGCAACATCATCACCTACCTACAAGAAATTTGGCCGTCGTGACAAAAAAAACTCACCATTTGTAGAGGAAAGCGCAACAACATGAAAATCAATATACTTGCACTTCATAATAGGAAGTCCAAATGACCATTATTTTCACAGACCCTTCATGCTTTGGCGTATGTGAAAATCTCCTCTAATGCCCGTGGCAACGCGCGGGGTATCAACTAGTTATATATATGAGTGATACCCAATGTTTATTTAAAAGGGTTTTTATTAAGATTTTTTTAAAGAATATTTTAAAGTTAAAAGTTATACTTAAGTTTGATTATGAATTCAAGTTATGGGTTTGGAATTAGTACTAAGACACTAATTGCTCAAGGTTTTATAAATATTGTGATTATTTCTTACTTAAGAATTGTTTTTAAAGAATTCACAAAATAGGTATTAGATAAGGATTTATTATTAATATTAAAGACTTTTTAATAATATATTTAATATTTTTCTAGTGTAATATATTTACTCAAGTCCTTAAAAATGATTTTTATTTAATTTTTAAGTATTATTTTTATGTTTATAAAATTCCATAAAGGATTAATTGTATTTAAATATTTACTTCCAATTTTATTTATAAAAGAGTGGAGTTAGTATTTTTTTTAAAATAGTGGATTTATTTTTATACACAAAAATGATTTTTATTTATTTTTAGGATTTTTCCTTATTTAATGAGATTTCATTTAGGATGTAATGGTGTTAATATTTCTCTGCATTTTATTTAAATTAACAAGTAAGATTATAGTTTTTCTATGTATATATTATTCTTGTGGTCATTTTGATATATCATATGTATTTTTGGGATTTTTCTACATTTTTCTAGGGCTTGAATATTATTAAGGGTATTGTGGTAATTTTACAATTTATCTTTTTAATTTCTTTCAGTTTAGTTTACTTGTTTTGGGAACATGGGCCTACCTGTCCCAGCTAGATAAGGCTCGGGGTCACCTTGGCCCCGGCCCGTCTCTCCCCTCGCGACAACCACGCCCACACTCAGCACACCCAAGCACGCACGCATCGGCCCCCTCTTGGCCGCCGCCTGCCTCGCCGGCCCTCACTGGCATCTCCTGGCGCCGCTATGCCTTTCTCTCTCCTCTGATTCCCCTCTATTGGGGTGTCCAGTACCCGTGTGCCCTTATCCTGGGAGAAACCCTAGCCTCCCAATGTGTACGCCGTCGCCTGCTGCTGCTCCGGCTGCCGTCGACTGCATCTGATAGAGCTGCTCACCGGTGATGCTTTGCCTCCCTATCCTCTCTCAATCCCTCTCTTCCTCGGCCTGGTTCGGCTCGGATGCATGCGCCTGTGAAACCCTAGCCTCGATTTTACTTACCGGCGCGGCTTCCTAGTTCCCGTGCCTCCTGATGCTGCTCGAGGAAGGCCACGGGCACCTCTGTGCCAACCTTATTCAGCTGCTATCGCCTTCCCTTGGTGGTGCGGTGTTGCGGCTATGGTTGCTACTAATACTAATTCCTGACGCTGGAGGGACGGCAGTAATGTCTGCAACCCTGGTGCCCGCTCTCTCAATTCTGACCCTAGTGGAATAATGCCATGGACGCACTTCCGGCGTCGGCACTTTGCTACTCCCTCGTATGGACAAGGTGAGTACTTTGTTGTGACCAGCCATTGGGCTGATGACCCAGTTTGGTGGTTTGTGGTGTTTATTTTGAACCAATTGATAGTGTTGGGAGCATACTCTTCTTAATGAGGGTTTGGTGATGCTGTTATCAATATACTTAGGACTTGCCTGGAATATAAGGGATATTACTAAGTGCTATGCTACTATTTGGATGAATAGTCATCCCCCAACAGATGTTATTTGGTGATATTTATACTATTAATTTGAATGATTATAACTAGTAGCTTGATTAATCCACTTCCAATTTTTGGAAGAAGAACTGGATATTATGTTACTTGAATCAAAATGATTCCTAAGAAAAGATGGATGAGAAGATGAGCCTCGATTTGACATACCGGCGCGGCTTCCTAGTTCACGTGCCTCTTGATGCTGCTCGAGGAAGGCCACGGGCACCTCTGTGCCAGCCTTATTCAGCTGCTATCGCCTTCCCTTGGTGGTGCGGTGTTGCGGCTATGGTTGCTACTAATACTAATTCCTGACGCTGGAGGGACGTCAGTAATTTCTGCAACCCTGGTGCCTGCTCTCTCGATTCCGACCCTAGTGGAATAATGCCATGGACGCAATTCCGGCGTCGGCACTTTGCTACTCCCTCGTATGGACAAGGTGAGTACTTTGTTGTGACCAGCCATTGGGCCGATGACCCAGTTTGGTGGTTTGTGGTGTTTCTTTTGAACTAATTGATAGTGTTGGGAGCATACTCATCTTAATGAGGGTTTGGTGATGCTGTTATCAATATACTTAGGACTTGCCTGGAATATAAGGGATATTACTAAGTGCTATGCTACTATTTGGATGAATAGTCATCCCCCAATAGATGTTATTTAGTGATATTTATACTATTACTTTGAATGATTATAACTAGTAGCTTGATTAATCCACTTAAAATTTTTGGAAGAAGAACTGGATATTATGTTACTTGAATCAAAATGATTCCTAAGAAAATATGGATAAGAAGATGATTTGGTACACTGTTGTGGTTTGCAGATGGAATGATGTGCCATATGTGGATTGCCCATATGGCAATAATTATTATGATTCCAGAATTTATAATCAGGAAGATGATTGGTTGATGGTTACACTACCTTAGTGGCTTCTCTTGACTGGATTATTTTTGTGGTGCCTCCATACAGGAGTATGCACAGAATAACTTTAGGTAGGATAATCTGCTGCTTATACAGCTAAGCAAAAATATTTAAACCTGAATGCTTGTGATGTTGGTCTGAAGCATAGTTCATATTTAAATTGTTCCCCTTCATTGCTTAGCCCTGCCTAGGATGCAAAAGCTGAGGCTTTGATGATGTTTGGGTATTATAGTTACTGCTTGCTTAAGAAAATTATCCAATGATGATCTAGTACTCCATTTGAGTATAGATCTGAGGATTTTCTATTGGCCCTATCCATTCTAAGCTGCAAGGGTAAGAACAGATACTTAAGCATGATATTAGATGGATACCATGTTGTTGTAGCTGATTTCTGATGCTGGTAATTTGGTTGGGATAAGATCTGCTGTTATTGGTCTTGATTATTGATTGTGGTGGTGAGTTGTTCCTTCTATGGTTGCCTTTTGTGGGGAAAGTTCTTTACCTGTGGTTGCTTATTCATTTACTTGAGATGATTTTGGATGCAAATTCATATCTTGGAAATCCCTGGCCAATGAGGCAAGATACCGAGGCAAGATTTTATTTAGGAACAGATACTAAGATTTGGAGATCTTTGTATGTCTCTATGTTGATTTTGCAAAGCAACCCTTTGCAATACTGAGAGTACCACCAGACCTAATCCTCCTAAATCAATTCTAGTTGAAGGGTAGGCTGATTTGGTTGCTACACTTCTCTTTTTCTTAACCCTCAAAGATGTCATTTCAAAATTGAATAAGAACAGATGCTACAAGATCTAGCTATATTCCCATCTACCTTATTGTTTGTAGTGTTGATAGATGAGGTGGTGCTGGAGGCTTGTCCTTGTGATGGATCTTGAACACTTGCTACTGTACCTTGATATCCTGCTCACCTCTCCTTTTACTACATCATCCACTATAGCAGCCATAGCCTGGCCTTCTCCACCTTGTCCTTTCCATTGGATGGATTCTTGCAGCAACCATGGTGTAAGTGATGTGGTGGTGATCTGGCTAATATCTTGGTTGATGAGATAGGGATGAGTTAATGTGAATCTCATGAGAACTAATGATAAGATGGTTTCTTGTTGTTCTGAGTGTTGTACCTAGTGTTTAGCAGAGTATCCTCACTCTGCTTCGACTGATACTTATCCCCTGTCCTGATTGCTTCCTGTGTTAACAACACCACATACCTGCATGTATGTGTGAGCTGCTTGCACTGTTCTGGATCAATGCAAGGCAAAAATATCTTACTTCCCCTCTTCTACTTCTACTTTTCTGGTGAAACTTGCCCCATAAATTACTGCCAATGAGGTTGTAGTCAGGCAATTTATCTGATTAAGGACAAATACTATGAGTTGGTGAAACTTGTCCCTTTTTAAGATTAGCTCAGTGATGTGCTGAACAGTGCATTACACTGTTAAACCGAGAGCACTACTTTAACCAAACTAACCCCCTCTTTAATTTACTACTAGTTTTGTTTTGCAGGTATAAAAGAGGATGAGAAGATACCAGATTTAGTTTAGGTTTTCTTTCTTTTCTTTCTTTTAATTATTATTGTAATTTCTTTTCTGTTTGAATAATGTAAAGACATTGTATGGTTGTATATTATTTAATAAAGTTATTTTTTTCTATTTTGTTTGTAAAGACAATGTAATACTATATAATATTAATAAAGCTTAATATTTCTTTCTATTTTTAATCTAAATTCTTGTAATATTCATATCTTGTTTATAATTATAAACTCAATTTTTATTATAAATCTTTTTCCTTTTGTGTTTTAATTTCAATTATCTTGTATAATTGTAAATACTGTATCTTAATAATAAATAAGAGTTCACCCTTTATTTATTATTACAATTTACTTTCCAATTATTATTCCATTTAAAATTCTTTTAGAACTCAAATTCACCAAGTGAATATTCAAATTTGGATTTCCTTCCCCTCAAAAACAAAAGTACAATAGAGGTCATGTTGAAATCCATCGCACCTGTCCTGGTGTTTCCATTAGAACAAGAGAGATCTCGATCCCTCTACAGCTCTTTTAGTTTTGCGCGAAAATTCCCCGGATTTTCTTATCCATGAATGCAATGCACAACCCTGTGTCCTCTTTATTTCTACGTGCTAATCCTGGGATGTTACAGACTCTCCCCCTTAAAAGAAACTACGTACTCGAAGTTTGTATACTCTCACGTTTTAGAATAAGGAATTTCCATTGTATTGATCACGACACTTCCCAATTCCATGATAATCTCAAATGGGAATAATTGTAATATCCCATATCCATACCTTTTCCTTGAATTCTCCTCCTACTTGGCAATGTCCAACTTGTTGTCTACAATGCACTAATGTTCCTCTTACTATATTCCCTTAGGGCTATGTCCTTACTAGAAGATCCTTCAATTGGGGTCTCTGCTTTAGTTCATTACCCTTATTAGGTATCCTAATACAAATCCTTTACTTGATTATGAAACTTCCTGATTATACTATATAAGTTCTTGGAAGGAGGCCAAAAGACTAACTTTTGATTTGTGATGGTATGGTTTATACTGGTAGTCCTTTTGAAGATTGGATTTGAACTCATATAGTCCATACCCATTGAAATTTCTTGTTCCTCTATACATGTCTAATTTTATGTTATTATTCACTCTTAAAGATCACTTAAGAGTTGTTTCCTCTAGAATTAGTTTGTTTAGAATTAATCTATTATATCTCTTTCTAGCTTTTACCTTAGCGGGCTTTAGATAATCTTTCTTCTCCAACCTTTGTTCATAAAGTCAGATAATATTACTTTCATTTCTAATGTTTACTCTCCCCCTTAGGGTTTACTAATAGTCTTCAAACTGTCTACATAGTATTTATTGGTCTTATAATTTGAATATTGGTCTCTATCCAGCTTATATTCTACCTAGTTAGGGGCATATGAAAGATTGTACGGTGTATCCACACAATTTTGGATCTCCAAAACAATCTTTCACCATTATTTGTCTTACTTACTTTTGGACATTTTCGCTTGGATAAGTCTGACTTTGCGAAACACTTCGAAAGATGATTGCTTTTAAATTTTATACTACTTTAGGTCTTACTTAGCTTTGGCCAAATTTTATGCTCTTTATGCAACCATCAAGATGATTGGGTTAACTATGTCAACCAACACCGGTTGTGGCCAAGATACTGACTGTGGATCAGAATACCAACTATGGATCAAATACCAGCTGCGGATCATCCTAGGTTGTAGGTATTACCCTACGGCTTCCAACATCCTGATGGCATTCTCTCTGAACTTTCAGATCTTGAATACCACTTTCGTTCAAAAACTTCTTCTTTGCACTTATTCATGATACTTCCATGAACTTGGTACAACTACTTTATTAACTTCTTAGCAACATTACCTATTTTGAATGAACTTTAAGTTTATTACTTCTTGTTGCTCCATACATCTTCTACACTAATCTTCCTTCTTATTGTTGTTTAGTAATTATCTAAACTTGATTCATCCTCTAGATTGAGTTGATACTCCTTACATTTTGCTTTATTCTTCGTGTAAGTCTTCATCTTGATCTTTGAAAATCATCACTCCCTTACACGAATTCCCATTTCTATCTAGGTCTATAACATCAAGTAGTAACTGGATGTTAAAACATGCATTTGCACACCGAGTCAAACATCATGTATAGATCTAGTCAATCAAGAATATCCAAGAAAAATCAAGAAATCCAAATGTGGTACATATAACACACATTATTCTAATCCCATAATATAGTAATTAAGTATAATATCTCTAAAATTCAGGCTTAGTTGTGTAGTATATGACACCTCCTCATATAGGTTTACATTGTGATACTTAGCACTTAAGGTCAAACTATTCTTTGTCTCAGTATTTACCCAGATTGCTCAACTGCAAGAGGATAATTTTAAGCAAAGTGGTCTAAATTTGGTTTTTAACTAACATTTTATCTCACCTTTTGCAATGATTAACTATGAGCAATCTCTCTTATAGAGTAACTACCCTCACATGATCACTCCAAATGACTAATTAGTTTCTATTGAACCCCTAAAATTGAATTTTATCCGGAGTTATGACACTTATGACTTCTATCCTAGTTCTACCATGCTATTTGCTTACTTCTACTCCAAGATAATTTACTAAGTTTTTGTCATATTTATACTTATATCATGGTTTCGGAGCTAATCTCACCATGATCTTGTTATATTTTACCTATACATCAGGATTTAAGAACTAATCTAACCATGCTGACTTTGTTCCACATTTCTCCATCATTAAATCCTAACATAATTTCACTTTATCACGTAGAATTATCAAGTGGATCCCACATGATTACTACTCAATACATCAACATTTATCCTGATGATATTCATCATGTTGTCTTTGGTTACCAATTAATAATAAGATTCCACTGCCTCACATGAATTCTAGGGTTAGACTACACCATTTAGACTACTTCAATTGATATCTTACACTTGATCCTATTCTACTGTGACCAATTGGCTTTCCTACAGTATCTTGGTGGTTTATGTCTCCTTCGGAAGGCACTAACTAGCACAATACTAAGAAAAGATAAATTAATTACTCTTAAGAAAGAATGACTTAAGCATCTGACTTAGGTGTGACAATATTATCCTCAAGTGGATACTCATCACAAGTCATATGAATATTTGGTTTAGATAAGATGGCTCCTATAGTCACTATCCAACCTACAGATCTTCCTAAAAGGGTGTTAATCCTAAGGTCAAAGCATATGCTCTGATACCAACTGCGGTGACCCAGCATACCACTGCATGATGTAGTACACTATAGTCATTGATATAACACCAATGAAACACCGTTCACTACTATTACATCCCTCAGAGTGGTACAACAGAAACACAGCAGGTCCAAGACATGACTATAGGTTACAACTCAAATCTTTACACAAGATCCCGAGAACACTCTAGGTTAAAGAGAGAGAAAGAAAATTCTTACAAAGAAGAATCAGAAATAAACAACTCCAAAACTATAATACTATTAAGACTAATGTCTTAACTAATGGTCTGGCATAATGCTATTGAAATACACTACAGGAATAGGTTCTAGGGCTAGAGACTGTATTCTTATCTAATCAGCAACTTCGTCTTCACTTGAGTTGATGTATATGTTGACTTTCTTGACTTCATTGAAGATCTTTAGCTTTTGATGATGATTCCTGGAGCATGACTTGATGTAGTCATCGTTTGTACTGGCTTTAGAACCTAGCAAGGGTTAAGAAGATACTTTGAGTACGAGCGTACTCAGCAAGTCCACTAGAAAAGGAGTGTTTGATGCACTATATCTACAGCCACAGACGGTAAGTCGTAGGCAATGCAAATTTTTGTAAACATTTCTTCAAAGGTTGCTTTTATTCCGAAAAGCTATGTCCGTCAGCCTTCACGAGTTTACCAGAACTTTCATGGAGTTCCTTTCCTGCCGCGTTCGCGGCTCCTTCCCGGAGCAGGGAGTAACAAGTTACAGTTCTTACACTCTGCAGATGTGCGTTACTTTACCCATGAGAGACCTTAGCCTTGTTGCAAAACCAAGTCATGACCTTGTCCATACTTCCTTGGTATGGGGCCCAGTCTAAGATCCAAGCTAATCACTGCCCCCTTCGCGACCCCGCATGCCTCCTTGGTGTACACCATGCCCAGATATTGAATTACGGCAATGGTTTGTACATACCGTTAGATGCCAGAACTATCGTGGGACGTTGAGGGTTCCCACCCATATGCTGCATATCCTCTACGAATTACCAATTAATATGCACGCTACGAGTGATAACAGCCATGACCTGCACATCCGGCTACATTTGAGAGATAAAAGATACAACTGACTTCTCTGTCCCATTCCAAATCTCATGGTTAACGCGTGATATACGGCGCAAGAATCACTAGCGACATTGGTTGTTAAGTCCTAGATAATATGTTCCTTTACCACCAAAACTTTCATAGTAGGCTATTATCTCATGGTAAATAACCTATAATCACATTATTTTGAAAATAGTGTTTTCGGACCTTTTTCAAATGCAGGTGATGACAACACTGGATTTGCAAAATACTTTACAGAAAATAACAAAGGACATGAGCAAGTGTGAACTTACCTTTTGTGATTGCAAGATTATGCACTCACGGTCTTCGAGACAATATAGGATCCAATATCTGAAATCAGCATCATTGGTCCGGTAAGGACTAATGTTTAAAGAAGCAAGATGCTGTTATGCTTAAGTAAGGATATGCATTTTGTAAAACCCCCAAAGTGAAACCCCCATGCTTTGAGTGAAGTGAATTTAGGTGATTCTTTTAAAAATTAGTTTATCTTCAAATTTTACTTTATAAGTAATGACATTTATAAGGAACCTAGGTGATAATAATTATAAATATACAAGTAAAGTGTAGCACCCCGGATAAATCCACTACTAGAAATCGCCTGTCTTTATCTTTGTGCATCATCATGACATCATCATGCATACTATTTTCTCCTAAAACTATTTCGCTAAAACCTATGTTGTTTTCTAATTAGCCCCTCCTTTAATTTTAAATGAAACTCTCGGTCTGTCCGGATCTTGTATTTGTCTTAAACTATTTATAAAACATTTTTAGAACAAAATAATTAAATAAAACCATTTTATAAACTAAGGAAGGCAGTCCAATCGGTCAGGCCCAAAGGCCCAACCGTCTAGACCACCTACTACCCCACTACACACCAAACGCTAGACCTAAACCTAACCCTAACCCTGTTCCTCCCCTACCGCCGCCACCACTCAACCATAGTGGACACACACGCCACTCACCCTCGCGCGCTAGCACACACACACACACCAAACCAGCCACCACCCCATCCCTCTGTCTCTGTGACCCCACCCGCCTGGCCCCTGCCCAACCACGACCACCACCCCGCGGTACACCAACACAACACCACGCACCCCACGCACACCAGGACCAGGCCCCACCCCCACCGACAACCGCTCACGCGCCCACCTCGTGACCCCATCCCCCTCGATCAATTCCGCCGCCGCTGCCCTCATCTCCCTCTCTCTCTGTGCAAGCTTGTCGTCGAGCCGCGACCTTCTCTCTCCGCTCCCTCTGCTACATAGCACCACCCATTCCGCGCCTGCGTGTGTCCAACCTGCGACCCCACCTCGGCCGCCGGACCACGCGCGTCGTCGAGCGCCGCCGGTCGCCTTATCCATCTCCGGCCGCCCTCTCTCCGCCTCGCCATGATCCTCCGCCGCCTGCGAACCGTTGCCGGACAACCTCCTCCGCCGGTCCTCCACCCGCACGAAAGTGCCTGGTGGGCACCTTTGAATCGTTTATATGCGGGTTTGGCGTGAATCGCTAAAACTTGCATAGGGCCGATTCCGAGGGTGTTATAGAGTGGTATCAGAGCTCAGCAGTTACGGTACCCCATTGGTCCAGCCTGTAGAATAACCTAGCTATCGGACGTTGTAGAGTGTCAAAACTATTTTGTAAAATCGGTTGGATAGATCTGATTAGGTCTGCTTTTACTCCTTACCCCGCTACTTTTCTCCTCTTACCTTTGCGTGTTTTGGATATGCTATCTTATCTTTTCTTCGAGTCTAGGAATTCTCGTGGTTCGGTTTCCGTCCTACCTTCAGGGTTTCACTTCCTCCTCTTGTAAAGGTACTTCGACATTCGGCCTACATGCTATCCGAGGAATGTTTCATCTGTTGTACCTTCTAGTGGACCTAAAAATTCACTAAAAAATTTCTTTGTATCTTTCGTTGTTTTTCAATGCGACGACCTCATCTGCATCATGTATGATGAAGAACTTGCATCATTATTTTGTTTCCAAAACTCGATTAACAAGATCTTCAGTCTGAATTCCGAGAGTTGGTTGCATAATTCTCCTATTCATGTGCATAGTAATGTTTTGGGTGCGCGATGGACTGATCACCATCTGACTACTCTTATCGTTCGCTCTTGTACATTGAATAGTGGATTGATGCAATTATACTCCTTCTATGGAAGTTAGAGGTGGCCTTATCGTTTGATGCGTCTACCTTCGTCTTTTGTTTATCTAGAGTGCTCTCTCGACGAACATGAGCAACACCCCTTGTTGGTGGTGTCGTTGATTTCAAGATGGAGAAGGAATCTTTGTTAGTGGTGTCGTGAAGATCTACATGAAGCGAGAAGATTCAAACCGTCGGCCTTCTTCCCCGTACCATGAGGCGGATCTCGAGGGCGAGATCCATTGTTAGTGGTGTCGAATTGTAGCACCCCAGATAAATCCACTACTAGAAATCGCATGTCTTTATCTTTGTGCATCATCATGACATCATCATGCATACTATTTTCTCCTAAAACTATTTTGCTAAAACCTATATCGTTTTCTAATTAGCCCCTCCTTTAATTTTAAATGAAACTCTCGGTCTGTCCGGATCTTGTATTTGTCTTAAACTATTTATAAAACATTTTTGGAACAAAATATTTAAATAAAACTATTTTATAAACTAGGGGAGGCATTCCAATCGGTCAGGCCCAAAGGCCCAACCGGCTAAACCACCTACTACCCCACTAGACACCAAACCCTAGACCTAAACCTAACCCTAACCATGTTCCTCCCCTGCCGCCACCACCACTCAACTGTAGTGGACACACACGCCACTCACCCTCGCGCGCTAGCGCGCGCACACACACCAAACCGGCCACCACCCCATCCCTCTGTCTCTGTGGCCCCACCCGCCTGGCCCCTGCCCAACCACGACCAACTCCCTGCGGTACACCAACACAACCCCACGCACCCCACGCACACCAGGACCTGGCCCCACCCCACCGACAACCGCTCACGCGCCCACCTCGCGACCCCATCCCCATCGATTGATTCTGCCGCCGCTGCCCTCATCTCCCTCTCTCTCTGTGCAAGCTCGCCGTCGAGCCATGACCTCATCTGTCCGCTCGCTCTGCTACACAGCACCGCCCCTTCCCCGCCTGCGTGTGTCCCACCTGCGACCCTGCCTCGGCCGCTGAACCACGCGCGTCGTCGAGCGCCACCGGTCGCCTTCTCCATCTCTGGCCGCCCTCTCTCTGCCTCGCCATGACCCTCTGCCGCATGCGAGCCATCGCCGGGCAACCTCCTCTGTCGGTCCTCCACCCGCACGACCTCGCAGACGTCCTCTGTTTTTTCCTGCGGCCTCCCGAGCGCACTTCACATCGTTGTGTCCTGGTTCCTCTACAATGACACCTGCTTGCGCCTTGTAACCTGTTTATCCCAGGAGTTCAGCCCGCAAGGGGGAATCGGCATGCAAACCTCTCATTCTTTTTATCTAGCTGCATCTTGTCAGGTGGTGTATGCTTCAGTGTTGTTAGGGCAGCCACAATGTTGCTATAGCTAAATCTCACAAAAAGCTGAATTTGGCCTCACTATGCAATTTGGCTACAGCTCCACAATGTAGCTATTCTAAATTCCTGCACCATGCGGTCCCACTCCTTATAAGAATAGCCTTATTTTTTGTCTCAGATATGAAAACAGAGGACACATGTCACACGCAGGTTGGCTAATCAATTTGGAACCACATTTGGCATCGGAGCACCCTCTTGCTCCGGTTCCCTCTTTTGCTTAATTTAGAACCACCCCCACAATGTAGGGAACTAGTTCCAAAAGCCAAAAAGCAAATATGGAACCACTTTTGGCTACACATTGTGGGTGCCCTTAGTATCAAGGTTATATCTGAGACCTACACTCACATTACCCGTAACTCTGTCTAGATCCTTGTCGATGCCGAGACCGAGGCCGACGCTTGTTATAAGCCGAGACCATAAGATCTACCCACGGATCCAAGGACCGAAGATGCCTGGAACGCCAAGATCGCCTTTCGGACCCAAAGACTGATCCCGGCGTTCAAAGACCGATCTCCCGAACCCTCAGGGAACCCCAAGATCGTCGATACCCAATGTGTGACCCGTACCTAACCTGGCCTTATTTTATAAATTTCCATATATAAATTGTTGCATATTAAATTGTCATGATTGCATTCTTAACATGTGGTTTTGGGGGCATGATGCCGATTCACCTCATAATTAAATATGGAGACCATATGCGGGCGAATCTAGTCTAATATTGACTCCATTTAAATTTGTGTAGCGAACCGGTGCCACTATTTGACTTATTAAGACAACATTTAATTTGCGGGGTATCTAGACAACATAAACTACCTAAATAATTGTCGGGACCCCGGTTCCGCTTAATATTGCCTAATTGCATCGCACCTTTGCCATGTCAGACATCATACATGCATCATGCCCGATCTTTTGCCGTAGTATTAAATAGTGCATCCGGTGTTTGTTCTAGTGCTTTGCTTCTTCACGGATTAGGCCGATGAGTTGATGCGAGTGTCGATCCAATCTTCGGATAAACCTTCAGCAATGTTTTCAGGCGAGCATTCTACCCCTTTCTACCTATTTTACTTTTATAGTCTTTATTTCCTCCTGTTGATCTATTGCTATCTGTGTTGCGATGCAATATATTCCGTACCCCGTTATACTTCCCGACAG
The DNA here is from genome assembly GCA_030063025.1 of Avena longiglumis. NCBI lineage: Eukaryota > Viridiplantae > Streptophyta > Magnoliopsida > Poales > Poaceae > Avena > Avena longiglumis. The sequence continues at coordinate 128,300,193 of CP125975.1, read as the reverse complement.
CCCCTTATATTGCCATGGACACATCCTATTACCTGTTGTTTGGTAGGTAGTTGGACTTGCGAGTCGTAGTTGCTTGCTCAGGTGATGTGTCGCACCGTCGATCTTCCACAGTTGTTGGAGTAATGCCGCATGTTTAATGTTGGAGGTGATCATGGCTTTAAATACCGTTTAATAACTAAAATTGAAGTAGGTAAATAATGCATAGGCACAGGTGGGCAATAGATGTTATTTGGTTTTTAACCGTCCACTTGTGTCCCGTAGGACCCCGAGTACTTGATACCTGTTCTTTGAATATTCACACTATCCGCATGTGGGACCATGAATCCCCCTAACCCTAGCTTGAGTCATATTTAATTTCTTGGGGCCACAAAGTAGTTTGGGGATTTATTACTATCCTGTACTTATGCAATGATTATTCCATGCTTTACTGCTTTATTTACTATTGCGCGTGGAGCGCCTGTATTTTTTTGGAAACATGTGCCACGTTTTTGCGGTATCGACAATCCCAGTCACACTTTTGGGTTAGAAGTCGTTTACATCCGTCATCACAAACCTCTAGGTCCGTTTCGGAGCCGGCCAAATTCGTCGCGGGTTGCTTAGTGGGGTGCCCCCCTGAAATATTATATGAATCTTGCGGATTTTCTGTCGTGATGCCTCGTTGGGTTTTCATTTGGTTTTTTCCGAGGTTGATTGTGCGTGTGTTGCTATTTGTGCCCCCTGCAGGGTAAAACTTTCTGAAAGCTGTGTCCGCGGTTATGGACGACTTGGAGCATAGTATCTCGATCATAGACAACTATAACTAAAGTAGTGCTATAAATTTGACTTTATAATGACTAGTAATCAGCTTCACTACAACGGAATGGCTAAATAAAAGTACCAACAACTGCTGGGTTTTGGGATGTTTCATGCTATATGTATCTAACTAGTAAGTACTACAACTACAACGGAATGGTTAACTAAAACTGCCCAGTGCTTATTATATCAGGATGACTCATGCTATCTATATCTAACTAGTAATTGTCAACACCCGAATTTTTAATCCCAAATGTCTGTTATGCCATACATCGCAATCCCAGGATTACCATTTTTGCGAGACATAACAGATTTGGATATCACAGTACATCATCCATTACAAACCATACATAAGGTCTTACACAAATAAGGATCTCATGATCCAGTTCTTAATACAACTCAAGCAGCGGAATAACGTAATAGTAACGATAGCGTAGGCGAAGCTCCATCTTCGGGGTCACAGGCAATACTGACGATGGGAGATGATCCTAGTTGTCGTAACCTTCCTGCGATCCATCATCCTGGTACTCCTCTTCATAGTCTGGCCACGGGAATAGCCAGGGACAAAGCCATGAGTACTCTTTAAGTACTCGCAAACTAATACTAACAAGTTAAGGGGCTTTTTGTAGTAGGACACTAAGCTCTAGGGTTGTTTTGCAAAAAAACCAGATTTACCTCTACTAAGGTCAGAAGCAAAGAAAACTAGTTGACAGTTTTATAACACCTAAGTGGGAATTTGAATTTCATATCATAACTCTGTTGTGGTCAAGTCAAAGTCTCAATTCATTTCATAAGTCATTTTGAAAAATCTGACGGGGGAACAGTATGGCCACTCCAACTGTCCATAACCGCGGACGCGGCTATTCGAATAGTTTGACACTCTGCAGAGATTGTACACTTTCACCACAACATTCGATACATCCGTCAGGAACAAATCGTGAATTCACCATACTCACTATGCGGATAATCAATCCTAACCTTTCAATTACACGCCCTAGTATAGGCACCTCTCCTGTGAGTTTGGCCTCCCAACCATGACCAACTCTCATCTTGGGTACTGCACAGGTGGACAATCTTCACAAGGTAGCCTCAGCTCAGACCTTGGACGTGAGGGAACCCATACTAAGGTATATAAATTTCTAGTCAATCCCTACCCAATTTTCGGGTATTGTGGTTTTACGGTAAAATTGGAATGGTATCGCATCCAGACAACCATCAGTTTTATCAAGGGCTAAGGCTCATGCCTCAACATTTTCATCATCAAAATCATCTGGTGTTCGAGAACACAAGTCAAAACATTTCAGTAGAATGACTCATCATTCTAAGGTTTTCATAACCATTTCCACCAAGTATTCCCATCTAAAGTTGATCCAGTTTTATGCTTAGCACTATCATCTACAAGTGGGGGTAAGTACTAATGAGGGGTAGTAAACAGGTGGAGATTAATTAAGTTCAATCTCATGCCTTAGGATGACATCAAGATTATCTAACTTAGGCCAAATTTAATGCTCTTTATGCTACCTTCCCATATCTTTCTAGTATTTACAATTCACTATGTAAACTCTAAGAGAAAGCTTTCATAAATAAATAAAGTATAAAGCTTGTAAGTAAAACTAGGATTGGGTATCATCAAATGTGTCTAATCAAGCCTGCTTAATGCATTGCATAGGTCATCTAACTTTCATAGTTGCAAGTGTTAACTTGCAAGGTTTCAAGTATTGTCTTGCATAGGTAAGGTAACTTGCAAGTGTTAGCTTGCCTTGAGCAGAGCAGTGGTTGAAGTTCTCCTCAGCTTCTTCCTCGTAGTATCCTCCTTCCTCCTCGTATCCTTGGTCGGTACTAGTGTCTATAAATAAATACGAGGTACACAATCACCAAACAATACTTAACTATTTTCAATCATCACACAAAGGTGCACTATAGATGATCTAGCATCATCACTTAACATTACAAGATTAAAACATTTGCCTTATTTATTTTAATTTGAGAAAAGTAATTTCTACTCATTGAAAAACTACTTAAGATTTAATATTCTCCAACTTAAACATGGGATCATGTTGACACATTTCATCACCACATATTTCAGTACATGGGAATGTGATTTAAAGTGGTGTCACAATTTAATAAGGTTTAACCTTTTATTTTAAATAAATAAAGTGACTAGAAATGCCTATGTGGCATTCTTTTATTACTTGAACAATATTCCTGTAAGTAAACCCATATGTTTTTATATATTTTGAAAGGTATGATCAAATGTGATTTTTGAGAGTTGGAATCAACTCAAAATCTCTTATGGTTGAATTTTGAAAAATGTTTGAATGCATAAAAGCTTCTGACTTGTTATTTTTACCAAGGTTGATCTATAGATCCAAATGATCTGAATCCAACAGGCTTGTATTAAGCATTTCAGTACCTTTCTAACAAAATTGGTTTCATGCATTTTGGTTCATTAAATCAAGCTAGGTTGATTTTTGAATCTATATACAAAACTGTGTTTGAATTAAAACGGAAAAATCTAAATTCAAACTGCTGGGTTGCGCGGGAGACGCTAATGGGCCATCCTAGTGTCACTCCGCAGCGCGGGGCTCAGCTGACAGGGGGGTCTAGCATTCAGCGGCTCATAACGCGCGAAGCGGTACGGGGCTGTGTGGGTCGTTGGATTAGAGTGGGGATCGACGGCTGGGGATCGTTGTCGACGACAGGCCTGTCGCCGGCGAGCTCTAACCCTAGCATCTCAGTGGGAGTGCATAGGGGCCGTACCAGGGCTCCAGCAACGACGGCGAGGCGGGCAAACGAACGATGGTCGACGGCAAGCTCAGGGACGGTCGAGGCAGCTCCGGGGGTGGTCACAATCAGCGGCGCCCTTCTCCTCTAGAGGCGGCCTGCTCCGGTGCAATTCCGGCGAGCTGCTGCTCCCCGTGCTCTTTCTAGAGGTGTGGGACGATCAGTGAAATGAGGGGAGCGGAATGGTGTGCTTCAAACGGCTGGGGGTGGCCTCCTTTTATAGGCTCGACAGCGAGACCGAGAGGGATGGGCAGGCGATGGTGGCAACATGGCTACGGGCTGATAGCGGCATGGCTGAGGGTGGCGATCGACGCACGGTCTCCTGGCGGTGCTCTAGGAATTCAATGCGGGCTTCGGAGCGGTGGTAAACGATCGGGCGAGGCTAGCACTCTGAGCGGCAGAGGCGGCGTCTTCGATGGCGAGCGGTGGCTATGAGGCGTTGGACGACGAACGGGGATGTCTGGCGTGCTCCTTGGGTCTAGGCCACGCGGTGGGCACGGGCTGCGGTCGAGGGGCGGCGTGTGCACGCGTGCCGGGTGCGGCGCTCTGGCGCGTGCTCGGCATGTCGTTGTGGCACTGGGCGCGGAGCGTTCTTGGTGGTCCATGGCTCGCCTTGGCTCGGGAAGGGGACAATGGGCGGCGGTGAGGTGCTGGCTAGCTCCTAGACATGGCGAGAGAGGGGGAGGTGGTCTGCTGCGGCGGCGACCAAGTTGGCCGGCGACGTGGGCTCGGTTTGGTGTATTAGACCTATTATTTATAAGCTTTGAGACTAAAGTTAACTTTAAAAAGGTAAGTACACTTAAGATGTAATATGTTTTAATCATTCCCATGTTTTAGAATTACGATAGGTATAACTAAGTTGTGGAATTATTCACTTTCTATTTAAGTGAATGATTAGATTAAATTTATTTTGTTATTATGAAAAGAATATGTATTTATTTAATGGAAGCATAATTAGATGATCTTAGTAATTTGTTATAATTTGAAGTAATGTTAATATTGGTTAAGATATAATGATTATTCACCATATTATATATATGAGTGATACCCAATGTTTTAATAAGATTTTTTTAAGAATATTTTAAAGTTAAAAGTTATACTTAAGTTTCATTATGAATTCAAGTTATGGGTTTGGAATTAGTATTAAGACACTAATTTCTCAAGGTTTTATAAGTATTGTGATTATTTCTTACTTAAGAATTGTTTTTAAAGAATTCACAAAATAGTTATTAGATAAGGATTTATTATTAATATTAAAGACTTTTTAATAATATATTTAATATTTTTCTGGTGTAATATATTTACTCAAGTCCTTAAAAATGATTTTTATTTCATTTTGAAGTATTATTTTATGTTTATAAAATTCCATAAAGGATTAATTGTATTTAAATATTTACTTCAAATTTTATTTATAAAAGAGTGGAGTTAGTATTTTTTTAAATAGTGGATTTATTTTTATACATAAAAATGATTTTTATTTATTTTTAGGGATTTTCCTTATTTAATGATATTTCATTTAGGATGTAATGGTGTTAATATTTCTCTACATTTTATTTATATTAACAAGTAAGATTATAATTTTCCTATGTATATATTATTCTTGTGGTCATTCTGATATATCATATGTATTTTTGGGATTTTTCTACATTTTTCCAGGGCTTGAATACTATTAAGGGTATTTTGGTAATTTTACAATTTATCTTTTTATTTTCTTTAAGTTTGGTTTACTTGTTTTGGGAACATGGGCCTACCTGGCCTAGCTAGATCAGGCTCGGGGTCACCTTGGCCCCGGCCCCTCTCTCCCCTCGCGACAACCACGCCCACATTCAACACACGCAAGCACACACGCTTCGGCCCCCTCCTGGCCGCTTGCGATGCCGCTATCGCCGCCGCCTGCCTCGCCGGCCCTCGCCGGCATCTCCCGGCGTCGCTATGCCTTTCTCCCTCCTTCGATTCCCCTCTACTGGGGTGTCCAGTACCCGTGTGCCCTTATCCTGGGAGAAACCCTAGCCTCCCAATGTGTACGTCGCCGCCTGCCGTTGCTCCGGCCGCCGTCGACTGCATCTGACAGAGCTGCTCGCCGGTGATGCTTTGCCTCCCTATCCTCTCTCAATCCCTCTCTTCCTCAGCCTGGTTCGGCTCTAATGCGTGCGCCTGTGAAACCCTAGCCTCGATTTGACTTACCGGCACGGCTTCCTAGTTCCCGTGCCTCCTGATGCTACTCGAGGAAGGCCACTGGCACCTCCGTGCCAACCTTATTCAGCTGCTATCGCCCTCCCTTGGTGTTGCGGTGTTGCGGCTATGGTTGCTGCTAATACTAATTACTGATGCCAGAGGGACGGCAATAATGTCTGCAACCCTGGTGCCCTCTCTCTCGATTCCGAACCTGGTGGAATAATGCCATGGACGCAATTCCGGTGTCGGCACTTTGCTACTCCCTTGTATGGACAAGGTGAGTTCTTTGTTGTGACCAGCCATTGGGCTGATGACCCAGTTTGGTGGTTTGTGGTGTTTCTTTTGAACCAATTGATAGTGTTGGGAGCATACTCGTCTTAATGATGGTTTGGTGATGCTATTATCAATATACTTAGGACTTGCCTGGAATATAAGGGATATTACTAAGTGATATGCTACTATTTGGATGAATAGTCATCCCCCAACAGATGTTATTTGGTGATATTTATACTATTAATTTGAATGATTATAACTAGTAGCTTGATTAATCCACTTACAATTTTTGGAAGAAGAACTGGATATTATGTTACTTGAATCAAAATGATTCCTAAGAAAAGATGGATAAGAAGATGATTTGGTACACTGTTGTGGTTTGCAGATGGAATGATGTGCCATATGTGGATTGCCCATATGGTAATAATTATTATGATTCCAGAATTTATAATCAGGAAGATGATTGGTTGATGGTTACACTGCCTTAGTGGCTTCTCTTGACTGGATTATTTTTGTGGTGCCTCCATACAGGAGTATGCACAGAATAACTTCAGGTAGGATAATCTGCTGCTTATACAGCTAAGCAAAAATATTTAAACCTGAATGCTTGTGATGCTGGTATGAAGCATAGTTCATATTTAAATTGTTTCCCTTCATTGTTTAGCCCTGCCTAGGATGCAAAAGCTGAGGCTTTGATGATGTTTGGGTATTACAGTTACTACTTGCTTAATAAAATTATCCAATGATGATCTAGTACTCCATTTGAGTACAGATCTGAGGATTTTCTATTGGCCCTATCCATTCTAAGCTGCAAGGGTAAGAACAGATACTTAATCATGAGATTAGATGGATACCATGTTGTTGTAGCTGATTTTTTATGCTGGTAATTTGGTTGGGATAAGATCTACTGTTATTGGTCTTGATTATTGATTGTGGTGGTGAGTTGCTCCTTCTATGGTTGCCTTTTGTGGGGAAAGTTCTTTACCTGGTGGATGCTTATTCATTTACTTGAGATGATTTTGGATGCAAATTCATATCTTGGAAATCCCTGGCCAATGAAGCAAGATACTAAGGCAAAATTTTATTTAAGAACAGATACTAAGATTTGGAGATCTTTGTATGTCTCTATGATGATTTTGCAAATCAACCCTTTGCAATACTGAGAGTACCACCAGACCTAATCCAGCTAGATCAATTCTAGTTGAAGGGTAGGTGGATTTGGTTGCTACACTTCTCTTTTTCTTAACCCTCAAAGATGTCATTTCAAAATTGAATAAGAACAGATGCTACAAGATCTAGCTTTATTCCCATCTACCTTATTGTTTGTAGTGTTGATAGATGAGGTGGTGCTGGAGGCTTGTACTTGTGATGGATCTTGATCAGTTGCTACTATACCTTGATATCCTGCTCACCTTTACTGCATCATCCACTACAGCAGCCATAGCCTGGCCTTCTCCACCTTGTCCTTGCCATTGGATGGCTTCTTGCAGCAACCATGGTGTAAGTAATGTGGTGGTGATCTGGCTAATATCTTGGTTGATGAGATAGGGATGAGTTGATATGAATCTGATGAGAACTAATGATAAGATGGTTTCTTGCTGTTCTGAGTGTTGTAGCTAGTGTTTAGCAGAGTATCCTCACTCTTCTTCGACTGATACTTATCCCCTGTCCTGATTGCTTCTTGTGTTGACAGCACCACATACTTGCATGTATGTGAGAGCTGCTTGCACTGTTCTGGATCAGTGCAAGGCAAAAATATCTTACTTCCCCTCTTCTACTTCTACTTTTCTGGTGAAACTTGCCCCATAAATTACTGCCAATGAGGTTGTACTCAGGCAATTTATCTGATTAAGGACAGATACTATGAGTTGGTGAAACTTGCCCATTTTTAAGATTAGCTCAGTGATGTGCTGAACAGTGCATTACACTGTAAAACTGAGAGCACTACTTTCACCAAACTAACCCCCTCTTTAATTTACTACTAGTTTTGTTTTGCAGGTATAAAAGAGGATGAGAAGATACCAGATTTAGTTTAGGTTTTCTTTCTTTTATTTCTTTTAATTATTATTGTAATTTATTTTCTGTTTGAATAATGTAAAGACATTGTATGGTTGTATCTTATTTAATAAAGTTATTTGTTTTATATTTCATTTGTAAAGACAATGTAATACTATATAATATTAATAAAGCTTAATGTTTCTTTCTATTTGTAATCAAATTCTTGTAATATTCATATCTTGTTTATGATTATAAACTCAATTTTTATTGTAAATCTTTTTCCTTTTGTGTTTGAATTTCAATTATTGTGTATAATTGTAAATACTGTATCTTAATCATAAATAAAAGTTCACACTTTATTGATTATTACAATTTAATTTCCAATTATTATTCCATTTCAAATTCTTTTAAAACTCAAATTCACCAAGTGAATATTCAAATTTGTATTTCCTTCCCCTCCAACACAAAAGTACAATAGAGGTCATGTCGAAATCCATCACACCTGTCCTGGTGTTTCCATCAGAACAAGAGAGATCTCGATCCCTCTACAGCTCTTTTAAGTTTTACGCGAAAATTCCCCGGATTTTCTTATGCATGAATGCAATGCACAGCCCTGTGTCCTCTTTATTTCTAGGTTCTAATCCTGGGATGTTACAGGAGAGTCTACATACCAGCAGACCTCATTTGATTGGGGCGCGTCTTCTTCTTCATCGCAGGTTCCTGACTATGATCATTCCTATGATGACCCACCAGCATGGGGGTACTATCCGCGTTATTGTGCCCCACTTAGGCCAAAAGCCTAAGCTTGGGGGAGGTATACCGACGTCACACTCATATATATATATATATGTATATATATATCATGTTCTGTCGGTTCTTTGTATATCCATTGTTTCGCTTTCTTTTTGGTTTTTGTTGCTTCTTTCTAAAAACCCAAAAATACCAAAACAATTTTCGTTATTTCTCTTGGTTTGTTTCTTTGTTTCTTTGCTTTGGTTTGCCTTAAAAGAAAAATCCAAAAATATTTTTCTTTGTTTGGTTTTCTTTTTTTTTGTTTGGCTTTTCTTTGTTTGCTTGTTTCTAAAAAATCGAAAACACCAAAAATATTTGTTGTTCTTCTTTGGTTTTGTGATTTCTTTGTAGGGTTCAACCGTCCTCAATGGAGCTTGGTTTCATGTTATTATTCAAGTCACACAAGTGAAGGGCAATAATGAAGATTAAGACAACTTGAGGTGTGGTAAGAGGCTGGTAACGAACTCTATTTGTGTCATTTTTCTACATATACTCATCATTGTGAGCATGCTTAGCCTGTTTGTGTAAGGTGTATGTCATTATGGATGCTTAGTAGTTCTTGCTTGTTTATGATTATCTCCATCTTGCTAATAGTTTGTAGCATGTCATATGAATGTTTGCTTGCATTGTTTTATTCATACTTTGGTATGATATTGTGGTATCCTCCTCTGACTGTTCATGTGAATCGACTTGGCACATGCTCGCGCATGCATATGACTAATCAATAGTCAGTAAGCCTCAATGATTTATTTTGCCTCAGACCTCTTGTATCACTTTCATGCCATAGTTAGCCCTGTTTTGTTGCAAGCATGATTATGACAGCTATTGCTCTCTCGTTTGTCGCTCCCTCTCTATTGCTAGAGTTCACTTGCACTAAGTACGTGCTCTACTTGTGTTTGCAACTCCCCAAAACCAATATTGCCAGCTGTGTCCACCATACCTACCTATTAGCATCATTTGCTATTTCAGTGCATATTCCATATGCCGTGTTTTCTTCCAAAATAAAATGTTTGTCTTTTGTTTACGGATGTCGACAATGTGAAATAAAAGGGGAAGTTGTTAGTTCATGGAGTTTATACATTGTGTTAGAGAAACGCCTGGGCCGCTAGCCTAAGCCATGCCTCATCATGGTGGAAACTTGCAGCATCACCATAATGAGCATCTATGAAGCTTCCTCAATAAAAAGATATGCATATGGTAAATAAAAAGATTGCTGAGATGCTCATTGTCTGCTTGCCTTGTCATTTTGGTTATGGGAAAGCTCCTGTACCATGTGCAAGGGGTACCCTGTTGGCGGTTCTCGATGATATGCATGTATTTACAATTACAAGAACTTTCAGGTGACCAGAGTTGAGTAGCATGTGGAGCGACCCTCGTACTCAAGGGACTTGGGATTTCCAGTTTATGGTCTGTCAAGCATATGATTCAGAGTGGACCTCACTTTCACCTTAACCAAATGAAGATGCCTATGATAAGGGCAATGAGAGCTCAGAGCTAATGAGTACCTTCCTTTCAGCATTTGGGAAGCCTTTCAAACCTTCACAAAACCGTTTTCTCAACCTTGTTGAGTCACCACTTATTCTATGAGCACCTTCTTGAGAGCATAGTTGTCATTCTTGTGTTTGTTCCAAAACTTGGTTAATTATGTCATTATTTTGATGCTTGTATCTCTGATATATTTACTTCTAGTCTTCATGTGAACTTCAGAGGTGCCTTGGCATTTATATTGTGCTCTTAAAAAAAGGCAAGGGAGATAGCACTCTATCATACCTTATTATGAGAATTGCAATGTTGCTTATGATTATGTTCCATGCTACTTATATTATTGAGTTGGTTTCTCTTCATAGCTTGCAATGACTATTAAGTAGACTTAGTTGCATACTCTTTATTATGAATTGTCTAAGCATCTACTCCTGTGCTGAGAATATTTACATCATATGAAGCATTGTGTTCGTGAAAGTTCTTTTATCGCACTCAGTTTTCAACTGAATTTCTTGAGGACAAGCAATAAGCTAAGCTTGGGGGTGTTGCGTCCAAAACGTATCTACTTTCTCAAACACTTTTCTATTGTTTCTTCTCTAAACTTGTGTGATTTGGATACAACTAACACGGACTGATGCTGTTTTCAGCAAAATTACCTTGGTGTCTTGTTTTTGTGTAGAAAATGAACTATCAGGAAAAATCCCGGAAAATATGCCAAAAATTATATTTCACCAGAAGATCCACGGAGCCATAAGAAGAGACGGAGGGGAGGCCTGGGGGGCCTAGACCCACCCCAGGCGCGAGCCCACCTAACCCCGCGTCTGGGTGGGGTGTGGCCACCCCAGGCAGCTCCTCGGCCTCCCTCTGCGCCTATAAGTTGCCTTTTGACCTAAAAACCGAGGGGGGTTCGATATTTTTCCAGAAAGAGTTCCTCTCCACCGCCGCCACCAGAAACCAAGATTCGGATCCAGAAACTCCGTTCTGGCACCCTACCGGGACGGGGAATTTGGAGAGGATCATCACCATCATCATCACCAACACATCTCCATCAACCACCGATGTTTCCCTCATCCATGAGTGAGTAATCCCCCGCTGTAGGCTTGGGGATGGTAGGGATTGGATGAGTTCTATCATGTAATCGAATAAGATTTTTAGGGCATAGTGCCTATTATCTCTATTAGTGCTATTTGACTTTGTTGCAACTTGTTGTGCTTAATGCTTGTCACTAGGTCCCGAGTGCCATGATCTCAGATCTGAACTTATTATTGAATCATTATGATAGTATTGTTTGTGATCTTATCTGCAAGTTGTTTACACATATCATTGTCCGGATCCAAAGGCCCCAAAGTGACAATAATTGGGACAACCGGAGGGGATGGATGTGGTGTGAGGATCACATGTGTTCATGGAGTGTTAATGCTTTGCTCCGGTGCTCTATTAAAAGGAGAACCTTAATTACCAGTAGTTCACTAGAGGCCCCTCTGCCACGGGCTGGCTCGACAAAAGATGCCGTGCAAGTTCTCATTGCGAGCACGTATGACTATATTTGGAGCACATGCCTATGATTGTTTAGTACTTGGATGCTGGTTATTATTTATCTGTAATGCCCTAGATCTTGAAGTTACTTGTTTATACTCGTCCATGCAACGCCCATCTATCCATCCCTATGCCTACTGACGAGGTTTAATCTCATCAATGCCCATTGTTATGGACTTGAGTTTTGGAGAAGATGGGGATGCTAGAGATCGTGGAACGGTTAACAGACAAGCAACCAGGGGACACGAGATTTACCCAGGTTCAGGCCCACGGAGGGAAAACCCTACTCCTGCTTGTCTGCTCTTGATTACGGCAGAACCGAAGGTTACAGGGTGCGCAGATTCGATCTGGCGTGAGGTGCGTATGCGAGAGTATGAGTCGAGAGATCTAGGATGTGCCCTCCTGGCCTTTATATAGACTTAGGCAGGTCTCGGGCATAGTCCTAGTCGGTTACAAGTTCTAGGGTTTTACCCCTTTGAATTTCCTATCTATGCTAGTCTTGCTCTCCAAGGATCCGAAGGCGTCATGGGCCTTGGCCACCCGAAAATCTTCATGGGCCAGTGTATGTCTGCTATGGTCCTTCCTTGGGCTGGACCAGGTATGCTGAAGTCATGTACCCATAGGGTATAACCATGTCAGTAGCCCCCGAGTGATCAGTCGAATCGTAGATTCGGCTGAGGACTCTTCAATCCTTCGGGTGCAACTAGGCGTTAACAACATATGTGTGTAGGGATTGTTGATACATGTGCCTGACTCACTTGACGGATCAGGGTCAGCTAACTGTCTTAGGACGAAACAACATGATCTTCATCAGGTTCGAGTCCCTTAACTTGAACCCAGAACATATGCTGGCGTAATTCGACTCAGGCCGCGGATGACTTACAGGAGTAGAATTCCAGTGTTTTTAATTGATGTACCCAACGCGTCCGTCGGGATTTTTCATCACGCATGTTGGCATGGATTCATACTAGTAGAGCGCAGTCGTGTACGTTGCCAAGCCATCATATGATATCTGCAGGTCTTATCTTTGCGTCACAGACGCAACATCCGAACATTTTTCACCACGGAGGTGCTTCGGGTGGCCAAGGAGATTGTCGCTCACTCAGCGTTTTGTTGGGGCAGAGTTGCCAAAAAATTTTTGCGTGCTGATCCGAAAGATCGCAGTTGAATATTTCATAGGGTGCGCGACCAGCGCTCCCTATGGGAGTAGCCCCCGAGTGTCTGTTCGAGTCGTAGACTAGAGCAGAGACTGTAGTTCCATCATTGTTTAGTTGTTAAGTCCGTAGGACACGAAAATTTTCGGATGCTTAAATTCATCCTCCCTATGGGAGTAGCCCCCGAGTCCGTAGTGGAGTCGTAGACTCGACGTAGGACTCGAAGAAATTCTTTGTCTTTTATTCATCTTCCGGGTGCGCGGCCAGCGCTCCTGATAGGAGTACCCCTCGAGTATTTAGTCGAATCAAAGATTCGAGTGAGTACTCTTAGATGTGGAGCCGAAGAATTGTAGTTGGTGCTAGTATAGCTTTTGATGACATCAGTGCTGACGATCAAATGACCTCAAGCGTCTGCTACGCCAGAGATGACTTGACTGGACGAACGTGGGTCCCACTTGCTGACTTTGAATTGAACATTCACGCGCGGCGTGGAGATAATTACGGCGTCTCCTCAATTTCCGCGCATAGTGGACGGCGTGGTAACGACGGTTCGTTGTGATGTTGACACGTGTACGGTCAGATATGCCGTTGGCGTTAGGTCTTCTGGATGGACGGCTGCTGTGCGTCGTCTTCGCTGTTTTGGCTGTTGTCGTTGCGGCGGTCGGTGTAGCCGGCCGCGACCATGTCGGGTCCATCGCGGTCCTCGTAGATGCGCGATATCCTCTTGCTGCGGCGTTCCCATCTGCGGCCGTAGTCGTCCTCTTCATCCGATTGTGCTCGGTGAATGAAATCTTCGCCGTCAGCCCACCTGTTGGCGATGTCCATGAGGTGGTCGAGTGTCTTGGGCTTGACGCGCCCAAGTTCCTCCTTGAAATATTAGCGTTTTACGCCATCTCTGAAGGCGTAGATGGCCCTCTCCTCGGAGATATGTGCAGCGGAGTTCTTGGTGGTAGACCAGCGTAGTATGTACGAGCGAATAGATTCGCTCGTTCTCTGAGTGCAGGCTCGCAACTCTTCGATTGAGGCGGGCCTCTTGCTGGTGCCCTTGAAATTTCGGATGAAGCTGTAAGCTAGTTCCTCCCAACTTCGGATGGATCCTGATGATAGGCTGCCGAGCGGACCAGCGCGTGCACCGTCAATGCGGTGAAGGCATTGCATGGCGGTTTCTTTGTTACCGCCGTGCAGCTTGACGGATGACAGATGGTCGCTGAGCCAAGATTTTGGATCTTGCGTGCCGTTGAACTTCGGAGTATCCGAAGGAAGCTTGAAATTGTGTGGCATCTGTGTTTGCCAAACAGATCTGCTGAAGCATCGAGCTCCGCAGAGTTCTCCTTCATCTTCATCCATCTCGGACTCGGATGAGCATGCGCGTTTGGCTCGCGCTTTGTCGATTTTGCGCTGTGTAAGCGCGTCTCTGGTGTCGTAGTCGCGTTTGTGGCGATGCGATCTCTTCTTCCTTCGAGGAAGGTCGTGCTCCTCCTCCTCTTCGGATGAAGGGGTGGGGCTCCGGTCGCGCCTGGACGGAGCTTTCTTCTTCGGCTCCGCAGGAGCGTCTTCGTGGAGCACAGCTCCAACGAGTCCGAGTTCGGTGAGTGCGGACTTATGCATGGCTCTTTTCGGGTCCCCTTCCGGAGGTTGGTGGGCCGCGAGATACCCAGTGGCTGCCATGATCGCAGCTTGTGGTGTCTTCGGGATGATGTTTTCGTCGGCATCCATATCCATGAACGATGTGTGGAGAGTTTGGGTCACATCACGGCGCTCCTTGGGATCCATGTTCTCCACCCGTGAGCGGTTCTTGTTTCCCTGGTTTCCGTTCTTGCTAGAGCCGGGTGCCATGGCGGAGAGCGCAGCTCGTCGCGCGCTGGACTCAGAGGCTGCTTGCTTGCATTTGTCGAGCGTCTCCTGCATCTTGACTTTCTTCTTGTGGTCCTCGATGAGGAGGTAGTGGTATGCCATCAGTAGGTCACGTGGGGAGTCCACAGGCAGGACTATGTCGCCTGCGACGGCACGGCGTGCCTGGACCCATCCTTCTTTGCTAAGTTGGATGACGTGGCCGTTGTTTTCCCCTTCGGGTGGGGGGGACTGGCTTCTTCTGTTCCCGCCGTTTCCGCCATTTCTGTCCTGCGGGTTAGGGTTCGTGTTGGGCAGCGGGTTAGGCGTTTGCTGCTCCTGGATGACCGCGACGCATTGGTAGCGCTCGTAGATCGATCCGCTGCTGCCGCAGCTTTCGGATCCGGAACCGTAGGTCCCTTCATCCAAAGGTGGATCGCACAGATCGGAGTTGCAGCTGCTGCTGTCGTAGAACTCATCTGTCGATGGTGATGTGCGCAGCACGGGGTGTGTAGCCCATGAGGCGGGCCTGATTGACGCAGACGGTACCCGCCAGAAGGCGGAGGTGCGGTTGTCCCACAGGCGAGCTCCCAAAAAATTTCGAGTCCGTCGCCTACGGGCTCGAAATCCTTCATGGTTGCCGACGAGTGGGCGGTGAAGTCGAAAGCACCGAAGAGGAGGTGATTCTCCGTCGCTGCGGAGTTGTAGATCGATCGGGTCGGGACCGTCACGATCGCACAATCAGCAGCCCCGATTCCCACAGACGGCGCCAATTGACGAGGTTTAATCTCATCAATTCCCATTGTTATGGACTTGGGTTTTGGAGAAGATGGGGATGCTGGAGATCGTGGAACGGTTAACAGACAAGCAACCAGGGGACACGAGATTTACCCAGGTTCAGGTCCCCGGAGGGAAAACCCTACTCCTGCTTGTCTGCTCTTGATTACAGCGGAACCGAAGGTTACACGGTGCGCAGATTCGATCTGGCGTGAGGTGCGTATGCGAGAGTATGAGTTGAGAGATCTAGGACGTGCCCTCCTGGCCTTTATATAGACTTAGGCAGGTCTCGGGCATAGTCCTAGTCGGTTACAAGTTCTAGGGTTTTACCCCTTTGAATTTCCTATCTATGCTAGTCTTGCTCTCCAAGGATCCGAAGGCGTCATGGGCCTTGGCCACCCGAAAATCTTCATGGGCCAGCGTATGTCTGTTGTGGGCCTTCCTTGGGTTGGACCAGGTATGCTGAAGTCATGTACCCATAGGGTATCACCATGTCACCTACCGCACTCGAAACCTACTGTTAGCGTTATTGTTACTATTGTTCCTGTTACTGTTGTTGCTGTTGCTACTACCAAACGGTTGCTACTGATAAACTTCTGTGAGTAAGAACTATTTCCAGGTGCATCTGAACTAACAACTCAGTTGTTAAGGCTTGCAAGTATTCTTTGGCTCCCCTTTTGTCAAAGCAATAAATTGGGTAATACTACCCATGAATACTGTTGCGATCCCCTACACTTGTGGGTCATAATTGAGCAAGGATACAACTATAGATATAGAGAGGAGAGGGAGGGAGGAGGCGCATAGAGGAGGGAGGAGAGCTCCCAACTCGTGGCATTGGTTTTGTGTGCTTCCTCTTTCAAGGGGGGGCACCCTTACACCCCCACCAAGGAAACCCTGAGGCAACCAATGGGGGTAAGGGGTGGTGGCCAAGGAAAGGAGGGTATCCCTAGGGAGACCCCAAACCCTAACCCTGTCCACCGACCGAGGGAGGGGGCAGCCCTAGGCGCATGGGCCCTTCCCCTCCTTTGGTTACCCTCATGGGCCCTTTTTCCCTAGGAAGTTTGGCCCATTAGTGGAATACCCTGTCAAATTATATTTTTAATATTAACTACATTAATTAATATGTAAATACATATTAAAAATCCGATTTAGCCCGAAACACCTTTTGATTCCCCTTAGTTCTCATTTCAACATCTTTGGAACTCCCCGGAACAATTATAGTCCTCTCATGGAACTTTTCCGGTTCCCTTCTTTCTCCAAATAGCTTCGGATCTCTCTCCGCAGAACAATTTCGGCTTTATCTACTCTGATTCCAACTTATAGATGCTCTCTAGCTCATCGTACCCTTAAGTGTATTTCTCCACATCTTAGGAATAGCACAGACATGATCTCCATCAATGATCAATAGCAGTACTAGGATGCCCATAATTATCCATATGCATTCCACGATGACAATGTCGTTGCAACCGTAAATTTTGAGTCTTATTCTTTTTGTCTCTGCGATACTTGTATTGTCCGAGGCTTGATCAATGACATCTCCATATTGGGTTCAACCACGTTACCGACAATAACTTCTTTACTTGATCCAATAAGTGATTTCCCCATGACCTAGTCACACGCTATGTAGCTTATGGATATAATTTATCCGAGTGGGCCAGAGTATCTTCTGTCACGCGGATGGACAAATCTCGCTCTTTACGCATACGCCTCTACCTACCCCTCTGAATACCCAAACACATCGTTATGATCACCGTTTAACCGTCTGACGTTAGATGCTATCAAAGTATTCTCTGGTGAAAGTGATTAAATATGGTCTCACGGTCTAAGGAGCAAGTCATTACATTTCCTAATCATCATAACCTAAACTATGTGACATGATTGTGAAGCCTTTGGATACGCCCTTAATTACATAAAAGACATAGACCCTTCCATAATGACTCACACGATATCCATGATTGAAGATTCTAAACCGTTTGTTGACAATCAATTGAGATTGAATCATAAAAGGAAAGATGTAGTAAGAAAGGAAGTTATACTTATGTTGTATAGCGATATTATCTACCCAATCCAAGATAGTAAGTGGGTGAGTCCAACTCAATCCATACCTAGGGAAGGATGTATAACCATAATTAATAATGATAAGGATGAATTAATCTCGAATAGAACAATAGCAGGTTATAAGATGTGTATTGACTTCAGAAAGTTAAACAAAGAAACCATAAAAATTCTCAAGCAACTGCCTCTCATTAATAATATTATGGAAAGGATGTCCGCTAACTCTTATTTATGTTTTCTTTATGGATACTGTAGATATTATCAAATAGCTATTCAGACTGAAGATCAAGAAAAAACCACTTTTACCAGCCCCTATGGAACCTATGCTTATCGACTAATGCCTTTTGGTTTGTGTAATGCAACTACTAATTTTCAAGAGTGTGTTTTGAAAATATTTGACAATTTCGTAGAAAGTTCCATGGAAGTCCTTATGGACTACTTTATTGTTTATGGGACTACCTTTGATCAATGCCTATATAATCTTAATAGATTTTTCCAGCGATGCAGACAAACCAAGATGGTTCTCAATTGGGAGCGTTGTCGCTTCATGGTAAGGGAAGGTATAGTTTTAGGGCATAAGGTTTATGAAAAGAACATTAAGATTAATAAATCAAACTTGATCACCATAGAAAAACTTCCAATTCCGCAAGATATAAAGGGGGTAAAGAATTTTCCTGGGCATGCTGGATTTTATAGGCGTTTTATTAAAGATTTCGCTAAATTAGCTGCCGCTTTAACTCGTCTATCGGATAAATACACCCTTTTTTCTTTTTATAGAGATTGCAATGATTCTTTTGAACAGTTAAAGAAAGCACTGATTTCTACACCAGTCATTCAACCACCAAATTGGGATGAACCATTTGAAATTATGTGTGATGCTAGTGACTATGATATTGGAGATGTTATAGGATAAAGAGATGGATTGAATCTTAATTTCATCCAGTATCGAAGTCGAGTTTTTAACGAAGATCAAAAGAACTATGCAACAACCGAGAAATAATTTCCAGCTGTTGTTTTTGGCTGTGATAAATTTAGACACTACATTATCAACTCAAAAGTAATAGTTCATACTGATCATCAACCTTTAAGACACCTTCTAGCTGATAAAGACGCTAAGCCCCGATTAACTAAATGGGTCTTGCTTCTACAAGAATATGACTTGCAAGTAGTAGATAGGAGAGGAAAGGATAATCTTGTTGTTGACCATTTGTTACGAATGGTAAAGACAAGCTTGAAAGAGCCCCACGTACGAGGACTGGCGAAGAAATCGAGGAGCTTCTGAATAATTGGGAAGAATGCCCTGTGCTAGGAAAGAAGCGACCGAGGACAAAGCTTCTTCTGGGTGTATGGAAAGCGAGGACTGTTTTCTGGGACCTGTCGTACTGGAATGTCCTCCACACGCCCCATAGCCTCGATGTAATGCACATCACAAATAATGTTATCGAGATTCTGTTTAGCACTCTGATCAACATGCTGGAGAGGACCAAGGATGTGCCGAAATCAAGAAACGACCTGAAATTGCTTGGCATCAAGAAGAAGCTTAAGTACCCTAATAGTGATGATGATGCCGATCAAACGGAAGGGACTCAAGGTTGTCGCAAAAGGGTTAAGGAGAATGAGGTGGTTGTGCTTCGCGCTGCCTACTTCACTCTGTGTCAGGAGGAGATCGAGCAGTTTTTCAGGTGCCACCTAGAGTCAAAGTTCCTCACGATTACTCGGGAAAGATAAGTAGATATATTGACGTAGAGAACAAGAGGTTCATCGGTATAAAGTCCCATGACTGTCACATGCTGATGACACAGATATTTCCAGTTTCCGTACGAGGGATAATGGACGAGCATGTCCATGAGACACTGTTTGGCCTGTGCAACTTTTTCGACGTCATCTCTAGGAAGTCGATCGGCATGAAGCAGCTCGACAGGATATATGAAGAGATCGTGGTGATACTATGTGAGCTCGAGATTTACTTCCCACCCGCATTCTTCGACATCATGGTGCATCTGCTTGTCCATGTCGTGGATGACATCATCGAGCTCGGGCCGACATTCCTGCACAACATGATGCCGTTTGAAAGGCTGAACGGTGTCATCAAAGGGTTCGTTCGTAACAGGTCCCATCCAGATGGAAGCATAGCCAAGGGCTTTATGGTCTACGAGTTCATCTCTTTCTGCTAGAACTATCTAACCATCGAGAACGAGGATGTTGGAATACCCACCAAGAAGCACCTTGGCAGGCTCGCTGGGTATGGTCACCGTGAGGGCCACCGCTCACTGCATGTCGGCATTGCTAACTGACGCGCCGACTTTGGCAGGGCACACTGAGTCGCGCTACAACACATTGAATTGGTCAGCCCTTGGGTAGAAGAGCACAAAAGCTTGATTGAACAGGAGTACATGGATAGGGCCCGCCCGAGGAAGAAAGGATACGTAACAAGAGAGCACAACTCCAGCTTCATGGGTTGGTTCAAGAAAATGCTACTAGACAATCCCCCGCAAACGCCTTCTACGGAAGATCAATAACTCATATTCTCCTTATCACAGGGCCTAGCGCATCACATAAAGACCTATCCGTCGTACGACATCAACGTTTACAGATTCTACACCGAGGAAAATGACATGAATAGCAAATATCAAAACTCAGGAGTAACTATGATGTCCTTCGCTGATGACGAGACTACTGTCATGGAAAGATTCTATGAAAGAATCAAGGAGATATGGGAGCTCGACTACTGTGGAGAGATGGTACCGATGTTTCGTGGTATATGGGCCAAGAACATCAAAAAATAAGGCCTCTATTTCACCACCTACATTATACCCGATGCCAAGTCGGAAAGAACGCCTTCATGAAAAATGAGCCATGGATACTCGCTAGCCAAGTTGACCAATGTTTCTTTATTACCAACCCGTCAAATCCCAGTCGTGTTCTAGTGAGGAGGAGCATCATCAAAATGGAAGGATCCGCCAACGAGCAAGACTTTGACAAGAACGGCGATTCGAAGATCGAAGAGGAATTCGAGAAGTACTTCAACATGCCTACTACTACTACAGAAAGAAGGAAGACCACACTAACTACTAAAGGTTGTCCGTTCATGAGAAGAAATCTCAAAGTGCCCGGGCTAAAGTATTCAACCGCGAAGAAAAAGGGCAATAAGATTGTGAAGAGAGGCTAGCTCGACACATCACATGACGATGTGTGACCTTTTTTGTGTATTAATTCATATATGTGCTCGCAAATATATATATTAGTTAGGGACTAAACATATATCGTGATATTCATGTGGGTATACAAATTCACACGTGTTGGCGACAAGCACAATATATGCATATAATTCAGGGAGGTTTTTTTGAATAAATATGCATGTGTATGTTCTTGGTTTTAAATATGTTTGTAATATATAATTTTTAAATAAATAAAAAAAATTGACCTAGCCAGGATTCGAACCTGGCTACCATAGGTTTGAGGTCCAACTATAGCCTCATAACCACTAAGCTAGTGTGTGTTTCGTGTCTAACTATAGCCTCGCGCCATTTTTGACTAAGTGCCAAGGTTCTGTGGCGCATATCACTAGAATGCGCCACGTTACTTCTATGGCGCATTCCAGTGATATGCACCACAGAACCTTGGCACTTAGCCAAATAACCGGTTCGGCCCTGCTTCCCCTTCCCCTACTTCATCCTTTCCCCCGTGATACGTCGTAAACGTATCTATAATTATTTTAATGCTCCATGCTTGTTTTGTATCAACTTTATTATGTTTTCTCTACACTTTGAGGTATTTTTATACATTTTCTGAAACTAACCTATTAACAAGATTCCATAGTGTCAGTTGCCTGTTTTCTGCTGTTTTTTGTTTCAGAAAAGCTAGTAAGGAAATATTCTCGGAATTGGACGGGACAAAATCCAAAGTCAATATATTACCAGTAGGAACACAGAGTCTGGAGGGGAGACGAAGTGGGGCCACGAGGCAGCCACACCATAGGGCGGCGCGGCCTAGGGGGCGCGCCAGCCCTAGGTGTGGGCCCCTCAGGTGGCCCCATGCCTCGCCTCTTCGCTTATAAAAGCACGCTGATGCAGAAACCCTAACCACCCGATCAGATCTCCACGGAAAAGTTCGTAGCCGCTGCCATTTCCATCCCTAGATCAGGGGGATCTGAAGTTCTTCCCTGCACCCTGCCGGAGGGGAGAGATCATCCCGGAGGCCATATTCATCACCATGCCAGCTTCCGGAGTGATGCGTGGGTATTTCACCCTTGGACTATGGGTCCATACAGTAGCTAGATGATTGGTTCTCCTCCTTTGTGTTATCATGTTTAGATATTGTGAACTCCGTTCATGATCTAGATCATCTATTTATGTAATCCTACATGTTGTGTTTGTTGGGATCCGATGGATATTGAGTACTATGTTCAAGATTGATTATTGATTCTATCATGTCTCTGTTATTTGTGATATTGCATGATCTCCGTTGTTTGTAGATGCTTGCAACTCCAAGGGGGAGTATTTATGCTCGATAGTAGGTCCATGCCTCTAGTAATCTGGGGAATTGACAGAAATCTCTAAGGTTGTAGATGTGATGTTTCTACTAGGGAGAAAACAACAATCCTTTGTCCAAGGGAAATTGTATTGTTTACTTTACACACTTTTCTTAATGCAATTATCCGTTGCTTGCAACTTAATACTGGAAGGGGTTCGGATGATAACCTGAATGTGGGTTATTAGTCATATATACAGTTGGATTATAGTCTATTTATTATGTCGTAATGCCCAAACAAATCTCATAGGAATCATCATGACTTGTATATGCATATTTATGCATTTTCAATCTGTCAATTTCCCAACTGTAATTTATTCAGCCAACATGTTATTTATCTTAAGGAGAAACACCTCTAGTGAACTGTGGACCCCGGTCCATTCATTTACCATTGATATTCCATCTAATGTTTACTTTTACTATTTACTTTCTACAATTTCTATATTCCACAATATACATTTAATCCTTTGTTTTTAGCAAACCATTTTGATTGACCACCTCACTGTAAGTTAGGGCAAAGTTCTGTGGTTGTGTAGTGCATATTCCAAGTTGCTAGAAACACCTTGGAGTTGATTCCTTACTCCTACTGGTTCGATAACCTTGCTTTCATAACTGAGGGAAAACTTGTTGCTATGCTAATCAAACCTTGCTCTTGGGGTTTCCCAACAGGCTCTATAGTAACCGAGCAGACATCAAGTTTATAAAGTCTAATAAACTTGTTTCTGCTAATTCCCAACTTATAACTGCAAGCATATAAACAACATAGATGACACAATGGTTCAAGTTTATTAGGTGCAAGAAAGTAAAGTGTGCCATCAAGTTCGTGAGAGCTTTAATCACTAATTTCATATAACAAAACTTTAATTTGGAAGATAATTAATCACATGAATATAATTGGAATGGTGTAACACACCATGCATAGGAGTTTATAGTGGACTCTTTGGAATTACTTGGTTTCTTGGGAGTTGGATGCACGAGTAGAGCTCATACTCAGTACAGGTGGAGGCTAGCAAAAGATTGGGAGCAACCAACTAAGAGAGCAATAATGGCCATAATCATGCAAAGCGACAAAACATTATTAACTAAAGCATAAAGTGATATCACAAGTCAAAAACTAAATGATCAGGCTCATAGTCTTAACATGGTGTAAGCATGTGCCAAGTCAACCCAAATAAAGCATCAAAGGATAATACCGCAATATTATGCTTTTGTATGCTAAAACAACGCATGATTCTTTCAAGGAATATTAAGCAATCTCAATTGTTTGGAACAAGTCATGCTACAACAATAATCACTAAGCATATGGTCAAAGCAACATATAGCATGACATGATAAAGCCTAAGCCATAGTCAAAACAAGCTCCCTTTTGTACCACTTAAGCATGAAGATTCCTACTCCTTTCCAACCAATCGACTTATTTGAAACAACTCACAATGAATAATAAACAATAAAGATTAGTGATCTTGTCTCACAAATCTACAAAGAAAAACTAAAAATTTATAAGAAAAAAGCACAAGAAAACTAAAGCTAAGCACAGTGCAAGCAAAAGAGAAAACTCACAAACAATAAGAATGAAAACTAGAGTGTTCTAGACAATAAAAAACTAGGTATGACTTCTCCAAAATAGGAGTGTTGGGGTCCGTAGATTTTATTCCAGCAAACAAAAGCAAAAGAAAACTAAAAGCAAAAAACAAAGACGCTCCAAGAACAATAAATAGTGCATGAAGCAATAAAAATGAAGTGTTTTGAAAGAAAACCTGAGATTTTTATTGATGAAGAAGGGGATGCCTTGGGCATCCTCAAGCTTTGACGCTTGTACCTCTTGAATATTTCTTGGGGAGACATGGGTGGCATCCCCAAGCTTGAGATTTTGTCCATTCTTCATCTCATCACATCATACTTCCACTACACTTGAAAATTTCCTTCATACAAAACTTCACACAATCTTCATTAGCAACATTAGTGTATTCAAGATAATTAGTCTTTGGGTTTAGTTTCAACACAAGTAGAACTTCCTTTAAAACACAAGCTATTGTAGAAATTCTTTTTAAAATCTCAAGTGATCAAGGAGAACTCAAAAACAAACCGATAAAAGGAAAATGCAAATAATGGCAGAAATCTGTCAAAACAGACCAACGGGTAAAAACTGATTTTTTTTCGAAACTCTTTCGTTGCTCAAATCGAAAAGTACAAAACTAACGAAAGTTAGATAGAAACCTGGGGCATAATCACAAAAAATGACAGCTCAATCTGACGTACTGGGTTTTTTCACGAATTTTTACATTGAAGTAGAGAAATCTATTTCGGGATAGCAACTTCCCCAAATCTTACTTATCTCTCATTAGAGGTTAATCTTGCCACAAAAACCACACAAAAAGGATAAGGAGAGGTTACTACTGAAGCAATAATTTCCAAGACTCAACAAAATAAAAACTTACTGAAAGCAAAAATTGGGTTATCTCCCAAGAGTACTTTTCTATAACGCCTTTAAGTTAGGCATAGGAAGCAAGAATCAAGTATTTTCGAATGAAGAAGCATTAACATCAATACTAGAAATTTCTTCAACGAGGCAAGGTATCTCATCCAAATAAGTTCTAGAGGATCCTTTATTAGTACTCTTGGGTGTTCTATTTTCATCAAACGGGTTTTCAGGAACAATCCAATCAAAATTCGTCTCTAAGGCTTCATGCATTCCTAAAAGTTTAAACGGTATTGGTATTTTAATTTCCTCTCCATTTTTTTGCTTTGGTTTTGTCCAACTTTTCTAGTGTACCCATAACATCTACACAAGAACCTAGCACATTGAAATGATCAAAGACCTTTCTAGCTTATTTAGCAACATCATTGAATTCTTTAAGCAAAGTTTCCAAAATAAAATCTCTCTTTTCAGTATCCTCAATATCCTTAAGTTTAAGAAACATTACTTGCATCAGGGGGTTAAGGTTAACAAACCTAGCCTCCGACATGTGAACTAAATAAGCTGCAGCAATTTCATAATTTGGAGCAAGTTCTGCTAAGGATCTATGCTCAATATCCTCATGCCCGCTAACATAATTAAAGAATTCTTCAATATTATCTTTCCCAATTATAGAGCCACTACCTATTGGAAGGTCCTTCAGGGTGAACTTAGGGATCAACATAATGAGCTAAGAACAAGGTAACAACTAAATAAAGAACTAATTTTTTGTGTTTTTGATAAGAAAAAGAAAAACAAACAAAACTATTTTTTTGGTATTTTTGATAAAAATCAACAATAAAAACAAAGCAAAACAAAAAAAAATTAAAGAGATTGGTTGTAAGAGACTCCCCTTGCGAGAATCTTCTTTCTCCATGAAAGTGATTGACTAGGAGGAAGAGATTGAAGATGTCCTTATCTCCCCGGCAATGGCGCCAGAAAATCTTGATGGTGGCTCGGTTGACGTAGAGCCTGTTGGGAGACCCCAAGAGAAAGGTGTGATGAGCACAGCAGCAAGTTTTCCCTCAGTTATGAAACCAAGTTTATCAAACCAGTAGGAGTATGGAAACAACTCCAAGGTGTTTCTAGCAACTTGGAATCTGCACAACACAACCACAGAACTTTGCCCCAACTTACAGTGAGGTTGTCAAGCTCACTGGTTTGCTGAAAAAAAAAGGATTAAACGAATAGTGTGGAAGATAGCAATTGCAAAAAGTAAATACTAGATGGAATATCAATGATAAGGAATGGACCGGGGTCTTTAGTTCACTAGAGGTGTTTCTCCATAAGATAAATAGAATGTTGGGTGAACAAATTACAGTTTGGCAATTGACAGATTGAAAGATGCATAAATATGCATGTACATGTCATGATGATTCCTATGAGATTTGTTTCGGAATTACAACATAATACATAGACCGTAATCCAACTGCATATATAACTAATAATCCACCTTCAAGTTATCATTTGAACCACTTCCAGTATTAAGTTTCAAGCAAGATAATTGCATTAAGCAAAGTGTGTAAAGCAAACAATACAATTGCCCTTGGACAAAGGATTGTTGTTTTATCCCTAGTAGCAACAACACATCTACAACCTTAGAAGTTTCTGTCACTCTCCCAGATTACTAGAGGCATGAATCTACTATCGAGCATAAACACTCCCTCTTGGAGTTGCAAGCATCTACTTGGCCAAAGAATCTACGAACAATAGAAAGCATGCAAAATCACAAATAACACAGACATGATAGAATCAATAATCAATCTTGAACATAGTACTCAATAGCCATCGGATCCCAACAAACACAACATGTAGTATTACATAAATAGATGATCTTGAGCGTGAACGGAGCTCACAAGATCTAAACATGATAGCACAAAGGAGGAGAACCAACCATCTAGCTACTGTATGGACCCATAGTCCAAGGGTGAACTACTCACGCATCACTCCTCCCGATCTAGGGATGGAGATGGCGGCGGCTACAAACTGTTTCGTGGAGATTTGACCGGGTACTTAGGGTTTCTACATCGGGGTGCTTTCATAGGCGAAGGGGCATGGTCAGTGGAAGCCCGAAGGGGCCCACACCTAGGGCTGGCGCACCCCCTAGGTCGCGCCGCCACCAGGTGTGGCCTCCTCGTGGCCCCACTTCGTTTCCCCTCCGGACTCCAAGTTTCTTCTGTTAAAATATTGACTTTGGCTTTTGTCCCGTCCAATTCCGAGAATATTTCTTTACTAGCTTTTCTGAAACAAAAAATAACAGAAAATAGGCAACCCACACTGTGGCATCTTGTTAATAGATTAGTTCTAGAAAATATATAAAAATACCTCAAAGTGTAGACAAAACATAAGAAAGTTGATATAAAACTAGCATGGAGCATAAAAAATTATAGATATGTTTACGATGTATCATGCACCGCCACCAACAGTCGGCGCGACCTCACCTTCCATTGTTGTCCACCTTCTACCGTCCACCGGCGCCAGCTAGGTAATTCCATGGCTCCCTATCTTGGTAATTCCTCTGATTGGTACAAGAAGTGTCCTAGTAACTCACTATGGTACAAGATCCACTATCGTGGCACACGTGTTCTAGATATTTGAGTGGTTTGAGCTTACTATGAATTGCACCTACCTCCCAACGTAATCAATCTTAATATGATTTTAGACAAAAATGCGCCCTGTTTGCAATGAACCAATCCTATATAAGTATTTTTTGTGTGACAAATTTAATGAGTGATGTAGGTTTAGAAAAATCAAGGGCGTAAGCAACCAAACCAAAGAAGATAGAAGTCAGGAAAGTGGAAACATCATAGAAACAACCAAGAAAACATATATCTAGTTTTTCATGGTCTCTGCCTACCTTGAAACAGATGTAGTAGGAGGATGTAGGTGCATAGTTGGTTTCAAAGCTCCACCAAGAAACTTGCTGAATTTGATGGTTTTCCTAGGTAAAGTATGTACATGAACTTGTAGGCTATGCTTAGTTTTTTCTGTGTGCTAAAATGTAATGCCTAAGATGCACTGTCCTGGATTTTTTAGGACAATGGCTTCTGCCAAATTAGATGCACTGTATGAAGTTTTAGGATATCAACTGTGGTTTATGTCTAGGAGTGGCTAATGTTAAGTTGGAATCGAAATTGTTACCTCCTCCTAAGCTGCAGATACCAATTGCAATATTTTTATCCGTTTGAGAAGTGAATGTAGTGCTAATCAATAATAACTGCTAGACTAGCCTTATTAATTGCATGGTCAGTGTTGCTTGGCATGATAATTGCATGTTCAGTGTTAATAAATTATTTTTGTCCTCCAAATATTGCGTTTTTAGTTAATCCACATTTACAAATCCATAGGAAGAGTCTTTGACGAATAATTATAATTTCACTAAATATTTTATGCACATCCAGGATAGATGCTTTCCTATGTTTAAAAAATATTTTACTTTGATCATGCATCGGGCTAAACATAGTTTGCAGGAAGGAATGCAACAATGGATCGACGGCTTCTAACTTTATTTTGAACTTTTCCCTCCACCTATAAATATTCACTATTGTATCTTACATAAGGGAACATGGTACATTTAGGGGCCTTCTCTAGTATATTTGTTAAAGAAAGAAGTCCAGATAACCCCCTATGTTTCTTATAACTACATTGTCTACACATAATTAGAACCTAGGTAATAGGTTGAGATTCAATCTTGATATATATGGTTACTGCTGCTACTACGTATGCTATGACTATATATGGTTACTACTGCTACTATATATGGTTACTGCTGCTACTACTATATATGGTTACTATGCATGCTGTGCTTCTACTATATATGGTGTATTTGGATGGGGATGGGGATATGGATGGGGGTTGGGGCTATTTTCTTGTGTGTGAATGTTTGCAGGGATTTCAATTGAGTTGCCCGTTTCTTCCGAATTGTTGATTCACTTCCGTTTCGGTTGAGAAATGGGCACTCGTAGGTCCAAAAATTAGCAAAGGTCATGCCGAATTTTTCGGTCCATATTTGTGCTAACGTTTTGCCTCTTTTTTTAATAATAAAGTGCAAACATGTCGACCAACGACGAGGCCGGCCCTTCTAAGCACATGAGCGTCGAGGATCAAGCCCGAGAGGCCAACAAGTCGTTCTGGGGGGGCGTCCCAAGAGCATGAGGAGGCGGAGGAGGAGATGAAAATTACACCACCACCGGCGACCGTCGTCGGAGGTGCTAGGGGCAACGAGGGAGATCCAGATTACGGGGGGGGGGGGACAACGACGACTACGACAGAACTAGTGAAGGAGGGGAGGAGGGCGACACCACCATCGATGGTGGTGAGAACACGGATGGCGGTAGTGGCAACCCAGCCGCTATACAAAACAAGAAGGAGATTAAGGATCAGAAGCCGCAAGTGTTCGCCAATGTCTGTGATGAGTTCACTAAGGTCATAGAAAGTGGCCAACCCATTGCGCCTGTGTCGATTGCCAGAGGGTACATCATGCAACTCGGGTGCATAGTCTAGGAAAGCATGTCGATCAACACAAAGTACATCCGTGCTTCTACTATATATGGTGTGTTTGGATGGGGATGTGGATATAGATGGGGGTTGGGGCTATTTTCTTGTGTGTGCATGTTTGCAGGGATTTCAATTGAGTTGCCCATTTCTCCCGAATTGTTGATTCACTTCCGTTTCGGTTGAGAAATGGGCACTCGTAGGTCCAAAATTAGCAAAGTTCATGCCGAATTTTTTGGTCCATATTTGTGCTAACGTTTTTCCTCTTTTTTTAATAATAATGTGCAAACATGTCGACCAACGACGAGGCCGGCCCTTCTAAGCACATGAGCGTCGAGGATCAAGCCCGAGAGGCCAACAAGTCGTTCTGGGGGGCGTCCCAAGAGCATGAGGAGGCGGAGGAGGAGATGAAAATGACACCACCACCGGTGACCGTCGTCGGAGGTGCTGGGGGCAACGAGGGAGATCCAGATTACGGGGGGGGGGGGGGACAACAACGACTACGACAGAACTAGTGAAGGAGGGGAGGAGGGTGACACCACCACCGATGGCGGTGAGAACACGGATGGCGGTAGTGGCAACCCAGCCGTTATACAAAAGAAGAAGGAGATTAAGGATCAGAAGCCGCAAGTGTTCGCCATTGTCTGTGATGAGTTCACTAAGATCATAGAAAGTGGCCAACCCATTGCGCCTGTGTCGATTGCCAGAGGGTACAACATGCAACTCGGGTGCATAGTCTAGGAAAGCATGTCGATCAACACGAAGTACATCCGAAGTGCTGCCAATCGGGCTTTGGTCGAGAACCTCCTTAAGAAGCTTCACAAACGATACACATTCCCAGAGCAGTTCAGAAACCTAGAGAGAAATAACCCGGTGAACAAACTAGCACTGACAAATATGAGCAACGCCTTTAGCAGCAGGAAAACCCGGGTAAAGAACAACATTGAAAAAGGTGAAACACTATTAGGAAAATGGTCGTCTGTGGCGCACCTAAAAGGACCATCTGTGGCGCACTAGTGGTGTGCCACATGCCTTGTGCTACGACTATCTCCTAGCCATGGCGCACTGCCTGGTGCGCCACGGTTATGTGGAGATAGGCGTAGCGCACCTGCTAGTGCGCCACGAATATGTTGGCAGGTGCGCTCCGCCTTGTATCTTTTGTGGCGCACGTTGCAGTGCGCTACTAATCTGCGCAGGTGCGCTTTATTTGCAGTGCACCATAGAAGCTATGCCATGTGTGCCACGGGTGTCTTTTTAAAAAAAAATTCAGGGCCAGATGATATACAATACAGATTATATAGGCAGATATACACACAGATATACACACAGATATAAAATATACAGTTATATATATAAATACACAATTCGCAAAACAAGATTGAAACAAATACATATAGATAAGTCTCATACATGAATACATAAGTTATACATTGTTTCGATCAAGTTACAAAGTAGTTGGTGACATGCGAATACATGTGTCGATCGAACAAGTTAGAGCTCGATCGGAAGCTCGCCTACACATGTAAACTAGCTAGACACAAACGCGGGATAAACAACCAAAGAAGATAAGCATGATCACCGCCGCGATGAAGGTGTAGGTCTTCATCCGGTTCCTCGTCCTAACTCCCGCTAGATAGCGCGTGTATCTAGCTTCCGCCTCCGCCATAGTGTTGTACCCTTTGTAGCTATTGTCGCTGAAACGGTGCACCTCTCTCCGGCAGTCTTCCCAATCATCGTAGACTCCGGGAACCCGTCCCTTGTACACGACGTACCACGTCATCTATAAGTTGACAATAATAATTAACCGATGATTGAAAAAAACATATATAATTAAATTCGCATATGAAGATACACTTATAGAAAGTACTTGTGGCATCCCGCAAAACCACTACTAGAAAATCGCGTTGAATTCGTGCATTGCATCGTCATCATCATGCATTGTTTGCCAAAACTATTTTCGCAAAGCCCGTTTTGTTTTCTAAAACGCCCCATCTTTTATAGAACGCCAAACCGGGTCCCCGGAATATTTTGTTTTGGCCGCTATCGGTTTGCAAAAACCTTGTTTGAAATAAATAAAATATTTAATTTATTTTAGCGGGGCAGTCGAACGGGCCGTAGCGACCCGAACAACCACCCCATATTTTAACAGATCGGTCCACCCCAATCAGCCCCCACCTAAATCCTAGTCCCACCAAATTCTACCCTACCCACCAACCGCAGACCGCCACCTCACCCTCTCACCCTTTTCTTACCCACTTGCCACCTCACCCATCCAGCCACCCTTTATTCCTAAACCTACCCAGAAATCTACCCTCTCTCACCCTCCACCTCACCCCACCCTATGGCAGCGCGCCACCTCACCTCCTCCCTCTCTCTGGATCACTCCCAGGCTGCCACTTGGCCACCTACCTCCACCCACCACTCCTCTCTCTCTCACCTTCCACCCACACAGCAGCCAACCTCCCCACTTCCTCCCTGACAGCCTTGGGCCCAGCCCAGCTCCCAGCCCCCGCCTGGCCCCCCCCGGTCCTGCCACGCGCCCCACCTCCCCCCCCCCCTGGCCCGTTCCCCCCCCCCAGGGCCCACCTGTCAGCTCCCTCTTCCCCACCACACGCCGCGGCCTCCTCCCTCTCTCCCTTCTTCTTCCCCTTCACGCCCTTGCACGAACCGCTTCTCCGCAGCCCCTTCCCTAAGCGCCGCGCCTTGCTTACCCCCGTCGCAGCAAACACCACCGGCTCCGCTCTCCGCCTCGCCGGCGCAGCGCAGCGCCCGGCCCGACCCCCGCAAACCCCAGCCCCGCCTCGCTCCGCCCGCCCGCGTCTGCGCCGCCAAGAAGTCCCAGCCGAGCCTCCCGGCCACCTCCAACCGCTCGCTCACTTTGAGCCTGAGCTCCATAGCCCGTCCTCCAGCGCAGCTCGCTCCCAAGGCGCTTTAGCCGCCGTCCGCCGTCCGTGGCCGCCTCGCCTTCCGCGCCTCTCAGCGTGCGTCCCAGCGCCCGAGCGGCGCTCCGCCGCCGCCCGCCAGGCTCGCCATCAGACGCCCTTTCTCGCCTCGCTCGCCAAGGTCGCGCCCGCTGCGCCAAGGTCGCCCGCGGACGGCGCCTCGTGCGCCCGCGCGCCCGTCGCGAAGGCTCCGCCGCGCCCCCTTGAGCCCCGGCGTCTCGCCCGTGCTGCCTCGCGACCCGGTGCCGCTCCTGCGCCGCCTCCGTCGCCGCTCGCTGCGCGTGCGTCCACCTCCTGCGCCGTGACCCCGAGCCGGCCCCCTCGCCCTCTGCCCCGAGTCACCGCCCGCCTAGCCCCAGGACACCGCCATATCCGACCTCCTCTCAAGCGCGACCCCGAGCCGTCTCCTCGCCGTCGTTCCTGCGTGCCCTCATGCCGAGACCACCCCGAGCCGGCGCCGTCGTCGCCCCATCGCCAAGCTCACTCCATGTGCTGCCTCCGGGAACCGTACCTGGCGATGTGTGGTGCACGTGTGTGTTGATGGATGAAGCTGGTTTTGGTCGTCCTCAGAGGCACACCGCCGACCCTGTTCACGAGTGCAACAAACCCTCTTGTCGTCAAGATCTTCCCTCGGTCGCCAAGGTCTCCAAACGGTCCGCGAACAACGAGGACGGTGCCACAAGTACTCCTTCCCCGGGACGCCAAGTCCACCGGATCTATGGCCGAGCCCCCGAGCCCGATCTGAAGACCGAGAACCGCGACACTCCAAGGTCTCCTTCACGGACGTTTCCGAACCTCGACACGCCAAGAACTTCCCCCCCGGAGCCGAAGGTCCGGAGCTCTTCTTCATAGAACGCCAAGTACCCCGAAGACCGTTCCGCTGAAACCCCAAGATCATCAACGGCACCCGAGCTCGACACCGGCAGCTAAGATGGCCCCACGAGACCGTCGACAAGAAACCACGAACCCCGGAACCCTGAGTTCTCCATCAAGGACGCCAGGACCGTCGCCATGACCCAAAGACCGCGAATGCGATAAGATCTACCCCGATCCGAAGACCCTAACCCCGGAGACCAAGAACGTTCTCGCAAAGGCCGTCGAACCCTGGACCCTGAGACCTACCCCGGACCCCGGAACCCCAAGTTCGTCGAACCTAACAAGATCGGCGAACCCTAAATGTGTGACCCTTTTCCCTCGATACCCTATTTTATAAATGCATAATAACAACTTGTTGCATATTGAATTGCCATCCTTGCATGCATATCTGCGGTTTGGGGGCCTTATGCCGATTCACCTAATAATTAAATATGGGGCCCATATGCGGGCAAATCTAGCCTTATATTGGTCTCATTTAAACTTGTGTAACGAACCGGTGCCATCTTTTACCATGCTAAAACAACATTTAAATTGCGGGGGTTCTAAACAACTTGAACCATCTAATTAATTGTCGGGACCCCGGTTCCGCTTAAACTTGACCTAATTGCATCGCATCTTTGCCATTTCATTCATCATACATGCATCATGCCGATCTTCTGCCGTTTTATTAAATATCGCATCCGGTGTTTCTTCTAGTGTTTTGCTTCTTCGCGGATAAGGCCGTTGAGTTGATGTGAGCTCCGCCCCGATCTTCGGTTGAACCCTTCGGCAATGTTTTCAGGCGAGCATCTCCCTCTTTCTACCTATCTTGCTTTTATAGTATTTATTTCCCTCCTGTTGATCTTTTGCTATCTGTGTTGCGATGCTTTAGTTTCCGTACCTGTGATGTTCCCTTGCAGCCCTATATTGCCTTGGACACACCCTATTGCCTGTTGTTTGGTAGCTAGTTGGTCTTGCGCGTCATTGCTTGCTATATTCTGTTGGGTGTCGTCATATGCCACAGTTGCTGATGTATTGCCGCATGTTGATGTTGAAGATGATTCTAGTCTTACTTATCGTCACTTTAATTTCTGTTTAACAACTAAAATTGAATAAGCAGTGGCATCGGTGGGTGATAGATAATATTTGGTTTCCGGACGCCCACTTGTGTCCCGTAAGACCCCGAGTACTTGATACCTGTTCCTTGATTTTGCGCGCTATCCACATCCGGGAGGTATATGGGACCCCCCCTGAGCCAGAGCTTGATTCATTCTTATTTCTTGGGGCCACAAACTAGTTTGAGGTTTTATTTACGATCCTGTACTTATGCCATGTTTTACTGCTTTATTTACGATTGTGCGAGGTACTGCACACTGTACTGTTTTGGAAGCGGAGTGATTACGCGGTGTCGACAAGCCCCGTTTGGGGTTCCCAGTCGCTCACAGCCATTGTCGCAGACCTTGAGGCCGCCTCGGAGCTTGCTTACTCCGTTGCGGGATCTACTTAAGGGGTGGCCCCCTGAAATATTTCTGAATCTTGTGATTGCTTTGTCGTGAAAGCCTCGTTGGGTTTTGTTTTGGTTTTTCCGAGGTTGATCGAGTGTGTGTTGCTATTGGTGCACCCCGGCCGGGTAAAACTTTCTGAAAGCCGTGTCCGCGGATATGGACGACTTGGAGCACAGTATCTCGATCATAGACAAGCATAACTAAAGTTTACTGCTATTAATTTGACTTATAATGACTAGTAATCAGCTTCACTATAACGGAATGTCTAATTAATACTGCCCACCATTGCTTGTTTGGTTGTCGCTTGCGACAAATGTATCTGACTAGTAAGTATTGCAACTACAACGAAATGGCTGAATAAAAGTACCAACAACTGCTGGGTTTTGGGTTTATCTCATGCTATCTGTACCTGATTAGTAATTGTTGCGACTATCACGGAATGGTTAACTAAAAGTGCCCACTGTTTACTTTATCAGGACGATTATCTATACCTGACTAGTAATTGCTGCAACGATAACCGAATAAGTAAAACTGCCAACTGTGTGAGTTCCTCGGTTGACTTCCTCGTTTGGTCTCGAGGAAACACCGGGATGGGTTTGTTTGGTGTTAGCTTCAGTTGGATCCGGTTAGGCCATTCTTATCCCTCTCGATATCCGCCATTGTATCGAGTCTCTATAGGTTGTTTAGTGCATGTTGCCACGCTCGATCCACCATACCTATGTAGGCGAGGACCGCCAATTCTAGCCTCGCTGTCTTGGCCTCAAGATCTTGACGCTCCTTCTTTGTTTCTGCTTTGCCCTTTGTCGGCGCCTTTTGTTAAGCAGGTTTTGAGATCGGCGCCCGTTAGCGGGGTTACCCTTCCGGGGCTTGGGCAGGGTTATGGACGCCATTGGTTATGCTTCAGGGCTCTTAGCCCCATTTGCATCTTGTCCGTAGCTGGACGCTATATCGATTTCAAGGTGATTTGGATCTTTGTATATAATATTTGTTTTCTTGACTCTTTGAGTCGCTGTTGTATATATCTGTTCTGTGGGTCCCATCGAGGACTGTTGTGTAATGTTATTACTTCGTTTTCCACCCGCACGAAAGTGCCTGGTGGGCACCTTTGAATCGTTTCTATGCGGGTTTGGCGAATTTTGCCCAAGCTTGCATAGGTCCGATTCTGAGGGTGTTACAGAGTGGTATCAGAGCTCAGCAGTTGCGATACCCCACAAGTCCAGCCTGTAGGATAACCTAGCTAACGGCCAAAGTAGAGGGTCAAAACTATTTTGCAAAATCGGTTGGATAGTTCTGATTAGGTCTGATTTTACTCCTTACCTCTTTGCTATTCTCCTCTTATCTCCACGTGTTTTGAATCCGCTCTCGTCTTTTTCTTCGAGTCCAGGAATTCTCGTGGTTGGGTATCCGTCGTACCTTCAGGGTTTCGCTTCCCCCTCTGATAACGGTGATGCTACATATGGTCTTCATGCTATCCGAGGAATCCTTCGTCTGTGGTACCATTCTTTGTTCCTTGTGTGTTCCTTCCGGAGTTCTCTGACGCGACGACATCATCTACGCCAGATCCGATCTGATGCGCATCACTCCTTTGTTCGAACCTCGCTTGTCGAGATCTTGATCGATTCGAGAATGGTTGCACGCTCTTCTCGATTGTGCGGAGTAATAGTTTGGGTGCGTGATGGATTGGCCCCATGCCGACTACCCCTTCTATTCGCTTTTGTACATTGAAGTGGATGAGAATGCATCGGTTCCTCTTCCTACCGGGTTAGAGGTGGCTTTATTTGTTGATGCCTCTACCTTGACCTTTTGTTCGGAGTGTTCTCTCGACGATCTCGGACAACGACCCTTGTTAGTGGTGTCGCGAGGATCTACAAGCGCCAAGGATCGCATCACGACCTTCTTTCCGGTACCATGAGGCGGATCTCGAGGCGAGATCCATTGTTAGTGGTGTCGGTGTGGCATCCCGCAAAACCACTACTAGAAAATCGCGTTGAATTCGTGCATTGCATCGTCATCATCATGCATTGTTTGCCAAAACTATTTTCGCAAAGCCCGTTTTGTTTTCTAAAACGCCCCATCTTTTATAGAACGCCAAACCGGGTCCCCGGAATATTTTGTTTTGGCCGCTATCGGTTTGCAAAAACCTTGTTTGAAATAAATAAAATATTTAATTTATTTTAGCGGGGCAGTCGAACGGGCCGTAGCGACCCGAACGACCACCCCATATTTTAACAGATCGGTCCACCCCAATCAGCCCCCACCTAAATCCTAGTCCCACCAAATTCTACCCTACCCACCAACCGCAGACCGCCACCTCAACCTCTCACCCTTTTCTTACCCACTTGCCACCTCACCCATCCAGCCACCCTTTATTCCTAAACCTACCCAGAAATCTACCCTCTCTCACCCTCCACCTCACCCCACCCTATGGCAGCGCGCCACCTCACCTCCTCCCTCTCTCTGGATCACTCCCAGTGCCACTTGGCCACCCTACCTCCACCCACCACTCCTCTCTCTCACCTTCCACCCACACAGCAGCCAACCTCCCCACTTCCTCCCACACTTGCTGTGGCCCCACCCGCTGCCAGATCCCAACCCCCTGGCCCACCCCCTGGTCCTGCCACGCCCCACACCCACTCCCTGGCCGTTCCCCCCCAGGCCCACCTCCCTCTTCCCCACACGCCAGGCCTCCTCTCTCCCTTCTTCTTCCCTTCGCGCCAAGACAAGAACCGCCCCGCTTCTCTCCATGACCCCTTCCCCTAAGCCATGCCCCGCTACCCCCGTCGCTGCAAACACCACTGCTGCTCTCCGCCTCGCCAGTGCAGCCTGCCCGACCCCGAAACCCCAGCCTCTCTCGCTCCGCGCCTTCCGCGTCTGCGCCGCCGCAGAAGTCCCAGCGAGCCTCCCCGCTGCCACCTCAACGCCGCTCGCTCGCTGAGCCCGAGCTCCATAACACCGTCGCCCAGCGCCGCTCGCTCCCGCCTGGCGCTTTAGCCGCCGTCGCCGTCCGTGGCCGCCTCCGCCGCCTCTCCGCATGCGTCCCAGCCAGCGGCGAGCTCGCCGCCGCCCGCCAGCTTTCGCCCGCGACGCTTCCTTCCTCGCTTGCGCTCAAGGCCCGCTGGCTGCTGCCAAGGTCGCCCGCGGACCGCCTCGCTTGCGCCCGTGCCTCACAGCCGCTTCCGCCAGCTGCTCGAGCCAGCGTCGCCTCGCCCGTGCTCGCTCAAGGCCCGCGCGCCGCCTCGCGCCGGCCCTCCGTCGCCCGCCCCTCGCTGCCGCGTCGCCGTCCACCTCCTGCGCCGTGACCCCGAGCCGGCCCCCTCGCCCTCTGCCCCGAGTCACCGCCCGCCTGGCCCCAGGACACCGCCATATCCGACCTCCTCTCAAGCGCGACCCCGAGCCGTCCCCTCGCCGTCGTTCCTGCGTGCCCTCATGCCGAGACCACCCCGAGCCGGCGCCGTCGTCGCCCCATCGCCAAGCTCACTCCATGTGCTGCCTCCGGGAACCGTACCTGGCGATGTGTGGTGCACGTGTGTGTTGATGGATGAAGCTGGTTTTGGTCGTCCCCAGAGGCACACCGCCGACCCTGTTCACGAGTGCAACAAACCCTCTTGTCGTCAAGATCTTCCCTCGGTCGCCAAGGTCTCCAAACGGTCCGCGAACAACGAGGACGGTGCGACAAGTACTCCTTCCCCGGGACGCCAAGTCCACCGGATCTATGGCCGAGCCCCCGAGCCCGATCTGAAGACCGAGAACCGCGACACTCCAAGGTCTCCTTCACGGACGTTTCCGAACCTCGACACGCCAAGAACTTCCCCCCCGGAGCCGAAGGTCCGGAGCTCTGCTTCATAGAACGCCAAGTACCCCGAAGACCGTTCCGCTGAAACCCCAAGATCATCAACGGCACCCGAGCTCGACACCGGCAGCTAAGATGGCCCCACGAGACCGTCGACAAGAAACCACGAACCCCGGAACCCTGAGTTCTCCATCAAGGACGCCAGGACCGTCGCCATGACCCAAAGACCGCGAATGCGATAAGATCTACCCCGATCCGAAGACCCTAACCCCGGAGACCAAGAACGTTCTCGCCAAGGCCGTCGAACCCTGGACCCTGAGACCTACCCCGGACCCCGGAACCCCAAGTTCGTCGAACCTAACAAGATCGGCGAACCCTAAATGTGTGACCCTTTTCCCTCGATACCCTATTTTATAAATGCATAATAACAACTTGTTGCATATTGAATTGCCATCCTTGCATGCATATCTGCGGTTTGGGGGCCTTATGCCGATTCACCTAATAATTAAATATGGGGCCCATATGCGGGCAAATCTAGCCTTATATTGGTCTCATTTAAACTTGTGTAACGAACCGGTGCCATCTTTTACCATGCTAAAACAACATTTAAATTGCGGGGGTTCTAAACAACTTGAACCATCTAATTAATTGTCGGGACCCCGGTTCCGCTTAAACTTGACCTAATTGCATCGCATCTTTGCCATTTCATTCATCATACATGCATCATGCCGATCTTCTGCCGTTTTATTAAATATCGCATCCGGTGTTTCTTCTAGTGTTTTGCTTCTTCGCGGATAAGGCCGTTGAGTTGATGTGAGCTCCGCCCCGATCTTCGGTTGAACCCTTCGGCAATGTTTTCAGGCGAGCATCTCCCTCTTTCTACCTATCTTGCTTTTATAGTATTTATTTCCCTCCTGTTGATCTTTTGCTATCTGTGTTGCGATGCTTTAGTTTCCGTACCTGTGATTTTCCCTTGCAGCCCTATATTGCCTTGGACACACCCTATTGCCTGTTGTTTGGTAGCTAGTTGGTCTTGCGTCGCCGCTTGCTATATTCTTTGTTGGGTGTCGTCATATGCCACAGCTTGATGTATTGCCGCATGTTGATGTTGAAGATGATTCTAGTCTTACTTATCGTCACTTTAATTTCTGTTTAACAACTAAAATTGAATAAGCGTGGCATCGTGGGTGATAGATAATATTTGGTTTTGACGCCCACTTGTGTCCCGTAAGACCCCGAGTACTTGATACACTGTTCCTTGATTTTGCGCGCTATCCACATCCGGGAGGTATATGGGACCCCGAGCGAGCTTGATTCATTCTTATTTCTTGGGGCCACAAACTAGTTTGAGGTTTTATTTACGATCCTGTACTTATGCCATGTTTTATCGCTTATTTATTACGATTGTGCGAGTCACACTGCATCGCTTTTGGAAGCGGAGTGATTACGCGGTGTCGACAAGCCCGCTTTGGGGTTCCCGCCACAGCCATTGTCGCAGACCTTGAGGCCGCCTCGAGCTTGCTTACCCGCTATGGATCTACTTAAGGGGTGGCCCCCTGAAATATTTCTGAATCTTGTGATTGCTTTGTCGTGAAAGCCTCGTTGGGTTTTGTTTTGGTTTTTCCGAGGTTGATCGAGTGTGTGTTGCTATTGGTGCACCCCGGCCGGGTAAAACTTTCTGAAAGCCATGTCCGCGGATATGGACGACTTGGAGCAAGATCTCGATCATAGACAAGCATAACTAAAGTTTATCGCTATTAATTTGACTTATAATGACTAGTAATCAGCTTCACTATAACGGAATGTCTAATTAATACTGCCCACCATTGCTTGTTTGGTTGTCGCCATGCATAAAATGTATCTGACTAGTAAGTATTGCAACTACAACGAAATGGCTGAATAAAAGTACCAACAACTGCTGGGTTTTGGGTTTATCTCATGCTATCTGTACCTGATTAGTAATTGTTGCGACTATCACGGAATGGTTAACTAAAAGTGCCCACTGTTTACTTTATCAGGACGATTATCTATACCTGACTAGTAATTGCTGCAACGATAACCGAATAAGTAAAACTGCCAACTGTGTGAGTTCCTCGGTTGACTTCCTCGTTTGGTCTCGAGGGGGAAACACCAGGATGGGTTTGTTTGGTGTTAGCTTCAGGTTGGATCCGGTTAGGCCATTCTTATCCCTCTCTGATATCCGCCAGTTGTATCGAGTCTCTATAGGTTGTTTAGTGCATGCTGCCGCTGCCGCTCAGTCCACCATACCTATGTAGGCGAGGACCGCCGAATTCTAGCCTCGCCGTGTACTGGCCTCAGTACTGACGCTCCTTCTTTGTTTTTCTGCTTTGCCCTTTGTCGGCGCCCCTTTTGTTAAGCAGGTTTTGAGATCGGCGCCGTTAGCAGGGTTACCCTTCCGGCTTGGCCTGGGCAGGGTTATGGACGCCATTGGTTATGCTTCAGGGCTCTTAGCCCCATTTGCATCTTGTCCGTAGCTGGACGCTATATCGATTTCAAGGTGATTTGGATCTTTGTATATAATATTTGTTTTCTTGACTCTTTGAGTCGCTGTTGTATATATCTGTTCTGTGGGTCCCATCGAGGACTGTTGTGTAATGTTATTACTTCGTTTTCCACCCGCACGAAAGTGCCTGGTGGGCACCTTTGAATCGTTTCTATGCGGGTTTGGCGAATTTTGCCCAAGCTTGCATAGGTCCGATTCTGAGGGTGTTACAGTACTCCTAAATCAAAAAGACCAAACTCAAAAAGCATGCCTCATATATAACTAGGTTGTTCGACACAGGAATATGCTACGATGGAACTGTTCGCCAAGTAGGATGCACAACACCTGGACCTGTGCATAGCACAAGGCGGACAATCCCATCGCAGCATATTCACATATAGTGTGCCACGACAATTTCAATCATCGGCGTTATTCTCGAAAAAGACCAAAGTAACTCGAAAATAATGCCTCATATATATATATATACATAGGTCGTTGGACACAGGAATATGCTACGATGGAACTGTGAGCCAAGTAGGATGCACAAGACCTGGACTTGTGCATATCACAAGGCTCACAATCCCGTCGTAGCACATTCACATATACATTGTGACACGACATTTCAATCATCGGCATTATTCTCGAAAAATACTAAAGTAAATCAAAAAGAATGCCTCATATATAACTAGCTAGGTCATTGGACACAATAATATGCTACGACGGAACGGTTAGCCAAGTAGGATGCACAATTCCTGGACTTGTGTATATCACAAGGCTAACTATCCCGTCGTAGCACATTCACATATATATTGTGCCACGACATTTCAATCATCGGCATTATTCTCGAAAAAGACAAAAATAACTCGAAAAGAATGCCTCATATATATACATAGGTCGTTGATTAGAATATGCTATGATGGAACCGTGAGCCAAGTAGGATGCACAAGACCTGGACTTGTGCATATCACAAGGCTCACAATCCCATCATAGCACATTCACATATATAGTGTGCCACGACATTTCAATGATCGGCATTATTCTCGAAAAAAGAGTAAGGAAAAAAAGAAGGACCAAAGTGAGCAAAGGAGCAAAGAGTAAGCAAAAAAACCAAGCATTGATTTATATATAATAATAATAAGCAAAAGAAGTAAGCGGTGATTCATAAACCTAATAAGATAAGTATAGTAGCATGTACACTTGTCCACACACACACAAAGGTCATCTATAGTTTGTAACTACAACTAGGCCAACATCAAGCCTTCTGGCTCGGCTTAGGGAATGGGAGGACGCCTTGTCTCGTCATGAACTTCCTATAGTCACCCTGCATCTCTAGGCGATCTTCTATGTCACGGTTATTCGGGATATTTCCTCCATAGAAGATCCCCAAGTCATGATATCACGAAGATGATTGCCCCAAACTCTTTGGATGCGATACATCTCTTGTCTAATATCTGAATCAGTGATCTTGGCCTTTGCTTCGGCCCACTGTTTGAGATGATCTGGCAGCGTAGAATTCTGCTGGTCAAGTAGGAACGCCCTCATGTGATGGAGTGCGTAGTAGGATTCCTTCTTACTGTTTTTCGGTTGCTTCACGCAGGGGAACTACGTTACGTGGTTGAAGACGTGCCTGTCGAACTTGACCTTCGTACGCACGAAGGTGGTGCCTTCCGTCGAGGCAAAGCCAGTGAGAGCATCATCCAGAATTTCCTTGATCTTGTCGTAGTTTTTCTTCTTCTCTAGACTCCCCGAGTCAAAATACGTGGCGTGGGAATGCTTCGGCGATAAGGAGATGAGCGTGCAATTTTCATCTCTGCGCAAAAAAATCAAATGGAATGTGTTGGAAAAAGAATGATCATTATCTAATAAAGCCAATCGATGGTGGCGAGTGAATAACGACTTACTCGGGAAAGTAAGGCACGAGAATGTATTCCATTGTCTTTTTCACCACGAGGATTCTTTTTAGGTACGAGGCCACGATACGTCGTTCGACGGGGGAACCCTAGCAGCCGTCACGCATGTAGTAGGGGTCCACTATAGCGATGCCCGGTGTGTTCTCTCTAATGATCTGCATGGCCAGGCTGAGAGAAAACATACGGACCATGGTATAGTGCAGCGGGTATAGGTGGAACATATTGAAGATGTCGTCGAACCGCAGGAAGAACAGATCCGCAGGGGCATTGTCGACGAAGCCCAAGCCTGGTGGCACCTTAACTACGAATACCAGGTGCGAGGGATCTTTCTCCGATAGAAGGCGTCTCTCTATCGTCAGCACGCCATCATGCACACTCTACAGTTCCGAACTGGCGAGCTTCC
Source organism: Avena longiglumis (assembly GCA_030063025.1). Lineage (NCBI taxonomy): Eukaryota > Viridiplantae > Streptophyta > Magnoliopsida > Poales > Poaceae > Avena > Avena longiglumis. The sequence goes on along the minus strand of CP125975.1, from coordinate 128,257,158 downwards.
ACAAATTCTTAGGTAGCATGGGCTCACCCGCCACATGAATCCTCCACATAATACCCTCGGGTCTTGGTGGCCCGTCCCGAAACCTGATCGGATTCGCAGTTGTTGACGCCACCGGCCGGCTCGAGCTGCTAGATTTTCTTTTCCTGCCCTTTTTTCCTTTTGGAGAGCGGGAAGGCACCGCAATCTGAGCACCGGCCGCCCTATGTAGTGTGTCAGGGCTAAGAATAAAGGGCCGGTTGGTTGTATCAGCTGGCTCTGTAAAGGCGCAAGATGGAGGCATCTCCTGAGAACCAAACAGACGCTTGGTGATAGTGGCTTTCTCTATGGGGCCACCAGCTAGGTCTTCGTTGCTAAACTGAGTGTTGAAGAAGTGATCATTCCAGTCTTCGCTGCCCCTACCGGATACTGCGCCATGTGCATATCATCAACATGATCATCCGACCCACCGCGTGGAGGTGACGGCGAGGGCGGTAAGGGGGCCTTGCCACCGCTTGTCGCTGGCACGACAAGCGGTGCTGTTGTCTATGGCGTGATGGCCCCTGCCATCCCAAACAGATCATGCTCTTTGGACATTGCAAGAATAAGCCGAAGCAAGTTCTGAGGACATCCGGCTCTTCTTCATCCGCTCCTAGGGGTTGAATGGGAGGGTCCAGGTCGTCGCAACCCCTTAGCACCCAACTAATTTTAACCCCGTGCACGCTATCTGGCATCGGCCTTGAGTGGAACGTGTGCTGCAAGGGTTGAACGATGGTACCCTTGCCAAGATCCCTCAGCTCGTTGTTCACGTAGCATAAGAGAGTGCAAGGAACATCCGTCTGCGGAAAACATGTACGGCGTCGTCAGAGATGCCATAAGAGTAATAGATGGCGTGAAAGGCGGTAAAGCAATTTGTTTACCGTGATGGCGTCGAGATCGGCTAATGTCGACGCACGCATACGGCGACGGGCGTGCAAGAGACGGAAGGGCTGCTTGATGGCGCGGTGCTGGCCGCCGGTGTATTCTCCCTACCGACGGGTGCTTGGAGCTCCGGTGCCACCGCGACAATGGCAGGGGGGCACCAACATGTACTCTGGCGCCGCGGTGATGGTAGGGGGGGTCACCAACACTTGCGGTGCCATGGTGCTAGCGGGCGGAGTCGCGAACATGTAGTTAGCCTGATTTGTCAGCGCCACGTTTTTCGAGTGGCTGCTGACCATGCTTGGAATGGGGCACGGCCCTAGTCGACCACCCGCACTCCAGTTCGCTATTGACTCCACCAAGGTAGGCAGGAAGGACGTGAGGGTGATTGCCAGGTTGTCTTGGACGATCTGCGGGATCCGCGCCACTTGTTCCTTAAGTTCTTGAACCTCGCGGTTTTCCTCCTCGCTCCTTACCGACGGCGCCACATGCGTCCTCGGCGGTGGACCAAAATGATCCACCCAATTATTACCGCCGAGGCCGGCCAGACGGCCAGCCGACGATGGCTTCTTCGTAACCGGCTCTATTTTCTTGGCCCGGTTCATCGCCCTGTTAAAATGGTTATCCCACCAGGTGGCCGCCGTCGACCCCTGGGATGAGGAACCCTGGGATCCATGACTAGCAACAATTTTCTCCTCCCGCAGAAGAAGTAACAGTGAATCGTTTAGATCATCGATTAGAATGCAATCGAGTTGATTCGTGGTAATTAGATTACTTACCACAATTTCCTCGAATTCCTTCACCGCAGGATCCACGGTGAGTTGTTTGGTTTTTGGGTCCACATGGTAACGGGCCCTGATGAAGTTTCGAACCTGCCCGGGTTCGAATTTCGCAAAGGGGTTTTCTATCCCCTTGGATCTATACTCCTTGTCCTCCTTATTCCATTTGGCCTCCGTGGTTCTGTATCCAGAAGATCCGAGATGGTGATAACCTATATTCATAGCCTGCAGCACCTTTCCCTGATTACTATTGACCAGGGCTCTTTCGGATTCACACCTCTCCTTGAACTCCCGGAACTGATCTTCGGTGATCTGTGGGTCAATCTTCTGGATCTCCTCGAGACTTTTTCCTTCTTTATAGATCTTCTTCTTTATCCGGGTTCTCCAGCTAGACAGAGCCGTGATCATCTTTGTGAGGGCGGATTTTTTTACTTCGTTCCCATGATAATTTGTGTTCTGATACTTAGCGGGGAACTTGTATCTTGCGTGCAGCTTCTAGAAGAGGAGTGTGCGCAAGTGGCCATTATCTTTATGCCGGAGATTCTCGGTGTTGATCGAGATGGTTGTCCGGGTGATTGCCGCCACTTGACCACCGTACCCTTTGACGACAAGGGTAGGCTCCAAAGGAACCCCTAATGGGCTCACTTCGGTAATTTCCTCCCTAACGGTGCCGATTGTGTTTGGGCGTCGTTCCTTCGGCTTCTTCTTCTTAGGAGGATTGCTACCACACCCTGTTCCCTCGCCGCCATCAGTGGTTTCATCACCCGCCGTTCCTTCGACTTCTTCCTCCGCGTCTTCCATCTCATCATCCTCGCTCTTCGAAGGATGGTATTCTTCATCGTCTTCTAGCCGCTGGGCCGCCTCCTAGAATGTCAATTGTTTATTAGGAGGTCTGAGTTCTCCTTCAGCGCTGATGCGCTTAGAACATCCAGCCTCATCGTTGTCACATATCTTTGCACTAATAAAAAATAAATAATTGGTTTAATGCACGAAAAAATCCGGCATGACCTTTGCTAATTTTCTTAAACTAGGAGTGCCCGATTTCTGCCGAAACGGAAGTTAATCAACATTCCGGCAAAAATTGAGACTCATTTCATACAAGAACCTGCATACACGACATAATAAAGTGCTTCATATACAAGCACAAGCACAATTTCAAGTGCTATAATTATATCACCACAGATTATATCAACTGTCATTGATGACAGCAAGCAAATACATGCAGATTATAGCACATGTCATTATATGACAGTATGGATCATCAGTAAATGTGTACACATTGTTTCAAGTACTCATATCATGCTCTGTTTCACGGTATTGTTTCAAGTACTCATAAAACACAGTATAAAATAGGAAACATAATCCACAACTAAAGAAGCGTGTATACAAACACATATCATGCTCTGTTACAGAGAATTTCACAACCCCAAGACCTGAACATAGGTACTGCTAGCAAATGCAATCAACATTTCAAGGAAGACAAGCTACTCTGAACCTTACTCTAAGCCTAAGAATGATGAATCACTCGAGTACTCGAGTACCATTCAGTTTTCCCTTCTTGTAGGAAAAGATCACTAGCTAGAAAGATGGAAATATTTGAGATGAACTTTAAATCATTCACAACAAAAATAATTAATTCCTTGTATTTTCTTCACCTTTTTTTCTGTCTTAAATGCTTCTAGTCTAGATGGTGAAGTTATGAGAAGTTAATTGAAGTGCTCAGTGTTTTCAACTACTATATTTTTATGCATTTGTTTCAGCTGTACTCCTCAACTAGTTCAGCAAGTAGGACTCTCAGTAATTTGTATTTATTAGCATCTCAAACTTGCATGGACATACTAAATAGCCATGGCTTCATGTAAAATATTTGGCAATGACATGTTACATATATTTTCTAAACACTTGAAATTATTCGTAGCTACAAATATTAGTCGTGCGAACATGTGACAAAAGATAGGAGGTAGATCTAGATTGCAGTCATATCACATACTTGTGTACACAAAATACAACATAGGATTAGGAAACACCAGGATTTGCGGCGATGACCTCAGACGTAACAATGCATCGACGACATGCATAGTTTACATGGCACCTAGCTATGACATGGAGGGAGCATTGGGTGAAGCAGTTTTTCTTTGTTTTTTAGTATTGGGCGACACTTCCCCATGCATTATGCGTGTTTGCACTAACTGGGACAGTAGCAGAGTTCGATGAAGTTCAGACGCCAAGTTGCACTAACCGGAACAGTGTGGCTCCCCGCAAAAACCACTACTAGAAAATCGCGTTGTTTTTGTGCACCGCATCGTCATGACCGCATGCTCATGTCATCATGCCACCTTGCATTTGAGCATCATATAAAACCCTTTTTGGTTTGGTTCTTCCCTCATATGCATTGTTAATTGTATTTGCCTCTTGATATTGTATTTGGTTATTGATATATTGTTTAAATGCCCAAGTTGAGTTGGGGGCATATCGTTTATTCGACTCCATCCCCTTTCTCTGCCACCACCTTATAATTCCACCATCCAACTAAATATGAGCTTTGCACTTTATTGGGTTTTACCTCTAGCTCATGTGGGTTGGGATGGATCCAATTCTATTTCCACATGCTCTCATCTTAGCATCATGTTGTTTTCACATTATTGATATGTGGAGCCACCTTTGCATGCATTATGAGTAGTGCTCCTTTTTCCTAGCTTTCATATGGATTATCATGGATTTATGCTCATGTTGGGATATTTTTGGGACTATTGAACATCTAGTGGAATATACACACTAGCAAGTCCCAACTATAATCAAATGTGATCATATCCATCTACTCCATCTGGAATTTTCCTTTAAATTCTTTTGCTTGGCTTAATTCCACTTTTGGGAATGCATAGGAATAATGCCATGTAAATATTATTGTTTTCACAAGAATAAGCATGGCATTAATTGTTTTGCATGGGCCATGCAAGAACCACCACATTCTAGCCTTTTGGTTTTTAATTGAATCTTTGAGTGAATCTTCCCCATATCTCCCTCTTTAAACCCTAAGTCCCCTCCCTCATATCTCCTCTCTCCTAAACCCTAGTCCCTCCCTAACCTAACCCGAGCTTCCTTCCTAGCTACCCTAGCTACCCACATGCCCTCTTTCGGCCTCTCTCCCCTCTCTGCCCTGCAGGCCCCACCTGACCACCCTGGACCCACCTAGCTGCCACCACACCAAGCCCTAACCCGAGCCATACCCCCCTCTCTCCAAACCCTAGCATCTACCCGAGCCTCACCTCTCTCTCTCTAGCTCTCTCTCCCTGCCTCAGCAGCCCCACCCCGAGCTCCCCTCACCCGCCTGGCCCACCTGCAGCCCTCCCCATGCCTACCTGCCCCAGCCCGAGCCGCCTAGCACGTGAAGGAGGAGAAGAAAAAGTGGCCGACGCCACCTTTCCCCTCCACCACGCCATCTACCCCTCTCCCCGTCCCTATCTACTCCCCCTCTCTGCCTGTCGACGCCAGAACTCCCCAGGGCCGTGCCCATCTACTCCTCCCTCCCCACCTACCCCTGCTACCCTCTCTTCCATCTCCATCTACCCCATCGTCGGCATCACACCACCACCACCATAGCAGAAGGAGGGCGAGGCGTCTGGGCGTTGGGGAAGACCGAGCCGAGCACCAGCGTCGCCCCTGTACACGCAGACGTGAAGGAGGAGCACCAGGATCGCCTGGACCACCGCGATCCCGACGAAACCCTAGATCGCCGGAGCTCCTGCCTCGTCGACGATCCGCCGTACCTCGCCCCGATCTGACGCCAACGACCTCCCCGCGGTAAGCCCCTCCACCTCCTAGACAACGTCCGTCGTGCATCGCCCTAGCCGCGCCAGCGCAGGCGTCGAACACCTGCACACGGGCGGTCACAGGCCACGCCGCAGCAGACGCATGTCTAGCCCCCACCCACCTTGGTGTCACCAACCCTCGCCAAGCCGCACTGGTTATCGCCTCGCGCGAGCCTGTGTCGCGGGATCGAATCCCGCCATTGCTACAAGCTGCTGCAAGACGGTGGAGAAGATCCACAGTACCGTGGCGCTGTTTTACAGAAAACCCCCACCTTTTTATCCCGTCAACCCGCGCTCCCCTCCGACCCCACCTGCCAGCCGCTGTGTGCTTTTTACAGGAGAGCCCTCCGGTTTTCGTAACACCTAACCCGCACTCCATCGCGTCCCCGCTTGTTAGTCACTGGGGGATAGTCGCTGTCACGTGGGCCCGTAGCCACCGGACCCATCTGTCACCCTCTGTGGCTAGGTAGTGCCGCGGTGAGTAAAACCTTTTCTGCGCACGTGGCCCCAATCCTTTTGACCCCACCCGTCAGTGTCTAGAGCTAGGACTTGCTGAGTAACAAAATGTGTTCTATTTGGCTGTTTAATTTAAATCTTTTTCAATTTGTTTTAAATTCAAAATTCAAATCTATTTTAAATAACTTTTCAAATATTATTCCAAATAATACAAATAATATATGTTTTGAAATCAGAAAAATGTGAGGAATTTAAACATGCCCTCCAAAAATATATTTTGAACACTTAAAAGTTCAAGTTGATTAAAATTACAATAAAATGCCCTTTTTCCTTAATTAATTAATAACTTTTGATTTATAACTCCAAATTTAACAAATAATATGTCTAAAATGATCAGCTCGACGAGACCTTTCTGTTTATGCATTCCATGTTCTGCTTTGCAGCATGCATCATATCATAAGCATGCTGGATCTTTTGTCGTAGTATTAAATATTGCATCCGGTGTTTCTTCTAGTGTTTTGCTTCTTCGCGGATAAGGCCGTTGAGTTGATGTGAGCTTCGCCCCGACCTTCGGATGAACCTTCGGCAATGTTTTCAGGCGAGCATCCCTTCCCCTTCTACCTATTTTGCATTTATAGTCTTTATTTCCTCCTGTTGATCTATTGCTATCTGTGTTGCGATGCTCTAGTTTCCGTACCCGTGATATCCCTTGCGGCCTTATATTGCCTTGGACACATCCTATTACCTGTTGTTTGGTAGATAGTGGGACCTGCGTGTCGTAGTTGCTTACTCAAGTGCTGTTGCGTGTCGTCAAGTACCACAGTTGTTGGAGTATTGCCGCATGTTTAATGTTGGAGATGATCATGGCTTTAATTATTGTTTAATAACTAAAATTGAAAGTAGGTAAATGCAGAGGCACCGGTGGGCAATAGATGTTATTTGGTTGTTAACCGCCCACTAGTGTCCCGTAGGACCCCGAGTTCTTGACACCTGTTCCGAGATCGAGCGCGCTAACCACAGGTGGGGTGTATGGGCACCCCCATCGATTTAGTACCTGATTCCAAGTACTGTACTGGGGGCCACAAGTAGTTTGGGGCTTTATTACTATCCTGTACTTATGCCATGCTTTACTGCTTAATTTAAATTGTGCGAGGTACTGCACCTGTACTGTTTAGGATCGTGACACGTTTTCGCTGTATCGACAAGCCCAGTCATCTTTTCGGGTTCCCAGCTAAATTGTCTCCATAAACCCCGAGTCCGTCTTGAGACCGACCGACTTCGCTATGGTAGCTTTGGGTGGCCCCCATGTACTTGCTTTGGGTCTGGGAAACGTCATGACTTAGGCCCCGCCGACATACCGATGGGTGTATGTTAACTGATCTGGCAAAAAGGGTCGAAGTGCGTGTGGATACTTTGGTGCACCCCTGCAGGGTTAAATCTTTTCGAAAAGCCGTGTCCGCGGTTATGGACGACTTGGAGCACAGTTCTTGATCATAGACAACCATAACTAAAGTTTACTGTTATAATTTGACTTGTATCCGATATGACTAGTAATCAGCTTCACTGCAACGGAATGGCTAAATAAAAGTACCAACAACTGCTGGGTTTGGGGATATCTCATGCTAATTGTATCTGACTAGTAAGTGTTGCAACTACAACGGAATGGTTAACTAAAAGTGCCCACTGCTTATTCTATCAGGATGACTATCTATACCTGACTAGTAATTGCTGCAACGATAACTGAATAAATAAAACTGCCAACGGTGTGAGTTCCTTGGCTGACTTACTCGTTTGGTCTCGAGGGGGAAACACCAGGATGTGTATGTTTGGTGGTAGTATCAGGTTGGTTCCGAATAGGTCTTTATTACCCCTCTCTGATAGCCGCTATTTGTATCGAGTCTCTATAGGTTGTTTAGTGCATGTTTTGCTGCCGCTTCAGTCCACCATACCTATGTAGGCGAGGCCCACCGAATTCTAGTCTCGCCGTGTACTGTCCTCAGTACTGACCGCTCTCTTTTTCCTTTGCCCTTTGTCGACGCCCCTTTTGTTTAAGCAGGTTTTGAGATCGGCGTCGTTAGCAGGGTTACCCTTCCGGCTTGGCCTGGGCAGGGTTATGGACGCCATTGGTTATTCTTCAGGGCTCTTAGCTCGATTTGCATCTTGTCCGTACTCGGACGCTATATCGTTTTAAAGATGATTTGGATCTTTGTATTGTATATCTGTATTCTTGACTCCTTGAGTCGCTATTGTATATATATGCTCTGTGGGCTCCGTCGTGGACTATTGTGTAATGATATTACTTCGTTTTCCACCCGCACGCAAGTGCCTGGTGGGCACCTTTGAATCGTTTCTATGCGGGTTTGTCGGGGTTCGCTAAAACTTGCATAGGGACGATTCTGAGGGTGTTACAGAGTGGTATCAGAGCTCAGCAGTTGCGATACCCCACAAGTCCAGCTTGTAGGATAACCTAGCTAACGGCCGAAGTAGAGTGTCAAAACTATTTTTGCAAAATCGGTTGGATAGTTCTGATTAGGTCTGATTTTACTCCTTACCCCTCAGCTGCTCTCCTCTCACCTCTACGTGTTTTGAATCCGCTCTCTTCTCCCTCTCCGAGTCCAGGATTTCTCGTGGTTGGGTTCCATCGTACCTTCAGGGTTTCGGTTCCTCTTTTGGTAATGGTGTGTCTACATCCGGCCTTCGTGCTATCCGAGGAATCCTTCGTCTGGTGGACTTCTCTTTGTTCCTTCTCGTGCCTTCCGGTGTTTTCCGACGCGACGACATCATCTACGCTAGATCCGATGCAGAGTCTGCATCACTCCTTTGTTTCTGAACCTCGATTGTCGAGATCTTCACCGATTCGAGAATGGTTGCATGCTTTTCACCGATTGTGCGAGTAATAGTTTGGGTGCGTGATGGATTGGCCCCATGCCGACTACTCACTCTATTCGCTTGTACATCAAGTGGATGAGAATGCATCGGTTCCCTCTTTCCATCGAAGCTAGAGGTGGCTTTATTTGTTGATACCTCTACCTTCGACCTTTTGTTCCTGGAGTGTTCCCTCGACGATCACGGACAACGACCTCTTGTTAGTGGTGTCGCGAGGATCTACACGATGCGAGAAGATTCAGATCGCCGCCCATCGTCCCAGTACCATGAGGCGGATCTCGAGGGCGAGATCCATTGTTAGTGGTGTCGAATTGTGGCGCCCCGCAAAAACCACTACTAGAAAATCGCGTTGTTTTTGTGCACCGCATCGTCATGACCGCATGCTCATGTCATCATGCCACCTTGCATTTGAGCATCATATAAAACCCTTTTTGGTTTGGTTCTTCCCTCATATGCATTGTTAATTGTATTTGCCTCTTGATATTGTATTTGGTTATTGATATATTGTTTAAATGCCCAAGTTGAGTTGGGGGCATATCTTTTATTCGACTCCATCCCCTTTCTCTGCCACCACCTTATAATTCCACCATCCAACTAAATATGAGCTTTGCACTTTATTGGGTTTTACCTCTAGCTCATGTGGGTTGGGATGGATCCAATTCTATTTCCACATGCTCTCATCTTAGCATCATGTTGTTTTCACATTATTGATATGCGGAGCCACCTTTGCATGCATTATGAGTAGTGCTCCTTTTTCCTAGCTTTCATATGGATTATCATGGATTTATGCTCATGTTGGGATATTTTTGGGACTATTGAACATCTAGTGGAATATACACACTAGCAAGTCCCAACTATAATCAAATGTGATCATATCCATCTACTCCATCTGGAATTTTCCTTTAAATTCTTTTGCTTGGCTTAATTCCACTTTTGGGAATGCATAGGAATAATGCCATGTAGATATTATTGTTTTCACAAGAATAAGCATGGCATTAATTGTTTTGTATGGGCCATGCAAGAACCACCACATTCTAGCCTTTTGGTTTTTAATTGAATCTTTGAGTAAATCTTCCCCATATCTCCCTCTTTAAACCCTAAGTCCCCTCCCTCATATCTCCTCTCTCCTAAACCCTAGTCCCTCCCTAACCTAACCCGAGCTTCCTTCCTAGCTACCCTAGCTACCCACATGCCCTCTTTCGGCCTCTCTTCCCTCTCTGCCCTGCAGGCCCCACCTAACCACCCTGGACCCACCTAGCTGCCACCACAGCAAGCCCTAACCCGAGCCATACCCCCCTCTCTCCAAACCCTAGCATCTACCCGAGCCTCACCTCTCTCTCTCTAGCTCTCTCTCCCTGCCTCAGCAGCCCCACCCCGAGCTCCCCTCACCCGCCTGGCCCACCTGCAGCCCTCCCCATGCCTACCTGCCCTAGCCCAAGCCGCCTAGCACGTGAAGGAGGAGAAGAAAAGGTGGCCGACTCCACCTTTTCCCTCCACCATGCCATCTACCCCTCTCCCCGTCCCTATCTACTCCCCCTCTCCGCCTGTCGACGCCAGAACTCCCCAGGGCCGTGCCCATCTACTCCTCCCTCCCCACCTACCCCTGCTACCCTCTCTTCCATCTCCATCTACCCCATCATCGGCATCACACCACCACCACCATAGCAGAAGGAGGGCGAGGCGTCTGGGCGTTGGGGAAGACCGAGCCGAGCACCAGCGTCGCCCCTGTACACGCAGACGTGAAGGAGGAGCACCAGGATCGCCTGGACCACCGCGATCCCGACGAAACCCTAGATCACCGGAGCTCCTGCCTCGTCGACGATCCACCGTACCTCGCCCCGATCTGACGCCAACGACCTCCCCGCGGTAAGCCCCTCCACCTCCTAGACAACGTCCGTGCCGCCGTACCGCCCTAGCCGCGCCAGGCGTTGCGTCGAACACCCTCTGCAAGGCCGTGTCGGCGCTCGCAGCAGCGCAGACGGCATGTTCATGTCTAGCCCCACCCACCTTGTCACCAACCTCACCTAGCCGCACCGGTTACTCTCCGACGCGAGCCTGTGTCGCGGGATCGAATCCCTCGGCCATGGCCAAGACTGCGCCAAGACGGTGGAGAAGATCCACAGACTGGCGCCGTTACGAAAACCCCACCTTTTATCCCACAACCCGGGCTCCTCCGACCCCACCGCCACCGTGTGCTTTTACAGAGAGCCGTCCGGTTTTCGTAACACCTAACCCGCACTCCATCGCGTCCCGCTTGTTAGTCATCGGGGATAGTCACATCACGTGAGCCACCGGACCCATCTCACCCTCGTGGCTAGGTAGTGCCGGTGAGTAAAACCTTCTGCTGTGGCCCCAATCCTTTTGACCCCACCCGTCAGTGTCTAGATCTAGGACTTGCTGAGTAACAAAATGTGTTCTAGTTGGCTGTTTAATTTAAATCTTTTTCAATTTGTTTTAAATTCAAAATTCAAATCTGTTTTAAATAACTTTTCAAATATTATTCCAAATAATACAAATAATATATGTTTTGAAATCAGAAAAATGTGAGGAATTTAAACATGCCCTCCAAAAATATATTTTGAGCACTTAAAAGTTCAAGTTGATTAAAATTACAATAAAATGCCCTTTTTCCTTAATTAATTAATAACTTTTGATTTATAACTCCAAATTTAACAAATAATATGTCTAAAATGATCAGCTCGACGAGACCTTTCTGTTTATGCATTCCATGTTCTGCTTTGCAGCATGCATCATATCATAAGCATGCTGGATCTTTTGTCGTAGTATTAAATATTGCATCCGGTGTTTCTTCTAGTGTTTTGCTTCTTCGCGGATAAGGCCGTTGAGTTGATGTGAGCTTCGCCCCGACCTTCGGATGAACCTTCGGCAATGTTTTCAGGCGAGCATCCCTTCCCCTTCTACCTATTTTGCATTTATAGTCTTTATTTCCTCCTGTTGATCTATTGCTATCTGTGTTGCGATGCTCTAGTTTCCGTACCCGTGATATCCCTTGCGGCCTTATATTTCCTTGGTCACATCCTATTACCTGTTGTTTGGTAGATAGTGGGACCTGCGTGTCGTAGTTGCTTACTCAAGTGCTGTTGCGTGTCGTCAAGTACCACAGTTTTTGGAGTATTGCCGCATGTTTAATGTTGGAGATGATCATGGCTTTAATTATTGTTTAATAACTAAAATTGCAAGTAGGTAAATGCAGAGGCACCGGTGGGAAATAGATGTTTTTTGGTTGTTAACCGCCCACTAGTGTCCCGTAGGACCCCGAGTTCTTGACACCTGTTCCGAGATCGAGCGCGCTAACCACAGGTGGGGTGTATGGGCACCCCCATCGATTTAGTACCTGATTCCAAGTACTGTACTGGGGGCCACAAGTAGTTTGGGGATTTATTACTATCCTGTACTTATGCCATGCTTTACTGCTTAATTTAAATTGTGCGAGGTACTGCACCTGTACTGTTTAGGGTCGTGACACGTTTTCGCTGTATCGACAAGCCCAGTCATCTTTTCGGGTTCCCAGTCATTTACAGCTGTCTCCATAAACCCTGAGTCCGTCTTGGAGACCGACCGACTTCGTTGCGGGTAGCTTAGTGGGGTGGCCCCCATGTACTTGCTTTGGGTCTGGGAAACGTCATGACTTAGGCCTCGCCGACATACCGATGGGTGTATGTTAACTGATCTGGCAAAAAGGGTCGAAGTGCGTGTGGATACTTTGGTGCACCCCTGCAGGGTTAAATCTTTTCGAAAAGCCATGTCCGCGGTTATGGACGACTTGGAGCACAGTTCTTGATCATAGAACTGCTGGGTTTGGGGATATCTCATGCTAATTGTATCTAACTAGTAAGTGTTGCAACTACAACGGAATGGTTAACTAAAAGTGCCCACTGCTTATTCTATCAGGATGACTATCTATACCTGACTAGTAATTGCTGCAACGATAACTGAATAAATAAAACTGCCAACGGTGTGAGTTCCTTGGCTGACTTACTCGTTTGGTCTCGAGGGGGAAACACCAGGATGTGTATGTTTGGTGGTAGTATCAGGTTGGTTCCGAATAGGTCTTTATTACCCCTCTCTGATAGCCGCTATTTGTATCGAGTCTCTATAGGTTGTTTAGTGCATGTCGCGCTGCCGCTTCAGTCCACCATACCTATGTAGGCGAGGACTGCCGAATTCTAGCCTCGCCGTGTACTGGCCTCAGTACTGACCGCTCTCTCTTTTTCCTTTGCCCTTTGTCGGCAACCCTTTTGTTTAAGAAGGTTTTGAGATCGACGTCGTTAGCAGGGTTACCCTTCCAGCTTGGCCTGGGCAGGGTTATGGATGCCATTGGTTATTCTTCAGGGCTCTTAGCTCGATTTGCATCTTGTCCATACTCGGACGCTATATCGTTTTAAAGGTGATTTGGATCTTTGTATTGTATATCTGTATTCTTGACTCTTTGAGTCGCTGTTGTATATATATGCTCTGTGGGTTCCGTCGTGGACTATTGTGTAATGATATTACTTCGTTTTCCACCCGCACGCAAGTGCCTGGTGGGCACCTTTGAATCGTTTCTATGCGGGTTTGGCGGGATTCGCTAAAACTTGCATAGGGCCGATTCTGAGGGTGTTACAAACAGTAACTGGGACAGTAGCAGAGTTTGCACTAACTCGAGTACCATTATCCATCATCATCATATACTAACAGAGTTTGCACTAGCAGAGTTTGGAGAAGGAACCGTGTGGGCAGGGAGAGAGGGAGAGAGGGGAGGCTCACCTCCTCCGAGGACGACGAAGAGCGCGTGCGAGAGGCGGCGGCCTCCTCCTCCTCAGCCTCGAGCGGCGGCGGCCTCCTCCTCCTCGAGTGGCGACGACCTTCTCCTCCACGGATCGGCAGCGGCGCGGGCCTCCTCCTCCTCGAGCGGAGCGATCCTCCTCCTCCACAAGCGGCACGGGCCTCCTCCTCCTCCACGGATCGGCAACGGAGCGGGCCTCCTCCTCCTCGAGAGCGCAGCGCGGCAGTGGAGGATCGAGAGCGCAGCGCGGCGGGGCTCGATGTGTGGTGTCTGTGAGATGGGGATGAGAGAGGCGGACGTGGCGCGGTTGACTAGTCCAACCCACATAGGTGTAGCACACCCTGGCCAAGTGTGCTACGGGTAACCGTAGCGCACTTGGCCAGGGTGCGCTACGCCTATGTGGGTTGGACTATTAGATAAGAGGGCGGCCACCCCACTAGTTAACACTAGCACTGTCTTATCCCACTGGTTCTGCCCACTGCTCTATTCTAAACTTGTGAGCACCCAGGTTCGAATCCTGGTGCCCCACTTTTTATTTTTATTTTAAAAATACTTTTAAATGTTCCAAAAATGCCCAAAAGTGGTGATATAAGCCATAGAAGTTTTGTTTTTAAAATACTTTTAAATATTCCAAAAATGCCCAAAAGTGATAATATATGTCATAAAAGTGGTACAAATATGATTCAAAGTATAACTAAATTTCATAATAATTTGTCCATGAATATTACAATCTTTTTTGACCACGTGTTTTACAATATTTTTTGAGCTAGCGTTTTACAATCTTTTTTCCCTTCTTTGTCGCGGTTGAATAATTTAGCCCTGGCACTTTAATGTTTCTTCTTTCGAACGGGCTACCTTTTTTGGGTAGGTTGTCCTTTTTCTTCTTGTGATGTATGTTGCTCCATCGTAGTCGTCGTCATCTTCAATCTTTGGATCGCCGTACTAGTTGAAGTCTTGCTTGTTGGCGACTCCATCCATTTCGATGATGTTTCTTTTTCCTCTCCTCATGACAACACGGCTAGTCTTTGTCGGGTCGGTAATGAAAAAACATTGGTCCACTTTGGTAGCCAGTACCCACGGTTCATTTTTCGCGGCCATGTTCGCACCGGCGGCCTTGGATTTGGCTGCTTCGGGTATAACCATGGTTGTGAAATACCTGTCTTCTCTTTCGACGCTCTTTGCCCATCTGACATGGGACATCGGCACCTTTTCTCCACAGTAGTCGAGCTCCCAGATCTCCTCGATTCTTCCGTAGAATCTTTCCTTGTTTTCCAGTATGGCAACTCCCGGAAAACAGACCTTGTTTTCCATACCTTCATCAGCGGCTTGTCTTGTTGCTGCCTCTTTCGCTTCTTTCCAGGCTTAGGACAATATTTCCAGTTTTTCAGCAACTCTTCCACTTCTTTGCTGCTCCTATGCTCTGGGATTCCTCGGGTCTCGGATTTGCCATCTAATAGGTCTCCACGTTTTCTCCATGGATCATTCTTGCTGAGCCACCTCCGGTGCGCCATGAACACGGTTTTCGATGACCCTGGATCTTTCTCTAGTTGGAGATAGCTTGTGTTATCCATGCACCTAACACATGCGCAGAATCCTTGGATAACCTGCTCCGAGATATACCCGCAACCTGGATATTCTTGCACCATAGTGACCAACGCGGCTCTCATAGTGAAATAATCTTGTGCGACGGCGTCGTAAGTATTGGCTCCAGATTCCCATAACGTGGCTAGCTCCTCTTTCAACAGCCCGAGATATAGATTGATGTCGGTACCAGGTTGTTTCGGCCCTTGAATTAGCATACTCATTTGTATGTACTTCTTCTTCATGCACAACCATGGAGGGAGGTTGTACATCCATACAAACATAGGCCAAGTGTTGTGCGTGCTGCTCTGGATACCGAACGGATTGAGTCCATCGGTGCTCGCACCAAGCCTGATGTTCCTCGAATCTCCACCGAATTCTGGGAATTCGAGGTCCAATGCTTTCCACTATCTAGCATCTAAAGGGTGCGTCAGCAGCTCATCCTTTTCGGGGTCATCATCGTCATCTCCTGGCTTCTTCCTTTCCGCATGCCATCGCATGAGCTTCGCTTCCTTAGGGTCCGCGAAATAACGCTGCAGACGAGGAGTGATAGGAAAGTACCATACCACTTTTCGAGGTGCTTTCTTCCCTTTCTTGTATCGACTCACGCCGCACACCGGACATGTGGTTTTCTCCGCGTCCTCTCCCCAATAAATGATGCAATCGTTGATGCATACGTGATATCTAACATGGGGTAGATCGAGAGGACAGACGATTTTCTTGGCATCCTCGATACTAGTTGGACATGTGTTCCCCTCCGGGAGACGATCATGCCAGAATGCCATCATATTGTCGACGCTTGCATCGCTCAATTGGTGTTTTGCCTTCATCTCCATAGCCTTGAGCGTTACATTCAACCGGGTATCATCGGGCCTGCATCCTTCAAACAATGGAGTAACCGTGTCTTTATCAAGTTGCGCAAGCTTGGCTTTCTCTCTAGCGGCAGCCCTGGTGTTACTCGTCTGCTTGAGAAGCAGCTCTTGCACATAAGGGTCTCGCACCCAGACTGACGTTGTTACATCGTCGTCTGCTCCTCCGGCATCTAGATCATCATCATCCTGGTGTGCTTCCGCACCTTCACCATCTCCAGGAGACTCTTCGTCATCTCGCCCGTTCTCGCCGTGATGATGATCATCGTCATGTTGCCCACCTTCACCGTCTCCATCGTCTTCGTCATCGCTTATCCAACGAGTGTATCCATCCATGAAACCATGGCGGAGCAGGTGCGCCTGCAGATTCCCGGAATCTGGGTCGATCACCCAGTTGAGTTTGCATCTTATGCATGGACATATTATATCCATCTTGTTATTTCGTATCATGTCGACCGTCGCACATTTCAAAAATCTAGCCACAATGCGTTCGCTCATTATGCGGACCATTTTTGCCTACACGGTGTACACGGTACAATTAGAAGTCTATTAGAACCACATAATGAATGCATGCATGCAATGGTCGATAGAAAATTTCGGCATGACCTATCCTAAAATTAGGACCTTTGCGAAATGCCAAATTCTTGCCAAAATGGAAATGAATCAACATTTTGGCAAAACAAATGGCAACTTGTTCACATACAAACACAAGAGAGAGAGAGACCGAGATCCATACACACATGAACATATCATTATCCTCTCCATACACACATGCATGAGCATCATCGATACTCTCCTTATATACACACATATGACCATATCGATCCTCTCCATATACACATCATGAGCATCGATCATCTACATACATATGAGCATATCATCCATATACACGTGAACACATACTTACATGGACAACTTACCAAGATGAGAGACAATTCGCGAGAAGATGGAAAGGAGAGGTTCGCGCGAGACCGGAGAAGGATATGAGACTGGAGAGCTTCCTCTATTACTTATGTAACATCCAAGGCAAGTTCTACATGCTAAAAATGGTGAATGGGTGGAGAAATTGAGGTGGGAAGGAGAAGGATCTCGACTAGATCTAAGGAGGAAGAATAAGGGGAAAGTGAAGTGTGTGGGGTGGTGGATATGATCACATGATCACATATGTTTGTGCAGGTCGACACATCCGTGGCGCACATGGGCCCAGTGCGCCACAGGGAAAAATCACCTCTGTGGCGCATATGCCAGAGTGCGCCACAGATGTTTCTGCCCATTTAAGGAGCAGAGGGGGCTTCACATAGGCGTAGCGCACTTGCCACATGTGCGCTACGGCTATCCCCAACAACCGTAGCGCACCTCCCCTATGAGTGCTACGGGTATGCGGCATGCGGCCAACAGGGCCCTGGCCCACACATATCTGTGGCGCACTATGGTCATGTGCGCCACGGTTGTTCTAGTTACTAGTAGGGCACTGCCCATAGGTGAGCCACGCCTGTTTTAGCCGTGGGGCACTTCAACCATGTGAGCCCGGATGTGATGATTACCTATAGATGTTTTCCTAGTAGTGAAATATGGGAGATTAAAGTAGGAAAAATACGATGCTCGACGAAGAAGAGTTCAAGATATTCAAGGCGGACTTAAATACCGCTGACTCTAAAGCATGGATTGCGTGGGGAAAGAATATGCAAGAGCAGAACATAGGTAACCACCGGCTTGGAAGTGGTGGATACAGAGGGAAACAACCCATTTGGGACAAGGAGGACGCTGAGCTTGAACGCCTGGGTAAAGAGAACCCATGGCATAAAATCACGGACCTGTAGCTAAGGAACTTTTTCCGGCCCGCTACTACCTAGACCCGATTACAGGGGAGTTCGTCACCGATGACCCGGAGGTGAAGGCCTTTGAGGATGAGCTGGTAAGGAATTTACCGCGTATCCCTCAAGAGTTTCTAATTAAAATAATTAAGCCAAGAATCTAAATGCATGGGTTCACCTCTCCTTGTTTCTCTGCAGGAGAAGGAATAAAATGCTACTGGTGACTTGTCGTCCCAGGATTCGGCGGCAGAGCCGTGGGACACAGTTTTCAACAAGGCAATGAACGCTTACAAGAAGAGGGACAAGAATTTTCCACCAAAATCAGCTGGCAGTGTGTCCGGCTTCGGTACGAGCATGAAGTTTGCCGAGTAATACAAAGAGGATGCAAAGAAGAGAAGGGAGTGGAAGAACCAGTCGGTGGCTCAAGATAAAGCCGAGGTTGAAGAGCTGAAGTTCAAGGTGAAGACATTAGAGGAAAAATTGGATGAGAAAACAGTGGACATGTTCGTGGAAGAGAAGCTCCGCACGATCATCCCCCCTGGGTTGTTCAAGGGGCTAGCTGCTTGGAATGCGGCAGGTTGACAGGGGCCGATACAGCTGCCCAGCTTCAGCGGCAGCAACTCGAGCATCAACGTTAACGCGACGTCGGACTTGGTGACCCCGCCGGCCACCATCGCCGTGACGCAGCCACAAGAGCTGGTTGCACAGCTGCCCCCTATAGCTCCCGCCAAAAATACCAAGCCACGGCCGGCGGCGGTGGTTCTTCATAATGCACCACCACAGGAGAATGCTGGTGATAGGTGTAACACCCTCAGAATCGGACCTATGCAAGTTTGAGCAAAATTCGCCAAACCCGCATAGAAACGATTCAAAGGTGCCCACCAGGCACTTTCGTGCGGGTGGAATAACGAAGTAATAACATTACACAACAGTCCTCGATGGGACCCACAGAACAGATATATATAACAGCGACTAAAAGAGTCAGGAATACAGATATAATATACAAAGATCCAAATCACCTTGAAAACGATAGTGCGTCCAGCTACGGACAAGAAGCAAATGGGGCTAAGAGCCCTGAAGAATAACCACGAGGCCCATAACCTTCCTGTGCCAAGCCGGAAGGGTAACCCGCTAACGACGCCGATCTCAAAACCTGCTTAAACAAAAGGTGCCGACAAAGGGCAAAGGAAAAGAGGAGCGTCAAGATCGAGGCCAAGACACGGCGAGGCTAGAATTGGAGGTCCTCGCCACATAGGTATGGTGGATCAAGCGCAGCGGCAAGATGCACTAAACAACCTATAGAGACTCGATACAACCGGCGGATATCGAGAGGGTAAGAATGACCTATCCGGATCCAACTCAAGCTAACACCAAACAAACCCATCCTGGCGTTTTCCCCCTCGAGACCAATCGAGGAAGTCAACCGAGGAACTCACCCAGTTGGGAGTTTTATTTAATTAGTTTTAGTTGCGGCACTTTACTAGTCATGTTTAGATAATCGTCCTGATAAAGTAAACAGTGGGCACTTTTAGTTGACCATTCCGTTATAGTTGCGGCAATTACTAATCAAATACATTTAACATGAGATAACCCATAAAACCCAGCAGTTGTTGGTACTTTTATTCAGCCATTCCGTTGTAGTTGCAATACTTACTAGTCAGATACAATTGTCGCAAGCGACAACCAAACAAGCAATTGTGGGCAGTATTAATTAGCCATTCCATTATAGTGAAGCTGATTACTAGTCATTATAAGTCAAATTTATAGCAGTAAACTTTAGTTATGCTTGTCTATGATCGAGATACTGTGCTCCAAGTCGTCCATATCCGCGGACACGGCTTTCAGAAAGTTTTACCCGGCCGGGGTGCACCAATAGCAACACACGCTCGATCAACCTCGGAAAAACCAAATCAAAACCCAACGAGGCTTTCACGACCGAACAATCACAAGATTCAGAAATATTTCAGGCCACCCTTAAGTAGATTCCGAACGGCTAGCTGACTCGAGACGGCCTCAAGGTTTGGGTGGACGGCAGAACGATCGGGAACCCGAAGTGTGGCTGGGCTTGTCGATACAGCGTAAACGTGTCCCGATCCTAACAAGATAAAGGTGCTCCTCGCACAATTTAAATACGAAAGTAGCATGGCATAAGTACAGATCGTAAATAAAACCTCAAACTAGTTTGTGGCCCCAAGAAATAAGACTGAATCAAGCTCGCTCGGGGTCCCATATACCTCCGGATGTGGATAGCGATAAATCAAGGAACAGTATCAAGTACTGGGTCTTACGGGACACAAGTGGGCGCTCGAAACCAAATATTTTCTATCACCCACCGATGCCTCGCTTATTCAATTTTAGTTGTTAAACAGAAATTAAAGTGACGATAAGTAAAACTAGAATCATCTCCAACATCAACATGCGGCAATACATCAGAATCGTGGCACTTGACGACACGCAATAGACTTGAGCAAGCGATCACGACGCAAGTCCAACTGTCTACCAAACAACAGGTGATAGGATGTGTCCAAGGCAATATAGGGCTGCACGGTATATCACAGGTACGGAAACTAAAGCATCGCAACACAGATAGCAATAGATCAACAGGAGGGAAGTAAATACTATAAAAGTAAGATAGGTAGAAAGAGGGAGATGCTCGCCTGAAAACATTGTCGAAGGGTTCAACCGAAGATCGGGTCGGCACTCGCATCAACTCAACGGCCTTATCCGCGAAGAAGCAAAACACTAGAAGAAACACCGGATGCAATATTTAATACTAAGGCAAAAGATCGGCATGATGCATGCATGATGAATGACATGGCAAGGTGCGGTGCAATTAAGTCATATTAAGCGGAACCGGGGTCCCGACAAATATTCAGGTGGTTCATGTTATTTAAAACCCCGCAATTTAGATGTTGTTTTACATGGTAGAAGATAGCAACGGGTTCGCTACACAAATTTAAATGAGGCCGATATGAGACTAGATTTGCCCGCATATGGGCCCCATATTTAATTATTAGGTGAATCGGCATAAGGCCCCCAAACCACATGAGATGCATGCAAGATGAATGTTTAAGATGCAAGTTGGTATCATGTTATGAAATAGGGTTTTCGGATAAGGGTCACACTTTAGGGTTCTCACGATCTTGGGGTTCCGGGGTTCGGTCGTGGTCCGTGGTCGGCGAGGTCGGTCTCTACGGAAACGTTCTAGGACTCCGGGAAGGACTTGGTTCGGTGTCGAGGCGCATCGGAACTTCCGGGCCGGTGTCGTTCTTGTCGTCGCGACGGTCTTGCCGTGTCCCACGGGGTCGGTCTTGCCGTTGCGAGGGTCTTGTCGGGCCCGCGCCATCGAGTCGGTCTTGGTGTCCGGGACGAAGTGCTTGTTGTTCCGGTGGCGATCTTGGCGCTCGGTCAGGTCGATCTTGTCGGTTCCACGGTTTCAGTTGTCGGTGGCGGACGCGGGTTCCGGCACGGGGAGATCTTGGTTTCCGAGGTTCTTGTTGTTCCTTATTGAAGATCTTGGGGTGTGGCTCCACGTGCCCGCTTCGAGAAGATCTTGTCGGCACGGGGTTTCCGGAGTTCATGGCGCGGTACCGGGGTGTCGTGTTACTTGATGTGGAGTGTCTCAACGTGCGGAAAGCACCTGAGGACGCTTTGTCCCAGCCTTGATGTTGGTGTTGCCGACGTCCAGCGTGTGCTTCCTTTGGTACCACTTCAAGTATCCCAACAAGTGTAGCTTGGGGCAATGGCCGATCTTGACCTCGGTGCAGCTCACATCAGGGGTACATCCTTTGTTACCGGAGGCTTTGGCTGACAAGGCGGAGGCGAAGCTTGAACCGATTCCCTTCGACACAGAGCGTCTTCAGCACGGGCTCCTGTCGAGGATGAAGCACAAAACGCTGTTCTCCAAGAGGACGCCGCGGAGGCAGAGATCACGGAGGGAGGCGGGCGAGGGTAGGCAGCGCGGGGTCGGGGAGCCGTGCGGGACGGTGGAGCGGCCGGAGGGAGCAGGGCGAGCCGGGGAGGGGGCGTGGTTGGCGCCGACGACGGCGGCGGCGCGTGGCGAGGGGCCAAGGAGGCGAACTGAGGCGGCGCGGTGAGCGAGGGGCTCGTGCGGGAGGCCAGGGCGGTGTGGTCGCCGGAGCACGCGGGGAGGCGAGGTCGGCCGGTCCGGCGGCGCGCGGAGCCTGGGGAGGAGCAGACGAGGCGGGGGGCGGCTTGCTGCGGGTGGAGGCGGGCCGGCTCGGGGGCGTGGTGCATCTGGCCGGAACGGAGGCGGGCCGGCGAAGGAGGTCGTCGGGGCCGCGCTCGGAGGTGAGGGGCGAGGGCTGCGGGAAGGCGGCGGCTTTCATGCGGCTGGGCCAGCAGCGGCGGCCTCACGGGCGGCACAGAGAGCGCCGCGGCCAGCGGAGGGAGCGGCGCCGGAGAGGGGGCCCGGCGGCGGCGGCCGCAGGAGGTCAGGCGAGGGCGGAGCGGAAGGAGGGCGGAAGAGGAGAGAGGAGGGCACGGGCCGAGCGGGGAGGTTGGTGGGGATCGGGCAGGTGCGGGAGGTAGGAGACGGGGGGGGCAGCGCGGTTGGTGGGGGTGGGTCCCGCGGTGGATGTTGGACCGGGTCCTGGGGAGGGCTGGCGCGTGGGACCCAGGGGCAGGGTGGGGGCTGTGGTTGGCGTGTGAGGCATGTGGGGTGGGCTGGGTGAGTTGTCTAGGTGGCAGGGTCGGATTGGGTGAGGGAGAGGAGTGGGTGAGGTGGCGAGTGGGGATTGGAGGGGGTGAGGTGGCCAGGGGGTGTGGGTAGGTTAGTGGGTAGCTCTAGGATTTTTTACAGGGCGGTTAGGTGGACCGTTTTAAAAAAAACAGGGGTGGTCGTTCGGGTCTACTCGGCCCGTTCGACTGCCCCACCAAAAATGAAATAAATTTTATTTGTTTTAATAACACCGTTTGCAAACCGATAGCGGCCAAAACAAAATAATCCGGAGACCCGGGGTTTTGCATTTGAATTAAGATGGGGCGTTTGGAAAATAAACCGGGGTTTGCGAAATAGTTTTGGCAAACAATGCATGATGATGACGATGCAATGCACAAATTCAACGCGATTTTCTAGTAGTGGTTTTGCGGGATGCCACAATTCGACACCACTAACAATGGATCTCGCCCTCGAGATCCGCCTCATGGTACCGGAAGGAAGGTCGGCGATCTGCGTCTTCTCGCTTCGTGTAGATCCTCGCGACACCACTAACGAGGGTTCCTTCTTCATCTGGAAATCGGCGACACCACCAACAAAGGGTCGTTGTCCCCGATCGTCGAGAGAACACTCCGGAGAAACAAAGGACGAAGATAGAGGTATCAAACGAGAAGGCCACCTTTAACTTCCATAAGACGAGGGAGAAGTTACATTGATCCACCAGTTCGATGTACAGAGTGAACAGTAAGAGTCGGGTAGGGTGATCAGTCCATTCCGGACCCAACTATCAACTCTATACATGGGTAGGAGAATCAGGCAACTCAACTCTCGAGATTTAGACTGAAGATCTTCATAGGCGGTATCCGGAACAAAGGGATGATGCCAGCAGGAATCGTATGAATGACACAATGATTAGGTTCCGCGTTGGTTCCATTGGCATGAACAACACATGCTCAAGGTTAACCCCAACTTCACCAATGCTCGTCCTTCTCATATGTCTTTCAACGACACTGATATCCAGCAAGGAACACATATGGATAAAGAGCTCAAGAACAAAAGACCGGATGAAGGGTACAACAGACAAGTTGCAGATTGATTATCGTAGCACCTCCGTTACAAAAGGGAGAAAGCGAGACCCTAAAGGTACGACGGAAACCCAACCACGAGAAATCCTGGACTCGAAGAGAGAGAAGAGAGCGGATTCAAAACACGTCGAGGTAAGAGGAGAATAGCAGAGGGGTAAGGAGTAAAATCAGACCTAACCAGAACTATCCAACCGATTTTCAAAAATAGTTTTTGACACTCTACTTCGGCCGCTAGCTAGGTTATCCTACAGGCTGGACTTGTGGGGTATCGCAACTGCTGAGCTCTGATACCACTCTGTAACACCCTCAGAATCGGACCTATGCAAGTTTGAGAAAAATTCGCCAAACCCGCATAGAAACGATTCAAAGGTGCCCACCAGCACTTTCGCAAGGGTGGAAAACGCAGTAATAACATTACACAACAGTCCTCGATGGGACCCACGTAAGAGATATATATAACAGCGACTAAAAGAGTCGAATACAGATATAATATACAAAGATCCAAATCACCTTGAACGAGAAATAGGCCCAGCTACGGACAAGAAGCAAATGGGGCTAAGAGCCTCAAGAATAACCAATGGCGTCCATAACCCTGCCAAAGCCGGAAGGGTAACCCTGCTAACGACGCCGATCTCAAAACCTGCTTAAAAAGGTGCCGACAAAGGGCAAAGGAAAAAGAGGAGCGTCGATCGAGGCCAAGACACGGCGAGGCTAGAATTCGGCGGTCCTCGCCTACATAGGTATGGTGGACTGAAGCGGCAGCGGCAGCATGCACTAAACAACCTATAGAGACTCGATACAACTGGCGAATATCAGAGAGGGGTAAGAATGACCTATCCGGATCCAACCTGAAGCTAACACCAAACAAACCCATCCTGGCGTTTTCCCCCTCGAGACCAATCGAGGAAGTCAACCGAGGAACTCACCCAGTTGGGAGTTTTATTTAATTAGTTTTAGTTGCGGCACTTTACTAGTCATGTTTAGATAATCGTCCTGATAAAGTAAACAGTGGGCACTTTTAGTTGACCATTCCGTTATAGTTGCGGCAATTACTAATCAAATACATTTAACATGAGATAACCCATAAAACCCAGCAGTTGTTGGTACTTTTATTCAGCCATTCCGTTGTAGTTGCAATACTTACTAGTCAGATACAATTGTCGCAAGCGACAACCAAACAAGCAATTGTGGGCAGTATTAATTAGCCATTCCATTATAGTGAAGCTGATTACTAGTCATTATAAGTCAAATTTATAGCGAGTAAACTTTAGTTATGCTTGTCTATGATCGAGATATCGTGCTCCAAGTCGTCCATATCCATGACACGGCTTTGAGAAAGTTTTACCCGGCCGGGTGCACCAATAGCAACACACGCCGATCAACCTCGAAAACCAAATCAAAACCCAACGAGGCTTTCACGATCGAACAATCACAGATTCAGAAATATTTCAGGGGCCACCCTTAAGTAGATTCCATGAACGGCTAGCTGACTCGAGACGGCCTCAAGGTTTGGGTGGACGGCTAAACGATCGGGAACCCGAAAGTGTGGCTGGGCTTGTCGATACCGTAAACGTGTCCCGATCCTAAAGCAAAGTGTGCTCCTCGCACAATTTAAATACGAAAGTAGCATGGCATAAGTACAGATCGTAAATAAAACCTCAAACTAGTTTGTGGCCCCAAGAAATAAGACTGAATCAAGCTCGCCTGGGGGTCCCATATACCTCCCGGATGTGGATAGCGCGATAAATCAAGGAACAGGTATCAAGTACTCGGGGTCTTACGGGACACAAGTGGGCGTTCGGAAACCAAATATTTTCTATCACCCACCGATGCCTCTGCTTATTCAATTTTAGTTGTTAAACAGAAATTAAAGTGACGATAAGTAAAACTAGAATCATCTCCAACATCAACATGCGGCAATACATCAGCAACTGTGGCACTTGACGACACGCAACAGCACTTGAGCAAGCGACTACGACGCGCAAGTCCAACTGTCTACCAAACAACAGGTGATAGGATGTGTCCAAGGCAATATAGGGCTGCACGGTATATCACAGGTACGGAAACTAAAGCATCGCAACACAGATAGCAATAGATCAACAGGAGGGAAGTAAATACTATAAAAGTAAGATAGGTAGAAAGAGGGAGATGCTCGCCTGAAAACATTGTCGAAGGGTTCAACCGAATATCGGGTCGGCACTCGCATCAACTCAACGGCCTTATCCGCGAAGAAGCAAAACACTAGAAGAAACACCGGATGCAATATTTAATACTAAGGCAAAAGATCGGCATGATGCATTCATGATGAATGACATGGCAAGGTGCGGTGCAATTAAGTCATATTAAGCGGAACCGGGGTCCCGACAAATATTCAGGTGGTTCATGTTATTTAAAACCCCGCAATTTAGATGTTGTTTTACATGGTAGAAGATAGCAACGGGTTCGCTACACAAATTTAAATGAGGCCGATATGAGACTAGATTTGCCCGCATATGGGCCCCATATTTAATTATTAGGTGAATCGGCATAAGGCCCCCAAACCACATGAGATGCATGCAAGATGAATGTTTAAGATGCGACAAGTTGGTATCATGTTATGAAATAGGGTTTTCGGATAAGGGTCACACTTTAGGGTTCTCGACGATCTTGGGGGTTCTGGGGTTCGGGGTCGGTCTCAGGGTCCAGGGTTCGGCGAGGTCGGTCTCTACGGAAACGTTCTAGGACTCCGGGAAGGACTTGGTTCGGTGTCGAGGCGCATCGGAACTTCCGGGCCGGTGTCGTTCTTGTCGTCGCGACGGTCTTGCCGTGTCCCACGGGGTCGGTCTTGCCGTTGCGAGGGTCTTGTCGGTCCCGCTCCATCGAGTCGGTCTTGGTGTCCGGGACGAAGTGCTTGTTGTTCCGGTGGCGATCTTGGCGCTCGGTGAGGTCGATCTTGTCGGTTCCACGGTTTCAGTTGTCGGTGGCGGACGCGGGTTCCGGCACGGGGAGATCTTGGTTTCCGAGGTTCTTGTTGTTCCTTATTGAAGATCTTGGGGTGTGGCTCCACGTGCCCGCTTCGAGAAGATCTTGTCGGCACGGGGTTTCCGGAGTTCATGGCGCGGTACCGGGGTGTCGTGTTACTTGATGTGGAGTGTCTCAACGCTCGGAAAGCACCTGAGGACGCTTTGTCCCAGCCTTGATGTTGGTGTTGCCGACGTCCAGCGTGTGCTTCCTTTGGTACCACTTCAAGTATCCCAACAAGTGTAGCTTGGGGCAATGGCCGATCTTGACCTCGGTGCAGCTCACATCAGGGGTACATCCTTTGTTACCGGAGGCTTTGGCTGACAAGGCGGAGGCGAAGCTTGAACCGATTCCCTTCGACACAGAGCGTCTTCAGCACGGGCTCCTGTCGAGGATGAAGCACAAAACGCTGTTCTCCAAGAGGACGCCGCGGAGGCAGAGATCACGGAGGGAGGCGTGAGGTAGGCGCTTGGGTCGGGAGCCGTGGCGGGTGGAGCGGCCGGAGGGAGCAGGGCGAGCCGGGGAGGGGGCGTGCTGGCCGCGGCCGACGACGGCGGTGGGGGCGGCCGGCGCGTGAGGCCGAAGGAGGGCGAACCGGTGAGGCGGCGCGGCGAGCGAGGGGCTCGTGCGGGAGGCCAGGGCGGTGTGGTCGCCGGAGCACGCGGGGAGGCGAGGTCGGCCGGTCCGGCGGCGCGCGGAGCCTGGGGAGGAGCAGACGAGGCGGGGGCTTGCTGGGTGGAGGCGGCTGCCGGGGCGTGGTGCGGCGGAACGGAGGCGGGCTGGCCAAGGAGGTCGTCGGGCGCTCGGAGGTGAGGCGAGGTGGGCTGCGGGAAGGCGGCGCGACGACCTGCTGCTGGGGCGTCAGCGGCTGGCGGCCTCAGTCTCACGGGCGGCACAGGCAGAGAGCGCTGGGCCCGGAGAGAGGGGCCAAGGCGGCCGCAGGAGGTCAAAGGCGGAGCGGAAGGAGGCGGAAGAGGAGAGAGGAGGGCACGGCCGAGCGGGAGGTTAGTGGGGATCGGGCAGGTAGGAGAGGGGGGCAGCGCAGTTGGGGGGTGGGTCCCAGTGGATGTTGGACCGGTCTGGGAGGGCTGGCGCGTGGGACCCAGGGGGTGGGGGCTGTGGTTGGCGTGTGAGGCATGTGGGGTGGGCTGGGTGAGTTGTCTAGGTGGTGGTCGGATTGGGTGAGGAGAGGAGGGTGAGGTGGCGAGTGGGGATTGGAGGGGTGAGGGGTGTGGGTAGGTTAGTGGGTAGCTCTAGGATTTTTAGGCGGTTAGGTGGACCGTTTTAAAAAAAACAGGGGTGGTCGTTCGGGTCTACTCGGCCCGTTCGACTGCCCCACCAAAAATGAAATAAATTTTATTTGTTTTAATAACACCGTTTGCAAACCGATAGCGGCCAAAACAAAATAATCCGGAGACCCGGGGTTTTGCATTTGAATTAAGATGGGGCGTTTGGAAAATAAACCGGGGTTTGCGAAATAGTTTTGGCAAACAATGCATGATGATGACGATGCAATGCACAAATTCAACGCGATTTTCTAGTAGTGGTTTTGCGGGATGCCACAATAGGCCTGCCGCCGGCACCGTCTGTTTGTCGACATTAGCCAAGCTCAACGCCCTCACCAAGGTAACTAATTAGTTACTCCTCATCATCTTATTTATGAACCTTTGGTGATTGCCACCTCGATCATGATGCCTAACATATGTGTTTTGACTCAGGACGCTGCTTGCGTACTACTCCACAAAGTTGTCGGTGGTGAGTTGAAGAATGTTTCCAAGGATACTATCATACAACCGGTGAACCGCACGATGCACAACAATCCAATGGACGATGACGTGATGAGGGTCCAGATTGCTTGGGTGTTGCCAGGGTGCGACAACATGGACCCCCTCTTTCAACCTCAAGGAGCCAACGAACACAAGACCCTTGCAGAATGCCACGGCTGGCCCTTGACATGGCCGAACACCCATATTCATCTTGTGGGGCGCACCGGCGCCACCTCGATCATTTTTCCACCACCTCGGCAGCCAGCCGTCGTCGTCGCCACCACCAGTCGCCACCTACAACTGTTGGAAGCGTGTGGGCCGCCCCAAGGCAAAGTCGTCGCACCGCAACCGCCGTCGCCCCCGCCACAACCATCACCACATGATGGCAACAACGAAGATGATGAATAATTTGTTAACGTCGACGACTTCATCAACACCGGTGCCGACAAAGGATTGTACATGCCTTCTATGGATGAAGAACCCTTCGTCGCTCGTGACAGTCAAGGTGGACATCCCACTACATGCACGCAACGCCTGGTCTTCCATAGTTCTTCTCAAGAGACGCCTTCGGCCACTTATCAACAGGAGAAACCTACTGGATTCATCTTTAGCCCTGGCACACTCCAAAAGACGGCCATTGAGAACTTAGCATCCCTGGTGGAGGATGATGACCCACAAGTATAGGGGATCATAACAGTCCTCGAGGGCAGTATTACCCAATTTATTGATTCGACACAAGGGGATCCAAAGAATACTTGCAAGCCTTAACAACTGAGTTGTCAATTCACCTGCACCTGGAAATAGTTCTTGCTCAACAGTTTTAATTCCATAAGCATGTTTATCTCCTTGGGCATTAACTAGCATATCCTTTTGTACTTTAGCAAGTTGATCAATTTGAGTTTGAACCATTTGAAAGTGTTTACAAAGCATTTTAATATCATTAGCAGTTCTCTCCACAATGTCTTTCAACTTATTAATAGCTCTAGAGTTTTCCAATAAATGATTCTGAACTTGTTTATTAAAATTACCTTGTTTAACAATAAATGTCAAGTTCAACTAAGCATTCATCAGGAGGCTTACCATAGGGAATATCCCTCATCAAAGTGGAGAGAGTGTACCTCAATAGTAGATGAGTGGGGAATTGGCTTACAGAATTCTTCTAAATGAGGTAGATTCTTCACATCTTCAACTCTAATACCTTTCTCCTTAAGACATTTCTTAGCTTCCTTCATCACTTCATCATTTAATGCAATAACTCTCCTCTTCTTTGGTGTTGGTATTGGAATTGGTTTAGGCACAACTGGTTCAGGAGTAATAGGCTCAGGTGTATTTAGCTCAGTTGAAGTCCAATCATCATAATTCTTGCTTATTTTTTCCATTAATTCTTCAGCATCTGTAGGAGTTCTTTTCCTGAAAACACAATCAACAAAGCTATCTAGGTATGTCCTAGAATCATTAGTTAGTCCATTATAATAAATATCAAGAAGCACATTTTTAGGTAATGGACATCCAGGATGTGCATGGATCAAGGCACAGAACCTTGTCCATGACTTAGGCAATTTCTCTTCTTCTCCATGTTTAAAATCAAAAAGCCTCTTCAAATCAACATGTCTAGCACTAGGAGGAAAATATTTTTGGAAGAAAGAAGCAATCAAACAATCAGAACTATCAATGGATCAAGGAGGTAATCTATTAAACCAAGACCTAGCTTCTCCTTTTAGTGAAAAAGGGAAGATCTTAGTAACAAAGTACTTGCGCATCTTAAACGCATTAGAGAATAAAGCACTCATAGTAGAAAGCTCATTCATATGAGCTACAACACTCTCATTTTTAGTCCCACAAAAAGGTTCTTCCTCAACAATGTCTAGATAGGATAAATCAAGAGAAAAATCATAATCTTCATCTTTAATATCTATAGGAGAGGTGGAAAACCTAGGATCAGAGGACAGTTTAGTAATAATGGTACGTATCTCAAGGAGACTCTTAATAGCACTAGCACCATGTGTGTTTTGGCACTCTTCAATAAATTCATCAGTAAACTCAATGTAACCATCATTAATATCATATCTCTCTCTAGACTCAGGTGAGCTAACATGTGTAATAGTGTCTTCACTAGGAGTTTTAGTATTTCCTAGACTAGTCATAGTAGCATCTAGGAAAGGACCTAATGAACCACTCGCATCAAGCACGGTAGTGTGTATAGCATGAGTATGTGGTGGTGGAGTAACATGCTTACTTATAACAGACGGTGAATCAAGAGTAGCAGAGGTGTTTAGGACTGTACCTCTTCTTGTAGTGGATGATAAATAGGAAACTTTCCATCACGAGACTTCACCATGATGAAAGGAGTAGCAGTGAACAATAATAGATCCAAGTGAACTTACAAATAAAGCTATGCTCCCTGGCAACCACGCCAGAAAATAGTCTTGATGACCTACAAGTATAGGGGATCGTAACAGTCTTCGAGGGTAGTATTACCCAAATTAGTAATTCAACACAACGGGAGCCAAAGAATACTTGCAAGCCTTAACAACTGAGTTGTCAATTCAGCTGCACCTGGAAATAGTTTTTTCTCACAGAATTTTATCAGTAGCAACAGTTTGATAGTAGTAATAGCAAAGTAACAATAGTAGTAAAACAAGAGCAACAGTAACAGTAGTAGCAAACAGTAGGATATGAGCGCAGTAGGCATAGGGATGGCTGGATGGGCGTTGCATGGACAAGTCTAAACATGTAACTTCAAGATCTAGGGAAATTGCAGATAAATAAGAATAAGCATCCAAGTACTAAACAATCATAGGCATGTGCTCCATAGGCATGTGCTCCATATATAGTCATGTGTGCTCGCAATGAGGGCCTCAAGGGAACTACTGGCAATTAAGTGCTCCTTTTAATAGAGCGCCGGAGCAAATCATTAACACTCCGTGAACACATGTGATCCTCACATCACAGCCATCCCCTTCGATTGTCCCAATTTCTGTCACTTTGGGGCCTTTGGATCCGGACAATGATATGTGTACACAACTTGTAGATAATATCACAAACAATACTATCATAATGATTCAATAATAAGTTCAGATCTGAGATCATGGCACTCGGGCCCTAGTGACAAGCATTAAGCATAACAAGTTGCAACAAAGTCAAATAGCACTAATAGAGATACTAGGCACCATGCCCTAACAATCTTATTCGATTACATGATAGAACTCATCCAATCCCTACCATCCCCATAGCCTACAGCCACTACTAGGAAAACAGCTATAGGTAATCAGCACATCCGTGGCTCACATGGTTGAAGTGCCCCACGGCTAAAACAGGCGTGGCTCACCTGTGGGCAGTGCCCTACTAGTAACTAGAACAACCGTGGCGCACATGACTATAGTGCGCCACAAATATGTGTGGGCTAGGGCCCTGTTGGCCGGACGCCAAACATCTGTAGCGCACTATAGCCATGTGCGCCACGGTTGTTACTGTCATCTGTGGCGCACATGGGGGGGTGCGCTACGCCTAAGCGCACGCCCCTCTCTGCTGTGAACCATCCACAAGCATCTGTGGCGCACATGGCATAGTGCGCCACAGAAGTTTGTACAACTTCTGTGGCGCACTATGGCATGTGCGCCACAGATGTAGTGGCATGCACCAACTCCACCCCCCCCCCCGTGGATCGCCTTTTTAGGGTTTGCAAAAAATAAAAGAAAATGATAAACACTTCAAAAAATTAAATCCTTTCATATTTAGGTAGGTAATGTGGTATAGCTTCTAGTAAAATTAACAAAAATGAGTTTCAACTTTATTTGCAAAAAAAAGTTATGCCACGGTAAAAAGGCCGTAACTTTTGCATACGATATCGAAAAAAATCGTATAATATACCAAAATGACGAGAACGAGATTCCAGATCCGCTAAAAGGTCGTTTAGCGATTTTTTAGAATCTCAAAATTCGAAAAGAGTAAAAAGTTATGGCAAAAACAAGATTTTTTGCTGCAGAAAAAAAAATTGAGGCAACTTACCCGTAGCGCACCACCACCTAGTGCGCCACGGATAATCTTGGGCGGGATTCAAATTTGAATCACCACCCCGCCCACCTACCCCTATTCCCTCCCTCTTCTCTTTTTCATTCTCCTCCCTCCTCCTTTTCCTTCTCTCTTCTCCTCCTCCTCCTCCTCCTCCTCCTCCTTTACTTCTCCTCCTTCCCTTGCCGTGGCAGTGACGATGGCGATGGCGATGGCGGCGGCGGCAGCGACCTTCTCCTCCTCCTTGCAGTCATGACGGCGACGACCTCCTTCCTTGCGGCCTCCTCCTCGCCTCCTCCTTCCTTGCGGCCTCCTCCTCCTTGCAGTCACGAAGAGCGACGACGAGCTCCGACGACCGCCGAAGACCTCCTTCTCCTTGCGGCAACCTCCTCCCTTCTCCAGCCACACCTCACTGCCTCTCTTCCTCGATGCCGGCGAGGAGAGCAAGTCCACGGCCTCCCGCACCTCCCTGCGGTGGTAGGTCGTGGCCACGGCCACCTCCCTGCCGGCGAGGCGACATGACGGCGGCGATGCGGACCCGATTGCTTTTGCAATTCAAAACGAGGGTGTTTTTTGCATTTTTTTTTGATTTTTGAAAAAAACATCCGTGGCGCACATGTACCCCTACCCGTGGCGCACCTGGTAGTGCGCCACGCCTATCTCGATATAACCGTGGCGCACCATGCAGTGCGCCACGGCTACGAGATAGTCAGAAGGGCCTGCGTGGCGCATCGCTAGTGCGCCTGTAAGGCCTTTTCATGTGCGCCACGAATAGGCGTTTTTCTAGTAGTGAGCGGGGGATTACTCAGTCATGGATGAGGGAAACAAGGATGGTTGATGGAGAGGCGTTGGCGATGACGATGGCGATGATCCTCTCCAAATTCCCCATCCCTACAGGGTGCCAGAATGGAGTTTCTGGTTCCGAATCGTGGTTTCTAGTGGTGGCGGCGCAGCGGAACTCTTTCTAGAAAAATGTCAAACTGTTGGAGATATGCCCTAGAGGCAATAATAAATATAGTTATTATTATATCTTTGTGTTTATGATAAATGTTTACATTCATGCTATAATAGTATTAACAAGGAAACATTAATACTTGTGTGATTTGTAAACTTAATTTGAAGTCCCTAGTAAAGCCTCTTCATAGTACTAGCTTGTTGGTTAATAAATGATTGTGGTTTCCCTATCATGAACATTGAGATGTTATTAACAACAAGATCATATCGTTAGGAGAATGATATGATGGACATACTCCTATAGATAAGCGTAGCATAAAGATCAAGTCATTTTAATAAGTTCAATTGCTATATGCTTTCTGATACATAGTAACCTAATTCCTTCGACCATGAGATCATGCTTATCACCATCACCGGAAGGATGTTTTTATGACATCAAACACCACACCGTAACTGGGTGGCTATAAAGGTGGCATTGAGTGTTCGGAAGTTATTGGTTGAGACACATGGATCAAGAGTGGGATTTGTCCATCCATATGACAGATAGATATACTCTGGGCCCTCTCGGTGGAATGTCATCCAATTAGCTCGCAAGCATGTGATTTGTTCACAAGGGATCACATATCACGGGAACGAGAAAATAGTACTTATCGGTAACGAGGTTGAACTAGGTATGCTGAGATACCGACGATCAAAACCTCGGATAAGTAAACTATCGTGAGACAAAGGGAAATTGGTATCGTATGTAAGTAGTTCATTCGATCACAAAGTAATCATAGAAATATGTGGGAGCCATATGAATTTCCAGATTCCTCTATTGGTTATTGTTCGGAGAAGTGTCTCGATTGTGGCATCCCGCAAAACCACTACTAGAAAATCGCGTTGAATTTGTGCATTGCATCGTCATCATCATGCATTGTTTGCTAAAAATATGTTTGCAAGGCCCGCTTTTGTTTTCTAAAACGCCCCGACAATTATTCAAACGCCAAACCCCGGTTGTTCCGGATATTTTGTTTGTCTAAAATTAGTACAAAAGGTAATTGAGAATAAATGAAATTATTAATTATTTTAGTAGGGGCAGTCGAACGGGCCAACCCGACCCGAACGACCGCCCCAGTTTTTAAAACGGTCCACCCCACCTGCCCCTCTAATTCCTAAACCTACCCAAACTCCTACCCAATCTTCCCTCCACCTCACTCCCACCAATCCTGACCCGCCACCTCACTTTTCCTCACCCCTCACCCACTCAGCATCTGCCACCTCACCCCCAATCATCTCCCCACCTCCCCCTCTCTCTCCTCCCTCACTTCTCTCTCCCAGCTCCCACCAGAACCGCACCCACCCTGCTCCACAACGCACGCACGCACCCGTCCCTGCCCGCGGGCCCCCCCCCATGCGCCAGCCACTCCCTCACCCGGTCAACCTCCTCTCCCCGGCCCCACCCCTGACGCACCCAGGCCCCGCCTCCCCTGGAACCGCCCTGCCCCGCACGCTCCCTCGCGAGCCTCCCCCAACCCCCCGCACGCTCGTCTTCTTCCTCCCCTCCTCCTTCCTCTGCCCCTCCGTTCCCCGGCCGGTCGCCCGCTCCCCCTCGCCCCGTGCTCCCTCTCCCTCCCCCTCGCAGGCCTCCGCAGCCCCCGCGTCGGCCGTCCCTCCGCGGACCTCCTGCGCGCCACCTCCCCACTGGCTGCGCCGGACCGCTGCGCCGTTGCCGCCAGCCCATGCCACCTGGCGCCTCCGCCGCCCAACCCCGCCTCCACGAGCCTCGCCATGAAGGCTCCCTCCACCGGCGCTGCCTCCGATCCTCCACCTCTGCCGCCCTCCTCAACAGCCGCCATCGCCCAGCCACCTCCGGCCGAGGCCACCCCTTCGAGGTCCCCGCCACTGCCTGCTCGCCCTGGTTGCCGCCGCCTCGCCCGCCTGCGTCTCCGCCACCGAAAGCCCGTGGCCGCCGCCAGGGACCACCGCGGCCTCGCCCTTCCGGTCTCCGGCGCCCGCACCGAGCCGCCCGCTGCCGCTGAGCAGAGCGGCCCAGCCTCGCCAAGGCTGGCCCCGCCCGTCCGGCCCACGACTGCTTCGCCTCCCGGCCTCGCCGCCGCCACGGCCTCGCCTCCCAGCGCCCCCGGGCCTTGCAGCGTCGCCGACCGAGCACCCCCGCTGGTCCCGAGGCCGACCCTTGCCTCTGCCATGTACGCGATGCCAGGACCTACCATCAACATGAACGTCTTCATGGAACGCGTGGCTCGTCCTCTTCGAACCCAAGACCGCTCGACGCCCGATCCGGATGCACCAAGTTATCCATCGAGGACCCCAAGATCATCGAGAGACGCGGCCCGGTCCATGGACTTGAGTACCCCGACGCCCCGAGACCGAAGGACCCCACAAGACCACGGGCGTCGAGATCCCGAGCATCCGAAGACCGATCCTCGAAGACCGAAATCTAGGCACGCCAAGACCCGAACCCCGGAATCCGAGTCCGACACCGACAACTAGAACCGTGGGACCGACAAGATCGACCTCACCGACGCCATGATCTCCCTCACGGAATCCGAAGCACGGACCCGCCAAGACTCTCGCAACGGCAAGAACGCCCCCGTGGGACCCGACAAGGTCTTCCCGACGACAAGAACGACACCGCCCCGGAAGGACCCGATGCGCCCCCGACGCCGAACCAAGTACTCCCTCGTGAACGCCAAGGTCTACCTCACGGACACCGAGAGCTTCCCCTGAACGCCACGACCGTCGACATGACCCCAAGTCCCGCACCCGGATGCGCCAAGACCTACCCCGATACTCGAGAACGGAACCGTCGAACCCCGGACCCTGGACCCTGTCGAACCCCGAACCCCGGAACCCAAGATCGTCGAGCCCCCCCCTCTGATGTGTGAACCCTTTCCGAAACCCTATTTTATAACATAATCACAACTTGATTGCATATTGAATTGTCATTCCCGCATGCATAGCATTGGTATGGGGGCCTTATGCCGATTCACCTAATAATTAAATATGGGGCCCATATGCGGGCAAATCTAGTCTCATATCGGCCTCATTTAAACTTGTGTAGCGAACCGGTATCTTATCTTGCCTTGTTATAACAACATTTAAATTGCGGGTTTTCTAAACAACTTGAACCTACTAATTAATGTCGGGACCCCGGTTCCACTTAACTTGACCTAATTGCATCGCACCTTTGCCATGTCATCCTTCATACATGCATCATGCCGATCTTCCGCCGTTGTATTAAATATTGCATCCGGTGTTTCTTCTAGCGTTTTGCTTCTTCGCGGATAAGGCCGTTGAGTTGATGTGAGCTTCGCCCCGATCTTCTGTCGAACCTTCGACAATGTTTTCAGGCGAGCATCTCCCCCTTTCTACCTATCTTACTTTTATAGTCTTTATTCCCTCCTGTTGATCTTTTGCTATCTGTGTTGCGATGCTTTAGTTTCCGTACCTGTGATATTCCCTTGCAGCCCTATATTGCCTTGGACACACCCTATTACCTGTTGTTTGGTAGATAGTTGGACTTGCGCGTCGTAGTTGCTTGCTCAAGTGCTGATGTGTGTCGTCATATGCCACAGTTGCTGATGTATTGCCGCATGTTGAGGTTGGAGATGACTCTAGTTTTACTTATCGTCACTTTAAATTCTGTTTAACAACTAAAATTGAATAAGCAGAGGCATCGGTGGGTGATAGATAGTATTTGGTTTCCGAACGCCCACTTGTGTCCCGTAAGACCCCGAGTACTTGATACCTGTTCCTTGATTTTTGCGCGCTATCCACATCCGGGAGGTATATGGGACCCCCCTGAGCCAGAGCTTGATTCATTCTTATTTCTTGGGGCCACAAACTAGTTTGAGGTTTTATTTACGATCCTGTACTTATGCCATGCTTTACTGCTTTATTTACGATTGTGCGACAGATAGCACACTGTACTGTTTTGGATAGTGGCACGATTCCGCGGTGTCGACAAGCCCCGTTTGGGGTTCCCAGTCGTTCACAGCCGTCCCCACAGACCTTGAGGCCGTCTCGGAGCTTGCCTACTCCGTTGCGGATTCTACTTAAGGGGTGGCCCCCTGAAATATTTCTGAATCCTGTGATTGTTCAGTCGTGAAAGCCTCGTTGGGTTTTGATTTGGTTTTTCCGAGGCTGATCGAGCGTGTGTTGCTATTGGTGCACCCCGGCCGGGTAAAACTTTCTGAAAGCCGTGTCCGCGGATATGGACGACTTGGAGCACAGTATCTCGATCATAGACAAGCATAACTAAAGTTTCCTGCTATAAATTTGACTTATAATGACTAGTAATCAGCTTCACTATAATGGAATGGCTAATTAATACTGCCCACAATTGCTTGTTTGGTTGTCGCTATGACAATTGTACCTGACTAGTAAGTATTGCAACTACAACGAAATGGCTGAATGAAAGTACCAACAACTGCTGGGTTATGGGTTTATCTCATGCTACCTGTATCTGATTAGTAATTGTTGCAACTACAACGGAATGATTAACTAAAAGGGCCCACTGCTTACTTTATCAGGACGATTATCTATACCTGACTAGTAATTGCTGCAACGATAACCAAATAAGTAAAACTGCCAACTGTGTGAGTTCCTCGGTTGACTTCCTCGTTTGGTCTCGAGGGGGAAACGCCAGGATGGGTTTGTTTGGTGATAGCTTCAGGTTGGATCCGGTTAGGTCATACTCACCCCTCTCTGATATCCGCCAGTTGTATCGAGTCTCTATAGGTTGTTTAGTGCATATGCTGCCGCTGCCGCTCAGTCCACCATACCTATGTAGGCGAGGACCGCCGAATTCTAGCCTCGCCGTGTACTGGCCTCAGTACTGACGCTCTTTCTTTGTTTTCTGCTTTGCCCTTTGTCGGCACCCCTTTTGTTAAGCAGGTTTTGAGACCGACGCCGTTAGCAGGGTTACCCTTCCGGCTTGGCCTGGGCAGGGTTATGGACGCCATTGGTTATTCTTCAGGGCTCTTAGCCCCATTTGCATCTTGTCCGTAGTCGGACGCTCGAACATTTTCAAGGTGATTTGGGTCTTTGTATTTTATATCGGTATTCTTGACTCTTGGAGTCGCTGTATATATATCTGTTCTGTGGGTCCCATCGAGGACTGTTGTGTAATGTTATTACTTCGTTTTCCACCCGCACGAAAGTGCCTGGTGGGCACCTTTGAATCGTTTCTATGCGGGTTTGGCGAATTTTGCTAAAACTTGCATAGGTCCGATTCTGAGGGTGTTACAGAGTGGTATCAGAGCTCAGCAGTTGCGATACCCCACAAGTCCAGCCTGTAGGATAACCTAGCTAACGGCCGAAGTAGAGAGTCAAAACCATTTTTGAAAATCGGTTGGATAGTTCTGATTAGGTCTGATTTTACTCCTTACCCCCTGCTGTTCTCCTCTTACCTCGACGTGTTTTGAATCCGCTCTCTTCTCTTTCTTCGAGTCCAGGAATTCTCGTGGTTGGGTTTCCGTCGTACCTTTAGGGTTTCGCTTCCTCCTTTGGTAACGGTGTTCTACCATCCGGTGTTCAAGCTGCCAGATGAATCCGTCTATTCTTTGTTTGTGCCTTCCGGTGTTTTCCGACGCGACGACATCATCTACGCCAGCTCCGATGCAGAGTCTGCATCCCTCCTTTGTTTCCGAACCTCGCTTGTCGAGATCTTCAGTCTGATTCCGAGAATGGTTGCACGCTCCTCTACTGATTGTGCGGAGTAATAGTTTGGGTGCGTGATGGATTGGCCCCCATGCCGACTACCCTTTCTATTCGCTTTTGTACATTGAAGTGGACGAGAATGCATCGGTTCCCTCCTTCCATCGAAGCTAGAGGTGGCTTTATTTGCGATATCTCTACCTTCGACCTTTTGTTCCCGGAGTGCTCTCGCGACGGTCCGGAACAACGACCCTTTGTGGTGGTGTCGCCGATTCCCAGATGAAGAATTATTCCACGATAGGGCTGCCGCCGAGATCTACACGAAGCGAGAAGACAGAGAACGCCGACTTTCCTTCCGGTACCATGAGGCGGATCTCGAGGCGAGATCCCTTGTTAGTGGTGTCGAATTGTGGCATCCCGCAAAACCACTACTAGAAAATCGCGTTGAATTTGTGCATTGCATCGTCATCATCATGCATTGTTTGCTAAAAATATGTTTGCAAGGCCCGCTTTTGTTTTCTAAACGCCAAACAATTATTCAAACGCCAAACCCGGTTGTTCCGGATATTTTGTTTGTCTAAAATTAGTACAAAAGGTAATTGAGAATAAATGAAATTATTAATTATTTTAGTAGGGCGTCGAGCAGGCCAACCCGACGACCGCCCAGCTTTTAAAACGGTCCACCCCACCTGCCCTCTAATTCCTAAACCTACCCAAACTCCTACCCAATCTTCCTCCACCTCACTCCCACCAATCCGACCCGCCACCTCACTTTTCCTCACCCTCACCCACTCAATCCGCCACCTCACCCCAATCATCTCCCCCTCCCCCTCTCTCCTCCTCACTTCTCTCTCCCAGGCCCACGAACCGCACCCACCTGCTCCACACGCCGCCTTCCCGTCCCTGCCTGGGCCCCCCCCATCAGCCACTCCCTCACCCGGTCAACCTCCTCTCCCAGCCCCACCCAGCCAGCCCCCGCCTCCTGGAACGCCCGCCCAGACGCTCCCTCATGAGCCTCCCCAACCCCCACGCTCGTCTTCCCCTCCTCCTCCTCCTCCCCTCCGTTCCCGGTCGCTTCCCCTCGCCCCGTGCTCCCTCTCCCTCCCCCTCGCAGGCCTCCGCAGCCCCCGCGTCGGCCGTCCCTCCGCGGACCTCCTGCGCGCCCTCCCCACTGCCGGCCGACCAGCCGGACCGCCGCTGCGGCCGTCGCCCACCACCTGGCGCCTCCGGCCGTCGCCCAACCCCGCCTCCACCAGAGCCTCCTCGCCGCGAGCGCGCTCCCCTCCACCGGCCGCTGCCCTCAGATCCTCCACCTCTCGCCGCCCTCCTCAACAGCCGCGCCACTCAGGCCACCTCCCGAGGCCACCCGAGGTCCCGCCGCCTGCTGCCGCCCGCCTCGCGTGCCGCCGCCCGGCCCCGCTCCGCGTCTCCGCCACCGAGCCCGTGGCAGCCGCCACCGAGACCACCGCCCGCCTCGCCGTCCCCTTGTCTCGGCGCCCCTTTGCACCGAGCCGCCCGTCGTCGGCTGGAGCGAGCCGGCCCAGCCCCTCGCGGCCCGGCAACCCGTCCGTCCGCGACCGTCGTTCGCCTCCCCGGCCTCGCCCCGCTCGCCACCGCCTGCCTCGGCCTCGCCTCCCAGCGCCCCCGGGCCTTGCAGCGTCGCCGACCGAGCACCCCCGCTGGTCCCGAGGCCGACCCTTGCCTCTGCCATGTACGCGATGCCAGGACCTACCATCAACATGAACGTCTTCACGGAACGCGTGGCTCGTCCTCTTCGGAACCCAAGACCGCTCCCGACGCCCGATCCCGGATGCAAGTTATCCATCGAGGACCCCAAGATCATCGAGAGACCGGCGGCCCGGTCCCAGCGGACTTGAGTACCCGGCGCCGAAGGACCCCACAAGACCACGGTCGAGATCCCGCATCCGACCGATCCTCGAAGACCAAATCTAGGCACGCCAAGACCGAACCCGAATCCGAGTCCGACCGACAACTAGAACCGTGGGACCGACAAGATCGACCTCACCGACGCCATGATCTCCCTCACGGAATCGAAGCACGGACCGCCAAGACTCTCAGCGGCAAGAACGCCCGTGGGACCGACAAGGTCTTCCGACGACAAGAACGACACCGCCCCGGAAGGACCCGATGCGCCCCCGACGCCGAACCAAGTACTCCCGCGTGAACGCCAAGGTCTACCTCACGGACACCGAGAGCTTCCCCTGAACGCCACGACCGTCGACATGACCCCAAGTCCCGCACCCGGATGCGCCAAGACCTACCCCGATACTCGAGAACGGAACCGTCGAACCCCGGACCCTGGACCCTGTCGAACCCCGAACCCCGGAACCCAAGATCGTCGAGCCCCCTCTGATGTGTGAACCCTTTCCGAAACCCTATTTTATAACATAATCACAACTCGATTGCATATTGAATTGTCATTCCCGCATGCATAGCATTGGTATGGGGGCCTTATGCCGATTCACCTAATAATTAAATATGGGGCCCATATGCGGGCAAATCTAGTCTCATATCGGCCTCATTTAAACTTGGGTAGAGAACCGGTATCTTATCTTGCCTTGTTATAACAACAGTGAAATTTCGGGGGTTCTAAACAACTTGAACCTACTAATTAATGTCGGGACCCCGGTTCCACTTAACTTGACCTAATTGCATCGCACCTTTGCCATGTCATCCTTCATACATGCATCATGCCGATCTTCCGCCGTTGTATTAAATATTGCATCCGGTGTTTCTTCTAGCGTTTTGCTTCTTCGCGGATAAGGCCGTTGAGTTGATGTGAGCTTCGCCCCGATCTTCTGTCGAACCTTCGACAATGTTTTCAGGCGAGCATCTCCCCCTTTCTACCTATCTTACTTTTATAGTCTTTATTCCCTCCTGTTGATCTTTTGCTATCTGTGTTGCGATGCTTTAGTTTCCGTACCTGTGATATTCCTTGCAGCCCTATATTGCCTTGGACACACCCTATTACTGTTGTTTGGTAGATAGTTGGACTTATGCGTCGTAGTTGCTTGCTCAAGTCTTGATGTGTCGTCATATGCCACGATTCTTGATGTATTGCCGCATGTTGAGGTTGGAGATGACTCTAGTTTTACTTATCGACACTTTAAATTCTGTTTAACAACTAAAATTGAATAAGCAGAGGCATTGGGTGATAGATAGTATTTGGTTTCCGACGCCCACTTGTGTCCCGTAAGACCCCGAGTACTTGATACTGTTCCTTGATTTTTTGCGCTATCCACATCCGGAGGTATATGGGACCCCCACGAGCGAGCTTGATTCATTCTTATTTCTTGGGGCCACAAACTAGTTTGAGGTTTTATTTACGATCCTGTACTTATGCCATGCTTTTCTTGCTTTATTACGATTGTCACGAGATAGCACACTGTCTTTGTTTTGGATAGTGGCACGATTCCGGTGTCGACAAGCCCGTTTGGGGTTCCCGATCGTTCACGGCCGTCCCCACGCACCTTGAGGCCGTCTCGAGCTTGCCTACTCCGTTCGGATTCTACTTAAGGTGGCCCCTGAAATATTTCTGAATCTGTGATTGTTCAACGTGAAAGCCTCGTTGGGTTTTGATTTGGTTTTTCTGAGGCTGATCGAGCATGTGTTGCTATTGGTGCACCCCGGCCGGGTAAAACTTTCTGAAAGCCGTGTCCGCGGATATGGACGACTTGGAGCACAGTATCTCGATCATAGACAAGCATAACTAAAGTTTCCTGCTATAAATTTGACTTATAATGACTAGTAATCAGCTTCACTATAATGGAATGGCTAATTAATACTGCCCACAATTGCTTGTTTGGTTGTCGCTTGCGACAATTGTACCTGACTAGTAAGTATTGCAACTACAACGAAATGGCTGAATGAAAGTACCAACAACTGCTGGGTTATGGGTTTATCTCATGCTACCTGTATCTGATTAGTAATTGTTGCAACTACAACGGAATGATTAACTAAAAGGGCCCACTGCTTACTTTATCAGGACGATTATCTATACCTGACTAGTAATTGCTGCAACGATAACCAAATAAGTAAAGCGCCAAGCGTGTGAGTTCCTCGGTTGACTTCCTCGTTTGGTCTCGAGGGGAAACGCCAGATGGGTTTGTTTGGTGATAGCTTCGAGTTGGATCCGGTTAGGTCATACTCACCCTCTCGATATCCGCCAGGTTGTATCGAGTCTCTATAGGTTGTTTAGTGCATATGCTTTGCTTTCGATCCACCATACCTATGTAGGCGAGGACCGCCGAATTCTAGCCTCGCCGTGTCTTGGCCTCAAGATCTTGGCTCTTTCTTTGTTTTCTGCTTTGCCCTTTGTCGGCACCTTTTGTTAAGCAGGTTTTGAGACCGGCGCCGTTAGCGGTTACCCTTCCGGCTTGGCTGGGCGGTTATGGCGCCATTGGTTATTCTTCAGGGCTCTTAGCCCCATTTGCATCTTGTCCGTAGTCGGACGCTCGAACATTTTCAAGGTGATTTGGGTCTTTGTATTTTATATCGGTATTCTTGACTCTTGGAGTCGCTGTATATATATCTGTTCTGTGGGTCCCATCGAGGACTGTTGTGTAATGTTATTACTTCGTTTTCCACCCGCACGAAAGTGCCTGGTGGGCACCTTTGAATCGTTTCTATGCGGGTTTGGCGAATTTTGCTAAAACTTGCATAGGTCCGATTCTGAGGGTGTTACATCGATCATGTCCGAATAATTCACGAACCGTAGGGAGACACACTTAAGGATTCGACGCTATTGAGTAGTTATGGAATGATGAGTAAGAGACTGAATGTTGTTCGGAGTCTCGGATGGGATCTGGGATATCACAAGGAGATCCGGAATGGTCCGGAGAATAAGATTCATATAAGGAAAGTCTTGTTTCGGGGTTGGAGAATGGTTCCGGTGTTTTCATCGGGAATGTTCTAGAAGGTTCCGGAATGTCCGGCACTCCAGAGGGGAAGGGTACATGAATGTGTCATAACAAGTTGGAATGGTTGCATCATGTACTAGGTGTCATCGCTGAGTGAAATAAAGGGATAAATCAAATCCTACTTTGAAAAGTCAAACGCCAATTTGAAAAGTCAAACGGCTATTTTGCTTGGTGGAGGGCGAGTGGGAAACCTACTTGGGGAGGAAGTCCCTCTCCCTCCACTGCCGGCCTTGGAAGCCGAGTTGGGGAGGGACTCCCCTCCTCTTGGCCGCCGCCCTCCACCTATATAAGGAGGGGCAGGGCTGCCCCTCCTAACATACAACTCCACCCCTCTAAACGCTAACCCTAGCCGCCGGCCACCAAACCGCCGCCGCCGCCCTAGGGTTTCTCCAAAGCCGCCGAGTTGGGGCCTTGTACTTGCCCTAGCCGCCGTCCTATCCCCTCTCCTTGGTGTGTCTAAACCCTAGATCA
Source organism: Avena longiglumis (assembly GCA_030063025.1). Lineage (NCBI taxonomy): Eukaryota > Viridiplantae > Streptophyta > Magnoliopsida > Poales > Poaceae > Avena > Avena longiglumis. The sequence goes on along the minus strand of CP125975.1, from coordinate 128,212,715 downwards.
CCGAGGGCTCTCTCATAGTCCACCATACTCGCTCTGGCTTAAGGCGAAGCCCTGCGAGATCTCCCCTCTACTTCCGGTACCACGCCATCGTGCTGCCGGAATAGCGAGGAGAGTGCTACAACCTCCGCTGCCTGCTGGAACAAGGGAGAGGAAGGTCTTCGTCGAGTACCGAACGTGTGACAGATCTGCTTGCGGAGCAGCCTTGGAAGGATCGTCTGCGATCTTGAGATCGGAAGAATCGACTACATCACCCACGAGAATCCGCTCTCGTTAAACACTTTGGAATCTTCGAGGGTGAGTTATTCTATCGGCTCGTTGCTACAATCTAGTAGATAGATCTTGGCTTGTTTGTTTGTATGCGGTAGAAATTTTTTGTTTTCCATGCTACGAAATCCTACAGTGGTATCAGAGCCGTGTCTATATGTAGATCTGTTGCACAAGTAGAACACAATGGTCATTGTGGGCGGTGGTGCTTTTATTATCAATTGCTTCTTGTGTACTTTGCATCTTGCGGTATGATGGGATGAAGCGGCCAGGGATAACCATACATGAAATCGTTCATGAGACTTTCTCCACGCTCAACATGCAACTTGTATTGCATAAGTGGCTTTGCGGGTGTCTGTCTCTCCCATTATAGTATAGATCCAATTTACAACGGGCACTTGATAGTTCAAACATCAATGTTGTGGTTCTTGTTCGTAAGTTAGATCGACACTTATTGAAAGCCCCAAACCACGTAAAACATGCAAAGAAATTAGAGGCGTCTAACTTTGTTTTGCAGGGGTGTGCTGTGATGTGATATGGCCATGATTGTGATAATATTTAATGTATGCAATATTCCTTATTGTAATTTGGCAACCGGCAGGAGCCATATGGTTGTCTTTAATTTATGTTAATACCCGCGTGTCTATTCAAAGTAGTTGTAATAGTTGAAGCCGGTGGACGACAACCATGGAGAAGCGTCATTGACCTTGATGCAATGCCGGTGATGATGGAGATCATGTTCGTGCTTAAAGATGGAGATTGGAAGCACAAAGAAGAAAGGCCATATCATATCACATATTATTGAATTGCATGTGATGTTAATCCTTTATGCATCTTGTATTGCTTGGTAGACGACGGTAGCATTATAAGATGATCCCTCATGCACATCAATTTCAAGTCATAAAGTGTTCGCCCTTAGTTCGCACCGTTGCTAAAGCTTGTTGTTTCGAAGCACCACGTGATGATCGGGTGTGTTAGATTCTGCAAGTGCATACAACATGAGCAAGCCAAATTTGCTCATGCGGAAGCTCAGGTTTGATCTTGACGAGCCTAGCATGTACAAACATGGTCTCGGAACACGGATCACCGAAAGGTATAGCATGAATCATATAGTAGATATGATGAACATGTCGATTGTTCGCCATTGAAGCTACATCAACTCTCGTGATGATCGGTGTTGATGTGGTGGATTTGGTTCGTGTGATCACTAAAACAATATGAGGGATATTGTTTTGAGTGGGAGTTCACCTAGATTAATTTAACTATTAATTAGAACTCAATTTGTCATAAACTTAGTCTAAACTATTACAAATATGTTGTAGATCAATGGCGGTCCCTGCCATCAATTTTAATGCGTTCCTAGAGAAAGAAAAGTTGAAAAACAATGGAAGCAACTTCGCGGATTGGTTCCACAATTTGAGGATTGTCCTCAATGTTAGTAATTTGACCTATGTGTTGGATGCACCGCTGGGTGACCCGCATGCAGCTACTGATACCGATGAAGTAAAGAATGTTTACCTCGCTCAAAAGACTCAGTACTCCACAGTTCAGTGTGCTATCTTGTATGGTTTAGAATCGGAGCTTCAGAAAAGGTTTGAGAATTCAGACCCACATGATATTGTCCGTGAACTCAAATTGATTTTTGAGACTCACGCAGCAGTTGAGAGCTATGAGACTTCTAAAAAGTTCTTTAACTGCAAGATGGAAGAGGGCAGCTCCGTCAGTGAGCATGTGCTTAACATGTCTGGGCACGCAAACAAACTTCAAAGCTTGGGTATAGTGATTCCTAATGCTTTGGGGATTTATCGTGTCCTCCAATCACTACCACCAAGTTACAAGAACTTTGTGATGAACTACAATATGCAAAGCATGAAAAGCGATTGCGAACTCTTCTCCATGTTAAAATCTGCAGAAGTGGAGATCAAGAAAGAGCACCAAGTGTTGATGGTCAATAAGACCACCAAATTCAAGAAAGGCAAGTCTAAGCAAAAGGGACACTTCAAGAAGGGTGGTAAGAAAGTTACCGCGCCGACGAAGAAGACCAAGGCTGGACCTAAGCCTGATACTGAGTGATTTTACTGCAAGGGAGAAGGTCACTGGAAGCGGAATTGCCCAAAGTACTTGGCGGATTTGAAGAACGGCAACATCAAGAATAAAGTTATTTTTGATATACATGTTATTGATGTGTATCTCACTAGTACTCGTAGTAGTGCCTAGGTATTTGATACTGGTTCGGTTGCTCATATTTGTAACTCAAAATAGGTGCTGCAGAATAAATGGAAGCTAGCGAAGAACGAGGTGACGATGCGCGTGGGAAACGGATCAAAGGTTGATGTGATCGCGGTCGGCACGCTACCTCTTCATCTACCATCGGGATTGGTTTTATACTTAAATAATTGTTATTTGGTGCCTGCGTTAAGCATGAACATTATATCCAGATCTTGTTTATTGCGAGACGGTTACTTGTTTAAGTCCGAGAATAATGGTTGTTCGATTTATATGAGTAATATGTTTTATGCACATGCACCTTTGATAGATGGTATATTTTTATTGAATCTCGATAGTGGAAATACACATATTAATAACATTGAAACTAAACGTTTGAAATCGAGCGATAACTCGACCTATATGTGGCACTGTCGTCTTGGTCACATTGGAGTGAAGCGTATGAAGAAACTCCATTCCGATGGACTTCTTGAATCACTTGATTTCGAATCACTTGAAAGATGCGAAGCATGTCTGATGGGTAAAATTACTAAGACTCCATTTTCTGGTATGATGGAGCGAGCTACGAACTTATTGGAAATCATACATACCGATGTGTGTGGTCCAATGAGTATAGCATCGCGCGGTGGTTATCGTTATGTTCTTACCTTCGGATAAGTAAACTATCGTGAGACAAAGGGAAATTGGTATCGTATGTAAGTGGTTCATTCGATCGCAAAGTAATCGTAGAAATATGTGGGAGCCATATGAATTTCCAGATTCCTCTATTGGTTATTGTTCAGAGAAGTGTCTCGATCATGTCCGCATAATTCACGAACCGTAGGGAGACACACTTAAGGATTCGACGTTGTTGAGTAGTTATGTAATGATGAGTAAGAGACCGAATGTTGTTCGGAGTCTCGGATGGGATCCGGGATATCACAAGGAGATCCAGAATGGTCCGGAGTATAAGATTCATATAAGGAAAGTCCTGTTTCGGGGTTGGAGAATGGTTCCGGTGTTTTCATCGGGAATGTTCTAGAAGGTTCCGGAATGTCGCACTCGGAGGAAGGGTACATGAATGTGTCATAACAAGTTGGAATGGTTGCATCATGTACTAGGTGTCATCGCTGAGCGAAATAAAGGGATAAATCAAATCCTAGTTTGAAAAGTCAAACACCAATTTGAAAAGTCAAACGGCTATTTTGCTTGGTGGAGGGAGAGTAGGAAACCTACTTGGGGAGGAAGTCCCTCTCCCTCCACCGCCGGCCTTGGAAGCCGAGTTGGGGAGGGACTCCCCCCCCCTTGGCCGCCGCCCTCCACCTATATAAGGAGGGGCATGGCTGCCCCTCCTAACATATAACTCCACCCCTCTAAACCCTAACCCTAGCCGCCGGCCACCAAACCGCCGCCGCCGCCCTAGGGTTTCTCCCAAGCCGCCGAGTTGGGGCCTTCTACTTGCCCTAGCCGCCGGCCTAGCCCCTCTCCTTGGTGTGCCTAAACCCTAGATCACCGAGGGCTCTCTCATAGTCCACCATACTCGCTCCGGCTTAAGGCGAAGCCCTGCGAGATCTCCCCTCTACTTCCATCATCATGCTTTGCCAGAATCGCGAGGAGAGTGCTACAACCTCCATTTTCTTTGGAACAAGGGAGAGGAAGGTCTTCATCGACTACTGGGCGATGTGACCGATCATGAAGCGCTTGAACGCAGCGCCGGAAGGATCGTCTACGCGATCTTGAGATCGGGAAGAGTACGACTACATCACCCACGAGAATCCGCTCTTGTTAAACACTTTGGAATCTTCGAGGGTGAGTTATTCTATCGACTCGTTGCTACAATCTAGTAGATAGATCTTGGCTCGTTTGTTTGTATGCGGTAGAAATTTTTTGTTTTCCATGCTACGAACCCCTACACAAACCCCCCTTGGTTTTTAGGTCAAGAGGCATCTTATAGGCGAAGAAGGAGGCTGAGGGGGTGCCTGGTGCAGCCACACCCCCTCCAGGCGCGGTCTTGGCCCACCCGTGCGGTACGAGGGTGTGGGCCCCTCAGGCCTCCCCTCCTCTCGTACTCTCGCTATGTGATTCTTCTAGTGAAATAGGATTTTGGGCATATTTTCCAGGATTTTTCCTGATAGTTGATTTCCTACACAAAAACTAGACACAAAGGTAATTCTGCTGAAAACAGCATCAGTCCGTGTTAGTTGCATCCAAATCACACAAGTTTAGTGGAGAAACAATAGCAAAAGTGTTCGGGAAAGTAGATATGTTTTGGACGTATCAGAGGAGCCTGCTCAAAAGATGAAGAAGCATAGGAAGAGAGGTAAGAAAGCCGAAGGACAACCTACTCCGAAGAGGATCCGGGCTAAGGATGACTTCGTACAAGTCCGCGAGGATGGCTTGCCCAGAATGCATGTATCTGGTGAAGTGATACTGACTCTGGAGCTGCTTCGCCTTGCTTGTGGACATATGATCGCTTTGAGTGATGGTATCAAGACACTAGAGGGCATTCTTCTTAAAGACAACGATTCAAATTACCCGGTTTTCACTGTCAAGGTGCCATCGGACGTGGACTTCGTCCATGAAGCCCATGCAGACGTGTTCTTCATAGCTCACGAGGACGTCTTTAAGCTGTTTCTCTCAAAATGGCTGAACTATAACATGGTCCGCCTATTAGCGCTCAATCTGGCGATGAAAATCAAGAGAGAGCAAACCCCCTACATCGCAATAGTGGATACCTACTACATGCGTGATAGCCAGTTGAGGGAAGGATCAGACACGCGTTCCATGGCGACGGCGTACCTCGAGAAGTTCATGTTGGACCACAAGAGGACGAACACGCTTCTTTTGCCTTTCTTTCCTGAGTAAGTACACACACCCGCTAGAATTGGTAGCTTATGCTTTCCTATAGATTTCTTCCTTTGACCTTTTCCAACATCCCTTTTCAATCGTGTTGTGCAGAGACAAATACTGCACACTCATCGTCATTTCCACGAAGTACTCGCTAGAAACGTATTTTGACTCGGGGGGTCATAAGAAGAAGAAAGGATACACTAGAATAAGGGGTGTTCTAAATGAGGCTCTCGAGGGCTACGCTAGAAAGGGATGCCCCTTTGTAAACAAGGGGGAATGTTTCAACAATGGCAAACACATGTTCAAGCATGAGCTCGAGTTCCCCCGCGTCAAGGAGCTGACTACTGGAAATTCGAAGGAGGCCTTATACGTCATGTATCACCTTAAAGGGTTTGTCCGAGATTGCCAGAACCTAACTCTGTCATCTAGTCTCCGATCATGGGCCGAAAATTTGGCGCAATCCAACGATGATGATCTCAGAGAAGACTTCCATTGCATCCAGGTTAAGTTGTCGAAAATCATCGTGGAAGATGTCAACACAAGGGGATGGGTCCTAAAACACAACAAAGGGTTGACTAAGAGGGAGATTGAAAATATTCTTCGTAAGAAGGGATGAAAACAGGACGTGGACGACCAAGGATGGCTATCTACCATTCCCAAATCCAAGAGTTAGCAGTTCTCAATGATCGATGTGCGCGCCAAGAATTATCATAGATGTCTGCATGTAGTGTTGTGTCACAAACTATACTACTGTGGTCGTATGTCGTAAACTTCACTATTGTGGTCGTTGTCGTCGAACTTATATGATTGTGATCGATGTGCTCTCTTTTATGTTTACTGATCTTTTGCTTTAGTTTACGTGAACATATATGCATGTGAACCAATTTAGTTCTTTTTGTTGCTGAAGGGTTTCGCGGCATAGTAAATCAAAATTTTCTACGGATGCGAACAGAGGGAAAGCCAAGATATAATCTAGGAGATGCAATCAACGAGAGAGATTGGATTAGATCTTCATACCCTTGAAGATTCGCAATGGAATGTTAAACGGAGCGTGGGTGATGTAGTCGCTTCTCCTCCTCGCGATCCGATCCGATCTAGCACCACAAGTGGCGGTGCCTCCGTGAGATGCACACGTGCAGCACCTCGACGTCTCCTCCTTCCTCGGACCAGCAAGTATGGTGGAGAGATATATTGGATCTACAACAAGACGGCGTGGTGTATATGGTGGAGAATTTCTCATGGGCTTCGCCTACAAACAATCGGGAGGAGAGAGGAAAGCTAGCAAGGGCTAGGGTTTGGAGGAGAGGTGTGTGTGGTTGGTGCGCCCCCTCTTTATATAGAGGCGCAGCCCTAGCCCTCCCAAGCCCAAAGGATAAGGAGTGGGGGCATGGACTCCCCTCTTCTAGAAACCCTATCTCTAGTTTAAACGATTTAAACTCTCTAGGATCGGCTGGGCCCTATGGGGCCTTGTTCCCCTGGCCCAATGTGGCTAGGACACTCCCTCATAGGCCCATGCCCCCTCCCGGAAGGTGGGGCCACGTTGGTCCCCTTCCGGAAGGTTCTAGAAGCTTCCGGTACAATACCGATTAACCCGGAACAATTCCGAACTCCAAAAACTGCATTGCCTTATATGAATCTTATTCTCCGGACCATTCCGGAACCTCTCGTGATATCCCGGATCCCATCCGAGACTCCAAACAAAAATTCATAAACCAATTATCCAATCTATCCTAGCGTCGAGACACGTTAAGTGTGTGACCCTGCGGGTTCGAGAATATGCAGACATGATCTTCTATCAATAATCAACAGCGGGGTCTGGGCACCCATATTGACTTCCACACATTCATCGATGATCATATCGGATGAACCACGATGCCAGGATTCAATCAATCCCATATATATATTCCCTTCGTCTCGCGATATTTTACTTGCCCGAGATTCGATCGTCGGTACCGTCATACCTAGTTCAATCTCGTTCACAGCAAGTACTTTACTCGTTCAATCCGATATCACTTTGTGATTAACTCCTTAACCACATGCTTGCAAGCGGTGTTGATATCGATTACCAGTGGGCCCAAGTATATCTCTCCGACTTGGGAGGGACAAATCCCATCTCGATACATACAACCAAGATACTTTCCGATCACCGAGAGACACCTTTATGATCACCCTCTCATAGGATGACATTTGATGACCTCAAAGCTTTCTTCCGATACCGTGGAGTTGTATTATCTCATGGTCTAAGGAATACAATATTTGACATAGGAAAATCTTCGCAAAGATGAACACGATGATACGATCTAATTGCTTCGCTTAGTTTGGTCATCCATCATATCATTCTCCAATGTTATGATCTCATTATCAATTGACAACTCATGTCTATGGTTAGGAAACCTTAACCATCATTGATCAATGAGCTAGTCCATAGAGGCGCATTTAGGGACACGGTGTTGTTCACAAACCACACAAGTATTAAAGTTTCCGCTTAATACAATTCTAGCATGGAATATAAACTTTATCATGAACAAGAATTATAATAATAACATCTTTATTATTGCCTCTAGGGCATAATTCCAACAGTCTCCCACTTGCACTAGAGTCAATAATCTAGTTTACATTTGGCAACAATCTCACACCCATGGCACTGAGGTGCTGATCATGTTTTACACGTGGAAGAGGTTTAGTCAATGGATCTGCGACATTCAGATCTGTATGTACTTTGCTAATCTTCAGATCTCCATCTGCAATATAATCTCGGATTATATGAAATTTTTGATTGATATGCTTGGTCTTTGGATGATATCTTGGTTCCTTAGCAAGTGCTATGGCGCCAGTGTTGTCACACAATATCTCTAGTGGGTCCAATGCACTTGGAACCACGCCAAGCTCAGTGAGGAAGTTTCTGATCCAAACTCCTTCACTTGACGCATCTGCAGCAGCCATTTATTCCGCTTCCACTATAGATCCCGCGATCACGCTTTGCTTGCAGCTTCTCCAGCTCACAGCTCCTCCATTCAAAATATAAACGTATCCTGTCTGAGATTTGGAATCATCCTTGTCGGTGTCAAAACTAGCGTCGACGTAACCTTTTACGACAAGCTGTTCATCACCCCCATAGACTAAGAACATTTCTTTAGTCCTATTTAGGTACTTTAGGATGTTCTTCACGGCTGTCCAGTGTTCCACTCCTGGATCACTTTGATATCTGCTCGTCAAACTAAGAGCATTGGACACATCCGGTCTAGTACACATCATGGCATACATGATGGAACCTATGGCCGAGGCATAAGGCACTTTGCTCATAGCTTCCCTATCATTTACCGTAGCTGGACACTGAGCCTTGCTCAATATCTTACCTGACAACATAGGCACTGAACCTTTCTTTGCCTTATCCATTCTGAACCTTTTCAGAACTTAGTCTAGGTATGTACTCTGGCTTAAAGCTATCAAAGCGCCTTTTGTCTATCTCTATAGATTTTGATGCCCAATATATAAGCAGCTTCACCTAGGTCTTTCATTGAAAAACACTTGTTCAAATAACTCTTCACATCGTTAAGCATGTTGATGTCATTTCCGATAATCAATATGTCATCCACATACAGTACTAGAAACGTCACCAAGCTCCCAGTCACTTTCTTGTAGATACAAGCTTCGTAGCAATTTGGAACAAATCCAAAACTCTTGATCACTTGATCAAAACGAAGGTTCCAACTCCGAGATGCTTGCTTCAGTCCATAAATGGAACGCTGAAGTTTGCATACTTTATCAGCATCCTTAGGATCAACAAAACCTTCGGGTTGCATCATATACAACTCTTCATCAATGTTGCCATTGAGGAATGCAGTCTTGACATCCATCTGCCATATTTCATAATCATGAAACGCAGCAATTGCTAATAAAATCCGAATGGACTTAAACATCGCTACGGGAGAGAAAGTCTCATCGTAGTCAACACCTTGAACTTGTCGAAAACCTTTTGCGACAAGCCGTGCTTTATAGACGGTAACATTACCATCCGCGTCCGTTTTCTTCTTGAATATCCATTTGCACTCAACGGCCTTTCGGTCGCTAGGAGGATCCACCAAAGTCCATACTTGGTTTTCGCTCATGGATCCCAATGGATTTCATGGCTTCCACCATTTCTCGAGTCCGGCTCATCATCGCTTCCTCATAGTTCGTAGGTTCACTGTCTTCTACTAACAAGACAATCAAGACAGGGTTGCCGTACCACTCAGGAGGGGCACGCGACCTTGTCGACCTGCGACATTCAGTAGCAGCATCATCCGAAGCTTCATGATCCTTGTCATTAGCTTCCTCTATTGTTGGTGCAGGCGGCACTGGAACAATTTCAAGTGCTGCGCTACTCTCCAATTCAAGAGAAGGTTCAATAACCTCATCAAGCTCTACTTTCCTCCCACTCACTTCTTTCGAGAGAAACTCCTTCTCAAGAAAGGAACCGCTTCATGACAAACACTTTGCCTTCGGTTCTGTGATAGAAGGTATACCCAATAGTTTCCTTAGGGTATCCTATGAAGACGCATTTCTCCGCTTTGGGTTCGAGCTTGTCCGGCATCAACTTCTTGACGTAAGCTTCGCATCCCCAAACTTTAAGAAACGACAACTTAGGTTTAGCACCAAACCACAGTTCATACGGTGTCGTCTCAACGTATTTAGATGGAGCCCTATTTAAAGTGAATGCAGCGGTTTCTAATGCATAACCCCAAAATGATAACGGCAAATCAAGAAGAGACATCATTGATCGGACCATATCTAATAGGGTTCGATTCCTGCTCGTACACACCATTGCGCTGTGGTGTTCCTGGCGTGAGTTGTGAAACGATTCCACTTGCTTTAAGATGCGTGAGAAAATCATAACTCAAATATTCACCTCCACGATCGGATCGTAGAAATTTAATCTTTACATTATGGTTCTCCACTTCATTCTGAAATTCCTTGAACTTTTCAAATGTTTCAGATTTATGTTTCATTAAATAGATATACCCATATCTACTTAAGTCATCGGTAAAAGTGAGGAAATAGCGATATCCACCGGCCGAAACACTCATCGGTCCGCATACATCGGTATGTATGATTTCCAACAAGTCCGCTCGCTCCATCATACCGAGAACGGGTTTTGATCATCTTGCCCATGAGGCATGGTTCGCATGTGTCAAATGATTCAAAATCAAGAGACTCCAAAAGTCCATTAGAATGGAGTTTCTTCATGCGCTTTACTCCAATATGACCTAGACGATTGCCACAAATAAGTAGTATTATCACTATCTACTTTGCATCTCTTAGCCTCAATGTTATGGATGTGTGTTTCATCCCTTTCGAGATTTAGAAGAAATAAACCATTCACAAGAGGTGCATGACCATAAAAGATGTTACTCATATAAATAGAACAACCATTATTCTCCGATTTAAATGAATAACCGTCTTGCAATAAACACGATCCAGAAATAATGTTCATGCTCAACGCAGGCACATAATAACATTTATTAAGGTTTAAAACTAATCCTGAAGGTAAAACTAAGGAGAGCGTGTCGACGGCCATCACATCAACTCTTGATCCGTTGCCAACGCGCATCGTCACCTCATCCCTCGCAAGCCACCGTCTATTCCGTAGCTCCTGTTTCGAGTTACAAATATTAGCAACTGAACCAGTATCAAATACCCAGGCACTACAACGAGGGATAGTAAGGAAAACATCAATAACATGTATATCAAATATACCTTTGATGGTGCCAGCCTTCTTGTACGCTAAGTACTTCGGACAGTTGCGCTTCTAGTGACCCTTGTCCTTGCAATAGAAGCACTCAGAGTCGGGCTTAGGACTAGACTTGAGCTTCTTCTCAGCAGGGGCATTGCGCTTGCCGCCGCCCTTCTTGAAGGTTTCTTTGCTCCCTTACCTTTCTTAAAGGAGGGCTTGTTGACCATCAACACATGATTATCCTTCTTGATGTCCACCTCTACAGCCTTCAGCTTTGCGAAGAGCTCGGTGATCATATCAGTGGAACCAATCTGATTATGTGTCACTACAAAACTTTTGTAGCTGGGAGGGAGTGATTGCAGAACCCTGTCAATCTTGAGCTCCTCTGGAATCGTGCATTCCAGTTGCTCAATACGTTGAGTGTTGTGGCATCCCGCAAAACCACTACTAGAAAATCGCGTTGTTTTTGTGCATTGCATCGTCATGACCGCATGCTCATGTCATCATGCCGCATTGCATTTGAGCATTGTCAACATCTTGCATCTGGTCGCATAAAACTAATTGCAGAAAAACCCAGTTTTGTTTTCTAAACGCCCCATATTTAATCAAACGCAAAACCGGTCATTGGATTAGTTTGTCTGCTATTGGTTTGCAGGAGCCGTGTTTAAAACAAATAAAATATCAAAGTATTTTTAGTGGGGCAGTCGAACGGGCCGAATGACCCGAACGACCACCCCCAGAATTATAAACGGCCCACCCCTTAATCCTACAGCTACCCAACCTAATCTACCCACACCCCCCTCCACCTCACCCCACCCAATCAGCTCTCGCCACGTCACTCTGCCCTTCCCCTTAACCTATCCTAGCCCTCCACCTAGCCACTCTCTCTCACCCCACTTCACACCCAGACCGCACACACCCTCTACTCCCCACCCTGCCGCGCCGCAGCACACCTAGCAAGCACACACACGCACATCACGCACGCTCCCCGCTGGCCCCACCCCACCGACAACCGCTCACGCGCGCCAGCCCCTGGCCCACCCCCAACCCCGCGTGCCCTCCCTCACCCCGCAGCACCCACCCTCTCTCTCTTCCTCCCTCTCCCTTCCTCTGCCGCATCCGCCCTGGCCGCCTCTGTCCCCTTCCTCCCACCTCTCTCCCCGCCGGCCCCAGACCCCCTCCTCCCCGCCGGTCCCAGACCTCCCTCCTCCGCGCCCCGCATCCGGCCGCGCCGTGCCCCCGAGCTCGCCGGCCCCTCCCTTCTCCACCCCTCCTGCTCGAGCCACCCCGCCAAGGCCAACCGCCCGCTCCTCCGCCACCAGCCGCCGCCTCCCGCCTGTTCTTCCTCCGCTCCTCCGCTCGTGCTCGCCCGAGGAGCCTCGCTGAGCCGGCAAGGCGTCCTCGCTTCTCCCCGCCTAGCGCCGACGACCCCGACGCCGCGTCCGACGCTCGCCACCTCCGTCCGCGGCCGCGAGACCCCGTAGCGGCCGTCCTACTCCGCCGGCCTGCAGGTCCCGCCGCCCGCGTCTGCCCCCCTTGCGCCGCCAACGACCGTCGTCTCCCGCCGGACCCGAGCTCCATCCCCAACGCCGGCGCAGCCCTTTTCCCACAGCTAGGGGCTGCACCTCCTTCGCGAGCCGGCGCGTCTTCTGCTCCTACCGGTGCTGTTTTGTCCTCCGCGTCCTGCGCTTGTGTTCCTGGCTTCGTGACCCTCGAGCCTAGTACCATGAGTTTGCTTCAGGTTATTGCTGCACTTCATGGCATATGACCACATATTCTTGCCTGGTGGAGGTTGCATCTGAATCCCGTGAAGTGGTGGTGTGACCTAGAAGTGTAGTGTCGGTGTGTTTATGTTTTAATGGCGTTTAGCTTAGCCGTCGGCTATTATCGACATCTGAAGCCAGAACCCCAAGATCACCGACATGGGCACAAGATCTTCTTCCGGGACCTGAAGGCCCCGCTCCCGGAGTCCAAAGACCGATACCGAACCCGGCGTCGCTCCAAGATCTCCTTCCCGGAGTTGATGACCCGATGACGCCAAGATCTACATCACGGATCCGTCGGGCGAGACCTCGAAGGCTGTCGACGCGTGAAGACGTACCCTCAGAATTCCGAGGAGGTCGGCAAGAATGCCTACACGGACGCCAAGACCCGGATCCGAAGACCGCTAAGATCACCACGGAACGGCAAGCTCTCCATCCCGGATACGTCAAGTACTTCATCGCGGATGCCAAGACTGACCAGATACGCGGGCCCGATAAGAACGGCATCGTCCAGGGCGAGTCCGATGGGCCCCGACGCCGCACCAAGTCCTGCTTCCCAGATGCGACAAGACCTACCTCTGTCATCCGAGAACGCTTTCGTCGAGACCGAATCCGCCGAACCCTGAACCCTGTCGGACCCCCGAACCCCGGAACCCCAAGATCGTCGAGACCCCTAATGTGTAACCTCTTATCCGAGAACCCTATTTTATAATATAATAACAACTTGTTGCATATTGAATTGTCATGCATGCATATTGTCATGTGGTTTTGGGGGCCTTATGTCGATTCACCTAATAAGTAAATATGGGGCCCATATGCAGGCAAATATAGCCTTATATTGGCCTCATTTAAATTTGTGTAGCGAACCGGTGCCATCTTTTGTCTTGATAATGCAACATTTAATTTGCGGGGGTTCTAAATAACTTGAACCATTTAATTAATTGTCGGGACCCCGGTTCTGCTTAATATGACCTAATTGCATCGCATCTTGCCATGCCATACATCATACATGCATCATGCCCGATCTTTTGCCGTAATATTAAATAGTGCATCCGGTGTTTCTTCTAGTGTTTTGCTTCTTCGCGGATAAGGCCGTTGAGTTGATGTGAGCTTCGCCCCGATCTTCGGTTGAACCTTCGGCAATGTTTTTCAAAGTAGCATCTCCCCTTTCTACCTATCTTACTTTTATAGTATTTATTCCCTCCTGTTGATCTATTGCTATCTGTGTTGCGATGCTCTAGTGTTTCGTACCCGTGATATCTCTTGCAGCCTTATATTGCCTTGGACACATCCTATTACCTGTTGTTTGGTAGATAGTTGGACTTGCACGCTGTAGTCGCTGGCTCAAGTCTTTGCGTCATGCGTGCCAAAGGCCACAGTTGATGTATTGCCGCATGTTGTTGTCGGAGATGATCATAGTTTTACTTATCGTTCACTTTAATTCCTGTTTAACAACTAAAATTGAAGTAAGCAGAGGCATCGGTGGGTGATAGAAAATATTTGGTTTCCGAACGCCCACTTGTGTCCCGTAGGACCTCGAGTACTTGATACCTGTTCCTTGATTTATCGCGCTATCCACATCCGGGAGGTATATGGGACCCCCCTGAGCCAGAGCTTGATTCAGTCTTATTTCTTGGGGCCACAAACTAGTTTGAGGTTTTATTTACGATCCTGTACTTATGCCATGCTACTTATGTATTTATGATTGTGCGAGGAGCACACTGTACTGTTTAGGATCGGGACACGATTCCGCGGTGTCGACAAGCCCAGTTTCGGGTTCCCAGTCGTTCACAGCCATCCACCCAAACCTTGAGTCCGTCTCGGAGCTAGCTTACTTCGTTGCGGGAAGACTCCAAGGGGTGGCCCCCTGAAATATTTCTGAATCCTGTGATTGTTCAGTCGTGAAAGCCTCGTTGGGTTTTGATTTGGTTTTTCCGAGGTTGATCGAGCGTGTGTTGCTATTGGTGCACCCCGGCCGGGTAAAACTTTCTGAAAGCCGTGTCCGCGGATATGGACGACTTGGAGCACAGTATCTCGATCATAGACAAGCATAACTAAAGTTTATTGCTGTAAATTTGACTTTATAATGACTAGTAATCAGCTTCACTATAATGGAATGGCTAAATAATACTGCCCACAATTGCTTGTTTGGTTTGTCTCTTGCGACAATGGTACCTGACTAGTAAGTATTGCAACTACAACGAAATGGCTTAATAAAAGTATCAACAACTGCTGGGTTTTGGGTTTACCTCATGCTATCTGTATCTGACTAGTAAGTGTCGCCACTATAACGGAATGGTTAACTAAAAGTGCCCACTGCTTACTTTATCAGGATGATTATCTAAACCTTACTAGTAATTGCTGCAACGATAACTGAATAAGTAAAACTGCCAACGGTATGAGTTCCTCGGTTGACTTCCTCGTCCGGTCTCGAGGGGGAAACGCCAGGATGGGTTTGTTTGATGGGAGTAACAGGTTGGATCCGAATAGGTCTCTCTTATCTCTCTCTGATAGTCGCCAGTTGTATCAAGACTCTATAGGTTGTTTAGTGTATGCTGCCGCTGCCGCTTCAGTCCACCATACCTATGTAGGCGAGGACCGCCGAATTCTAGCCTCGCCGTGTACTGGCCTCAGTACTGACGCTCCTCTTTTTCCTTTGCCCTTTGTCGGCACCCCTTTTGTTTAAGCAGGTTTTGAGATCGACGTCGTTAGCAGGGTTACCCTTCCGGCTTGGCCTGGGCAGGGTTATGGACGCCATTGGTTATTCTTCAGGGCTCTTAGCCTCATTTGCATCTTGTCCGTAGTCGGACGCTCTATCATTTTCAAGGTGATTTGGATCTTTGTATATTATATCTGTATTCTTGACTCTTTGAGTCATTTGTATATATATCTGTTCTGTGGGTTCCATCGAGGACTGTTGTGTAATGTTATTACTTCGTTTTCCACCCGCACGAAAGTGCCTGGTGGGCACCTTTGAATCGTTTCTATGCGGGTTTGGCGGGTTTCGCTAAAACTTGCATAGGTCCGATTCTGAGGGTGTTACAGAGTGGTATCAGAGCTCAGCAGTTGCAATACCCCACAAGTCCAGCCTGTAGGATAACCTAGCTAACGGCCGAAGTAGAGTGTCAAAACTATTTTGCAAAATCGATTGGATAGTTCTGATTAGGTCTAATTTTACTCCTTACCCCTCTGCTGTTCTCCTCTCACCTCTACGTGTTTTGAATCCGCTCTCTTCTCTCTCTTCGAGTCCAGGATTTCTCGTGGTTGGGTTCCGTCGTACCTTCAGGGTTTCGCTTCCTCCTTTGTTAACGGTGTTCTACCATCCGGTGTCCATGCTGCCTGAGTAATTCGTCTACTGTGGTACCATTCTTTGTTCCTTGTTTGTGCCTCCCGGAGTTTTCCGACGCGACGACATCCTCTACGCCAGATCCGATGCAGAATCTGCATCACTCCGTTGTTCCGAACCTCGCTTGTCGAGATCTTCAGTCTACTTCCGAGAGTTGGTTGCATAATCCGCCTATCCGTGTGCAGAGTAATGGTTTGCGTGCGCGATGGACTGATCACCATCTGACTACTCTTATCATTCGCTCTTGTACGTCGAATCAGTGGATCCAGCAGTTTTACTCCGTCCACGGAAGTTAGGGGTGGCTTTATTTGGGGATACCTCTATCTTCGACCTTTTGTTTCCGGAGTGTTCTCTCGACGATCACGGACAACGAACTCTTGTTAGTGGTGTCGCGAGGATCTACACGAAGCGCGAAGGATCAGATCGCCGACCTTTCTTCCGGTACCATGAGGCGGATCTCGAGGGGGAGATCCATTGTTAGTGGTGTCGAATTGTGGCATCCCGCAAAACCACTACTAGAAAATCGCGTTGTTTATGTGCATTGCATCATCATGACCGCATGCTCATGTCATCATGCCGCATTGCATTTGAGCATTGTCAACATCTTGCATCTGGTCGCATAAAACTAATTGCAGAAAAACCCAGTTTTGTTTTCTACGCCCATCTTTAATCAAGCAAAACCCCGGGTCGCCGGATTAGTTTGTTTGTCTGCTATTGGTTTGCAGGAGCCGTGTTTAAAACAAATAAAATATCAAAGTATTTTTAGTGGGGCAGTCGAACGGGCCGAATGACCCGAACGACCACCCCCAGAATTATAAACGGCCCACCCCTTAATCCTCTGACTACCCAACCTAATCTACCACACCCCCTCCACCTCACCCCACCCAATCAGCTCTCGCCACGTCCTCTGCCCTTCCCTTAACCTATCCTAGCCTCCACCTAGCCACTCTCTCCCCCCACTTCACACCCAGACCGCACACACCCTCTACCCCCCACCCTGCCGCGCCGCAGCACACCTCGCAAGCACACACACGCACATCACGCACGCTCCCCGCTGGCCCCACCCCACCGACAACCGCTCACGCGCGCCAGCCCCTGGCCCACCCCCAACCCCGCGTGCCCTCCCTCACCCCGCAGCACCCACCCTCTCTCTTCCTCCCCTCTCCCTCCGCATCCGCCTGGCGCCTCTGTCCCTTCCTCCCACTCTCTCCCCTTGCCCCAGACCCCTCCTCCCCGCGGTCCCAGACCTCCCCTCCTCGCAGATCCGCCACGCCGTGCCCGAGCTCACGGCCCCTCCTTCTCCACCCTCTGCTCGAGCCACCCGCCTTGCTCAACCGCCTCCGCTCCTCCGGCCACCGCCGCCGCGCGTCTCCGGCCCGCCCGTTCTTCCTCCGCTCCTCGCTGCCTCGCCCGAGCCCTCGCCGGGCTGCCGGCCAGCGTCCTCGCTTCTCCCGCCTGCGCCGCGGCCCACGCCCCGCGTCCGGCCTTCGCCACCTCCGTCCGTGGCCGCGAGACCCCGTAGCGGCCGTCCTACTCCGCCGGCCTGCAGGTCCCGCCGCCCTGCGTCGCCTGCGCCGCCTTGGCCAGTGCGTCTCCGCGGACCCGAGCTCCATCCCCGGCCGCAGCCCTTTTCCCACAGCTAGGGGCTGCACCTCCTTCGCGAGCCGGCGCGTCTTCTGCTCCTACCGGTGCTGTTTTGTCCTCTGCGTCCTGCGCTTGTGTTCCTGGCTTCGTGACCCTCGAGCCTAGTACCATGAGTTTGCTTCAGGTTATTGCTGCACTTCATGGCATATGACCACATATTCTTGCACTGGAGGTTGCATCTGAATCCCGTGAAGTGGTGGTGTGACCTAGAAGTGTAGTGTCGGTGTGTTTATGTTTTAATGGCGTTTAGCTTCGTCTGCCTCGGCTATTATCGGCATCTGAAGCCAGAACCCCAAGATCACCGACATGGGCACAAGATCTTCTTCCGGGACCTGAAGGCCCCGCTCCCGGAGTCCAAAGACCGATACCGAACCCGGCGTCGCTCCAAGATCTCCTTCCCGGAGTTGATGACCCGATAACGCCAAGATCTACATCACGGATCCGCCAGGCGAGACCTCGAAGGCTGTCGACGCGTGAAGACGTACCCTCAGAATTCCGAGGAGGTCGGCAAGAATGCCTACACGGACGCCAAGACCCGGATCCGAAGACCGCTAAGATCACCACGGAACGGCAAGCTCTCCATCCCGGATACGTCAAGTACTTCATCGCGGATGCCAAGACCGACCAGATACGCGGGCCCGATAAGAACGACATCGTCCAGGGCGAGTCCGATGCGCCCCGACGCCGCACCAAGTCCTGCTTCCCGGATGCGACAAGACCTACCTCTGTCATCCGAGAACGCTTTCGTCGAGACCGAATCCGCCGAACCCTGAACCCTGTCGGACCCCCGAACCCCGGAACCCCAAGATCGTCGAGACCCCTAATGTGTGAACCTCTTATCCGAGAACCCTATTTTATAATATAATAACAACTTGTTGCATATTGAATTGTCATGCATGCATATTGTCATGTGGTTTTGGGGGCCTTATGCCGATTCACCTAATAAGTAAATATGGGGCCCATATGCAGGCAAATCTAGCCTTATATTGGCCTCATTTAAATTTGTGTAGCGAACCGTGCCATCTTTTGTCTTGATAATGCAACATTTAATTTGCGGGGGTTCTAAATAACTTGAACCATTTAATTAATTGTCGGGACCCCGGTTCCGCTTAATATGACCTAATTGCATCGCATCTTTCCATGCCATACATCATACATGCATCATGCCCGATCTTTTGTCGTAATATTAAATAGTGCATCCGGTGTTTCTTCTAGTGTTTTGCTTCTTCGCGGATAAGGCCGTTGAGTTGATGTGAGCTTCGCCCCGATCTTCGGTTGAACCTTCGGCAATGTTTTTCAGGCGAGCATCTCCCCCCTTTCTACCTATCTTACTTTTATAGTATTTATTCCCTCCTGTTGATCTATTGCTATCTGTGTTGCGATGCTCTAGTGTTTCGTACCCGTGATATCCCTTGCAGCCTTATATTGCCTTGGACACATCCTATTACCTGTTGTTTGGTAGATAGTTGGACTTGCACGCCGTAGTCGCTGGCTCAAGTCTTTGTTGCGTCATTGCCACAGTTGTTGATGTATTGCGCATGTTGTTTTCGGAGATGATCATAGTTTTACTTATCGTTCACTTTAATTCTGTTTAACAACTAAAATTGAAGTAAGCGAGGCATCGGTGGGTGATAGAAAATATTTGGTTTCGAACGCCCACTTGTGTCCGTGGGACCCCGAGTACTTGATACTGTTCCTTGATTTATCGCGCTATCCACATCCGGAGGTATATGGGACCCCCACGAGCGAGCTTGATTCATCTTATTTCTTGGGGCCACAAACTAGTTTGAGGTTTTATTTACGATCCTGTACTTATGCCATGCTACTTATGTATTCTATTTACGACGAGGAGCACACTGTCATTAGGATTGGGACACGATTCCGCGGTGTCGACAAGCCCAGTTTCGGTTCCTGCGTTCACACCGTCCACCCAAACCTTGAGTCCATCTCGAGATAGCTTACTGCTATGGAAGACTCCAAGGGTGGCCCTGAAATATTTCTGAATCGTGATTGTTCACGTGAAAGCCTCGTTGGGTTTTGATTTGGTTTTTCCGAGGTTGATCGAGCGTGTGTTGCTATTGGTGCACCCCGGCCGGGTAAAACTTTCTGAAAGCCGTGTCCGCGGATATGGACGACTTGGAGCATAGTATCTCGATCATAGACAAGCATAACTAAAGTTTATTGCTGTAAATTTGACTTTATAATGACTAGTAATCAGCTTCACTATAATGGAATGGCTAAATAATACTGCCCACAATTGCTTGTTTGGTTTGTCTCTTGCGACAATGGTACCTGACTAGTAAGTATTGCAACTACAATGAAATGGCTTAATAAAAGTATCAACAACTGCTGGGTTTTGGGTTTACCTCATGCTATCTGTATCTGACTAGTAAGTGTCGCCACTATAACGGAATGGTTAACTAAAAGTGCCCACTGCTTACTTTATCAGGATGATTATCTAAACCTTACTAGTAATTGCTGCAACGATAACTGAATAAGTAAAACTGCCAACGGTATGAGTTCCTCGGTTGACTTCCTCGTCCGGTCTCGAGGGGGAAACGCCAGGATGGGTTTGTTTGATGGGAGTAACAGGTTGGATCCGAATAGGTCTCTCTTATCTCTCTCTGATAGTCGCCAGTTGTATCAAGACTCTATAGGTTGTTTAGTGTATGCTGCCGCTGCCGCTTCAGTCCACCATACCTATGTAGGCGAGGACCGCCGAATTCTAGCCTCGCTGTCTTGGCCTCGATCGACGCCTCTTTTTCCTTTGCCCTTTGTCGGCACCCCTTTTGTTTAAGCAGGTTTTGAGATCGGCGTCGTTAGCGGGGTTACCCTTCCGCTTGGCCTGGGCAGGTTATGGACGCCATTGGTTATTCTTCGTGGCTCTTAGCCTCATTTGCATCTTGTCCGTAGTCGGACGCTCTATCATTTTCAAGGTGATTTGGATCTTTGTATATTATATCTGTATTCTTGACTCTTTGAGTCATTGTTATATATATCTGCTCGTGGGTTCCATCGAGGACTGTTGTGTAATGTTATTACTTCGTTTTCCACCCGCACGAAAGTGCCTGGTGGGCACCTTTGAATCGTTTCTATGCGGGTTTGGCGGGTTTCGCTAAAACTTGCATAGGTCCGATTCTGAGGGTGTTACAGAGTGGTATCAGAGCTCAGCAGTTGCAATACCCCACAAGTCCAAATGTAGGATAACCTAGCTAACGGCCGAAGTAGAGTGTCAAAACTATTTTGCAAAATCGATTGGATAGTTCTGATTAGGTCTAATTTTACTCCTTACCCCTCTGCTGTTCTCCTCTCACCTCTACGTGTTTTGAATCCGCTCTCTTCTCTCTCTTCGAGTCCAGGATTTCTCGTGGTTGGGTTCCGTCGTACCTTCAGGGTTTCGCTTCCTCCTTTGTTAACGGTGTTCTACCATCCGGTGTCCATGCTTTGAGTAATTCGTCTCTTGTGGTACCATTCTTTGTTCCTTGTTTGTGCCTCCCGAGTTTTCCGACGACGACATCCTCACGCCAGATCCGATGCGTAAATGCATCACTCCGTTGTTCAACCTCGCTTGTCGAGATCTTGATCTACTTAGAGTTGGTTGCATAATCCGCCTATCCGTATGCGAGTAATGGTTTGCGTCTTGCGATGGACTGATCACCATCGACTACTCTTATCATTCGCTCTTGTACGTCGAATCGTGGATCCAGCGGTTTACTCCCACGGAAGTTAGTGGCTTTATTTGGGGATACCTCTATCTTCGACCTTTTGTTTCCGGAGTGTTCTCTCGACGATCACGGACAACGAACTCTTGTTAGTGGTGTCGCGAGGATCTACACGAAGCGCGAAGGATCAGATCGCCGACCTTTCTTCCGGTACCATGAGGCGGATCTCGAGGGGGAGATCCATTGTTAGTGGTGTCGAATTGTGGCATCCCGCAAAACCACTACTAGAAAATCGCGTTGTTTTTGTGCATTGCATCATCATGACCGCATGCTCATGTCATCATGCCGCATTGCATTTGAGCATTGTCAACATCTTGCATCTGGTCGCATAAAACTAATTGCAGAAAAACCCAGTTTTGTTTTCTAAACGCCCCATCTTTAATCAAACGCAAAACCCCGGGTCGCCGGATTAGTTTGTTTGTCTGCTATTGGTTTGCAGGAGCCGTGTTTAAAACAAATAAAATATCAAAGTATTTTTAGTGGGGCAGTCGAACGGGCCGAATGACCCGAACGACCACCCCCAGAATTATAAACGGCCCACCCCTTAATCCTACAGCTACCCAACCTAATCTACCCACACCCCCCTCCACCTCACCCCACCCAATCAGCTCTCGCCACGTCACTCTGCCCTTCCCCTTAACCTATCCTAGCCCTCCACCTAGCCACTCTCTCTCACCCCACTTCACACCTGCATCACACACCCTCTACTCCCTTTGCCACAAGAAGACACCTAGCACACACACGCACATCACGACGCTCCCTGGCCCCACCCACCGACAACGCACGCCAGCCACTGCCCCCAACCCGCGTGCCCTCCATCACCCCGCAGCACCCACCCTCTCTCTCTTCCTTCCTCTCCCTTCCTCTCGCATCCGCCTGGCCGCCTCTGTCCCCTCCCACCTCTCTCTCCCCGCCGGCCCAGACCCTCCTCCCTCCGGTCCCAGACCTCCCTCCTCCATGCCCTGTGCCGTGCCCCAGCTCGCTGCCCCTCCCTTCTCCACCCTCCTGCTGAGCCACCCCACACAACGCCTCCGCTCCTCCGCCACCAGCCTTGCGTCTCCGCCCGTTCTTCCTCCGCTCCCTCCGCTCGCTGCCCGAGAGCCTCGCGAGCCGGCCCAGCGTCCTCGCTTCTCCCGCTTAGCGCCCGGCGACCCGGCGCGTCCGGCCTGACGCCACCTCCGTCATGGCGCGAGACCGTGGCGGCCGTCCTCCGCTGCCTGCAGGTCCCGCCAGCGTCTGCCCCTGCGCTTAACGCCGTCGTCCCGCGGACCGAAGCTCCATCCCAACGCAGCCTTTTCCCACAGCTTGGGGCTGCACCTCCTTCGCAAGCCGGCGCGTCTTCTGCTCCTACCGGTGCTGTTTTGTCCTCCGCGTCCTGCGCTTGTGTTCCTGGCTTCGTGACCCTCGAGCCTAGTACCATGAGTTTGCTTCAGGTTATTGCTGCACTTCATGGCATATGACCACATATTCTTGCCTGGTGGAGGTTGCATCTGAATCCCGTGAAGTGGTGGTGTGACCTAGAAGTGTAGTGTCGGTGTGTTTATGTTTTAATGGCGTTTAGCTTCGTCTGCCTCGGCTATTATCGACATCTGAAGCCAGAACCCCAAGATCACCGACATGGGCACAAGATCTTCTTCCGGGACCTGAAGGCCCCGCTCCCGGAGTCCAAAGACCGATACCGAACCCGGCGTCGCTCCAAGATCTCCTTCCCGGAGTTGATGACCCGATAACGCCAAGATCTACATCACGGATCCGCCAGGCGAGACCTCGAAGGCTGTCGACGCGTGAAGACGTACCCTCAGAATTCCGAGGAGGTCGGCAAGAATGCCTACACGGACGCCAAGACCCGGATCCGAAGACCGCTAAGATCACCACGGAACGGCAAGCTCTCCATCCCGGATACGTCAAGTACTTCATCGCGGATGCCAAGACCGACCAGATACGCGGGCCCGATAAGAACGACATCGTCCAGGGCGAGTCCGATGCGCCCCGACGCCGCACCAAGTCCTGCTTCCCGGATGCGACAAGACCTACCTCTGTCATCCGAGAACGCTTTCGTCGAGACCGAATCCGCCAACCGAACCTGTCGGACCCCCGAACCCCGGAACCCCAAGATCGTCGAGACCCCTAATGTGTGAACCTCTTATCCGAGAACCCTATTTTATAATATAATAACAACTTGTTGCATATTGAATTGTCATGCATGCATATTGTCATGTGGTTTTGGGGGCCTTATGCCGATTCACCTAATAAGTAAATATGGGGCCCATATGCAGGCAAATCTAGCCTTATATTGGCCTCATTTAAATTTGTGTAGCGAACCGGTGCCATCTTTTGTCTTGATAATGCAACATTTAATTTGCGGGGGTTCTAAATAACTTGAACCATTTAATTAATTGTCGGGACCCCGGTTCCGCTTAATATGACCTAATTGCATCGCATCTTTCCATGCCATACATCATACATGCATCATGCCCGATCTTTTGTCGTAATATTAAATAGTGCATCCGGTGTTTCTTCTAGTGTTTTGCTTCTTCGCGGATAAGGCCGTTGAGTTGATGTGAGCTTCGCCCCGATCTTCGGTTGAACCTTCGGCAATGTTTTCAAAGCAGCATCTCCCCTTTCTACCTATCTTACTTTTATAGTATTTATTCCCTCCTGTTGATCTATTGCTATCTGTGTTGCGATGCTCTAGTGTTTCGTACCCGTGATATCCCTTGCAGCCTTATATTGCCTTGGACACATCCTATTACCTGTTGTTTGGTAGATAGTTGGACTTGCACGCCGTAGTCGCTGGCTCAAGTGCTGTTGCGTGCCGTCCAGTGCCACAGTTGTTGATGTATTGCCGCATGTTGTTGTCGGAGATGATCATAGTTTTACTTATCGTTCACTTTAATTCCTGTTTAACAACTAAAATTGAAGTAAGCAGAGGCATCGGTGGGTGATAGAAAATATTTGGTTTCCGAACGCCCACTTGTGTCCCGTAGGACCCCGAGTACTTGATACTTGTTCCTTGATTTATCGCGCTATCCACATCCGGGAGGTATATGGGACCCCCGAGCGAGCTTGATTCATCTTATTTCTTGGGGCCACAAACTAGTTTGAGGTTTTATTTACGATCCTGTACTTATGCCATGCTACTTATGTATTTACGATTGTGCGAGGAGCACCTTTGCATCTTGTTAGGATCGGGACACGATTCCGCGGTGTCGACAAGCCCATTCGGGTTCCCATCGTTCTGACCGTCCACCCAAACCTTGAGTCCGTCTCGAGCTAGCTTACTTCGTGCGGGAAGACTCAAGGGTGGCCCCAAATATTTCTGAATCTGTGATTGTTCAGTGAAAGCCTCGTTGGTTTTGATTTGGTTTTTCCGAGGTTGATCGGCGTGTGTTGCTATTGGTGCACCGCCGGTAAAACTTTCTGAAAGCCGTGTCCGCGGATATGGACGACTTGGAGCATAGTATCTCGATCATAGACAAGCATAACTAAAGTTTATTGCTGTAAATTTGACTTTATAATGACTAGTAATCAGCTTCACTATAATGGAATGGCTAAATAATACTGCCCACAATTGCTTGTTTGGTTTGTCGCTTGCGACAATGGTACCTAACTAGTAAGTATTGCAACTACAACGGAATGGCTTAATAAAAGTATCAACAACTGCTGGGTTTTGGGTTTACCTCATGCTATCTGTATCTGACTAGTAAGTGTCGCCACTATAACGGAATGGTTAACTAAAAGTGCCCACTGCTTACTTTATCAGGATGATTATCTAAACCTGACTAGTAATTGCTGCAACGATAACTGAATAAGTAAAACTGCCAACGGTGTGAGTTCCTCGGTTGACTTCCTCGTCCGGTCTCGAGGGGGAAACGCCAAGATGGGTTTGTTTGATGGGAGTAACAGGTTGGATCCGAATAGGTCTCTCTTATCTCTCTCTGATAGTCGCCAGTTGTATCAAGACTCTATAGGTTGTTTAGTGTATGCTGCCGCTGCCGCTTCAGTCCACCATACCTATGTAGGCGAGGACCGCCGAATTCTAGCCTCGCTGCATCGGCCTCGATCTTGACGCCTCTTTTTCCTTTGCCTTGTCGGCACCCTTTGTTTAAGCAGGTTTTGAGATCGGCGTCGTTAGTGGTTACCCTTCCGCTTGGCTCGGGGTTATGGACGCCATTGGTTATTCTTCAGGGCTCTTAGCCTCATTTGCATCTTGTCCGTAGTCGGACGCTCTATCATTTTCAAGGTGATTTGGATCTTTGTATATTATATCTGTATTCTTGACTCTTTGAGTCGCTGTTGTATATATATCTGTTCTGTGGGTTCCATCGAGGACTGTTGTGTAATGTTATTACTTCGTTTTCCACCCGCACGAAAGTGCCTGGTGGGCACCTTTGAATCGTTTCTATGCGGGTTTGGCGGGTTTCGCTAAAACTTGCATAGGTCCGATTCTGAGGGTGTTACAGAGTGGTGCCCGACATCTTTATGGCGTGCTCACTAACGGAACTCCCTTCCTCCATCTTGCAGTTAAAGAACTTCTCGGAGATCTCATATCTCTCAGAACGGGCCTGAGTCTGAAACATGGTTTTCAGCTCCTCGAGAATCTCGAAGGGCCCGGGATACTCTTCAAAACGATTTTGAAGCTCCGGTTCCATAGCAAACAACATGGTGCTCTTAATCACACCATAATCATCTTTGCCGATCGATAGACAACTTTCTCATCACCGTAGCTTGATTAGGGGGTCGCCTAACGCTTTCCCAAGGACATAGTCCTTTTTTCCGCCAGACAGAATGATTCTTAGATTGCGGAACCAATTGGTGAAGTTAGACCCATTGTTTCTAAGCTTTTCCTTCTCAGCAAAAACGTTGAAGTTGAAGTTGGAATTGGCCATGTGATCTACAGTATTTGCAAGTACAATTTAGACTATGTTCGTGATAAATAGTTCAATTTAATCAAACTACTAGATGAACTCCCACTAAATTCAACATCCCTCAAGTTGTTTAGTGAACACGATCCAAATTCACCACACCTAATCCGATCATCACGAGAAGAGATGTGGTTTCAATGGTGGACAACAAAGTGTCGATCATATCACTCATATGACTCATGCTTAACCTTTCGGTTCTTGTGTTCCGAGGCCATGTCTCAGTACATGCTAGGCTCGTCAAGCTAGACCCAAGTATTTCGTGTGCAAAACTGGCTTGCACCCGTTGTATGTGAGCGAGAGTCTATAGCACCCGATCATCACGTGATGCTTGGACACGACGAACTTTCGCAACGGTGCATACTTGGGGAGAACACAGTTTTATCTTGATCTTTAAGTGAGGAATCATCTTATAATGCTATCGTCATGATCTAAGCATAATAAGATACATAAAGGATAAACATCACATGCATATAACTTTATGTGACATGGTATAGCCAATCCTCGCAATGATCTCCATCTTGTGCGTTCCGCATGATCTCCATCACTCCACCATGATTGCCTCCACCACGAATAGCAACTACAACTATTGCTAACTACTTAGCGATAAAGTAAAGCTATTACATGGCGTATAAGAAGTTGACTCAGGTCATACACAATTATAAAGACAACCATATGGCTCTTCCGGTTGTGTACTCATCGACATGCAAGTCGTGAAACATTACAAAACATGATCATCGCATACAATATACACATCACATCTTGGGCCATACCATATCACAGAACACTCCTGCAAAAACAAGTTAGACGCCTCTACTTTGTTGTTGCATGTTTTACGTGGCTTTATGGGAGTAGATGCTAAGAACGATTCTTACCTACGGAAAGCCACAACGGTGATATTATGGTTGCCAAACTCCGGTGTTAATCCCATGACAACTATAGTGAGAGAAACTGACATCCACCAGCCGCATGTGTGGTACAAGCCACACGTCAAGTGCGGATCCGGTCTCGCGAACGACGTCACGTATGGTTGGCCTGGACCGCTTCAATCTCACTATCCCGCGTCATAAGAAGAACACAAACAAGAGGCTTGCAACAGAAAACATCAACGCCCGCAACAACCATGTTGCGTTCTACTCGTGAAACACATCTATGCATAGATCTAGCTCTGATACCACTGAAGGGTTTCGCGGCATAGTAAATCAAAATTTTCTACGGATGCGAACAGAGGGAAAGCCAAGATCTAATCTAGAAGATGCAATCAACGAGAGAGATTGGATTAGATATTCTTACCCTTGAAGATTCGCACAGCGGAATGTTCGTCGGAACGTGGGTGATGTAGTCGTACTCGCTTCTCCTCCTCGCGATCCGATCCGATCTAGCACCACAAGTGGCGGTGCCTCCGTGAGATGCACACGCGTAGCACCTCGACGTCTCCTCCTTCCTCGGACCAGCAAGTATGGTGGAGAGATAGATTGGATCTACAACACGACGGCGTGGTGTATATGGTGGAGAATTTCTGCAGCAGGGCTTCGCCTACAAACAGTCGGGAGGGAGAGAGGAAAGCTAGCAAGGCGGATAGGGTTTGGAGGATAGGTGTGTGTGTTTGGTGCGCCCCCACCCCTCTTTATATAGAGGGGGGGGCGCAGCCCTATCCCCTCCCCCAAGCCCAAAGGATAAGGAGTGGGGGGCATGGACTCTCCCCTCTTCTAGAAACCCTATCTCTAGTTTAAACGATTTAAACTCTCTAGGATCGGCTGGGCCCTATGGGGCCTTGTGCCCCTGGCCCAATGCGGCTAGGACACTCCCTCATAGGCCCATTCCCCCTCCCGGAAGGTGGGGCCACGTTGGTCCCCTTCCGGAAGGTTCTAGAAGCTTCGACAATACCGATTAACCCGGAACAATTCAACTCCAAAACTGCATTGCCTTATATGAATCTTATTCTCCGGACCATTCCGAACCTCTCGTGATATCCCGGATCCCATCCGAGACTCGAACAAAAATTCATAAACCAATTATCCAATCTATCCTAGCGCCGAGACACGTTATGTGTGACCGCGGTTCGAGAATATGCAGACATGATCTTCTATCAATAATCAACAGCAGGGTCTAGGCACCCATATTGACTCCCACACATTCATCGATGATCATATCGGATGAACCACGATGCCAGGATTCAATCAATCCCATATATATATTCCCTTCGTCTCGCGATATTTTACTTGCCCGAGATTCGATCGTCGGTACCGTCATACCTAGTTCAATCTCGTTCACAGCAAGTACTTTACTCGTTCCGTAATCCGATATCACTTTGTGATTAACTCCTTAACCACATGCTTGCAAGCGGTGTTGATATCGATTACCGAGTGGGCCTAAAGTATATCTCTCCGACTTTGGAGGGACAAATCCCATCTCGATACATACAACCCAACAGATACTTTCCGATCACCTGAGAGACACCTTTATGATCACCCTCTCATAGGATGACGTTTGATGACCTCAAAGATTTCTTCCGATACCAGGGAGTTGTATTATCTCATGGTCTAAGGAATACAATATTTGACATAGGAAAAGCTTCGCAAAGATGAACACGATGATACGATCTAATTGCTTCGCTTAGTTTGGGTATGTCCATCATATCATTCTCCAATGTTATGATCTCATTATCAATTGAAAACTCATGTCTATGGTTAGGAAACCTTAACCATCATTGATCAATGAGCTAGTCCATAGAGGCGTACTAGGGACACGGTGTTGTTCACAAACCACACAAGTATTAAAGTTTCCGCTTAATACAATTCTAGCATGGAATATAAACTTTATCATGAACAAGAATTATAATAATAACATCTTTATTATTGCCTCTAGGGCATAATTCCAACAGTTGCATGATTTACTAATATGCCTTATCTATAGAGATGACGAAGTGGTACGTTGTGTACAAGGGTTGGATTCCAGGAGTCTACGATGAGTGAGAGGACTGTCAGAAACAGGTGAACAATTTCAGCGGCAACAACTACAAAGGATATGCGACTCGAGAGAAGGCGGTAGTAAGTGGAGGAACCACCTGTGAAAGGGGAACCAGATGGAGATATTGCTAGTGCTCTTGCTCTTGCTCACTGTCATCACAGTTGCATTCTGTTTGATTCTAGTGTAGGCGGTGACCACTTCATTTGTAATGTGAGATGGTAAACTTTGTACCAACACTTGTATAAATATTCGCCACTTGTCACTTGTATTGTAATATGATGACCACTTGTGTACCTCGATCGGGCTCTAAGTAGTGTGATGACACTATATTCGTGGTTGTATTATGTTTGTTTTTATATACTAAGTTAAATATACTGTTTCTACTGCTATGTGTATATACATGTAGAATACGTGTATAATAGTTGTATAACACCTGATTATGGACCAATATTGTTTTTTTAATACCTGAAATACACACCTGTGGCATATGCAAATAATATTCTGTAGCGCATACAACTTCTGTGGCGCATTTGCCGAAATGCGCCACTAAAAACGACATGTGGCGCATAGAGCAGAATGCGCCACGGAAGTATCATGGCTTCTATGGCGCATTTCCAAATGGATGCATCACAGAAGGCCAAAATGGATGCGCCACTGATGAAGGTTTTCCTAGTAGGGGGCAAGACCAGGTAGTATGGGCATGCATGCCCGTACCGTAGGTGGTTACCGGTATTGTTCTCATTTTGATCGAAGTTTCATTTATTCGTGTTATGTCAAAAAAAAACCTAGAGTAGGCGGTAAGTTAGCGCGTGGTACGGAAAGGACCCGCCCGTACTGACCCCTGTAACTAACTTCAGCCCCCTTTTCTCTATGATTTCTTTTATTTATTCACCTCTTTCTTTTTATTTATCAATTCGACTTTCATTGTTTAAACTTAGATCTATAGCCTTCTTCCTCCCAGCTTACAATGAAATCTCAGATCTCACTTGATCGTTCGAAGGCTATGCAACCTTTTCATATCATGCAAATCTGGACCAAGAAGGAGGGCACCTCTGAAGCACAAGCCAAAAAGAAGGGATCCAAAGGAGACACTTCATCTTCCTCGTTCTGTGAGCCTTCACAAGTCGCCCCACTCCACAACTGGGAAGACATGTTCCCGCAAAAGCTGGAGATGTTCAGGCACGTGGAACAAAGAAAGACCAAGGAAGAATCTCCGATAAACCCTTAGAGGTACAATCTGAGTGGATCTTTTCTTAAATCTCCTCTGGGATCCTCTTCTCGCAAAGAGTAGAAACGCAATGAGATTTGAGAAAAGATTGAAAACCTTGAAAAGATCTCTAAAGCTTGTGTTGAAACTATTGGGGAAGGAGTTGACTCTTATTTGATGATGGGCAAAGACCTAGAAAGAAAGGTCGATGACATTGACGGTAGAGTGCAACTCATAACCAAAATTATCATGGATATGGCTAATAACAGGAAGACTCTAAGCAAGATAATCACTGAGCTCCATGCCGGGGTCATCGAGATGTCCACCCGGTTTGCATGTATTGCTCATTCCTGCAGCCTCAAGGCGGACGAAGAAGAGGGAGATGGTGATTTATTCACTCCCAAGAAGGAGTAAGAAAATGCAAGGAATTATTTGATCCACCCGATTTGACTCCAAGCTTGGGGGATTTATGAGAGCCTTGTAATCTATCTTATAGATTTTAGGATGTTTACTTTTCTGCACGCATGTTAGACTTTAATTCTAGAGTTTGCATTAATTGCATCAACTTCGAGTTCCCAATGTCTAAGAGAAGATTTATATCCGTTGGGTTGCGAGACTTTATGATATTTGAAGTTATGTCATGATTCATGATTATTATATTAGATGATTGAACTAGGTTGAGTGTTATGATACTTGTACATCTGTCATTTTAAGGACTTCCACACCAATAAAAGTATTGATTAGGTTATGAGAAGAAGAATTCTGATAGCATATTATAATTAATAGTTTTCTTTGCAGCCATCAAAGTAGTGAGCATGATTAAATAGTTGTACTAAAAAAGGAAAAGAGAGAAAAGAATAAAAGAATAAAAAACATATATAGATAGACAAGATACGAAAGAAGAAAAATGAGAGAACAACTATCAAAAGAGTCAAGTGTAGAAGAAAATAAAAATGATCGTGAATCTTCATTACTAAACTACGTGCTCAATAACTCTAAAACTCAATGATTATATGATATGTTAAATCACTAGAAGATTCTTATAAATTCATTGATACTAGAGAAGGTGTGGAAGGATCTAAGTCATGTAATGTGCAAGGGTATGGTAATACCCAGGATGTCTCTCTACATACGATGTTGTATTCTTGTTTCAATTTCTACCTCATTTATCGTAACGACTTGTGTCTCATGAACATGATAATCTTGTCCATAAGACACCATCTTGTCCGGGGACGAGCAAGAGCCTAGCTTGGGGAAGTTGATGAGTTCAAAATTGAAGAATATTTACCTTTTTTGTTTTCTCAGAATAGAGTAGGGATTTTTGTATTTCACTGCATTCGCGCGCACCTTTTTGTCTTTATTTCAACAGGATCCCAAATCATTAAGTCTTATATGAACATATCAATTAGAGCTGTCATATTATACTATAATATGATATTTTGAAGTGATAAAAGTCATTTTATGAATTTACCTTTGCACCTGGGAGAATACCAAGTGAGGGGAAGCAACCAGTGCCGATAACCACCGGTGGTACGGGCGGAGCCCGCCTATTCCGTGCGCCCATACCAGGTGCCATCGGGTTCTCGCCTCGTCAAATACTTTCTCCTAGCGAAGACGGCGTGGAAATACAACATTCATAGCCACTAAAAACTGTGAAAAACCACATCTGAAAGGGATCTAAAGGAGAAACTTGGCTGGGGTAAAATCCATGCTGATTCACGGATCATTGGAGGACAACGCATCATCCCTTTCATCGTCAACCGCTGCATCGACATCACCACCATTAGCTCCATCTTTCATCCATTAGATCTTGTTGTAATTCCAGATTCAATTGTGGTTTGCATCAAATCTATTTTAGTACTTTTATCCATCCATTTGATTATGATGATGTTGTTGATTGCTTCCATGTGTGGGTAGTCCCTTTGTTCGTGGGGAGATGGAGAAACCATAGCACTATTATGAATTTGCAATAAAGATGATCTATTCTTGTGTCCATATGACTTGCCGGGCTATGATTTATTTATGATTTGTCTTTGATCTCTCTCTTTAGATGGTATGTGAAGTCGACCACATACCATTTGCCTTTGGGACTAAATGGAGGGACAAATCCTTTGAACGTGCTTTGGGGTCGTATCCGGAATGGCCCCATGATAGATTGGAGCCGACTCGTGAACTACACGGTCAAAGGAGAAATAAAGAGGGACTCCCTAAGCTAATTACGATATCCACGGGGAAACCCTTAATTGCGGTGGTCTATATGGGTGACTGCTCTCAGACATGATAGTGGTTATTTAGAGGTGACCTCACTCTTGGCTCAACAAAGTGGCTTTCTACGAGCCTTATAGTGAACATCTTATTATGGATCTCTCTCCACACATTTCATGACACAAGAAGTATGTTATCTTAAATTATTAATAATGACAATACATGCTAGAGGAGTATCCTATATCCATGATAATGTTTTAGCCCTATTGAGTTCAAACACGCTTTCACACAATCTTGTTACTTGCTTTCTTTCAATTGTTTTAATTACTTTTCTACATATAACCAAAAACCTTTTAAACACTCTTTACTTGATATCAAAGGAAACTTACAAGTATCCTTTGGTAGATAGTGACAAGGGGCATTAATACCTTAACCAATAGCTCTCTGTGGGTTCGATGTCTTTACTTCAAAACTAGCTACAATTGATCTGTGCACTTGCAGTCATCTATCACCGCCGCCAGCACCGCGTAGGCTTTGCCCGGCTACACCCTCCGGCGGCAAGGAGGGGAGGGAGGGGAGTAGGAGGGGGCTAGGGTGGTGGCGCTGAGGGGAGTGGGTGGGGGCTAGGCTGGGGTATTTTTCGGTCTCGTCTATCGCTCCAAGCACACCTAGCAACTTACTCCTAATACTAGCCGTCCCAAGAAAATGTACCCTTAATATTAGCCGACGTGGATTTCCCGCCTCGTAATATAAAATTTTAATATATACAACCAATACTCATGTATTAGTTGTAATATAGTACATATATAAATATGTACGATGAGCATAACATCGTAGGTGCATCATTTATTTATTTAGCAAGCTAGCTCCGTCTCAATCAGCTAGCTTGTATATAGACCCCAAATATATATACGGGGTATATGTCACGGCCGACACGAGCAAGACACAAACCGGTGGGCGGTGGGCGGACTGGCGCATCAGCACGCGGCACGGCGGAAGCCCACGCTCCCTCCGCCGACGTCGTATACAGAACCTCGTAGGTCTGCTGCTGCATAATATCTTGTATTTGAGACAAACGGGGTGGCTGAAAAGCTAATATTAGGCACACATGATGTGTACACGTCTATGCAAGCTAAAGTTGCACAAAGTAGTCCGGACATTGTAGTCCATGGATTTAGTACATTACACTGCATAAAACACATAGTGTGTACGACGAGTCATACAGCACTGCTGGTCGATACGATCGACCACCAACCCACTCACGCACGCACCAACTAAAAGTGCATACGTGTGTGCATATACATATGATGATGGACCGAATGGACAAACATGTCACATGTAGTAATTAACTAGCCGAAAGCTTCCATATATATCAAGTGAGTAATTGTGTACTTAGCATCAGCTGTCCTTCCGTACGTGCATTATGCTTGATGATCAGCTCCTCACGAGTAGTGCATCATTGTCCTGGACGACGACGTCGTCTTCGTCGTGGTGGTGTTCCGGCAGCACCGGCAGCATCCCTTTCTCCTGCAGGCTCTTGACGGTCTCGTATATGCTCTGCAGCACCGGCACGAACTCCATGCCCAGATCCTTGAGCCTCTGGTTGGTGAACTTGTACCCCTTCACGGGCGGGTTGACCTCGTCCTTGCACCTGGTGGGCACCGGGTACTCCGGGAAGAGCTTGGCGAGGACGCGGCAGAGCTCGCCGCGGTGGAGCGTGGTGCCCTCGGCGCAGATGTAGCGGCCACGCGCGGCAGGGGCCTCGTAGACGCGGACGTGCGCCTCGGCGACGTCCTTGACGTGCACGTACGCCTGCGCCGCGTTGACGTAGGTCTTGGCCGACCCGGTCAGGTACTTGAGCACGTGCTCCGCGCTGGCGTTCACCGTCGGCTGCAGCAGCGGGCCGAGAACCAGCACCGGGTTCACCACGATCAGCTCGATGCCCCGCTGCCGCGCCGACGCGAACGCGTCCTGCTCCGCCACCGTCTTCGCGTAGCAGTACCAGTTCTGCAGGCCGCCAAGCATCGTCATCGTTCAGCATGTGTAGGAGTAATGATGATGTATTATGGTTTAAATCTTCAAAAGCTAAGCATGCACATGCTGGTGGTGCTGTCCGATCATTAATCCCTCACAGACATGATGATTAGGGTACTACTCTCATTAGTCAAAAAGTTGATGAGTGTGACTCCAACTATATATGTACTATCGCAGAATATGTATTGTAGCCAGGTGGTCGAGTTCGGTCTCAACTACAAAAGGAACGGATAGGGGATCCTGGCTAGCTATAGTGTGGGCAGTAGGTAGAACAAAAAAGTATGTTGGAGTGGTTAAAGATGGCCAGAAATAATGGTGTTTGACGTACGCACTGGCCAAGAAACAAACACCTCTCACGCACAGCAACAGCATGCAGCAGGTCACAAATCAACGTCGCCCTTTTCTTTGGGAGTTCCACCTTTTAGTCCACGTTTGGTGAGCCTTGAAACGAATGTGCAATCCACAGTGCTAAGCGCGTATGCGCAGATCAGTAGATGTGGACATATATATAATATCCCTCGATCTGCTTTCCAAGTTTGGAAGCATAAAATATTGGAAAATCAATAATATGATTCTGATGAACTGTACTACTTTTGCCTGTGTGCGAATATATGCATACCTCCGTCTTCTTGCAGTATTCGAGGTCGCTCCAGCAGGTGTCGTCCACGGGCTTCTCGGCGTCCCTGTAGGGGTTCATGTACACCGTGCCGATGGTGGACGTGAACACCACGCGCTTGATGCCCAGGTCGGCGGCCGCCGTCAGCACGTAGTTCGTCCCGCGTATCGCCGGCTCGATCATCTTCTCCTGTCGATCGATCGATCGGTACAGAGTTCAGTTTTCAACCGGGTTACTAATTAGCAAGGGAATCAACCAAAGCTCGATCAGTGTTGACGCGAGGAGTGCTAATGGCACGTACAGGGTCGTCGGTGACGGGGGAGGCGGCGTGGAAGATGCCCTCGCAGCCGGCGAACGCCGCGGCGAGGCTCTCGGGCTCCATCAGATCGGCCCGGAGGAGGACCAGGCGGTCGGCCGCGCCGTCGAAGGCTCTCAGGTGGTCATTCTTCGGATCAACTGCGAGTCGACGCTGTTGTTAGCTAGCTGACGTCTGATCAACTGCAAGACCGATGGCGGAGAGTGTTCCACACTATACGTACCAGGGTTGCGGACGGTGCCACGCACGGTGTATCCCTTCTGGAGGAGGCGTTTCACGAGCCACGACGCGATGAAGCCGCCGGCGCCGGTCACGCACACCGTCCGGCCGTGCCCAGGGAGGTCGGCCGCCGGCACGCTATCCGTGCTCTCTATCGGCATTTCTCTCTCTCTCTCTCTCGGCTTTCCTTTCGGAGTTACACGACGAGACGTACGTGTATATCTGGCGCTGTTAGGAGAGTGGCAGGTACGCTCCGAACTGTTCTTCCGGTCCTGCTACTGCTAGCTGCTACGCAACAAGGTAAGTACAGTAAGGAAAGTGCCAAATATGCAAGTGATCGGAGGTACTCCACAACGCTGCCGTATTTATAGAGAGAAAGCTCGAGTGGTTCAAGACGGTTCGGAAACGTGAGGCCCGCACCGACAGGGACACTCGCCACTAGCGAGCTCACCAGTGGTTGGTGGGAATTTTTCTTTATTTGCTACTAGTACCCCCGCGCGCGCAAGGAAATTGGAATCTTGATTTAGTCATTCTACACATGATTAAAACTGTTCAAATACTCGCTTTGTTTTGTACTTTCCAGCAGAGAGAGTGATTAAGTCAAGTAGGCTTCCTTGACATTCACAATAATCTCTATACAAGTTTCTTAATAACTGGCCCAGCCGATCGAGTCGTAAATCTTGATCGGAGTTGGTGGTCAGCTACATACCAACTATGGCAGTCGTACGTGAGGCTCGTGTGACAGTCCAAGAACGCGTACTCGTTGATCCGCCGCTACAACGTAGTACGTACATACAATATGTGGTGTACGGTCGTCGATCAACGGCATGACTGGCGTGTTAACAAATACTGTCAAGTCTCGTATTTGGAGTCTTTTTAAGCAGTATTTCGAGTCATCGAGCACATGCACCATGATATCCTCTCTTTATTTTGCTACAGGCAGACGCTCTAGATTGATTAGAAGAAGGAAAAGCCATATATACTAATTTATTCGGATTTGCCAGTTCTCGGTCACCATTCTCACCAATGAATTTATCTTGCAATTCGCAATGTAAAGTTACATATGAGTTGCAACTAGTTTATAACTGGGAATTTAACGAGTTGCAACTGAGAATTAGTATAAATTTTATAAGTTACAAATTAGTACAAATAGTAGGATGATGTTAGCGCGACTGAAACATCAAAACAATTCTAAGGGGTCTGAAATTTAGGTGCTCTCTTATTTATTATGAGTAGAACTGTGAAACAATAGGTTTGGGGTGAGAACCGGCACAACTCTTTAGGGGTGGCCTATCTCATATATATAATGGTGTGTTACAATGGTACAATACGCGTACACATATATAGAAGCTATACATAGCTAGTCTAACACCCTTCCTCAATCTTAGCCACTAAAGAATCTAGAAGGGTAAGATTGCGCCTACAGGCCTCGAACTATGGTAGAGGCAATGGCTTGGTGAAGATGTCTGCAAGTTGATCCTTAAAAGAGATGAACTTGATCCGTAGTCGCTTCTGTAACACACGTTCCCGTACAAAGTGAAAGTCAACTTCAATGTGTTTCGTTTGGGCATGGAATACCGGATTTGCAGAAAGGTATGTAGCATCGATATTGTCACACCAAAGGATAGGAGACTACGATTGGGATATATCCAATTCCTGAAGCAAAGACTGTACCCAGATAATATATGTAGTAGCATTAGCCATAGCCTTATACTCAGCTTCAGTACTGCTACATGATACAGTAGCCTGTTTCCGAGCACTCCAGGCGATCAAGTTAGATCCAAAGAACACAACATGAAACCCCGTGGATCGCCTGTTGTAACACCCTCAGAATCGGACCTATGCAAGTTTTAGCGAAATCCGCCAAACCCGCATAGAAACGATTCAAAGGTGCCCACCAGGCACTTTCGTGCGGGTGGAAAACGAAGTAATAACATTACACAACAGTCCTCGATGGGACCCACAGAACAGATATATACAACAGCGACTCAAAGAGTCAGGAAAACAGATATAATATACAAAGATCCAAATCACCTTGAAAATGATAGAGCGTCCGACTACGGACAAGATGCAAATGGGGCTAAGAGCCCTGAAGAATAACCAATGGCGTCCATAACCCTGCCCAGGCCAAGCCGGAAGGGTAACCCTGCTAACGGCTTCGATCTCAAAACCTGCTTAAACAAAAGGGGTGCCGACAAAGGGCAAAGGAAAAAAGAGGAGCGTCAGTACTAAGGCCAGTACACGGCGAGACTAGAATTCGGCGGTCCTCGCCTACATAGGTATGGTGGACTGAAGCGGCAGCGGCAGCATGCACTAGACAAACTATAGAGACTCGATACAACTGGCGGCAATCAGAGAGGGGTAAGAAGGACCTATCCGGATCCAACCTGAAACTAACACCAAACAAACCCATCCTGGTGTTTCCCCCTCGATACCAAACGAGGAAGTCAACCGAGGAACTCACACAGTTGGCAGTTTTATTTATTCAGTTATCGTTGCAGCAATTACTAGTCAGGTATAGATAATTGTCCTGATAAAAGAAGCAGTGGGCCCTTTTAGTTATTCATTCCGTTGTAGTTGCGACACTTACTAGTCAGATACAATTAGCATGAGGTAACCCAAAACCCAGCAGTTGTTGGTACTTTTATTCAGCCATCCCGTTGTAGTTGCAACAATTACTAGTCAGGTACAATGGTCGCAAGCGACACTCCAAACAAGCAATTGTGGGCAGTATTATTTAGCTATTCCATTATAGTGAAGCTGATTACTAGTCATTATAAAGTCAAATTTATAATACTAATTTAGTTATGCTTGTCTATGGTCAAGATACTGTGCTCCAAGTCGTCCATAACCGCGGACACGGCTTTCAGAAAGTTTTAACCCGGCCGGGGTGCACAAATAGCAACACACACTCGATCAGCCTCGGAAAAACCAAATCAAAACCCAACGAGGCCTTC
Source organism: Avena longiglumis (assembly GCA_030063025.1). Taxonomy (NCBI): domain Eukaryota; kingdom Viridiplantae; phylum Streptophyta; class Magnoliopsida; order Poales; family Poaceae; genus Avena; species Avena longiglumis. The sequence continues at coordinate 128,173,762 of CP125975.1, read as the reverse complement.
ACGACAAAGCAATCACAGGATTCAGAAATATTTCAGGGGGCCACCCCATTGAGTAGACCCGCAACGAAGTAAGCTAGCTCCGAGACGGACTCAAGGTTTGCGTCAATGGCTGTAAACGACTGGGAACCCGAAAGTGTGGCTGGGCTTGTCGATACCGCGAAAACACTCCGCTTACCTAAATGAGACAGGTGTGCTCCTCGCAATCGTAAATAAACAGTAGCATGGCATAAGTACAGGATAGTAAATAAAACCTCAAACTAGTTTGTGGCCCCAAGAAATAAGAATGAATCATGTTCGCTCGGGGGTCCCATAATCCTCCGGATGTGGATAGCGATAAAACAAGGAACAGTATCAAGTACTCGGGGTCCTACGGGACACAAGTGGGCTCGAAACCAAATATTATATATCACCCACCGATGCCTCTACTTCAATTTTAGTTGTTAAACAGGAATTAAAGTGAGCGATAAGTAAAACTATGATCATCTCCAACATCAACATGCGGCAATACATCAACAATCGTGGCCTTGGACGACACGCAACAGCACTTGAGCAAGCGACTACGACGCGCAAGTCCAACTATCTACCAAACAACAGGTAATAGGATGTGTCCAAGGCAATATAGGGCTGCACGGTATATCACGGGTACGAAAACTAGAGCATCGCAACACAGATAGCAATAGATCAACAGGAGAGAATAAATACTATAAAAGTAAGATAGGTAGAAAGGGGGAGATGCTCGCCTGAAAACATTGCCGAAGGGTTCAACCGAAGATCGGGGCGAAGCTCACATCAACTCATCGGCCTTATCCGCGAAGAAGCAAAACGCTAGGATAAACACCGGATGCAATATTTAATACTACGGCAAAAGATCGGGCATGATGCATGTATGATGTATGACATGGCAAAGGTGCGATGCAATTAGGTCATATTAAGAGGAATCGGGGTCCCGACAATTAATTATATGGTCCGAGTTGTTTATCTACCCCGCGAATTAAATGTTGTTTAACAAGGCAGAATATATCACCGGTTCGCTACACAAATTTAAATGAGGTCAATATGAGACTAGATTTGCCCGCATATGGACCCATATTTAATTATAAGGTGAATCGGCATAAGGCCCCCAAACCACGGACAAGGATGCATGCATGGACAATTCAATATGCAACAATTTATAAATATGGCATTTATAAAAATAGGGTTCTCGGATAAGGGTCACACATTAGGGGGGTCTCGACGATCTTGGGGTTCCGGGGTTCGGGGTCCGGTCTCAGGGTTCGGATCTGGGGCAGATCTTGTCGTGCTTCAGGTTCGGGTGCGGTTCTCGGCAAACTGGTCGGTTCCCTGTCGGAGGTCTTGGCGCTTCGGATCGGTCTTCGGTTCGGGGCCTCAGGGTTTTGGGGGTTCGCGTCCGTGTGGCGGTCTTGTCGTTCCGTGTAGGCGTTCTCGATGTCGATGGCGAACTTGTCCAGCACCGGGGTTTTTCCGGAGTTCTTGGCGCGGCACCAGGTACGGAATCGATCTTCGGGTTCGGGGTCTCGGCGTCCGGGGTGAAGGACTTGCGTGCGACGTCGTCGGCATCGGTGCGGAAAGGGGCCTTGTCGTTCTGCAGCGCAGATCTTGGGGAGGTTCGGGGTTCCACGGGTTCGGCTCGACAACCGGACTCCGGGAACGGTTCTTGGTGTTCCGAGACGAAGATCTTGGCGTGCCGAGGGGAGAAGAACTTGTCGTTCCGACAGGTTCGGATTCCGTCTTCGGGGTTCCGTGGGTCGGGGTCTTCGGATGTCCATTACGGAGGGCTTGTGGATCCATGATGGCGACCTTCGGGTTCCACCTCGTATGTCGGTACCGGTACACGGGGGTCTCCACATCGAAGATCTTGGCGACGCCGGGAGAGCGGGCAGCGGCCTCGGGGCAGGTGCTGCGGCAGGGAGGTGCTGCTGCGGGGAACCACGGAGGCGAGCTTGCAGGCTCCCGTGGCGACGGGGTCGGGAGTTGGCGGCGTGGCTCCGGGGACCGACCGCGGGATAGGGAGGCGGCGGCGAACTTGCCAGCGGGCAGAGGTGGCGGTGGAGGAGGGCGCCGGAGAGGAGAGGCGGACGCGTGGCACGGTGGCGAGGCTCCGCGCCGGCGGCGAGGAGGACGTGGAGGAGGGAGCGAGGTCATCGGCAAGCTTGGGGGCCGGGGTTCGGCGGAGGTCCGAGGGAGTCGCGGCCGGAGGCGGGCGTCGCGGGCGCTCGGGGAAGAGGGGAAGCAGGGGGACGGCTGGTGGCGGAACAGAGAGGTAGGGGAGGAGTGTGGCGGCCGGCGAAGGGGAGCTGTGGGCGAGCTCGGCGGCGGAGCGGCAGAGCGGGAGGCGCGGGGAGCGGACGCGGTGGTGGTTGGAGGCGGGCTCGGCCGGCGGGGACAGCGGCCAGGCAGGAGGCGGGCCTTGAGGCGGGAGGAGGCGACGGCCGGCGGAGCGCGAGGTGGGGCGCGGAGTTTGGGCACAGGCGCGGTGGCGATGGAGGGGCGGGGCTGGCCCGACCGGAGCAAAGGGAGAGGGGCCCGGGCGACGGTGGCGGGAAAGGCGGTGGCGGGAGGAGCTGCGGTCAGAGGAGGGGGCAGGAGGTGGGCAAGCGCGGCGGTGAGGTGAGGGAGCGCCGGCGGCGTGAGGGCTGCGCGCGGGAGGAAGCTAGCAGGGGAGAGGAGGGTGCTGGGGGGAAGAGGAACAGGGGTCGAGGGGAGAGGAACGGGGCACGGGGTGGGGTCACGTGGGTGGGCCAGGGTTGGCAGCGGGTGTGGGGGAAGGGGGCCGGGTGCGTGTGTGCTGGGGAGGGTGAGTGGGCGTGTGTGGGCCAGGGGGACGGCCCACCAGGAGAGTGGGAGGCTGGCGGATGGTGTGTGTGTGAGTGTGTGTTGGGGCAGGGTTGAGAGGAGAGAGAGGGGGTGGAGGGGAGGTGGCCAAGTGGCAGCATCTGGTTGGGTGGGGGTTGGGATGAGGGTGAGGTGGCGAGAGATGATAGGCTGGGGTGAGGTGGAGGGGGGTGTGGGTAGACTAGGGCTGGTAGAAAAAGGTTTTGGGTTGGGCCGTTTTGGAACTGGGGTGGTCGTTCGGGTCTATCCGGCCCGTTCGACTGCCCCACTAAAAATAATATAATATTTTATTTGATTAAAACAAAGCCTCTGCAAACCGATAGCAGACAGAACAAAATAATCCGGAGACCCGGGTTTGCGTGTTGAACAAAGGCGGGGCGTTTAGAAAACAAAACTGGGTTTTTCCGAAATAGTTTTAAGCAAGCAAATCTCAAATGCAATGTGGCATGATGACATGAGCATGCTGTCATGATGATGCAATGCACAAAATCAACGCGATTTTCTAGTAGTGGTTTTGCGGGATGCCACACCTGTCATCTGGACTGTCTTCCCGGTCCGCATCAGAATACGCCGAGAGGACCCCAGTGGGGTTCGGCCGAATATGCAGCCCATGAGACACTTAGTCGTATATGGCACAATGTGCACTTAACATCATACCAATAAGTGTCACGAGGCACGTGTAGATACTGACAAACTTTGTTGACAACATAAGAAATATCTGGTTTCGTGATCGTCAAGTACTAAAGACCACCAACAATACTTCTGTACTCTGTCACATCCGTAGAAGACAGAAGCTCACCATCAACAGCAGTGATCTTGTCAGTAGTAGACATAGGTGTGGTAGTCGTATTGCACTTAACCATCCTAGACCGCTGTAAAAAATCCAAGGAATACTTCTTGTGCGTTATAACAAGTCCATCAGCACGAGAAGTAACCTCCACACCAAGAAAGTAGTGAAGCTTCCCGAGGTCTTTGACAGCAAAATCAGCACCAAGAGCACGAACAAGAGCATCAGCGGCTGACTGAGAGGAGATGACTAGAATAATATCATCCACATAAAACAGCAAGTACGTAGTGACCTCAGGCTTCTGCAGAAGAAATAATGACGAGTTAGCAGTGGACGGCGCAAAACCATGAGCTCGAAGGGCTATCGCAAGACGGGCATGCCAAACACGAGGAGCTTGCTTCAAACCATAGAGCGCTTTGGTGAGACGCATATATGATCAGGATGATTAGGATCACAAAAACTAGGAGGCTGTCGCATATAAACCTCCTCCTCCGGTAAGCCATGAAGAAAAACATTCTACACATCAAGATGACGAAGAGATCAACCTCGAGTAACTGCAATAGAGAGAAGCAGCATGATGGTGGTAGGCTTGACCACTGGACTGGAAGTGTCTTCATAGTCAAGACCATAGCGCTGCCGAAATCCTCTAGCAACAAGACGTGCTTTGTAGCGCTCAATAGACCCATCAGAATGCTTCTACACTTTGAATACCCATTTAGAATCAATGACGTTGACTCGCGGTGGTGCAGGAACAAGAGTCGACGTCTCATTGCGAAGAAGGGCGTGATAGTCCTGCTCCATAGCCTCTCTCCAATGAGGGATGCTCATAGCAGCCTGGTACGTGCAGGGCTCAGAGGTCGGATCCGCAATAGCAGCAGTCATACATGCAGCATGCCAAGAAACAGTATCGTCGGTGTGCTCCTTTGGACGAAACATGTCATTGCGGCTGCGCATATGTGGACAAAGAACAGGAGCCGTCGAGGTCGAGGGTGCAGCCGACGAAGAGAGCCCAGCCGACAAGGGGCTGGGCGACGGCGACAGCGATGGCCCAGTCGGCGAGGGACTAGGCATCACGGAGATGGGTGATGCGCTAGGCAACAGCAAGGCCGAGCCAGAGCCCGCTGAGGGCGTTGCTGGAAGGGGGCTTCTCAGGGAGGGAGACAGCCCGGGAGAGGCGGGTGATGATGACCCACAAGTATAGGGGATCGCAACAGTCTTCGAGGGAAATTAAACCCAATTTATTGATTCGACACAATGGGAGCCAAAGAATATTTTTAAGCCTTAACAACTGAGTTGTCAATTCAGCTACACCTAGAAATATTCTTGCTCACAATATTTTATTAGTAGCAACAGTTTTGTAGTAGCAATAGCAAAGTAACATCTGTATTAAAATAAAGACATCGGTAACATTTGTAGTAAACAGCTAGATTTAAGTGCGGTAGGCATAGGGATAGATGGAAGGGTGTTACATGGACAAGATTATTCATGTAATATCAAGATCAAGGTCATTTGCAGATAAATAAGATAAAGCATCCAAGTACTAGATATAGGGTTCGCAGCATTGAAAACAAAAAAATTCCTACAATGGGAACAACTATGTACCAAGATCTATCTACTAGATACAAGCAACAGGCGGATATACATCCGTAGAGAACATACCCTTGAAGATCGACAAAGCTTAACGAGGTTGAACTCGTGGTTGATGTAGACGATCTCTTGCCGATCTCAAGATCGAGAGGGCGTCCTAGCGCCGCAAAACATCGGCGCATCCGTGCTCGCACACACGTCCGAGGCACCGAGCAACCTCCGCCTCCTTGCTCCAGCGATGCAGCGGAAGCACAACTCTTTCTTGCCGAATATCCACCGGGAACATGTATCTCGCTAGTCCGAGACCATGGGGATAAATACTAGAGGGGGAGAGAGATCCTTCACGAGGAGGTGTGAGTGAGAGAGAGGAGAGGGGTATCCTTTTATAGGAGGAGGGAGGGCACCCACGAGGGTGGCCGACGGCCATGGGGGCTACCCACTCCCCTCCTTCATTCATGTGGGTGGACACTCCACTCACACAAATGTCTTTCAATTCCCTCCACTCAAAAACCCACTCAAATTCCCATTAAATTTCCACCAAATTTAATGCAAGCTCTCATTAAATAAAACTCCTTTTAATTATTCACAATTTTGTCAATTATTTAATGACAAACATTCACATATAACCCCTTGCTAGTATTTCATTTCACATGCAGAAACACTTTCTGCAATTTCACCCGAAAACCCGTTTCGGTATCTAGTGAAATAAATTCTGCGCTTGTTATTCTTTCTGACCTGAAACTTTTGCTCCAAATGGATGTCGGTGTCTATTAAGTGTGTCACCCTACGGTTAGAGAATAATGCGGACATGATCGAGACCCCTCTCAGATCAATAATCAGAAGCGGAACCTGGAGATCCATACTGACTCCCACACATTCAGCGATGACTTTCTTATGATCGCGAGAACCTTTTACACTAGTATCTTAATCCTTTTGTTTCACGATATATTACATGTCCGAGATTCGATCATCGGTATCTCCATACCTAGTTTGATCTTGTTACCGACATGTACTCTTTTCTTGTTCCCGTGTTATAAAATTCTAGTGATCAAATCACTTTCTTGCAAGCTAATCAATGTGATATCACCGAGAGGGCCCAGAGCATATCTATGCGTCATCAGGATGAAAAAATTCCACTCTCGATCCATGGGCCTCAACATAACACTTTAGTAGTACTGAACCCATCTTTATAATCACCCTATTACAGTGTGACGTTTGATGTTATCAAGATAGATCTTCCGGTGTTAGTGATTGGCATGATCTCATGGTCTAAGGATTAGGATCACTTCGTATGATGTTATAGCAATATAAACTCAATGACTTTGATCGTAATGCTATACTTCGGATGAATGTCCATCACATCATTATACTAATGTTGTGACCTCGTTATTAACAACATCCAATGTCCATGATCAGGAAACCTTGATCATCTTGTTAATCAACAAGCTAGTTTATGAGAGAGGCATAACTAGGAACTTTCTGTTTGTTTATTAAACACACATGTATTAACGTTTCCGTATTAATAAAATTATAGCATGAAAAATAAACATCTATCATATACTTTGAATATACATAATAACCACTTTATTATTGCCTCTCACGGCATATTCCCTTCAATAAATAATCATAGGCATGTGTTCCATATATAGTCATACGTGCTTGCAATGAGAACTTGCACAACATCTTTTGTCCTACCAGCCCATTGCAACGGGGCCTCAAGGGAATCTACTGGCAATTAAGGTACTCCTTTTAACAAAGTACCAGAGCAAAGCATTAACACTCCATGAACACATGTGATCCTCATATCACAGTCATCCCCACCGGTTATCCCGATTTATATCACTTCGGGGCCTCGGGTTCCGAACAATAATGTGTGTAAACAACTTGCATGTAAGATCGCAAACAATAATATCATCATGAATCAATAACATGTTCAGATCTAAGAACATGGCACTCGAGCCCTAGTGAAAAGCATTAAGAACAACAAGTTGCAACAATGTCAAAAAGCACTAACAATAGATACTAGGCACCATGCCCTAACAATCTTATGCAATTACATGATAGATCTCATCCAATCCCTACCATCCCCATAGCCTACTGCGGGGGATTACTCACTCATGGATGGGGAAACATGGATGGTTGATGGAGAAGCATTGGTGATGATGATGGCGATGATCTCCCCCAATTCCCCGTTCCGGCAGGGTGCCAGAACGGATTTTCTAGTTCTGAATCGCGGTTTCTGGTGGTGGCAGCACAGCGGAACTCTATTTGGAAAACGTCGAACCCCCCTTTGTTTTTAGGTCAGAGGGCTTATGTAGGCAGAAGGACAGGTCGAGGGGGTGCCCGAGGCGGCCACACCACCCCCTGCCGTGTCCTGTCCTGGCCTGCACCACCTGGTGGTGTGGGCCCCTCGTGGCCCTTCTTCGTCTCGTCTTCTGGCTCCGTGAGTCTTCTGGTAAATAGGAGTTTTGCGATATTTTCCAGGATTTTTCCTGAAAGTTGATTTCTTGCACAAAGACTAGACACCAAAGCAATTATGCTGAAAACAACGTCAGTCTGTGTTAGTTGTATCCAAATCATACAAATTAGAGAAGAAACAATAGCAAAAGTATTCGAGAAAGTAGATACGTTTTGGACGTATCAGGCGATGACGGCGAAGCATGCGTAGCAGGCTAGGTGCTGGGCGTCAGCGAGGCAGGCGTGGCAGGCCGGGCGCGTGGCGAGGCCAGCCTAGGGCTAGTGGGCGACGGAGCACACGAAGTCGTGTTGTCCTGACATGCATGGGCATGCTAACCGAGGTCATGCAGGGGCACGGCACGATCAACGTGCGCGTCGGATGGCATCAGTCAGGGAGGTGCTAGTTCCTCCAAAATTTCCAAAAAAGCCCCACGTCCAGTGCCTATACCATGGTTAGGCAATAATACAGGAGAGTATGCAACATCATCAAATTGGTTAGAGGCAATAGATGATGAATGCATGAATGGAGGTCCAGTGGTGGACACAGGGAGTTTGGCAAAGAGAAAAACATGCTCATCAAACACGACATCTCGAGATATGTAGACACGATTAGTGGGAACATGAAGACATTTGTAAACTTTATGAAGGGAACTATAGCCAAGCAAAACACACTTTTTGGACCTAAATTCCATCTTATGTTTGTTGTAGGGGCGTAAGTGCGGCCAACAAGCATACCCAAACACTTTGAAGAAGGTATAGTCAGGTTGTTCCTTAAGGAGAAGTTCAATGGGAGTCTTCATGTTTAGAACACGTTGTTGGAGATATGCCCTAGAGGCAATAATAAATATAGTTATTATTATATCTTTGTGTTTATGATAAATGTTTACATTCATGCTATAATAGTATTAACAAGGAAACATTAATACTTGTGTGATTTGTAAACTTAATTTGAAGTCCCTAGTATAGCCTCTATACTTCACTAGCTTGTTGGTTGATTAATGATTGTGGTTTCCCTATCATGAACATTGAGATGTTATCAACAACAAGATCATATCGTTAGGAGAATGATATGGTGGACATACTCCTATAGATAAGCATAGCATAAAGATCAAGTCATTTCAATAGTTCAATTGCTATATGCTTTCTGATACATAGTAACCTAATTCCTTCGACCATGAGATCATGCATATCACCTTTACCGGATGTATGCTTTGATGACATCAAACACCACACCGTAACTGGGTGGCTATAAAGGTGGCATTGAGTGTTCGGAAAGTATTGGTTGAAATACATGGATCAGAAGTGGGATTTGTCCATCCATATGACGGATAGATATACTCTGGGCCCTCTCGGTGGAATGTCATCCAATTAGCTTGCAAGCATGTGACTGGCTCACAAGGGATCACATATCACGGGAACGAGAAAAGAGTACTTATCGGTAAGCTCGAGAAAAGAGTACTTATCGGTAACGAGGTTGAACTAGGTATGCAGAGATACCGACGATCATAACCTCAGATAAGTAAACTATCGTGAGACAAAGGGAAATTGGTATCGTATGTAAGTGGTTCATTCGATCGCAAAGTAATCGTAGAAATATGTGGGAGCCATATGAATTTCCAGATTCCTCTATTGGTTATTGTTCGGAGAAGTGTCTCGATCATGTCCGCATAATTCACGAACCGTAGGGAGACACACTTAAGGATTCGACGTTGTTTGAGTAGTTATGGTATTATGAGAAAGAGACCGAATGTTGTTCGGAGTCTCGGATGGGATACGGGATATCACGAGGTGATCCGGAATGGTCCGGAGAATAAGATTCATATAAGGAAAGTCCCGTTCGGAGTTCGGGAATGATTCCGGTGTTTTCATCGAATGTTCTAGAAGGTTCGGATTGTCCAAGACTCCGGGAGGGTACATGAATGTGTCATTACATATTGAATGATTGCATCATGTACTAAGTGTTCTTGCTGTTCCAAAACTGAAAAGTCAAACTACAAGTTTGAAAGTCAAACGGCTAAAACAGGAAACTGTGAAAAACAGGAAACTGTGGGAAACAGGAAACTGTAGGAAACAAGCAAGAGGTGGTTGGAACCGACTTGGGGGAGGAGTCCTCAAGCCGTAGCGCCAACCAAGGCCGACTTGGGAGGGACTCCTCCCTTGGCCTCCCTCCCACCTATAAAAGGAGGCGGGGCCTCCTCTAGACACACAAGTTCGTATCCTCTAATCTCCGGTTTAGAGCCGTTTTGGTTTAGAGCTTCTAATTGCTCTAGCCTGCGGTTTAGAGCCTTCTAATTGGTGTGTCTAATCCCTAGACCACTAATAGCTCTCTCTCATACTCCACCATACTCGCTCCGGATTAAGGCGAAGCCCTGCGGGATCTCCCCTCTACTTCCGGTACCACGCCGTTGTGCTGCCGGAATCGCGAGGAGAGTGCTACAACCTCCGCTGCCTGCTGGAACAAGGGAGAGGAAGGTCTTCGTCGAGTACCGAACGTGTGACCGATCATGAAGCGCCGAACGCAGCCTTGGAAGGATCGTCTACACGATCTTGAGATCGGAAAGAGTATGACTACATCACCCATGAGAATCCGCTCTCGTTAAACACTTTGGAATCTTCGAGGGTAAGTTATTCCATCGACTCGTTGCTACAATCTAGTAGATAGATCTTGGCTTGTTTGTTTGTATGCGATAGAAAATTTTTGTTTTCCATGCTACGAACCCCTACAATGGTATCAGAGCCGTGTCTATATGTAGATCTGCAGACAGTAGAACACAATGGTCATTGTGGGCGTTGATGCTTTTATTGTCGATTGCTTCTTGTGTACTTTGCATCTTGCGGTATGTTGGGATGAAGCGGCCCGGGCTAACCTTACATGACATCGTTCATGAGACTTGCTCCACGCTTGACATGCAACTTGTATTGCATAAGTGGCTTTATGGTGCTTTCTCCTAGCATAGTTAAGATCCAATTTACAACGGGTGATCAACAATGCTAGTATCAATGTTGTGGTTCTTGTTCGTAAGTTAGAACGACACTTATTGAAAGCCCCAAACCACGTAAAATATGCAAAGAAAGTAGAGGCGTCTAACTTTGTTTTGCAGGGGTGTGCAGTGATGTGATATGGCCATGATTGTGATTATATTTGATGTATGCAATGTTCCTTATTGTAAGTTGGCAACCGGCAGGAGCCATATGGTTGTCTTTAATTTATGTTAATACCCGCGTGTCTATTCAAAGTAGTTGTAATAGTTGAAGCCGGTGGACGACAACCATGGAGAAGCGTCATTGACCTTGATGCAATGCCGGTGATGATGGAGATCATGTTCGTGCTTAAAGATGGAGATCGGAAGCACAAAGAAGAAAGGCCATATCATATCACATATTATTGAATTGCATGTGATGTTAATCCTTTATGCATCTTGTATTGCTTGGTAGACGACGGTAGCATTATAAGATGATCCGTCATGCACATCAATTTCAAGTCATAAAGTGTTCGCCCTTAGTTCGCACCGCTATAAAGCTTGTTGTTTCGAAGCACCACGTGATGATCGGGTGTGTTAGATTCTGCAAGTGTATACAACGTGAGCAAGCCAGATTTGCTCATGCAGAAACTAAGGTTTGATCTTGACGAGCCTAGCATGTAAAGACATGGTCTCGGAACACGGATCACCGAAAGGTAAAGCATGAATCGTATAGTAGATATGATGAACATGACGATTGTTCGCCATTGAAACTATATCAACTCTCGTGATGATCGGTGTTGCTGTAGTGGATTTGGTTCGTGTGATCACTAAAACAATGTGAAGGATGTTGTTTTGAGTGGGAGTTCACCTAGTTTAATTTCATTAATTAATTTGAACTCAATTTGTCATAAACTTAGTCTAAACTATTGCAAATATGTTGTAGATCAATGGCAGCCCCTACCATCAATTTTAATGCGTTCCTAGAGAAAGAAAAGTTGAAAAACAATGGAAGCAACTTCGCGGATTGGTTCCGCAATTTGAGGATTGTCCTCACACCGGTAATTTGACCTATGTCTTTGGATGCACCTGGGTGACCCACCGCAGCCAATGCTTCCGATGAAGTAAAGAATGTTTACCTCGCTCGGAAGAATCAGACTCCATAGTTCAGGTGCTATCTTGTATGGTTTAGAATCGGAGCTTGTAAAAGGTTTGAGGATTCACCCATATGATATTGTCGAGGATCTCAAATTGATTTTTGAGACTCATGCGGCAATTGAAAGCTATGAGGCTTCAAAAGTTCTTTAACTGCAAGATGGAAGAGGGCAGTCCCAAGGTGAGCATGTGCTTAAGATGTCTGGGCACGCAAACAAACTTCAAAGCTTGGGTATAGTGATTCCTAATGCTTTGGGGATTTACCGTGTCCTCCAGTCACTACCACCAAGTTACAGGAACTTTGTGATGAACTACAACATGCAGAATATGAACAAAGACTTGCCAGAACTGTTTGCTATGTTAAAATCTGCAGAAGTGGAGATCAAGAAAGAGCACCAAGTGTTGTTGGTCAATAAGACCACCAAATTCAAGAAAGGCAATTCTAAGCAAAAGGGACACTTCAAGAAGGGTGGTAAGAAAGTTACCACGCCGGCGAAGAAGACCAAGGCTGGACCCAAGCCTGATACTGAGTGCTTTTACTGCAAGGGAGAAGGTCACTGGAAGCGGAATTGCCCAAAGTACTTGGCGGATCTGAAGAACGGCAACATCAAGAAGAAAGGTATATCCGATATACATGTTATTGATGTGTATCTCACTAGTACTCGTAGTAGTGCCTAGGTATTTGATACTGGTTCGGTTGCTCATATTTGTAACTCGAAACAGGTGCTGCAGAATAAACGGAAGCTAGCGAAGAACGAGGTGACGATGCGCGTGGGAAACGGATCAAAGGTTGATGTGATCGCGGTCGGCACGCTACCCCTTCATCTACCATCGGGATTAGTTTTATACTTAAATAATTGTTATTTAGTGCCTGTGTTGAGCATGAACATTATATCGGGATCTTGTTTATTGCGAGACGGTTACTTGTTTAAATCAGAGAATAATGGTTGTTCGATTTATATGAGTAATATGTTTTATGCACATGCACCTTTGATAGATGGTCTATTCTTATTGAATCTCGATAGTGGAAATACACATATCAACAACATTGAGGCTAAACGCTTGAAATCAGCGATAATTCGACCTATATGTGGCATCGCTGCCTTGGTCACATTGGAGTGAAGCGTATGAAGAAACTCCATTCCGATGGACTTCTTGAATCACTTGATTTTGAATCACTTGAAAGATGCGAAGCATGTCTGATGGGAAAAATGACTAAGACTCCATTTTCTGGTATGATGGAGCGAGCTACGGACTTATTGGAAATCATACATACCGATGTGTGTGGTGCAATGAGTGTAGCATCGCGCGGTGGTTATCGTTATGTTCTTACCTTCACGGATGACTTGAGTAGATATGGGTATATCTATTTCATGAAACATAAGTCCGAAACTTTCGAGAAGTTTAAGGAGTTTCAAAGTGAGGTAGAGAATCAATGTAACAAGAAGATTAAATTTCTACGTTCTGATCGTGGAGGTGAATATCTAAGTTACGAGTTTGGCGAGCATTTGAAGAAATGCGGAATACTTTCACAATTGACACCTCCGGGAACACCACAACGTAATGGTGTGTCCGAACGTCGTAATCGAACTCTCTTAGATATGGTTCGTTCTATGATGTCACTTACAGATTTACCGCTATCATTTTGGGGTTATGCATTAGAAACAGCCGCATTCACTTTAAATAGGGCACCGTCTAAATCCGTTGAAACGACACCGTATGAATTATGGTTTGGCAAGAAACCTAAATTGTCGTTCCTTGAAGTTTGGGGATGCGAAGCCTATGTAAAGAAGTTACAGCCGGACAAGCTTGAACCCAAAGCGGAAAAATGCGTCTTCATAGGATACCCGAAGGAAACTATTGGGTATACCTTCTATCATAGATCCGAAGGCAAAATCTTCGTTGCTAAGAATGGATCCTTTCTAGAGAAGGAATTTCTCTCGAAGAAGTGACTAGAAGGAAAGTAGAACTCGACGAGGTTGTCGAACCTTCTCTCGAATTGCGAGTAGCGCAGACCGAAGAAGTTCCTGGTGCTGCACCAATAAGAGAGGAAGCTAATGATGGTGATCATGAAACTTCGGTTGAAGTAGCTACAGAGCCTCGGAGGTCAACGAGAACTCGTACAACTCCAAATTGGTATGATCCCGTTATGAGTGTCATGTTGGTGGACAACATCGATGACCCCGAGACATATGAGGAAGCGATGATGAGCCCAGATTCAATAAATGGCAAGAAGCCATGAAATCCGAGATTGGATCCATGTACGAAAACCAAGTATGGACTTTGGTGGACTTACGGATGGCCGGAAGGCTGTCGAGAACAAATGGATTTTCAAGAAGAAAACAGATGCTGATGGTAATGTTACTGTCTATAAAGCTCGACTTGTCGCAAAAGGGTTTCAACAAATTCAAGGAGTTGACTACGATGAGACTTTCTCACCAGTAGCGAAGCTAAAGTCTGTGAGGATTATGTTAGCAATCGCTGCATATTATGATTATGAGATATGGCAGATGGATGTCAAAACAGCATTCCTCAATGGAGATATTGATGAAGAGTTGTATATGATGCAACCCAAAGGTTTTGTCGGTCCTAAAGATGCTAACAAGGTATGCAAACTTCTACGGTCCATCTATGGATTGAAGCAAGCATCCCGAAGTTGGAATCAACGTTTTGATAAGGTGATCAAAAGTTTTGGTTTTATACAAACTTATGGAGAAGCTTGCATTTACAAGAAAGTGAGTGGGAGCTCTGTAGCATTCTTAATACTATATGTGGATGACATATTGTTGATTGGGAATGATGTAGACCTTCTTAATAGTGTCAAGGAATATTTGAATAATAGTTTTTCAATGAAGGATCTTGGCGAAGTAGCTTACATATTAGGCATAAAGATTTATAGAGATAGATCGAAACGCCAAATATCATTGTCACAAAGTACATATTTGGACAAAGTTCTAAAGAGGTTTGGAATGGAAGAAAGCAAGAAAGGGTTCTTGCCCATGTTGCCCAATACGACCTTGAGTAAAACTCAAAGTCCGACATCGGCAGAAGATAGAGAAAGGATGAGTAAGACTCCCTATGCCTCAGCCATAGGATCTCTAATGTATGCCATGCTATGTACTAGACCCGACATTGCATATGCTGTTAGTTTAACTAGCATATATCAAAGTGATCCAGGAGTGGATCATTGGACAGTGGTCAAAAACATCCTTAAGTACTTGAGAAGAACTAAGGATATGGTTCTTTCTTATGGAGGTGATGAACAACTCGTTGTTAATGGTTACACCGATGCTAGTTGGAACACCGATCCGGATGATTCTAAATCACAACTGGATACATATTTATTTTGAATGGTGCAGCAAGCTAGAGGAGTGCAAAGCAAAGCGTTGTGGCGAGATCTTCAACCGAATCGAATACATGGTGCTTCCGGAGGCTTCACAAGAAGCGATATGGATGAAAGAGTTCATTACAGAGCTGGGTGTGGTTCCTAGTGCGCTGGACCCAATGTCTATCTACTGTGATAACATGGGAGCCATAGCCAATGCGCAAGAACCAAGGTCACACAAGAAGCTGAAGCATATCAAGATGCGTTTTCACGCTATTCGAGAACATATCCAGGATGGGGATATAAAGATTTGCAAAGTACACAAGATCTGAATGTGACGGATCCGTTGACTAAACCTCTCCCGGGGGCAAAACATGACCAACACCAAACTGCCATGGGTGTTCGGTATATTACCATGTAATCTAGATTAGATGACTCTAGTGCAAGTGGGAGACTGTTGGAGATATGCCCTAGAGGCAATAATAAATATAGTTATTATTATATCTTTGTGTTTATGATAAATGTTTACATTCATGCTATAATAGTATTAACAAGGAAACATTAATACTTGTGTGATTTGTAAACTTAATTTGAAGTCCCTAGTATAGCCTCTATACTTCACTAGCTTGTTGGTTGATTAATGATTGTGGTTTCCCTATCATGAACATTGAGATGTTATCAACAACAAGATCATATCGTTAGGAGAATGATATGGTGGACATACTCCTATAGATAAGCATAGCATAAAGATCAAGTCATTTCAATAGTTCAATTGCTATATGATTTCTGATACATAGTAACCTAATTCCTTCGACCATGAGATCATGCATATCACCTTTACCGGATGGATGCTTTGATGACATCAAACACCACACCGTAACTGGGTGGCTATAAAGGTGGCATTGAGTGTTCGGAAAGTATT
Source organism: Avena longiglumis (assembly GCA_030063025.1). Lineage (NCBI taxonomy): Eukaryota > Viridiplantae > Streptophyta > Magnoliopsida > Poales > Poaceae > Avena > Avena longiglumis. Next base: position 128,157,716 of record CP125975.1, on the reverse strand, counting down.
GGTTGAAACACATGGATCAAGAGTGGGATTTGTCCATCCATATGACGGATAGATATATGGGCCCTCTCGGTGGAATGTCATCCAATTAGCTTGCAAGCATGTGACCGCTCACAAGGGATCACATATCACGAACGAGAAAGAGTACTTATCGAACGAGGTTGAACTAGGTATGTAGAGATACCGACGATCATAACCTCGATAAGTAAACTATCGTGAGACAAAGGGAAATTGGTATCGTATGTAAGTGGTTCATTCGATGCAAAGTAATCATAGAAATATGTGGAGCCATATGAATTTCTAGATTCCTCTATTGGTTATTGTTCGAGAAGTGTCTCGATCATGTCCGCATAATTCACGAACCGTAGGGAGACACACTTAAGGATTCGACGTTGTTTGAGTAGTTATGGTATTATGAGAAAGAGACCGAATGTTTTTGAGTCTCGGATGGGATCCGGATATCACGAGGTGATCCGGAATGGTCCGGAGAATAAGATTCATATAAGGAAAGTCCTGTTTTGGAGTTCGGGAATGATTCCGTGTTTTCATCGAATGTTCTAGAAGGTTCGGATTGTCCCACTCCGGGGAGGGTTCATGAATTTGTCATTACATATTGAATGATTGTATCATGTACTAAGTGTTCTTGCTGTTCCAAACTGAAAAGTCAAACTGCCAGTTTGAAAGTCAAACGGCTAAAACAGGAAACTGTGGGAAACAGGAAACTGTGGGAAACAAGCAAGAGGTGGTTGGAACCGACTTGGGGGAGGAGTCCCTCCAAGCCGGCGCGCCAACCAAGGCCGACTTGGGGAGGGACTCCCCTCCCCTTGGCCTCCCTCCACCTATAAAAGGAGGCAGGGCCTCCTCCTCTAGACACACAAGTTCCTATCCTCTAATCTCCGGTTTAGAGCCGTTTTGGTTTAGAGCTTCCAATTGCTCTAGCCTGCGGTTTAGAGCCTTCTAATTGGTGTGTCTAATCCCTAGACCACTAATAGCTCTCTCTCATACTCCACCATACTCGCTCCGCTTAAGGCGAAGCCTCGGGATCTCCCTCTACTTCCGGTACCACGCCGTTGTCTTTGGAATCGCGAGGAGAGTGCTACAACCTCCGCCTGCTGGAACAAGGGAGAGGAAGGTCTTCGAAAATCGAACGTGTGACCGATCATGAAGCGCCGAACGCAGCGCCGGAAGGATCGTCTACACGATCTTGAGATCGGAAAGAGTACGACTACATCACCCACGAGAATCCGCTCTCGTTAAACACTTTGGAATCTTCGAGGGTAAGTTATTCCATCGACTTGTTGCTACAATCTAGTAGATAGATCTTGGCTTGTTTGTTTGTATGCGATAGAAATTTTTTTTTTCCATGCTACGAACCCCTACACACGTGTGGAAGTAGGGTTGATGAGAAAGCATGCAGTGGTGCAGGAATCACTCCAAAATCGGAAGGGGACATATGCTTGAGCCAAAAGAGTAAGACTAGTTTCAACGATATGATGATTCTTACGTTCTACGAAGCCATTATGCTGATGTGTATGTGGACATGCTAAACGGTGAGAGATCCCAAGCGACTGGAAAAAGGAGTCGAGGTTGCGATACTCACCACCCCAATCCGACTGAACATGAACAATCTTATGCTTGAGAAGGCGTTCAACATATTTTTGAAACTGAACAAAGATTTACGCTTAATAAGATAAAGCCAAGTAGAGAGACTGTGAGCATCAACAAAACTAATATAATAATTATGACCACTAATAGAAGTATGAGTAGGACCCCATACATCCGAAAACACAAGTTCTAGAGGATTTTTCACCTCTCGACTAGACTCCAAAAAAGGAAGTTGATGACTCTTCCCCTGATGACAAGCATCACACACTGTTACACCTTTATTACTAGGCATGCTAGGAAGCTCATCACGACGCAAAACATGGAAAACAATAGGCGTGGCAGGATGACTAAGACGAGCATGCCACTGTGACAACGAAACACGAACTCCACTGAAAACCTGAGAGATGCCAGGATTCTCCAGATGATAGAGGCCCTAGCAGAGACGCCCACTAAGGAGCACATCCCGTGTGTCCCGATCCTTAATAAAAAGATCAAAAGGGTGAAATTCACAAAACACATTATTGTCATGAGTGAGTTTAGGAACAAAAAGGAGATTACGCGTCACACATGGGACTCTAAGAATATTGCGAAGCTAAAGACTCCTATTTGCATGGATAGTGAGGAGAGATGCTTGACCAATATGAGATATGTGCATACCTTCTCCATTGGTAGTGTGGACCTTGTCGGACCACCGATAGGCCTCACGTGAGTGAAGCTTTCCCATCTCGTTCATTCAGGTGTTCTGTGGCCCTAGAATCCATATACCAGTAAGGATTGATGGAGTAGGACTGAGTGTGGCCCGGCTGCTCCTGCAGCGCCGGGTGATCATCCATGGCAACCTGACACGCGTTATTCCACGTGTCCTTGCCGTCATTGCCGAGGCCAAGGAAACTCTTCTGGAAACGATGATGGCACTTGGAGGCCCAGTGCCAGTCATTCCCACACGAGTTGGACGCGCCCCCTGAGGATCTCGATGACGAGGGGGGAACCGACGAGGGCAGGTACAACGTAGCAGATGCCTTTCCCGAGCCAGACGACAAGGCACCAGAGGGGATGCGTCCTCCCTTGAAAGCAGTGTTCGCAGAGGGGGTGCCACGGCTGCGATTGGCACGACGCGCCTCGACGCGCTGCTCGGTGAGGAGGAAGCGCGAGTAGATGATCATGGGGTACGAGTTGCCACGCTCGTTGATGATCTCGACCAAGCCATCATACTCCTCGTTGAGGCCATTGAGGATGAAGGAGTTGAACTCGGAGTCGGTGAGTGGCTGTCCAGTGGACGCAATCATGTCAGCAAGAGCCTTGACCTTGTTGTAGAACTCTGTGGTCGTGGAGTCGATCTTCTCATAATCACCGAGCTCGCGGCGAAGGGCGCTGGCCCGGGCCTACGACTGCGACGCAAAAGAGCGCTCGAGGATCGTCCATGCCTCATGAGACATCTTGGCAAAGATGATGAGCCCGGCAACAACTGGGTTAGGGACCCCTGGATGGAGGAGAGGTTCGCCTGGTCCTGCCCCACCCAGACACGATGCATTGGGTTATAAACCGAGCCATTCATGATGTCCACCAGCACGGGAGTGCAAGGAAGAGAGTCGTCGATGTAGCCGAGTAGGTAGTGGCTCAAAAGTAGCGTAAGGACCTGCGCAAGCCAGAAGATGTAATTATCCGGCAACAACTTAACGGTGATGAGGTTGCTGAAATGGAACGTTGGTGGCAGCGAGCCCGTCGTAAAGACCACCGGAGACGCATACGCCATAGGGGAAGAGATGGTCGGCACCGGTGAAGACGCCGAGGTGAAGCCTCTAGGCGACACGTACGCCCCGAAGGCGGGGAGAGCCGCCGTGGGTGTGGATCCTGCCGGAGGCGCGGGCGCCGTGAGGTCAGGGTGCATCGGTGAAGGGCCCGGTGCAGAAATCCAGGCCGTCCAAGCCGACGTAGGGGCCGCTGGCGCGAAGGCCAAGGGCGGGACTGTTGGGAATATGCCCTAGAGGCAATCATGTATGATGATATTTCCCATTCTATTCATAAAGATATTAAGTAGTCCTTGTATAAACATCTGATGTGTATCATTGAATATGTGATTCGGTTGTGGAACTATGTATTCATGTTGTTTATACTAAATATCCTTGGTCATTGAGGTTGTGCTGGACACACAACTTAGACCAATGTGAAAGTTGGCTTGATGACTCGGTTCCACTTGTCATGGGCATGGAGATGCTATTCCAACTTACACAGACTCGGCTAAAGAGTTTAGCGAGTCGGATTGACCCATATTGAGGTACAAAGAACTAGCTGTCATTTGTATATCTCAATCAATGTAATCCTTAGACCTGAGGTTGTTGCATAGTCCGAGTTGAGGATCACCGACTTATGTTCTGTCAAACGCTGATCCGTAACTGGTCAGTTATAAAGGCAGAGTTCGGGTCGACTAAGAATCAAGCTGCGTGATGTGAATAACCAAGATGGGATTTTGCCCCTCCACTTGGAGAGATATTCTCTGGGACCTCTCGTGAGATATGATTCGGAAAGCATGGCCATGCACGACTCGGTTAAGTGTTAACCGAGGCGATCGACTAAGAGTTAATCGGGTGAATCACTTATCTCGGATCGAGAAGAGAGTCGGGATATTTAAGGGATGACATATATTCGCCTATAGTCTGACAAGGTATATCGTGAGGCAAAAGGGACTCGGACAAAAGTCGCATTGGAAAGGCAAGTCGTCATGACTCTTTGGTGCTTGGGAGTCGGCACGTTCTGCTAGGAGCCGCATAATCGATCGATTGAGAGTCGGACTCCAATCGTGTCCAAGTAGCCATGAGCCTGCGGGGTCACACACTTAAGAGCGAGAGCAAGTTCGGATTGGATCTGAACCTGTAATCTGGTTGGGTTGGACCTAAACCGGATTAGGACTGAGTTAGTGAGTTGGAATCATGGTGACTAGTGTTATATGGGCTTTAGTGAATGGGTCGCGCGAGCAGAGCCCACGTTCACTCCCTATATATTGTGGAGCACCGTAACCCAGAAGGGTTAAATCGTTGTTCGGTTAGGTCATTCCATGTGTTGGAAACCCTAGCTCCATAGCAGTCCTGCCGCCGTAACGAACCTAGCAGTTCGCTGCCGGTGCTCCTCCTTGTATGTGTGGATACCAACAGAGGTGATGTACGATCAGCACCAGGACGATCGGATCGTGAGGACTGCACTGCATCAACTGACGCGCTACATCAGTAATCCGCAACTGCGCGTCTAGTGGTAAACCTCGTGGCCTTCTATCTCGGCTAGATCTTGGGATCACCACGTTAGAGGAAAATTTTTCTTTTATCTCCGCGTGGCCCAACAGTGGTATCAGAGCGATAGCTTCTGGTTTTAGTCTCGAGATCTCGGATATGTGATATGTAGTTGGCTGTAGATGAGATCTATGTGCTGTTTGGTGGTCGATCTATAAGATAGATCGGTTTTGTACGAGGTTGATTGGATCAATTGTACTCGGGGAATGGTAGATCTGATTTCCGTGATCATACTGCTAAGGTCGTGGAACGACATACCCCTACCGGTCGGCTTCCGCCATCGGGTTAGACTGTGACACGTAAATCCAGAAGCGGTGATCGAAGATCAAAGAGTTTTATCGAATCGGAACGATGGTCGGAATCCATGTTCGGATCGTAGATGAGATCTGCGTTTTCGGAAAAATCGTCGGGCGCTCATTCGCCGAGGGGCGCCGCCTTCGATCCCGCATGCTATCCGCTAAGGGACCGCTTCGCCTACGTCAGAAGCGCCTTAGATGTCGCTATGTAGTTTCACAACGCCGGTAGATATTGTATCTATGCATAACTTGTTTTTGCAGGAAGTTGTTAATGGTATGGTTCATGTGCATGTGATGTATGTGTGTAATCCATACGTGATCTGCGAATCACGGTTTTTGTCAGCCGGCTGGAGCCTAGGTGCTGTCATTTTATTGTATAACGACCTACGTGTCGGATTCTCTATGTAATTTACTTTACTAAGCTAGTGTAGCTGTTTGGGGAACCCGGAAGGCATGCAAGGCGTTGTACATGTCGGCGACATGGAGTAAGACGACAAGTGACAAGAGTTGGCACGAGTCGGATTACAGGCTTTGTGGAGATGGAGATCGCCATGAAGAGAGACATACCATTTCACATTATGATTGCTTTATTTTGTGTTATTGTTATGTCTCTGTTTTACCTCTATTAGATAGTCGGTAAAATTTAATACCTCAAAGAAGGTCTAGTCGGTTTTCCCGCTAGTGTTTACACCATCATAAGTCGGATATTTTTGGTAGTGGGCTCATAAAATTGAGGTGCTGCCAATTATTTCCGACTAGGTGGATTTTGAGTCGGACTCTTACAACGGAAACACTCGGTAAGATAGACGGGTCTATCAAAACGGTTGTGGGGTTCGGGGAAAGGTCGGATGGGAGCCAGGGCATGTGATGCCACCCGTCCAACATGAGTCGCATGAGATGTGATTGACAAGGAGTTGTCTACCTAGATCACTTGGCGGCTAGCGGTGATGCTAAAGCTCACTAGCCGAATTGCTTATTTAGGATCCTGAATCACTAAGCAACCATCGGAGGGGTGTTGGTTCTAGTGGGAGCACAAAATATTAAAATGTTTAATATGATTGCTCTTTTATGAATAAATGTCTTAGTGTTTTGCATATTTTCTATTGTAGATCGTGGCACCAAGTAGCAGTCACTCTCAGATATCCGGTTTTGCGTTGAAAACCATTCTTGAGAAAGATAAACTGAACGACACTAATTTTACCAACTGGTATCGAAATCTAAGAATTGTTCTCAAACAAGAAAAGAAGGACCATGTCCTAGACAACCCACTTCCAGATGAGCCGAATGAGAATGCGACTGTCGCAGCCACCAATGCCTACCGTCGGGCTAAGGATGAGTCCACGGATATTAGCTGTCTTATGCTTGCTCACATGGAACCGGACTTGCAAAAGCAGTTCGAGCATGTTGAGGCCTACGATATGATCAAAAGCCTCAAAAGTATGTTCCAGGCTCAGGCGAAGACTGATAGGTATCATGTCTCCCAGGCTTTGCTGAGTTGCAAGCTTAAGGATGGTGATCCACTGAGTCCGCATATGATCAAAATGGTTGGTTACGTGCAGTCTTTGGAGAGGCTTGGCTACCCCATTAGCGAAGAGTTCGCTACGGATATAATTCTGAACTCTCTTCCTAGTGCATATGGGCAGTTCATTTCGAACTACCACATGCATGGTATGGATAAGAAGCTCACTGAATTGCATGGGATGCTCAAGCAGGCAGAGGCGGATCTCAAGAGGGCACCAGTCAAGTGTTGATGGTGCAGAATAAGGCTAAGTTTAAGAAGAGTTCTTGGACTAAGAAGAAGGCTAAGTCAGGAGGAAAGCAGGCTCCGGACCCGGTCCCAAGCGCTTCCTCAGGGACTAAGCCATCTCCTTCAGCCGTATCCACTTGATTCTACTGCAAGGCGGATGGCCACTGGAAGAGGAACTGCAGCAAGTACTTGGCCGATAAACCCAAGAGTGGAGGTATGACTTCTGACTCAGGTACACTTGTTTGCAATGCTATAGACATATATCTTGTTGATGCACCTAATAGTTCTTAGGTATATGATACCGGATCAGTTATTCACATCTGCAACTTGTTGCAGGGACTGGTAAGAACTAGGAGCATAGCAAGAGGCGAGGTTGATATTCGAGTCGGCAACAAAGCAAGAGTTGCTGCGTTGGAAGTCGGCACGATGCAACTTCATTTACCTTCTTGATTCATTATGGAACTGAATAATTGTTATTATGTTCCAGTGCTCAATCGAAACATTATTTCTGCTTCATGTTTGATGAGGCAAGGCTATGAGTCGAATATCAAGAATAATGGTTCTTCTTTGTATTTGAATGATATGTTTTACGGCTTTGCACTCGTCCAGGACTGGTTATTTATTTTGAATCTTGATGGTGAGTCGGTTTATAACATAAATGTTAAAAGGTTGAAACCAAATGATCTGAATATGACTTACTTTTGGCATTGTCGGCTTGGTCATATAAGTTGGAAACGCATGAAGAAGCTCCATGATGATGGACTCCTAACTTCGTTCGACTTGGAGTCGTTCGAGACATGCGAATCTTGCCTACTCGGCAAAATGACCAAGACACCTTTTGCAAAGAGTTGCGAAAGGGCGTCCGACTTGTTGGGACTAGTACATAGTGATGTATGTGGACCAATGAGCACGACAGGCAGGGGTGGTTATGAGTACTTCATTACCTTCACTGATGATTTGAGTAGGTATGGATATATCTACTTGATGAAACACAAGTCGGAAGCCTTTGAAAAGTTCAAAGAATTCCAGAATGAAATCAACTCGGCAAGAAAATAAAGTTTCTTCGGTCGGACCAAGGAGGCGAGTACATGAGCCATGAGTTTGATGACCATCTGAAAGGTTGTGGAATAGTTCCTCAAGTTACTCCGCTAGGAACGCCACAAAGGAATTGTGTTTCAGAAAGGCGGAATCGGACCTTGTTGGACATGGTACGATCAATGATGAGTCGGACAGATCTGGCTTTATCATTTTGGGGTTATTGTCTAGAAACAGCAGCGTTCACACTAAACAGTGTACCATCAAAATCGGTAGAGAAGACACCGCATGAGATGTGGACAGGCAAAAAGGCGAGATTGTCTTTTCTTAAGATTAGGGGTTGTGAAGCATTTGTGAAGCGACTCTAGTCGGACAAGCTTACAGCCAAGTCGGATAAGTGTATTTTCGTGGGGTATCCGAGGGAAACCTTGGGTTACTACTTCTACAACCGAGAAGAGGGCAAAGTGTTTGTCGCTCGGAACGGTGTCTTCCTTGAGAAAGAGTTTCTTAGTCGGGGAGTAAGTGGGAGAACGGTGCAGCTCAAAGAAATTCGAGAGAAACCGGCTAGTAGCGAGTCGGCAAAAACCTTGGAGGTTGAGCTGGTCGTGGCAGCTGAGCCGGCAGCAGCACCTGTACTACGAAGATCGGCAATATTACGAAGTGTTCGTGATGTGTTACTGTTAGACAGTGATGAGCCGGCAAATTATTCGGAAGCGATGGTGGGATCTGATTCCGAGTCATGGCTTGGAGCCATGAGATCTGAGTTAAAGTCCATGGATGAAAATCAAGTTTGGAACTTGGTTGATATGCCAGACGGTGCAAGACCCGTCGAGTGCAAATGGGTCTTTAAGAAGAAAACTGATATGGATGGAAATGTTTCAATCTATAAAGCACGCCTTATCGAGAAGGGGTTCCGACAAGTTCAAGGAGTTGATTATGATGAGACTTTCTCGCCCGTAGCGATGCTTAAATCAGTTCGGATCATGTTAGCTATAGTGGCCTATTTCGACTATGAGATATGGCAGATGGATGTCAAAACGGCTTTCCTTAACGGAAATTTAACCAAGGTCGTGCATATGATACAGCCCGAGGGTTTTGTCGATCCGGCTAATGCTGACAAGGTGTGCAAACTTCAGAAATCCATTTATGGGTTGAAGCAAGCATCTCGGAGTTGGAATATTCGCTTCGATGAGGTAGTCAAATCGTTTGGCTTCATCAAGAGTGATCATGATTCTTGTTTGTACAAGAAATTTAATGGGAACAAAGTAAATTTTCTAATCTTATATGTGGATGACATATTACTGATTGGAAATGATGTCCAGATGTTACAAGAAACCAAGGAATCATTGGAAAGGAGTTTCTCAATGAAAGACTTGGGTGAGGCAACATACATCCTCGGAATCGGATCTATATTGATAGATCAAGGAGGCTCATTGGATTGAGTCAGAGTACTTATTTGGACAAAGTATTGAAGAAGTTCAACATGGAATCGTCTAAGAAGGGGTTCTTACCGATGTCCCATGGTGTAAAACTTAGCAAGACTCAGTGTCCTTCGACTGATGAGCGAAGTCGGATGAGTGCGATTCCATATGCTTCTATAGTCGGATCCATCATGTATGCCATGATTTGTACTAGGCCGGATGTTTCCTATGCTCTAAGTGTTGTGAGCAGATACCAGGCTGATCCTGCAGAGATCCACTGGAAAACGGCTAAAAATATCCAGAAGTACTTGAGAAGGACTAAGGATATGTTCTTGGTTTATGGTGGTGAAGATGAACTCAGTGTAAAGGGTTACACGGATGCGAGTTATCTTACCGACTCTGATGATTCTCGTTCACAATCCGGATACCTGTTTATTATAAACGGATGTGCTGTGAGCTGGAAGAGTTCCAAGCAAGAGACTGTGTCTGCGTCTACAACAGAGACTAAGTATATTGCCGCCTCGGAGGCAACAAAGGAAGTTGTTTGGATGAGGAATTTCCTCATGGATCTTGGTGTGGTTCAGGGCTCGTCCAATCCGTTGGAAGTGTATTGTGACAACAATGGTGCTATTGCACAAGCCAAGGAACCTAGACAACACCAGAAGAACAAGCACATACTCATGCGGTACCACCTGATTCGCCAGTTCGTGGATCAGGGTGATATCAAGTTATGCAAGGTACACACGGATGCAAAATATTGCGGATCCTTTGACAAAGCCGTTACCACAGCCGAAGCATGAGGCGCACCTGAGAGCCATGGACATTAGATGCTTAACCATGTGATGTCGGAAGATTGACTCTAGTGCAAGTGGGAGACTGTTGGGAATATGACCTAGAGGCAATCATGTATGATGATATTTCCCATTGTATTCATAAAGATATTAAGTAGTCCTTGTATAATGTGGCATCCCGCAAAACCACTACTAGAAAATCGCGTTGAATTTGTGCATTGCATCGTCATCATCACGCATTGTTTGCCAAAGCTATGTTTGCCAAGCCCGTGTTGTTTTCTAAACGCCCCTCTTTATTCAAACATCAAAAACCGGGTCCCGGGAATATTTTGTTTTGGCCGCTATCGGTTTGCATATGGCCCGTTAAAATAAATAAAAAGGTTTAATTATTTTTTTGGCAGTCAACGCCGATTGACCAACGCCCGGTAAAACTAATCGGTCCAACCTGCCAGCCTCATCTAATCCTAAACCCACCTAAAACTCTACCCAACCCATCCCTCCACATCACCCCACCCAATCCTGGAGCGCCACCTCACCCTGCCTCTCCCCTCTACCAATCCCACCCTGCCACATCACCCCCTCCCCCTCTTCCCTCTCTCTCCTCTCAACCCAGCCCCACACCACCCTGGGGCCCACTCCACCCGCCGTCGGCCACCTCCCCAGATTCCACCCACCAACACACAACCACCCCGCGGGCCCCATCCCATCTGTCCCCACCCGGCAGCCCCACCCGCTAGCTCCCTCGCGGTCAACCCCCAGCCTGCCCACCTGGACCCTCTCCCTGGACCCGCGCCTGCCAGCCCGGCCCCACCCCTGTCCCTGTTTCTCTTCCTCCTCCCCTCCCTCTTCTTCCCACCAACCAAGAGGCCACCGCCTCCTGTGCACGCCACACCTGCCTCTCCGCCGCCTCTCACCGCCTTCCCTCTGCCGCCCAGCTGCCTCCTCTCCCTCTCTCCTGGCTGTCTGCCGCCATGTGCGGAGCGCCGCCGCCTTCTCTCCTCAGCAACGCCACACGCCCGCTGCGCCACAATCTCCGCCTTGAAGGCTCTGAGCTCTGCGAGCCAGGCCAGCGCGCCTCCGTCGCGCGACCTCCGCTGCCCCTTCAAGCTCGCCGCCATGCCCCCAACCGCCTGCCCGTCGCCGCCAACCGCCCAACCATCGCCGCCAAGCTCCTCCGCGAGGCTCATGGCCCCCTCCGCCGAGTCGGCCCGCGTCTGCGCCCGGCCCGTCAACCCGCTCCGCCGTCCTCCCCGTGGCCGCCCGTCCGCGAACCCGCTCCGCCGTCCTCCCCGTGGCCGCCCGTCCGCGTTCCGCAGCTGCCGCCCGGCGCCTCCTCCTAGCCTCCGCCGGGCCGCGACTCGCCGCTGTTTCCATCGGCCCCGCCCCGCACTTCGCCCCGCACTTCATCGCCGTCGAGCCGCGTCGGCCGCAGTCCCGTCCTCCTGCTCACCGCTGTCCGTCGTGCGCTGGAGCCCTCCTCGTGGCCGTCCCTTGAAGCGGCCCGTTTGCGAGTATCTGTGGGCCGAGACCGCCGTTCTGCTAGCTACAAGACCTGCTCATGGCGTGGATATGATGTTCGTGTGGAGGTTGCTGGAGGCCAACGGAAGACCGAGCCGGAACCAAGTCTGCCTTGACAAGCGATCCAAGATCTTCACCGTAGCCGCCAAGTTCTCCGTCTGGGGCGACGCTGCCTTCAACATGAACCGCCATGAACTTCTTCCCGGATCCGAAGACCGTGGACGCCAAGTCCCCGGGTTCAAAGGCGACCAGAACCCCGATCCGGAACGCCAAGATCTTCCCCTCGGAACATCGGAATGCCCCCGGACGACAAGACCGACACAATGGCGCGGGCCCGACAAGACCCTCGCAACGGCAAGACCGACCCCGTGGGACCCGGCAAGACCTTCGCGATGACGAGAACGGCACCGACCCGGAAGAAGCCGATGCGACCCGACACCGACCCAAGTTCTGCCCTCGGACATCGAGACCCCGATGCGACAAGATCTGCCCCGAGAGCGAGAGAACGATACCGTCGAACCCCGAGACCGACCCCGAACCCCGGAACCCCAAGATCGTCGCGACCCCTAATGTGTGAACCCCTTCCCGCAAACCCTATTTTATAAATGCATAATAACAACTGGATTGCATATTGAATTGTCATACTCGCATGCATGTCTGTGGTTTGGGGCCTTATGCCGATTCACCTAACAATTAAATATGGGGCCCATATGCGGGCAAATCTAGCCTTATATTGGCCTCATTTAAATTTGTGTAGCGAACCCGATGATATCTTCTACCATGTTAAACAACATTTAAATTGCGGGGGTTCTAAATAACTTGAACCACTTGAATAATTGTCGGGACCCCGGTTCCGCTTAACATGACCTAATTGCATCACACTTTTGCCATGCCATACATCATACATGCATCATGCCGATCTTCTGCCGTTGTATTAAATATTGCATCCGGTGTTGTTCTAGTGTTTTGCTTCTTCGCGGATAAGGCCGTTGAGTTGATGTGAGCTTACCGATCTTGTTGAACCTTTCGACAATGTTTTCGCGAGCATCTCCCCTTTCTACCTATCTTACTTTTATAGTGCTTTATTTCCTCTGTTGATCTATTGCTATCGTGTTGCGATGCTTTAGTTTCCGTTCGTGATATTTCCTCGCAGTGATATTGCCTTGGACACACCCTATGACCTGTTGTTTGGTAGATAGATGGACTTGCGCGACGTAGTTGCTTGCTCTAGTGCTGATGTGTGTCGCCTTATGCCATAGTTGCTGATGTATTGCCGCATGTTGATGTTGGAGATGATTCTAGTTTTACTTATCGTCACTTTAAATTTGTTTAACAACTAAAATTGAAATAAGCGAGAGGCATCGGTGGGTGATAGAAAATATTTTGTTTCGACGCCCACTTGTGTCCCGTAAGGCCCCGAGTACTTGATACCGTTCCTTGATTTTTGCGCTATCCACATCCGGGAGGTATATGGGACCCCCAGCTGTGAGCTTGATTCAGTCTTATTTCTTGGGGCCACAAACTAGTTTGAGGTGTTTTACTATCCTGTACTTATGCCATGCTACTTACGTATTTAAATTGTGCGAGGAGCACACTGCTTTGCTTTTTAGGTAAGCGGAGTGTTTTCGCGGTATCGACAAGCCCAGCCACACTTCGGGTTCCCGATCGTTGACCAGACGCAAACCTTGAGCCCGTCGAGCTTCCTTACTCCGCTGGGATCTACTCAATGGGTGGCCCTGAAATATTTCTGAATCCTGATTGTTCAATGAAAGCCTCGTTGGGTTTTGATTTGGTTTTCCGAGGTTGATCGAGTGTGTTGCTATTGGTGCACCCCCGGGTAAAACTTTCTAAAAGCCATGTCCGCGGATATGGACGACTTGGAGCACAGTATCTCGATCATAGACAAGCATAACTAAAGTTTACTGCTATAAATTTGACTTATAATGACTAGTAATCAGCTTCACTATAATGGAATGGCTAATTAATACTGCCCACAATTGCTTGTTTGTTTGTCGCTTGCGACCATTGTACCTGACTAGTAAGTATGGCAACTACAACGGAATGGCTGAATAAAAGTACCAACAACTGCTGGGTTATGGGTTTATCTCATGCTATTTATATCTGATTAGTAAGAGGTACAACTATCACGGAATGGTCAACTAAAAGCGCCCACTGCTTACTTTATCAGGATGATTATCTACATCTGACTAGTAATCGCTGCAACAATAACTGAATAAATAAAACTGCCAACTGTGTGAGTTCCTCGGTTGACCTCCTCGTTTGGTCTCGAGGGGGAAACACCAGGATGGGTTTGTTTGGTGTTAGTTTCAGGTTGGATCCGGATAGGTCATTCTTACCCCTCTCTGATTGCCGCCAGTTGTATCGAGTCTCTATAGGTTGTTTAGTGCATGCCACGCCGCTTGATCCACCATACCTATGTAGGCGAGGACCGCCAATTCTAGCCTCGCTGTAATCGCCTCGATCGACGCTCCTTCTTTGTTTTCTGCTTTGCCTTTGTCGGCACCCTTTTGATAAGGTGTTTTGAGATCGACGCCGTTAGCGAGGTTACCCTTCCGCTTGGCCTGGCAGGGTTATGGACGCCATTGGTTATTCTTGTGGCTCTTAGCCCCATTTGCTTCGTGTCCGTAGTGGACGCTCTACCATTTTCAAGGTGATTTGGATCTTGTATCTTACATCATCTTCTTGACTCGAGTCGCCGTTATATATCTGCTACGTGGGTCCCATCGAGGACTGTTGTGTAATGTTATTACTTCTTTTCCACCCGCATCGAAAGTGCTCGGTGGGCACCTTTGAATCGTTTCTATGCGGGTTTGGCGAATTTTGCTCAAACTTGCATAGGTCCGATTCTGAGGTGTTACAGTGGTATCGAGCTCAAATTACGATATACCCACAAGTCCACCTGTAGGATAACCTAGCTAACGGCAAGTAGAGTGTCAAAACTATTTTGGAAAATCGGTTGGATAGTTCTCGATTAGGTCTGGTTTTACTTACCTCTCTTTGTTCTCCTCTTACCTCTGCGTTTTGGATCCGCTCTCTTCTCTTTCTTGAGTCCGTGATTTCTCGTGGTTGGGTTTCCGTCGCATCTTCGTGGTTTGAATTCTCCTTTGTAACAGAGGCGCTATCGTTAATCAGCTGTCTGTTGTGCCCTTCATCCGATCTTTTGTTCTTGAGATCTTATCCATCTGTGTTCCTTGTCGGATATCGGTGTCGTTGAAAAACATACGATAAGGAGCTTTGGTGAAGTTGGAGTATACCTTGAGCATGTGTTGTTCATGCCAATGGAACCACCGCGAAACCTAATCGATGTGCCTTTCATACGATTTCGGCAACACCCTTGTTTCCGACCTCGCTTGTCGAGATCTTGATCTAATTCGAGAGTTGGATGCTTAATCCGCTTATTCGTGTCGAGTAATGGTTTGAGTGCGGGATGGAGTAGCTACCCTACCACTGCTCTTATCATTCGCTCTTGTGCGTTGAATCGTGGATCCAGCTTTTACTCCATCCATGGAAGTTAGAGGTGGCCTTACCTTCAACTTCGTCCTTTGTTCCCCGGAGTGTTCTCTCGACGATCAGGAACAACGACCCTTTGTTGGTGGTGTCGCCGATTTCAAGATGGAGGAAGGAACCCTCGTTGGTGGTGTCGCGAGGATCTACACGCAGTGAGAAGATGCCGATCGCCGACCTTCTTTCCGGTACCATGAGGCGGATCTCGAGGGCGAGATCCATTGTTAGTGGTGTCGAATTGTGGCATCCCGCACAACCACTACTAGAAAATCGCGTTGAATTTGTGCATTGCATCGTCATCATCACGCATTGTTTGCCAAAGCTATGTTTGCCAAGCCCGTGTTGTTTTCTAAACGCCCCTCTTTATTCAAACATCAAAAACCGGGTCCCCGGAATATTTTGTTTTGGCCGCTATCGGTTTGCATATGGCCCGTTAAAATAAATAAAAAGGTTTAATTATTTTGGGCGGGGCAGTCGAACGGGCCGATTGACCCGAACGACCGCCCCAGAAAACTAATCGGTCCAACCTGCCAGCCCCATCTAATCCTAAACCCACCTAAAACTCTACCCAACCCATCCCTCCACATCACCCCACCCAATCCTGGAGCGCCACCTCACCCTGCCTCTCCCCTCTACCAATCCCACCCTGCCACATCACCCCCTCCCCCTCTTCCCTCTCTCTCCTCTCAACCCAGCCCCACACCACCCTGGGGCCCACTCCACCCGCCGTCGGCCACCTCCCCAGATTCCACCCACCAACACACAACCACCCCGCGGGCCCCATCCCATCTGTCCCCACCCGGCAGCCCCACCCGCTAGCTCCCTCGTGGTCAACCCCTGCCCACTGGACCTCTCCCCTGACTGCCGGCCAGCCCCACCCCCCCACTGTTTCTCTTCCTCCTCCCTCTTCTTCCCCACCTCACAGAAAGCACTCGCCCTGTGCACGCCACCTGCCTCTCTCCTCTCCCTCTCCGCTCGCCCCCGACCACCGCCTTCCCTCTGCCTCCGGCAAGGCCTCCCCTTGTGTCTCCCTCTCCTGCTCGCTGTCTCAATCCGCCCGAGCGGCGCTCGCCCCTCCTCCCTCTCCCCTCAAGCGCGCGCCGCTTCGCCCGCCACAATCTCCGCCCAGCGGCCAGCTCTGCGAGCCCAGCAGCCGCGCCGCTCCGTCGCGCGGACCTCCGCCGTCCCCCCTTCAAGCTGTCGCCGCGGCCTTCCTAACCCCCCGTCGCCTCGCCCGAACCGCTCAACCATCGCCCGCCCGCTCCCTCCGCCCGCAGGCTCGCCCGGCCCCTCCGGCGAGGTCGCCGCGTCCCTCGCCCGGCCCGTCGCGAACCGCTCCGCCGTCCTCCCGTGGCCGCGTCGCGAACCGCTCGCCGTCCTCCCGTGGCCGCCGTCCGCGTTCCGCCGCCAACGCGCCCGGCGCCTCCTCCCCTAGCCTCCTCGCCGGGCGAAGTTCGCCGCCAGGCGCGTCTCCATCGGCCCCGGCCCCGCACCCTTCATCGCCGTCGAGCCGCGTCGGCCGCAGTCCCGTCCTCCTGCTCACCGCTGTCCGTCGCGTGCGCCTGGGAGCCCTCCTCGTGGCCGTCCCTTGAAGCGGCCCGTTTGCGAGTATCTGTGGGCCGAGACCGCCGTTCTGCTAGCTACAAGACCTGCTCATGGCGTGGATATGATGTTCGTGTGGAGGTTGCTGGAGGCCAACGGAAGACCGAGCCGGAACCAAGTCTGCCTTGACAAGCGATCCAAGATCTTCACCGTAGCCGCCAAGTTCTCCGTCTGGGGCGACGCTGCCTTCAACATGAACCGCCATGAACTTCTTCCCGGATCCGAAGACCGTGGACGCCAAGTCCCCGGGTTCAAAGGCGACCAGAACCCCGATCCGGAACGCCAAGATCTTCCCCTCGGAACATCGGAATGCCCGGACGACAAGACGACACAATGGCGGGCCGACAAGACCCTCGCGGCAAGACCCGACCCGTGGGACCGGCAAGACCTTAGCGATGGCGAAGCGGCACCGACGGAAGAAGCCGATGCGACCGACAACCCAAGTTACGCCCTCGGACATCGAGACCCGATGCGACAAGATCTGCCCGAGGCGAGAAGCGATACCGTCGAACCCGAGACCGACCCGAACCCGGAACCCCAAGATCGTCGACCCCTAATGTGTGAACCCCTTCCCGCAAACCCTATTTTATAAATGCATAATAACAACTGGATTGCATATTGAATTGTCATACTCGCATGCATGTCTGTGGTTTGGGGCCTTATGCCGATTCACCTAACAATTAAATATGGGGCCCATATGCGGGAAAATCTAGCCTTATATTGGCCTCATTTAAATTTGTGTAGCGAACCCGATGATATCTTCTACCATGTTAAACAACATTTAAATTGCGGGGGTTCTAAATAACTTGAACCACTTGAATAATTGTCGGGACCCCGGTTCCGCTTAACATGACCTAATTGCATCGCACTTTTGCCATGCCATACATCATACATGCATCATGCCGATCTTCTGCCGTTGTATTAAATATTGCATCCGGTGTTGTTCTAGTGTTTTGCTTCTTCGCGGATAAGGCCGTTGAGTTGATGTGAGCTTCGCCCCGATCTTCGGTTGAACCTTCGACAATGTTTTCAGGCGAGCATCTCCCCCTTTCTACCTATCTTACTTTTATAGTGCTTTATTTCCTCCTGTTGATCTATTGCTATCTGTGTTGCGATGCTTTAGTTTCCGTACCCGTGATATTTCCCTGCAGCCGTATATTGCCTTGGACACACCCTATGACCTGTTGTTTGGTAGATAGATGGACTTGCGCGACGTAGTTGCTTGCTCTAGTGCTGATGTGTGTCGCCTTATGCCACAGTTGCTGATGTATTGCCGCATGTTGATGTTGGAGATGATTCTAGTTTTACTTATCGTCACTTTAAATTCTGTTTAACAACTAAAATTGAAATAAGCAGAGGCATCGGTGGGTGATAGAAAATATTTGGTTTCCGAACGCCCACTTGTGTCCCGTAAGGCCCCGAGTACTTGATACCTGTTCCTTGATTTTTGCGCGCTATCCACATCCGGGAGGTATATGGGACCCCCCTGAGCCAGAGCTTGATTCAGTCTTATTTCTTGGGGCCACAAACTAGTTTGAGGTGTTTTTACTATCCTGTACTTATGCCATGCTACTTTCTGTATTTAAATTGTGCGAGGAGCACCTTTGTACTGTTAGGTAAGCGGAGTTTTTGCGGTGTCGACAAACCCAGCCACTTCGGGTTCCCGATGCGTTTCTGTGCAGCGCAAACCTTGAGCCCGTCTCGAACTTGCTTACTCCGTTCGGGATCTACTCAATGGGTGGCCCCTGAAATATTTCTGAATCTGTGATTGTTCGATCGTGAAAGCCTCGTTGGGTTTTGATTTGGTTTTCGAGGTTGATCGGCGTGTGTTGCTATTGGTGCACCCGGCGGGTAAAACTTTCTAAAAGCCGTGTCATGGATATGGGCGACTTGGAGCCTGATATCTCGATCATAGACAAGCATAACTAAAGTTTACTGCTATAAATTTGACTTATAATGACTAGTAATCAGCTTCACTATAATGGAATGGCTAATTAATACTGCCCACAATTGCTTGTTTATTTGTAAACTGCGACCATTGTACTGACTAGTAAGTATAGCAACTTCTAGCGGAATGGCTGAATAAAAGTACCAACAAGCTGCTGGGTTATGGGTTTATCTCATGCTATTTATCTCTGATTAGTAAGCGGTACAACTCTCACGGAATGGTCAACTAAACGAGCCCACTGCTTACTTTATCAGGATGATTATCTACATCTGACTAGTAATCGCTGCAACAATAACTGAATAAATAAAACTGCCAACTGTGTGAGTTCCTCGGTTGACCTCCTCGTTTGGTCTCGAGGGGGAAACCCCAGGATGGGTTTGTTTGGTGTTAGTTCGAGTTGGATCCGGATAGGTCATTCTTACCCCTCTCACGATTGCCGCCCGTTATCGAGTCTCTATAGGTTGTTTAGTGCATGCTGCTTGCCGCTTGATCCACCATACCTATGTGGCGAGGACACGAATTCTAGCCTCGCCGTGTCTTGGCCTCGATCTTGGCAACTCCTTCTTTTTTTTTACCTTTGCCCTTTGTGGCACCTTTTGATAAGCAGGTTTTGAGATCGGCGCGTTAGCGCGAGGTTACCCTTCCGGCTTGGCCTGGGCAGGGTTATGGGCGCCATTGGTTATTCTTGGGGCTCTTAGCCCCATTTGCTTCTTGTCCGTAGTCGGACTCTACCATTCAAGGTGATTTGGATCTTGTATCTTACATCTGTCTTCTTGACTCGTTGAGTCATTGTTATATATATCTCATTACATGGGTCCCATCGAGGACTGTTGTGTAATATTATTACCGTTTTCCACCATACGAAAGTGCTGGTGGGCACCTTTGAATCGTTTCTGCTGGGTTTGGCGAATTTTGCTCAAACTTGCATAGGTCCGATCTGAGGTGTTCTGATGGTATCGAGCTCGGCTGATTACGATACCCAAGTCCGACTGTAGGATAACCTAGCTAGCGAAGTAGAGTGTCAAAACTATTTTGGAAAATCGGTTGGATAGTTGATTGGAGTGCGGTTTTACTTCTTACCCTCTGTTCTCCTCTTACCTCTGCGTGTTTTGGATCCGCTCTTCTCTTTCTTGAGTCCGGATTTCTCGTGGTTGGGTTTCCGTCGTACCTTGAGGTTTGAATTCTCCCTTTTTATATGGGCTTCGATCGTTAATCTACTGTCTGTGCCCTTCCTTCCGATCTTTTGTTCTTGAGATCTTATCCATCTGTGTTCCTTCTTTGGATATCGATTATGGATTTGAAAAACATCTGATAAGGGCGAGCTTTGGTGAAGTTGGGTATACCTTGAGCATGTGTTGTTCATGCCAATGGAACCACATGAAACCTAATCGGTGTGCCTTTCATACGATTTCTGCTGTCCTTTGTTCGACCCTAAACATGAGATCTTGATCCTAATTCGAGTTGGATGCTTAATCCGCTTATTAGTGTTGAGTAATGGTTTTGAGTGCGGGATGGATAGCTACCCTACTGCTCTTATCATTCATCCATAACCGTCCTTTGTTCCCGGTGTTCTCTCGGCGATCGGGAACAACGACCCTTTGTTATTGGTGTCGCCGATTTCAAGATGGAAGGAACCCTCGTTAGTGTCGCGAGGATCTACGCGGTGAGAAGATGCGATCGCCGACCTTCTTTCAGTACCATGAGGCGGATCTCGGCGAGATCCATTGTTGAGTGGTGTCGGTGTGGCATCACTTTAACCACTACTAGAAAATCGCGTTGAATTTGTGCATTGCATCGTCATCATCACGCATTGTTTTGCCAAAGCTATGTTTGCCAGCCCGTGTTGTTTCGCCCTCTTTATTCAAACATCAAAAAGGTCCCGGAATATTTTGTTTTGGCGCTATCGGTTTGCATATGGCGTTAAAATAAATAAAAGGTTTAATTATTTTGGGCGGAAGCGATCGAGGCGATTGACAAACGACCTTGAAAATCGGTCCAACCTGCCATTATCTAATCCTAAACCACCTAAACTCTACCAACCCATCCTCCACATCACCAATCCTGGGCGCCACCTCACCACCTCCCCTCTACCAATCCCCACCACCCTCACCCCCCCTCTTCCTCTCTCTCCTCTCAGCCCCACCACCAGGGCCCCTCCGCCCGTCGGCCACCTCCCAATTCCACCCACTTTAACCACCCCAGCGGGCCCCATCCCATCATCCCCACCGGACCCACCGCTAGCTCCCTCGTTAATTGACACCCCAGCCTGCCCACCTGGACCCTCCTGCCAGCCCCACCCCTGTCCTGTTTCTCTTCCTCCTCCTCCCTCTTCTTCCCACCCAGAGCCACCTACCGCTCCAGGCCTTCGCCTCTCTCCTCTCCCTCTTCGCTCGCCCCCGACCACCGCCTTCCCTCTGCCGCCTCCGGCCCGCCTCCACGCCTTGCCTCTCCCTCTCCCTTTGGGTGTCTCCGTCCGCTTGTGCCCAGGCGCGCTATCGCCCTCCTCCCCCCCTCCCATAGCAGCCGCGCGCGCCTTCGCCCGCCACAATCTCCGCCCGGCGCGCGGCCGACTCTGCAAGCCCATGAGCAACCCGCTCCGTCCGCCGCGGACCTCCGCCGCGTCCCCTTCAAGCTACCGCCTTCCCCCGTCGCCTGCGCCGGAACCGCTCCAACCGCCGTCGCCCGAGCTCCCTCCCTTGGTCCCCTCGGCGGTCGCGCGTCCCAGCCCGGCCCGTCGCGAACCCGCTCCGCCCGTCCTCCGGCGCCCGTCCATGAACCGCTCCGCCGTCCTCCCGTGGCCGCCCGTCGCGTTCCGCCGCCAAGCGCGCGGCGCCTCCTCTACCTCCGCTTCGCCGCGCGAGTTCGCCGCCGACGCGTCTCCATCGGCCCGCACCGGCCCGCACCCTTCGCCGCGTCGAGCGCGCGTCGGCGGTCCGTCCTCCTGCCGCTGTCGTCGCGTCTGAGCCTCCCTCGTGGCCGTCCTTAGGCGGCCCGTTTGCGGTATCGTGGGCGAGACGCCCGTTCTGCTTCTAAAGACCTGCTCATGGCGTGGATATGATGTTCGTGTGGAGGTTCTTGAGATAGCGGAAGCGAGCGGAACCAGTCTGCCTGACAAGCGATCCAGATCTTCACCGTAGCCGCCAAGTTCCGTGCGGGCGCGCCTTCAACATGAACCGCCAGAACTTCTTCCGGATCCAAAGGCCGTGGGCGCCAAGTCCCGGGTTCAAAGCGACCAGAACCCGATCCGGAGCGCATGATCTTCCCCTCGGAACATCGGAATGCCCCGGGCGACAAGACCGACACAATGCGAGCCCGACAAGACCCTACATAGCAGACCCGACCCGTGGGACGGCAAGACCTTAGCGATGGCGAAGCGGCACCGACCGGAAGAAGCCGATGCGACCCGACACGACCAAGTTACCCTCGGACGCCGAGACCCGATCGTGATCTGCCCAGGCGAAAAGCGATACCGTCGAACCGAGGGCCGAACCGGAACCCCAAGATCGTCGCGACCCCTAATGTGTGACCCCTTCCGCAAACCCTATTTTATAAATGCATAATAACAACTGGATTGCATATTGAATTGTCATACTGCATGCATATGCGTGGTTTGGGGCCTTATGCGATTCCTAACAATTAAATATGGGGCCCATATGGA
The DNA here is from genome assembly GCA_030063025.1 of Avena longiglumis. Classification (NCBI taxonomy): domain Eukaryota; kingdom Viridiplantae; phylum Streptophyta; class Magnoliopsida; order Poales; family Poaceae; genus Avena; species Avena longiglumis. Next base: position 128,135,292 of record CP125975.1, on the reverse strand, counting down.
AAATCTAGCCTTATATTGGCCTCATTTAAATTTGTGTAGCGAACGATGATATCTTCTACCATGTTAAACAACATTTTAAATTGCGGGGTTCTAAATAGCGAACCACTTGAATAATTATCGGGACCCGGTTCCGCAACATGACCTAATTGCATACTTTGCCATACCATCATACATGCATCATACCCGATCTTCTGCCGTTGTATTAAATATTGCATCGGTGTTGTTCTAGTGTTTTGCTTCAGCGGATAAGGCCGTTGAGTTGATGTGCTTGATCTTGGTTGAACCTTGACAATGTTTTCTGAGCATCTCCCCCTTTCTACCTATCTTACTTTTATAGTGCTTTATTTCCTCTGTTGATCTATTGCTATACGTGTTGCGATGCTTTAGTTTCCGTACCGTGATATTTCCTACTGCGGCCGTATATTGCCTTGGACACACCCTATGACCTGTTGTTTGGTAGATAGATGGACTTGCAGCGTGGTTGCTTGCTCTAGTCTTGATGTGTGTGCCTTATGCCATATTCTTGATGTATTGCCGCATGTTGATGTTGGAGATGATTCTAGTTTTACTTATCGTCACTTTAAATTCATTTAACAACTAAAATTGAAATAGCGAGAGGCACGGTGGGTGATAAATATTTGGTTTCGAGCCCACTTGTGTCCCGTAAGGCCCAGTACTTGATACCTGTTCCTTGATTTTCTGCGCTATCCACATCCGGAGGTATATGGGACCCCCAGGCGAGCTTGATTGATCTTATTTCTTGGGGCCTAAACTAGTTTGAGGTGTTTTACTATCCTGTACTTATGCCATGCTACTTTACGTATTTAAATTGTCGAGGAGCACCTTTGTCTTGTTTTAGGTAAGCGGAGTGTTTTGCGGTGTCGACAAAGCCACACTTCGGGTTCCCGATCGTTTCTGACCAGCAGCGCAAACCTTGAATCTGAACTTGCTTACTCCGTTCGGGATCTACTCAATAAATTGGCCCCACTGAAATATTTGAATCCTGTGATTGTTGATCGTGAAAGCCTCGTTGGGTTTGATTTGGTTTTCGAGGTTGATCGGCGTGTGTTGCTATTGGTGCACCCGGCGGGTAAAACTTTGAAAGCCGTGTCCGGATATGGGCGACTTGGAGCCTGATATCTCGATCATAGACAAGCATAACTAAAGTTCTTGCTATAAATTTGACTTATAATGACTAGTAATCAACTTCACTATAATGGAATGGCTAATTAACTTACAATTGCTTGTTTATTTGTAAACTACGACCATTGTACTGACTAGTAAGTATAGCAACTTCTAGCGGAATGGCTGAATAAAAGTACCAACAAGCTGCTGGGTTATGGGTTTATCTCATACTATTTATATCGATTAGTAAGAGGTACAACTATCACGGAATGGTCAACTAAAAGCATTGCTTACTTTATCGGGATGATTATCTACATCGACTAATGTCGCTGCAACAATAGCGAATAAATAAAGCGCCAAGCGTGTGAGTTCCTCGGTTGACCTCCTCGTTTGGTCTCGAGGAACACCGAGATGGGTTTGTTTGGTGTTAGTTTCAGGTTGGATCCGGATAGGTCATTCTTACCCCTCTCGATTGCCTTGATTGTATCGAGTCTCTATAGGTTGTTTAGTGCATGCTTTGCTTCGCTTGATCCACCATACCTATGTGGCGAGGACCAATTCTAGCCTCATAGTGTCTTGGCCTCGATCTTGGCAGCTCCTTCTTTTTACTTTGCCTTTGTGGCACCTTTTGATAAGCGGTTTTGAGATCGGCCGTTAGCGGGGTTACCCTTAAACGGCTTGAAGCGGGGTTATGGGCGCCATTGGTTATTCTCCGGGCTCTTAGCCCCATTGCTTCTTGTCCGTGGTCGGACGCTCTACCATTCAAGGTGATTTGGATCTTGTATCTTACATCTGTCTTCTTGACTCGTTAAGTAGCTATTATATATCTCATTACGTGGGTCCCATCGAGAATTTGTTGTGTAATATTATTACGTTTTCCACCCTTACGAAAGTGCTGGTGACACCTTTGAATCGTTTCTATGCGGGTTTGGCGAATTTTGCTCAAACTTGCATAGGTCTGATCAGGTGTTATATAAACATCTGATGTATCATTGAATATGTGATTCGGTTGTGGAACTATGCATTCATGTTGTTTGTACTAAATATCCTTGGTCATTGAGGTTGTCTTTGGACACACAACTTAGACCAATGTGAAGTTAACTTGATGACTCGGTTCCACTTGTCATGGGCATGGAGATGCTATTCCAACTTACAGGACTAAAAAGTTTAGCGAGTGGATTGACCCATATTGAGGTACAACGAACTATAACACCCTCGAATCGGACCTATGCAAGTTTGAAAAATTAAATCAAGCATTTCAGAATCAGAATCCAACAAAAAGGTGCCGACAAGTGAGCATTGCAGGCGATAAAAAGATTGGGCATGATGCAGTGTGGGCTGTATGGCATTGAAAAGATAACAATTCAATGGCAACAATATCTGTTATTATGAAATTAGGGTTTCGGGAAGGGTTCACACTTTAGGGTTCGACGATCTCGGGGTTCCGGGGTTCGGGGTCGGTCTCAGGGTCCAGGGTCCGGACGGGGTCGTTCTCGAACTCCGGGGTTAGGGTCTCGGATCGGGGTAGTTCTTGTCGCGTCCGGGAAGCAGGTCTTGGTTCGGTGTCGGGGCGTGTCGGATTCTTCCGGGCCGATGCCGTTCTTGTCGTCGCGAAGGTCTTGTCGGGTCCCACGGGGTCGGGTCGGACTTGTCGATACACCGTGGAGATCTGGTCGTCGGCGCACTCAGGGTTTCGGGGATCGGTCTTCGGATCGAGGGCTCGGAGATCTTGGCGCGGCTCCGGTTTCAGGGTGTCGAGGCTGGATCCTCGGGTCCGGGAAGAAGCACTTGGCGCATCCGGGTTGGAGAGCTTGCCGTTCCGTGTCGATCTTGGCGTCCTCTAAGGAAGATCATGTTGAGCCAGCGGGTTTGGTTTGGTCTTCGGGGTCTTGGACGCCGGGATCGGTCTTCGCGGGCTTCGGCGAACTTGGCGTGACGGGGGTTCGTCAGGGTTCAGTGTTCCGTGTCGAAGGCCTTGGCGTCACATGTCGAGGTTGGCGGTGTCGGTGCCTGACTCAGATGAAGTACTTGGAGTTCCCCGGAAGATCCCGGTCCTCATAAGGCATGCGTGGCGGCGAAGGTCTTGTCGGCGTGTCGGGGCAGCGATCGGCCATCGTGCGGTGACCTTGGTTACATGGACCGACCACGAAGCAACACGGCGCAACAAGAGAATTGAGTACACAGCAATCTTCACGTTGCTAGACCATCGGTCTCTTCGGATAAACGACCAAACGTTGGCTTCCCTGTGCAGACAAAAGAGGCCACGCCTTACCTAGGTGTTGGCGATAAATGCAGGCGATGAGCCAGCGGCGAGGCGCGGTTCCGGCGAAGGCAAGCGGAGGCTGGAGTCGGTGGATCGAGCAGGGTCGGCGGAGGCGGACTTGATGGCCCAGCGTTGGCGTAGCCTGTGAGCGGACAAGCGGCGGGCGAGCTTCGGAGAAGCGCCGCGCCGGCGAGGGAGGAGCAACGCCCGAGTCTGGAGCAGTGGCGGAGGGCCTTGGCAGCTCTGGCGGAGGGGTGCAGGGTGGAGGAGCCAGGCCACGGAAACAGCCTTGGCCGGAGGCGGAGGATGGCGGCGGGACTGGGGAGAAGCGGCCCGGTGGGCGTGGAGTAGGCAGTGGCGGCCACCCGAGGGCAGGCTCCGGAGCTGGGCGTGTGATCGTCGCCAGCGACGGCCTGCTCATGGAGGGGCGGCTTGGGAGACGGGTCGAGCCTCTCGCGGCCGGGCTCGAGGCGAGGCCCAGGGGCAGCTGGGAGGTGGCCAGAGGCTCAGGCGCTGGCGGAGCTCAGTGTGGCCGGGCGGAGGCGAGGATGGCGAGCTCGAGACGGGAGGAGCAGCAGTCTTTGGGGTCGGGGGGGAGCTGGTGGCGAAGAGCACCGGCGGGGTGGTAGACGCGATCGGGGAGAGAACGAGAGGATGGGAGGTTCTGGCGGACCTTGGCCAGGATGGCCAGGCCTGTGGGACCAGTGGGGGTGACTGGGAGGGATACAGGGAGGCGGCCGGGTGGGCCCAGTGGCGTGGTTGGGTGTGGGCGTGGGCCGCGTGGCGTCTTGGTGTAGTGTGCCTGAGAGGGAGAGAGAGGGAAGGGAGAGAGGGAGAGAGAGAGGGACATGTGGCGGTGTGTGAGTGGTTGAGGGAGAGGGAGGAAGTGAGGTGGCAGCAGCCTATTGGTTGGGGTGAGGTGGAGGGATGGGTTGGGTAGGAAGATGGGTAGGTTTAGGAATAAAGGGCGGACTGGTTGGACCGTTTATTATTTACTGGGGTGGTCGATCGGATCAATCGGCCCGTTCGACTTCCCCTATTAAAATAATTTAAATTTTTATTTATTCTAATTGGGCCGTTTGCAACCCGATAGCAACAAACAAATTAACTCCGGAGACCCGGGTTTTTGCGTTTGGATAAAGATGGGGCGTTTGGAAATTCAAAACAGGTTTTCGAAATTAGTTTTTGACAAACAATACATGATGATGACGATGCAATGCACAAATTCAACGCGATTTTCTAGTAGTGGTTTTGCGGGATGCCACAATTCGACACCACTAACAATGGATCTCGCCCTCGAGATCCGCCTCATGGTACCGGAAGGAAGGTCGGCGATCTGCGTCTTCTCGCTTCGTGTAGATCCTCGCGACACCACTAACGATGGTTCCTTCTTCATCTTGAAAACGGCGACACCACCAACAAAGGGTCGTTGCTCCTGATCGTCGAGAGAACACTCCGGGAACAAAAGGTCGAAGGTAGAGGTATCGCAAATATAGCCACCCCTAACTTCCGTGGACGGAGTAAATTGCTGGGTCCACTGATTCGACGTACAAGAGAGAATGATAAGAGCCGTGGTAGGGTAGCTACTCCATCCCACACTCAAACCATTACTCCGCACACGAATAGGCGGATTAAGCAACCAACTCTCGGAATCAGACTGAAGATCTCGACAAAAGAGGTTCGGAACAAAGGAGTCATGCAGACTCTGCATCGGACCTGGCGTAGATGATGTCATCACATCGGGAAACACCGGAAGATACAACAGAAAACGTATGAAAGACACACTGATTAGGTTTCGCGATGGTTCCATAGGCATGAACAACACATGCTCAAGGTCGACTCCAACTTCACCAAAGCTCGTCCTTCTCATATGTTTTTCAACGACACTGATATCCAGCAAGGAACACATATGTATAAAGATCTCAAGAACAAAAGATCGGATGAAGGTTCAGCAGACAAGTTGCAGATTGATGATCGTAGCACCTCCGTTACAAAAGGAAGATAGCGAAACCCTGAAGGTACGACGGAAACCCAACCGCGAGAAATCCTGGACTCGAAGAGAGAGAAGAGAGCGGATAGAAAACACGTAGAGGTAAGAGAGGAATAGCAAAGGGGTAAGGAGTAAAATCAGACCTAATCAGTTCTATCCAACCGATTTTCCAAAATAGTTTTGACTCTCTACTTCGGCCGTTAGCTAGGTTATCCTACAGATTTGGACTTGTGAATATCGCAACTGAGCTCGATACCACTCAGTAACACCTCGAATCGGACCTATGCAAGTTTGAGCAAAATTCCAAACCCGCATAGAAACGATTCAAAGGTGCCACCAGCACTTTTCGCGGGTGGAAAGCGAAGTAATAACATTACACAACAGTCCTCGATGGGACCTACAGAGATATATATAACTTGACTCGAAGAGTCAAGAATACGATATAATATACAAAGATCCAAATCACCTTGAAACCGATAAGCGTCCAGCTACGGACAAGAAGCAAATGGGGCTAAGAGCCCTCAAGAATAACCAATGGCGTCCATAACCCTGCCAGCCAAGCGGAAGGGTAACCACCCTAACGGCGTCGTTCTCAAAACCTGCTTAAACAAAAGGGTGCCGACAAAGGGCAAAGGAAAAAGAAGGAGCGTCGATCGAGGCCAGTACACGGCGAGGCTAGAATTCGGCGGTCCTCGCCTACATAGGTATGGTGGACTGAAGCGGCAGCGGCAGCATGCACTAAACAACCTATAGAGACTCGATACAACTGGCGGTTTTCAGAGAGGGGTAAGAATGAACTAACCGGAACCAACCTGAAGCTAACACCAAACAAACCCATCCTGGTGTTTCCCCCTCGAGACCAAACGAGGAAGTCAACCGAGGAACTCACACAGTTGGCAGTTTTATTTATTCAGTTATCCTTGCCGTAATTACTAGTCAGGTATAGATAATCATCCCGATAAAATAAGCAGTGGGCACTTTTAGTTAACCATTCCGTGATAGTTGCAACAATTACTAATCAGATACAGATGATAGGAGATAAACCCAAAACCCAGCAGTTGTTGGTACTTTTATTCAGCCATTTCGTTGTAGTTGCCATACTTACTAGTCAGGTACAATTGTCGCAAGCGACAGCCAAACAAGCAATTATGGGCAGTATTAATTAGCCATTCCATTATAGTGAAGCTGATTACTAGTCATTATAAGTCAAATTTATAGCAAATAAACTTTAGTTATGCTTGTCTATGATCGAGATACTGTGCTCCAAGTCGTCCATATCCGCGGACACGGCTTTCAGAAAGTTTTACCGGCGGGTGCACCAATAGCAACACACTCGATCAACCTCGGAAAAACCAAATCAAAACCCAACGAGGCTTTCACGATGAACAATCACAGGATTCAGAAATATTTCAGGCCACCCTTAAGTAGAATCCATAGCGAGTAAGCAAGCTCAACGGCCTCAAGGTTATGGGGACGGCTGTGAGCATTTGGGAACCCGAAAGTGTGGCTGGGCTTGTCGACACATGAATCGTTCCATGATCCTAAGCGATTACAGTGATTACTCGCACAATTTAAATCTGAAAGTAGCATGGCATAAGTGCAGGATCGTAAATAAAACCTCAAACTAGTTTGTGGCCCCAAGAAATAAGACTGAATCAAGCTCGCTCGGGGGTCCCATATACCTCCGGATGTGGATAGCGCATAAAAATCAAAGGTATCAAGTACTCGGGGTCTTACGGGACACAAGTGGGCGTTCGGAAACCAAATATTTTCTATCACCCACCGATGCCTCTGCTTATTTCAATTTTAGTTGTTAAACAGAAATTAAAGTGACGATAAGTAAAACTAGAATCATCTCCAACATCAACATGCGGCAATACATCAGCAACGGTGGCATATGACGACACACATCAGCACTTGAGCAAGCAACTACGACACGCCGGTCCAGCTATCTACCAAACAACAGGTAATAGGATGTGTCCAAGGCAATATAGGGCTGCAAGGGATTTCACGGGTACGGAAACTAGAGCATCGCAACACAGATAGCAATAGATCAACAGGAAGGAGTAAATTACTATAAAAGTAAGATAGGTAGAAAGGGGGAGATGCTCGCCTGAAAACGTTGTCGAAGGTTTAACCGAAGATCGGGGCGAAGCTCACATCAACTCAACGGCCTTATCCGCGAAGAAGCAAAACACTAGAAGAAACACCGGATGCAATATTTAATACTACGGCAAAAGATCGGCATGATGCATGTATGATGTATGGCATGGCAAAGGTGCAATGCAATTAGGTCATATTAAGCGGAACCGGGGTCCCGACAATTAATATATGGTTCAAGTTGTTTAAACCCCCGCATATTAAATGTTGTTTAGCATGGCAAACGATAGTACTGGTTCGCTACACAAGTTTAAATGAGGCCAATATGATACTAGATTTGCCCGCATATGGGCCCCATATTTAATTATTAGGTGAATCGGCATAAGGCCCCCAAACCACAGATATGCATGCAAGGATGGCAATTCAATATGCAACAAGTTGTTATTATGAAATTAGGGTTTCGGGAAGGGTTCACACTTTAGGGTTCGACGATCTCGGGGTTCCGGGGTTCGGGGTCGGTCTCAGGGTCCAAGGTCCGGACGGGGTCGTTCTCGAACTCCGGGGTTAGCGTCTCGGATCGGGGTAGTTCTTGTCGTCCGAGCGAGTCTTGGTTCGGTGTCGGGGCGTGTCGGATTCTTCCGGGCCGATGCCGTTCTTGTCGTCGCGAAGGTCTTGTCGGGTCCCACGGGGTCGGGTCGGACTTGTCGATACACCGTGGAGATCTGGTCGTCGGCGCACTCAGGGTTTCGGGAATCGGTCTTCGGATCGAGGGCTCGGAGATCTTGGCGCGGCTCCGGTTTCAGGGTGTCGAGGCTGGATCCTCGGGTCCGGGAAGAAGCACTTGGCGCATCCGGGTTGGAGAGCTTGCCGTTCCGTGTCGATCTTGGCGTCCTCTAAGGAAGATCATGTTGAGCCATCGGGTTTGGTTTGGTCTTCGGGGTCTTGGACGCCGGGATCGGTCTTCGCGGGCTTCGGCGAACTTGGCGTGACGGGGGTTCGTCAGGGTTCAGTGTTCCGTGTCGAAGGCCTTGGCGCCACATGTCGAGGTTGGCGGTGTCGGTGCCTGACTCAGATGAAGTACTTGGAGTTCCCCGGAAGATCCCGGTCCTCATAAGGCATGCGTGGCCGACGAAGGTCTTGTCGACGTGTCGGGGGCAGCGATCTGGCCATCGTACCGGTGACCTTGGTTACATGGACACGACACAAAGCAACACGGCAGCGCAACAAGAGGGGTCGAGTACACAGGCAATCTTCACGTTGCCAGACCATCGGTCTCTTCCAGACAAACGACCAAACACGTTGGCTTCCCTCGGTACAGACAAAAGAGGCCACGCTCTCTGTACCTAGGTGTTGGCCGATGGCGGAGGCGGCAGACGCCGGCGAGACGGGTTCCGTAGGCGAAGCGGGTAGTCGGAGTCGTCGGTGGGTGCGAGCAGGGTCGGCGGCGGGCGGACTCATGATGGCAACGCCAAGGCGCCATGGCGGCGGACAAGCGGCGGGCGGAGCCGTCTTGAAGCGCCGGCCCGGCAGCTGGCAGGGAGGAACGGCGGCGAGTCTGGAGCGGTGGCGGAGGGCGCGGAGGTCGAAGCGGCCTTGGCGGAGGGTGCAGGCGGGAGGCGGCGCGCCGGAGGCAAGGCGAGCAGCGTGGCAGGCGGAGGATGGCGCGGGACCTGGGGAAGCGGGCGGTGGAGGCGTGGGGTAGGCGCAGGCGGCGAGCCGGGACAGGCGGCTCCGTGAGCTGGGCGTGTGATCGTCGCCCGGACAGGCCTGCTCGGGAGGGCGGACGGCTTGGGAGGCCAGTCAGAGGCCTCTGCCGTGGCGGGCTCGAGGAGGCGGGGTCAGGGGCCTTGGCCGAGGGGCTGGCCGGGAGGTGAGGCGGGGCTCCGGGCGGGCGGAGCTCGGGAGGCTTGGTGAGGCGAGGATGGCGAGCTCGAGGCAGGAGGCAGCGGTCTTTGGGGTGGGCTGGGGCGGGCTGGTGGCGAAGAGGAGCACTGGCCGGGGGTGGTAGACCTTGTCGGGGAGAACGAGAGGATGGGAGGTTGCAGTGGACGCGGGCCAGGATGGCCAGGCCTGTGGGACCAGTGGGGGCGGGTGACACTGGGGAGGGATACAGAGGGCGGCCAGGTGGGCCCAGGCGCGTGGTTGGGTGTGGAGCGTGGGGCGCGCCCAGGTGGCGTGCGGGTGTAGTGTGCCTGAGAGGGAGAGAGAGGGAAGGGAGAGAGGGAGAGAGAGAGAGGGACATGTGGCGGTGTGTGAGTGGTTGAGGGAGAGGGAGGAAGTGAGGTGGCAGCAGCCTATTGGTTGGGGTGAGGTGGAGGGATGGGTTGGGTAGGAAGATGAGTAGGTTTAGGAATAAAGGGCGGACTGGTTGGACCGTTTATTATTTACTGGGGTGGTCGATCGGGTCAATCGGCCCGTTCGACTGCCCCTATTAAAATAATTTAAATTTTTATTTATTCTAATTGGGCCGTTTGCAACCCGATAGCAACAAACAAATTAACTCCGGAGACCCGGGTTTTTGCGTTTGGATAAAGATGGGGCGTTTGGAAATTCAAAACAGGTTTTCGAAATTAGTTTTTGACAAACAATACATGATGATGACGATGCAATGCACAAATTCAACGCGATTTTCTAGTAGTGGTTTTGCGGGATGCCACAAACTAGCTGTCATTTGTATATCTCAATCAATGTAATCCTTAGACCTGAGGTTGTTGCATAGTCCGAGTTGAGGATCACCGACTTAGGTTCTGTCAAACGCTGATCCGTAACTGGTCAGTTATAAAGGCAGAGTTCGGTTCGACTGAGAATCAAGCTGCGTGATGTGAATAACCAAGATGGGATTTTGCCCCTCCACTTGGAGAGATATTCTCTGGGCCCTCTCGTGAGATATGATTCGGAAAGCATGGCTATGCACGACTCGGTTAAGTGTTAACCGAGGCGATCGACTAAGAGTTAGTCGGGTGAATCACTTATCTCGGATCGAGAAGAGAGTCGGAGTATTTAGGGGATGACATATATTCGCCTATAGTCTGACAAGGTATATCGTGAGGAAAAAGGGACTCGGACGAAAGTCGCATTGGAAAGGCAAGTCGTCATGACTCTTTGGTGCTTGGGAGTCGGCACGTTCTGCTAGGAGCCGCTACCGACTGATCGATTGAGAGTCGGACTCCAATCGTGTCCAAGTAGCCATGAGCCTGCGGGGTCACACACTTAAGAGCGGGAGCAAGTTCGGATTGGATCTGAACCTGTAATCTGGTTGGGTTGGACCTAAACCGGATTAGGACTGAGTTAGGGAGTTGGACTCATGGTGACTAGTGTTATATAGGCTTTAGTGAATGGGTCGCGCGAGCAGAGCCCACATTCACTCCCTATATATAGTGGAGCACTGTAACCCAGAAGGGTTAAATCGTTGTTCGGTTAGGTCATTCCATGTGTTGGAAACCCTAGCTCCATAGCAGTCCTGCCGCCGTAACGAACCTAGCAGTTTGCCGCCGGTGCTCCTCCTTGTACGTGTGGATACCAGCAGAGGTGCTATACGATCAGCACCAGGACGATCGGATCGTGAGGACTACACTGCATCAACTGACACGCTACATCAGTAATCCGCAACTGCGCGTCTAGTGGTAAACCTCGTGGCCTTCTACCTCGGCTAGATCTTGGGATCACCACGTTAGAGGAAAATTTTTCTTTTATCTCCGCGTGTCCCAACAGACGGTGTCGGTCGAGGGGGCGCTGGACGTGTGGATCATCAGCGCGTGCCCTGGCGACGAGCAGGCCGAGGGCTGGTTGGAGAATAACGAGCCGACGCTCCTCGTCCCGTTCCGAGGCGACCGCATGGTGGCAGAGTCGATCAGGTGGGAGAGGAGGGCCGCGAGGGGGGCCGGGAAGTAGTCGGCGTTGGAGGAGCCGGAGGCAGCGGCGCACGACATGGCAGCGGCAGATCGGCGGTGGTGAGGGCGACGCGATCGGCGGCAGCGGCAGCGGGCGGCGGCGGTGTTGGCTAAGGTTTAGCGGAAGAGGTGGTCGTAACCAAGTATAATACCATGTAAAACAATAGGTTTGCAATGGGAACCAGCACAACCCTCTAGGGGTGATGATGGGGATATGCCTACCGGGGTATACCCAGCAGGACGTTTCCGACTAGCCCACGACCTGGCGAGTGGGCCTGCAAGACGGCCCCGGATCAAGGCCAGTGTGGATCCACCTTGCGACCGAATCAAGGCCCAAAGTAGATAGGCCCAGTCGGATTAGGTTAAATGAGTACCGAAGCCTTGACTGATTCGGTTGAGATATGTAAACCCTAGGGGGAGGTGAGTCTATATAAACCTCCCTACAGGGCGTGTAGAGGCACGTTCCATCATACACCCAAGCGACTCGCCGTCTAGCCGCCAAGCTCGCCCCATTGTACCACCATCATAATACAATCTAGCAGGAGTAGGTCTTTACCCTCCGGGGGCCAAACCTGGGTAAAACCCTGTGTCTCCGCCCACATCTCGCACCGCAGATGCCTGGCCACCCTTGCCCCTCGTTCTACTACTCGCTGCCGATTGCAGCATCTGCCGTGACCATTCCCACGACAGTGGCGCCCACCGTGGGGCCTGGCCGGTCTAGCCGGTGTTCTGCGGCGAGATCCAATCTGCCCATCAACGAGACGGTCGCCACCGGCCGCATGATAGCGATCGGCGAGATGCTCCAGATCTTGCCGAGCAGCTACGTCCTGGCGGCGCGACCCGTTACGCACAGCATGATCTTGCCGGTCGGCACGATCAGCCTCTTCATCGGCCTCACCGACGTCATTGCCTCGGAGGACTCGGCTCGCATACGCGAGTCACCGCCACGCGACCGGCTCTCCGAGAGCCAGGTCCGCACGATCCATCGCCTCGCCTCCGAGTACAACTCGGCCCACAACAACGTGGCCGAAAACTCCGCGGCCGCGGAAGACGCGGCCCTCAACGACGACGCCGACTCGGCGACCCCGGCGTCACTCGCCAGATCCATCACCGCGGCTTCACCCGCGGGCTCCATCACCCAGGTCTCCAACATGGGAGACTTCGAGGATCCCTCCATCCTTGGGATCTTTGACTTTGACTACGGGTCGGAAAACTCCGCTGATCTCCGCGACGGGACCGGTCGCCACGCCGCGACCTACATGGCGACTGGCACCGATCCGCCGAAGGATCCCTTCTCCACCCCGATCCCTCCTAACGCCATGGCAACGGAGGTCGAGGAACTCCGCCTGAATCTGGCGGAGGCAGTCCGCAAAGAACAAGCCGAGCGCGAATTTTTTTGCCTCGAGCAGGTGACGGCACAGGAGCTGTCACGTTACCACCAGCAGCGAATCAGGTCGCACCTGAACCCCACCGTCCAGGGGCGCGCCCTGAAATTTGACGACGAGAACGACCCGACCCTCGTGGCCGAGCGCGCAATCTGCGAGAACGCGCCACCAGGAGGAAGCGCCCGGCCCCCACCAGGGTCGACGGCGATGGGCGCCCCACCTCCACCCAACCGCACACCCCCCAGGGATCAGCCGCGGATAGTGGTCTCCTCACGGGAGCAAGACGCGAATGGCCTACCACTGTTCTCCACCCCGATGGACAACCTCGTGGCGGGCCGAGCAGCGGCCGACAACATCACGGCCACTGGTGACGGCGCCCTACAGATCCAGTACGTCAGGGCCCTACTCGCAAAGGCGGTCGAGCAACAAAACGCAGACGCCGACTCGTAGGGTCGGTTGTACTCGCGTTCTTCGGGCAGCAGACAGTGGCGGCAAAAACCTTCAACTGCCCGCCACCAAAGCCACTGCAGCTCCAACATCGACCATGAGCGCACTCTCCCTGTGACCCGGGCCAGCGACCAACCGTCGCCGCCAACGGTCACCCATCGACGCCCACCCACATCATCAACAACCAAAGCTGGCGCGCGCCACGGCTGACGACTCGACACCTAACCAATCGCGCGGCGCGGCGATAAGTCGCTAAGCCGACTCGGGCCCAAGTGCTTCGGACCGATGATCCGAGGCGAAAAATACCCGACAAACTTCAAGGCGCCGAAGGAAATAGAGAAGTACGACCCTTCGTACGACCCTTCCGTGTGGCTGGATACATACCTCTTGGCGATGGGGATCGCTGGCCACACTGACCCTGCTAGCCGCCCGTTACCTCCCCTTGATGATGGAGGGGATGTGCAGGCAGTGGATCAACACCCTCCCCCAGGATAGCATCGACTCACGGGAGATGTCTGACGCCGTCGGCGCACTTCGAGTGCTCCTACACCCGCGCCACCACCATCGAGGACCTGGAGCGATGCGTCCAAGGACCCTACGAGTCGACCCGCAACTGGGTCCAGCGGTGGCAAGAACTATGGTACAACGCGGTTGGCATCCACCCGGACACCGCGATCCATTGCTTCAAGACCTCGTGCCGCTACGAGCCCTTGGTCGCCAAGATCAAGCGACATTCTCGCACGCTCGACAACATACCGGACCTCCTCGAGATCGCCAAACGGTACACGGAGGAAGATCCAAACCAGGAAACCAACAACGAGTCGGGAGGCCAATGCCGCACGAGCGGCAACGACAACGGACGACGGTCCGACCTACGCTACAGCAACACTCGCCTCACTAGCAAGCGCCGCAGTGACGGGCGAGTCGACTTCGTCGCCAACGCCGGGCACGCGCAGGGCGAGCCCAAGAGCTTCCGCCGCGACGGAGGGCAACACCGCGATGGCGGCAACTACAAGGAGAAACCAAGGTTCGACCCCGCGGCCCTCCTTAACCAACCTTGTGCGTTTCACAGCATGGAAGGGAAGCCCGCCACGCACACGACCGTCGACTGCCACACTCTCAGGGAGATTAAGAAGGCACGACGAGCGCGGGAGGACCCCGACAACAACCCGCCAAACGGCGGAAAATTCGGCAATGTGGCCGACTCGCTCCATACCTTCACAGGCTTCAACACGAAGCGCGAGAAGAAGGTCATCGCTCGCGCCGTCGCCGTCAACGCGGTTGCCCAGGTGGACGTTCCCCAGTTCCTCAACTGGTCGGAGCAGCCTATCACCTAGAGCCGCCATGACCGCTCTCCACGCATCGACTACCCAGGCCGAGTCGCCCTGGTGGTCAAGCCTAAGGTGGGCGACTACTGGCTCCCCAAGACATTGGTGGACGGCGACAGCTCCATCAACATCCTGTACCTGGACACCTTCAGGCGACTGCGGCTCCCGTAGTCGATGGTCGAGACGACCTACACCATGTTCCACGGCATCGTCCCTGGTCGGAAGGCGTACCCGATCGGCAAGGTCACGCTGCCAGTCACCTTCGGCACACCAGCAACCTTCCGCACCGAGCGGATCGTCTTCGAGCCGGTACCCTTCGACAGCCCCTACCATTGTGTCCTGGGGCGCCATGCGTTCACCAAGTTCATGGCAGCTCCCCACTACGCGAACAACGCGATGAAGCTCCCCGGGCCGTGCGGCGTCATCACCATCAACGGCGACCCCGACATGGCCGCCGAGTGCGAGGCCAAAGGAGCCGAACTCGCCGATGCCGTCATCGCGGCAGAGGCCAACCACGCCGACGAGCTCGCCAAGTACGCGAGCGGGGTCAACAACGACGACCCCACCATACTCAAGAAGACCAACTCGGAGGGTGCAAACACCTTAGCCTTCGAGGCAACGACGCACACCCGCACCGTCGAGCTGGTCCCAGGCGACTCTAGCCAGACGGTGACGATCGGGACGGGCATGAGCCCAGCCTAGGAAGGCGCGCTCATCGAGTTCCTCCGTGAGAACAGCGACATCTTCGCATGGAAGCCCTCTGACATGCCTGGTGTCCCTAGGTAACTCGCTGAGCACAAACTAAACGCCGACCCCAAAGTGTGACCCGTCAAGCAGTCGCTGCGGCCCTTCAATGAAGAGCGCCGCCGAGCTATCGCCGAGGAGGTGCAGCGTCTACTCGCTGCAGGCTTCATCCGGCCAATCAAATACTCCAAGTGGCTGGCAAACCCAGTCTTGGTCGAGAAGAAGAACGGGACCTAGAGAATGTGTATCGACTACACAAACTTAAACAGCGCCTGCCCGAAGGAGCAGTTCGTCCTCCCGCGGATCGACCAAATAATCGACTCCACCGTGGGCTCGGAGTCGCTGTGTTTCCTCGACGCCTACTCTGGGTACAACCAGATCAAAATGGCTGTTGAGGACGAAGAAAAGACGGTGTTCATCACGCCATTCGGAGCCTTCTGCTACACCGCCATGACCTTCGGCCTCAAGAACGCCGGGGCAACCTACCAGCGGTGAATGCAGGAGTGCCTTGCGAGCCAAATTGGCCGCAATATCCACATCTACATCGACGACGTGGTAGTGAAGTCCGCTCGCCAGGGCGATCTACTCGCCGACCTGGCGGAAACATTTGCCAACCTGCGGAAATACAAGATAAAGCTCAACCCAGGCAAGTGCACCTTCGATGTACCAGCAGGTACGTCGTCTCCAAGCGCGGGATCGAGGCGAACCCCACAAAGATCAACACGATCGCTCGACTCGGCAAACCCGAGTGCCTGTGCGATGTCCAGAAGCTGGCCGGGCGAGTAGCAGCTCTCAGTCGCTTCATCCCCCGCCTGGGCGAAAAGGCGATGCCCCTATACCGCCTGATGCGCAAGAACCTCACCTTCTAGTGGGACAAGGAGGCGGACGACGCGCTCCGCGACCTCAAGAAGGTGCTACTTGCAGCACCGCTACTCGCCGTCCCCGACGACAAAGAACCCATGCTGGTCTATGTCGCGGCTTCCGAGCGCGTCGTCAGCGCCGTCATGGTCGTCGAGCGGCCAGAGGAAGGCAAGGAGCGCCCGGTACAGCGACCGGTGTACTACATCAGCGAGGTCCTCACCGAGTCGCGCCAGCGGTACCCGCAATACCAGAAACTGGTATACGCAGTCTTCAGAGCGCAGCGGCGACTGCCGCACTACTTCCAGGAGCATCCGATCACGGTCGTCTCCTCAGCACCGTTGCAGGACATCATCTGCAACCGCGAGGCGACTGGGCGAGTCGCCAAGTGGGCCGTCTAAATCGGCATCCACAACATCAAGTATGAGCCGCGAAAAGCGATCAAGTCACAGGCTCTCGTGGACTTCATCACCGACTGGGAAGAGGCCCAGCAGCCGGAAAAGCTGCCGTACCTCCACTACTGGAGCCTGCACTTCGACGACTCCAAAAACACGGACGGCACAAGAGCAGGGATCGTGTTGACTTCACCGAAGGGCGACAAGCTCCGCTACGTCCTCTGCCTCGACTTCACCCCCTCCACCAACAACATGGCCGAGTACGAGGCACTACTCCACGGCATGCGAGCTGCCAAGGAAATGAACGTCAACCGCCTACGCTGCTACGGAGACTCCGACCTCGTCGCCGGTCAAGTCGCTGGCACCTGCGATGCCGTCTCCCCTACCATGGCGGCATACCGCCAAGCAGTGGACAAGTTGGGCGGACACTTCGCAGGCTACTCCGTCGAATGGATCGACCAGCGGAAGAATGAGGAGGCCGACGCACTCTCTCGCATCGGGTCGGCTCGACTCGCACCACCCGCCGGCGTCTTCCTCGACACGATCACTAGGTCGTCCGTCTCTACCCCAAGAGAGATCGACATCGGAGTCCCGTTGCAGCCAGAGGCAGCCCTGGTCGCACTCATCGCCGAGCCAGACGACTGGACCAAGCCGTATATCAACTACCTGGAGGCTGGCACCTTGCCCGCAGAAAAGACAGACGCCCGGATGACTGCACGGCGATGCAAATCCTTCACCATCATCGACGGCGAGCTGCACAAGCGCAGCGTGACCGGCGTGTTCCAACGCTGCGTCCAACCCGCCGAAGGACGCAAGATCCTCCACGACATCCACTCCGGCAACTGCGGCCACCACGCCGGCGCCCGCTCTCTAGTCGCCAAGGCTATGCGGCACGGCTTCTACTGGCCCACCGCACACGCCGATGCCGTTGACATTGTCCAGCGGTGCGCCAGGTGCCAGAAGTACGCCAACCAGACACACGTGCCGAGCTCAGCGCTCAAGACAATCCCCATCACCTGGCCATTCGTCGTATGGGGTATGGACATGGTAGGACCCTTCAAAAAGGCCCCCTCCGGCTTCACCCACCTCCTGGTCGCGGTCGACAAATTCACAAAGTGGGTGGAGGCCAAGCTAGTCCGGAAATGCGACGGGAAGACCGCCACCAAATTCCTACGCGAGCTCATATATCGCTATGGGTTCCCAAACAGCATCATCACGGACAACGGCACCAACTTTGCCAAAGGAGCCATGGCCGAGTTCTGCGAGGAACACCACATCCGGCTCGACCTCGCGTCAGTCGCCCACCCGGAGTCCAACGGCCAGGCGGAACAGGCCAACCAGAGCATCCTCCACGGCCTGAAGCCGCGGCTCCAAGTACCACTCGAGCGCACCGCCGGGTGCTGGGTCGAGGAGCTACCCTCCGTCATCTGGGGCATCCGTACCTCGGTCAACAGGTCGACAGGGTTCACCCCTTCTTCATGGTGTACGGCGCCGAGGCAGTCATGGGCACCGACCTCGAGCACGACTCGCCAAGGGTCGTCCACTACACGAAGGCTGCGAACGAACTTGCACGGCCGGATGGAGTCGATCAACTCGACGAGGCACGCGACCTAGCTCGCTCATGCACCGCTATCTACCAGCAAGGACTCCGCCGCTACCACAGTCGGCGGGTGAAAACTCGCACCTTCCAAGAAGGCGACCTGGTGTTGCGCCTCATCCAGGACAAGAAAGGCATGCACAAGCTTTCCGCCCCCCCTCCCCCTTGGGAGGGACCATTCGCCATCGGGCGAGTACTCGGCAACAACGCCTACTACCTCATCGACATCCGCGGGGACGGCAAACTCGACGTCAAGCGACCATGGAATGTAAACCTCCTACGGAAGTTCTACTCCTAGAACCCCACATATGTATCCTCCAGTCGCTATGAAATAAAAATAATTGGTTACCGCAAATTGCGTCTACTCCCCGTGTCTTGTGCCACTCGCACTTGTAATAACAGCGTCAAGCTAACTGCAGAAGTCAACCTCTGGTACAGCGATCGGCATGGCCAAGTAGTACGCTACAAGGGCACTGGATTACCCCAGGTCTTGTAACGTCCACGAAAAACGCCTACCCGGAGCCCCATTGGAGTCACCTAGCTCGACTGGCTCAATGAGCCAAGACAACTGCCTTCGCTTCTCACAGCGACCATGATCCTCCGCGTCCTCGACACAGCGACTCGAACGGCCAAGTACCACGCTCGGGGACTGACGACCAGTTCAGCACGAGCGGCTAGGGAAAACGCCAAGTATGAGAGCATGCCTAGGACTCGCCATGCGACTGACCCGAAGGGCCAAGCAGGAGTGATGCGCTCACCCTAATGCGGCAAGTCCTCACCCACCCTCGAGTCGCGCCTAGAACAACCAAGTACCACGCTCGGGGACTCGGCTACCCGACCTCGTTCGCGCAAGGGAAAACGGTGAAGTACAGAGCACTCATGGGAGTCGCCTTGCGACTGGCTTTCCGAGTTCAGGCGAGTCGACCTCAATAAAAAACATTCAAAACCGCAAACACATAACAAACGAGGTAAACCCCATAAAAAAGGGCGGACGCGCTCGGGGACTCGTTCAATCCTCAATCAGAAACACACGACAATTCATAAAACAACACGATATCTCATTATAAGCATGTCGCAATTGTCACAAAATACAAAGTATGCCCAACGGCAGAACTGCTACTAACGCCCCAGGGCACGGTATTTTACTCCGCAGGCTTCGACGACGACTCGCCACCACCCTTGCGATTGCGAATGAAGGGAGTGTACGGGTTTGACGGGTATGTCGTCAGCTCACCCGCCATCGCCGCACGAAAGGGTTGCTCGACCTTGAAGTCCCGGTGCGGCGGCTTGGGTTCGTTGGGTGCGACGACCGTCTCCTGATAAGGAAGGAGGTCGCCCATCGCCCAGACGCGCTCGGAGTATACCGCGGCGCGGTCAGTCAACTTCAGCACCTCGGAGATCTCCACCGAGCCAGTCGACGACGGGTAGCCACTCGTCACGTCGTCCAGGTCGAAGTCCTCCAGGAAGTGAGCGAGCCCAAGGCTAAGCGCCGTCGCCGCTCCGCGTCGGAACGCCGATCGCGTCATGAACTCGACGACCGACGGCGCCTTCTCCAAGTATCACCACACCTCGACGAGGTCGCTGGGAATCACTTCCGTGGGCGACATCTCCTGAAGATACGCCCGTATACATGTCGCCGACAACGTGGCAGAGTTGACCAGCGTGGCTACACATTCTCGCGCGTCGAACGATTTCGCCTCTTCCGCGCTATCAATGATCCGACCTGCGGATAGAAGGTGACAGTGAATACACCAAAAATTACACAATGCATATGTTACAGGCAGAGGCAGGCACACTCACCAATCAAAGGGCGGGAGAGCTCCGTGATGAAGTTTTGAAGAGCGGAGTAATCATCTTGAAACCCAGCAACAAGGGCATCGGAAACCTTACGCTCCTCAACGGCGGCCGTAACAGCAGCATTGGCTCGCCCATCCGCCGAAGTCGCTTCCTCCTTCGCTTCCTTCAGCTCACGCTCAAGGTCAGCGATCCGCTTTTTCGCCAAACTCAACGCCGATTGAGCCGTCGTTAGCTCACTCGCCGGGACAAGGTCCTGGCGAACCTCTTCCGCCTTCGCAGCAATCGCTTGGAGTCCCTTGTTCGCCTCTTGAACGGTGACAAGTTCCTTCTCCGCGCGACACTTCGCAGCCAGCCGGTCGGCTGATTCACGCTGCAAACCCTGTGCAAAAGTGAAACAGTTAGCAAAAACAAAATCGTAAAGTGCCCACCCGCTGAAATTCAGCGACTAGACACTCGGGGACTGGCGATCAAAAACCTAAGTGCCTACCCACTGAAATTCAGCGACTAGACACTCGGGGACTGGCGACCAAAAATACTGAGCGCCCACCCGCTGAAACTCAGCGAATGCGCACTCGGGGATTGGGCGCAGGAAATAAAAGTACAACACTAAAAGAATGTGACCACTGCAATTCAGTGGCCCGATCCTCGGGGACTGGACATACCTGGATGGCCGCGCCCAGCATGCCATGAAGTTGTAGTGCGTCCACGGAGGTGAGAAGAGCCGGAGTATGCCCGCGACGTTGCTCGACCTCCGTCTCGGCGACCCCAGGTGCGCGGCTCGATGGCGTGGTACCACTCACCGTGGCCGCTCTGGCCATGAAGCACGGGAAGGTCGCGATGGACGCGCCGGCACCAAAAGAGGCCGGATCGGTCACCCCTGGCGAGGGAGAACCCTCCTTGATTGCCGAGGCTCCCACCGCCGTAGGATCACTCGGGGCCACCATCGTGTCGTTAGACACCGTGACAACCTCGTCCCTCTTGGCCTTCTTGGCACTGCACGTAGAAACGTCGACCTTCCTCTTCCGAGAGGGGTCCTCCTCGGCGACGACTGGCGGCACCTTGGCCACGGACGGATGGCCTATCTTTTTAACCCCAGTCCTGCAAATCGAGAATATGAGCAAAGTCGTTCGACTACAAGGAAAGATAAAGCAGGTGAATAAAACTCACTTGGCGACTGGAATGAACCGTAGCCCGTGCGGATGCCGGCTGGCTTCTCCAGTTCGGGGCCCAGTCGTCGACTGAGGCCCATCTACAGGACATCGTGCGCCCAAGACACGGACGGCTTCTTCGTCGTAGAGGCCGCGACAGGAGCTTCCGAAACGTTTTCGGCGGGAGCTTCCCTTGGTGGCGAAGCTGCCGCGACCGGAGCTGCCCCCACCCAGAGACTGGGGCGAATGGCGGAGGCATCGAGGCCAGAGGCACCTCGCTCAGGACGGCGGTGATATCTGACGCCGCCATCGTCTGTGGCGCTTCACCCCTGGCCAGACTGGTGGCGTTGGAGCTGCTTGGTGAATGAGGCGGAGATGCCTGTCTCGCTGGCTTCGTCTTCCTCTTCGGAGGGGCCTTCACCTCCTTCTTCTTATTCTTCGATGGAGTGGCATCGCTACGCGAGGTGTGCTCGGGGAGCTCGTCGTCGTTATCGTCATGACGCTCGAGGCTTTTGC
This sequence comes from Avena longiglumis, assembly GCA_030063025.1. Classification (NCBI taxonomy): domain Eukaryota; kingdom Viridiplantae; phylum Streptophyta; class Magnoliopsida; order Poales; family Poaceae; genus Avena; species Avena longiglumis. The sequence goes on along the minus strand of CP125975.1, from coordinate 128,113,709 downwards.
TCGCTTCGAGCTCACGCTGCCGCTGTCCGCGAGTTTTCCGGACCAGCGGGGCGACCTCTTCCTCGGATTCGTCGCTGCTCCTGTCACTCTCGACGCCGCCCCTTGCTGGAGGCGATTCGCCGCCCTCCTGGATGGACGAGCTAGAATTCTCGTCGTCCGCGGGCAGGAGCCACCCTTCCACCACTTGAAATAACTGCAATAGGCATAAGAAAATATCAGTATAACCGCGACAGCATTAACTGCGAATGATAGAAAGATGACTCACCGTCGGGGCTGGATGCTTCGCGGTGTAGGGGGAGACCCCAGCCTTCGCGTCGAGGTACGCCGCCTGGGTGATTTTCTTCAACGCCAGGAGGTAATCCTCGAGTTGCCACTCGGCGAGGCAGGATTTCATCGAGTCCTCCCGGCCCGTGTACTCGTACATGTAGTGGTCACGGCGGGCCAGGGGGACGAGTCGCCGCCCGAGGCAGCAGTTATACAAGTTGATGGGCTGGAGACCTTTCTTCTTCAGGTCGCGGATGGTCTGAAGCATTTCATCCACAACCATCCGCCGGTCTATTGGAAGCTTGCCGACTTGGAGTCGGCGCGGTTCAGGCCGGTCGGCGGAGTATCTTGGGATCGCCACCTCGCCGTCTGGAGTCGCCTCGGTTACGTAAAATCAAGACTTCTTCCATTCACTCGCCGCCTTGGCAGGTAGCATCAGATCAAAAAAGGAAGCCTTCGACTTCAATTGAAACGTCAGGCCGCTCGCAGCAAGCATTGGGCCGCCCGCTTCTTCGCGACTGATCCTCCCATGGAACAGATCTTGCCACAGGGGGAAGTAGGGCCTGCAGCCCAGGTAGCACTCGCAGAACGCCACGAAAATGGCGAGCTGCTCGATGCTGTGCGGGCCCAGGTCCGACGGCTGGATCCCGTAGAAGGCGCAGAAGCGCCGGAAGAAAAGAGATGTTGGGAATCCCAGCTCCCGCTCTAGGTGGCTGGTGAAGAAGACGAACTCTCCTTCGCGCGGGTCCGGAGTCACCTCTCCGGCCGCAGGGATGCGCCACCTGCCGGCGCGCAGGATCCCGGCCTCTTCGAAGGACGCCAGTTGCGCTCTCGTGCACTTGGACCTGCCCCATGGTTCGGTGGAGGGAGCCATTGGCGACAAGGTTCGTGGAGGTCGGAGGATTTTGGATCGGTCGGATCGAGATGCAGAGGAAAAACGAGGTGCGCGCAATCGGAGGAGATGACGAGGGGGTGGTTTTCCGATCGCCTACCATTTCCTTTATATAGCGGTTGTTACCCGCCAAATCAGGAAGCCGTTACTACGTGGTGATTATGCCAAAAGTTACCGTTGGGTTACCCCAACGGCTAGTTTGACTGCGTTGGACGGTCCAACTTCAGCCACTCGGCTCGCCGACCCGATCGCTACAACAGTGACTAAATATTTTGCCGACCCGTTCGCCAAAGCTGCGACCAGAATGACTAGTTTCCTCCTTTATTCAGGAGCCCGCCGCCGATTCGACTGGATGTCCGCAGTGAAGCCGTATGCTCCGACTGCCAGCAACCACCTGCGCCCAATCGACGACGGTCTCGGGGACTACTGATGGGGATATGCCTACCGGGGTATACCCAGCAGGACTTTTCCGACTGGCCCACGACCTGGCGAGTGGGCCTGCAAGACGGCGACTGGATCAAGGCCCGGTGTGGATCCACGCGACTCGAAGCTGAAGGCCCAGGCGAGTAGATAGGCCCAGTCGAATTAGGTTAAACGAGTACCGAAGCCTTGACTGATTGAGATATGTAAACCCTAGGGGGAGGTGAGTCTATATAAACCTCCCTACAGGGCGTGTAGAGGCATGTTCCATCATACACCCAAGCGACTCGCCGCCTAGCCGCCGAGCTCGCCCCATTGTACCACCATCATAATACAATCTAGCAGGAGTAGGTCTTTACCCTCCCGGGGGCCGAACCTGGGTAAAACCCTGTGTCTCCGCCCTCATCTCGCACCGCAGATGGCTGGTCGCCCTTGCCCCTCGTTCTACTACTCGCTGCCGATTGCAGCATCTGCCGTGACCATTCCCACTACATGTGGCCTATCTCATATATATAAAGGATTTTTTACAATGGTACAATACACATACATATATACAGAAGTTATACATAGTCTAACAAGAACCGGACCAAAACAATCGCACAAACAAGGAAATACCGTCGCTCACACGACCCTAGGTCACCGCAACAAACACATACCTCCTGCTTTCAGGTCATCGCCTAGACATAACTGAGACACCTCTCCGATCAATAATCATTAGAGGGATCTGGATGTCCTTAATGTCTCTCACATATTCAAAAAATATTTTTGTTGGTTTGATCCATGATGTCCAAGATTGAAAAAAAATCATGTATTCTATTACCTATGTCTCGCGATATTTTACTTGCCCGAGATTTGATCGTTGGTACTCCATGATCAATACCTTGATCACTATACCTAGTTCAATATCATTACTGGCAGGTACTCTTTACTCATATCTTAATACAACATCGCATGTGAACAAACTCATTAGCCATGTGCCTGCAAGCGATAAAGGATATGTGTTATCGAGTGGCCCCAAATTATATCTCCTCCTCACATGGAGGGATAAATCACAGTTTTGATTCATGCAACTCAACAAGTATTTTCTGAAGTACTTGAAAGACCCCTTTATAGTCATCCTATTCTGGTGCGACGGTTGATGCCCCCGAGGAATTTTTCTTGCACAAGTGAATAATATAATCCCATGGTCTCTATGGATTAGGATACTTGACATATATCATCTTTGGCAATTTAATTTGTGACACAATCTAATTGCTTTTCTTAGTTGGGTTTGTCCATCATGTCATTCTCCTAATGGCATGACATCTCCATGGTTAGGAAATTATAACCATAATTAATCAACAAGCTAGTCAAGGAGATGCTTACTAGGGCCACCGTATTGTTTATGGAACCACACATGCATGTATAATATTTATGGTTAATACAATTATATTATGGAGTATAAACATTTATGATGAACATGAAATATGATAATATCAATATTATTTCCTATAGGCCATGACTCCAACAGGTTTTCCACCGGTAATGCTCGGCATCCTTAGCATGCCCGACCTCGATCGGTTTGGGAATGTTCTTCACCTAAGATGGCCTTGGTTTGAGCAGAAAAAACCCCGTCAGCAGGCCTTGGGTTGGGTCTATACTCCCATGTGATAAAGCGGGCATGGCGATGTTGCGTGCCTCCACCAAGATTTCCAATAGTGATAGAAAAATGCTTCGTTTTGGCAAGACAACTAGACTAGAAATGGGCGCCTGCGTGACACTGCCCCTAAGCTCTCCAAGATCGCATTCAGAAAGAACCATCAAGTATACAAGGAGTTGGATAATGAACACTTCATCACCTCAGTATCATGTTTAAATGTTGTTGTGCGGCTACATGACTTCATCATTGTGTCCTCTATCGTGGCTAACAATATGCTTGACACATAGTGGCCTAGCTCACTAACATGGCTTTGGGATGATGGGATCTACACTACTAGCTTAGACTACAGGGCCCATTTTCCGTCCTCTTCCACAAAGTTTGACACTCGAAAGATCTGACGGGTTTTCGCTGAACCCAAATGCATCATGTTCTCTTTGTTGGTTCTCCAAGGCAAGATACTCACGGCTGCAGATTGGCCGTGAGGGTCTAGCCCCATATCTCGTCCTGCCAGCTTTGTCTTCCCCAGAAAATAGTACACACCGTTGCAAGAATTTTCCCTTCACCCCTCAAGTGGAGGATGGTTCATGATTGTTCACTAAACATGAGCCCTTCCCTCACGTCTGCTCACCATTCATCGCTCAATGTAGTATGCCATGTTGGTGGGGGTAGACAAGAAAACCAGGAGGGTACATAGTGTTTGGCTTCTCTACGTACTCTTAGGGCGCGTTACGACAACGCTCAAATCGAGCGTTTCCGTGGAGCCATGCCCTTGAGCTGCAAAAGGGGGCAACGACGTGCACGTGCCATTCGTGGACACACATGCGGAAAATGAAAGTTTTCCATCCCTGCTTCGCGCCAAGAGGAACCTCACCTGCTCGGATGTCTCACCTCTACGGATTGGCCCTCCCCAAAATCCCCCTCCTCTCGACGCCACGAGTGGCGACGGCGGCAATGGTGGCGTAGATCTATCATACCCGGTGGTTCTTCCTACTCTGGCAGGTGAGCGACGGTCAAGGGCATCACGACGCATCTCCCTACTTCTTTCTGGTTGCCTCATCTCCCTCCTTCTATCCCCTACTATTTCGATTAGGGCTGAAGTACCGATTTACTATAGATCCGCCTTATTAGGTTCATAGGATGGTGTTTATCCATTAGGCAGCTGCGCTTATAGTTATGATTTAGGACTGGATCATGTTGTTGCACAAGAGATTCGGTAGGCGGGTTGCATTTCCTGGACTAACCTATGGTCCTATATTAATGATAGATCAAGAAAGGATGGCCAATCTGAACTGCATCTACAACTTCAACGATGTAGAGTCTCTAAGCATGCTCCGGATGAAAAGAGCCCATTCTTTGCACTTTTCATAAGGTTAAGGATAGGTGGACTTATGGTAGACAACATCCACACCTCAGTCCAACAACAAGTTGCCATGTTCCTTCATGTGGTTGGCCGTAACCAAAGATTCAGGGTCATCGACAGCACTTCCATAAGAAGCATGGAGAGAATATCATGATATTTCAACCGAGTGTTGTATGCGTGAGCCGAGAGGACATGATCAAGTAATCTACAGGCCAAACACCAGAAAATATATGCAATAGCTTCAAGTGGATGCCCTAATTCAAGGTGAGCATGTGTTCCCCTATTTTTATCATTGCGTCCTTCGATTGAGTCCCATGTGTCCCTCTTTTCTCATTTCATCCTTGTTCTCCTGTAACAGGATTGTATCAGTGCAATCAATGGTACTCATGTTACTGCTAGAGTTCCAAGATCAGAATTTATAGCTTACGGGGGAAGAAAGCACTACACCAGCCAAAATATACTACTTATTGTTGATATCGACATGATGTTCACATATGTGCTAGCTGGTTGGGAATGATCAACCCATGATGCAACCATCCTTGTTGATGGCATGTCCAGGCCTAATGGGATCAATATCCCCGAAGTCAAGATCTATCTAGGAGATGCTAGATATGGTTGTCACGCTGGGATTCTTCCATCCTTCAGGTCAACAAGGTACCATCTCAAAGAGTTCACTAGAAGTAACAGACCATAGAATGCCAAGTGAAGGATTGCACAAATACAGATTGTATTGATATTTAGTGATTACATCGAGAGCCCTTAGGTTGTTTATATAGTACTGGAAAACTTGTGGGGCAACAAGCCTAATAGAGAGATAATTGGATTACAGTTTTAAACCCCCAAATATGTCTAGCTATAATATACTCTAACACCCCCCCTCCCGTCCCCGCAGTCGGATCGTTAGTGACGCAAACTGCCGAAGCGCCACAGACGGTATGACTAGAGCATAATCCAAGGCGCGAACTGGAGAGGGATCCGGTGGATGCCGATATCGATGTAGCCGGGAGTGGGTGTTGTAATCGTGTCCGTTGGTGATGTCGTTGTCGTTTATCAAATCGATAAGGTTGATGTTGTGGTGATGTTATGGTCGATGTCGTCATTGATCATGGGAAGTCAACATAGAAATTGACGTAGACATAGATGGAGTTAGAGTAGTCGAGGTAGGCGGCACGCCTTGCCTAACTTGACAAACTCGAGAACATGTTGAGGACGAAGACATGTGTTGATGTTGCCAATACCATACATACGAAGATAGTAACCATCATAAACCATGCGAACTAGAGTCGATAGGAGAAACAGGGAAATTGTCCATGAACAGTCGGTGCGTAGAAGTTGTCTGCCGATGAGTCTGAGTAGACGAAGTAGTTGTAAGAAGAAAATTCATTTAGTTAAAAATAAAAATTAGACTGCAACTCTGGTGGCGAGGTCGTGATGGACGAAGGCGATGAAGTAGTTGATAATGACGATTGAATTGTAGCAGTAGTTGGTTTCGGGGATAAGACCCGTATTTTGCGCTTGTAGGAGCGTGTCTTCACTAGTGGAGGAGAAGAAGATTTTGTTGGCGTTGATGTTGACCATGATCGGTGGTGGCAGTGATGATGTTGCGATGTTGGCAAAGATGGTTATCGATGATGATGCCCACATACGATGCAGGTGCAACACTTTGTTGACAGCAAGGCGCATACTCGGATACGTGCATGCCGGTCGATGTTGGGGAAGACGAGCCGGCATGCTGACGATGTAAGGATAGAGCAGCTGACATGCAAAGAGCCTCCATACCACGATCATTAATGATGATTTGCTAGAGGTGAGTCGATGCAGAGGTTGAAGTAGAGGCGCGTGATGACGACATGCGGCTGCGGACGATGCAATCCAATCTATGATCGGCAAAAGGATAAATAATGTCGGTCAAGCGTCCAGTGAGAAAAAATTTACGAAGCAAGATCTAATATATTATTTGCGTGGCCGCTAAAATGGATCGTATGGGCACCTAGAGGGGGGGGTGAATAGGTGCTACCCAATTTTTAGTTCTTTTTCAATTTTAGGCTTGACACAAAGTAAATTCTCTAGATACGTAGCTACGACAATTTCCCTATATGCAAACATAGCTACTAAGCACGTAAAGAGAGGAGCGAGGGAACCGTAGTGGAGCACGCGAAGACACAGGGAATTGTTTTACCGCAGTTCCTTCCTTGTTAAGGGAAGTACATCTGCGTTGGAGGGGTGGACGGTTCTAAGACCACCATGCCACAATAGGCCTCACCCTATTCTCTGATAGATCTCGCCACGACAAGCCTGATCCACCTTCTCCACTATTGGTACCCTTCGAGGCGGGAATCGGTGCCTTTACAACTCCACCGGGGCACACACCCACAACTGAATTGGGGGCTCCCAAGATCACAATAAGCTGTCACAAGAACAAGGTTTATCAATATAAACAAAAAAAGTATCTAGGTATTTGCAAGAAAAATATTAGATCGGTGATTCTCCAAATGAATGGAGAGGAGATGAAGCGCTTGATTGTAGTTGTTGAAGATCGAGTCCTCCTCCTTCGATTCCCCAAGGGACGGGGCCTTTGGGTGGATCTAGGTGGAGCTCTCTTGGATGAAGGTTGCAGATCAGATCTTGACTTTTTCGAATGAACCAAGAGATCTGGCCATTGAACAAGTTTGGAGGCGGATTATCCGCCCCCCACTAGGGGCGGACTATCTGCCCCCGGGGAAAACTCCGCCCCCAGGGCGGATACTCCGGGGTGAAAATCCGCCCCCTCTCTGGGGATGGCGCCTGGAAGAATTTGATGAAGATCTTGGGGGGTGGATTATCCGGCCCCCTCCAGGGGCGGATTATCCGGACGAAACTATGCCCCCCCTCTAGGGCTTGCACCTTGGCAAACTTCAACCTGAGCATGAGGGGCGGATTATCCAGCCCCCTTGAAGGGAGGATTATCTGCGGGGCCAGATAATCCGGCCGAAACACCTCCCCTCTTCTGGGGCTTGCGCCTACCTGGAAAAAGGGTGGGGCAGATTATCCGCCCCCCAAAGGCAGATTCCTTTTCCTTTTTCCTTAGAGAGAACAGCAACACTTCAACACACATTAAATAATCCTTGCTATTGTTATCTAACACACAAAACACTAGGGATTATGAAACGTTCTTTCAATCTCCCCCTTTTTGGTGTTAGATGACAATACTAGGATTTGCAATGAAACCTACTAACGACACCTTAAAAAAATGAAAGAGGCTCCCCCTAGATGTGTGCATATTTACAATTTTCATTTGAATACAAATACACACACTAGAGAGAACGCAACTTTAATAGCAAAGATAATTGAAACAAGGTGGGTTAGGAAACAAGGTCATACCACCGGGATGTGATTATAGCCAAAGAAAATAATGAGATTGTCAGGCTCCAAGCACATCCCACAATATTGATGCATACATAGATAAATCCCATGATTCCATATGCCATAAAATAGACTCCATAGATAAATCCAGAATTCCATGAGAGTAGATCCACAATATAAATCCGGAATTCCAAAAGACCAAAAAGAGTAAAGCACGACATAGTATTACATAAACCAAGCACAAATAACAAATAAGTTCAGGCTAAAAGGGGAACAAGAAAGCAAATAAACGACTGGAAGACAAGTGTTTGCGCCCGACCGTTGCAAATCCACGAGACCTAATAGAACTACTTCTCCCCCTTTGGCATCGAAACGCCAAAAAGGAATAAGAGCGATGCTAACGCCAAAAAGGAAGAAATATGCAAGAAAATCCAAAGAGAGCCATTACAAACCAACTCTTCTCAAGGAAGAGGGCGGTGGCCGAAGCCACCATGTTGGAGCGCATGGCATGACACCGCGAAGGTGTATCTTGAGTTCAAAACCAATGCTCATTAATAACCCACATATCACTAAATGATATTAAGGGAAATGATTTTTCTTGCTTTCGGCATTATGGGGGGAGGGTTATCCCAATCAATTAGGACCACACTCCCCCTATGTCTATGCCCGCATCTAAACCAAATACATGAAAAGAGTAAGTGAGTGTGCAAGGGTAGTCAAGCCAAGCTCCTTGAATCTATGATATTTAGCTCATTCCTCAAAGAACAGAATCTTGCTTCATCAAGAGGCTTCGTGGAAATATCAGCAAGTTGGTTCTTCGTGCTCACAAAGGATAGGGAAATATCGCCACGAGCAACATGATCCCGAATGAAATGGTTGCGAATCTGAATATGTTTTGTTCTTGTATGCTGCACGGGATTGTAAGAAATTTTGATAGCACTTTCATTGTCACATAATAGAGGCACTTTTTCACAATTGACACCATATTCCTTTAAAGTTTTCCTCATCCATAATAACTATGTACAAGCACTTGCAGCATCACCATATTCAGCTTCGGCGATTGAGAGTGATATGTAATTCTATTTCTTTGAAGACCAACAAACTAGAGACCTGCCCAAGAATTGACATGCACCAGAAGTTGATTTTCGATCATCTTTTTCACCAGCCCAATCTGAATCAGTGTAACCACATAGAGAGAAACTTGAACCTTTGGGATACATGTAGGGGTTTGTAGCATGGAAAGCACAATTTTCTACCGCATGAACACACAATCAAGATCTAATCTATGATCAAGCCAAGATCTATCTACTAGATTGTAGCAAAGAGTCGATAGAATACTATCCCTCGAAGATCCAAAGCGGTTTACGAGAGCAGATTCTCGTGGATGATGTAGTCGTACATTTGCCGATCTCAAGATCGCGTAGAAGATCCTTCCGGCGCTGCGATCCGGCAGCGCTTCCGAAGTCGTTCACACATTCGGTACTCGATGAAGACCTTCCTCTCCCTTGTTCCAGCAGGCAGCACGACGGCGTGGTACCGGAAGGTTGTAGCACTCTCCTCGTGATTCCGGTAGCACGACGGTGTGGTACCGGAAGTAGAGGGGAGATCTCGCAGGGCTTCGCCTTAAGCCGGAGCGAGTATGGTGGACTATGAGAGAGGCCTTGGCGATCTAGGGTTTAGAGGCACCAAGGGAGGAAGCTTGGCCGGCGGCTGGGGCTTGGGGAGAGCCCCAACTCACCGAGTTGGAGGGGAAACCCTAGGCGGCGGCTGCACTTGGAGGTGGAGGCGCCAAAGCTAGGGTTTGAGGTGTGTGGAAGAGGGGCACCCCTGCCCCTTCTTTTATAGGTGGGAGGGAGGCACCTAGGAGGAGGGAGTCCTCCTCCAACTCCTCCTCCTTGGCCGGCGGGTGGAGGGAGTGGTACTTCCTCCCCAAGTAGGTTTCCTACTCTCCCTCCACCAAGAAAACTTGTCGTTTGACTTTTCAAATTGGCGTTTGACTTTTTAAACTAGGATTTGATTTATCCCTTTATTTTGCTCAGCGATGACACCTAGTACAGGAGTGTAACACCCTCAGAATCGTCCCTATGAAAGTTTTAGCGAAACCCGCCAAACCCGCATAGAAACGATTCAAAGGTGCCCACCAGGCACTTTCTTGCGGGTGGAAAACGAAGTAATATCATTAAACAATAGTCCACGATGGAACCCACAGAACATATATATACAACGGCGATTCAATGAGCCAAGAATACAGATATACAGTACAAAGATCCAAATCACCTTGAAAATGATACAGCGTCCGAGTACGGACAAGATGCAAATGGAGCTAAGATTCCTGAAGAATAACCAAAGGCGTCCATAACCCTGCCCAGGCCAAGCCGGAAGGGTAACCCTGCTAACGACGTCGATCTCGAAACCTGCTTACACAAAAGGGGTGCCGACAAAGGGCAAAGGAAAAAGAGAGCGGTCGATCGAGGCGATTACGGCGAGACTAGAATTGGCGGTCCTCGCCTACATAGGTATGGTGGATCGAGCGGCGTGACATGCACTAAACAACCTATAGAGACTCGAGATAACTGTCGGCTATCAGAGAGGGATAAGAAAGACCTATTCGGAACCATCCTGATACTACCACCAAACATACCCATCCTGGTATTTCCCCCTCGAGACCAAACGAGGAAGTCAACCGAGGAACTCACACAGTTGGCAGTTTTATTCATTCCGTTATAGTGGCGGCAATTACTAGTCAAATATAGATTGCATGAGTCATCCTGATATAATAAGCAGTGGCCAGTTTTAGTTAACCATTCCGTTGTAGTTGCAACACTTACTAGTCAGATACAATTAGCATGAGATATCCCAAACCCAGCAGTTGTTGGTACTTTTATTTAGCCATTCCGTGGTAGTGGAGCTGATTACTAGTCATATCGGATACAAGTCAAATTATAACAGTAAACTTTAGTTATAGTTGTCTATGATCGAGAACTGTGCTCCAAGTCGTCCATAACCGCGGACATGGATTTTCGAAAATATTTAACCCTGCTGGGGTGCACCAAAGTATCCACACGCACTTCGACCCTTTTTGCCAGATCAGTTAACATACACCCATCGGTATGTCGGTGGGGCCTAAGTCATGACGTTTCCCAGACCCAAAGCAAGTACATGGGGGCCACCCCACTAAGCTACCATAGCAAAGTCGGCCGGTCTCGAGACGGACTCGGGGTTTTGTGTGACGGCAGAAACGATCGGGAACCCGAAAGTGTGGGCTTGTCGATACTGGAAACGTGTCACGATCCTAAACAGTACAGGTGCTCCTCGCACAATCGTAAATAAAGCAGTAAAGCATGGCATAAGTACAGGATAGTAATAAAGCCCCAAACTACTTGTGGCCCCCGGTACAATACTTTGAAATCAGGTACTAATCGATGGGGGTGCTCATACACCCCACCTGTGGTTAGCGTGCTCGTTCTCGGAACAGGTGTCAAGAACTCGGGGTCCTACGGGACACGAGTGGATGGTTAACAACCAAATAACATCTATTGACCACCTGTGCCTCTGCATTATTTACCTACTTTCAATTTTAGTTATTAAACAATAATTAAAGCCATGATCATCTCCAACATTAAACATGCGGCAATACTCCAACAATTGTGGTACTGTACGACACGCAACAGCACTTGAGCAAGCGACTACGACGCGCAAGTCCAACTATCTACCAAACAACAGGTATTAGGATGTGTCCAAGGCAATATAAGGCTGCAAGGGATATCACGGGTACGAAAACTAGAGCAACGCAACACAGATAGTAATAGATCAACAGGAGGGAATAAATACTATAAAAGTAAGATAGGTAGAAAGGGGGAGGTGCTCGCCCGAAAACATTGTCGAGGGTTCATCCAAAGATCGGGTCGACACTCGCATCAACTCAACGGCCTTATCAGCGAAGAACCAAAACACTAAAGGAAACACCGGATGCACTATTTAATACAACGGCAGAAGATCGGGCATGATGCATGTATGATGTATGACATGGCAAAGGTGCGATACAATTAGGCCATATTAAGCGGAACCGGGGTCCCGACATTTAATTAGACGGTTCAAGTTATTTATCTACCCCGCAAATTAAATGTTGGATTAGCAAGACAAAACATGGCTTCGGTTCGCTATGCCAATTTAAATGGAGTCTGGAATAAGACAAAGATATCCCGTATATCGACTCCATATTAAATTATGAGATGAATTGGCATAATGCCCCCAAACCACAGACAAGTATGCATGCATGATCAATTTAATATGCATCAGTTGATAATGTCATATTATAAAATAATGGGGTCTCGGATAGGGAATCACATTAGGGTTCGGCGAACTTGGGCTCCGAGGGGTTCGGGCTTGGTCTCAGGGTTCGACGGGAGAACGGCTTGACGAGATCGGTCTCGGACAACGGAAGTCGATCTTGTCGCATCCGAGAAGAAGAACTTGGTTGGCGTCGGGGTCACATCGGATCCGCCCTGGTCGGTGCCGATCTTGTCGTCACGAAGATCTTGTCGGGTCCTCGTATCGGGTTGGTCTTGATGTTCGGGAAGAAGAACTTGGCGTGCGACGTCGTCGGCATTGGTGCGGGAAGGAGGTCTTGCCGTTCCGTGTCGGTGATCTTGGCGTCCGGGTTCTCGGCGTCGGTAGATCTTGGCGGTCTTCGGGTTCGGACCTTGGCGTCCTAGAGGAAGGAGGTCTTCACAGGCGGTGGGGACGCGTGCAGGCAGGAAACAGGGCAGGGTCACCCGAGACAGGGCGCACGCGCGTGGTCGTCTAGGACGCGGTGACGGGCCCTGCGAGCCTGCATCCGGGGATGCGGGCGGCAGGAGGGCTCGACAAGGAAGGGCTTGTGCGGGCGGAGGTCGAGGAGGCAGAGGAGGTCACGTGGCCCGCGGAGAAACGGCGATGCGGAGGCCGGCAGCGGAGCTACTCGGCGTGGTGGCCGCTCGTCTCCGATGAGGTCGAGGCGGGGTAGCAGGAGAGGCGACAACGACGAGGCGCTGTCGACAGGGGGGCGACGGAGGAGGCCGACGCGAGCGGCGCTCGGGAGTGGAGGACGAGCGGACCCGCGAGGCAGCGACCATGATGAGCTTGGGTGAGATGCGGGCGAGAAGATGAGGCCGGCGGCGAACGCGGCTCGGCTCGGGCGGCCGTAGAGGGGGCACCGATGGCGGCGGACGGAGGACGGGGTGGAGGCGGCCGGCGAAGGGGCCGATGGTGGCTGATCTTGGTGACCTCGGGGAGCGGGGCCTAGGGACGCGGCGAGCGGCGACGGGGAGGGCGCTCCAGCGGAGGGGTCACGCGGCCGTGGAGGCAGAGCTCGGTGAGAGGGGCGGGGAGGATGCGAGCAAGAAGCAGCGGCGGCGGAGGGTGCCGACACGGGGGAGAGAGAGTGCGGCAGGGAGAGAGAGAGAGCAGGCAGGGAAAAGAGCCGGGGAGAGAGGGGTCGGGTGGGGGCCAGGAGGCGTCGGCTGTCCATCGCCGGAGAGGGCGAGCGGCCCGAGGTGGTCGGGGTGGCAGCGTGTGTGAGTGCGTGTGTGGGTGGGGCAGGTCCAGAGAGAGAGAGAGGTGGCGACCAGGTTGGTTGAGGTGATGTGGAGGTGTGAGGTGGCAATCAATCACCCGATTGGTGCAAAGCAGGTGGAGGCTAGGTATGATAGGATTGGGTAGAATTAGGACTAGATATTTTAGACTAGGGTTTGGAGGTGGCGGGCTTCCGGGCTGTGCTGCCTCCTAAAAATAAAATAAAAGTTTTATTATTTAAAATGGGGCATTTGAAATCCGTTGATAGACGAAACAAAATAATCCGGAGACCCGGGTTTTAATTTGAATAAAGACGGGAATATTTAGAAAACAAAACTAGGCGTTTCGAAAATAGTTTAGACGAAAACCATGCAGGATGATGACGATGCTCAAATGCAATGTGGCATGATGACATGAGCATGCGGTCATGATGATGCAATGCACAAAAACACCGCGATTTTCTAGTAGTGGTTTTGCGGGATGCCACAATGAGGCAACCATTCCAACTTGTTATGACACATTCATGTACCCTTCCCCTCCGGAGTGCCGGACATTCCGGAACCTTCTAGAACATTCCCGATGAAAACACCGGAACCATTCTCCAACCCCGAAACAGGACTTTCCTTATATGAATCTTATTCTCCGGACCATTCCGGATCTCCTCGTGATATCCTGGATCCCATCCGAGACTCCGAACAACATTCGGTCTCTTACTCATCATTCCATAACTACTCAACAACATCGAATCCTTAAGTGTGTCTCCCTACGGTTCGTGAATTATGCGGACATGACCGAGACACTTCTCCGATCAATAACCAATAGAAGAATCTGGAAATTCATATGGCTCCCACATATTTATACGATTACTTTGCGATCGAATGAACCACTTACATACGATACCAATTTCCCTTTGTCTCACGATAGTTTACTTATCCGAGGTTTTGATCGTAGGTATCTCTGCATACCTAGTTCAACCTCGTTACCGATAAGTACTCTTTTCTCGTTCCCGTGATATGTGATCCCTTGTGAGCCAGTCACATGCTTGTAAGATAATTGGATGAAATTCCACCGAGAGGGCCCAGAGTATATCTATCCGTCATATGGATGGACAAATCCCACTCTTGATCCATGTGTTTCAACCCATACTTTCCGAACACTCAATGCCTTCTTTATAGCCACCCAGTTATGGTGTGGTGTTTGATGTCATTAAAGCATCCTTCCGGTGATGGTGATAAGCATGATCTCATGGTCGAAGGAATTAGGTTACTATGTATCAGAAAGCTTATAGCAAATGAACTATTTAAATGACTTGATCTTTATGCTACGCTTAACGAGTATGTCCATCACATCATTCTCCTAATGATATGACCCTGTTTTTTAATAACATGTCTAGGTTCATTATCAGGAAACCATGATCATATATTAACCAACAAGCTAGTTTAACAAGAGGCTTTACTAGGGACTCTTTTACGTTTACAAATCACACAAGTATTAATGCAAACATTTATCATAAGTATGAAGATATGATAATAACCACTTTATTATTGCCTCTTGGGAATATCTCCAACAGTCTTCCACTTGCACTAGAGTCAATAATATAGTTTCAAACCTTTGTGTATACAACACCTATGGATTTCTGGTGTCGTATGTACACAATTGCTAGTGGTCAACTGATCTCCGGATCTGACACTTCCAGGTCCGTGTGTAATTGCATGTCTTTGCGTCTCTACGCATCACTCATTATCTAATGAGATGGCTTTGTATAATTTTGGTCCTTTGGTGAGACCTTTAGTTCTTTGGGGTTAAAACATGTTGATAATATTGTCGTACAATATATCTTCATAGTATTATCCCGCTGTGAACTACACCTAGTTTGATAACAAACTACTTGACACAAATGCCCTCTTTAGCTGCTATTATAGCAGTCATATACTTAGCCTTTTGTTGTAGTATCTGTCACAATGTCTTAACTTCGGAACTCTTCCAAATCCATTATGGAACTTACTTTCCATTATATTGTGCCACCCTTAGTTTAGATTGAGATAAACTTAATTTGTACTTTGTGACAAAACTAGTATCAATGTAATACTTTTACAATGAACTAACAATCTATTTGCCACTTCTACAAAATAATATACTCTTAGTTCTTCCAAAATATCATAAGAATATCCTTACTATCGTCCAATGATCATCTTATGAATTATTCTGGTATATGCTCATAACATTTAGAGCATAGGACATATCTGGATTTGTACATATCACAATATGATTGATATAAATACTCTTTGTGATTTCATACATCAAGTATCAATCTATACTTGAATCTTTGTTTCACTTACCAAGTGTCAATACACTTGAATATATCATCAATATTGAACTCATTCAATCCTTTATGTGCGACAAGAACCTTTCTTGCAGTTTCTATATTGAAATCATTCAATACATCATCTATGTACTTTCGGCACAACCATATTAGCGTCTATTGATGCCAAATATTTGGGTTTTGCCTAAGTCTTTCATCGGGATGAAATTCTTAATATGTGTTAATAAAAGATACATCATTTCTAATCAACAATATGTCTTCCACATAATGTATTAGAAACAGGTCTTAGCGCTCCCACTTAATATCTTGCAAATGCAAGCATCTTCATTTTCTCTGATGAAATTAAACTCTTTTAATAGTTTCATCATAGTGAAGATTCCAACTCCGCGATGCTCACTTCAACCATTGAAGTTTGCATATGCTTTTAGCATCCTTTGAATTAACAAAACCCTATGGACCGTGTTATGCACATGTCCTAGGTAACAATTCTATTAGAAGAACTTGTTTTGTTTATTCGACTACCACATAACAAAATTATATGTAGTGGTTGCTACATTAATCCGTCTAGACTAAATATCGCTATGAAAGATCAAATCTTGTCATAGTCAACCTTTGAACATTGTTGTGAACTCTTTCTCAACATGTCGACTATTTCATAGATGTGAAACATCCATGTCTATTTTACAGATACAAACACAACTGTAAGGTCTTACACCTTTCTCGAGGGTCCTTCAAGTTCAAAACTTGATTTCTCGTGTATGGAACTATCACGGATTTTATGGCTTCAAGCCATTTGACTCGGTCGGCTCATCATCGCTTCTTTGCATGTAGCCGGATCATTATTGTCAAATAATGATTTAACTCTCAAATCTTGGTATTTGATTGTTTACCCGACCTACTTGTTTCAATAGGAACTTAGACCTCTGTGACTGCAACCTTTGAGGCACGTGATCCATGAGCATTGTTGCTGCCTCCGGAACACTTTTCGGTGCTGCGCAACCTTGCACATATAGCTAAGGTTCTTTTAACCTCATCAAAGTTCTATTGTCCTCCCACTTAATTTTTCACGGAAAATTCCTTCTCAAAGAAACTTGACGTTCTAAGCGACAAACACTTTTGTCTCCGATGTTGTGGAGGAACAGTTATTCGAAATAACATACAAAGACAGGTTCATCCGACTTCGGTTGCAAACATCTTTCTTATGCATAGCATACCAATGTTTAAGAAAGGACTACTTGGGTTTTATCCCAAACAATAACTTTATATGGTGTCATTTCAACAGATTATGATGAAGTTCTTTTCAGTAGAAAAACGGTAGTCTCTCAAGCTTTTAATCTTTAAAATATAATGGCAGTTTTATGAATTACACCTTTGATCTTACCATGTCAAACAAGGTTTAATTACATATCTCGAACGCTCCATACTCTTATGGTGTTTCAGGAAATGCAAATCCACGGAACGATTCCTTAAATCTTAGGTATCATGCTAAACTTGTAACTCAAATATATTCCTTTATGATCTTATCATAAACTATTTATATTCTTGTTACAATGATTTTGCACTTCATCTTGAAAGTCTTTGAGCTTTTCAAATGTTTCATAATTCATCCTTATTAAGTAAATATTCATATATTCACTCAAATTTTCGGAGAAAGCATATGAAGTTGAAATCCATTTCTCTTGACTACATATAATGGACTTCGTACAACAATATGTACAAGTTCCAATAAGCTAGTCATTCGTTCCCTTTTTGGCCTATGAACGAAGTTTTAATTATCTCTAGGAAAGTTTCACAAGCGTCATTTGATCAAAAATAAAAAGACTCCAAAGTCCCATCCACATGGAGTTTCTTCATGTTTTCTTTCCAATATAATTCAAACGGCGATGTCACTTCCCAAGTGATCTTTCAATCAATTTGTCTTTCAACATTTTTAGCACTAGTTTTATGGATGTGATTTTTCAAACGAGATTTGTGAATCATCCATCTTTTATGGATTACGGCAATTATTTGAACAACCCTTTTGTTCTCATAATACCTGATAAAACAAATCTTGAAGGCAAGCTTTGATGTTTAACAAGCAGCACAATAACCCTTTATTTGTTCTCGATGAATATCATCGCATATTCTTTTGCTAGTTACTTAGGCCATTCTAGTTCATGAATTGTGTTGTTTTGTATGACGATTCACACCAACAAATTCAGTATCAAATACTTAAGAACCACATTGTTTAATAAGCAAAGAATATAGCCATAACATGTATATCATCTATAATACTTAAGCTGAACAATTCTAGTCTTTTCTTTTCTGCCATATATTTATGAGATTCTCTTTCAGTATTTCCTTTTGTGTTTGAAAGAATCTATCAATATCAATAGTGGAGCCACATACATGACACATAGTCCAAAGCATGTATAGTTAAATACCAATGTGTTTGGACTTGCACTTTGAAGTAGATCACCATCATCAAATGTTTGGTGTTCTTTCAAATTCCTTTCTTTAGTAATCTCTTGGTGTAGTAAACATTTTGCCTACATCAAATATTCACCCTTATCATGGATTTATCCATGATCAAGCTACTTTTAGCTTATTACGGTTAATCGTGAGTATAATGTTGCTCTCCAAAACCTTAGGGAGGATTAGGACAACTAGTGTCTCCAACCTTTTGCAAATTCTCATCAAATATGAGAACATGACTTTTGACATATTATACTCTATCATGTTGCAACCAAAACTTCATTTCAGATATCATAATATCTTCCACACATCATGGTTTCTGAAACAACTCTTTCAGATCTTAGATAACCTTGATATTAAGACAATCCTTTGAATATCAAGAATCATGGAGAAAAACATGATACTCATACACTACCACTTGGAATTTTCACTCTTGATTTAATACCAATTATTAATCTTCATGGAGTAACCGGAACTTACTGAAAGTTTGCAATAGGACTTTTAAACTTTAGATTAACACTTAAAAAAAACGATACCAGTTTGTAAAGTAACTAACCAGAATTCTATAGTTCTATCATCTCAATTATAACTAAGCGCAAGGTGGTAAACGGATGCCAATGACTACAACAATTATGCAAATTCACTTGATTTAATTTATGATAAATAATGTTCAACTTTTAATTACATTGTCGTTGAACTCCCACTCAAAACAATATCCCTCACATTGTTTTAGTGATCACACGAACCAAATCCACCACATCAAAACCGATCATCACGAGAGTTGATTTAGCTTCTATGGCGAACAATCATCATGTTCATCATATCTACTATATGACTCATGCTTTACCTTTCGGTGAACCGTGTTCCGAGACCATGTCTGTACATGCTAGGCTCGTCAAGATCAAACCTTAGCTTCTGCATGAGCAAATCTGGCTTGCTCACGTTGTATACACTCGCAGAATCTAACACACCCGATCATCACGTGGTGCTTCGAAACAACGAGCTTTAGCAACGGTGCTTACTAAGGATGAACACTTTAAAACTTGAAATTTGTGTGCTTGAGGGATTATCTTATAATGCTAACGTCGTGAACTAAGCAATACAAGATGCATAAAAGGATTAACATCACATGCAATTCATAATATGTGATATGATATGAACTTTCTTCTTGTGCTTCCGATCTCCATCTTCAAGCACGAACATGATCTCCATCATCACCGGTGTGGCGTCAAGGTCAATGGCGCCGCTTCATGGTTGCCTTCCACCAGCATCAACTATTACAACTACTTTGAATAATAGACACGAAGGACTTAATGGAAAACAACCATATGGCTCCTGCCGGTTGCCAACTTACAATAAGGAACATTGCATACATCATATATAATCATAATCATGGCCATATCACATCACAACACACCCCTGCAAAACAAAGTTAGACGCCTCTAATTTTCTTTGCATGTTTTACGTGGCCTGGGGCTTTCAATAAGTGTCGTTCTAACTTACGAACAAGAACCACAACATTGATACTAGTATTGTCAATCACCCGTTGTAAATTGAATCTTAACTATGTTGGGAGAAACAGGCACCCGCAAAGCCACTTATGCAATACAAGTTGCATGTCAAGCGTGGAGCAAGTCTCATGAACGATGTCATGTAAGGTTAGCCCGGGCCGCTTCATCCCACCATCCCGCAAGATGCAAAGAACACAAGAAGCAATTGACAACAAAAGCATCAACGCCCACAATGACCATTGTGTTCTACTCGTGCAACAGATCTACATATAGACACGGCTTTGATACCACTGTAGGGGTTCGTAGCATGGAAAACAAAATTTTCTACCGCATGAACACACAATCAAGATATAATCTATGATCAAGCCAAGATCTATCTACTAGATTGTAGCAACGAGTCGATAGAATACTAACCCTCGAAGATCCAAAGCGGTTAACGAGAGAAGATTCTCATGGATGATGTAGTCGTACACTTGCCGATCTCAAGATCGCGTAGACGATCCTTCCGGCGCTGCGTTCCGGCAGCGCTTCCGTAGTCGGTCACACGTTCGGTACTCGATGAAGACCTTCCTCTCCCTTGTTCCAGCAGGCAGCGGAGATTGTAGCACTCCCCTCGTGATTCCGGCAGCACGACGGCATGGTACCGGAAGTAGAGGGGAGATCTCGCAGGGCTTCGCCTTAAGACGGAGCGAGTATGGTGGACTATGATAGAGGCCTTGGCGATCTAGGGTTTAGAGGCACCAAGGGAGGAAGCTTGGCCGGCGGCTAGGGCTTGGGGAGAGCCCCAACTCGCCGAGTTGGAGGGGAAACCCTAGGCGGCGGCTACACTTGGAGGTGGAGGCGCCAAAGCTAGGGTTTGAGGTGTGTGGAAGAGGGGCACTGTAACACCCTCAGAATCGGACCTATGCAAATTTGGGCAAAATTCACCAAACCCGCATAGAAACGATTCAAAGGTGCCCACCAGGCACTTTCGTGCGGGTGGAAAACGAAGTAATAACATTACACAACAGTCCTCGATGGGACCCACGCACGAGATATATATATAATGACTCAAGAGTCAAGACTACGATATTATACAGAGATCCAAATCACCTTGAAAGCGATAGGCGTCCAGCTACGGACAAGATGCAAATGGGGCTAAGAGCCCAAGAATAACCAATGGCGTCCATAACCCTGCCCAGCCAAGCGGAAGGGTAACCCCTAACGACGTCGATCTCAAAACCTGCTTAAACAAAGGTGCCGACAAAGGGCAAAGGAAAAAGAAGGAGCGTCGATCGAGGCCAAGACAGCGAGGCTAGAATTCGGCGGTCCTCGCCACATAGGTATGGTGGATCGAGCGGCAAAGATGCACTAAACAACCTATAGAGACTCGATACAACTGGCGGTTATCAGAGAGGGGGGAGAATGACCTATCCGGATCCAACCTGAAGCTAGCACCAAACAAACCCATCCTGATTGTTTCCCCCTCGAGACCAAACGAGGAAGTCAACCGAGGAACTCACACAGTTGGCAGTTTTACTTATTCAGTTATAGTTGTGGCACTTTACTAGTCAGATTTAGGTAATCGTCCTGATAAAGTAAGCAGTGGGCACTTTTAGTTGACCATTCCGTTATAGTTGCAACAATTACTAATCAGATACAGATAGCATGAGATAAACCCAAAACCCAGCAGTTGTTGGTACTTTTATTCAGCCATTCCGTTGTAGTTGCAATACTTACTAGTCGATACAATTGTCGCGACAACCAAACAAGCAATTGTGGGCAGTATTAATTAGCCATTCCATTATAGTGAAGCTGATTACTAGTCATTATAAGTCAAATTTATAACAATAAACTTTAGTTATGCTTGTCTATGATCGAGATCATGCTCCAAGTCGTCCATATCCGCGGACACGGCTTTCGAAAGTTTTACCCCGGGTGCACCAATAGCAACACACGCCGATAAGCCTCGAAAACCAAAACAAAACCCAACGAGGCTTTCACGATTGAACAATCACAAGATTCAGAAATATTTGAGGGCCACCCTTAAGTGAACCCCGCAACGGCCACCGACGAGACGGGCTCAAGGTTTGGGTAGAGCAATGTGAACGATCGGGAACCCAAAGTGTGGCTAGGCTTGTCGACACCGGAATCGTGTCCCGATCCTAACAAGACAAAGGTGCTCCTCGCACAATTTAAATACG
Source organism: Avena longiglumis (assembly GCA_030063025.1). Classification (NCBI taxonomy): domain Eukaryota; kingdom Viridiplantae; phylum Streptophyta; class Magnoliopsida; order Poales; family Poaceae; genus Avena; species Avena longiglumis. The sequence goes on along the minus strand of CP125975.1, from coordinate 128,091,768 downwards.
TAAAGTAGCATGGCATAAGTACAGGATAGTAAAAACACCTCAAACTAGTTGTGGCCCCAAGAAATAAGACGGAATCAAGCTCTGGCCCAGGGGGGCCCCATATACCTCCCGGATGTGGATAGCGCGATAAATCAAGGAACATGTATCAAGTACTCGGGGTCTTCACGGACACAAGTGGGCGTTCGGAAACCAAATATTTTCTATCACCCACCGATGCCTCTGCTTATTCAATTTTAGTTGTTAAACAGAAATTAAAGTGACGATAAGTAGAACTAGCATCATCTCCAACATCAACATGCGGCAATACATCAGCAACTGTGGCATATGACGACACACATCAGCACTAGAGCAAGCCACTACGACGCGCAAGTCCAACTATCTACCAAACAACAGGTAATAGGATGTGTCCAAGGCAATATAAGGCTGCAAGGTATTTCACTGGTACGGAAACTAAAGCATCGCAACACAGATAGCAAATAGATCAACAGGAGGGAATAAAGACTATAAAAGTAAGATAGGTAGAAAGGGGGAGATGCTCGCCTGAAAACGTTGTCGAAGGGTTCGACCGAAGATCGGGGCGAAGCGCACATCAACTCAACGCCCTTATCCGCGAAGAAGCAAAACACTAGAAGGAACCCCGGATGCAATATTTAATACACGGCAGAAGATCGGCATGATGCATGTATGATGTATGACATGGCAAAGGTGTGATGCGATTAGGTCATATTAAGCGGAACCGGGGTCCCGACAATTACTTAGATGGTTCAAGTTGTTTAGAACCCCCGCAATTTAAATGTTGTTTAACATGGTAGAAGATAGCACCGGGTTCACATGAAATTTAAATGAGGCCAATATAAGGCTAGATTTGCCCGCATATGGGCCCCATATTTAATTATATGGTGAATCGGCATAAGGCCCCCAAACCACATGATATGCATGCAAGTATGACAATTGTTATGCATCAAGTTGTTATTACATTATAAAATAGGGTTCTCGGATAAGAGATTCACACTTTGAGGGGTCTCGACGATCTTGGGGTTTCCGGGTTCGGGTTCGACAGGTCCGTGGTCCGTCTCGGGTTCGACGGAACGTTCTCGGCTCGGGGTTAGGGTCTTGGCGCATCCGGTTCTCGGGCATGTTGTCGGTCATGCTCGTGGGAAGCACTTGTCGTTCTGCCGATGTTCTTATCGTCCGGGTTCTCGAGCATTGCATCCGAGAAGGAGTACTTGGCGTCCATCGGTTCCCTCGTCAACGACCTTGGTTTCCACGATGGCGAACTCGGGCGTATCCATGGCGTGGTTCTTGTCGGGTTCTCGGCTTGCGCCGGATCGGTCTTGGGTTTGGCGCCGTGGATCCGGGTGTTTTCAGGTTCGGTCTGGGAGTACTTGTCGCATATGGTCTTGGATCCAGCTCGGTTCGGTCTTCGGGGTTCACTATCGGACATTGCTCGTGTAGTAGATCTTGGCGCTTCGAGGGTGTCGAGTCCAAGGCCTTGTGCAACTTGTCGGGCGTCCTTGGGGTGGATCTTGGCGTTCGAGGTTCGGTCTTGAGTCCGTGAACGCATCGGATCCGCATCTAAGTAGAAGATCTTGGCGTGTCGCGTTTTCGGTCTTGCATCTCCGGTGATGTTGCGCGCCGACCAACACACATCGCTCCTCGCATGAGGGCGACGGAGCCAAAGGCGCGGCCCGGGAAGCTTGGCGATGGGCGCACGGGGCGATGGCGGTGATCGGGGAGGCGGCGACGCGAGGGGCGGTCGGGCTGCGCGCACGGGCGCCCAGCGGCGGGTGGAGCAGCGGCGGCGGACCTGGCCGAGCGGGCCCCTGGCGCGCGGGCGCGGAGCGGAGGCAGGCACGACGGCAGCGCGGCGCGAGGCGGCGGCGGGAGGCTACGCGCGCTGGGGCGGTGAGGGCGGGCCGAGCTTGCGGGGTCGGGGCGCTGCCGGCCGGGCGAGGCGGTGGCGGGCGCCGAGGCGCGCCGGAGGCGAGACGCAGGGGTTCCATGGCGGTGGAGGCTTGGTGGCGGCGCAGACGCGCGCTTCAGCCGTGGCGCGGGCGGGCGGGCAGAGGCGAGCCGCAGAGGCGGGGGGTTGGGGCGACGCGGGCGGAGGCGGCTGGCGCCGGGCAGACGCGGCAGGGCAGGCGCGCGGCGAGGAGGGTAGCGCGGGCCGCAGGGAGCGACGGGCGGTGGGAAGGCTCAGGCGCCGGAGGCGGGCGATGGCAGATGGGCGGTGAAGGAGCGCAGCGGCGGCGGGTGAAGCGTCGGCGAAGGGCCAGGCGGGGAAGACAGTGGGGAAGACGCGTGCGGAGGAGGGGCGACAGGGCGTGGGTGGGGGGCCAGTGGTGGCTGGGGAGGTGGGATCTGTGTGGGTTTTGTGTGTGTGTGAGGTGTGTTGTGTGGGTTGAGGGTGAGGATGGCCAAGTGGCGGCTGGGAGTGGTGGAGGGGAGGGGAGAGGGTGATGTGGCGGGCTCTGAATGGTGGGAGTGAGGTGGAGGGTTGTGGGTAGAAATAGGGTGGGTGGCTCTAGGATTTAGAGGGGCTGGTAGGACGGACCGTTTTATATTTCTGGGGCGGTCGTTCGGGTCGGGTTGGCCCGTTCGACTGCCCCTACTCAAAATAATTATAAATTTTATTTGTGTTAATTGGACCATTTGCAAACCGATAGCGACAAAACAAAACACTCCGGAGCCCCGGGGTTTGGCGTTTGAATAAAGATGGGGCGTTTTAGAAAACAAAACGGGCTTTGCGAAAATAGTTTTGGCAAACAATGCATGATGATGACGATGCAATGCACAAATTCAACGCGATTTTCTAGTAGTGGTTTTATGGATGCCACAATTGACACCACTAACAATGGATCTCGCCGAGATCCGCCTCATGGTACCGGAAGGAAGGTCGGCACCGATCTTTGCGCTGTAGATCCTCGCGACACCACTAACAAGAGGTCGTTGTCCGTGATCGTCGAGAGAACACTCCGGAAACAAAAGGTCGACGACAGAGGTATCAACAAATAAAGCCACCTCTAACTTCGATGGAAAGAGGGAACCGATGCATTCTCATCCACTTCAATGTACAAAAGCGAATAGAAAGGGTAGTCGGCATGGGGGCCAATCCATCACGCACCCAAACTATTACTTTGCACAATCAGTGGAGAAGCGTGCAACCGTTCTCGGAATTAGACTGAAGATCTCGACAAGCGAGGTTCGGAACAACGGAGTGACGCAGTCTCTGCATCGGGTCTGGCGTAGAGGATGTCGTCGCGTCGGAAAACACCGGAAGGAACAAACAAGGAACAAGGAATGATACCGCAGACAAGGATCACTCAGGCAGCATGAACACCGGATGGTAGAGCACCGTTATCAAAGAAGGAAGCGAAACCCTGAAGGTACGACGGAAACCCAACCACGAGAATTCCTGGACTCGAAGAAAGAGACGAGAGCGGATCCAAAACGCGTAGGGGTAAGAGGGGAACAACAGAGGGGTAAGGAGTAAAATCAGACCTAATCAGAACTATCCAACCGAGTTTTGCAAAAATAGTTTTGACACTCTACTTCGACCGTTAGCTAGGTTATCCTACAGGCTGGACTTGTGGGGTATCGCAACTGCTGGGCTCTGATACCACTCTGTAACACCCTCAGAATCGGACCTATGCAAATTTGGGCAAAATTCACCAAACCCGCATAGAAACGATTCAAAGGTGCCCACCAGGCACTTTCGTGCGGGTGGAAAACGAAGTAATAACATTACACAACAGTCCTCGATGGGACCCACAGAACAGATATATATAACAGCGACTCAAGAGTCAAGACTACAGATATTATATACAGAGATCCAAATCACCTTGAAAACGATAGAGCGTCCAGCTACGGACAAGATGCAAATGGGGCTAAGAGCCCTGAAGAATAACCAATGGCGTCCATAACCCTGTGCCAAGCCGGAAGGGTAACCTCGCTAACGACGTCGATCTCAAAACCGCTTAAACAAAGGGGTGCCGACAAAGGGCAAAGGAAAAGAAGGAGCGTCGATCTTGAGGCCAAGACAGCGAGGCTAGAATTCGGTCCTCGCCACATAGGTATGGTGGATCGAGCGGCGAAGATGCACTAAACAACCTATAGAGACTCGATACAACCGGTTATCGAGAGGGGAGAATGACCTATCCGGATCCAACCTGAAGCTAGCACCAAACAAACCCATCTGATTGTTTCTCGAGACCAAACGAGGAAGTCAACCGAGGAACTCACACGGTTGGCGGTTTACTTATTCAGTTATAGTTGTGGCACTTTACTAGTCGATTTAGGTAATCGTCACGATAAAGTAAGCGGTGGGCACTTTTAGTTGACCATTCCGTTATAGTTGCAACAATTACTAATCGACATGATAGCATGAGATAAACCCAAAACCCAGCTTGTTGGTACTTTTATTCAGCCATTCCGTTGTAGTTGCAATACTTACTAGTCGAGATACAATTGTCATGGCGACAACCAAACAAGCAATTGTGGGCAGTATTAATTAGCCATTCCATTATAGTGAAGCTGATTACTAGTCATTATAAGTCAAATTTATAACAATAAACTTTAGTTATGCTTGTCTATGATCGAGATATCATGCTCCAAGTCGTCCATATCCATGGACACGGCTTCGTAAAGTTTTACCCGCCGGGTGCACCAATAGCAACACACGCCGATAAGCCTCGAAAAACCAAAACAAAACCCAACGAGGCTTTCACGGTGAACAATCACAAGATTCAGAAATATTTCAGGGGCCACCCTTAAGTAGACCCAACGAAGGTGACTCCGAGACGGGCTCAAGGTTTGGGTGAGACGCGTGAACGCATCGGGAACCCGAAAGTGTGGCTAGGCTTGTCGACACCGCGGAATCGTGTCCCGATCCTAACAAGACAAAGGTGCTCCTCGCACAATTTAAATACAGAAAGTAGCATGGCATAAGTACAGGATAGTAAAAACACCTCAAACTAGTTTGTGGCCCCAAGAAATAAGACGGAATCAAGCTCTGGCCCAGGGGGGCCCCATATACCTCCCGGATGTGGATAGCGCGATAAATCAAGGAACATGTATCAAGTACTCGGGGTCTTACGGGACACAAGTGGGCTTTCGGAAACCAAATATTTTCTATCACCCACCGATGCCTCTGCTTATTCAATTTTAGTTGTTAAACAGAAATTAAAGTGACGATAAGTAGAACTAGCATCATCTCCAACATCAACATGCGGCAATACATCAGCAACTGTGGCATATGACGACACACATCAGCACTAGAGCAAGCCACTACGACGCGCAAGTCCAACTATCTACCAAACAACAGGTAATAGGATGTGTCCAAGGCAATATAAGGCTGCAAGGTATTTCACTGGTACGGAAACTAAAGCATCGCAACACAGATAGCAAATAGATCAACAGGAGGGAATAAAGACTATAAAAGTAAGATAGGTAGAAAGGGGGAGATGCTCGCCTGAAAACGTTGTCGAAGGGTTCGACCGAAGATCGGGGCGAAGCTCACATCAACTCAACGCCCTTATCCGCGAAGAAGCAAAACACTAGAAGGAACCCCGGATGCAATATTTAATACACGGCAGAAGATCGGCATGATGCATGTATGATGTATGACATGGCAAAGGTGTGATGCGATTAGGTCATATTAAGCGGAACCGGGGTCCCGACAATTACTTAGATGGTTCAAGTTGTTTAGAACCCCCGCAATTTAAATGTTGTTTAACATGGTAGAAGATAGCACCGGGTTCGCTACGCAAATTTAAATGAGGCCAATATAAGGCTAGATTTGCCCGCATATGGGCCCCATATTTAATTATATGGTGAATCGGCATAAGGCCCCCAAACCACATGATATGCATGCAAGTATGACAATTGTTATGCATCAAGTTGTTATTACATTATAAAATAGGGTTCTCGGATAAGAGATTCACACTTTGAGGGGTCTCGACGATCTTGGGGTTTCCGGGGTTCGGGGTTCGACAGGGTCCAGGGTCCGGTCTCGGGGTTCGACGGAACGTTCTCGGCTCCGGGGTTAGGGTCTTGGCGCATCCGGGTTCTCGGGGCATGTTGTCGGTCATGGCGTTAGGGAAGCACTTGTCGCTCGCGTCGATGTTCTTATCGTCCGGGTTCTCGAGCATTGCATCCGAGAAGGAGTACTTGGCGTCCATCGGTTCCCTGTCAACGACCTTGGTTTCCACGATGGCGAACTCGGCGTATCCATGGCGTGGTTCTTGTCGGAGTTCTCGGCTTCAGGCGCCGGGATCGGTCTTGGGTTTGGCGCCGGTGGATCCGGGTGTTTTTCAGGTTCGGGTCCTGGCGGAGTACTTGTCGCACATATGGTCTTCGGATCCAGCTCCGGGTTCGGTCTTCGGGGGTTCCGACTATCGGACATTGCTCCGTGTAGTAGATCTTGACGCTACGAGGGTGTCGAGTCCAAGGCCTTGTGCAACTTGTCGGGGGCGTCCTTGGGGTGGATCTTGGCGTTCGAGGTTCGGTCTTCGAGTCCGTGAACGGCATCGGATCCGCATCTAAGTAGAAGATCTTGGCGTGTCGCGTGTTTTCGGTCTTGCATCTCCGGTGATGTTGCGCACCTTCGACCAACACACATCGCTGCTCCTACTGCCTGCACAGAGGGCGACGGGAGCCGAAGGCGCGGGCCCGGGGAAGCTTGGCGATGGACTGCACGGGTGAGGGCGGTTGACTGGGGAGGCGGCGACGCGCGAGGGGGCGGGTCGGGGCTGCGCGCACGGGGCGGCCCAGGCGTCGCGGGCGGGGTGGAGCAGGCGGCCGGCGGACCTGGCCGAGCGGGCTTGAGCGCGCGGGCGGAGCGAGGCAGGCCACGGCAGCGCCGGAGGCGGGCAGGAGGAGGCTACCGCGCGCCAGGGGCGGTGAGGGGCAGCCGAGCTGGGGTCGGGCCGGGCGCTGCGCCGGGCGAGGCGGTGGTGGCGGGCGCCGAGGAGCGCCGCGAGGCGAGACGCAGGGGTTCCGCGAGCGGCGGAGGCTTGGTGGCGGCGCAGACGCGGGCGCCGGGTGGCCGGGCGCAGCTGGCGGGCGAGGCTGCAGAGGCGAGCTGCAGGCGGGCAGGGTTGGACGCGCGGGCGAGGCGCGAGGCCGGGCGCCGGGAGCGGACGCGCGCAGGCAGGCGGCGCGCGGGCGGCGAGGTAGCGCGCCTGCAGGAGCGGACGGCGCGGGAAGGCTCGAGCCGGGAGGCGGCGACGGGCGGTGGCGAGGTGGGCGGTGAAGGAGCGCAGGCGGCGGGCGGGTGAAGCGGCGCGCGGGAGAGCGGGAAGGCGTGGGGAAGCGTGAAGACGCGGGAGGAGGGGCCGACAGGGGCCAGGGGTGGGGCCCAGGCGTGGTTGGTGGCTGGGGGAGGTGGGATCTGGTGTGGGGTTTTGTGTGTGTGTGCTGAGGTGTGTTGTGTGGGTTGAGGGGTGAGGGATGGCCAAGTGGCGGCCTGGGATTGGTAGAGGGGAGGGGAGAGGGTGATGTGGCGGGCTCTGAATGGTGGGAGTGAGGTGGAGGGTTGTGGGTAGAAATAGGGTGGGTGGCTCTAGGATTTAGAGGGGCTGGTAGGACGGACCGTTTTATATTTCTGGGGCGGTCGTTCGGGTCGGGTTGGCCCGTTCGACTGCCCCTACTCAAAATAATTATAAATTTTATTTGTGTTAATTGGACCATTTGCAAACCGATAGCGACAAAACAAAACACTCCGGAGCCCCGGGGTTTGGCGTTTGAATAAAGATGGGGCGTTTTAGAAAACAAAACGGGCTTTGCGAAAATAGTTTTGGCAAACAATGCATGATGATGACGATGCAATGCACAAATTCAACGCGATTTTCTAGTAGTGGTTTTGCGGGATGTCACAGGCACCCCTGCCCCTTCTTTTATAGGTGGGAGGGAGGCGCCTAGGAGGAGGGAGTCCTCCTCCAACTCCTCCTCCTTGGCCGGCGGGTGGAGGGAGTGGGACTTCCTCCCCAAGTAGGTTTCCTACTCTCCCTCCACCAAGCAAACTTGTCGTTTGACTTTTCAAATTAGCGTTTGACTTTTCAAACTAGGATTTGATTTATCCCTTTATTTTGCTCAGCGATGACACCTAGTACATGATGCAAGCATTCCAACTTGTTATGACACATTCATGTACCCTTCACCTCCGGAGTGTCGGACATTCCGGAACCTTCTAGAACATTCCCGATGAAAACACCGAAACCATTCTCCAACCCCGAAACAGGACTTTCCTTATATGAATCTTATTCTCCGGACCATTCTGGATCTCCTCGTGATATCCGGATCCCATCTGAGACTCCGAACAACATTCAGTCTCTTACTCATCATTCCATAACTACTCAACAACATCGAATCCTTAAGTGTGTCCCCCTACGATTCGTGAATTATGCGGACATGACCGAGACACTTATCCGATCAATAACCAATAGAGGAATCTGGAAATTCATATGGCTCCCACATATTTCTATGATTACTTTGCGATTGAATGAACCACTTACATACGATACCAATTTCCCTTTGTCTCACGATAGTTTACTTATCCGAGGTTTTGATCGTCGGTATCTCTGCATACCTAGTTCAACCTCGTTACCAATAAGTACTCTTTTCTTGTTCCCGTGATATGTGAGCCAGTCACATGCTTGAAAGCTAATTGGATGACATTCCACCGAGGGGGCCCAGAGTATATCTATCCATCATATGGATGGACAAATCCCACTCTTGATCCATGTGTTTCAACCCATACTTTCCGAACACTCAATGCCACCTTTATAGCCACCCAGTTACGGTGTGGTGTTTGATGTCATCAAAGCATACTTCCAGTGATGGTGATAAGCATGATCTCATGGTCGAAGGAATTAGGTAACTATGTATCAGAAAGCTTATAGCAAATGAACTATTTAAATGACTTGATCTTTATGCTACGCTTAACGAGTATGTACATCACATCATTCTCCTAATGATATGACCCTTTTGTTTAATAACATCTCTATGTTCATGATCAGGAAACCATGATCATATATTAACCAACAAGCTAGTTTAACAAGAGGCTTTACTAGGGACTCTTTTACGTTTACAAATCACACAAGTATTAATGCAAACATTTATCATAAGTATGAAGATATGATAATAACCACTTTATTATTGCCTCTTGGGCATATCTCCAACAATACCATAACCCAAAATTTGGGGAATGAACCAAATATCTGAAGATTCGTTTGACCGCCACTAAGTGGCTTTCTTTAGAAGCTTGGTACCTTGCACACACTCCTACACTTAACACGATATCAGTCCTAGATGCGCAAAGGTAAAGGAGAGAACCGATCATGGATCGGTATACCTTTTGGTCCACGTCTTTACCCTTGGGATTGAGCTCAAGGTGACATTTTGTTTGCATTGGAGCAGCAACACCATTGAGATCCGTCATCTTGAACCTCTTGAGCATGTCTTGGATGTACTTAGCTTGATTAATAAAAGTTCTCTCTCTAAGTTGTTTGATCTCGAATCTAAGAAAGAACCTTAATTCACCCATCATAGACATCTCAAACCTGTCAGTCATAAGCATTGAAAATTCATCGTTAAAAGCTTTGTTAGTAGAGCCAAAAATAATGTCGTCTACATATAGTTGGCATACAAAAAGCTCCCCATTAACCTTCTTAGTAAAAAGAGTGGGATCGATCTGCCCAACTTCGAATCCACGGTCTAACAAAAGCTCTTTAAGGTGCTCATACCACGCACGTGGGGCTTGTTTAAGGCCATAGAGTGCCTTATCGAGTTTGTAGACATGGTTCGGAAATTTGGGGTCCTCAAAACCCGGGGTTGCTTGAAGTATACCAACTCACGTAGTGGACCATTAAGAAACGCACTCTTAACATCCATTTGTTGTAATTTAAAATTATGATGGGCGGCATAGGCAAGAAGGATACGGATGGACTCAAGACGAGCCACAGGAGCATAAGTCTCGCCAAAATCAATTCCTTCCACTTGAGAGAATCCTTGAGCCACGAGTCTTGCTTTATTCCTCACAACAATATCATTTTCATCTTGTTTGTTCTTGAAAATCCACTTGGTGCCAATAACATTGCGGCAATATTTTTGTTTCTCAACAATCTTCCAAACTTTGTTGCGCTCTAAGTTATTTAATTCTTCATGCATTGCAACTACCCAATCTGGATCTTCAAGGGCATCAAAGACATTCTTCGGTTCAACCATGGAAATGTGAGCTTGATGATCATAGAAGCTTGCAAGTTCTCTTCTAGTAGACACCCTTCTTCGAAGATCACCGACAACCTTGTCAAGAGTGTGTCCTCTAAGCTCAAGATTCCGATCACACGAGCCTTGCGATGAGTCTCAATATCCTTATTGTTTCTAGGAGGGGTTAATTCAACATTTGTATCCTTGTCGTGTCCACTACCTTGCCCTTGAACTTGATCTTGCCCTTGATCATATTCTGAGTTGCCAACAGGAGCTTGCTGATGAACATTTTCCTCAGGGCCGGATAATCCGCCCCTTGGTGGGGCCGGACTATCCAGCCTGAGTGAAGCAATTGCATCCTCCTCTTCCTGAGAATGCCTGACAGAGCTGGGAGACCTAGGGCCGGATAATCCGCCCTTAGGGGTCAGAGAATCCGGCCTAGAGTCTTCTTGACTGATTTCTTCTTCTTCTGATCCCCTGGGACAAGTTGGAGTGCCAGGGGCGGACTGTCCGCCCCTTGGAGGGGGCGGATATTCCGGCCTGGGACTGCCATTTTGTCCAGGAGACTGATGAGCTTTAGAAAGTTGTGGTGTTGGTGCAGAGTTTTCTCCAGCAGTAGGAGCTTGTTGATCTTGCGAAGATGAGGGCTCCACTTGAGTGGCGCATTGTCCTTCCCGATCCGCCACAAGGGGTTCCTCAATGGGGCAGAAAAATCCCACACCCATTCTTCTTATGGCATCTTGGGGTATTTCAACATCCGCATCACAAAAATCAACTTGCCCCACATAGGAGCCGTTATTTTCATTGAACCCCACACTACAAGATTCTACAACAGTCTCGGTGAGCTTGTTGTAGACTCTATAAGTGTGGGATTCGGCACCGTAACCAACAAAAATACCTTCTAAAGCCTTGGACTCAAATTTAGACAAGCGGACACCTTTAATAAGAAAGAAACACTTACAACCGAATACCCTGAAGTATGAGATGTTGGGCTTGTTACCGGTAAGTATTTCATATGGAATCTTGTCCAAAATCTTTTGGAGGTAGAGCCGGTTAGATGAGTGATAAGTGGTGGATATGGCTTTAGCCCAAAAGTTGTAAGGAGACTTGAATTCAGCCAACATTGATCTTGCCATGTACATCAAAGTCCGGTTATTCCTCTCAGCTACACCATTTTGTTGAGGGGTGTACGCAGCGGAATATTGATGTCTTATCCTCTCTTCGCTTAGAAACTCATTCAAAGTGTAGTTCTTGAATTCGGAGCCGTTGTCACTTCTTATTGCCAAGATAGGAACATTGTGTTGATGTTGAACTTCACTGGCAAAGTCAATGACCGTTTATTGAGTCTCACTCTTTAGCTTGAAGAAATAGACCATGTATATCTTGAGTAATCATCGACAATGACCAAGCAATATTTCTTCCCACCAAGACTGGCATGAGATGGAGGACCAAACAAATCCACATGAAGTAATTCCAAGATTCTCTTTGAAGACACAATAGTCTTCCTCTTGAGGGGAGGGTCATGCATTTTGCCTTCAACACAAGCCCTGCAAACACGATCTTTGGAAAAGGAGACATTGTCTTTTAGTCCAAGGATGTGGCCACCCTTGTGGGGACTTTGCAAAGTTCTCATGTTGACATGGGCTAAACGGCGATGCCATAACCAGCCCACGTCGGCCTTTCCGAATAGGCACATCGGAGCCGAAGTGGTTTTCCCCAAAAAGTCCACCACATACAGGTCATTTTCGACGTACCCAACGAAAGCGACCTTTAGAGACTTGCTCCACAAGAGTACCACCAAATCATCATCAATGAAAACAGCAAAACCCATCTTGCCATGGGCACGAACAGAAAGAAGGTTGTAACCGAGGGTCTCAACAAGCATGACGTCCACGAGAGAGATATCGTGGGCAACCACAACCTTGCCAAGACCCATCCAATACCTGATATTTAGACTTATCACCATAGGAGACTATAATATTATCATGATTGGGATGCATCTCCGTGATGATCTCCTTGCTTCCGGTGATATGACTAGTGCATCCACTATCCAGCACCCATTTCGACCCACTGGAAGCATAGCCCTGCAAGAGAATTACTTTTTGGTTTTAGGTACCCATTTTTCAATGGGTCCTTTCATGTTAGTAACAAGGGTCTTTGGAACCCAAATAGACCAAGCAATATATTCATCAAAGGGACTGACATAATAAGCATAAACATCGCCATAATCATCACAAAAGAGTTCATAATTTGGATTGTGAGACCCTGCAAAATCAATATTGTTAGTTTTGTCTTTTGTGACATTCTTCTCAGCGGTGCTTGTCTTTGATTGTACATTCTTGGTCTTGGTCTTCTTGTTTTTCTTCTTCTTGGACTTGGTGACATACCCAAGTCCCTCTTTACCATGATTTGACTTTTGCTTGCCAAGAACTTCATCAAGGACACCCTTATCTTTGGGAGTGATGTCCTTGACAAATTATTCTTCCACACTAGCATTTTCCTTGTGACTATATGTTGAATTGGATGGGCTAGGAACATCATACTTGGCCAATCGAATTTGGAGCTGAACATGTGACTCATTGAGAATGGACAAATCGCTTTTCAACGCCTTGTGAGCGATGTCAAGTTTCTCCAATTCCTCGGAGAGTATATCATGAGCAGCCCCAAAGTCAATCTCTTCCTTCTTTAACTTCTTTGCTTTGGTGACTGCATTGTCATGTTCCTTAACAAGTTTAGTCACTATTTCTTCATGTGACTCCTCAATGGACTCAAGCCTCTTTTCAAGAGAAACCCGAGCCTCTTCTTCTTCTAGAGAATTTTTAAGGATGCAATGCCCTTTCAATTCTACCCTTTCTTCGAGGAGAGCTTCATTTTGGGCCGGCTGGTCCATAAGATCTTCAAAACGTATTTTGTGCTCACCTTGCAAGTTAGTGAAGAAATAGTCCAAAGAAATAATCTCTTCTTTAACCTTGAGACTAGTAGGATCATCCATGTCAATCATAGACTTAGGAAAAGAAGAGTTAGAAGTAGTTATCTCAGAACTTCTTGCCATGAGACAAGTAGCATTCTTGTTGATGACGTTTTCGTTCGGAGAGTCGAAGAGAGATGTTTATGTAGATGTGGTGACTATAGCAGCCACCTCTTGAGAGCTATCATCCTCGTCCTCATCTTCACTTCCCGAATAATATTCTTCTTGGGCCACTAGAACAATCTTTGGTTTCTTCTTGAAAGGAGCATTCTTCTTTACAAAATGTTTCTTGCGTGGAGCCTTTGACTTGTCTTTGAAAATAAGTCTTCCTCCATTATCTTCCCTACAAAGTGCAGCCGGTCTCCATAGTTGAAACATGTTCTTAGCTTGGGACCATTTTCCTTTCTTCCATAAGCTCCACTCTTGCGTTCTAATTCAGCTTTAGCCTTTGTCGGATCTTTCCAAAAGTTTCTAGCATAAAGAGCCAGGTATTGTCGGTGGATCCTCTTTATATCCTCAGGACAGTCCATACCTTCTATAGCATTTTCATCATGATCACTAACACTAGTCTTCAAGGCCATGTTGACCCCCTTTTGCATCCCCATAGCTCATGCACGAGCATCTTCGGCATTCTTGGCAGCCACTTTGAAAGCGGCCATTTCTTGCATTACCTCATTGGATGTCATAAGGTGGTAGTTATGCCTACCTTGGAGACTTTTCAAATCTGTGGGCTCAAATGGCACAAGAGCACTGATATACTTGCGCTTGATCCATGCATCATCAACGTGAGAGGCACCATGATTCCTAAAAGTTGTGGCTATTGCCTTGAGCCTCCTATACATGTCCTCGTGGTTTTCTCCATCCAACATATAAAATCCTTCAGCTTCATTGCTCAAAGCATCATCTCTATTCCTTCTCATACTTTCATTTCCGATGAAGAGCTCGGTGAGAGCATCCCAAGCTTCCTTAGATGTACTAAGATGCTGAATGTGTGGTATATCTTTGCCACCCACACCAAGTTGTAACATGTGTAGAGCTGTAGCGTTGAGTTGACTATCGACAACTTCTCTTCTTGTGATATTGTTGGGATTTCCAACATGAAGACCATTCTCGATGATTTTCCACAACTCAATGGAGGAACTGCACACATGAGACATCATCAAAAATTGCCATTGAGTAAAAGTAGATGCTGAAAGTTTGGGTGGATCACCCCTATTATGTATATGTGGGTGAGGGATAGGTGGATCAGAAGAATACACATGGGAAACCTCATTGTATCCTTCCTTACCACTATCCTTTTTCGAGGAGGATCTCTTGCTAGTGCCATCACCAACCACTTCGTTATCTTTGGAATCGGTTTTACCCGTTTCCTTGGATTGCGGAGTGGTCGCCTCAGAGTTAGATGGAGGTGATGCTGCGGATGTGGAGAGATGCATTATAAATTGATGCATCTCTTCCATCTTAGCCTCCATTGAACTCATCAAGGTTGTTTCCAACGTCTTGAGATCGTTCATGGGGACTACCTCCGGAGCATCACTCCCATCTACCTTGGAAACCATACTTCTCTTAGGCTCTTAAGCCCGAAATAAGAGACGGGGCTCTGATACCAATTGAAATGGATCGTATGGGCACCTAGAAGGGGGTGAATAGGTGCTACCCAATTTTTAGTTCTTTTTCAATTTTAGGCTTGACACAAAGTAAATTCTCTAGATATGTAGCTATGAGAATTTCCCTATATGCAAACCTAGCTACTAACCACGTAAAGAGAGGAGCAAGGGAACCGTAGTGGAGCACGCGGAGACACAGGGAATTGTTTTACCGCAGTTCCTTCCTTGTTAAGGGAAGTACATCTGTGTTGAAGGGTTGGGCGGTTCTAAGACCACCACGCCACAATAGGCCTCACCCTATTCTCTGATGGATCTCGCCACGACAGGCCTGATCCACCTTCTCCACTATTGGTACCCTTCGAGGTGGGAATTGGTGCCTTTACAACTCTACCGGGGCACACATCCACAACTGAATTGGGGGCTTCCGAGATGACAACAAGCTATCATAAGAACAAGGTTTATCAATATAAAAAAACAAGGATCTAGGTATTTGCCAGAAATACTAGATCGGTGATTCTACAAATGAATGGAGAGGAGATGAAGCGCTTGATTGCAGTTGTTGAAGATCGAGTCCTCCTCCTTTTATTCCCCAAGGGACGGGGCCTTTGGGTGGATCTAGGTGGAGCTCTCTTAGATGGAAGTTGCAGATCAGATCATGAATTTTTCGAATGAACCAAGAGATCTGGCAGGAGGGGGAAGGCTGGCTTAAATACCCCCTGCACAGATCTGTCCGTTGAACAAGTTTGGGGGCGGATTATCCGCCCCCCACTAGGGGCGGACTATCCGCTCCCGGGGAAAACTCTGCCCCCAGGGCGGATACTCCGGGGTGAAAATCCGCCCCCTCTCTGGGGATGGCGCCTTGAAGAATTTGATGAAGATATTGGGGGCAGATTATCCGGCCCCCTCCAGGGGCGGATTATCCGGCATGGCTAGAAAATCCGGCCGAAACTCTGCCCCCCCCTGGGGCTTGCGCCTTGGAAAACTTCAAGCTGAGCATGAGGGGCGGATAATCCGGCCCCCTTGAAGGGCGGATTATCCGGCGGGGCCAAATAATCCGGCCAAAACACCGCCCCCTTCTGGGGCTTGCGCCTACCTGGGAAAAGGGTGGGGCGGATTATCCGCCCCCAAAGGCAGATTCCTTTTCCTTTTTCCTTAGAGAGAACTGCAACACTTCAACACACATTAAATAATCCTTGATATTGTTATCTAACACACAAAACACTAGGGATTATGAAATGTTCTTTCAACCGCGGCAAAGAACAATCTCCCCGAGGGCGGCGTGGCGAAAGCGGTGGGTGGCTAAACCCTATGTCAAGGAACGAAATGCTCCGATACCATAAAGGATTGCGGAAATATATATTATATTGATATTTAGTGATTACATTGAGAGCCCCTTGGGCTGTTTATATAGTACTAGAATACTTGGAGTAAAGAATCCTAATAGAGATAGAACTGGATTACAATTTTAAACTAACAAAGATGCCTAATCATAATATACTCTAACACCAAGGAGCTCTTAAATCTTAGGCACTATAGCCTTAGGCTTACCATTTAGAGGGGCATTCGCTTCTTTGAATAATAGGTTCAAGATCCTTTATCACAAGCCATTCCACACTTTCCCATCTAGATAAATCTAGTGCTTGTATGTTGCATACTCCACAACTGGACCTTGGGGTATGGCCTTGATAAGTATGTGTCGGATGAGGAGAGTGTGATCCTGGTGACGATGATATTGGCCATGGTGTAGAGGCATCTAACAATGAAGCTTGAAAACAGAAGAGGATGTAGTGGACAACGGCAATGTGGAATGACATAAGTCACACCATGATTTGGGAAGAAGTTTGCAGTAAACCCCCTCCCTCCACCATCGTGTTTCTGAACAATATTCATGATTGACTGTGCTTATGATCTGCCATTTGTATTAGCTAGGGTTGTGTGATGATGAATTTATATAATGTTGATGCATGTAAAATGTGTTGGAGATATGCCCTAAAGGCAATAATAAAAGTGGTTATTGTTATATCTTTGTGTTTATGATAAATGTTTCCATTCATGCTATAATAGTATTAACCGGAAACATTAATACTTGTGTGATTTGTAAACTAAATTAGAGTCCCTAGTAAAGCCTCTTTATAATACTAGCTTGTTGGTTAATAGATGATCGTGGTTTCTCCATCATGAACATTGAGATGTTATTAACAACAAGATCATATCATTAGAAGAATGGTATAATGGACATACTCCTATAGATAAGCGTAGCATAAAGATCAAGTCATTTTAATAGTTCATTAGCTATAAGCTTTCTGATACATAGTAACATAATTCCTTCAACCATGAGATCATGCTAATCACCATCACCGGAAGGATGCTTTGATGACATCAAACACCACACCGTAACTGGGTGGCTATAAAGGTGGCATTGAGTGTTCGGAAAGTATGTGTTGAGGATCATGGATCAAGAGTGGGATTTGTCCATTCATATGACATATAGATATACTCTGGGCCCTCTCAGTGGAATGTCATCCAATTAGCTTGCAAGCATGTGACTGGCTCACAAGGGATCACATATCACAGGAATAAGAAAAGAGTACTTATCGGTAATGAGGTTGAACTAGGTATGTAGAGATACCGACGATCAAACCTCGAATGAGTAAACTATCGCAAGAAAAAGGGAAATTGGAATCATATGTAAGTGGTTCATTCGATCGCAAAGTAATCATCGAAATATGTGGGATCCATATGAATTTCCAGATTCCTCTATTGGTTATTGATCAGAGAAGTGTCTCGATCATGTCCGCATAATTCACGAACCGTAGGGAGACACACTTAAGGATTCGATGTTGTTTAGTAGATATGGAATGTAAATAGGGAGACCAAATGTTCTTCAGAGTCTCGGATGGGATCCGGGATATCACAAGGAGATGCGGAATGGTCCGGAGAATAATATTCATATAAGGAAAGTCCAATTTCGGAGTTCGGGAATGATTCCGATGTTTTCATCGGAGAGGTTCTAGAAGGGTCTAGAAGGTTCACCGGACCGGAAGGGTAATGGTTCATGAATGTGTCATGGTTAAGTGGAATGACTGGATCATGTCCTAGGTCACTTGGTTGGGCATTTGCAAGAGAGGAATTAGGCTCCAAATTGCAAGTCAAAAAGCAGGATTAAAAAGTCAAACTGGAACAATGGTTTCCTAGTGGAAGAAGGAAAGAGTCCTTTCCCTACAACTTGGATAGGGATTTGGGGAAGGATTCAAACTCCCTCTCCCAAGCTGCCCTTCCTCTCATAAATAGAGGGGAGGGGCTGCTCCAAGAGAACACAACCAGCCCTCCCCACCTTGCGCCGCCGCCGCCCAAGACGCCGTCGCCGCCGCCGACTCCACCTCCTCCTCTCCGGCCCTCTAAATCTAGATCGTCGGAAACCCTAGATCCACCATAACCTGCTCCGGCTTAGGCGAAGCCCTGCAGGATTTTCCCTCTACTTGAGACACCGTCAGGCCGCCGAATCCCAGGGAGATCTACAACCTCTGCTGCCTGATGTAACAAGGGAAAGGAAGGTCTTCATCGAGTACCGAACGTGTGACCGACTGCGTAAGCGCTGCCGGAACGCAGAGACGGAAGGATCGTCTACATGATCTTGAGATCGGCAAGTGTACGACTACATCACCCACGATAATCTGCTCTCGTTAACCACTTTGGAATCTTCGAGGGTGAGTCCTCTAATCGACTCGTTGCTACAATCTAGTAGATAGATCTTGGCATGTTTGTGTGCATACGGTAGAAATTTTTTGTTTTCCATGCTACGAACCCCTACAAAATGTATACATGAACTTTGTAGTTTGTTAACATGTTTTCCCACATATTTGGATTATATATAATGTTATATCCATGTTTTATATGGATTTTTGGGGATTTACCAATGATCCCCTTTATTTTGGCTATAACCCTACAGGGCAGAAAAACCCTGTTTTCACTGTTTTTGATGTTTCAGGACCTTAACAAGGTCAAATGGACCTGAACTTTTGGGAATGCCAATACTTATCCACGAGAAGCATTTGGAGCACAAAAATCTCACCAGGAGGGCCAAACGAGCCTATGTGGCGTGCCCAAACCTGGTGGGTGCGCCACCCATGCTCGTTTCCTCTTCGGTCATCCGATCACCTTGATTCTTTTGCCCAAAGAGTTCTCTTGACCTAAAAATTCCTATATAAGGACCCCTAGGGTGTCCTCGAGAAGGAGGACACCAAATCACACTAGATACAAAAACACCACAAAACAAAGTCACATCCAGCAAAGATTGGAGGGGGAAACTCCGCCGGAGCCACCTACGGGGATATCTCCACCCTCTCCAACATCATCACCATGATGAAGAGGGAGTAGTCCACCTCCGGGATATGGGTTTATGGTAGTAGCTTGATTTATTTCTCTCTTGTTCTTCATATATCTAGTACCATATGAGCCTCTCTACATGATTATGGTCATCTTTGTAATTCCTATGTGGTGGAACATTGTTCTATGATTTGATATTCCAGATTGGAATCTATTTTGTGTAAGATGTTTTGATAGATGCATATCATGCACCCCATTCTTAATTTCTTGTTTTTATCCAAATTGTATGCAAGAACTTGTGTGGGGAGAAGTATGTGTTAGATGGAGTAGCATGCGGGTAGAGATTGAATTGTGACAAATAATATTCAAGATCTGCTTTGGTTTTTATCTTTATTTTGCTGCCTCACTATGGATAAAGTGAAATCATGTGCTATAGTTATCACATGACAGTGTGATAACCTTGTTAGATCAAGGTAGCATATTTGTATTTCAAACATCATGTACTATTGCTTAAAGCTATACTCTGATTTGTTCTTAATTCAAGATTACATGGAGATTTCCCTTTCTTAAGGAGTATAAGAGAGAGATGTATTCCATCTCAATACTAGAATGTGATGCCCATATTAATTCCTTTATCAAGCACATATAGAAAATTTCATAAGTATATATCATTGATGAATTGTTTTGTGATCACCACAACCTAAAAAGAGAGTACACAAGTGAACCCATGAACCCCGGTCCGATTTTTATCATAAGAAACACCTTTCTATTACATCTACTATCATTTATAATTTCTGCAATTTATTATTTTAAAAATACAAAAAATACTTTCCCTACTTGCAATCACTCATAAAAGCACAAAAACAACTCTACTATCTTCCATAAATCTAGTTTGCATTACTCTATATTTCTTTACTTTGTTTTATATTTTATTTCATATTACTAATACGAAAACTTTTTTTAGAAACACAATACAATCATAGACGCTCACAACACGTACATGCATCCACCCCTATGAACGCACACACGCACACCCTACCCCTATGAGAACCTCCGAGAGACGCTGTCGACGGAACATATGTCCATATCATTTAGAGTCAATCCAATAGCCAGCATGTATAATAGCCAGAAATAAAAATATACTACTTTATTACTTGAGTGAATTCCATTTTTTACCCCCTAGTTTCAAAATTTTGACGCTAATTACCTTATTTAGAAAATTTTCATCTTAATTACCCTATTTAGCAAAAGTTGTGCCAATTTTTACCCTATTTAGCAAAATATGTGCCAATGTTTACCCCATGTAAAGTTTTGTGAGTGTTTTGGCAGGGGGTGTCTAGTACATGTGGCATGATCTGCTAAGCAAGAGCCTATTACTCAAATATCACGAAGCCTTTATACACTAGTGCAGAGCCCCCCCTTTAACTCCGGTTGGGAGGGCCCTCTAACAGCGGTTCCCCAACCGCTGTTGAGGGTTCGGTGTTAGAGGGGGGCCCCCTTTAACACCGGTTCTTATACGAACCGGTGTTAAAGGGTGGCGCACGTAAGCTGCCGCAGTTCAGCCCTCTTTAACACCGGTTCGTATCTGGAACCGGTGTTAAAGGTTCTTCTGCCGCGGCATAGGCTCTTCAGGGGCCTTCAGACGTTGCTGGTCCTGTCGTGCTTCCGGTGTATCTTTTGTCTTCCCATACACTCCTAGAAAGCCTAGCAGGTTCACGCAAACATTCTTCGTCACGTGCATCACGTCGATTGAAGAGCGGACCTCTAAGACTTTCCAATAGGGTAG
Organism: Avena longiglumis; assembly: GCA_030063025.1. Classification (NCBI taxonomy): domain Eukaryota; kingdom Viridiplantae; phylum Streptophyta; class Magnoliopsida; order Poales; family Poaceae; genus Avena; species Avena longiglumis. The sequence continues at coordinate 128,070,875 of CP125975.1, read as the reverse complement.
GTCCCAAAATATAGATTGCTTCTTCCACATGGGCGCGTGTCCGGCATCGTCATTCGAATGATAGACTGCCAGGACCTTTTCCAAAGATTACTTCTAGGTCCTTGACCATACCAAATACCTTCTCACCGGTACGGAGGACAGGCTTCCTCCGGGGTTCTGCCAGACGTTTGAAATGCTTGCCTTTCTTTCTTCTTGGATGAAGGTTCTAAGAAATCGGCGATACCCTAGGTACACAACCTTCTTACATTTATCCAAATATACACTTTCAAGATCATCTAAACAAGTGTGCATACATTGTATCCCTTGTTGTCTGCCCTGAAATGTTACTAAGAGCGGCCAATCATTGATGGTTACTGAAAGCAATGCTCGTGGGTCAAATGGCTCCCCTTTGTGCTCATCCCACATCGTACACCTGGTTTGGCCCACAGCTGTAAAAGTTCTTCAACTAATGGCCTTAGGTACACATCAATGTCGTTGCGGGTTGCCTCGGGCCTTGGATGAGCACCTGCATCATAACGAACTTCCTCTTCATACACAACCAAGGAGGAAGGTTATAGATACATAGGGTCACAGGCCAGGTCTTGTGACATCTATGCTCACCAAAAGGATTCATGCCGTCTGTACTTAGACCAAACCTTAAGTTCCTTGCGTCACGTGCGAAGTCCGTACTCTCGCTCGACTTTTCTCCACTGTGACCCATCGGTAGGTGTCTCAACATCGCGTCTTTCTTCTGGTCTTCCATGTGCCATCGCAATAACTTGGCATGCTCTTTATTTACGAAGAGACGTTTTAACCGTGATATTATAGGAGCATACCACATAAACTTGGCGAGAACCTTCTTCCTAGGGGCCTCGCCCTCAACATCGCCAGATCGTCTCGTCGATCTTATACATGATGCGGTGCATACGGGCATGCATCCAAATTCTCGTACTTCTCACCGGTAGAGGATGCAGTCATTAATGCAGGCATGTATCTTCTGCACGTCTAATCCTAGAGGGCAGACAACCTTCTTTGCTTGGTATGTACTGTCAGGCAACTCATTATTTCTTGAAAGAAGATTCTTCATTTTTACCAACAACTTTGAAAATGCGCTGTCAGTCGCACCATTCTCTGCCTTCCATTGTAGCAAATCCAGTGTGGCGCCTAGCTTTTTGTGGCCATCTTCGCAAGTTGGATACAACAATGTTTTGTGATCCTTTAACATCTGCTCCAGCTTCTCCTTCTCCTTTTCAGTTTCACATTCTTCCTTTGCATCAGTAATGGCCCGACCAAGATCGTCATCAGCGGGCCCATCTGCTCCCTCTTGATCTTCATTATCTACCTCCGTTGCATTATCATCATATTCAGGATACATATTATGATAGTTTTCATCATCCTCTTCTTCTTCGTTGTATCCCATCACAACCCGTTTTTCTCCATGCTTGGTCCAACAATTATAGCTGGGCATGAAACCAGATCGAAGCAGGTGGGCGTGAATGGTTCTGGTATTTGAGTAGTCTTTCTTGTTCTGACAGTGAACACACGGACAGCACATAAAACCATTGTGACCACGGTTTGCATTAGCCACAACGATGAAATTTTGGAGGCCCGTAATGTACTCGGAAGTGCGGCGGTCACCGTACATTCATTGCCGATTCATCTTCATTAATATGTAGTATATATCAAAAAATAATAGGGAGATGACCATTTATATATATATAGTACATCAATGACACATGAAACTATAGTTGCCGACCTCGACCGAGACGAAAAGAGCAACAAGAAAGCTTATTTTGAGCTCTCGGGCATTTCACCGAACACCTCTAGTGCATATGAAAAAAACACAAACTAGCACTCTTCACATCCTCTTGCTAGGCTCCAAAATGTGAAAGAATGGAAGAGTGGGGTGTGTGTGGGCTGGGGTGGTGTCTTATATAGCCCCCCCCCTTTAACACCGGTTCATGCCACGAACCGGTGTTAAAGGGGGGGTGGTGCGCGGGCCACCAGTGCAGGGACCTTTAACACCGGTCGAACCGGTGTTAAAGGGGGGCTCCTTTAATGCCGCAGGGGCCACGCTGGTACGGCCCCCCCCTTTAACACCGATTCATAGAAGAACCGGTGTTAAAGCCCCTTTTCGGGATCAACAAAAGACCTTGTTTCCACTAGTGATAGTTCCTATTTAAACCACAACTAGCAGCACTACTGTTCCACCATGCTCAGTCCATCTTGCTCTTCATGTAGTGTAGATTATACAAACACAAACAGCGAGATGGGAGACTGGAGAAAAAAATTATAAGGAGAAAACAGCCACAACCGAAACAAGTCTACATGGCACACCACATATACTTATGGCATGGACCCATCTTCCAAAATGCTCACAAAATTTTATAAGGGGTAAAAATTGGCATAACTTTTGCTAAATGGAGTAATTAGGAAGAAATTTTGCTAAGTGGGATAATTTGTGTCAAAATTCTGAAACTAGAGGGTAAAAACTGGAATTTACTCTTATTACTTTATGGTCCATTTTACACTCTCACAATGTGTCTAAGAACACGTGCTGCAGCTGGCTCTTAACTAAGAGTCCGCTCCACTTCTTTCTCCTATTCTCTCACATCCAACTAAGCACAAATATACTATTTAAGTCTTACAACCTGCTAACTAGATCTTATTATACTTGCTCTTAGGCAGCGAGCCTCGGCTTTTGGAGTCTCGGCACAAGCTGTGGCACCTAACGATTGAGTAGTAAGTTCGGCTTTATGGGGTTTCCTCGGAATGTTCCTTGCTTCCCTCTTCTTAATGACAAGAGAGCAGTACTTGTTGCCGGCTGCTCTAATCTTTTTTAGATGTACAGTTCAATGCGGATCATACACGTTCATACCCTGCATATTTCATGCCAATATGTTTGGCAGGACCAACGGGTCCAGAATCTGTCCTGTTTTTGGGCCCAGGTACGGTTTAACCTTTAATCTCATCTACTAGTACGGAGTGGTTTGGTCGAAAATTGAAGGCGAGAAATGTAAGCTAGCTAGTGAGATTGGCCGTGCTTCAACCATTAGGTGAACCAGCTTGGGGCAGAAGAATTGTTAATGGTTCACTCAGAGCATAGCATATTGTGCAGCCACATACACCTCTGCTAGTAGGTGACTACTTCTAGAAAAGCACAGAGCGGCGGCAAGCTCTGCTTTCTTGACGATCGATCGTATGGCTTGGCCGGCTATGTGAACTTGACGTTGAAGGTTCAGATGCCTTGAGCTTTACTACTGCCGAGATTTTCCTTCTTTCCTGGACGACTTTTTGAAAATATCATACACATGCGAGCGTAAATAAGTGGCTTTACTACCGGCTCTTTGACGCGATCAATACTTGGCTGGCAGACTCCCGGGAGAAAAGCAAAGGCAGAAATAACAGCACAAAGCGGTTGTAAAGTTGCAGCGCGAGATCGATCTCACAGACAGGCAACTAGAACTGTCCGCTTTCCTCGCATGCCTGCACTGCGTGCACGGCACAAGAAAAATCATTGTTGGATGGCAAGAATCTGTAAGTAGGCCAACTAGTTGAGTAGTAGTATAGGAGTACAGATTTGCAACGTTGGGAAAGCCAGTTCAAAGGTATGACGACTAATTATTGCAAATTTACTTTCAAAGTGTGGTAGAAAAGCATTACTCGCTCCTTTACACTCATTGAGGTCATTTCAAAATGATTGTATTTTTAGTAGAGTATCTTTTTGTTAAAGTACTCCCTCAATGTAACAAACAGATTACGGTTTGAACATGTGTTTTACGTTAAAAAAATCAAATTTGACTATAAATACTACTCCATTAATCCTAAATTAGTTGTTGCGGATTTAGAGAAAATTTTACCTAAATCTGTCTAGATTCAATGAGCTTGCGTCAATTAATTTTGGAAATGAGGTACTCACTCCATTTAGAAATATAAAATATTTTAGGTTTGTGAAGCAAATGTGTCTAGACATCTTTTAGTGTGTAGATTTATTTAAACCTATACAACAAAAATACATTAGCTTCACTAACCTAAAACATCTTATATTTTTAAACAGAGGGAGTAGTATTTTGGAGAAATCATACTGACAATAAAGATTGGTTAGTGTGTCGGCCTTGGATTACTCTCAATCGCTTCAGCATGACAGATTTGTGTTATGTATTTTGAAAAGTATAAAAGAGGAGGGAAAGGGATGTATGGTTTTAACGAGTTTTCTAAAAAATACAGTACACAAATTTGCAAGTGATACGACTGCTAGATAAGACAGAGCGTGACCTGGTGACCCGGATGGATTCACGTATCTAGTTGCACCTATCCAACCTAGCTACGAGCAGGTGAGCAAGCACCCACCTCTCCCACACCCCGTCTATCCTCCCACCTCTCCCACCGCCTGGTCGTTGACCTCTAGAGACCGGCCTGATCCTGACCCCTCTCCGGCGGCTCTGCCAGCCGGAGGAGGGAGGGGGAGGTGCCAGAATAGATGGTAGGTTTAGTTTTAGGGTTTTGGTGAGATGCCGGTAGTATAGAGTAGGGCGTCGCGTTGGGCCACGTAGAGATAAAACAGAACCTTTTCCCTCTAACGTGGTGATTTCAAGATCTAGCTGAGGTAGAAGGCCACGAGGTTTATGTTGTGGTGGTAGCACGGCAGATGTCATGGGTAGGCTAAAGTATGGCGCAATGAATGCTAGTGGGATCTGGGGTAGAAGGCCACGAGGTTTATGTTGTGGTGGTAGCACGGCAGATGCCATGGGTAGGCTAAACTATGGCGCCAATGAATGCTAGTGGGATCTGGGGAGGAAAGATGTAGTGATTTCTACACACAACTGACTAGAACGTAGATCTTTATTTCTCTTCAATCAAGTTACAAGTGCTCCTTGAGCTGTATCAGAGAGAGGAGGAAGAAGACTACTATGCGAGCCCTCTAGTGTCAAATGAATCGATCCCTCAATCAGGAGCCCGCACCCCTCCTTATAAAAGGGTCCCTTGGTTCCTCCTAGGGCTGACGTGGCAAGCATATTCTTGTAATATGCTTGTCCCAAAGCGGTAACCCGGCGGACTCCTTTTCGTGTCTCTCACATGTGAGCCTCAGGCCTGCCCACTGTCACCTTCGTGACGCCTGTCTGCCCCTCTACGGCTCTGCTCTTTGTCCTTAGTGCTTGGCCATGTGTAGATTCCTCCTAGCCAGTAGCTAGGGTTTGACTCTAGGATCCTTCTTCTTCCCCTACAAGCTTCTCATTACTCGGCCTCGTGTCATATAACTCGGCTCGGCCTCACCTGCGTATGAGCCGATTAACCTTACTCGGCCGACTTAGCCCATACGTCGGCTGAGTGAGGTATTAATCACTCGATTTGGCTAATCCATACCTTATTCGGCTGAGCCTTGCATAACTCGGACGAATTAGTTTATAACTCGGCATATGGTAAGAAAGGTACCTTCCTTATTTCCACTATCCTGACCCTACCTAGGATCATCCCCCCAACATTAGTCCCCGAAGCAGGTGCGGTCCTGCCGGAGACTTCGGCCCGGCCACATCAGTTTCCTGACATTCATTCCTTCTTACTTTCTATCCGAGGTATTTCTTAGCCGATGCTCTTTTTCAGCTATCCTTCTTTCGTTTATCCTCTCTTACTGAGGTATGAGCTGTATCCCGAGTCATTCTCGTTCCTCCGGGATATCCGCTTGGCTTCTTGAGTAAGCCTCATCCTACGTGTACCAATCATTACTACCATCTAGATTTTTGTACCGCTACAGTGTTTGCTGACATGCTACAGTGATTGTTGCGCCCGTCGCGTCGGCGCAGTGACTCTTCGATAAACGCAACGGTCACACTGCCTGATCTCCTCCTGCATCGTGTGGCCCTAGTTGTGGCTCCACTCTTTGTCCGCGGATGGACGATACACGCGCCCGTGCAGTTACCGCGGCATAAACACGATCCCACTACTGCTCACCCTACGCGGTTATAAGTAGGGGAGTGGGGTTGGGTTGATTCACTTTTCCCCTCCCCACTCCCTTCGTCTTCCTCCCAACGCCGCCGCAGCCATTTGCGCTCCAGCGACCGCGCCACCGCAGTTCCTCCTTGACGGCCACACCGCTGCTCTTCTGCCCTTGCGAGCTCGCCGCCGCGCTCCCGCTTTTGGCTCTCCGCCGGCGTGCTTCTCCGCAGCGTTTCGTGGCGTCGCCGCTATGTATTTTCCCTAGGAGCTCTTCCTGTTTACCTCAATCTCCCGCGGCGGTTCTTTCTCTGCTCCGCCGCCGTGTTCGTCGCCGTCGCGACGGGGCCCTGTACTTCTAGGCCTCTCCCCGCCGCCAGTTATTCTTCCGTCGATTCCTCCGACGAGCCTATGTCTAGCTCTGTCAGCGGCGCCCTCGCCGGGGAGGAGGAGCTCATGGCAGGTCCAGAGCGGGGATCATGGCAAGGCTCCTCCGTCACTCGCCGAGAGGTCGAGTGGCTGCGCAAGACTCGCAAAATCCTGGCCGAGGTAAATTGTCGCTTACCCGGTAAAGAATCTTCCCCTGTATTTGATGAGGGAGAATACGTAGTCTTCATGTCTCACTTTGCCCGAGGATTAGGCCTCCCTCTTAGTGATTTCGCTAGGAGTTTCTTAGATTACTTCGGCCTTCAGCCGCATCATCTGTCGGCTAATGCCATAGCTTCTCTCTCGGCCTTTATCTCGGCTTCCGAGGGATATTGCCTTTGGCCTTCAGTAGACGTATGGTCTAAATTTTTCCAAATTCGAGCTAACATAGTGCCGGATAAATCTCTCCATCCCTCCGAGAAATCCTTAACCCAATGTGGGGCCGCCTCCATTACTCCTCGGAAAAACTCCGTGTTTCCCCGTGTTGCGGGTCTTGAGTCTTGTAAGAAATGGCATAGATCATTTTTCTATGTCAAGAATACTGGAGAAGAAGACAAGATTCGGCTCCATGCTTTCTCCATTGGCCTCCTTCGAAGAAGAACTGGCTTTATAACCTGAAGAAGTCCCACGCTCTCGCCGAGGCATTCGAGCTTCATCTTAAGGAATTAACTCGGGCCGGGCTTCGGGGTGAAGATCTGATGACCGCGTTCATCAGCAGCCGAATCTGCCCCTTCCAACTCTGTTCTCACAAGCTTTGCTACATGAGTGGTCCTTTGGATCACAACCGAGTTTCTACGGTTGAGCTTGATGACTACCAGATTTAAAAACGTGTCCGGGCTATCTTCAAGACTGAGATGCCCGAGGAATGGAAGTGGGGAATGAAGCCATTCTCTCGCGAGAATCCTCCTCCTTAGGTAAATTGGACATACATGGTTTCATCCGAGTTATTCTTCCATTATTCTTTCGCTAACTCTTGTTCGTTTTTCTTGCAGAGGTTTTCGGAGCAGTCCACAGAAGACGTTGAGGTTTTGGCTCTTCCTTGGACCGCTGACCGCAAGACCCCAGACAATGGAGAACCTGATCTAGAGGAGTTCATTCCTAAGCCGGAAGCTGCTCCTGTTCGCGCCCGGAGCAAGACCCCGGCCCGTGCTGATGAAGGTGATTCGGAGGACGTCCAAATTCTTGAGGTAGTTGCCGTGGTGCCTATCTCTTACGCATTTACGGCTCCTTCTTTCCTAGCTAATCAGGCTGGCTAGGTGCACGAGGTTGAACCTCTCGCTTTCAAAGCTCCTGTTGCTTCCAAGAAGTGCACTGCCTCGACAGATCCTTCCGATGATGCCCCCAGGAAGCAAACCAAGAAATCTTCCCAGCACATTCCGAGGCCTAAGGCTATGCCTAGAGTTACTGGGTAAGTTTCGCTTTATATTTTCATTTGTATTTCTTGTTTCTCTCTTTTTTATCTCCGAATCAACTTTTACTTCCTTGCAGAGCTCCACTTTCCGCTAAGACTAGCGGTTCGAGTATGACATCTCATACTACTCGGCCGCCTTCACCCTCACCTCCGGAAGATGTTCGGGTTCCTAGTCCTCGTCGTGATGATTCTCCGCCAGGGCCGACTGACTCATCTCCTCGACGAGACGAGCCCATTGCTCCTGTAGGGGTTCGTAGCATGGAAAAAAAAATTCTATCGCATACAAACAAACAAGCCAAGATCTATCTATTAGATTGTAGCAACGAGTCGATGGAATAACTTACCCTCGAAGATTCCAAAGTGTTTAACGAGAGCGGATTCTCGTGGGTGATGTAGTCGTACTCTTTCCGATCTCAAGATCGTGTAGACGATCCTTCCAAGCGTTCCGGCTAGCGCTTCATGATCGGTCACACGTTCGGTACTCGACGAAGACCTTCCTCTCCATTGTTCCAGCAGGCAGCGGAGGTTGTAGCACTCTCGCGATTCCGGTAGCACAACGGCGTGGTACCAGAAGTAGAGGGGAAATCCCGCAGGGCTTCGCCTTAAGCCGGAGCGAGTATGGTGGAGTATGAGAGAGGGCTATTAGTGGTCTAGAGATTAGACACACCAATTAGAAGGCTCTAAACCGCATGCTAAAGCAATTAGAAGCTCTAAACCAAAACGGCTCTAAACCGGAGATTAGAGGATAGGAACTTGTGTGTGAGGAGGAGGCCCTGCCTCCTTTTATAGGTGGAGGGCTGGCCAGAGAGGGGAGGAGTCCTCCCAACTCGGCTAGGCTGGCCGCCGCTTGGAGGAGAGGACTCCTCCTCCAAGTTGGTTTCAACCTCCTCTTGCTTGTTTCGCATGAGTTTCTGTTTCCCACAGTTTCTGTTTTAGCCGTTTGACTTTCAAAGGCGGTTTGACTTTTCAGTTTTGGAACAGCAAGAACACTTAGTACATGATGCAATCATTCAATGACACATTCATGTACCTCCCCGAGTGCCGGACAATCCGGAACCTTCGAACATTCCGATGAAAACACGGAATCATTCCCGAACTCCAAAGCGGGACTTTCCTTATATGAATCTTATTCTCCGGACCATTCCGGATCACCTCGTGATATCCGGATCCCATCCGAGACTCGAACAACATTCGGTCTCTTTATCATAATACCATAACTACTCAAAACAACGTCGAATCCTTAAGTGTGTCTCCCTACGGTTCGTGAATTATGCGGACATGATCGAGACACTTCTCCGAACAATAACCAATAGAGGAATCTGGAAATTCATATGGCTCCCACATATTTCTACGATTACTTTGCGATCGAATGAACCACTTACATACGATACCAATTTCCCTTTGTCTCACGATAGTTTACTTATCCCAGGTTATGATCGTTGGTATCTCTGCATACCTAGTTCAACCTCGTTACTGATAAGTACTCTTTTCTCGTTCCCGTGATATGTGATCCCTTGTGACCCAGTCACATGCTTGCAAGCTAATTGGATGACATTCCACCGAGAGGGCCCAGAGTATATCTATCCGTTATATGGATGGACAAATCCCACTCTTGATCCATGTGTTTCAACCAATACTTTCTGAACACTCAATGCCACCTTTATAGCCACCCAGTTACGGTGTGGTGTTTGATGTCATCAAAGCATCCATCCGGTAAAGGTGATATGCATGATCTCATGGTCGAAGGAATTAGGTTATTATGTATCAGAAAGCATATAGCAATTGAACTATTGAAATGACTTGATCTTTATGCTATGCTTATCTATAGGAGTATGTCCACCATATCATTCTCCTAATGATATGATCTTGTTGTTGATAACATCTCAATGTTCATGATAGGGAAACCACAATCATTAATCAACCAACAAGCTAGTGAAGTATAGATGCTATACTAGGGACTTCAAATTAAGTTTACAAACCACACAAGTATTAATGTTTCCTTGTTAATACTATTATAGCATGAATGTAAACATTTATCATAAACACAAAGATATAATAATAACTATATTTATTATTGCCTCTAGGGCATATCTCCAACAGTCTCCCACTTGCACTAGAGTCATCTAATCTAGATTACATGGTAATATACCGAACACCCATGGCAGTTTGGTGTTGGTCATGTTTTGCCCTCGGGGGAGGTTTAGTCAACGGATCCGCCACATTCAGATCTGTGTGTACTTTGCAAATCTTTATATCCCCATCCTGGATATGTTCTCGAATAGCGTGAAAACGCATCTTGATGTGCTTCAGCTTCTTGTGTGACCTTGGTTCTTGCGCATTGGCTATGGTGCCCATGTTATCACAGTAGATAGACATTGGGTCCAGCGCACTAGGAACCACACCCAGCTCTGTAATGAACTCTTTCATCCATATTGCTTCTTGTGAAGCCTCCGAAGTAGCCATGTATTCCGATTCAGTTGAAGATCTCGCCACAACGCTTTGCTTTGCACTCCTCCAGCTAACTGCTGCACCATTCAAAATAAATACGTATCCAGATTGTGATTTAGAATTATCCGGATCGTTGTTCCAACTAGCATCGGTGTAACCATTAACAACGAGTTGTTCATCACCTCCATAAGAAAGAACCATATCCTTAGTTCTTCTCAAGTACTTAAGGATGTTTTTGACCGCTGTCCAATGATCCACTCCTGGATCACTTTGATATTGCTAGTTAAACTAACAGCTTATGCAATGTCGGGTCTAGTACATAGCATGGCATACATTAGAGATCCTATGGCTGAGGCATAGGGAGTCTTACTCAAGGTCGTATTGGGCAACATGGGCAAGAACCCTTTCTTGCTTTCTTCCATTCCAAATCTCTTTAGAACTTTGTCCAAATATGTACTCTGTGACAATGATATTTGGCGTTTCGATCTATCTATAAATCTTTATGCCTAATATGTAAGCGGCTTCGCCAAGATCCTTCATTGAAAAACTATTATTCAAATATTCCTTGACACTATTAAGAAGGTCTACATCATTCCCAATTAACAATATGTCATCCACATATAGTATTAAGAATTCTACAGAGCTCCCACTCACTTTCTTGTAAATACAAGCTTCTCCATAAGTTTGTATAAAACCAAAACTTTTGATCACCTTATCAAAACGTTGATTCCAACTTCTGGATGCTTGCTTCAATCCATAGATGGACCGTTGAAGTTTGCATACCTTGTTAGCATCTTTAGGATCGACAAAACCTTTGGGTTGCATCATATACAACTCTTCATCAATATATCCATTGAGGAATGCTGTTTTGACATCCATCTGCCATATCTCATAATCATAATATGCAGCGATTGCTAACATAATCCTCACAAACTTTAGCTTCTCTTGGTGAGAAAGTCTCATCGTAGTCAACTCCTTGAATTTGTCGAAACCCTTTTGCGACAACTCGAGCTTTATAAACGATAACATTACCATCAAGATCTGTTTTCTTCTTGAAAATCCATTTGTTCTCAACAGCCTTTCGCCATCCGTAAGTCCACCAAAGTCCATACTTGATTTTCGTACGTGGATCCAATCTCGGATTTCATGGCTTCTTGCCATTTATTGGAATCTGGGCTCATCATCGCTTCCTCATATGTCTCGGGGTCATCGGTGTTGTCCACCAACATGACACTCATAACGGATCATACCAATGCAGGTGGTACGAGTTCGTTGACCTCCAAGGCTCTGTAGCAACTTCAACGAAGTTTCATGATCATCATCATTAGCTTCCTCTCTAATTGGTGCAGGCACCATAGGAACTTCTTCGGTCTTGCGCTACTGCAATTCGAGAGAAGGTTCGACCTCGTCGAGTTCTACTTTCCTTCCATCACTTCTTTCGAGAGAAATTCCTTCTCTAGAAAGGATCCATTCTTAAATGAAGATTTTGCCTTGGATCTATGATAGAAGGTATACCCAATAGTTTCCTTGGTATCCTATGAAGACGCATTTTTCGCTTTGGGTTCAAGCTTGTCCTTTGTAACTTCTTTACATAGGCTTCAGATCCCCAAACTTTAAGGAGCGACAATTTAGGTTTCTTGCCAAACCATAATTCATACGGTGTCGTTTCAGCGGTTTAGACGGTGCCCTATTTAAAGTGAATGCGGTTGTTTCTAATGCATAACCCCAAAATGATAGCGGTAAATCTGTAAGTGACATCATAGAACGAACCATATCTAAGAGAGTTCGATTACGATGTTCGGACACACCATTCTGTTGTGGTGTTCGGCGGTGTCAAGCTCAGAAAGTATTCCGCATTTCTTCAAATGCCTCCCAAACTCGTAACTTAGATATTCACCTCCACGATCAGAACGTAGAAATTTAATCTTCTTGTTACGTTGATTCTCTACCTCACTTTGAAACTCCTTAAACTTCTCAAAAGTTTCGGACTTATGTTTCATGAAATAGATATACCCATATCTACTCAAGTCATCCGTGAAGGTAAGAACATAACGATAACCACCGCGCGATGCTACACTCATTGGACCACACACATCGGTATGTATGATTTCCAGTAAGTCCGTAGCTCGCTCCATCATACCAGAAAATGGAGTCTTAGTCATTTTTCCCATCAGACATGCTTCACATCTTTCAAGTGATTCAAAATCAAGTGATTCAAGAAGTCCATTGGAATGGAGTTTCTTCATACGCTTCACTCCAATGTGACCAAGACGATAGTGCCACATATAGGTCGAATTATCGCTTGATTTCAAACGTTTAGCCTCAATGTTGTTGATATGTGTATTTCCACTATCGAGATTCAATAAGAATAGACCATCTATCAAAGGTGCATGTGCATAAAACATATTACTCATATAAATCGAACAACCATTATTCTCTGATTTAAACAAGTAACATCTACAATAAACAAGATCCGATATAATGATCATGCTCAACAGGCACTAAATAACAATTATTTAAGTATAAAACTAATCCGATGGTAGATGAAGGGTAGCGTGCGACCGCGATCACATCAACCTTTGATCCGTTTCCCAGCGCATCGTCACCTCGTTCTTCGCTAGCTTCCGTTTATTCTGCGGCTTTGTTTCGAGTTACAAATATGAGCAACCGAACCAGTATCAAATACCCAGGCACTACTACGAGTACTAGTGAGATACACATCAATAACATGTATATCAGATATACCTTTCTTCTTGATGTTGCCGTTCTTAGAATCCGCCAAGTACTTTGGGCAATTCCGCTTCCAGTGACCTTCTCCCTTGCAGTAAAAGCACTCAGTTTCAGGCTTGGGTCCAGCCTTGGTCTTCTTCGACGGCGTGGTAACTTTCTTACCACCCTTCTTGAAGTGTCCCTTTTGCTTAGACTTGCCTTTCTTGAGTTTGGTGGTCTTATTGACCATCAACACTTGGTGCTCTTTCTTGATCTCCACTTCTGCAGACTTTAACATAGCAATTACAGCAACTCTTTGTTCATGTTACGCATGTTGTAGTTCATCACAAAGTTCCTGTAACTTGGTGGTAGTGACTGGAGGACACGGTAAATCCCCAAAGCATTAGGAATCACTATACCCAAGCTTTTAAGTTTGTTTGCGTGCGGACATCTTAAGCACATGCTCACTTGGAGCTGCCCTCTTCCATCTTGCGGTTAAAGAACTTTTCGGAAGCCTCATAGCTTTCAATTGCATGAGTCTCAAAAATCAATTTGAGATCCTCGACAATATCATATGGTCGACTCTTCAAACCTTTTTGAAGCTCCGATTCTAAACCATACAAGATAGCACACTGAACTATGGAGTCTTGATTCTTCCGCGAGGTAAACATTCTTTACTTCATCGGAGCATCAATTGCAGTGGGTTACCAGTGAATCCAGCACATAGGTCAAATTACCAGCTGTGAGGACAATCCTCAAATTGTGGAACCAATCCGCGAAGTTGCTTCCATTGTTTTTCAACTTTTCTTTCTCTAGGAACGCATTAAAATTGATGGTAGGGGCTGCCATTGATCTACAACATATTTGCAATAGTTTAGACTAAGTTTATGACAAATTGAGTTCAAATTAATTAATGAAATTAAACTAGGTGAACTCCCACTCAAAACAACATCCCTCACATTGTTTTAGTGATCACACGAACCAAATCCACCACATCAACACCGATCATCACGAGAGTTGATGTAGCTTCAATGGCGAACAATCGACATGTTCATCATATCTACTATATGATTCATGCTATACCTTTCGGTGATCCGTGTTCCGAGACCATGTTTGTACATGCTAGGCTCGTCAAGATCAAACCTGAGCTTCCGCATGAGCAAATTTGGCTTGCTCACGTTGTATGCACTTGCAGAATCTAACACACCCGATCATCACGTGGTGCTTCGAAACAACAAGATTTAGCAATGGTGCTAACTAAGGGTGAACACTTTATGATTTTAAATTCATGTGCATGAGGGATCATCTTATAATGCTACCGTCGTCTACTAAGCAATACAAGATGCATAAAGGATTAACATCACATGCAATTCATAATATGTGATATGATATGGCCTTTCTTCTTTGTGCTTCCGATCTCCATCTTCAAGCACGAACATGATCTCCATCATCTCCGGCATTGCATCAAGGTCAATGACGCTTCACCATGGTTGTCGTCCACCGGCTTCAACTATTACAACTACTTTGAATAGACACGCGGGTCTTAACATAAATTAAAGACAACCATATGGCTCCGCGGTTGCCAACTTACAATAAGGAACATTGCATACATCAAATATAATCACAATCATGGCCATATCACATCATCACACACCCTACAAAACAAAGTTAGACGCCTCTACTTTCTTTGCATATTTTACGTGGTTTGGGGCTTTCAATAAGTGTCGTTCTAACTTACGAACAAGAACCACAACATTGATACTAGCATTGTTGATCACCCGTTGTAAATTGGATCTTAACTATGCTAGGAGAAAGCAGGCACCATAAAGCCACTTATGCAATACAAGTTGCATGTCAAGCGTGGAGCAAGTCTCATGAACGATGTCATGTAAGGTTAGCCCGGGCCGCTTCATCCCAACATACCGCAAGATGCAAAGTACACAAAAAGCAATCGACAATAAAAGCATCAACGCCCACAATGACCATTGTGTTCTACTCGTGCAACAGATATACATATAGACACGGCTCTGATACCACTGTAGGGGTTCGTAGCATGGAAAACAAAAAATTTATATCGCATACAAACAAACAAGCCAAGATCTATCTATTAGATTGTAGCAACGAGTCAATGGAATAACTTACCCTCGAAGATTCCAAAGTGTTTAACGAGAGCG
Organism: Avena longiglumis; assembly: GCA_030063025.1. Classification (NCBI taxonomy): domain Eukaryota; kingdom Viridiplantae; phylum Streptophyta; class Magnoliopsida; order Poales; family Poaceae; genus Avena; species Avena longiglumis. Next base: position 128,055,797 of record CP125975.1, on the reverse strand, counting down.
GATTCTCGTGGGTGATGTAGTCGTACTCTTTCCGATCTCAAGATCGTGTAGACGACCCTTCCGGCGCTGCATGATCGGTCACACGTTCGGTTTTCGACGAAGACCTTCCTCTCCCTTGTTCCAAGTGACGGAGGTTGTAGCACTCTCCTCGCGATTCCGGCGACGTGACGTGGTACAAGTAGAGGAAATCCGAGGCTCGCCTTAAGCCGGAGCGAGTATGGTGAAGTATGAGAGAGGGCTATTAGTGGTCTAGAGATTAGACACACCAATTAGAAGGCTCTAAACCGAGGCTAAAGCAATTAGAAGCTCTAAACCAAAGCGGCTCTAAACCGGAGATTAGAGGATAGGAACTTGTGTGTAGAGGAGGCCCGCCTCCTTTTATAGGTGGAGGGGCTGGGCGCCAAGGGAGGAGGAGTCCCTCCCCAACTCGGCCTAGGCTGGCCGGCTTGGAGGAGAGGACTCCTCCTCCAAGTTGGTTTCAACCTCCTCTTGCTTGTTTCCCACAGTTTCATGTTTCCACAGTTTCTGTTTTCCCATTTCCTATTTTAGCCTTGACTTTCAAAGCTGGCAGTTTGACTTTTCAGTTTTGGAACAGCAAGAACACTTAGTACATGATGCAATCATTCAATGACACATTCATGTACCCTCCCCAGTGCTTGGACAATCCGAACCTTCGAACATTCCGATGAAAACAGGAATCATTCCCGAACTCCAGCAGGACTTTCCTTATATGAATCTTATTCTCCGGACCATTCGGATCACCTCGTGATATCTGGATCCCATCTGAGACTCTGAACAACATTCGGTCTCTTTCTCATAATACCATAACTACTCAAAACAACGTCGAATCCTTAAGTGTGTCTCCCTACGGTTCGTGAATTATGCGGACATGATCGAGACACTTCTCCGAACAATAACCAATAGAGGAATCTGGAAATTCATATGGCTCCCACATATTTCTATGATTACTTTGCGATCGAATGAACCACTTACATACGATACCAATTTCCCTTTGTCTCACGATAGTTTACTTATCCGAGGTTATGATCGTTGGTATCTCTGCATACCTAGTTCAACCTCGTTCGATAAGTACTCTTTTCTCGTTCCGTGATATGTGATCCCTTGTGACCCAGTAACCTGCTTGCAAGCTAATTGGATGACATTCCACAGATCGGGCACCGAGTATATCTATCCGTCATATGGATGGACAAATCCCACTCTTGATCCATGTGTTTCAACCAATACTTTCCGAACACTCAATGCCACCTTTATAGCCACCCAGTTACGGTGTGGTGTTTGATGTCATCAAAGCATCCATCCGGTAAAGGTACTTTGCATGATCTCATGGTCGAAGGAATTAGGTTACTATGTATCAGAAAGCATATAGCAATTGAACTATTGAAATGACTTGATCTTTATGCTATGCTTATCTATAGGAGTATGTCCACCATATCACTCTCCTAATGATATGATCTTATTGTTGATAACATCTCAATGTTCATGATAGGGAAACCGCAATCATTAATCAACCAACAAGCTAGTGAAGTATAGAGGCTATACTAGGGACTTCAAATTAAGTTTACAAACCACACAAGTATTAATGTTTCCTTGTTAATACTATTATAGCATGAATGTAAACATTTATCATAAACACAAAGATATAATAATAACTATATTTATTATTGCCTCTAGGGCATATCTCCAACAGCTCCCCCATTGCCTTCGAATATACCCCAATGCCGGATCACCCGGCTAACTCAGTTGTCCCCCTCAAGACTCCCGAAGCTTCCACCATTGATCCTTCGTCTACCGCAGTTCCAGCTTCTGCTCAAACTTCCACTGAGGTTACCACTAACTCGCCCCCCTTGGAGAATGTCGTTCCTCCTGCTGCAAAGGATGTCGCCCCCAGTTCAGAGGTCGTTGCTCCTGTCGAAGTTCCCGCCAAGAGCAAGAAAGTTGTTGCCGCTAAACCTTTGCCATCTCAGAAGGGGCCAACAAGTTCCTCTTAGCCCAGCATTGCTGATATGCTTCGCAAGGGGGCTTCTACCGCTAAGCCTTGTCTTTCCCTTGTTGTCGACACACAACTAGTTCTCCATAAGAGTCTGGCATTGGCGGCAGTTACGCAACAGGACCGAGGTAAAGTGTTGACACGCACTGGGAGTGGAAATAGCCTCGGCTCGTTGGTGGAGTATGCCAATAATTGGAATGCTGCCTGTCAACTTGAAGGCAATCCGAGTAGTCAACCATTCCATCTTTTCGACATCAGCAGTCGCTTGCATATGGCTGCTAAGATTGTCCTCGAAAGTGACAAGATGAACGAGGTAAGCGCCTCAATTTATATTTTGTCTATTATCCATATGATATTATATACACACTAGTCCCCAAAGCTTGCAACCGGATGACTTGTTATTAGTTTGGAATCTTTACTTGTTTCAAATATAACCACTTGCCGAGTCAAATTTCTTCATGATCCGGATCTACTGTAGTTTTGAATATCCAGCCATCTAGATCCGAGTCAATGCTTTACTTGATTCGGATCTGCTTTACTTTTGAATATCCAGCCATCTAGATCCAAGTCAAGTTTTAATTGATTTGGATCTGTTTTACTTTCGAATATCCAGCCATCTAGATCTGAGTCAATGTTTTACTTGATTCGGATCTACTTTACTTTCGAATATCCAGCCATCTAGGTCCGAGTCAAGTTTTACTTGATTCGGATATGTTTTACTTTCGAATATCCAGCCATCTAGATCCGAATCAAGTTTTACTTGATTAGGATCTGTTTTACTTCGTGTAACTTTTTGTTATTTTCAGGTTGCTCACGATCGGCGGACGACCGAATTTCAAAGGTTGCTTTTTGCGCACAAGAAACTTCAAGATAAATTCGAGCAAATGGTCCATGTTGTGAAGAAAACTGGTAAACTACTCGGTTCTTAGTGTCTTTTATCCTTGTAAAAAAACAAATTCCATTTTTGTAGCAATTTTTGATGTGCTGTTGTGCAGTTAATGTCAACAACCTGAATACCCGTCTTACAAAGAAGGTTGGGGCTCTTGAAGGTTAGTTACCCCTTTTGCCCTTTTATTTATCCACTTTTATTCGAGATAAATCTTGGGTATCTTACGACTTCCCGGCTTTGGTATAGCCGAGTTACAAACACTTGCAGCGTCACATCACGAATGCATATTTATGCCTGATATGATGCTGCATTTTTTAGAACAAGCTGCCGCTCACTCGGCACAACTTAAGGAAAAGGATGACGAGATAGCCCGGTTACGCCCAGAAGTCCGAGTTAGAGAAAGTTGATCAGGGGTTTTCTGAGGAGAAGAACCGACTAAGTTTACAGCTTTAGAAGGACAAGGAACTTCTTGATGCTGCCGAGTGATGCGTTGGAAACGTATATAAAATTTTTGATGCTCCATGCTTGTTTAGTATCTACATTGCCTTACTTGTCTACACTTTGAGGTGTTTTTTACATGTTTTCTGGTACTAACCTATTAACAAGTTGCAACAGCGATGCGGATGCTTTTACGCTGTTTTTGGTTTCAAAAGGTTAGTAAAGAAATATTCTCGGTGTTGCGGACGAAGGACAAAGTCAATTACTTTCCGTGGGAACAAGAAGTCGGAGGAGATCCGGAGGCGGCCGAGGCCACCCCGGCGCCACAGTGGCCCGCCTGGCTAGGGTTTGGTGGCCCTGGCCGCCTCCCGGTCTCGCCCCTTCGCCTATAAGAACCCCCGATGCAGAAACACTGAGTAACCGATCAGAAATCCACGAAACCGTTTGTAGCCGCCACCATCATCCTTAGATCAGGGGGATCTGAAGCTCTTCCCGGTACTCTGCCGGAGGGGAGATCATCCCGGAGGCCTTCTCTCCGGTATGATTCATGAGTAGTTCCACCTTGGACTATGGGTCCATGTAGTAGCTAGATGGTTGTATCTCCTCCTTTGTGCTTTCATGTATGGATCTTGTGAGCTCCGTTCATGATCAAGATCTAATCTATTTGTAATCATGCATGTTGTGTTTGCGGGGATCTGTTGGATATTGAGATTATTATGTTGGTTTGATTAATGGTTTTATCTTTATGATTCTATCATGTCTGTGTTTTTTGTGATCTTGCATGCTCTCCGTTGCTAGTGGTTATCTTGGCCAAGTAGTTGCTAGTGACTCCAAGAGGGAGTATTTATGCTCGATAGTGGGTTCATGCCTCTAGTTTCCAAGGGAAGTGACAATAATATCTTCGGTTGTAGATGTGATGTTGCTACTAGGGAGAAAGTAAAGGTCTCTTGTTCATGGAACATGTGGACTGTTTACCTTACACACTTTGCTTAAAGCAGTTGTCTGTTGCTTGCAACTTAATACTGGAGGGGGTTCCGATGATAACCTGAAGGTGGACTTCTAGTCATAGATGAAGTTGGATGAAGATCTACTTTTATTATTGTATTGACCAATCAACCTCATAGGATATTTCTGGCTAGTAATTGCATTGTTATGCCTTGCTCAGTTCCTGTCAATTGCCCCGCTGTAATTTGTTTATCCTTCATGCCATGTTGTTTATCTAAGGAGGGCACCTCTAGTGAACTATGGACCCCGGTCCAATCTTTACCATTGATACATCTTCCACTATTACTTGTTTACTTGTTGCAAACCATTATCTTCCACACCATACGTTTAATCCTTTGTTACAGCAAACCGGTGAGCTTGACAACCTCACTGATTCGTTGGGGCAAAGTCTTGAGTTTGTGTTGTGCAGGTTTCCACGTTGCTTTCAACACCTTTGAGACGTTTCCTTCCTCCTTCAGGTTCGATAACCTCGGTCTCTACTGAGGGAAACTTGATGTTGTGCTCATCACACCTTGCTCTTGGGGTTCCAACGAAGTGTCCCACGTTAACACTGGGTGCACGCATCAAGATTTATGGCGCCGTTGTCGTTGAGGCTAAGGACGTCTTCACTAGGGGAGTCCTTCACTTCCTTTCTCTTTACTTTGTTTTTAGTTTGCTTTGTTTGTTTTGCTTGGTTTTGTTTGCCTGTTTTCAAAAAACCCAAAAAAATTAGTCTATCTTGGTTTGCTTTCTTTATTAAAAAACACACAAAAATTAGTTCCTGCTCTAGCTGTTGTTGCTGTTTTTGGCTTACCCACCTTTGCCAAAATGAACTCTACTGAGAACACCAAGTTGTGTGACTTCACTAGCACCAACAATAATGATTTCCTAAGCACTCATATTGCTCCACCTGCTCCTGATGCTATCTTTTATGAAATAAAGCCTGCTTTGTTGAATCTTGTGATGAGAGAGCAATTTTCTGGTGCTGGTTCTGATGATCCTGCTGCCCATCTTAATAGCTTTGTTGAACTTTGTGAGATGCAAAAGTATAAGGATGTAGATGGAGAAGGATGTAGATGGAGATATTATTAAGCTCATGCTTTTTCCTTTCTCCTTGAGGGGAAAAGCTAAAGAATGGTTGCTATCCTTTCCTAAAAATAGTATTGATTCTTGGACTAAGTGCAAAGATGCTTTTATTGGAAAGTACTATCCTCCTGCTAAGATTATTGCTATGAGAAGTGACATTATGAAATTTAAACAGCTTGATAGTGAACATGTTGCTCCTGCTTGGGAAAGAATGAAATCTTTGGTTAAAAATTGCCCTACTCATGGACTCACTTCTTAGATGATTATCCAGACTTTTTATGTAGGTTTGAACTTCTGCTCAAGAAACCTATTGGATTCTGCTGCTGGAGGTACCTTAATGGGCCTCACTTTCGGTGCTGCAACAAGGCTCCTTAGATAATATGATGGTTAACTACTCTGAATGGCATGTTGAGAGAGCTCCACATGGTAAGAAGGTAAATTCTGTTGAGGAAACTTCCTCTTTGAGTGAAAAGATTGATGTTATTATGGCTATGCTTGTTAACGGGAAAGCTCCTCTAGATCCTAATAGTGTTCCCTTAGCCTCTTTTGTTGCTCAAGAAGAGCAAGTTGATGTGAACTTCATTAGAAACAACAATTTCAACAACAATGCCTATAGTAACAATTTTGGTAGCAACAACAATCATAGGCCTTATCCTCCTAGTGGAAATGCTTATCAGGATAGATCTGGAATGCCTAGTGAAGAGAGGATTCTAGAAGTTGAGAGATCCACTGAAATTTTTGTGCAAATGCAATATGAGAAAAACAAGATTTTCACTAAAACTCTGGAGGAATAATCTATTATCTTGAAAAACATTAGTCTTCAGCTTGAGAATCTGAATAGGAAAATTCCTAGTTTACAGTCAAAAATTTTGAGTGCTGAGAAAAATATATCCTCTTTGTCTGAAGCTCAAACTTCCTTAGTTAATAAAATGGCTGCTAAACCTGAAACTATGGAAAACATCTTTGCTACTGCTCATGCCATTCAAGTTACTATTGATGAAAATGTTAGGCTGTTAGCTCAACTTCATGCTAGGTGGGAAAGGGAAGCTGAAATTGATATAAACAATAGTGTGTGCACTATCACCACTAAACCACAAATAGCCCCTATGCCTAAGCCAAGTGAGCCTACCACAAGTGATGCTAAGTTTGACTTTGATATTGATGGTTGAAATATTTCTGAAGTGATTATGTTCCTGCAAAATCTTGCTAAAAGTCCTGATGCTAGTGATATGTGTGTTGCCTTTACCAAACACATTACAGATGCTCTTGTTAAGATTAAGGAAGAGAAGCTAAAACACAAAGCTTCTATTCCTAGGAAAGTAGAAGATAATTGGGAACCCATTATTAATATGCAAGTGAATGACTTTGATCTCAAAGCTTCATTTGATCTTGGTTCTAGTGTCTCTATTATGCCTAGGAAGATTTATGAAATGCTTGATTTGCCACCTTTGGAAGATTGTTATTTAAATGTCACACTCAATGATAATGCTAAGAAGAAACTCATGGGCAGTATTAATGATGTTCTCATTATGGTTAATAATGCTTATGTCCCTATTGATTTCTATGTTTTGGTTGTTGAATACAATTCTTCTTGTCCTATTACTTTGGGAAAACCTTTTCTTAGAACAGTTGGTGCCATCATTGATATGAAAGAAGGCACCATAAAATATAAATTTCCATTCAAGAAAGGTATTGAACACTTCCCTATGAGGAGAGAGAAGTTGCTTTTTGCACCTCCTTTGAAAGCAAGATTTGATGTTAATTCTTCTTCATTTGAAAATACTTGATTCTTCTTGCTTCTTGTGCCTAACTTAAAGGCGTTAAAGAAAAGTACTTGTTGGGAGATAACACAAGAGTTTTCTTGAGTCTTAGAAGTTATTACTTCTGTAATAACCTCTCCTTATGCTATTTGTTTGATTTTTGTGCCAAGAATGACCTCTAATGAGAGGGAAGTAAGATTTGGGGAGTTGCTGTCCCGAAAAAGATTTCTGTCCTCCACCAAAACAATTCGTGAGGAGGCTCTGTAACTCGGATTGAGCTCCAAATTTATGAATAAATCCCCGAGTATGTTGGATAACTTTTTTTAGTTCAACACTTTTTGATTTGATCAACAGAAGATGTCCAAAAAAATTCGTTTCTACTTTCTGGTCTGTTTTGACAGATTTCTGTCATTATTTGCATTTGCTTCTTATTGATTCCTTTTTGAGTTCTCTTTAGGTGAATTGAGCTTTTTTAAGGATTTACTACTGTATCTTTTGTTTTTAGTGAAAATCCTTTCTGTTCCAAAGCTTTGCCAGTGGTCTAATATCTTTTGAATAAGCTAATGTTGCTAATGAAGATTGTGTGAAATTTTGTATGAAGGAAAAATTTCAGGTGTAGAGAGAGAATGATGCAATGAGATGAAGAATGGACAAAAGCTCAATCTTGGGGATGCCACCATGGTGTCACCCCAAGAAATATCCAATAGGTACAAGCGTAAAAGCTTGGGGATGCCCAAGGCATCCCCTTTTTCATCAATAAAAAGCTCAGGTCTGTCTAGACACTTCGTTTTTATTGCTTCATGCACAATTATGTTGTTCTTGGAGCGTCTTAGTTTTTCTTTGCTTTGCTTAGGTTGTTTAGTTTGCTTGAATAAAGTAGTTTGGACCCCCATTATCGCTGTGTTGTTTTACAACTAAGTTGCTTGGTGGTGGAAAGGAGTAGTAAGTTCTTGCTTGTAAGTGCAAGAGGAGCTTGCATTGACTATGACTTAGACTTTAGCATGACATTCTAGGTGTTGTTTTAGCATTATGCTTAGTGATTATTGATGTAGCATCTCTTGTTCCAAACAATTGGGATTGCTTAGTGTGCCTTGAAGAAATTATGTGTTGTTTTAGCATGCAAAAGCATAGTATTGTGGTATTCTCCGTTGATGTTTTGCTTGGGTTGACTTGGCACATGCTCACACCATGTTATGACTATGACAAGTCACCATTAGCCTCTATGATCATTTAGTCCTTGACTTGTAGTACCACTCTTTGCTTTTATTAGTTTGCTTTGTTGCATTGCATAATTTTGGCCATTATTGCTCTCTTAGTTGGTTGCTCCTAGTCTTTTGCTAGCCTCCACTTGTATGAGTAAGTTCTACTCATGCCTCCAGCTCCCAAGAAATCAAGTTATTCCAAAGTGTCCACTATAAACTCCTATGCATGGTGTGTTACACCATTCCAAAGTATATTCTTGTTTTCAACTACCTTCCAATTAAAAACTATTTTGTTATGTAAAATCTTAGTGATTAAAGCCCTCACGAACTTGATGAAACACTTTATTCTTTGCCCCTAATAAACTTGAACCATTGTGACAACTTTGTTGTATATGCTTGCACTTATAAGTTGGAATTAGCAGAACCGTGCTGTCATGGGAAACATTTTCAACATTGCACTTGTACCTTGTTGTACTCAATTGATATCATGTTCTTTTGTCTATGGATGTCACCGGTGTGAAATAAAGAAGGAACTTGTAACTCCATGGAGTTTGTATCTTGTGTTAGAGAAACGCCTGGGCCGCTAGCCTAAGCCATGCCTAATCATGGTGGAAACTTGCAGCATCACCATAGTGACATCTATAAAGCATTCTTCTTAAAAAAAGAGACACGTTGAGAAAAGAGGAAAGAGAGAAAAAGCACCATATTCCCATGGTACATAAGAAGAATTGCTGAGATGCTCATTGTCTGCTTGCCTTGTCATTTTGGTTATGGGAAAGCTCCTGTGCCATGTGCAAGGGGTACCCCGTTGGCGGTTCTCAATGATATGCAAATACTTGCAGTGACAAGAACTAACCTGGACCCAAAGTTGAGTATGCATGAGGTGTGGCCCTCGTATTCAAGGGGCATGAGATTGCCAACTTATACTTCGTCAAGCATATACTTTAGCTTTGCCACTTTAACCTTAACCACTTCAAGATGCTTATGATAGGGGCAATGAGGGATGAAAGCTAACTAGTACCATAATTTTTGGAAGCTCTTTTTGAAAATTGTAATCTATGATTCCTTTACAAAAAGGCCTTTCTTCCACTATTATTGAGTCTCCACCTTCTACCTTTAGGCATCATTAAGAGAGCATAGTTGTCATTCTGTGTGCAGTGTTCCAAAGCTTATTAATTGATGCATATTGTGTTATTACTTGATCTTGTGATATTTGTTTCTAGTCACCCTTGTGAACTTTGCAGGTGTCCTATGCATTATATTGCTACTCTATGAGGGACAAGTTGATTGCCACTATGCTATGTTTTCTGCATGTGAAACAAACAAACGTTTTTCAATGCATATTATTCATGATCTTTGTTTGTAGCTTGCCATGTTGCATGCATAGTTACTATGTCCTATTGTTAGAACTCCATCTTTCATGCACATGTTTAGAGTTCTTTGATCCCAGCTTTCAATGTTTGCAAATGGTTGGATCTTTATTGTGAGGGTGCATGTCACCTCAAAAATTATTCTTTTATCACTTACCTACTCAAGGACGAGCAGGAGTTAAGCTTGGGGATGTTGATACGTTGGAAACGTATCTATAATTTTTTATGCTCCAGGATTGTTTAGTATCTACTTTGCCTTACTTGTCTACAGTTTGAGGTGCTTTTTACATGTTTTCTGGTACTAACCTATTAACAAGTTGCAACAGTGCCAGGTGGCTGTTTTCTGCTTTTTTTTTTGTTTCAGAAAGGTTAGTAAAGAAATATTCTCGGAATTGGACGGGACAAAGGACAAAGTTAATTACTTTCCGTGGGGAACAAGAAGTCCAGAGGAGAGCCGGAGTGGCTGGCCAGAGGGGCCACCCCCACCCCTCCCTAGGCGCGGCCGCAGGTGGGCCCGCGCCTAGCTATGGTTTGGTGGCCCTGGCCGCCTCCCGATCTCGCCCCTTCACCTATAAGAAGCACCCGATGCAGAAACCCTGAGTATCCGATCAGAAATCCACGAAACCGTCTGTAGCTGCCACCATCGTCCTTAGATCGGGGGGATCTGAAGCTCTTCCCGGCACCCTACCGGAGGGGAGATCATCCCGGAGGCCTTCTCTCCGGTATGATTCGTGAGTAGTTCCACCTTGGACTATGGGTCCATGTAGTAGCTACATGGTTGTATCTCCTCCTTTGTGCTTTCATGTATAAATCTTGTGAGCTCCATTCATGATCAAGATCTAATCTATTTGTAATCATGCATGTTGTGTTTGCGGGGATCCGATGGATATTGAGATTATTATGTTGGTTTGATTAATGGTTTTATCTTTATGATTCTATCATGTTTGTGTTGTTTGTGATCTTGCATGCTCTCCGTTGCTAGTGGTTATCTTGGCCAAGTAGTTGCTAGTGACTCCAAGAGGGAGTATTTATGCTCGATAGTGGGTTCATGCCTCTAGTTTCCAAGGGAACTGACAATAATCTCTCCGATTGTAGATGTGTTGTTGCTACTAGGGAGAAAACAATGGTCTCTTGTTCATGGAACATGTGGACTGTTTACCTTACACACTTTTCTTAAAGCTGTTGTCTATTGCTTGCAACTTAATACTGGAGGGGGTTCGGATGATAACCTGAAGGTGGACTTCTAGTCATAGATGCAGTTGGATCACGGTCTATGTATATTTTTGTATTGCCCAATCAACATCATAGATCTTTCTGGCTAGTACTTTCATTGTTATGTCTGGCTAGTACTTTCATTTTTGTAATTGCCCCGCTGTAATTTGTTTACCCTTCATGCCATGTTGTTTATCTAAGGAGAGCACCTCTAGTGAACTATGGACCCCCGGTCCAATCTTTACCATTGATACATCTTCCACTTTTACTTGCTTACTTGCTACAAACCATTACCTTCCACACCCATACGTTTAATCCTTCGTTACAGCAAACCGGTGAGCTTAACAACCTCACTGATTCGTTGGGGCGAATTCTTGAGTTTGTGTTGTGTAGGACTCCACGTTGCTTTCAACACCTTTGAGACGTTTCCTTCCTCCTTCAGGTTTGATAACCTCGGTCTCTACTGAGGGAAACTTTTTGTTGTGTTCATCACACCTTGCTCTTGGGGTTCCAACGAAGTGTCCCACGTCAACACTGTGTGCACGCATCACCAAGCTAAAGAACCAGGCAATGACCGAAGAAATTGCTGGTTTTGAAAAGAATACGGCGAACTGGACCACGGATCTCCAGAAAATGCTGCGATATATCCATTGTGAGTTTTCTATTATTGGCCGAGTTACTCTTTTCCCCTTGATTTTCTTGACTTATGTGACTTCCTTTCCTGTAGATCATTTTCCAGAAGCTAAGTCTGTGAACTCCAAGGCTATGATTTCTGCTCGCGAGCGCCGAGGTGTTCCCCTTGCTCCAAATCAAGAATATTCCATGGAAGATTTCTTGATTGTCGTTGCCGCTGCTATTGGGCCAATTAAAATTATGGGAAAATATTTGGTGTAAGCAGCTATTCGAGCCTACCATGTCCTCTGGCCTAATGAGCCGGAGATTGACGAAGTAGAAGTGCTTGTGGCGAGGTTGATGGAGTCCCAAACTCGATTGAATCTTTGGAGGGAATCCGCTAGACGAGCTGGAGCTGATATGGCACTTATAGTAGTTTTGTCGTGGTATGAGGATATCTCACTCGATATTGAGAATCCGGATTTCGTTGCTCGTCGCCAACCCTGTGCCTTCCAGCTTATTGAATATGCTGATGTGCATCACTGGATCAAGGGGCCAAGTTTCCTTCCTAACCAGGCCGAAGATGATGCTGAGGCTGTGGATGAAGATGAATCCGGTGGAGATTCTGGTGATGAAAAAGGTCAGGATGAAGGTTCCGATAATGCCGATGATTCCAGCGATAGCTCAGGTGGGGATGTCGAGGCTCGATCTTCCTCCAAGGGAACTAAGGATTCTCAAGCCCAAGGCAGAGTCTCTCAGCAGCCAGAGCCAGCCCAAGATGTCGATGTGACCTCTGTCGATGCCGAGGTAACCTCTTCAGAGGCCCAAACAACTTCGGAGGCCCCTGTTCCTAAGAATGCACCTTCTAGCGAGCCCAAGGTAGTCCCAACTGCATACGCGATACCAACGTCAGAAATTCCTGCCGTTGCTATTGTTCCTCCCACGGGTGATTCGGCAACTGACGATGTTTAGGCTCAACAACTCTTATTTGTTTAATTCCCCGGTATGCCGGGTGTATGCTGTCCTAAAACAATTATCTGCCTTTTGGTACGTTGTGAACTGTTTTATTTTTGGCATCATATAATGTAGTAACTTTGTTACTCTATCTAATTGAGTTTGTATGATTCATATCTTTGTTTGCAAAAAATTTAACTTCGTCAATCCGAATCATGTTTCCACATGTCTGATTCTCGTTTGGTGTCCATCTTGTGTCTTTCGTCTATTCTTAGTTGCAAAAAGCTCTTGGCTTTATAATTTTGTCTCAAGGACTATGAGTCCTAAGTCCATATATCTTTTAAACTGAAGGACTTACTACCTTCCCGAGTTATTTGTCAGTAAAATATAAATAGGGTACTTTCCTTGTTATATCTCGAATTGCTGATTTTATTACTCGTGTTATTATGATAGTACAAATTTCTGGTCGTCTCCTCTGGGTCATTTATCGGGTTGCCAAAGCGATTATTTATATTATATCTGTGACTGATGACGGACTAGTCGGGGCAGTCCCCGAGCCATTGCTTGGGATACCGAGGTTTCATATATAACCGAGTCGACAAATAATACGGGGTAGTCCCCGAGTTACTGTTTGAGTCACCGAAGTTTCCTACATACACCCAATATGATAAACAATGTGGGGCATTCCCCGAGTTACTGCTCGGGCTGCCGAAGTTTCATACATAATTAAAAACGACAAATAACATGGGGCAGTCCCGGGTTACTGCTCGGGCTGCCGAAGTTTCATACATAGTTAAAAACGACAAATATGCTGGGTCAGTCCCCGGGTTACTGCTCGGGATGCTGAGGTTTCATACATAGTTAAAAACGACAAATAACATGGGGCAGTCCCCAGGTTACTGCTCGAGCTGCCGAGGTTTCATACATAGTTAAAAATGACAAATAACATGGGGAAGTCCCCGGGTTACTGCTGATACATGTCGAATACATCAATTTGATACATCATATTGCTGGATGCAATATACCTCCTCTAAGTGTAAAACGGACGAAGTAAAGCCACGTTCCACGGTCTTTTTGATTCATCTCCAGACTTGCTTGCCTTGTTCTTTTCTGGTGTCTGAGTGTCGATTAAGTAGTATGCATCGTTGTGTAATGCTTTGCTCACAATAAATGGGCCCTCCCATGGGGGTGAGAGCTTATGCATGCCGGATGTGCATTGCACTAGCCGAATAACTAGATCTCCTTCCTTAAAAACTCTTGGACTCACTTTCTTGCTATGATATCGTCTGAGATCTTGCTGATAAATAGCTGATCTTGAGAGTGCTAATTCTCTCACTTCTTCTAGAAAGTCCACATCATCTTGCCGTGATATTTCGTTTACTTTGGCACTTGTGTACTGTGCCACTCTTGGCGAGTCATGCATTATGTCGGCTGGAAGTACAACTTCTGCCCCATAAACGAGAAAGAAAGGGGTGTACCCCGTTGATCTATTTGGGGTGGTCCTGAGGCTCCATAGTACTGCTGGGAGTTCCTCAATCCAGCATCCTGTTGACCTCTGCAGCGGTTCAATAAGCCAAGGTTTTATCCCTGACAATACCAGTCAATTTGATATTTCTATTTGCCCATTCGATGTCGGGTGATCCACCGAGGCAACATCGATCCTTATGTGCTTCTCTTGGCAGAATTTATCAAAGGCTCCTTCCGCGAAGTTTGTGCCATTATCTGTGATGATACTGTGCGGGTATCCATATCTTAAGATAATATCTTTGAGGAATTTCACCGCCGTGGGCCATCACATTTTCTTATTGGCCTCACTTCTATCCACTTTGTGAATTTGTCCACCATGACCAGAATATGAGCCATTCCGCCACGAGCCGGTTTAAATGGACCTACCATATCTAAACACCACATAGAGAATGACCAAGTGATTGGTATTGTCTTTAGCTCGGATGAAGGCATATGTATTTTGCTAGCATACCTCTGGCATCCATTACACTTTGTTACCAATTATTTTTCTTCTTTCAGCGCAGTTGGCCAATAAAATCCATGCCTAAATGCTTTGGCCACTAGGGATCTGGATGAGGCATGATGTCCACATTCTCCTTGATGTATATCCAAAAGGATTTCCTGCCCTTCTGCCGATTCAACGCATCGTTGTAGTACATTTGTCACACTTCTCTTATAAAGCTCGTTATTTATGATTGTGTAGGCTTTTTCTCTTCTCACTATCCGCCTGGCCATAACCTCATCATCCGGCAAGATCTCTTTTTTGAGGAATGAGAATATGGGTTGTGCCCATGTCGGCGTGACTTTTTCCGTGAAAATTATATTGTCAATCTTCATTATTTTTGTTGAAATAACATCTATGGGCCTTCCCAATCCATCTGTGGGTCAACCGAATCAATTCCTGAGTAGTTCGGATCATGTTCTTTGTCAACTTCCATTGGGACAAACCCTTCTGTCTGTTCTACCGAGATACGAATTGACTCGGATTCTGGAGAAGGTGTAATTGATGGTTTTCTCAGGTGTTCCAGAGCTATACCAGTGGGAATTGACTGCCTGGTTGATCCGAGCTTTGAAAGTGTATCGGCAGCATCATTTTCTGCCCGAGGTAAGTGATGGAATTCACACCCATCAAAATAACCACTGATTTTCTGCACATGAAACCTATACATGGCCATATTCGCATCTAGTGCGTCCCAATTCCCCGATACTTGTTGTACTACGAGGCCCGAATCCCCGTAACACAGAATCCGACATATGCTGATCTCTTTTGCCATTTTTAGGCCATGGACGAGCGCTTCATACTCGGCTACATTGTTTGATGCAGCGAAATGTATTGGAGCACCTATTTCAGCTGATCTTTTTTTGGTGAGGTTAGCACTATTCCTGCTCCTAGCCCATTTCTTAACATGGAACCGTCAAAGTGCATCGTCCAATAATTCGGATCCGGCAATGGGGGCTCATACTGTACCTCGGCCCAGTATAAGAAAAGGTCGGCCACTGCCTGAGACTTGATTGCATCTCGCCTATCAAATTGCGGAGCATAAAGCGATAACTCAATTGCCCATTTTGCTATTTAGCCACTCGCATCTTTGTTGCTTAGTATCTCGGCTATGGGTGCCTCACAAATCACCTTTATTGGGTGTTCTTCGAAATAATGTTTGAGTTTCTTCGCCGACATGTATACTCTGTAAGCCATTTTCTGTTAGTGTGGGTAGTTTTGCTTGGAGGCCGATAATACCTCACTTAGGTAATATACCGGCCTTTGTACCGACTTACCCTCTTCATTCCGTTCCACAACAACCACTGCACTTACCACTCTGTTTGTGGCTGCCACATAGAGTAGCATAGGCTCTTTTGACAATGGGGAAGCCAAAATCGGTGCCATGACCAGCATCTTTTTTAACTCATGAAAGGCACTATTGTCCTGAGGTGTCCAGGTGAACTTGTCGGATTTTTTTCATAAATTGATACAAAGGTAATGCTTTTTCCCCTAGCCGTCTCACGAACCGACTCAAGGAGGCAAGAAAACCTATAAACTATTGTACATCATTTAGGCATTTCGGCAGTACCATTCTTTCAACTGCTTGGATCTTAGTCGAATTTGCCTCTATACCTCGGCTAGATACGAGGAAACTGAGTAATTTTCCAGCCGGCACACCAAAGGTACATTTTTCCGGGTTAAGTTTCATTTGGGACCTTCTTAAGTTCGCGAATGTTTGCCGAATATCCTCTAGGAGCGTGTTGCTCTCTTTGGTTTTTATAACCAAATCATCAACATATACTTGCACGTTTTTCCCAATTTGGTCATGCAGACATTTTTGCATGCATCTTTGGTATGTGGCTCCTGCATTACGCAGGCCGAATGGCATTGTGCGATAGCAATAAGCCCCATACGGGGTGATAAACGCAGTCTTTATTTGATCAGCCGGGTTTAACGGTATCTGGTGGAAACCGGAATAGGCGTCTACAAATGATAACAGCTCATAGCCTCCGGTCGAATCAATGACTTGGTCTATCCTAGGTAAAGGAAAAGGATCTTTAGGACACGCCTTGTTAAGGTTTGTGTAATCGATGCACATTCGCCATATGATGGCTACATTTGGGTCATCCTTTTTCTTTTCTACCAACACCGGATTTGATAGCCAATCCGGATGAAGTACTTCCATGATAAACCCGGATGCAAGGAGCCGAGATATTTCACCCCCTATTATCTTTCTCCTGTCTTCGGCGAAGCGGCGGAGAGGTTGCTTCACCGGCCTTGCTCCTGGTCTTACGTGCAAAGAGTGCTCAGCCAAATCCCTTGCAGGTCCTGTGTTGACCACGCAAAGATATCCCGATTCTCACGGAGGAAGTTGATGAGCTCGCTTTCCTATTTGTCGTCCAGGCCAGCACCAATTGGGATGGTGCGCTCTGGGAATTGATCATCGATATGGATCTTTTTCGTCTCCTTAGTCGGCTAGAATGATACACTTCCATGTGGGTTGGAAAGTGTCGGCATATTAAGCTGTGCCGACTGAGCCAGAGATGCCACCTCCTGAATTCTTCTTTTCTCTCTTGCAATTACCAATGATTCGGCCAGGTTTGACCCGGCTGAAGCACATTCCATTGATTTTCTATAATATCCAGCTATTGTTATCACCCCTTGAGGTCCTGACATCGTCATTTTCAAGTAACTGAAGTGACAGCTACTCATAAATTTAGCCAATGCTAGCCGCCCGAGTAAAGTGTGATAGCAACTTTCCAGATCCACTACCTCGAACTCCAGATTCTCAGTTCTACAATTCTCTCTTGTGCCGAATAATACATCTACTCAGACTTTCCCAATGGGTTCGCACGAGAGACCCGGAACTATCCCATGGAACGTGGTCCTTGTTGGTTGTAGCATATTCGGAGTTATTCCGAGTTTGTGCATTGTGTCTTTGTACATTATGTTGATGCTACTCCCATTATCTATGAGAACTTTTGAGAACTTCACATTGATGCTAGGCCCGACAAATGTTGGATCCAGTACTAAGGCATACGATCCTGGGTTCGGCATTATCTTCGGATGATCCCTTATGCTCCAGGTTATCTCTTGATCAGACCATGGCACATATCTCGGAACTGCTAGCATAACTGCATTCACTTCCATATGTCGGTGTTGTACGCTTCGTCTATCTTGTTGTTATGTTGTGAACACATAGTACGATAGGTGATGCTCCCTATAATCATTGCGTCCATTTTTTCCGAGGTTTCCCCTTCCATCTTGATTCTGATTTATCACTTGGTGCACTGCATCCCTCCGATCCGGATTCTCATACCTCGGAGGGGATGGTGGTAACATCAGCTGCTGCGCATTTCCGCCAGTTAATTGTGGTTGCTTCTGGTGATGCGCTTGATGCGGCGGTGCTTGCATGGTCGTCGGGTTTCCTGTTGGGGAGGTGACCCCGGATAGGGTAAGGATGGGGAAAGACGAAAGGAAGTTCCCCGTCCAGTTTCCGAGTTACAGTCTAAATCGGCCGAATCCTGTAAAGGTCGGCCGAGGTAAGCAAGAGCAGGACCCTTATGAGAAGAGAAAGGCGTTACCTGGCCGACATACTGTGTAAGTCGGCTGGGTCAGCCCGAATAATCTGAATGCAGGTGAAGGCCAAGCCGAGTTAAGAGAGACAGGGCCGAATGATATGAAGCTTGCAGGAGAAGGAGATGCCTATAGTCAAATTCTAGTCACGGGCTAGGAAGAATCTAAGCAGAGCCAAACACAAAGGACAAGGCGCAGCGCGACAGAAGGGCAGAGGAGGTCACGAAGGTGACAGTCTTGAAGCCCGAGGCGTGCAGGTGGGGTCCTCTGGAACCTTGGCATCATTAGAAAGGCGACATGGAAACGAGGCCGCGGAGTTACTATATTGGGACAAGCATATTCCTCGAATATGCTTGCCACATCAGCCCTAGAGGAGCCAAGGCTCCCCTTTATAAGGAGAGGCTTGGACTCTGAGAAGGGCATCGAATCATTTTGGGACCGTTAGGCTGGTAAAGTTCTTCTTCTCCACTCGTATACAGCTCAAGGAGCACTTGTAGCCCAAGAAAGGAGAAATAAAGATCTTTACGTTAGTCTTCTATGTGTAGAATCAACTACATCTTCCCTTTCCAGATCCCTCTAGCATCCATTGGCCCCATACTTTAGCCTACCCATGGCATCTGCCGTGCCACCACCACGACAGTTGGCGCCCACCGTGGGGCCAGCAGCGGGGCTAGCTGGAGTCATGATCCGGACGGGAAACTTCATCCACATTGGCGAGCGCGTTGTCTCTGGCTTAGTCCGGAGATTTGATCTCTGTGACTATGTCAGCGATAACGCAGGCAACTTCAGGGGAAAAACTCCTCCGCACAACGGCGTCTTCATCAACTTGGGCATGCACCAGATCTACGTCGGCGTCGACACCACCGGCGTTTATCCTCACCAAGTTGTTACTGCAGGAGAACCTCCCCTTAGCGCCGCAAGCGGTCCATGTAGTGCGCCCGTCGATAGCGTCGGTGATGGTCGCGGGTGCGGTGAGGAGAATGGCGCCGGATCAAGCAAAGATCCGACGACGGGTGTGCGGTGGCCTGGCAAGCGGGCTCCACAACCCACCGAGATAATTCCTTGACCAACGGCAACCCAGCCGAGACGACCCCAAAGGCACCAAGGGTAAGAGGGCCACCTCTTGAAATACCAGAAAACATTCTTCAGGCAACTATAGATAATCTGACTACACCTGTAGCGCCGATACTTGATCCGGCTAATGCTCAGGCAGAGTTAGAAGAGACCAGGCAAAAAGTGCTGGTAGAGGCAAAAAAGGTGTCAGCATTGCGGGAGTCCTTAAATATGACCCTGCAAGAATATGATAAGGCAAACAAGCTTGACGTCGCCCCCGAGCGGGTTCACGAATTAAGATTAAGAGGGAAGAACCTCATAGATGATATCAACAAAGAGCATGACGCTCATAAGGCAGAATCAGTTGATCTAGGCTTACCGAGGTATAGTACCCTGGCAAAGAACTTGAGGGCGGCAAATGCCGCTGCACTAGAGTTAGAAGGATTGACCGGCGAAGCCCGGCAAAGACAGCGAGAAAGATTGAATGAGCTGGTGCGCATTGCGAACCAACAGAATGAAGAAATGCTCAGGGCAGACCCGGCAAGGCCTGGTGCCTCACGAATGGTTCATTCGGCTGGTGCAGCACCTGCCTTATCTGTGGCAGCGGCATCCTCACCCGGAAACAATGTGCGGAAGGACAGAGCGGTAACTTCGGGAAAAATAAATAAGCAAATTTTTCCATATGATCCGGCAGTAGCCGGAAAAACAAATGAAAACAGAGGCAATGGAAGCCGAGGTAACAGTGGCAAAAGAAACCCCGGCCGAGCCGATAAAGGCAATGGAAGCCGAGGTAATGGAGATCTCGGAAGAGGAAATCACGAGAATAATGTCCCGGCAGAAGGAAGGAGAGAACCGCCGCCCAATCCTCAGCCGAGATATGAACCTCGGCAGGAAAGAGAAGTGAGACCAGCTCGCCACAATCAGGTGAATGAGAGGTATAATGATGGTTATTCCGAGATGGAATATGCGGTTCATGGTGGAAATAACCATTATGGAATGCAGGAAAGAATTATGTACAGAGATTTGCCGTCAAGTGATGCAAGAGTAAAACTGGACCGGCTGTACCGGTCCGAGTTGTTAGAAGAGCAGGGTCCACTAGGTTCGGCATGTTTCGGGCCACGGATCATGGGCGAGCCGCCAGTGCCGAACTTTCAGCTGGAAAGAGGCACGAAAACATACAACGGGAGCACCAAACCACAGGATTGGTTGATTGATTATGCCACTGCTGTAAAAATAGCAAGTGGAAACTTGAGGTGGGCAGTAAGATATGTCCCGCAAATGCTGGAAGGACCAGCCAGAGTATGGCTGAATAATCTGCCTCCGGGCAGCATCAACTGTTGGTTGGATTTTGAAGAAATGTTTGTTAGCAACTTCACCAGTACTTATAAAAGGCCAAACAGGTCACAACAGCTAGCCATGTGCAAGCAAAGGCCGAATGAGACATACAGAGAATTCTTAACTCGGTGGTGTAATCTCAGGAATTCATGCGAAGGGGTTATAGAATCGCAAGAGATAGCTTGGTTCGCTCAAGGATGCCGTTATGGCAGTGTATTGTGGCAGCGATTGCAAAGAGATATGCCAACCAATTTGGCAGAAACCATCAGGATAGCGGATTCGTATGCATTGGGAGATCCGACACAACCAGAACTGATGTCAGCAGATCATCGGGAACATCAAGATCAATACGCAAGAGATGCGGCCGGGTCATCAAGGCGCAATGAGTTCAGAGGAAGAAGAAGGGAAGAAAGACCGGATTATAGATATGCCTCCAATCAGGTGGCAGCGGTAGTGCAAGATCAGCCGGGTCACAGAAACAATCAGCGGCAAAAGAATGGTCCTCAGCAATGGACACCAAGGAATGAAGGGAAGAGACAGTGGTCACCAAAACAGAAGAAGCAATGGCAGGAAAGGCCGAAGTACATGTTTGAGTCTATGTTAGATAAGTTTCATACTTCAAACCCGGCCAAGCAGGCCAATCATATAACTCGGCAATGTGCCTGGATGAAAAATGCAATGGGTAACCCGGTGGGCATGCAAGCAACTTCCCACGAGGCGCATCAGCAGCATCAACCGCAGTTTACTGGAGCAAATGCACAGCAACTAATGTTACCACCTCCTCCCCCGAGGTATGATAACTCAGACCGGAGAGATGCAGTGCATCAAGTGATAAATCAGGGTCTGGATGGAAGGACGAACCCAGGAAATAATGGACGCAATGATTACAGGGAACATCATCAATCATATTGCATGTTCACAACAGAACAACAAGACAGGCAAAGTGTACAGCGCCGGCATATGGAAGTAAATGCAGTTATGCCGGCAGTACCAAGATATGTGCCTTGGTCAGATCAAGAAATAACTTGGAACATAAAGGATCACCCCAAAATAATGCCGAATCCGGGGTCGTACGCACTCGTACTAGATCTGACATTTGTCGGATCGAGCATTAATGTGAAATTTTCAAAAGTATTCATTGACAATGGGAGCAGTATCAATATCATGTACAAGGATACAATGCATAAACTCGGAATATCGCAGAATATGCTGCAATCCACGAGGACCACATTCCACGGGATAGTACCAGGGCTTTCATGCGAACCCATTAGAAAGGTTCGAGTGGATGTGTTATTCGGCACAAGGGATAACTGCAGAGCAGAAAATTTGGAGTTTGAAGTGGTGGATCTAGAGAGTTGTTATCATGCACTACTCGGATGGCCGGCATTGGCCAAATTCATGAGCAGTTGCCACATAACTTACTTAAAAATGAAGTTACCCGGACCACAAGGGGTGATAACGGTAGCAGGAGATTATAGGAAATCAATGGAATGTGCCTCAGCCGGATCAAATCTGGCCGTGTCATTGGTAATAGCAAGAGAAAAAGAAGAATTCAGGAGGTAGCGGCCCTCACTCAGTCGGCACAACTAAATATGCCGGCATTAGCCAATCCGCATGGAAGTGTCTCTTTCCAGCCGACTAAAGAAACAAAAAAGTTCCAGATAGATGAGCAGTTCCCAGAGCGCACCGTCACCATTTGTGCCGGCCTAGATGCTAAATAGGAAAGCGAGCTCACCAACTTCCTCCGTGAGAATCGGGATATCTTTGCATGGTCAACTCAAGATTTGCAAGGTGTGCCGAGGGAGCTGGCTGATCACTCTCTGAATGTAAGGCCAGGATCAAGGCCGGTGAAGCAACCTCTCCGCCGCTTCGCCGAAGACAGGAGAAAAATAATAGGGGATGAGATAGCTCGGCTCCTTGCGGCCGGGTTCATCATGGAGGTGCTTTATCCGGATTGGCTATCAAACCCGGTGCTAGTGGAAAAGAAGAAGGATGATCCAAATATAGCCATCGTATGGCGAATGTGTATTGATTACACGACCTTGAACAAGGCGTGTCCAAAAGATCCTTTTCCTTTACCTAGAAATAGACCAAGTCATTGATTCGACCGCTGGTTGTGAACTGTTATCATTTGTAGACGCGTATTCTGGTTTTCACCAGATACCGTCAAATCCGGCCGATAAAATAAAGACTGCGTTTATTACCCCATACGGGGCTTATTGCTATCGCACCATGCCATTCGGCCTGCGTAACGCGGGGGCAACGTACCAGAGATGTATGCAAAAATGTCTTTATGACCAGATAGGAAAGATTGGACAAGTGTATCTAGATGATGTGGTTATCAAAACCAAAGAAAGCAAAACGCTCCTGGATGATATCCGGCAGACTTTCGCGAACCTGAGAAGGTTCCGAATGAAGCTTAACCCGGAAAAATGCACTTTCGGTGTACCGGCTGGAAAACTACTCGGTTTTCTCGTATCTAGCCGAGGTATAGAGGCCAACCCAACTAAGATAAGAGCAGTAGAAAGGATGGAATTGCCGAGATGTCTAAATGACGTACAGAAGTTCACAGGTTGCCTGGCCTCGCTTAGCCGATTTGTATGTCGGCTGGGAGAGAAAGCATTACCACTTTATCAACTGATGAAAAAATCTGATAAGTTTATTTGAACACCACAAGCAGACAATGCGTTCCATGAATTGAAAAAGATGTTGGTCACAGCGCCAATCCTGGCCTCTCCATTGTCAAAATATCCTATGTTACTTTACGTAGCCGCCACGAACAGAGTAGTAAGCGCTGTGATCATGGTGGAACGAATTGAAGATGATAAATCAGTACAAAGGCCGGTATATTACCTAAGCGAGGTACTATCAGCCTCAAAACAAAATTACCCACATTATCAGAAGATGGCATATGGGGTATACATGTCAGCAAAGAAACTTAAACATTACTTCGAAGAGCACCCCATCAAAGTGATCTGTGAAGCATCCATAGCCGACATATTGAGAAACAAGGATGTAAGTGGCCGAATAGCAAAATGGGCAATTGAATTGTCACCTTATGCTCCGCAATTCGATAGGCAAGATGCAATCAACTCTCAGGCTGTGGCCGACTTCTTCATGGACTGGGCTGAGGTACAATATGAGCCACCATTACCAGATCCGAATTATTGGACGATACACTTCGACGGTTCCAAACTGAGAAATGGTTTGGGGGAAGGAATAGTGTTAACCTCGCCAAAAAGAGATCAGCTGAGATATGTGTTGCAAATACATTTTGCCGCATCAAACAATGTAGCCGAATATGAAGCACTCGTCCATGGATTGAAGGTGGCGAAAGAGATTGGCATACGCCGAATCTTATGCTATGGAGATTCAGATCTAGTAGTACAACAAGTCTCAGGCAATTGGGGAGCGTTAGATGCCAATATGGCCTTATATAGGTTTCATGTGCAAAAACTCAGTGGATACTTTGATGGATGTTAATTTCATCATATACCTCGGGCAGAAAACGACGTCGCAGACACATTGTCAAAACTCGGATCAACTAGACAATCAATTCCCCCAGGTATCGCCCTAGAGCACCTGAGGAAACCATCAATAACACCATCACCAGAGTCCGAATCCATCTTTATTCCAGCAAAATCAAGAGAAGATAGTGTGCCGAAGGAAATTGACAAGGAATGTAACCCGGAATTTCCAAAAATGAACCCGGCCGATGCAAGGATGGATATGGGAAAATCCAAGGTAGTTATGTCGGCGGTAAATATGGAAATAGATAGTGAGATTACCCCAGAAAAAATCATACCAACATGGGCGCAACCCAAATTTTCTTTCCTTAAAGATGCGATTTTGCCGAATGACGAGGTATTGGCAAGACAGACAGTGAGAAGAGCTAAAGCTTATACAATCATAAACAATGAGCTGTATAAAAGGAGCGTCACAAGCGTTTTGCAAAGATGTGTGAACTCAGCGGAAGGACAGGAGATCCTCCTAGATATACATCAAGGAGAATGCAGGCATCACGCCTCGTCCAGAGCTTTAGTGGCCAAAGCATTCAGGCATGGGTTTTTTTGGCCAACAGCGTTGAAAGAGGCCAAAGAACTGGTCGAAAAATGTAGTGGTTGCCAGAGATATGCCAGCAAGATACATATGCCATCGTCCGAGTTAAAAACGATACCAATTACTTGGCCATTTTCTGTATGGTGCTTAGATATGGTGGGACCATTCAAGCCAGCCCGGGGCGGGATGACCCACATCTTAGTCATGGTCGACAAATTCACAAAATGGATTGAAGTGAAACCAATAAAGAAGTGTGATGGGCCCACAGCAGTAAAATTCCTCAAAGATATTATCTTGAGATATGGTTACCCACACAGTGTTATTACAGACAATGGTACAAACTTTGCTGAAGGAGCCTTCGCTAGATTCTTTCAAGAAAAACACATAAGACTATATGTCGCCTCACTGGCTCACCCAACATCTAATGGGCAAGTAGAAATATCGAATGGACTAGTATTGTCCGAATAAAATCACGACTCGTCGAACCACTGCAAAGGTCGGCAGGTTGTTGGATTGAGGAACTACCAGCAGTACTATGGAGCCTCAGAACTACCCCAAACAGATCAACAGGGTATACACCATTTTTTCTAGTATATGGGGCAGAAGCTGTGCTTCCAGCCGACATAATACATGACTCGCCAAGGGTTACCCAGTATACAACCGCTGAGGTAAATGAAATAGCTCGGCAAGATGATGTCGATCTGCTAGAAGAAGCCTGGGAGGTGGCACTATCAAGATCAGCTATTTATCAGCAGGACTTGCAACGATATCACAACAAGAAAGTAAATCCAAGAGTGTTTAAAGAAGGATATTTGGTTCTTCGGTTAGTGCAACGCACGGCCGGCATGCACAAATTATCACCCCCATGGGAGGGACCGTTCATCGTGAGCAAAGCATTACACAATGATGCGTATTACCTAATTGATGCTCAGTCACCAGAAAAGAACAAGGCAGACAAAGCCGGCGAAGAATCGAAAAGACCATGGAACGTAGCTTTACTTCGTACATTTTACTCGTAGGAGTCATCTATGACACGTTGTAAAGTAACGCTTCAGGACGAAGCATCAACTATATATTAAACCTCGGCACCTTGAGCAGTGACTCGGGGACTGCCCTATATGGTTTCTGAATTTGGGTTATGTATTAAACCTCGGCACCTTGAGCAGTGGCTTAGGGACTGTCATGTATTGTTTCTGAATTTGGGTTATGTATTAAACCTCGGCACCTTGAGCAGTGGCTCGGGGACTGTCCTATATTGTTTCTGAGTTTGGATTATGTATTAAACCTCGGCACCTTGAGCAGTGACTCGGGGACTGTCCTATATTGCTTCTGAATTTGGGTTATGTATTAAACCTCGGCACCTCGAGCAATGACTCGAGGACTGCCCAATATTATTTCGCATTTTTAGTGATCTGTTAAGTCTCGGTTTTTAGAGCAGTGATTAGGGAATTGCCCCACAATTGTCCCTTGTTACAAAAATGGATATCAAACTTCGCCACCCAGAGCGATATTATTTTGCTCTCCCCAGATATGGGCTTCGAGATTTACAACTTGGATACAATTCAAGAGCACAATGGTTGAATTGTCAAATTTATCAAGGTCAAGCAATATTAGACGCTGAACTATCGTACGACAAAGGCAAACACATAATCCGAACTTAAGAATTCGAAGGCCACCAAAGCAAAGATTTAAACAAACAGGATCAGTTTGAATAGAATAATAACGATCACAACCATGTGTGCCTCAGCGGCAAAAGGCAAAAGAGGTTCATACCACACAAAAAGTAGGACAATTGTTTCACACATCATATGCCCGGCATACCGGGGATAAGAAACGACTTAGAGTTTTTTAAACCTATGGGGCAGCGACTTGGTCAGATACTGGGTGCTCCGAGGTAGATGGCACCTCGGCCAAAGTTGCTTCGCCCACCACAGAATCAGGAGCGACTTCGAGGGAAGCCCGGGGCTGTTTAGAAACATCAGCTTGAGCTTGGGAATGCCCAGTGCCTTTGGAGGAGGATCGCGCGTCGCCATTGCCATCCGAGCGTGAGCTGGAATCACCAGAAGTATCCGAGTCGCCCTCAGCCTCATCTTGGTCGGCTGAATTATCATCAGAGGCATCTTCAACTTCAACCTCATCCGTCGGGTTAGAAAGGAAACTAGGCCCTTCAATCAAGTTATGCACGTCCAGATACTCAACAAGCTGGACGGCACGAGCTTGTCGGCGAGCGACAAATTCTGGATCCTCAACCCAACGGGAGCCAGTGCGCAAATTTATCAAGGTATCGAGGGAAATATCCTCGTACCATGACATAACGACTGTGAGCGCCACAGCACCAGCTCGTCCAGCGGATTCCCTCCAGAGATTCAACTGGTTCTGGGATGCCATCAATCTTTCCACCAGTAGCTTGATCTCATCAATCTCAGGAGTTCCAGAAGTATTCGGCCAGAGAACATGGTAGGCCTGGATGGCTGCCTGCACCAAGGCTCTGCCCATAATCTTCATCGGACCAACGTCAGCGCCAACGGCAACTAAGTAGTCTTCCATCAAGTATTCTGGGCTCGCATCTGCGGGAACACCTCGGCGTACACGAGCATTAACCACCGCTCTAGAGCTCACGGGCTTAGCTTCTGGAAAATGGTCTACAAAAAATAAAACATACATCGGTCAACACTAAGAAAGAGAAAAAGATGACTCGGCCACGCTCAGAGGCTTACGATGAATATAGTTAAGCATTCTCTGAAGATCTTGTGCCCAATCACCCTTGGTTTTCTCAAAGCGAGTGATCTCCTTGCTCATCGCCCGTGTCTTCAATTCGGCAGCCTCGAGGACCTCTTTATTTTTCTGCAATTGTAGAGCTAGCCGATTCTTCTCCTCGGAGAACTCCTGGTCAACTTTCTCTAACTCAGATTTCTAAGAAAGCTTGAGGTACTCCACCTCGGCGCGCAAGCGAGTTATCTCGTCATCTTTATCTTTCAGCTGCGCCGAGTGAGTGGCGGCTTGTTCTAAAAAATGCAGCATCATATCAGGCATGGGTATGCATTCTTGATGTGACGCTGCAAAAGTTTGTAACTCGGCTATACCGAAGCCAAAAGGGTTACAAGAAACCCGGTGCACATTTCAAATAGATATCTGTAAATGAAAAAAGAGTAACCAACCTTCCAGGGACTTGACTTTCTTCTCAAGACGGATATTAAGATTGTTGATATTACCTATTCACCAGCAAAATGAGCTAACACCTCACGTCCAAAACAATAAGAACTTTAGGGATAATGTGAAAGCTTGTTAACTTACCAGCTTTCTTCACCACGGGAATGACCTTCTCATACTTATCTTGCAATTTTTTATGTGCGAAGAGCAGCCTTTGGAATTCGGCGGTCCGCCGGTCATGCGCAACCTAAGCAACAAAACAAATAGCAATAAGATATTCGAACATAAGACTGATCCGAGTCAAATAAAACTTAACTCAGATCTAGGTGGCTGGATATTCGAGCCTACGAGAGATCCGAGTCAAGCAAAACTAAACTCGGATCTAGGTGGCTGGGTATTCGAAGCTAAGACAGATCCGAGTCAAGCAAAACTTAACTCGGATCTAGGTGGCTGGATATTCGAAGCTAAGACAGATCCGAGTCAAGCAAAACTTAACTCGGATCTAGGTGGCTGGATATTCGAACCTAAGTCAGATCCGAGTCAAGCAAAAATTAACTCGAATCTAGGTGACCGGATATTCGAAGCTAAGACAGATCCGAATCAAGCAAAGCTTAACTCGGATCTAGGTGGCTGGATATTCGAAGATCAGACAGATCCAAATCAAGCAAAGCTTAATTCGGATCTAGGTGGATGGATATTCGAACACTAAGGCAAAACTGAACCAGGTAAAGCCTGATAAAACTTCCAAATGAATAACAAATTGTTCGGTTGCAAGCTTCGGGGACTAGAGTATATATAATATCATTCGAATGACTAATCAAACGTCCATAAAAACAATTACCTCATTCATCTTGTCGCTGTCAAGAACGATCTTGGCATCCAGATGTAAGCGACTGCTGATGTCGGAGAGTTGAAATGGCTGGCTGCTTGAATTGCCCTCGAGCTGATCAACAGCGTTCCAATTGTTGGCATACTCAACCAACGAGCCGAGGCTGTTCCCACTCTCCGTACGAGTCAGGACTGTACCTCGGACGTGTTGGGTAGCCACCGCCGCCGCGGGACTCTTGTGAAGAGCGAGTTGTGTATCAGCAGCCGGGGTAACAATAGTCTTGGCACAAGAAACCCCCCTGCGCAGCGCATCAGCAATTGTAGGCTGAGAAGAGCTGGCAAGCCCTTTCTGAGACGAGGGAGGCTTGGTGACAATGAACTTTCTTGCCTTAGAAGAGGCGTCGGCAGGAGCTGTTACCTCGGCACTTGGAATGGCATCTTTGGGGGCCGGAGGGATTACGGTTTCTAAGGGCGCCGAGATATTGGTATCCTCGGCTGGAGTCGGAGTCGCAGTAAAGGTTGTGGGGGTCGAATGGATCTCAGGGTAAACTTCGGGATTCACGGAGGAGGCAGCAGGCTCAGTAGAAATATCTACGGGCCGAGTTGTATCGGCATCAACAGGAGAGACCTCAGGCGCATCCTGGCGAGATGACGTCTGATTCGGAGCGGGAGGAGAGTCAACAACGAGCAGGACTAGGAACTCTAGTATCTTTAGGAGGCGGAGGAGAAGGCGGCCGAGTCGTGTGACTCGTCATGCTAGGACCACTGGGCTTAACAGAAAGAGGAGCTCTGCAAAGGAAAAAAAAGGTCAGGTCAAAAGGCAGAAAGAGAGAAACAAGAAATACAAATAAAAAGCAACTCACCCAGTAACCCCGGGCATAGTTGTACGCTTCGGAGGGTGCTGGGCTGACTTCTTCATCCGTTTCTTGGGAACGGCTTCCAAGGCACCAGCTGGAGAACTACGTTTCCCCGAGGTAACAGGAGGTCGGGAGGCGAGAGGCTCGGCGTTGTGAACCTGACCGGCCGGATTAGCTGAGAAAGTAGAGGCCGGAAATGCATAAGAAATTGGCATTGCGGCAACTACCTCAAGAACTTGGACCTCGTCCGAATCACCTTCCTCCTCGTGGGCCGGGGTCTTGCCACGGGAACGAGCCGGAGCAAGGTCCGACTTGGGAACAAACTCCTCCGAGTCAGGATCCCCGCTATCCGGGGTGTTCCGATCTGCGGGCCACGGGAGGGACAAGACCTCGGCATCCTCGACCTTCTGCTCCTCAAACCTCTGCAGGAAAGGAAAGAAAGAAATTAACAAGAGAAATCACAGATGCGATTAAAAGTCAAAACACAACTGCAAGAACTTACTCTGGGAGGGGGATGCTCGCGGGTGAACGGCTTCAATCCCCAGGCCCTGTCCTCCGGCATCTCCATCTTAAAGATAGCCCGGACGCGCTTGACGATAAGATAATTATCAAGCTCCACCGTTGAGACTCGATTGGGATCAAGGGGACCGCTCATATAGCAGAGCTTATGCGTGCATTTCTGAAATGGGAAGATCCGGCTGTTGACGAAGGTGGTCATCAGA
The DNA here is from genome assembly GCA_030063025.1 of Avena longiglumis. NCBI lineage: Eukaryota > Viridiplantae > Streptophyta > Magnoliopsida > Poales > Poaceae > Avena > Avena longiglumis. The sequence continues at coordinate 128,025,715 of CP125975.1, read as the reverse complement.
TCCTCGCCGTGTAGCCCGGAGCGACTCGGTTCCTTTAGCCGAATCTCGAAGGCCTCGGCCAGAGCATGACTTTTCTTCGGATTATAAGTCCAGTTCTTCTTGGAGGGGGGCCAATGGAAAAAGCAGGAAGCCGAATCCTGTCTTCCTTCCCAGAATTCTTGACATAAAAGAACGATTTATGCCATTTCTTGCATGACTCTAGACCAGCAACGCGAGGAAACTCGGAGTTCCTCCGAGGTGTGATTGACGCAGATCCACACTGGGTGAGCAATTTCTCGGAAGGTTGAAGGGATTTGTCTGGGACGACATTGGATCGGATCTAAAAGAACTTCGACCAAACGTGCATAGACGGCCAGAGGCCGAAGTACCCTTCTGAGGCAGAGATAAAGGCGAAAAGGGAAGCAATGGCATTAGCCGGAAGATGATGCGGCTACATGCCGAAGTAATCAAGGAACTTACAAGCGAAATCGCTAAGGGGGAGACCAAACCCGCGAGCAAAGTGGGACATGAAGACGACGTACTCGCCCTTGTTAAGAACGGGAGAAGATTCACTGCCGGGTAAGCGACAGGCTACCTCGGTAGGAATCCGGCGAGTTCGGATTAACCACTCAACCTCTCGGCGGGTAACGGAAGAACCCTGCCAGGAGCCCCGCTCAGGCCCAGACGCCGCATCGTCATCCTCAATGAGTGCGCCGCTAACGGAGCTCGACATAGGGTCGCCGGAAGAATCTACGGAAGATGAACTAGAGGCGGAGTAAAGCCTAGAACTTCAAGGCCTCGTCGTGATCCTAGGCGAAAACGGCGGCGGAGCGGAAAAGGAACCGCCGCGGGAAATCTGAAGAGAAGAAGACGCGTCTAGAGGATAAACTATGCAGTGAAACCAGATAAACTCACCGGCGACGGCGTCGGAGCAAGTATACGGGGACGAGGTCGACGGAGCAGAACGATTGGGGCCTCGCCGTCAAAGATTCCGATGGGCGCACGGCGGCGGGAGCACGAACAGGCACAGAAGGGAGAGGAGGAAGAAGGGCGACGGTAAGCTGAGGAGGAAAGTAAATCTCCCAGCCCCGTGCCCCTCTTTATAACCACGTGGCTGGAGTGGTCGTGCGTGCGGGTGTTAACTGTGTAGATCGTGTGTGCGGCACAACTGCATGCCGCTGAGTGGAACCACACCAACGACCACACGATGCAAGAAAGGATCACGATCCCTCACGGAAACGGTGCACGAGGCATTGCAGCGCTGACGCGACAGGCGCAGAAATTACTGTAGCATGTCAGTGGGCACTGTAGAGGAACAAAAAACTAGAGAAACAATGATGACTGTGACACTTAGGACGAGGCGTACGCGAGAAGATGCGCAGATACCTCGGACGAGGGAAAATTAACTCGGAAACAAGGAGAAACGAATATTGTGAAACTGATATGGCCCAGCCGAGGTTATAGGCAGGACCATACCAGCTTCGGGGACTACTGTTGGGGAGGTGACCCGGATAGGGTAAGGACGGGGAAAGACGAAAGGAAGTTACCCGTCCAGTTTCCGAGTTACAGTCTAAATCGGCCGAATCTTGTAAAGGTCGGCCGAGGTAAGCAAGAGCAGGACCCTTATGAGAAGAGCAAGGCGTTACCCGACCGACATACTGTGTAAGTCAGCTGGGTCAGCCTAAATAATCTGAATGCAGGTGAAGGCCAAGCCGAGTTAAGCGAGACAGGGCCGAATGATATGAAGCTTGCAGGAGAAGGAGATTCCTATAGTCAAACTCTAGTCACGGGCTAGGAAGAATCTAAGTAGAGCCAAACACAAAGGACAAGGCGTAGAGCGACAGAAGGGCAGAAGGAGGTCACGGAGGTGACAGTCCTGAAGCCCGAGGCGTGCAGGTGGGGTCCTCTGGAACCTTGGCATCATTAGAAGGGCGACACGGAAAGGAGGCCGCCGAGTTACTATATTGGGACAAGCATATTCCTCGAATATGCTTGCCACGTCAGCCCTAGAGAAGCCAAGGCTCCCCTTTATAAGGAGAGGCTTGGACTCTGAGAAGGGCATCGACTCATTTTGGGACCGTTAGGCTGGTAAAGTTCTTCTTCTCCACTCGTATACAGCTCAAGGAGCACTTGTAGCCCAAGAAAGGAGAAATAAAGATCTTTACGTTAGTCTTCTGTTTGTAGAATCAACTACATCTTCCCTCCCCAGATCCCTCTAGCATCCATTGGCCCCATACTTTAGCCTACCCATGGCATCTGCCGTGACACCACCACGACATTTCCCATTGCACTTTTCATCCACGCGCATTGGCGAGTGGTGTGATTGGCTGGCTTGGCCGGGTTAGGCGTGTGGAATTTACATGGCTGATCCAACATGGACTCAAACGTGTACTTCAGCCTTTCTTGCCATTGTTTCTTCTATTCCGACGTCCACTGCTTCTTCCCCTTGTTCCTCGGCGTCCACTGCTGAGGACTATTCTTCTGTCGTTGGTTGTTCCCATGACTCGGCTGATCCTGCACGACTGCTGCCACTTGATTTGAACTGTATCTGTAATATGGCCTCTCATCCCTTCTTCTACCTCGGTAATAATTGCGTCGCGATGATCTGGCACCATCTCTGGCATAATGATCATGTTGCTCGCGATGATCTGCCGACATTAGCTCTGGTTGAGTCGGATCACCTAAGGCATATGAATCCGCTACTCTGATCGTTTCTGCCCATGTGGTTGGCATATCTCTCTGCAACCTCTGCCACAATACACTTCCATATCTGGACCCCTGAGCGAAGCAGGCAATTGCTTGAGATTCGATAACCCCCTCGCATGAGTTTATGAGGTTGCACCACTGAGTCAAGAACTCTCTATCTGTCTCATTCGGCTTCTGCTTGCACATCACGAGCTGTTGTGGCATGTTTGGCCTCTTATATGTACTGGTGAAATTACTGATAAACATTTCCTCAAATTCTAACCAACAGTTGATACTTCCTGTTGGCAAATTATTTAGCCAGACTCTGGCCGGTCCTTTCAACATCTGTGGCACGTATCTTACAGCCCATCTTAAATTTCCCCCAACTATTTTTACGGTCGTGGCATAATCAATTATCCAATCTTGCGGCTTCGTACTCCTATTGTACGTTTTCGTGCCTCTTGCCAACTAGAAGTTTGGCACGGGCGGTTCACCCATGATCCAAGGTCCAAAACACGCCGGGCCGGGCGGACCCTGTTCTTCCAATAGCTCGGATCGATACAGTTTGTCCAGCTTCAATCTCGCGTCAGTTGACGACAAGTTTCTATAGATAATTCTCTCTTGTACTCCATAATAGTTTTTCCCACCATGCTCTGCATTTTCCATCTCCGAGTAACCATCATTGTATCTTTCATTTTCCTGATTATGTGGAGCTTGTCTCGCTTCTCGCTCTTGTCGAGGTTCATGCCTCGGCTGATGATCCTGCGGAGGGTAACTCCTTCCTTCTGCCGGGTAATTGTTCTCATGGTTTCCCCTTCCGAGGTTCCTGTGCTATCTGTTTGCACGGCCGGGGTTTCTATCACCATTGTTACCTCGGCTTCCATTGCCTCTATTTTCATTTATTTTCCCGGCCACCGCCGGGTCATATGGGATAATTTGCTTGTTTCTCTTTCCCGAAGTTACTTCTTTGTCTTTCTGCGCATTGTTTCCGAGTGAGGATTCCGCTGCCGCAGATAATGCGGGGGCAGCTCCTACCGAATGAACCATGCGGGAAGCTCCTGGCTTCGCCGGGTTAGCCCTAAGCATTTCTTCATTCAGCTGGTTCGCAATGCGTACCAGCTCATTTACTCTTTCTTGCTGCTTTTGCCGGGCTTCCCCGCTTAATCCCTTCAATTCTAGGGCTCCTGCATTTGCCGCCCTGAGGTTCTTTGCCGGGGTACTATACCTCGGCAAATCTGGGTCAACCGAATCATCTGGTCGAGCTTCATGCTCTTTGTTGATATCATTCATAAGGTTCTTTCCTCTTAATCTCAGATCATCTACTCGGTCAGGGGTTGTATCTAGCTTGTTTTCCCTAGCATATTCTCGCAAGGTCCTATTAAAGGACTCCTGCAAGGCCGACACCTTTTTTGCCTCCTCTAACACTTTCAGTCTAGTTTCTTCTAATTCCGCATGTGCGTTTGCCGGGTCAACTATCGGTGCTACAGTTGTAGTCAAGTTATCTATAGTTTCCTGGAGGATATTCTACGGCCTCTCCAGAGGTGGCCACCTTACCCTTGCCGCTTTTGGAGTTACCTCCTGCACCTCGGCTGCCCTGGTCACCAGAGGATCTGCTACGATTGGCTTTGGAGCTGCTTTCTTCATCGCTAGTTGTCCTCCTGCCGTCGGGTCCTTGATTGGTCTGGCGCCTGCTCCTGCTGCTGGTGCTGGAGCCGTCATCAGCACATCGACGCTGCCTGCGGGGCGAATGCCACGCAGAGCGCTGGCGGCACTGAGGGGAGGATCTCCCGCATCAATGACTCGGCGCGGATAGACGCAGGAGGTGTCGATGCCGACATAGATCCTGTGAGCACCCAGGTTGATGAAGATGTCATTGCGCGGGGGCGCCCTGCTCCTGAAACTGCCAGCGTTATCGCTGACGTAGTCCCAGATATCAAATCTCTGGACTAGTCCAGAAACAACCCTCTCGCCGGTGTGGATGAAGTTTCCCGTCCGGATTTTGACTCCAGCTAGCACCGCTGCTGGCCCCATGGTGGGCGCCAACTGTTGTGGTGGTGGCACAGCAGATGCCATGGGTAGGCTAAAGTATAGGGCCAATGGATGCTAGTGGGATCTGGGGAGGGAAGATGTAGTGATTTCTACACACAACTGACTAGAACGTAGATCTTTATTTCTCCTCATTCAAGTTACAAGTGCTCCTTTAGCTGTATCAGAGAGAGGAGGAAGAAGACTACTACGCGATCCCTCCAGTGTCAAATGAATCGATCCCTGAATCAGGAGCCCGCACCTCTCCTTATAAAGGGGTCCCATGGTTCCACCTAGGGCTGACATGGCAAGCATATTCTTGGAATATGCTTATCCCAAAGCGGTAACTCGGCGGACTCATTTCTGTGTCTCCCTTCTATCGGCGGCAAAGACCCAGAAACCCCCACATGTGAGCCTCGGGCCTTCCCACTGTCACCTCCGTGACGCATGTCTGCCCCTCAGCGGCTCTACTCTTTGTCCTTAGTACTTGACCCTATGTAGATTCCTCCTAGCCAGTAGCTAGGGTTTGACTTAGGATCCTTCTTCTTCTCCTGCAAGATTCTCATTACTCGGCCTCGTGTCACATAACTCGGCTCAGCCTTCACCTGCGTATGAGCCAATTAACCTTACTCGGCCGACTTAGCCCATACGTCGGCCGAGTGAGGTATTAATCACTCGATTTGGCTAAGCCATACCTTATTCGGCCGAGCCTTGCATAACTCGGCTGAATTAGTTTATAACTCAGCATATGGTAAGAAAGGTACCTTCCTTCTTTCCACTATCTTGACCCTACCTAGGGTCATCCCCCCAACAGTTTACCACTAGACGCGTAGTTGCGGATTACTGATGTAGCACGCCAGTTGATGCAGTGCAGTCCTCACGACCCGATCTGATCACAATCGTCCTGGTGCTGATCGTACAACACCGCTGCTGGTATCCACATGTACAAGGTGAAGCACCGGCGGCGAACTTCTAGGTTCGTTACGTTGGTAGGACTGCTGTGGAGCTAGGGTTTCCAACTCATGGAATGACCTAACCGATCAACAATTAACCCTTTTGGGTTACTGTGATCCACTATATATAGGGAGTGAACGTGGGATCCACTTTCGTGGCCCATTCACTGAAGCCCATATAATACCAGTCACCGTGAGTCCGATTCACTGACTCAGTCCAAATCCGGCTAGGGTCCAACCCAACCAGATTTCCTGTTCAGATCCAATCCGAACTTGCTCCCACTCTTAAGTGTGTGACCCTGCAGGCTCATGGCTACTTGGACACGATTGGAGTCCGACTCCAAACGATCAGTCGGTAGCGGATCCTAGAAGAACATGACGACTCCCAAGTACCAAAGAGTCATGACGACTTGCCTTTCCAATGCGACTTGAGTCCGAGTCCCTTTTGCCTCATGGTATACCTTGTCAGACTATAGGCGAATATTTGTCATCCCTTATAGTCTAATTCTCTTCTCGATCCGAGATAAGTGATTCACCCGACTAACTCTTAGTCGATCGCCTCGTTTAACACTTAACCGAGTCGTGCATGGCCATGCTTTCCGAATCATATCATCCGAGAGGGCCTAGAGAATATCTCTGCAAGTGGAAGATAAAAATCCCATCTTGGTTATTCACATCACGCAGCTTGATTCTCAGTCGACCCGAACTCTGCCTTTATGATTGCCCAGTTATGGATCAGCGTTTGACAGAACCTAAGTCGGTGATCCTCAACTCGAACTATGCAATAACCTCAGGTCTAAGGATTACATTGATTGAGATATACAAACGACAACTTGTTTGTTGTACCTCAATATGGGTCAATCCAACTCGCCAAACTCTTTAGTCGAATATGTGTATGTCGGAATAGCATCTCCATGCCCATGACAAGTGGAACCGAGTCATCAAGCCGACTTTCACATTGGTCTAAGTTGTGTGTCCAGCACAACCTCAATGACCAAGGAAATTTAGTACAAACAACATGAATGTATAGTTCCACAACCGAATCACATATTAAATGATACATATGAGATGTTTATTCAAGGACAACTTAATATCTTTATGAATACAATGGAAAATATCATCATACATGATTGCCTCTAGGTCATATTCCCAACAGTCTCCCACTTGCACTAGAGTCAATCTTCTGACATCACATGTCTAAGCATCTAATGCCCATGGCTCTCAGGTGTGCCTCATGCTTCGGCTGTGGTAACAGCTTTGTCAACGAATCCGCAATATTTGCATCCGTGTGTACCTTGCATAACTTGATATCACTCTGATCCACGAACTGGCGAATCAGGTGGTACCGCATGAGTATATGCTTGTTCTTCTAGTGTTCTCTAGGTTCCTTGGCTTGTGCAATAGCACCATTGTTATCACAATACACGTCTAACGGATTGGACAGGCCCTGAACCACACCAAGATCCATGAGCAAATTCCTCATCCAAACAGCTTCCTTTGCTGCCTCCGAGGCGGCAATATACTCAGCCTTTGTTGTAGATGCAGACACAGTCTCTTGCTTGGAACTCTTCCAGCTCATAGCACCTCCGTTTATAATAAACACGTATCCGGATTGCGAACGAGAATCATCAAAGTCGATAAGATAACTTGCATCCGTGTAACCCTTTACACTAAGTTCAGCTTCACCACCATAAAACAAAAACATATCCTTAGTCCTTCTCAAGTAATTTAGGATATTTTTAGCCGTTGTCCTGTTGATTTCTCCAGGCTCATCCCGGTATCTTCTCACAACACTTATAGCATGTGAAACATCTGGCCTAGTACAAATCATAGCATACATGATGGATCCAACTGCAGAAGGATACGGAATTGCACTCATCCGACTTCGCTCATCAGTTGTCGAAGGACACTGAGTCTTGCAAAGTTTTACACCATGGTACATCGGTAAGAACCCCTTCTTAGACGATTCCATGTTGAACTTCTTCAAAACTTTGTCCAAATAAGTATGATACATCGGAAACATATCTATAATTTTTGATGCTCCATGCTTGTTTTGTATCTACTTTTCTTTGCTTTGTCTATACTTTGAGGTGTTTTTATATCTTTTTTGGAACTAACCTATTAACAAGTTGCCACAGTGTCAGTTGCATGTTTTCTTCTGTTTTTGGTTCCAGAAAGGCAGAAAATCAATATTCTCGGAATTGGACGGGACAAAAGCTAAAGTTATTATTTTTCTCGGAGCAACACGAAACAACGAAGCAGATCCGGAGGGGGGCCACATGGTGGCCACCCCCCCCCCCCCTAGGCGCGGGCAAGCCTTGGAGGCGCCTGGAGGGGGTGTGAGCCCCCTGGACCCCCACCGACCTTGATTCCTTTGCCTATAAGAAGCCTCCGACCCAACAACCCTAAACGATCCAGAAGAAATCCACGAAAACCTCTGTAGCACCGCCGCCACCGAAAGGGAGATTCGGGGACAGAAAGTCTCTGTTCCGGCACCTTGCCGGGAGGGGGAAGTGCCCCCGGAGACATCTTCATCGATCTCCAACACCATCTTCATCATCGTTGCTAATTCCCATGATGATGAAGGAGTAGTTCTTCCTCGAGGCTAAGGGCTCTACCAGTAGCTATGTGTTCATCTCTCTCTATGCATGATCTTGTGGTCATGAGCTTTGTAATCAAGTAGATCTACCTTGCTACTCAAGTGCTTCGTTAGATTTCTTCTCTCCCCATGTGTGTGAAAGTGACAGCGTGCACGCCATGGTGTCACTTAGGCTTGAGTCTACATAAATACTCTTTATGCTTTAATAGATCTATGCTTTTCCCCCACGTGTGTGAAAGTGACAGCATGCATACCGTGTGTGGCACTTTGGCTAGATTGAATATTTATTATGAGTTATATTTGGAGTCGGATGTCTCTATGAAATTGTGGTGTTTGTTGGAACCATCTAGCACTCAAGGTGAGAGTGCGGGGTTATCTAGATTTGGGAAGGCCCTACCATGGATTAGAGTGTCCAACCGGAGAGTAGTTAAGAGTATTATCATGAAGAGAGGATATTTATATGAGAGAGTGTTCACTAGTGAAAGTATGATCCCTAGGCCTTGTTTCTAAACATTGAAACACCGTTTGCTACTAGATTTGTTGCATGTTTGCTTGTTTTAGTCTTTACCTCACCATCAAGCTATTTTCTGGCACTATTACCACTTGTATTTCACTATCTCTTCGCTGAACTAGTGCACCTATACACCTGACAAGTGTATTGGGTGTGTTGGGGACACAAGAGACTTCTTGTATCTTGATTGCAGGAATGCTTGAGAGGGAATACCTTCGACCACTTCCTCTCTGAGTTCGATAAACCTTGGGTAATCCACTTATGGGAAACTTGCTGCTGTTCTACAAACCTCTACACTTGGAGGCCCAACAACTGTCTACAAGAATAGAAGAGCGTAGACATCAAGCTCTTTTCTGGCGCCGTTGCCGGGGAGGTAAGGTAAAAGGTACTCACATCCTATTGGTGTGTGAGTGCTCGAAGTTATTTCCTTTAGATTCTGCAGTTTTGTCTTTTTGTTTCTTGTTTTCACTAGTTAAGCTTAATGGAAAACAACAACAAAATTAGAGAGCTTTTTAGTATTTTTCCTAAGTTAGAACTTGAGTGGTTTGAAAAGAAAATTGAAAAACCTATGAAACTTTCTTTGCATGCTAATAGCAATGTTATTAGTATGAATTTTTTGAACACCATTGTTACTAATGGTATGGAAAACGTCTTAGCTTGGGGTAGATAGTTTTTATGAGAAAGATCTTTTTAGTTCCCCAGCTTTAGGTAAGAAAATTTGCTCTGATGATACTTTAACTCCCATATGTGGTAATTCTAATGATACTTGTGATATTTTAAATCCACATACTAAAAGTGTCCCTTTTAAAATACATATTGGAATTATTGAACGTGTTACGAATAACTACTATTTTGGAGATGGAACTGTCCATCCTAGTGATCATTTACTCTTTAACATGAATTATGCGAGTTGTTTAAGTGTGCAGGTATTTCAATGGACCAAGCTAAGAGCAAGCTATTCACTTTCTCACTTAGGGGCAAATCAAGGGAGTGGTATGAGCTACTAGATGGTCCTCATCATTTGGAGTGGAAGGAACTTGAATCTCTCTTTTATTTTAAATTTTATCCTCCCCATGAAATTCATAAAGTAGGAATTATATTTATAATTTTCATCCTCATGAGGGAGAAAGTATTGCCCAAGCTTTGGGATATTGAAGTCACTAATGCTCTTTGTTATCAATATTTTTTATGCAAGGCTTTCAGGACACTACAAGGACTATCTGGATACATGTTTAGAGGGATCCTTCACAAGTAAGGAGGTCAAGGCTAAGTGGGATCTTCTTGAAACAATTCAAAGCAATCCCGAAGGTTGGGATAACGACAAAGGTAAACACCCAGGTATAAACTATGAGTATGATTGCATTAAGTCTTTCGCTGAAACTGCTGATTTTCAAGAGCTTAGTGCTAAATATGGTCTTGATCCTAAAATTCTTGTTAGATGTTATAGAGCCTTTGCTGCCCATATTAATGCTCCTAAAGAAAAATGGGACATGTATCATGAACCTTTTAAAGACACTTGCATGGAAAATGAAAATGTTATTAATGATTGCAATAAACATTCTCAAACTTCTGAAAGTGTTATTTATTATAAGCATGTTAATTTTTGTGGTATGCATAGACCTTGTGAGAAGAATCAAAACAAATAAGAATATTGTATCACCCACTGGAATGAAAAACTAGAAAGTGGTATAAGGCTCTAGATGATCTTGGTAAAAAAGTTTGTGCCCCCTATCCTTTTATTTGTGAACTTTGCTTTGAAGTGGGTCATTTCAATTTTCAATGCTCAGGCCATAATAATCCTGCAAGTTTGTATTGTGATAACGTGATCACTGATAATCAACATGATGAACTTACATTATTTTTGGGGTGTGAAGAGTTATCAAGAAAAACTTCTTTGATAGACATGAGTACTTTTGATATGAATAGTGTCCTGCATGGTTGTCATCTTTATTGTGTTGAAAACTGACATGCAAATATTTAAATACAACATCTTATAAAAGATGATATTTTACCAAATTATGACAGGACTGATATGTGTTTTGATCTTATTAATGAAAACAAGGAATCCTCCAAAGTTTCTTCTATTGTCTCTAACAATAAACCAGGGTATGTGGAGAAGCTTCCTTTCAAGCCTCTCCCTCCTAAAGAGGAGAAAGAGAAGAAGGAGAGGAGTAAAAGGAGAGAGGAAATAGTATCTTCCCCTAAGCATGTTGCTCCTATCATAGTTTTTACTGATAAGTCTGAACTAGATGATGTTCCTATGCATGTTACCTATATTAGTGATCATGATTGGGAAAAGCAAACTACTTTTGATATTGAAAATCTCTTTGGTACCAATTCTGAAAATGATGATACTAATAATTGTTGTGCTATTAGTGCTATCCATGTTCCTTCCAATGATGATATGTTTACAAATGAACACACTTGGCAAGATAGCTATTCTATTGCTTATGATGATACCAAACCTCCAATCTGATGATTACAATGATGAATATGATATTTTCAGTCCACCTACTATTGAGGAGAAAATTTATTGTGATTACAATATGCCTCCTATATTTGATGATTATGGTGATGAGAATAACGATGATAGCTATTTTGTTGAATTTTCTCCCACTACAACTAATAAGAATGGTTATTCTTATGTGGAGAGTAATAATCATTTTATACATGTGGCTCATGATAAGAATTTTTTATGTGATAGATATATTGTTAATTTTATTCATGTTGCTACTGAAAGTTATTATGAGAGAGGGAAACATAGTTTTATGCATCTAAAAAATATTAAGTTTCCCCTCTTTATGTTGAAAATCTTGAAGTTGCACTTGTTTTGCTTTCCTATGCTTGTTGCTTTGTGAATTCATGACTTGTTTCTTTACAAGATTCCTATGCATAGGAATTGGGTTATACTTAAATGTTCTTTGAATTTGCTTCTTGATGCTCTCTTTTAAATCAATTCATATTTCCTATGTGAGCATCTTTGAAACTATCATGCCTAACTTAAAGGCATTAAAGAAAAGTACTTGTTGGGAGATAACCCAAAAGTTTCCTTGAGTCTTGGAAGTTATTACTTCTGTAATGACCTCTCCTTATCATTTTTGTTTGCTTTTTGGGCCAAGAATGACCTCTAATGAAAGGGAAGTAAGATTTGGGGAGTTGCTGTCCCGAAACAGATTTCTGTCCTCCATCATAAAAATTCGTGAGGAGTCTCTGTAACTCAGATTGAGCTCAAAATGTACAAATAAATCCCTCAGTATGTTAGATAACTTTCTTTAGTTCAACACTTTTTGATTTGAGCAACAGAATATGTTAGAAAAAATCGGTTTCTACCTGCTAGTCTATTTTGATAGATTTCTGCCATTATTTGCATTTGCTTCTTATTGATTCCTTATTGGGTTCTTTTTGGAAAATTGAGCTTTTTGAAGGAGTTGCTACAGTAGCTTGTGTTTTTAGTGAAAAGTCTTGCTGTTCCAAATCTTTGCCAGAGGTCTAATATCTTTTGAATAAACTAATGTTGCTAATGAAGATTGTGTGAAGTTTTGTATGAAGGAAAATTTTAAGGTGTAGAGAAAGAATGATGTAATGAGATGAAGAATGGACAAAAGATCAAGCTTGGGGATGCCATCCCATGTCACCCCAAGAAATATCCAAGAGGTACAAGCGTCAAATCTTGGGGATGCCCAAGGCATCCCCTTCTTCATCAATATAAATCTCAGGTCTTTCTAGACACTTCGTTTTTATTGTTTCATGCACAGTTGTGTTGTTCTTGGAGCATATTAGTTTTTGTTTTTGGTTTTTGTTTTCTTAATTTGCTTGAAAAAATTTGGTTGATCCCAACACACATCTCTTGGAGAGAGACACACTCTGTCTTCATTGCCTAGAACACTCTAGTTTTCATTCTTATTGTTCTATGAGTGTTCTCTTTTGCTAGCACTGTGTTTAGCCTTAGTTTTCTTGTGATTTTTGCTTAGAATTTTTTAGTTCTTCTTTGTGGATTTGTGAGACAAGCTCACTGATCTTTGTTGATTATTATCTTTATGAATTGTTTCAAATAAGTTGTTTAGCGTTGGAAAGAGTAGAAAGCTTCATGCTTAAGTGGTACAAAAGGGAGGTTGTTTTGACTATGACTTAGACTTTAGCATTACATGCTAGGTGTTGTTTTGACCTTATGCTTAGTGATTATTGATGTAGCATGTCTTGTTACAAACAATTGGCATTGCTTAGTGTGCCTTGAAAGAATTATGTGTTGTTTTAGCATGCAAAAGCATAGTATTGTGGTATTCTCCTTTGATGTTTTTCTTGAGTTGACTTGGCACATGCTCACACCATGTTATGACTATAAACAAGTCTCCATAGACTCTTTGATAATTTATTCCTTGACTTGTAGTACCACTCTATGCTTTGATTAGTAATGTTTTGTTGCTCTACATGATTATGGCCATTATTGTTATCTTAGTTGGTTGCTCCCAGTCTTTTGCTAGCCTCCACTTGTATGAGTAAGTTCTACTCATGCTTCCAACTCCCAAGAAACCAAGTTATTCCAAAGTGTCCAATATAAACTCCTATGCATGGTGTGTTACACCATTCCAAGTATATTCTTGTTTTCAACTATGTTCCAATTAAAAACTATTTTGTTATGTGAAAACTTAGTGATTAAAGCCCTCACGAACTTGTATATTCTTTTCCCCTAATATACTTGAACCATTGTGACAACTATGCTCTCTTAATGGTGCCTAACTTTGGAATTAGCAGAACCGTGCTGTCACGGGGAACGTTTTCAAAATTGCACTTGTACTCAGTTTATATCATGTTCTTTTGTCTATGGATGTCACCAGTGTGAAATAAAGAGGGAACTTGTAAGTCCATGGAGTTTGTATCTTGTGTTAGAGAAACGCCTGGGCCTCTAGCCTAAGCCATGACTAATCATGGTGGAAACTTGCAGCATCACCATAATGAGCTATCTATGAAGTATCCTCAATAAAAAGCTATGAATATGGTAAATAAAAAGATTGCTGAGATGATCATTGTCTGCTTTCCTTGTCATTTTGGTTATGGGAAAGCTCCTATACCATGTGCAAGGGTTACCTCGTTGGTGGTTCTCAATGATATGCAAATACTTATAATGACAAGAACTTACCTGGACCCAAAGTTGAGTATGCATGAGTTGTGGCCCTCGTATTCAAGGGACTTGAGATTGCTAACTTATACTTCGTTAAGCATATACTCAATCTTTGCCACTTTAACCTTAACCACTTCAAGATGCTTATGATAGGGGCAATGAGGGCTGAAAGTTAACAAGTACCATAATTTTTGGAAGCTCTTTTTGAAACCTGAAATCCCTGCTTCCCTTTGTGAAGGGCCTTTCTTCCACTATTATATTGAGTCTCCACCTTCTACCATTAGGCACCATTAAGAGAGCGTAGTTGTCATTCTTTGTGCAGTGTCCCAAAGCTTATTGATTGATGCATATTGTGATATTACTTGTTCTTGTGCTATTTGTTTCTAGTCACCCTTGTGAACTTTGAAGGTGTCCTATGCATCTATTTGCTACTCTATGAGGGACAAGCTGATTGTCACTATGCTATGTTTTCTATATGTGAAACAAACAAACATTTTTCAATGCATGTTATTCATGATCTTTGTTTGTTGCTTGTCATGTTGCATGCATAGTTACTTTGTCCTATTTTTAGAACTCCATCTTTCATGCACATGTTTAGAGTTCTTTGATCCCAGCTTTTGATGCTTGCAAATGGTTTGATCTTGGTTTTGATGGTGAATGTCACGTCAAATATTATTATTTTTATCACTTACCTACTCAAGGATGAGCAGGAGTTAAGCTTGGGGATGCTTGATACGTCGAAAACGTATCTATAATTTTTGATGCTCCATGCTTGTTTTGTATCTACTTTTCTTTGCTTTGTCTATACTTTTAGGTGTTTTTATATTTTTTATGGTACTAACGTATTAACAAGTTGCCACAGTGCTAGTTGCCTGTTTTCTTCTGTTTTTGGTTCCAGAAAGGCAGAAAATCAATATTCTCGGAATTGGACGGGATAAAAGCCAAATTTATTATTTTTCCTGGAGCAACACGGAACCACGAAGCAGAGCCGGAGGGGGGGAAACAGGGTGGCCAAACCCCCTTAGGGGCGGGAAAGCCCTGGAGGCGCCTGGAGGGGGTGTGGACCCCCACCGACCTTGATTCCTTCGCCTATAATAATCCTCCGACCCCAAAACCCTAAACGATCCAGAAGAAATCCACGAGAACATCCGTAGCGCCGCCACCACCGAAAGGGAGATTCGGGGGACAGAAAGTCTATGTTCCGGCACCCTGTCGGGAGGGGGAAGTGCCCCTGGAGCCATCTCCATCGATCTCCACCAACATCTTCATCACCGTTGCTGATTTCCATGATGATGAGGGAGTAGTTCTTCCTCGAGGCTAAGGGCTCTACCGGTAGCTATGTATTCATCTCTCTCTCTCTCTATGCATGATCTTGTGGTCATGAGCATTGTAATCAAGTAGATCTACCTTGCTACTCAAATGCTTCGTTAGATCTCTGCTCTCCCCATGTGTGTGAAAGTGACAGCGTGCACGCCATGGTGGCACTTAGGCTTGAGTCGACATAAATACTCTTTGTGCTTTAATAGATCTATGCTTTTCCCCACGTGTGTGAAAGTGACAGCGTGCATACCGTGTGTGGCACTTTTGCTAGATTGAATATTTATTATGAGTTATATTTGGAGTTGGATGTCTCTATGAAATTGTGGTGTTTGTTGGAACCATCTAGCGCTCAAGGTGACGGTGTGGGGTTATCTAGATTGGGGAAGTCCCTACTGTGGATTAGAGTGTCCAACCGGAGAGTAGTTAAGAGTAGTATCATGAAGAGAGGATATTTATATGAGAGAGTGTTCAGTAGTGAAAGTGTGATGCCTGGGCCTTGTTTCTAAACATTGAAACACCGTTTGCTACTATATCTGTTGCATGTTTGCTTGCTTTAGTCTTTACCTCACCATCAAGCTATTTTATGGCACCGTTACCACTCGTATTTCACTATCTCTTCACCGAACTAGTGCACCTATACACCTGACAAGTGTATTGGATGTGTTGGGGACACAAGAGAATTTTTGTATCTTGATTGCAGGATTGCTTGAGAGGGAATACCTTTGACCACTTCCTCCCCGAGTTCGATAAACCTTGGGTAATCCACTTAAGGGAAACTTGCTGCTGTTCTACAAACCTCTGCACTTGGAGGCCCAACAACTGTCTACAAGAATAGAAGTGCGTAGGCATCAAAGTACTCTGACTCAATCCAATGATCATCCTTGATCTATATATATATATCCGGATTCCGAGGATGTATGTTGCCTCACCCAAGTCTTTCATTGAGAAACTCCTTTCCAATGATTCCTTGGTTTCTTGCAACATCTTGACATCATTTCCAATCAGTAATATGTCATCCACCTATAAGATTAGAAAGTTTACTTTGCTCCCACTCAACTTCTTGTATAAACAAGAATCATGATCACTCTTGATGAAACCAAATGATTTGACTACCTCATCGAAGAGAATATTCCAACTCCGAGATGCTTGCTTCAACCCATAAATGGATTTCTGAAGTTTGCACACCTTGCCAGCTTTAGCCGGATCAACAAAACCCTCGGGTTGTATCATATACACGTCCTCAGTTAAATTTCCATTAAGGAAAGTCGTCTTAACATCCATCTGCCATATCTCATAGTCGAAATAGGCTGCTATAGCTAACATGATCCAAACTGATTTAAGCACCGCTACGGGCGAGAAAGTCTAGTCGTAATCAACTACGTGAACTTGTCGGAACCCCTTGGCGAAAATACGTGCTTTATAGATAGAAACATTTCCATCCATATCAGTTTTGTTCTTAAAGACCCATTTTCACTCGATGGGTCTTGCACCGTCTGGCAGATCAACCAAGTTCCAAACTTGATTTTCATCCATGGACTTTAACTCGGATCTCATAGATATAATCCATGACTCGGAATCAGATCCCACCATCACTTACGAATAATTTGCTGGCTCATCACTGTCCAACCGTAACACATCACGATCACTTCGCAATCTTGCCGATCTTCGTAGTACAGGTGCTACTGTTGGCTCAGCTGCCACGACCGGCTTAACCTCCAAGGTTTTTGCCGACTCACTACTAGCCGGTTCCTCTCGAATTTCTTTGAGCTGCACCGTACTCCCACTGACTCCACGACTGAGAAACTCTTTCTCAAGTAAGACGCTGTTCCGAGCGACAACCACTTTGCCCTCTTCTCGGTTGTAGAAGTAGTAACCCAAAGTTTCCCTTGGATACCCTACGAAAATACACTTATCCGACTTGCTCCTAAGCTTGTCCGACTGAAGTCGCTTGACAAATGCTTCACAACCCCAAATCTTAAGAAAAGACAAACTCGGCTTTTTGCGTGTGCATATCTCATGCGGTGTCTTCTCTACCGACTTTGATGGTACTCCGTTTAGTGTGAACGCCGCTGTTTCTAGACAATAACCCCAAAATGATAAAGGCAGATATGTACGACTCATCATTGATCGTACCATGTCCAACAAGGTCCGATTCCGCCTTTCCGAAACACCGTTCCTTTGTGGCGTTCCTGGCGGAGTAAGTTGAGGAACTATTCCGCAACTTTTAAGATGGTCATCAAACTCATGGCTCATGTACTCGCCTCCTCGGTCCGACCGAAAAAACTTTATTTTCTTGCCGAGTTGATTATGTGCTTCATTCTGGAATTGTTTGAATTTTTCAAAATCTTCTGACTTATGTTTTATCAAGTAGATATATCCATACCGACTCAAATCATCAGTGAAGGTAAGTACTCATAACCACCCCTGGGTGTCATGCTCATTGGTCCACATACATCACTATGTACTAGTCCCAATAAGTCGGACGCCCTCTCGCAACTCTTTGCAAAAGGTGTCTTGGTCATTTTGCCGAGTAGGCAAGATTCGCATGTCTCGAACGACTCCAAGTCGAACGAAGTTAGGAGTCCATCATCATGGAGATTCTTCATGCGTTTCCAACTTATATGACCAAACCGACAGTGCCAAAAGTAAGTCATATTCAGATCATTTGGTTTCAACATTTTAACATTTATGTTATAAACCGACTCACCATCAAGATTCAAAATAAATAACCCATCCTAGACGGGTGCAAAGCCGTGAACATATCATTCAAATACAAAGAACAACCATTATTCTTGATATTCGACTCATAGCCTTGCCTCATCAAACATGAAGCAGAAATAATGTTTCGACTGAGCACTGGAACATAATAAAAATTATTCAGTTCCATAATGAATCCGGAAGGTAAATGGAGCTGCATTGTGCCGACTTCCAACGCAGCAACTCTTGCTTTGTTTCCAACTCGAATATCAACCTCGCCTCTTGCTACGCTCCTAGTTCTTACCAGTCCCTGCAACGAGTTGCAGATGTGAATAACTGATCCGGTATCATATACCCAAGAACTATTAGGTGCATCAGCAAGATAAATGTCTATAACATTGCAAACAAGTGTACCTGAGTCGGAAGTCATACCTCCACTCTTGGCTTTATCAGCCAAATACTTGTTGCAGTTCCTCTTCTAGTGGCCATCCGCCTTGCAATAGAAGCAAGTGGATCCGGCTGAAGGAGATGGCTTAGTTCCTGAGGAAGCGCTTGGGACAGGGTCCTGAGCCTGCTTTCCTCCCAACTTAGCCTTCTTCTTAGTCCAAGAACTCTTCTTGAACGTAGCCTTATTCTATACCATCAACACTTGACTGGTGCCCTTCTTAAGATTCGCCTCTGCCTGCTTGATCATCCCATGTAATTCAGTGAGATTCTTATCCATACCATGCATGTGGTAGTTCAAAATGAACTGCTCATATGCACTACGAAGAGAGTTCAGAATAATATATGTAGCGAACTCTTCACTAATGGGGTACCCAAGCCTCTCTAGAGACTGCACATAACCAGCCATTTTGATCACATGAGGACTCAGTGGATCACCATCCTTAAGCTTGCAACTCAAAGAAAGCACGAGACTTGATACCTCTCGGTCTTACGAGCACAGAACATACTTTTGAGGCTTTCGATCATATCGTAGGCCTCAACATTCTCGAACTGCTTTTACAAGTCCGGTTCCATGTGAGCAAGCATAAGACAGCTAATATCCGTGGACTCATCCTTAGCCCGGCGGTAGTCATTGGTGGCAGCGACAGTTGCATTCTCATTCGGCTCATCTGGAAGTGGGTTGTTTAGGACATGGTCCTTCTTTTCTTGTTTGAGAACAATTCTCAGATTTCGGTACCAGTTGGTAAAATTAGTGTCATTCAGTTTATCTTTCTCAAGAATGGTTCTCAACGCAAAACCGGATATCTGAGAGTGACTGCTACTAGGTGCCATGATCTACAACAAAAAATACGCAAAACACTTAAGACATGTATTCATAAAAGAGCAAGCATATTAAACACTTTAATATTTTATGCTCCCACTAGAACCAACACCCCTCTGATGGTTGCTAAGTGATTCAGGATCCTAAATAAGCAAGTCGGCTAGTGAGCTTTAGCATCACTGCTAGCCGCCAATTGATCTAGGTAGACAACTCCTTGTCAATCGTATCTCATACAACTTCTGTTGGACCGGTGGCATCACATGCACCGGCTCCTGTCCGACTTTTCCCCGAGCCCCACAACCGTTGTCATAGACTCGTCTAGCTTACCGAGTGTTTCCGTTGTAAGAGTCCGACTCAAAATCCACCTAGTCGGAAATAATTGGCAGCACCTCAATTTTATGAGCCCACTACCAAAAATATCCGACTTATGATGGTGTAAACACTAGCGGGAAAACCGACTAGACCTTCTTTGAGGTATTAAATTTTACCGACTATCTAATAGAGGTAAAATAGAGACATATCAATAACACAAAATAAGGCAATTATAATATGAAATGATATGGCTCTCTTCATGGCGATCTCCATCTCCACAAAGCCTGTAAACCGACTCATGCCAACTCTTGTCACTTGCCGTCTTACTCCATGTCGCCGACATGTACATAGAATCCGACACGCAGGTCGTTATACAATAAACTGATAGCACCTAGGCTCCAGCCGGATGACAAAACCTGTGATTCGCAGATCACATATGGATTACACACATACATCACATGCACATGAACCATACCATTCACAACTTCCTGCAAAAACAAGTTGTTCATAGATACGCTATCTACCGGCGTTGTGAAACTCACAACGACGTCTAACGCGCTACGACAGGGCGAAGCTGGCGATCCAAACATGGATTCCGACCATTATTCTGACTCGATCAAACTCCTTGGATCTTTGATCACCGCATCTGGATTTACGTATCACAGTCTACCCTGATGGCGGAAACCGACCGGTAGGGGTATGTCGTTCCACGACCTCAGTAGTATGATCACAGAAATTAGATCTACCATTCTCTGAGTACAGTTGATCCAATTAATATCGTACAAAACCGATCTATCTCATAGATCGACCACCAAAACAGCACATAAATCTTATCTATAGCCAACCGCATATCACATATGCGAGATCTCGAACCTAAAACCAGAAGCTATCGCTCTGATATCACTGTTGGGCCACGTAGAGATAAAAAAACTTTTTCTCTCTAACGTGGTGATACCAAGATCGAGCTAAGGTAGAAGGCCACGAGGTTTACCACTAGACGCCAGCGATTCTTATCGATCTAGCGCCGATTGATGCGATGCGATCCTCACGACCTGATCCGATCACGATCGTCCTGGTGCTGATCATACAGCACCGCTGCTGGTATCCACACGTACAAGGAGGAGCACCGGCGGCGAACAACTAGGTTCGTTACGTTGGCAGGACTGATGTGGAGCTAGGGTTTCCAACTCATGGAATGACCTAACCGATCAACAATTAACCCTTCTGGGTTACTGTGCTCCACTATATATAGGGAGTGAACGTGGGCTCCACTTTCGTGGCCCATTCACTAAAACCCATATAATACGAGTCACCGTCAGTCCGACTCACTGACTCAGTCCAAATCCGACTCGGGTCCAAACCAACCAAATTTTCAGTTCAGATCCAATCCGAACTTGCTCCCGTTCTTAAGTGTGTGACCCTGCAAGCTCATGGCTACTTGGACACAATTGGATTCCGACTCCAAACGATCAGTCGGTAGCGGCTCCTAGCAGAACATGCCGACTCCCAAGTACCAAAGAGTCATGAAGACTTGCCTTTCCAATGCGACTTGCGTCTGAGTCCCTTTTGCCTCACGATATACCTTGTCAGACTATAGGCGAATATTTGTCTCACGATCAATATGGGTCAATACAACTCGCTAAACACTTTAGCTGAATTTGTGTAAGGTCGGAATAGCATCTCCATGCCCATGACAAGTGGAACCGAGTCATCAAGCCGACTTTCACATTGGTCTAAGTTATGTGTCCAGCACAATCTTAATGACCAAGGACATTTAGTACAAACAACATGAATGTATAGTTCCACAACCGAATCACATATTCAATGATACATATCAGATGTTTATTCAAGGACAACTTAATATCTTTATGAATACAATGGGAAATATCATCATACATGATTGCCTCTAGGGCATATTCCCAACACGCCGGTCGGTGTGGGCCAGATCTGGCGCATCCTGCGTTGGCGGCGGTGCGAGGGTGGTCTCTGGCGGCGGATGGACCAAAACGTGGCGCTTTCCCAGGTATCTCCGTCAATAAGCCCAAATTCAGGTCGGTCCTCCCCTTCCTTTGCTGCTTTGTTCTCTGGTCTCTCTCTCTCCGGCCGGCCGTGGAGGCGAGGGGAGGGATAGAGAGCGGAGTAGTAGTTTGGTTAGGGGAGGGCAGGGTTCTTCCTCACTGGTGCATGGGTGCTGTTCCAGTGGGTCGCCAATGATCCGTGGTGTCTTTCTCCCGAGGCAGGAGGCGTTGTCTGCAGCTCGTCTTGCGGGAGCCCATCATAATCATTGGCGGCTGCGTCTCCACGACTTCGAGGGCTTTCTCATTAATCTGTCCGGCCAAGGAGGAGAGGGGGCAGAGAAGGAGAGTCGTGAAGCCGCTGTCGACCTAGCTGCTATGCTGCCTCGACGATCAACTAGCGGTGGCCTCTATGGCCACCGGCATCTTCGCTGAGGAAGGGCTCAAGTCGCGCATCTATGGCGCGCATCCAACCTCCAGGATGGAGGCCAACTGGGAGCTCTGCGCCGGGCTTCCCCGTCTTCTTCCGGCCTAATGGTTCATCCTCGGCTGGTTCAAGATGGCCGGCGGCGACAGCTCAGCGATGGTGGAGGGAGTGAAGGACCTGATTGCTTTTCTAGTTTTCTTTTTAGGGCCCTCCTTGCTTATTCGCAGGCCTTCTCTGTAATTTTTGTCTTGTAAGAGGCCTGTTTGCATATTGCATCCACCGACAGATGAGTAATGGCAGCTTCGGGGTCTTTCGGGACCCCATTTTAGTTCAAAAAAACCTAGCTACGAGCACACCCATTCCTACCGGTGATACGCGGCACACCAGTACACTACATCACCAATGCCACTCTAGCCCAAATCATACACGTGCATCCAGACATGTTTGGTAGGGTGTATGGATTTTAGAGCTCGCTGGGGCAAGGACCCATTGGGTATATCCGGGTGAAAGTGGTTTTTTTCTTGGGAAATGATAGTATGCCCCCGGGGATCCGCCACTTTCATCGTCTGGGTCCGTGGTGCGCCACGTGTCCCTTCCGGTGGAGACAGAAACCGCAGCGCGGTAGCCTTATCTCCCCCGAGCTTTCTCCTCCACTAATTACTTTCCCCTTCTCTTCCATCGTTGACCTCCCAATATTCCTGTTCCTCTTCTCCTCTAGCGAGAAAGCAGCTGCCTACCTCCTGATCTCTAAGCAACAACCATGGCCAGATGAGCTTCCCTCAAGCACCTCCACTCGTTGACCTCCGTAGCTTTTCCATGTTCCTCTTCTCCCCATAGACTGCCTACCACCTGATATCCCCCTAGAATTAGAAGCCATGGGAAAATAGGCTCCTCGTCCAACATCTAGGCAGTCATGCGCTGCTGCAAACAGCACGACCGATGCGAGTTGTGCTGTGTACATCAGCCATATCTACTATGCACATCAGTCACTGCTGCTACAAGAGGCGTTGGCCGCTGCTACAAGAGGCGTCGAGCTTGCCACATCGACGGCGGTGGCCACTGCCGCTGCTACAGTAAGTGGCTGCGCTTTTGCTACAAGCGGCGGCGGCGCATGCTACAGGGTGTGCGGGGCTCTGCTACAAGGGTAGCGGGCAGTGGCACTGCTACGCACGGCTTCGGGATTTGCGTCCCGCAGGTCGACGGCGCTGCTACTCGTGCCGACGCCCCTGCTACAAGCACCCGACGGAGCTGCTACATGCTCCCGGCGGCCGTGCTACAAGCTCCCAATGGCGCTGCTACTCGTGCCCGATGACCCTGCTACAAGCTCGCAACGGTGCTGCTATAAGCACGCGATGGCGTTGCTACTTGTGCCCGACACCATAGCTACAAGCTCACGGCGGCACTGCTACATGCGCCCGTCGACGGTGCTACCTGCGCCCGTCGACGCTGCTACCTCCGGCCGACACTGCTGCTACAAGTGATGTCTTTTTTGCTACATTACAAAAAATATTTTGCTACAATCTTTTTGTGGCTGTAGCGTTTTTTTTTTGCTACGAGGTCTTCAGCAACGTTTTCTCTTGCGAGATTCTCCGGTGATGTCTCCGGCGAAGTTGTTTTTGCTATATTAGAACACTTTTTTTTGCTACAAGGTCGCCGGCGAGGTTTCCGGCAAACTCTCCAGCGAGATCTAGTCTGTCTATTCTATTTTTTGGGTCGAACCGTTTTCTGCTACATGTAGCAAAAGCGGGACTAGTTGTAGCAAAAAAGATATTTTATAGCAAATCTGGCTAATTTATAGAAAAAACAGGAATCTAGACAAAAAAAAACAAGGACACGTGTCACACGTGGTGCTCCCCCTTGACACTTGGTTTGGTTGCCTACGCGGTCTTTTTCTTGGCCCTGTGGAGATAAGAGTTGCGGCTGTTTGGTTGGATGCATTCAATTTGGTTGTCTCGTCAGTAACCGTTAACAGTCGTATGTAAACAACATTTGTTTCCTTGAATTGACATGGATATGGCGACACCGTGGCTAGCGACGGAGTACTCCTTCCTTATTAAAATGTAGGATTTGGGGTAGTTCTAGATAGGATTTGCGGCACCCGAGATCACTGGAGCTCGGTTTTTCTTAAATGATAGTTTATGTTTTGAAAAAAAATCAAAAGAAAATCAGATGTATGTTCTGCATACATGTACAACTTTATGTAAAATCATTTTATTTTGGATTGCAGGGAGAAACAAGTTTTTCATTGAATAAAAGAATAAAAACTATTATTTTTATCCTAAATTTGGCTATTCCGTGTTGTCTAAAATATAATGACCTCTTTAGCGAAACTTGTGGCATGAATATTATATGTGAGTATGTAGTTTTACATTTGTTTTTAGTATATTTTTTTATACCTAGAAATATTGTGTTTTCGAGTTTTTGAAAAAAAACAAGAGAAACAATACTCATGTGCAGCAAACAATTTTTAAACTAAGTCGTGTTTTAAACATAGCTTGTACGCATATTACGACAAAATCAACATGGTAAACTTTTCTGCTTTTAGCATCTTTGTTATGTTTTCCGCTTTTTTTTTCTTTTCTTTCTTTCTTTCTTTCTTTTCTTTTCAGTTTGTCTTACTGATTTTTATTTTCTTTGTGACTATACAAACATGTTATTCATTTATTTCTTTTTCGTTTTTAATTTTCCTCTTTCTCTTCTTTTTATTCTCTTTCCTTTTAGATTTCCTTGCTATGTTTTTATTTAATTTGGTAAAATCATATATAATATAAATATGCAATACATGAACATTTATTATGAACCACATGAGCAGTTATCCAAAATTGTCTGCCGTTTAATTTGAGTCTCATGAATAACTATTTTGAACCCTCTGAACATATTTTCTCGACTTCTACAAAATATGTCCCGACTTTTGAAAATTCATAACCAGTAATTTTTTAAAAATATGCGAATTTCAAGATTTGTAAAGGAAAAGGTCAAAAACAAACTATACTTACTTATGGACGGCAATCGCCCATGTTGAAATCGTTTGAGGCATCAAAGACCTATTTAACAAAATAGAAACATCAAAAGAATGCACAAGATGAAGAAATGCCCAAGCACAAGAAAAGCCAAAAATGAGCCCACCCTGTGTGAGGGGAGAGGGGTCTGGTCTACAAAGACTACAATAGACTAAGAGCATGACTAATAGAGCCTGTAAAAGAGGCAAACCCTTATAATAACCGTCAGTTTACGGGTTTAGGCGAAGAAACGTTGTTGATCAGCAGCCGTAAACATTGCAATTCGTAAAAAATTGAGGGTCGGTCCAAAAATCGCCCGTCAACCTGTACAAACAAGGGTTGGGAGGCCGACCCGAGCGCGACCCACACTCCACAGGTTGTTTGCGCGCAAGTCGTTTCAGCTCTTCCCCCGTCCCGCCCAGCTGCAGTCGTCGCCAATCTCTGCGCCCCCACCTTCTCCTGCAACATCGCGGCCGGATCCCAACGGAATGGACTCGAATCGGCCCCGCTCACCTCTGGAGGCAATCCGCAGCAGTGTCCCTCACCGGCGTTGACCGTATCTTCGGGGGCTGCAGGAGGGCTTCCGACGAACGCCGATGTGGCAAAAATGGTCTCTATCACCAGCGTGAAGAAAAGGAAGCAAGCGGGGACACACCTCATCCCACAACCAGGAGCTGCCCCGGCCCCGCGTTTGCCCATGCCCCCTCCCCCCGCCCCCGCGGATGCCCCTGCCCTTGTGCCAACCCCGAATACTAAGCCGAAGAGAGCTCCGTGCCAAAAATCAATGTCGGTCAGGCTGGGGATGAAGCAGAAGAGACCGGCCCACCGCAGCACCCTCCCGGCTGTCACTACCTCTCCGGTGTCGTCTTCCCATGCCGCCGCCCCGCACGTGCTCGAGGAGATACCGAAAAGTTATGTCAATTGTACTCCGAGTTCAATGAATCCCAAAACGATTTACTGTGACATCAATCTCTGATTTTAGCAACAACGGACATGTGGGGTTCATGGATCTCTTGAATGAGACGACTGTGAACACCGACGTTCCCCCACTCGCTCCATTTGGCAACGAGGAGGATGAGGATGCGAAGGAGGAAGAGGTGATGGAGGTTGACGCTGCGGTTGAGGTGAAGCCGAAGAAGAAGAAGAGAACTTATAACTACACGGAGATAGAGGATGCAACTTTGTGCCGTGCTTGGGATCAAGTTGGAATGGATGCGGCCAAGGGCACGGATCAAACCGGGAAGCGCTACTGGCAGCACATTGAGGATAGGTTTTTGAAGCTCATGCCTCAAGTACGCCAGCCGGTTTATCGCACTTTACGATCCCTTCAAGGATGTTGGGAGGTGATCACACTGGCTTGTAGCTGTTGGAGTGCGGCGATGGACGCGGTTAGGACCAATCCTCCAAGTGGTAGCACTACCAACGAATAAATGAGTTTCTTTTCCAATTTCTTAGTCAATTTTGATCATTAGTTTGCGAATTAACCTTCGTGTTGTGGTTTTAGGAGGGTTTTGTCGATGCACGGTACAAATAAATGACCGGCAGCAAGGGCAAAAGCTTGGCATATAAACATTGCTTTGATGTGCTCCAACATCTTCCCAAGTGGACATTAAGGGACCAAGAAGCTCCAGTGAAGAAAGGGTCGGTGGTTATGCTGGATGATAGTGATGACGATAAGGAAACAAAGAAGTTTGACAAGCTAGAGGGGAGCAAAAAGGCCAAGAAGAGGCTAAGGATGGATGCCGATGCATCATTGCAGAGGGACAAGTTTGATCAAATGATGAAGTCCAAAGAATCAATGGCAATGAATACATTGGAGACGTTCCATCACCTAGAGGAAGAAAGAGGTGGAGCTTGCAAACATGGAAGCCTCGCGAGAAGATGCTAGGCGCAAGGCCGAGTTGGAGGAGATAAAGCTCAATGTGAAGAAAGCCAAGGCAATGAAGGATATCTTGGCCGAAGAGAGGGAGATAATAATGATGCCCATCAAGGATATGAATGAGAAACAATTGGAGTGATAAAAAGAGACCACTGCGAAGATCACAGAGAGAAGAAAACTAGCTCATCTAAGTGGAACCGGAGGTGCCTCGATTGAGCATGGTGATGACTCACATTCATGATTCTCCCTCGCATGATTCTTCCTTGAACTTTTTGCGTATGAATTTGATGTGAACTACTTTGTTGAATTGATGTAAAACTATGAACTATGCATCAAATGTTTGCATCTTTCTGCATATTGCATGAAAATCTGTCTAGATCCCTTTTTATGGGTCAGGAGGTAGATCAACACTCTTACTCGCAACCTGTAAAACAGAAGGTCGGAGCCCTCAAACGTGAAAATCACAAGTACAGGGGCATGTTAGTAATGCTCTAAGGACCCCTAATGTCACTTAGTTCGTCATAGATTTGGTGAAAATGAATTTCACTTTTACCACTCCTAAATGACAATTAATCATTGTCAAGCTAATGATGAAGCCTATAAAAAAATTTGCATGGCATGTAGTACTTCATTTACTCTCACGTGAATTGAAGCACGATGAGACACTAGAGCTCTAACGTTCGCGCAGAGAGCTCTTGGGTCGAGTTCGAGCGGCCTCGTACCACTCGGACCTATATGTAGAGAAAGAGAAGATTAGAGTTGGCCTCTACAAGTCTTGCACCAACTAGATCTTCCGTCAAGCTCTTCCTCCACACCTTCCTTACATATGACAAGATTGCACTCCAGCAAGGCGATTGAACCTCTTGATGGAAGAGGTTTGCCCCCACCTTGTAAGATGGGTTTACCCCCGTCTAATTTTCGATGTAGGACAAAACCTGATATTCTCCCTTTTCACATATCGGGCCAAACGGGCTCCCCGTCATCAGATGTTATAGGTTACTTTTTTGAACATATACCCCTGATGCCGAGTACTATCCAGCGACAACTGATATGTCGTAAACGTATATATAATTGTTGATGCTTCATGCTTGTTTTGTACCAACTATCTTACGTTTTATCTACACTTTGAGGCATATTTATACATTTTCTGGAACTAACCTATTGACAAGATGTCACAGTGCCAGCTCATGTTTTCTGCTGTTTTCGGTTTCAGAAAAGCTAGTAAAGAAATATTCTCAAAATTGAGCGAAACAAAAGCCAAAGTCAATATTTTACCATAACGGAGATGGAGTCCAGATGGGACGAAGAGGCGCCACAGGGCGACCAAACCACCCCATGGCAAGGGTCCACCTTGGGCCGCGCCAGGGCATGGTGTGGGCCCCTGGACCTCATACGACCTTTGCCCCTTCGCCTATATAAACACCCCGATGAGAAAACCCTAAGAACCCGATCAGAAATCCACGAAAAAGTCTGTAGCCGCCGCCACCATCGTCCCTAGATCGGGAGGGATCTGATGCTCTTCCTGGCACCCTGCCGGAGAGGGGAGATCACCCTGGAGGCCTTATTCATCACCATGCCAGCCTCTGAAGTGATGCGTGAGTAGTTCATCCTTGGACTATGGGTCCATAGCAGTAGCTAGATGGTCGTTTCTCCTCTTTTGTGCTATCATGTTTAGATCTTGTGAGCTTCCTATCATGATCAAGATCATCTATTTGTAATACTACCTGTTGTGGTCGTTTGGATCCGATGGATATTGAGTACTACGTCAAGATTGATTATTGATTCTATCATGTCTATGTTATTTGTGATCTTGCATGTTGTACGTTGCTAGTGGTTACTCTGGCCAAGTAGTTGCTTGTGACTCCAAAAGGGAGTATTTATGCTCGTAGTAGGTTCATGCCTCTAGTAATCTAGGGGAGTGACAGGAACCTCTAAGGTTATAGATGTGTTGTTGCTACTAGAGAGAAAACAACAATCCTTTGTCCAAGGGCAATTTTATTGTTTACATTACACACTTTGCTTAATGTAATTATCTGTTGCTTGCAACTTAATACTGGTAGGGGTTCGGATGATAACCTGAAGGTGGATTATTAGTCATAGATGCAGTTGGATTTTAGTCTATGTATTATGTTGTAATGCCCAAACAAATCTCATAGAAACCATCATGACATGTACATGCATTGTTATGCATTCTCAATCTGTCAATTGCCCAACTGTAATTTGTTTATCCAACATGTTATTTATCTTATGGAGAAACACCTCTAGTGAACTATGGACCCCTGTCCCTTCCTTCCCACTGATATTCAATCTACTGCCTACTGTTTACTTTCTGCAATTAATACAAGAAATTATTTTCTTCCACACAATACGTTTAACCATTTGTTTTCAGCAAACCGGTTAGTTTGACAACCCCACTATAAGTTGGGGCAAAGTATTGTGGTTGTGTTGTGCAGGTTCCACATTGCTAGCAACACCTTGGGAGTTCTTTTCTTTCTCCTACTGGTTCGATAACCTTGGTTTCATAACTGAGATAAAACTTGTTATTGTGCTCATCATACCTTCCTCTTGAGGTTTCCCAACGGGCTCTACAGTAACCGAGCTCCATCAAGACTTTTTCTGGCGCCGTTGCCGGGGAGACACAGGACAGTTCCTACAAGGGGAGTATCTCACAACCAATCTCTTTACTTGTTTTTGTTCTGCTTTTTTAGCTTTTTTTTGTTTGCTTATTTTGATCAAAAATACAAAAAAATTAGTTCCTACCTTAATTGCTATTTCTGTTGGTTTACTTCTTTTTATCAAAAAACACAAAAAAAAATTAGTTCTTTCTTTAGTTGTTACCTTGTTCTTAGCTCATTATGTTGATCCCTAAGTTCACCCTGAAATACCTTTCAATAGGTAGTGGCACTATAATTGGGAAAGATATTATTGAAGAATTCTTTAATCATGTTAGTAAGCATAAGGATATTAAGGATAGATCCTTAGCAGAACATGCTTCAAATTATGAAACTGTTGCAGCTTCTTTAGTTCACATGTTGGAGGCTAGGTTTGTTAACCTTAACCTCATGATGTAGATAATGTTTCTTAATCTTAATGATATTGAGGATACTAAAAAGAGAGATTTTATCCTAGAAACTTTGCTTAAAGAATTTAATGATGTTGCTATAGAAGCTAGAAAGGTCTTTGATCGTTTTAATATGTTAGACTCATGTGTAAATGTTATTAGTATGCTAGAAAAGTTGGAACAAAACCCAAAGATAGGGACAAAATTAAAATATCAATACCTTTTAAACTGGTAGGAGTGCATCAAGCCTTGGAAAAGAATTTTGATTGGATTGTTCCTAAAAACCCGTTTGATGAAAATAGTGAATCCAAGAGTATTGTGAGAGGATCCTCTAGAACTTATTTGTATAAGATACCTTGCCTTGTTGAAGATATTTTAGGTATTGATGTTGATGCTTCTTCATTCTAAAATACTTTATTCTTGCTTTTTATGCCTAGCTGAAAGGCGTTAAAGAAAAGCACTCTTGGGAGATAACCCAATTTTTTATTTCAGTAAGTTTTTATTTTGTTGAGTCTTGGAAGTTATTGCCTCTGTAATAAACTCTCCTTATCCTTTTTGTTTGCTTTTTGTGCCAAGAATATCCTCTAATGAGAGGGAAGTAAGATATGGGGAAGTTGTTGTTGTCCCGAAACAGATTTCTATGCTTCACTGTAAAACATCGTGAAACATCCCAATACGTCGGATTGAGCTGTAATTTTTTGTGTGCATGCCCTGGTAGTTACCCAACTTTCGTTAGTTTTGCACTTTTCGATTTGAGCAACAGAAGATTTTCAAAAAAATCGGTCTTTACCTGTTGGTCTGTTTTGACAAATTTCTGCCATTATTTGCATTTGCCTCTTAATGGGTTTCTTTTTTAGTTCTCTTTGATCACTTGAGCTTTTAAAAGGAGTTGCTATATTAGCTTATGTTTTAATGGAAGTTTAACTTTAGTTGAAACTGAACCAAATGCTTATTATCTTGAATACACTAATGTTGCTAATGAAGATTGTGTGAAGTTTTGCATGAAGGAAATTTTCAAGTTTAGGGAGAGAATGATGTGATGAGATGAAGTATGGACAAAAGCTGAAGCTTGGGGATGCCACCCGTGTCACCCCAAGAAATATTCAAGAGGTACAAGCTTCAAATCTTGGGGATGCCCAAGGCATCCCCATCTTCATCAAAAAAAATCTCAGGTCTTCTTTCAAGACACTTTATTTTTGCTTCATGCACTATGTGTTTATCTTGGAGCGTCTTTGTTTTTGT
The DNA here is from genome assembly GCA_030063025.1 of Avena longiglumis. Taxonomy (NCBI): domain Eukaryota; kingdom Viridiplantae; phylum Streptophyta; class Magnoliopsida; order Poales; family Poaceae; genus Avena; species Avena longiglumis. The sequence continues at coordinate 127,994,625 of CP125975.1, read as the reverse complement.
TTTTAGTTTCCTTTTGCTTTGTTTGCTGTAAAAAGTTGGTCGGACCGCAACACACCTATTTTGGAGAAGTCACACCTAGTTCTTCATTGCCTAGAACACTCTAGTTTTCACTCTTATTGTTCTCTGAGTGTTCTCATTTGCTAGCACAGTGTTCAGCTTTAGTTTTCTTTTGCTTTTTGCTTAGAACTTTTTAGTTCTTTGTAGTTAGGTAAGAAAATCTCTCTGATCTTTATTAATTATAATCTTTGTGAGTTGTTTCAAATAAGTCGTTTGGTGTTGGAAAAGAGTAGAAAGTTTCATGCTTATAGTGGTAGAAAAGGAAGCTTGTTTTGACTATGACTTAGGCTTTATCATGTCATGTTGATGTTACTTTGACCATATGCTTAGTAATTATTGTTGTAGCATGACTTGTTTCAAATAATTGAGATTGCTTAATGTGCCTTGAAAGAATCATGCGTTGTTTTAGCATACAAAAGTATAATATTGTGGTATTCTCCTTTGATGCTTTATTTGGGTTGACTTGGCACATGCTTGCACCATGTTAAGACTATGAACCAGTCATCTTAGCCTCTATGATCATTTAGTTTTTGACTTGTGATATCACTTTATTCTTTAATTAATAATGTTTTGTCGCTTTGCATGATTATGGCCATTATTGCTCCCTTAGTTGGTCGCTCACAGTCTTTTGCTAGCCTCCACCTGTACTGAGTATGAGCTCTACTCGTGCATCCAACTCCCAAAAACCAGTTATTCCAAAGAGTCCACTATAAATTCCTATGCATGGTGTGTTACACCATTCCAAGTATATTCATGTTTTATCTATCTTCCAAATTAAACTTTTGTTATGTGAAAATTAGTGATTAAAGCTCTCACGAACTTGATGGCACACTTTATTTTTCTTGCACTTAATAAACTTGAACCATTGTGCCCATCTATGTGCTTATATGCTTGCAAGTTATAAATTGGGAGTTAGCAGAACCATGTTGTCATGGGGATTCAGTTGATATCATGTTCTTTTGTTTATGGATGTCGGCGGTGTGAAATAAATGGGGAGCTTGTAAGTCCATGGATTTTTTGTATATGTGTTAGAGAAATGCCTCGGGTAGCCTAAGCCATACCTAATTATGGTGGAAACTTGCAGCATAACCATAGGGAGCAATCTATGAAGCATCTTCAAAAAAATAGAAAAAAAGAGAAAAAAAGCACCATGCTCATTGTCTGTTGCCTTCTCATTTTGATATGGGATAGCTCCTGTGTCATGGATCAAGGGGTACCCCGTTGGCGGTTCTTTATGATACACATATACTTACAATGACAAGAACTTGCTTGTGACAAAGTTGAGTAGCATGAGGAACGGCCCTCGTACTCAAGTTACATGTGATTTTCAACTTATGATTTGTCAAGCATATAACTCATATTTGTCTCACTTTAACCTTAATCACTTCAAGATTCTTATGATAGGGGCAATGAGATCTCAAATCTAGTAAGTACCATAATTTTTGGAAGCTCTTTATGAAACTTGAAATCCCTGCTTCCCTCTGTGAAGGGCCTATATTTTTACTTTTTGTTGAGTCTCCATCCTCTATATTTATGCACCAATTAAGAGAGCATAGTTGTCATTCTTGGTTCAATGTGCATTGTCCCAAAACTTGTTGATTGATTCATAAATATGGTATTGCTTGTTCTTAAATTATTTGTATCGAGTAACCCTTATGAACTTTAAAGGTGTCCTATGCATTTATGTTTTGCTACTTCATGAAGGACAAGCTGATTATCACTATTGTTATGTTTTCTATATGTGAAATAAACAAATGGCTTTCAATGCATTGTTATTCATGATCTTTTGTTTATACCTTTCATGTTGCAACATAGTTGCTCTGTCTTATTGTTAGAACTATATCTTTCATGCTTATGTTAGAGTACTTTGATCCCAGCTATCAATGCTTTATAATACCTTGATCAAGATTTTGATGGTGCATGTCACGTCAAAAAAAATTATCACTTACCTACTCGAGGACGAGTAGGAGTTAAGCTTGGGCATGCTTGATACGTCGTAAACATATCTATAATTTTTGATGCTCCATGCTTGTTTTGTACCAAATATCTTATGTTTTGTCTACACTTTGAGGCATTTTTATACATTTTGAGGAACCAATCTATTGACCAGATGCCACAGTGCCAGTTCCTGTTTTCTTCTATTTTTGGTTTCAGAAAATCTAGTAAGAAAATATTCTCGGAATTGGACGAAACAAAAGCCTAAGTCAATATTTTACCATAACAAAGACGGAGTCTAGAGGGGGGACGAAGAGGCGACACAGGGTGGACAAACCACCCCATGGCATGGGTCCACCCTGGGCCACGCCAGGGCATGGTGAGAAAACCCTAAGCACCCGATCAGAAATCCACGAAAAAGTCTGTAGTCGCCGCCACCATCGTCCCTATATTGGGAGGGGTCTGAAGATCTTCTCGGCACCCCGCCAGAGAGGGGAGATCACCCTGGAGGCCTTCCTCATCACCATGCCAGCCTCCGGAGTGATGTGTGAGTAGTTCAACCTTGGACTATGGGTCCATAGCAGTAGCTAGATGGCCGTTTCTCCTCTTTTGTGCTATCATGTTTAGATCTTGTGAGCTGCCTATCATGATCAAGATAATCTATTTGTAATCCTATATGTTGTGTTTGTTGGGATCCGATGGATATTGAGTACTACGTCAAGATTGGTTATTGATTCTATCATGTCTATGTTATTTGTGATCTTGCATGCTCTCCATTGCTAGTGGTTACTCTGGCCAAGTAGTTGCTTGTGACTCAAGAGGGAGTATTTATGCTTGATAGTAGGTTCATGCCTCTAGTAATCTGGGGGAGTGACAGGAACCTCTAAGGTTGTATATCTACTGTTGCTACTAGGGATAAAACAACAATCCTTTGTCCAAGGGCAATTGTATTATTTACATTACACACTTTTCTTAATGCAATTATCTGTTGCTTGCAACTTAATATTGGAAGGGGTTCAGATGATAACCTAATGGTGGATTATTAGTCATAGATGTAGTTGGACTACGGTCTATGTATTATGTTGTAATGCCGAAACTAATCTCATAGAAATCATCATGACATGTACATGCATTGTTATGCATTCTCAATCTGTCAATTGCCCAATTATAATTTGTTTACCCAACATGATATTTATCTTATGGAGAAATACCTCTAGTGAACTATGGACCCCCAGTGCATTCCTTCCCACTGATATTCAATCTATTGCCAACTATTTACTTTCTGCAATTACTACAAGTAATTACTTTCTTCCACACAATACGTTTAATCATTTATTTTCAGCAAACCGACAACCTCACTGTAAGTTGGGCCAAAGTATTGTGGTTGTGTTGTGCAGGTTCCACGTTGCTAGCAACACCTTGGGAGATGTTTCCTTTCTCCTACTGGTTCGATAACCTTGGTTTCATAACTGAGGGAAAACTTGTTGGTGTGCTCATCATACCTTCCTCTTGGGGTTTCCCAACGGTCTCTACAGTAACTGAGCCGCATCAACAACATATGACGGTGGCGACACGATAGTGCACCTGCAGTGTGGCGGGGTGGCGTGACATGGCGGGGTAGCAAGCGACGGTGGGGCGGTGCTTACCAAGCCCATACGGCCCAGATATGGGCCCTTAGGGCCCGATCTGGGTCGGGGCTAGCGGGTCTGCTATGCACAACATTTGTTCTGTAGGGAGCAATGAAATAACTTATGTAGGGCTTAGCGACTATGGCGATCGACCGGTTGCAGTGTGGCAGCGAAATTTACGGGCCCGATCTGGGTCCTGCTGGACCCTAGTGGGACTGGTGTGCCTCAATGGAGTCTTTAACTATATGGTGTAGCCGGACCCAACTGCGATTGGTCTGCCCTGAAGCTGTGTCTGGTTGACTACCGCTGAAGGCGGTGGAGGCAGTCCCACCCTCCGCACGGTTGTGATGCCACTGGCTCCATTTCAAGCTACTTTTGTCTTCGTCCTGCAGGCCTCGTGGCGGTAATCTGGGTGAGACGATGGTGGTGGCTTCGTGATCGGAGTGGTGCATGTTGTTGTACATCATGTTTGGTGGTGTCGAAGCGTCGCCCTCGCGGGGATCCTATGCAATAGATCGCCCGGGGTTTGTTGATAGGATGTTTTTGGGAGAAATCCTTGTCGGCCCGCTGACACCGACGTGGTGCCTGATGGCACCCAGTACTGCCGTGGGACACTTCGTTGGAAACCCCAAGAGCAAGGTGTGATGAGCACAGCAGCAAGTTTTACCTTAGTAAGAAACCGAGGTTGTCGAACCAGTAGGAAGAAGGAAACGTCTCAAAGGTGTTGCAAGCAATATGGAAACCTGCACAACATAAACTCAAGACTTTTCCCCAACAAACAGTGAGGTTGTCAAGCTCACCGGTTTTCTGTAACAAAGGATTAACTGTATGGTGTGAAAGGTGATGATGGTTTGCAGCAAGTAACAGGTAATAGTGGAAGATGTTTCAATAGTAAAGATTGGACTAGGGTCCATAGTTCACTAGAGGTGCTCTCCTTGGATAAACAACATGGCATGAAGGGTAAAAAAATTACAGCAGGGCAATTGACAGGAACTGAGAAAGGCATAACAATGCAATACTAGACAAAAAGATCCTATGAGATTCGATTGGGCAATATAACAATATACATCGACCGCCATCCAACTGTATCTATGACTAGAAGTCCACTTCCCGCTAGGCCTGGTCGGACCCAACTGCGATTGGTGTGCCCTGAAGCCGTGTCTGGTTGACTACCACTGAAGGCGGTGGAGGTAGTCCCCCTCTCTGCACGGATGTGATGTCGTTGGCTCTATTTCAAGCTACTTTTATCTTCGTCCTACAGGCCTCGTGGCGGTAATCAGAGTGAGATGGTGGTGGTGGCTTCGTGATCGGAGTGGTGCATGTTGTTGTACATTGTGTTTGGTGGTGTCGAAGTGTCGCCCTCACGGGGATCCTATGCAATGGATCGCCGGGGGGTTGTGGATAGGATGTTTTTGGGAGAAATCCTTGTTGGCCCGCTGACACCGACGTGGTGCCTAATGGCACCCAGTACTGTCGTGGGACGCTTCGTTGGAAACCCCAAGAGCAAGGTGTGATGAGAACAGTAGCAAGTTTTCCCTCAGTAAGAAACCGAGGTTATCGAACCAGTAGGAGGAAGGAAACGTCTCAAAGGTGTTGCAAGCAACGTGGAAACCTACACAACACAAACTCAAGACTTTTCCCCAATGAACAGTGAGGTTGTCAAGCTCACCGGTTTGCTGTAACAAAGGATTAACTGTATGGTGTGGAAGGTGATGATGGTTTGCAGCAAGTAACAGGTAACAGTGGAAGATGTATCAATGGTAAATATTGGACCGGGGTCCATAGTTCACTAGAGGTGCTCTCCTTAGATAAACAATATGGCATGAAGGGTATAAAAATTATAGCAGGGCAATTGACAGGAACTGAGCAAGGCATAACAATGCAATACGAGACAAAAAGATCAGATGAGATTCGATTGGGCAATATAACAATATACATAGACCGCCATCCAACTACATCTATGACTAGAAGTCCACCTTCAGGTTATCATCCGAACCCCCTCCAGTATTAAGTTGCAAGCAACATACAACTGCTTTAGGAAAAGTGTGTAAGGTAAACAATCCACTTGTTCCATGAACAAGAGACCGTTGTTTTCTCCCTAGTAGCAACAGCACATCTACAACCGAAGAGATTTCTGTCACTTCCCTTGGAAACTAGAGGTATGAACCCACTATCGAGCATAAATACCCCCTCTTGGAGTCACTAGCAACTACTTGGCCAAGATAGCTACTAACAACGGAGAGCATGCAAGATCACAAACAACACAGACATGATAGAATCAAATAGACAAAACCATTAATCAATCTGACATAGTAATCTCAATATCCATCAGATCCCTGCAAACACAACATGCATGATTACAAATAGATTAGATCTTGATCATGAACGGAGCTCACAAGATCTATAAATGAAAGCACAAGGAGGACATACAACCATCTAGCTACTACATGGACCCGTAGTCCAAGGTGGAACTACTCACGCTTCATACCGGAGGCTGGCATGATGAATAAGAAGGCCTCTGGGATGATCTCCCCTTCGGCAGGGTGTCGGGAAGAGCTTTAGATCCCCCCAATCTAGCGACGATGGTGGCGGCGGCTACAGACGGTTTCGTGGAGTTTTGATCGGGTGCCTAGGGTTTCTGCATCGGGGACTTCTAATAGGCGAAGGGGCGATCCAGGGGGGTCACCAGGGGGGCCACACCCTGCCCAGGTGCGGGCCAGGCTTGGTCGCGCCTAGGGGGTCTGGCCGCCCTATGGCACCCCTCCGTCTCTCCTCTGGACTCCGTGTTGCCCACGGTAAAATATTGACTTTGGCTTTTTTCCCGTCCAATTCCGAGAATATTGATTTTCTGCCTTTCTGGAACCAAAAAAGAAGAAAACTGGCAACTGGCATTATGGCAACTTGTTAATAGGTTAGTTCCAGAAAACATATAAAACACCTCAAAGTATAGACAAAGCAAAGAAAAGTAGATACTAAACAAGCATGGAGCATCAAAAATTATAGATACGTTTCCGACGTATCAAGCATCCCCATGCTTAACTCCTGCTCGTCGTCGAGTAGGTAAGTGATAAAAGAATAATTTTTGAGGTGACATGCACCATCAAAACCAAGATCAAACCATTTGCAAGCATTGAAAGCTGGGATCAAAAAACTCTAAACATGTGCATGAAAGATGGAGTTCTAACAATAAGACAAAGTAACTATGCATGCAACATGAAAGTATACAAACAAATATCATGAATAACATGCATTGAAAAACATTTGTTTGTTTCACGTACAGAAAACATGGCATAGTGGCAATCAGCTTGTCCCTCATAGAGTAGCAAATAGATGCATATGACACCTTCAAAGTTCATAAGAGTGACTACATACAAATAGCACAAGTATAAGCAATATCAACAATATGCATCAATCAATAAGTTTTGGGACACTGCACATAGAATGGCAACTATGCTCTCTTAATGGTGCCTAAAGGATAGAAGGTGGAGACTCAATATAATAGTGGAAGAAAGGCCCTTCATAAAGGGAAGCGGGTATTTAAAGTTTCAAATAGAGCTTCCAAAAATTATGGTACTAGTTATCTTCCAGCCCTCATTTCCCCTATCATAAGCATCTTGAAGTGATTAAGGTTAAAGTGAACAAACTATGGAGTATATGCTTGACAAAGTATAAGTTGGCAATTCATGTCCCTTGAATACGAGGGCCACACCTCATGCTACTCAACTTCAGTCACCTGTAATTTCTTGTCATAGTAAGTACATGTGTATCATAGAGAACCGCCAACGGGGTACCCTTTGCACATGGTACAGGAGCTATCCCATAACCAAAATGACAAGGCAAGCATACAATGAGCATCTCGGCGATCTTTTTATTTACTATGTGTGTAGCTATTTATTGAGGATGCTTCATAGATTGCTCATTATGGTGATGCTGCAAGTTTCCACCATGATTAGGCATGGCTTAGGCTAGCGGCCCAGGCGTTTCTATAACACAAAATACATAACTCCATGGACTTACAATCTCCCTCTTTATTTCATACTGGTGACATCCATAGACAAAATAGCATGATATCAACTGTGTACAAAGTACAAGTGCAATGTTGAAAACGTTCCCCATGACAGCATGGTTCTGCTAATTCTAACGTATAAGTGCAAGCATATACAACTTAGATGACACAATGGTTCAAGTTTATTAGGGGCAAGAAATATAAAGTGTGCCATCAAGTTCATGAGGGCTTTAATCACTAAGTTTTCACAAAACAAAATACTTTTTAATTGGAAGATAGCTGAAAACAAGAATATACTTGGAATGGTGTAACACACCATGCATAGGAATTTATAGTGGACACTTTGGAATAACTTGATTTCTTGGGAGTTGGAAGAATGAGTAGAGCTTACTCATACAAGTGGAGGCTAGCAAAAGACAGGGAGCAACCAACTAAGAGAGCAATAATTGTCATAATCATGCAGAGCAACAAAACATTACTAGTCAAAGCATAGAGTGGTACTACAAATCAAGGACTAAATGATCATAGAGGATATGGTGACTTGTCATAGTCATAACATGGTGTGAGCATGTACCGAGTCAACCCAAACAAAGCATCAAAGGAGAATACCACAATACTATGCTTTTGTATGCTAAAACAATGCATGATTCTTTCAAGGAACACTAAGCAATCCCATTTTTTTGGAACAAGACATGCTACAGCAATAATCACTAAGCATAAGGTCAAAACAACACCTAGCATGTCATGCTAAAGTCTAAGTCACGGTCAATGCAAGCTCCTCTTGCACTTTCAAGCAAGAACTTTCTATTCCTTTCCAACACCAATCGAATTATTTGAAACAACACAGCAAGAACGGGGGTCCAAACTACTTTATTCAACTAAACTAAACAAACCAAACAAAAACTAAGATGCTCCAAGAACAACACAACAGTGCATGAAACAATAAAAGCAAAGTGTCTAGACAGACCTGAGCTTTTTATTGATGAAGAAGGGGATGCCTTGGGAATCCCCAAGATTTGACGCTTGTACCTATTGGATATTTCTCGGGGTGACACCGGGGTGGCATCCCCAAGCTTGATATTTTGTCCATTCTTCGTCTCATTACAGCATTATCTCTCTACACCTGAAATTTTTCCTTCATACAAAACTTCACACAATCTTCATTAGCAACATTAGTGTATTCAAAAGATAATAGACCTTTAGGTTTAGCTTTGGAACATCAAAACTTTTCACTAAAAACACAAGCTACTGTAGCAACTCCTTCAAAAAGCTCAATTCCCCAAAAGAGAACTCAAAAAGGAATCAATAAGAAGCAAATGCAAATAATGGTAGAAATCTGTCAAAACAGACCAGCAGGTAGAAACCAATGTTTTCGAAAATCTTCTGTTGCTCAAATCAAAAAGTGTTGAACTAAATAAAGTTATCTAACATACTAGGGGATTTATTCGTAAATTTTAAGCTCAATCCGACTTACAGATACTCCTCACGAATTTTTATGGTGGAGGACAGAAATCTGTTTCGGGACAGCAACTCCCCAAATCTTAGTTCCCTCTCATTAGAGGTCATTCTTGGCACAAAAAAGCAAACAAAAAAGGATAACGAGAGGTCATTACTGAAGTAATAACTTCCAAGACTCAAGGAAACTCTTGGGTTATCTCCCAACAAGTACTTTTCTTTAACGCCTTTAAGTTAGGCACAAGAAGCAAGAAATCAAGTATTTTCAAATGAAGAATTGAGATCAATACTTGCAAAGTCTTCAACTATGAGAGGTATCTCATCCAAATGAGTCTTGGAGTATCCCTTCTCATTTCTCTTTGGTTTACTACTTTCATCAAAAGGATTTTCAGGAACAATCCAATCAAAATTCTTTTCAAAGGCCTCATGCATCCCAACAAGCTTAACGGGTATGGGTATCTTAAATTCCTCTCTAGGCTTAGTTTTATCAGAAGTACCCACAACATCCACACATGAGCCTAGCATATTGAAATGCTTAAAGACCTTTTTAGCTTCCTTAGCAACATCATGGAATTCCTTGAGTAAAGTTTCAAGAATAAATTCTCTCTTTTTAGCATTCTTTTCTTCTTTTAGTTTTAGGAAAAAATTTGCATCATGGGGTTAAGGCTAACAAACCTAGCCTCCAACATATGAACTAAAGAAGCTGCAGAAATTTCATAATAAGGAGCAAGCTCTGCTATATATTTATCCTCAATATCCTCATGCTTGCTAACATGATTAAAGAATTCTTTAATATTATCTTTCCCAATTATGGAGCCACTCCCTATCGAAAGGTCTTTCAGGGCGAACTTGGGGAACGACATGGTGAGCTAGAGCAAGGTGGAAACTAGAGGAGGAACTAAGTTTTTGTGTTTTTCATAAGAGAAAGCAAACCAAACTAGACTGATTTTTTTGGAGTTTTTGATAAAAAGAGGAAAACAAAACCAAGCAAAAGAAACTTAGCAAACAAAAAACAAAGTAAAGAGAAAGGTTGAGGAGGACTCCCTTGTGAAGACGTCCTTAGCCTCCCCGGCAACGGCGCCAGAGAAAATTGATGGCGCCCATTACTGTCGTGGGACGCTTCGTTGGAAAACCCAAGAGCAAGGTGTGATAAGCACAGCAGCAAGTTTTCCCTCAGTAAGAAACCAAGGTTATAAAACCAGTATGAGGAAGGAAACATCTCAAAGATGTTGCAAGCAACGTGGAAATCTGCACAACACAAACTCAAGACTTTGCCCCAACAAACAGTGAGGTTGTCAAGCTCACTGGTTTGCTGTAACAAAGGATTAACTGTATGGTGTGGAAGGTGATGATGGTTTGCAACAAGTAAACAGGTAACAGTGGAAGATGTATCAATGGTAAAGATTGGACAAGGGTGCATAGTTCACTACAGGTGCTCTCCTTAGGTAAACATCATGGCATGAAGGGTAAACAAATTATAGCATGGCAATTGACAGGAACTGAGCAAGGCATAACAATGCAATACTAGACAAAAAGATCCTGTGAGATTCTATTGGGCAATATAACAATATACATAGACCGCCATCCAACTGTATATATGACTAGAAGTCCACCTTCAGGTTATCATCCGAACCCCCTCCAGTATTAAGATGCAAGCAACAAACAACTTCTTTAAGCAAAGTGTGTAAGGTAAATAATCCACTTGTTCCATGAACAAGAGACCTGTGTTTTCTCCCTAGTGGCAACATCACATCTACAACCGAAGAGATTTCTGTCACTTCCCTTGGAAACTAGAGGCATAAACCCACTATCGAGCATAAATACCCCCTCTTAGAGTTCCTAGCAACTACTTGGCCAAGATAGCTACTAAAAACAGAGAGCATGCAAGATCACAAACAACACAGACATGATAGAATCAAATAGACAAAACCATTAATCAATCTGATATAGTAATCTCAATATCCATCGGATTCCCGCAAACACAACATGCATGATTACAAATAGATTAGATCTTGATCATGAACGGAGCTCACAAGATCTATACATGAAAGCACAAGGAGGAGATACAACCATCTAGCTACTACATGGACCCGTAGTCCAAGGTGGAACTACTCACGCTTCATACCGGAGGCCTCCGGGATAATCTCCCCTCCGGCAGGGTGTCGGGAAGAGCTTCAGATCCCCCCCCCCCCCCGATCTAGGGACGATGGTGGCGGCGGCTACAAACGGTTTTGTGGAGTTTTGATCGGGTGCCTAGGGTTTATGTATCGGGGACTTCTTATAGGTGAAGGGGCGAGCCATGGGGCCACCATGGGGGCCACACCCTGCCCAGGCGCGGGACAGGCTTGGCCGCGCCTAGGGGGTCTGGCCGCCCTGTGGCGCCCCTCGGTCTCTCCTCTGGACTCTGTGTTGCCCACGGTAAAATATTGACTTTGGCTTTTGTCCCGTCCAATTCCGAGAATATTATTTTTCTGTCTTTTTGGAACCAAAAACAGAAGAAAACGGGCAACTGGCACTGTGGCAACTTTTTAATAGGTTAGTTCCAGAAAACATATAAAAACACCTCAAAGTGTAGACAAATCAAAGCAAAATAGATACTAAACAAGCATAGTGCATCAAAAATTATAGATACGTTTCCGACGTATCAGTTCCATCCATCGGTGGCACCATTCCTTCCTGTAGGGCATTGTGGCTACCCTACATCCACTACCCTCTGTGTGCCGGGGGAAACCCTAAGATCGGTTCTTTGATCCGGGCATAGCATTCCTTCTTGAAGGTGTTGTCTGGTACTTGATGATCCGCTGCTAAGAGCGTGGTGGTACTTCTCCTGAGGGCGTAACGGTTGGGGGTCACCGTCGTTTAGTTGATTTGCCCTAGTTCCTATTTTATTTCTTCTTTGTTTCTTTTGGGTGTGTGTTTGCTACTAGCCAACATTTTATTTTGTTTTGAGTCTATCATGTTCGTATCGTGTGGTTGCTAAAGCCTATTTCAAGGAGGAGGTTTTATACCATGCTATCTATGCGGAAAGTCCTTTTTGGCTCTCGAGCTCCGGTACTCTTTGCTTAAAAATAATAATAACTAAACTTATAAATTTAAAAAAAAACTTTTAAAAATAATCCTCAAAGTCGATAATGATGTATCCCATAAATATGCAAAATCTCAATTCGAACTGTATTGTATTTCAAGCTACACAAAAATGACAAAGTGTGACTTTTTTGTAATTTAAAATCACTATACTATTGATTTACAATTTTATCATTTCTGTGTAGCTCGAAATACACATTATTTCGATTTGACTTTTTTCATGTTTGTTGTATTAATCATAGGCTACATACTGATTTGGTTTTTTAAATAAAATTTAAAAAATATGATTCTTTATTTTTATTACTCTCTTTGATCCATATTAGTTGACTCAAGTTTGTCTAGATTCATATATATTTAGTTAAGTATCTAGTCCAGATGCTCTGTATCTAGAAAAGTTGAGACCAATAATATGGGTTGGATGGAGTAAAAAAAAATCACCGGTTTACACGTGTACCAAATCTCCACTCCGGTCCATGTCGGTGACTAGGTCGTGTGATTTTGAGGGTTGGTACGTACTGTACTACTACCACCCGGCGTTTCCCGGGACCTGGAGTAGTCACACCACCAGGTACCAGTATCAGAACACAACGCTCTACCGAAGATTCCGAATCGAAAAAGGAAAAAGTTAGGTGTCGAATTTTCCACATCGGTTATTGTCACTATGAAAAACGTCTTGCTACCTGTCATTCACGTAAGAGACGCGTTTTGTTCGGCGTGATCCTTCAGCTCGTTCCCTAGCTTGAACCTTCTGTGATTAACCTGCCCAGCCAGAAATCGCACGTGTTTCGACCTAATAAATCAAGCGACTTTTTGGTTCCAAGATAGACTGGCCGGTGTCGATCCGAAACGTACGAGAGTAGTCGTTTTCCATGGAGAACAGCACGCGGTTGCTGGATCAACAGTTCCTGGTCGTGTCGATGCTGCAACGGATGCTCCTGGTCCGTGTTTCTCCGCATCAGGTGGAACCGCTCCAAGAATCAAGAAACGACTGGAATAAAGTCAACGATAGATAGGGGGAATATTATTTTTACTAAAGGGAATATTTTAATATATTAAAAAGACATAAATTACATTTCGTCTCTGCAACAATATAAGATTAAGATTTAATCAAGATATCACTCAAGATGCACAAGTAAAAAAAAAACATGAATGGCCCTGCCAAAGAGATCATGAGCTCGTACCAACATGAAACCACCGCTGCAAAGCACGGACCGCTGACTCACAGTCGCCTTGTGCATGGTTTTGTGAAACTGAGTTCGCACAATACACCGAGAACCATCCTCTTTCTCCCCGTCCATTTTGCACATGACAAAATATAGCCACACACATGAGGACGATCCTAAATCATATGGCCATGCAGGGCGAGCTATTGAGCTAGTCACTCCCTGTCTCCGCCAGCACTTGGAGATATCGAACTAGATATCAGTTGTTGAGATTATGTTGTCGCCTTCGGAGTTGTTAACACGCCGGCTTGCTTTTTTTTTGAAAAGAGTATATACTAATATCACAGGGATACCGATTACATCCAGTCTCTGCAACAACGCATGCTCTATCGGCCCTACGGATACACACAACACAAAAAATAATAAAGAAGAATTACAAAACATAAAAGTCTCGCTATAGAGAACTAATCCTCAAAGCAACGACATTGACACCATCAAAACAACACTAGTAGTCCCCCACTCCAATAACAACGCCTTTAAGAAGGAAACAGTGCCCAAGCGCCGTCGTTGCCCGATCAAAGATCATAGATTTTCACCCTGAAGAAAATTCTTGCTCACAAAACAATGCCTTCAACAAGGTCATTGTCAGGCACAACCAGTTAAGGCCAGACCTTGGATTTTCACCATGCAAGATAAGATTGGGAACTCCCCCTGTGTTGTCTTCCCGCACCAATAGTCGCTGCAACAAGTCCCAGATCACGCAGTCAGTTCTCCGTGCCACAAGAACAAAAATCACCATCGCTACCCTCATATTTCCGCTTTCCTGACATTCTCCGCATCTAACTTCACCATGGCTCTAAGAATGGCACTTGATAGGAACAGACAACAAAGCTTCGCAACACTCCCGCTGAAACCAAACGGCCAGAAAAACAAGGTGCGCACGACCGAATACCTTCCGAACCAGCAATCTCCAGGCATGATACGCCCATGAGAGTTCGCCGGCGGAGCCTTCCAGAACCCGTCTCTCCAGACCAGATCAATGAGGACAGACATCAAGCAGATCTTCGTCTCCGTGCAAAAAGAAACCAAAGGACCACCTCCTTTATTAGATCTGACACAGCGATCCCCACACCGTCGTCCGGTTTCCGGAGAACGGATCGAGCAGGCAATTAGGGATAGAGAGCCGATCTAGGTCTTCCAACGGAATTCTATCGCCGGCACCTCCTCCACCAGATCGCCACCCGCCCCACTCCGGTAGAGGCCGCAACCTCCAAATCCAAGCTCCCACGAAGCCACCGCCGGCCGGAGCAGTGAAGACGTTGATGGCGAGGGGGCCCCGTCCAGCGCCGACGATCTCCTCCCTACCGCCCCCATCACCGGCCCCGCGCACTTAGGTCGTCTGCCCTCCGAGGGCGACAAGGAGGGAGAGGGATGGAGGGGGAGGAGGTGGCGGCGGGGTAGGGCTTGGCCCCCTCGGTCGCCAGGAGGGGGCGACGCGAGGGGGAGGAGGTATCGCGAGGAGTAGGAAACGCCGGCTTGCTATTCCCTATTGCCACCCGAGGTATGTGAAATGGATCATATGAGCACCTAGAGGGGGTGAATAGGTGCTACTCGATTTTTTAGTTCTTTTTCAATTTTAGGCTTGACACAAAGTAAATTCTCTAGATATGTAACTACGGGAATTTCCCTATATACAAACCTAGCTACTAAGCACGTAAAGAGAGGAGCGAGGAAACCGAGTGGAGCACGTGGAGACATAGGGATTAATTTTACCGCAGTTCCTTCCTTGTTAAGGGAAGTACATCTGCGTTGGAGGGGTGAGCAGGTTCTAAGACTACCAAGCCACAATAGGCCTCACCCTATACTCCGATGGATCTCATCACGAAAGGCCTGGTCCACCTTCTCCACTATTGGTACCCTTCGAGGCGGGAATCGGTGCCTCTACAACTCTACCGAGGCACACACCCACAACTGAATTGGGGGCTCCCGTAGTGATAACAAGATGTCACAAGAACAAGAATTATCAATATAATCAAAATTAAGGATCTAGATATTTGCAAGAAATACTAGGTCGGCAATTCTCCAAATGAATGGAGAGGAGATGAAGTGCTTGATTGCAGTTGTTGAAGATCGAGTCATCCTCCTTCGATTCCCCAAGGAACGGGGCCTTTGTGTGGATGAAGATGGAGCTCTCTTGGATGAAGTTTGAAGAACAGATCTTGACTTTTTTGAATGAACCAAGAGTTCTGGAAGGAGGGGAAGGCTGGCTTAAATACCCCATGCACAGATATGGCCGTTGGTGAAGTTTGGGGGCGGATTATCCGCCCCCACTAGGGGCGAACTATCTTCCCTAGGGGGTAAATCCGCCCCCTCGACAGAGAGTCCGGGGGAAAGTCCGCCCCCCACATAGAAGGTCACGCCGGTCTTGACTTGGTGAAAATCCTCAAGGGGGCGGATTATCCGCCCCTGGGGAAAATCCGCCCCAGAGACGGAAAGTCCGGGGAAAACTCCACCCCCTCTCTGAGTGATGCGCCTTGGCGACCTTTGAGACAGATCCTGGGGGGCGGACTATCCGGCCCCTGGATGGGCGGATTATCCGGCCTAGGCAAAAACTCCGGCTCTGGCCGGAAAATCCGTGGGATATTCCGCCCCCATTCGGAGGGTTGCGCCCTTTTGAGTTTGGGGAGGGCGGATTATCCGCCCCCCAAAAATAGTTTCCAACTCCTTTACAAGGTAGAGATCTGGAGCACTTCAACACACATTAAATAATCTTTGGTATTCTTATCTAACACACAAGACACTAGGGATCATGAAATGTTCTTTCAATCTCCCCCTTTTTGGTGTTAGATGACAATGCTAGGATTTGCATTGAAACATACTAACAACACCTTAAGGAAATGAAAGAGGCTCCCCCTAAATGTGTTCATATTTATAATTTGCATTTGAATACAAATGCACACACTAAAGAGCAAGCCAATTTCATAACAATGACAACTAAAAAAGGTGAGTTAGGAGACATAGTCATACCACCGGGATGTGAAAATAGCCGTGTGAATAATGAGAGTATTAGGCCTCAAACACATCCCATCATATTGATGCAAACAATAGATAACTCCATAATTCCATATGCCTTCAACGGAATACCATACTCCATAGATAAATCCAGAATTCCATACGAATAGTCCCACAAGATAAATCCAGAATTCCAGAAATCCACACACGAGCACAAATAGTATCACACGACATAGTCTTATACAAACCAAGCACAAATAAGTTCAATGCTAAAAGGGCACAAGCAAGAAAATGGAGAAAACAAATGATAAAGAGGCAAATACTTGCGCCCGACCCATGCAAATCCAAGACCTAATAGAACTACTTATCCCCCTTTCGCATCGAAACACCAAAAAGGAAGAAGAGAGATGATATCACCCCAGAAGATCACTCCTCCTCGTCCTTGTCCTCGTCCTCGTCATAGTCATCCCCGTCCCCTTCCTCGTCATACTCATCATCATCAATCGGAGGAGTAGGCGCCCTCGATGGTGGAGGAAACAGGTGGCTCTCGAGCTCTCCAGAGTTGATCCCTGATGTGTTCCACTGAGCATACGGTTTCGGAGCTGTAGGAGGTGGTGGATGGCTAGTTGCCCCAGACACATGGTGGAGAATGAGCTGCTGGGTGTGGGACATCCCATGGCTCCTCCTGTACTCCTCATACTGGCCCTTGTGAGTATCAATGCCCATGCAGAGGATGTGCCGTTGAAACCAGTTGAGCTGCTTGACCTCACGTGCCATTGGGGACACCGCGGGACGACGACCACTAGCCGTTGCATCACGCATGAAGGACTCAGGGGCAGTGGAAGGGTGAGAGGTCTTCTGAGCCTTGTTGTAGATCTTTTTGGGCTTGTGAACACCATCCAAACCAGTACCAACATCCTCATATGGCAACATGTGCTTAATGAGCATCATAATAAAGGGAGCATACGGGATGGAGAGCCGGTTGGACATAGCATCAGTCATATCATGATAGATATAATCCATAACATCCAACTTGTAACATGTAGACGAACCAGCATTGGTGGCACACTCATGTGCAAAAGCAAGAAAGGGAACCAGGTGACCACAGATCTTATCATTGTTTCCCCCACTTGGAGAGATGTTATCCCGAAACAAGCCAACAAGAGTGGCATATAAAGGAGAAAGCCCAGCAAAGGTACCAGCAATGCCATCAGATGTCAGGAACGGAGCAAGAACAATGTCCTTGGATGGCCTGAGCGGAGAAATGATGCGGTGGCTAGAAGCTGTGACACGCACATGAAAGGCATACCCAAGGACCTGATCAAAGACACGGAAGTCTGACTGAATCATAGTTGTCACGGTCATCCACTTCATGGTCCGAAGCTCATCTCCGCAGATCACAAGAGTAGAGAAAAACTGCTTCACCATAGAGGAGTCATAGTGTCACTGAAGTGTCATAAGGTGATGCAGCCCCATCTTATTAGTCACATCCAAGGCTTCACGAAGTCTTGCCTTGGTTTGAGCCTCATTCATATTCAGAGGATGCATAGGGCGAATCTTGAGAGTAGCATAAACATCATCATGAATATACCAAAAGTGAGAGAACCAAAACATGGGATCCTCTGGAGGACCATCACTGTCAGCATCGGCATAATAATTGGTGTGGCGAATGGAGGAGTACTCAACGCTATACATGGCCTTGTAGTTGGGTCGGGACTTCTTGCCCTTGCCCTTGCGAGATGCAATCCTCTTGGCTTTCTTTGCTGCCTCGGTCATCCATTCAGACTCTCTTGCCAACCTACGGACCTCAGTTTCGTCAACAAACTTACCCTCTGCAGTGGGCCTGACATAACGGGCATGGGGACGACGCTTGCAGGTCTTAGGAGCACTTGAACCACCTGTGAAAAGCATGGGAGAGGTAACATGGGGATAAGCATACACACAAGTCCAAGAGGAATATTAGAAATAGTAGGAAAACAATCCACGGTCCAGAGATGTGCATTGTGGAAATCTGAACCAAACCAGAACAGACAGTGAATCTCTAGGCCGGATTATCCGGCCCTCGCAGGGGCGGATAATCCGCCCCACCCAAAAAATTCTGTTTTGGCCCAGATTCACCAATGCAACACAGATCGGGCACTAGGGTTGTAATACTACTGAATCTAACAAGCACATGAAACACAAAGTAGCTTCTACAACGAGATTTCCACCAAAACAATGACTTCCATACAAAGGAGATGGATGTGGGAGTTACCCTCACTCATTGGAGGAAAATCTCGGAGGAGAAGGTACCCGAAGGCGTGGGGAAGAAGATCTGGGGAGAGCCTGGAGAATCCGGTGGTCGAATTGACTCCGGGGAGGGGTGGAGGCTCTGGCAGCGGCTTGGGACAGAGCACGGGTTGGGGGAGGACTGGCTCCTCTGTTTGAGCCCTTTCTCCCCGAGCCCAGCCCTTAAAGGGAAGATTTCGCCCGGGGCGGATAATCTGGCCCCAACTTGGGGCGGATAGTCCGCCCCCTCTGAATTTCTGTAAATACAGATTCAAGCCGGAGTACTCCTTGCAAAACCCCTCGAAAGTGTATAAAGGACTTGCGTGCAATAATAAATGGTTCAAGGAGGGAAAAAGGCTTGGGTTTAGAGCAACAAACTGAGATGGTACTACACACCCAAAGTTGCAAGAACAAATCAACCAAAAGCCAAAATTGGGTGTATTTTCCATAAGAACAAGAGATATGCGAGAAAAACCAAAGAGAGCCAATAGAAACCAACTCTTCTCAAGGAAGAGGGTGGTGGCCGAAGCCACCATGTTGGAGCGCATGGCATGACACCGCGAAGATGTATCTTGAGTTCAAAACCAATGCTCATCGATGACCCGCATATCACAAAATGATATTAAGGGAAATGATTTTTCTTGCTTTCGGTATTATTGGGGGAGAGTTATCCCAATCAATTAGGACCACACTCCCCCTATGTCTATGACCGCATCTAAACCAAATACATGAAGAAGAGTAAGTGAGTATGCAAGGGTAGTCAAGCCAAGCTCCTTGAATATATGATATTTAGCTCATTCCTCAAATAACAAAATCTTGCTTCATCAAGAGGCTTCGTGAAGATATCAGCAAGTTGGTTCTTCATGCTCACAAAATATAGTGCAATATCGCCACGAGCAACATGATCCCGAATGAAATGTTTGTGAATCTCAATATGTTTTGTTCTTGTATGCTGCACCGGATTGTAAGAAATTTTGATAGCACTTTAATTGTCACATAAAAGTGGTGTTAGGCGTGACCCCTTGGGGAGGCCCGATATTTCACGAATCACATGGAAATCGAGGGGTAAGAGAGTGAGAGGAGAAGGGGATGAAATCCACGAAGACACACACACATTATGAACTCGATGAACTCAGACACACGAAAACACGATACAAGCTGATAGCTCATGCCGGTGGAAACCGGTCCAATACAATCCCTAGGATCGGAGTTGGGCAAGACACTCTCCCACAACCAACAACGGGGGTGAGAGGCTTGATGAGATCTTGACTACTTGGGGACGAGACACCGAGATCCCAAGGATTTGTACAACTTGAAAGCACGAGGCAAAATCTAAGAGGTGGGGGATAATTTGTGCTCCTTGTCAAGGAGCATGAGACTAGTAATTGATAGATCCTCAAGGGGTGTTTTCAATTACAATTATCCAAGTCTAGGGTTTACAATAGAGGGTGGGGGCTATTTATAGGCCAGCCACATAAATAGGGCTAGTTTGGGTATGAAAAGGTAAAGTCAAGGCAAAATAAAGGGTTACATGGGCCAAGCCCGAAAGTTGACTTAAATCTGGGGGTTTCCAGCGAGAGGCCCGGCGGCGCCGGAGATGGTGCCGGAAATTCTGGTGACCGCCGGTATTTCTGGTCGCCAACCGGAAAGCCTTACAGAACATGTTGTCGGTCGTCGCCGGGGGACTTCGGTCGTGATCGGAATTGTCAGCGAGGGGGTCGGTCGACCGAACATGTCGCCGGAAGTTCCGGCGAGGGAACCGGTTCGCCGAGCCTGGTGCTGGTTTGCTCTGGAGTGTCGACTCGTGCTGCCTTTGGCCCCTCCCTTGACGATGCTTCATTGGGTTCATAGCTGAGGATGCACAAAGTATGGGAATGAAGTAGCAATCCATCCAAGGGTGTATCAAAATCACACGAGGCAAGGAGCGAGTTACCTTGGCTTGTAGGAGCTTGGCTCGAGCGCGGGTCATTGGTCCACTTGGGGGACTGGTAGGCAAGGATGTAGACTCGTCCGTAGGACGGGCTGCATCAAGAGGCACTTTGTCGCAGTTGACACCATATTCCTTTAAAGTTTGCCTCATCCATAATAATTGTGTACAAGAACTTGCAGCAGCAACAACATATTCAGCTTCTAGGTTGAGAGTGATATGCAATTTTGTTTCTTCGAAGACCAACACACTAGAGACCTGCCCAAGAATTAACATGCACCAAAAGTTGATATTCTATCATCTTTGTCACCAGCCCAATCTAAATCAGTGTAACCACATACAGAGAAACTGGAGCCTTTGGGATACCATAAACCAAAATTTGGGGAATGGACCAAATATCTGAAGATTCTCTTGACCGCCACTAAGTGGCCTTCTTTAGGAGCGGCTTGATACCTTGGACACACTCCTACACTCAACATGATATCGGTCCTAGATGCGCAAAGTTAAAGGAGAGAGCCGATCATGGATCGATATACCTTTTGGTCCATGTCTTTACCCTTTGGATTAAGCTCAAGATGACACTTAGTTTGCATTGGAGTAGTAACGCCATTGAGATCCGTCATCTTGAACCTCTTGATCATGTCTTGGATGTACTTAGCTTGATTAATAAAGTTCCCTCTCTAAGTTGTTTGATCTTGAATCCAAGAAAGAACCTCAATTCTCCCATCATAGACATCTCAAACCTGTCAGTCATAAGCTTTGAAAATTCATCATTAAAATCTTGGTTAGTAGAGCCAAAAATAATGTCGTCTACATATAGTTGGCATACAAAAAGCTCCCCACTAACCTTCTTAGTAAAAAGAGTGGGATCGATTTTCCCAACTTTGAATCCACGGTCTAACAGAAGCTCTTTAAGGTGCTCATACCACGCACGTGGGGCTTGTTTAAGGCCATAGAACGCCTTATCGAGTTTGTAGACATGGTTCGGAAATTTGGGATCCTCAAATCCTGGGGGTTGCTTGACGTATACCAACTCATGTAGTGGACCATTAAAAAAGCACTCTTAACATCCATTTGCTTCAATTTAAAATTATGATGAGCGGCATAGGCAAGAAGGATACGAATGGACTCAAGATGAGCCACAGGAGCATAAGTTTCGCCGAAATCAATGCCTTCCACTTGAGAGAATCCTTTAGCCACTAGCCTTGCTTTATTCCTTACAACAATGCCATTTTTATCTTGTTTGTTCTTGAAAATCCACTTGGTGTTGATAACATTGCGGCATTCTTTGGGTTTCTCTACGAGCTTCCAAACCTTGTTGTGCTTGAAGTTATTCAGTTCTTCGTGCATTGCAACCACCCAATCGGGATCTTTAAGAGCATCAAAGACCTTTGTTTCAACCATTGAAATGTGTGCTTGATGATCACAGAAGCTAGCAAGTTCTCTTCTAGTAGACAATATTCTTCTTAGATCACCGACAACTTTGTCAAGAGTGTGACCCCTTAACTCAAGGTTCCGATCAGCGCGAGCTTTGCGTCAAGACTCAATTTCCTTATTATTTCTAGAAGGAGTTGATTCAGCATTTGGATCCTTGTCTTGTCCACTACCTTGCCCTTGAATCTGATCTGAGCTTGAAACAGGCGAATTTTGTTGTTCTGGTTCTTCAGGGCCGGACAATCCGCCCCTGGGTGGGGCCGGACTATCCGGCCTGGGAGAAGTGTCCAAATTTTCTTCTTCCTAAACATCCCTGGTAGAACTTGGAGAGCCATGGCCGGATAATCTGCCCCTTGGGGCCAGAGAACCCGGCCTGAGATTTTCTTGGCTGGTTTGCTCTTCATGATGTCCCCTGGAGCAAGTTGGAGTGGCAGGGGCGGACTGTCCTCCCCTTGGAGGGGGCGGATAGTCTGGCCTGGGACTACCATTTTGCCTAGAAGATAGGTGATCTTCAGCAAGTTGTGGTGTTGGTGCAGAGGTTTCTCCAGAAGTAGGGGCTTGTTGATCTTGTGTAGATGAGGGCTCCACTTGAGTGGAGCATTGTTCTTCCCGATCCGCCACAAGGGGTTCCACAATGGGGCGGAAAAATCCCACGCCCATTCTTCTTATGGCATCTTGGGGTATTTCAACATCTGCATTACAAACATCAACTTGCCCCACATGGGAGCCATCATTTTCATCGAATTCCACACTACAAGATTCTATAACAATTTCGGAGAGCTTGTTGTAGACTCTATAAGTGTGGGATTCGGCACCGTAACCAACAAAAATACCTTCTAAAGCCTTAGACTCAAATTTAGACAAGCGTACTCCTTTGATGAGAAAGAAACACTTACAACCAAATACCTGGAAGTACGAAATGTTGGGCTTGTTACCGGTAAGTATTTCATATGGAGTTTTGTCCAAGATCTTGTGGAGGTAGAGCCGATTTGATGAGTGACAAGCGGTAGATATGGATTTAGCCCAAAAGTTGTAAGGAGACTTGAATTCAGCCAACATTGATCTAACCATATCCATCAAAGTGAGGTTCTTCCTCTTATCTACACCATTTTGTTGAGGGGTGTACGCAGCAGAATATTGATGTCTTATCCCCTCTTCACTTAAAAATTCATTTAATGTGTAGTTCTTGAAATCAGAGCCATTGTCACTTCTTATTGCCAAAATGGGGATATTATGTTGACGTTGAACTTCATTGGCGAAATCAATGACAGTTTGATGAGTCTCACTCTTTAGCTTGAAGAAATATACCCAAGTGTATCTTGAGTAATCATCAACTATCACCAAGCAATATTTCTTCCCACTGAGGCTAGCATGAGATGGGGGACCAGATAAGTCCACATGAAGTAACTCCAAGATCCTCTTTGAGGAGACAATAGTTTTCCTATTGTGGGGAGAGTCATGCAATTTGCCTTCAACACAAGCCCTGCAAACACGATCTTTCGCAAAGGAAACATTGTCTTTTAGTCCAAGGATGTGGCCACCCTTGTGAAGACTTTGCAAAGTTCTCATGTTGATATGGGCTAAACGGCGATGCCATAGCCAGCCCACGTCGGCCTTTCCGAATAAGCACATCGGACCTGAAGTGGTTTTCCCTGAAAAGTCCACCACATACAGCTCATTTTCGACGTACCCAACGAAAGCGACCTTTAGAGACTTGCTCCACAAGAGTACCACTAAATCACCATCAATGAAAACAGCAAATCCCATCTTACCAAGGGCACGAACAGAAAGTAAATTGTAACTAAGGGTCTCAACAAGCATGATGTCCACGACAGAGATATCGTGGGCGACCACAACCTTGCCAAAACCCAATACCTCAGATTTAGACTTATCACCATAGGAGACTGTAATATGATCATGATTGGGTCACATCTCCGCGATGATCTCCTTGCTTTCGGTCATATGACTAGTGCACCCACTATCAGAAGCATATCTCTGCAAGAGAATTACTTCTTGGTTTTAGGTACCCATTTTTTAATGGGTCCACTCATGTTAGTAACAAGGGTCTTTGGAACACAAATAGACCAAGCAACATATTCATCAAAAGGACCAACATAATAAGCATACACATCGCCATAATAATCACAAAAGAGTTCATACTTTGGATCGTGAGACCCTGCAAAACCAATATGGTCAGTTTTATCTTTTGTGACATTCTTCTCAACAGTGTTTGTCTTTTCTTGTTAAATCTTGGTCTTCTTCTTCTTGTTCTTCTTCTTCTTGGACTTGGTGACTTATCCAAGTCCCTCTTTTCCAAGATTTGATCTTTGCTTTCCAAGAATATCATCAAGTACACCCTTACCTTTGGGTGTGGTGTCATTGACAAGCTCATCTTCCACCCTAGCATTTTCCTTGTGAATATATGTTGATTTAGATGTGCTAGGAACATCATACTTGGACAATCTAATTTGGAGATGATCACGCGACTCATTGAGAATAGAGAATTCACTTTTCAAAGACTTGTGAGCAATGTCAAGTTTCTCCAATTCCTCGGAGTGTCTAGCATGAGCAGCCCCAAAGTCAACCTTTTCTTTCTTTAGATTCTTTACTTTTTCTACTGCATTGCCACGTTCCTTAACAAGATTTGTCATCATTTCTTCATGTGACTCCTCAATAGACTCAAGCCTCTCTTCAAGACAAACCCGAGCCTCTTCTTCTTCTTCTAGAGCATTTTTAAGGATGCAATGGATTGCATCCTCCCTTTCATTCCTGTCTTTTTCTTCAAGAAGAACTTCATTTTGGGCCAGCTGGTCCATAAGAGCCTCAAAATGTATTTTGTGCTCACCTTTGAAGTTAGTGAATAAATATTACAAAGCAATAATCTCTTCATTAACCTTAAGACTAGTAGGATCATCCATGTCAATCATAGCCTTAGGAAAAGAAGTGTTAGAAGTTGATACCTCGGAACCTCTTGCCATGAGACAAGTAGTGTTCTTGTTGATGACGTTTTCGTTCGGAGAGTCGAAGAGAGATGTTGGTGTAGAGGTGGTGACTATAGCAGCCACCTCTTGAG
Source organism: Avena longiglumis (assembly GCA_030063025.1). Classification (NCBI taxonomy): domain Eukaryota; kingdom Viridiplantae; phylum Streptophyta; class Magnoliopsida; order Poales; family Poaceae; genus Avena; species Avena longiglumis. Next base: position 127,969,583 of record CP125975.1, on the reverse strand, counting down.
AGCTATCATCCTCGTCTTCACCTTCACTTCCCTAAGAATATTCTTCTTGAGCCACTAGAACAATCTTTGGTTGCTTCTTGAAAGGAGCATTCTTCTTCACAAATTGTTTCTTTCGTGGAGCCTTTGACTTTTCCTTGAGAATGAGTCTTCCTCCATTATAATCCCTACTTTGGTACGGAAACTCGGCTACAAAGTGCATCCGGTCTCCACAGTTGAAACAAGTTCTCAGCTTGGGACTGTTTTCCTTTCTTCCATATGCTCCACTCTTGCGTTCTAGTTCAGATTTAGCTCTGGCTAGATCCTTCCAAAATTTTCTAGCATAGAAGGACATGTATTGTCCATGAATTCCTTTTACATCCTCGGGATAGTCCATATCTTCTATGTCATCTTCATCATGATCAGCCACACTTGTCTTCAAGGCCACATTGACTCCCTTTTGCATCCCAATGGCTCTTGCACGAGCATCTTTGGCATTCTTGGCAGCTACTTTGAAAGCTGACATCCCTTGCATTACCTCATTGGATGTCATTAGGTGGTAGTTATTCCTTCCTTGGAGACTCTTCAAATCTGTGGGCTCAAATGGCATAAGAGCACTGACATACTTGCGTTTGATCCAAGCATTATCAACATGAGAGGCACCATGATTTCTGAAAGTGGTGGCTATTGACTTGAGCCTCCTATACATGTCCTCTTGGTCTTATCCATCCAACATATAGAATCCTTCAGACTCATTACTCAAAGCATCATATCTATTTCTCCTTATGCTTTCATTTCCAATGAAGAGCTCGGTGAGGGCATCCCAAGCTTCCTTAGCTATGTTAAGATGCTGAATGTGTGGCATGTCTTTGTCACCCACACCAAGCTGAATCATGTGTAGACCGTAGCGTTGAGTTGACTGTCAACAACCTCTCTTCTTGTTAGGTTGTTGGTATCTCCAACATGAGGACCATTCTCTATGATTTTCCAACTCAATGGAGGAGCTGCACACATGAGACTTCATCAAAAATTGCCATTTATTAAAAGTAGACGCTGAAAGTTTGGGTGTATCACCCCTATTATGTATATGTGGGTGTGGGATATGTGGATCAGGGGAATACACATGGGAAACCTCATTGTATCCTTCCTTACCACTATCCTTTTTTGAGGAGGAGCTCTTTCTAGTGCCATCACCAACCACTTCGTTATCTTTGGAATCGATTTTACCGTTTCCTTGGATTGCAGAGTCGTAGCCTCTGAGGCAGATGGAAGTGATGTTGTGGATGGGGAGAGACGCATTATCATTTGACGCATCTCTTCCATCTTAGTCTCCATAGAACTAATCAAGGTTGTTTCCAACGTCTTGAGATCGTTCATGTTGACTACCTCCGGAGCATCACTCCCATCTCCCTTGGAACCCATACTTCTCTTAGGCGGTTAAGCCTGAATTAAGAGCCGAGGCTCAGATACCAATTGAAATGGATCGTATGGGCACCTAGAGGGGGGGTGAATAGTGTAGGGTTTCGTAGCATGGAAAACAAAAAATTTCTACCGCATACAAACAAACAAGCCAAGATATATCTACTAGATTGTAGCAACGAGTCGATGGAATAACTCACCCTCGAAGATTCCAAAGTGTTTAACGAGAGCGGATTCTCGTGGGTGATGTAGTCGTACTCTTTCCGATCTCAAGATCGCGTAGACGATCCTTCCGACGCTGCGTTCGGCGCTTCCATGATCGGTCACACGTTCGGATTACTCGACGAAGACCTTCCTCTCCTTGTTCCAGCGGAGGTTGTAGCACTCTCCTCGCGATTCCTGGCGTGTGGTACCTAAGTAGAGGAGATCTCGCAGGGCTTCGCCGTAAGCCGGAGCGAGTATGGTGGACTATGAGAGAGAGCCTCGGCAATCTAGGGTTTATATGCACCAAGGAGGAGCAAGGTCGGCGGCTAGGGTTTAGCTAGGCGGCGACGGCTTTCCCTAGGCGGCGGCATCAGGAGGTGGCGGCGTCGGGGCTAGGGTTTGCGGGTGGAGGTGTTGTGTGCTAGGAGGGGCAGCCCTGCCCCGCCTTATATAGGTGGAGGGGGCGCACCAGGGGAGGGGAGTCCCTCCCCAACTCGGTTTCCCAAGTGGGCCGACGGTGGAGGGGAGGAACTCCTCCCCAAGTAGGTTTCCTACTTCCCCTCCACCTCACAAAATAGCCGTTTGACTTTTCCAACTAGGATTTGATTAAACCCTTTATTTTGTTCAGCGATGACACCTAGTACATGATGCAATCATTCCAACTTGATATGACACATTCATGTACCCTTCCCCTCCGGAGTGCCGGACATTCCGGAACCTTCTAGAACATTCCTGATGAAAACACCGGAACCATTCTCCAACCCCAAAACAGGACTTTCCTTATATGAATCTTATTCTTCGGACCATTCCGGATCTCCTCGTGATATCCCGGATCCCATCCGAGACTCCGAACAACATTCGGTCTCTTACTCATCATTCCATAACTACTCAAACAACGTCGAATCCTTAAGTGTGTCTCCCTACGGTTCGTGAATTATGCAGACATGATCGAGACACTTCTCCGAACAATAACCAATAGAGGAATCTAGAAATTCATATGGCTCCCACATATTTCTACGATTACTTTGCGATCGAATGAACCACTTACATACGATACCAATTTCCTTTTGTCTCATGATAGTTTACTTATCCGAGGTTATGATCATCGGTATCTCTGCATACCTAGTTCAACCTTGTTACTGATAAGTACTCTTTTCTCGTTCCCGTGATATGTGATCCCTTGTGAGCCAGTCACATGCTTGCAAGCTAATTGGTTGACATTCCACCGAGAGGGCCCAGAGTATATCTATCCGTCATATGGATGGACAAATCCCACTCTTGATCCATGTGTCTCAACCAATACTTTCCGAACACTCAATGACACCTTTATAGCCACCCAGTTACGGTGTGGTGTTTGATGTCATCAAAGCATCCTTCCGGTGAAGGTGATATGCATGATCTCATGGTCGAAGGAATTAGGTTACTATGTATCAGAAAACATATAGCAATTGAACTATTAAAATGACTTGATCTTTATGCTACGCTTATCTATAGGAGTATGTACACCATATCATTCTCCTAACGATATGATCTTGTTGTTAATAACCATCTCAATGTTCATGATAGGGAAACCACAATCATTCATTAACCAACAAGCTAGTATTATAAAGAGGCTTTACTAGGGACTCTATTTTAGTTTACAAATCACACAAGTATTAATGTTTCCTTGTTAATACCATTATAGCATGAATGTAAACATTTATCATAAACACAAAGATATAATGATAACTACATTTATTATTGCCTCTAGGGCATATCTCCAGCAGTCTCCCACTTGCACTAGAGTCATCTAATTTAGATTACATGGTAATATACCGAACACCGATGGCAGTTTGGTGTTGGTCATGTTTTGCCCTCGGGAGAGGTTTAGTCAACGGATCCGCCACATTTAGATCTGTGTGTACTTTGCAAATCTTTATGTCCCCATCTTGGACATGTTCTCGAATAGCGTGAAAACGTAGCTTGATGTGCTTCAGCTTCTTGTGTGACCTTGGTTCTTGCGCATTGGCTATGGCGCCCATGTTATCAGAGTAGATAGACATTGGGTCCAGCGCACTTGGAACCACACCCAGCTCTGTAATAAACTCTTTCATCCATATTGCTTCTTGTGAATCCTCAAAAGCCATGTATTCGATTCATTGAAGATCTTGCCACAACGCTTTGCTTTGCACTCCTCCAACTAACCGCTGCACCATTCAAAGTAAATACATTATCCAGTTGTGATTTAGAATCATTCGGATCGGTGTTCCAACTAGCATCGGTGTAACCATTAACAACGAGTTGTTCATCACCTCCATAAGAAAGAACCATATCCTTAGTTCTTCTCAAGTACTTAAGGATGTTTTTGACCGCTGTCCAATGATCCACTCCTGGATCACTTTGATATCTACTAGTTAAACTAACAGCATATGCAATGTCGGGTCTAGTACATACCATGGCATACATTAGAGATCCTATGGCTGAGGCATAGGGAGTCTTACTCATCCTTTCTCTATCTTCTGCCGTTGTCAGACTTTGAGTTTTACTCAAGGTCGTATTGGGCAACATGGGCAAGAACCCTTTCTTGCTATCTTCCATTCCAAACCTCTTTAGAACTTTGTCCAAATATGTACTTTGTGAAAATGATATTAGGCGTCTCGATCTATCTCTATAAATCTTTATGCCTAATATGTAAGTTGCTTCGCCAAGATCCTTCATTGAAAAACTATTATTCAAATATTCCTTGACACTATTAATAAGGTCTACATTATTCCCAATCAACAATATGTCATCTACATATAGTATTAAGAATGCTACAGAGCTCCCACTCACTTTATTGTAAATACAAGCTTCTCCATAAGTTTGTATAAAACCAAAACTTTTGATTACTTTATCAAAACGTTGATTCCAACTTCGGGGTGCTTGCTTTAATCCATAGATGGACCGTTGAAGTTTGCATACCTTGTTAGCATCTTTAGGATCGACAAAACCTTTGGGTTGCATCATATACAACTCTTCATCAATGTCTCCATTGAGGAATGCTGTTTTGACATCCATCTGCCATATCTCATAATCATAATATGCAGCGATTGCTAACATAATCCTCACAGCCTTTAGCTTTGCTACTGGTGAGAAAGTCTCATCGTAGTCAACTCCTTGAATTTGTCGAAACCCTTTTGCGACAAGTCGAGCTTTATAGACAGTAACATTACCATCATCATCTGTTTTCTTCTTGAAAATCCATTTGTTCTCGACAGCCTTCCGGCCATCCGGTAAGTCCACCAAAGTCCATACTTGGTTTTCGTACATGGATCCAATCTCGGATTTCATGGCTTCTTGTCATTTATTAGAATCTGGGCTCATCATCGCTTCCTCATATGTTGTCCACCAACATGACACTCATAACAGGATCATACCAATCAGGAGTGGTACGAGTTCTCGTTGACCTGTGAGGCTCTGTAGCAACTACAACCGAAGTTTCATGATCATCATCATTAGCTTCCTCTATTATTGGTGCAGGCACCACAGGAACTTCTTCCGGTGTTGCGTTACTCGCAATTTCGAGAGAACGTTCGACAACCTCATCGAGTTCTACTTTCTTCCAGTCACTTCTTTCGAGAGAAATTCCTTCTCTAGAAAGGATCCATTTTTAGCAACGAATATTTTGCCTTCGGATCTATGATAGAAGGTATACCCAACAGTTTCCTTCGGGTATCCTATGAAGACGCATTTTTCCGCTTTGAGTTCAAGCTTGTCCGACTGTAACTTCTTTACATAGGCTTCGCAACCCCAAACTTTAAGGAACGACAATTTAGGTTTCTTCCCAAACCATAATTCATACGGTGTCGTTTCAACGGATTTAGATGGTGCCCTATTTAAAGTGAATGCGGCAGTTTCTAATGCATAACCCCAAAATGATAGCGGTAAATCTGTAAGTGACATAGAACGAACCATATCTAAGAGAGTTCGATTACGACGTTCGGACACACCATTACGCTGTGGTGTTCCCGACGGTGTCAATTGTGAAAGTATTCCGCATTTCTTCAAATGCTCGCCAAACTCGTAACTTAGATATTCACCTCCATGATCAGAACATAGTTTTAATCTTCTTGTTACGTTGATTCTCCACCTCACTTTGAAATTCCTTCAACTTCTCGAAAGTTTCGGACTTATGTTTCATGAAATAGATATACCCATATCTACTCAAGGCATCCGTGAAGGTAAGAACATAACGATAACCACCGCGTGATGCTACACTCATTGGAGCACACACATCGGTATGTATGATTTCCAATAAGTCCGTAGCTCGCTCCATCATACCAGAAAATGGAGTCTTAGTCATTTTACCCATCAGACATGCTTCGCATCTTTCAAGTGATTCGAAATCAAGTGATTCAAGAAGTCCATCGGAATGGAGTTTCTTCATACGCTTCACTCCAATGTGACCAAGACGACAGTGCCACATATAGGTCCAGTTATCGCTCGATTTCAAACGTTTAACCTCAATGTTATTAATATGTGTATTTCCACTATCGAGATTCAATAAGAATAGACCATCTATCAAAGGTGCATGTGCATAAAACATATTACTCATATAAATCGAACAACCATTATTCTCGGACTTAAACAAGTAACCGTCTCGCAATAAACAAGATCCTGATATAATGTTCATGCTTAACGCAGGCACCAAATAACAATTATTTAAGTATAAAACTAATCCCGATGGTAGATGAAGAGGTAGCGTGCCGACCACAATCAAATCAACCTTTGATCCGTTTCCAACGCGCATCGTCACCTCGTTCTTCGCTAGCTTCCGTTTATTCTGCAGCACCTGTTTCGAGTTACAAATATGAGCAACCGAACCATTATCAAATACCCAGGCACTACTACGAGTACTAGTGAGATACACATCAATAACATGTATATCGGATATACCTTTCTTCTTGATGTTGCCGTTCTTCAAATCCGCCAAGTACTTTGGGCAATTCCGCTTCCAGTGACCTTCTCCCTTGCAGTAAAAGCACTCAGTATCAGGCTTAGGTCCAGCCTTGGTCTTATTCGTCAGCGTGGTAACTTTCTTACCACCCTTCTTGAAGTGTCTTTTTTGCTTAGACTTGCATTTCTTGAATTTGGTGGTCTTATTGACCATCAACACTTGGTGCTCTTTCTTGATCTCCACTTCTGCAGATTTCAATATGGCAAAGAGTTCTGGCAACTGCTTGTTCATGTTTTGCATATTGTAGTTCATCACAAAGTTCTTGTAACTTGGTGGTAGTGATTGGAGGACACGATAAATCCCCAAAGCATTAGGAATCACTATACCCAAGCTTTGAAGTTTGTTTGCGTGCCCAGACATCTTAAGCACATGCTCACTGACGGAGCTGCCCTCTTCCATCTTGCAATTAAAGAACTTTTCAGAAGCCTCATAGCTCTCAATTGCCGCATGAGTCTCAAAGATCAATTTGAGATCATGGACAATATCATGTGGGTATGAATTCTCAAACCTTTTACAAGCTCGATTCTAAACCATACAAGATAGCACACTAAACTGGAGTCTTGAGTCTTCCGAGCGAGGTTAACATTCTTTACTTCATCGGTAGCGATGGCTGCGGTGGGTCACCAATGCATCCAGCACATAGGTCAAATTACCAGCTGTGAGGATAATCCTCAAATTGCGGAACCAATCCGTGAAGTTGCTTCCATTGTTTTTCAACTTTTATTTCTCTAGGAACGCATTAAAATTGATGGTAGGGGCCGCCATTGATCTACAACATATTTGCAATAGTTTAGACTAAGTTTATGACAAATTGAGTTCTAATTAATAGTTAAATTAATCTAGGTGAACTCCCACTCAAAACAATATCCCTCACATTGTTTTAGTGATCACACGAACCAAATCCACCACATCAACACCGATCATCAGGAGAGTTGATGTAGCTTCAATGGCGAACAATCGACATGTTCATCATATCTACTATATGATTCATGCTTTACCTTTCGGTGATCCGTGTTCCGAGACCATGTCTGTACATGCTAGGCTCGTCAAGATCAAACCTTAGCTTCCGCATGAGCAACTCTGGCTTGCCCACGTTGTATACACTTGCGGAATCTAACACACCCGATCATCACGTGGTGCTTTGAAACAACAAGCTTTAGCAACGGTGCTTACTAAGGGTGAACACTTTAGAACTTGAAATTCATGTGCATGAGGGATCATCTTATAATGCTACCGTCGTTAACTAAGCAATACAAGATGCATAAAGGATTAACATCACATGCAATTCATAATATGTGATATGATATGGCCTTTCTTCTTTGTGCTTCCGATCTCCATCTTCAAGCACGAACATGATCTCCATCATCACCGGCATTGCATCAAGGTCAATGACGCTGCTCCATGGTTGTCGTCCACCGGCTTCAACTATTACAACTACTTTGAATAGACACGCGGGTCTTAACAGAATTTAAAGACAACCATATGGCGCCTGCCGGTTGCCAACTTACAATAAGGAACATTGCATACATCAAATATAATCACAATCATGGCCATATCACATCACAGCACACCCCTGCAAAACAAAGTTAGACGCCTCTGCTTTCTTTGCATGTTTTACGTGGTTTGGAGCTTTCAATAAGTGTCGTTCTAACTTACGAACAAGAACCACAACATTGATACTAGTATTGTCAATCACCCGTTGTAAATTGAATCTTAACTATGTTGGGAGAAACAGGCACCCGCAAAGCCACTTATGCAATACAAGTTGCATGTCAAGCGCAGAGCAAGTCTCATGAACGATGTCATGTAAGGTTAGCCCGGGTCGCTTCATCCCAACATCCCGCAAGATGCAAAGTACACAAGAAGCAATCGATAATAAAAGCATCAACGCCCATAATGACCATTGTGTTCTACTCGTGCAACAGATCTACATATAGACACGGCTCTGATACCACTGTAGGGTTTCGTAGCATGGAAAACAAATAAATTCTACCGCATACAAACAAACAAGCCAAGATCTATCTACTAGATTGTAGCAACGATTTGATGGAATAACTCACCCTCGAAGATTCCAAAGTGTTTAATGAGAGCGGATTCTCGTGGGTGATGTAGTCGTACTCTTTCCGATCTCAAGATCGCGTAGACGATCCTTCCGGCTCTGCGTTCCGGCAGCGCTTCCGCAGTCGGTCACACGTTCGGTACTCGACGAAGACCTTCCTCTCCCTTGTTCCAGCAGGCAGCGGAGGTTGTAGCACTCTCCTCGCGATTCCGGTAGCACAACGGCGTGGTACCGGAAGTAGAGGGGAGATCTCGTAGGGCTTCGCCTTAAGCCGGAGCGAGTATGGTGGACTATGAGAGAGAGACTCGGCGATCTAGGGTTTATATGCACCAAGGAGGAGCAATGCCGGCGGCTAGGGTTTAGCTAGGCGGCGGCTTGCCCTAGGCGGCGGCATCAGGAGGTGGTGGCGCCGGGGCTAGGGTTTGCGGGTGGAGTTGTTATGTGCTAGGAGGGGCACCCCTGCCCCTCCTTATATAGGTGGAGGGGGCGCGCCAGGGGAGGGGAGTCCCTCCCCAACTCGGTTTCCCAAGTGGGCCGGCGGTGGAGGGAAGGAACTCCTCCCCAAGTAGGTTTCCTACTTCCCCTCCACCTCACAAAATAGCCGTTTGACTTTTCAAATTGGCGTTTGACTTTTCAAACTAGGATTTGATTAAACCCTTTATTTTGTTCAGCGACGACACCTAGTACATGATGCAATCATTCCAACTTGATATGACACATTCATGTACCCTTCCCTCCGGAGTGTCGGACATTCCGGAACCTTCTAGAACATTCCCGATGAAAACACCAGAACCATTCTCCAACCCCGAAACAGGACTTTCCTTATATGAATCTTATTCTCCGGACCATTCCGGATCTCCTCGTGATATCCTGGATCCCATTCGAGACTCCGAACAACATTCGGTCTCTTACTCATCATTCCATAACTACTCAAACAATGTCGAATCATTAAGTGTGTCTCCCTACGGTTCGTGAATTATGCGGACATGATCGAGACACTTCTCCGAACAATAACCAATAGAGGAATCTGGAAATTCATATGGCTCCCACATATTTCTATGATTACTTTGCGATCGAATGAGCCACTTACATACGATACCAATTTCCTTTTGTCTCACGATAGTTTACTTATCCGAGGTTATGATCGTCGGTATCTCTGCATACCTAGTTCAACCTTGTTACTGATAAGTACTCTTTTCTCGTTCCCGTGATATGTGATCCATTGTGAGCCAGTCACATGCTTGCAAGATAATTGGATGACATTCCACCGAGAGGGCCCAGAGTATATCTATCCGTCATATGGATGGACAAATCCCACTCTTGATCCATGTGTCTCAACCAATACTTTTCGAACACTCAATGCCACCTTTATAGCCACCCAGTTACGGTGTGGTGTTTGATGTCATCAAATCATCCTTCCGGTGAAGGTGATATGCATGATCTCATGGTCGAAGGAATTAGGTTACTATGTATCAGAAAGCATATAGCAATTGAACTATTAAAATGACTTGATCTTTATGCTACGCTTATCTATAGGAGTATGTCCACCATATCATTCTCCTAACGATATGATCTTGTTGTTAATAACATCTCAATGTTTATGATAGGGAAACCACAATCAATTCATTAACCAACAAGCTAGTATTATAAAGAGGCTTTACTAGGGACTCTATTTTAGTTTACAAATCACACAAGTATTAATGTTTCCTTGTTAATACTATTATAGCATGAATGTAAACATTTATCATAAACACAAAGATATAATAATAACTACATTTATTATTGCCTCTAGGGCATATCTCCAACAAATAGGTGTTACTAATTTTTTAGTTCTTTTTCAATTTTAGGCTTGACATAAAGTAAATCATCTAGATATGCAACTACGACAATTTCCCTATATGCAAACCTAGCTACTAAGCACGTAAAGAGAGGAGCGAGGAAACTGTAGTGGAGCACGCGGAGACACATGTATTTATTTTACCGCAGTTCATTCCTTGTTAAGAGAAGTACATCTGCGTTGGAGGGGTGGGAAGTTCAAAGACCACAACGCCACAATAGGCCTCACCCTATTCTCCGATGGATCTCACCACGAAAGGCCTGATCCACCTTCTCCACTATTGGTACCCTTCAAGGCAGGAACCGGTGCCTTTACAACTCTATCAGGACACACACCCACAACTAAATTGGGGGCTCCCGTAGTGACAACAAGCTATCACAAGAACAAGGATTATCAATATAATCAAAAGCAAGGATCTAGATATTTGCAAGAAATACTAGAACGGCGATTCTCCAAATGAATGGAGAGGAGATGAAGCGCTTGATTGCAGTTGTTGAAGATCGAGTCCTCCTCCTTCGATTTCCCAAGGAACAGGGCCTTTGGGTGGATGAAGGTGGAGCTCTCTTGGATGAAGTTTGAAGAACAGATCTTGACTTTTTCGAATGAACCAAGATTTCTGGCAGGAAGGGAAGGCTGGCTTAAATACCCTGCACAGATCTGGCCGTTAGTGAAGTTTGGGGGTGGATTATCTGCCCCAACTAGGGGAGGACTATCCGCCCTGGGGGAAAATCCGCCCCCCGGACAGAGAGTCCGGAGGAAGTCCGCCCCTCACACAAAAGGTCACGCCGGTCTTGACTTGGTGAAAATCCTCGAGGGGGCGGATAATCCACCCCCTCAAGGGGCGGACTATCCGCCCCTAGGGAAAATCCGCCCCAGAGACGAAAATTCTAGGGGAAACTCCGCTCCCTCTCTGAGCGATGCACCTTGGCAACCTTTGAGACAGATCCTCGGGGGCGGACTATCTGGCCCCTGGAGGGGCGGATTATCCGACCTGGGCAAAAACTCCGGCCCTGGCCGGAAAATTCGTGGGATATTGCGCCCCCATTCTGAGGGTTGCGCCTTTTTGAGTTTGGGGAGGGGCGGATTATCCGTGCCTAGTAGGGGTGGATTATCCGCCCCCAAAAAACAATTTCCAACTCCTTTACAAGGTAGAGATCTATAGAACTTCAACACACATTAAACAATCCTTGGTATTGTTATCTAACACATAAAATACTAGGGATTATGAAATGTTCTTTCAGTATGTTCGACGGGTACCTATTATTGGCTTACCTGGTTTGGCCTAGCGGGAGGGCCCACGTGACGATTCTCTGCTGGCAGTGAAGCCCAAGAAGATTCTAGTGACTCGGATAATTCACCCCTACCAGGCGAGGATAATCCGCCCCTCGACAAGACTAGATAGGAAACTCAAGGGTTTAGCCCTCAAACATGTAACTGACTCGGATGCCTCCTGAGATCTAGCCTCCCTCTATATAAAGGCCAGTAGGGTGCAACAAGGAGGATAGTAATAAATCTCCCGCTCATACACCGCTAGATCTAATCTATGCAACCCTATTCATCTCGACGCTATTGTAACCGTCGGTTTATTCATCAATCAAGATCAGAAAAGCTGGAGTAGGTTTTTCCCTCTAGGGGCTTGAATCTGGGTAAACCTCGTGTCCCTGCGTGCTTGTTTGTTAGCCGATGAAGTCTCCAGCGTGCCGCTCTTCCTCAAAACCCAAGTCCATCAAGTATGGGATTTGACGTGTTAACCCCACGTCAATTGGCGCCATCTGTGAGAAATCCACACGCTGATGTTGCCACTTTAGTTGCCTCATCACCGGCGATCTACGATTCGTCAGCATTGGAGGGACGGATCTGCTTCGGCTCCTTCGACTTCACCGTCCACTCACCGGCCACACGCATGGCCCTTGACTCCCTCAACGATGGAGCGAACATGGCGGTTGGTGATCTGTGCTTCTAGATCGGCAAGATTGGCACCCTTTGCCTTTCGGACCAGATTCGTTCGTTCCTGGAGCAGTCGACACCACCGTCGATTGCGCCTGCCATGTAGATCCCACCCAATCGGCACCCTTAGCAAGCTCAAGTCACTTCATTGATATGTGATAGAGATAGCAACAATAGTTGCGACTTCAATCTGTACAACTCGCTGGCAAGAGATAACACCTGTGGCTCCGACCTTGAGAGATGCGGAAGCAACGACTACGCCAACCACTATGTGTGTGTCATCATCAACGCCAACGCTGACGATGGCACTCGCGAAAACCCTGGAAACGGGAACAGTGCCGACCGTGACAACACGAACCGTGACAACGTCAATCGCGGCGGTGCTGAAGAGCGCCCCCAGATCCACCTCACAGATGATGAGTGAAAACCTGATCAAGCAAGCCATAAAGGGAATTCCCCTACCCGAAGACTCGTAATGTAAAGTGTTGATGGATTACCGGTGACTCAAAAGGAATTCCTCCGCCAGCAGGCATTCGCAATGTAGTCGGGTCACACGTCAATGTTCTTTCGGTTTGATATCGTAGTGCGTAAGATAGGGGTATATGATCAAAATTACGTAACAAAACCGGTGTACTTATGAACAGTAAAATCAGAAGAAGTGATAAAAATAAAAAATAAAGTTATTTTTTGTTTCTTGTTCCCAAATTCGAAAGTATGTAAATCATGTGAAAATGACAATTTTCCCCCAATGAACAGTATGAGTGATTTTCCTAAGTTTTCTTGATTTCCTGTAACTTAAATTCAAAGTAGTTGGTAACTTACATATTGGAATATGAAACTTAACTACAAAATCAAATAATTGAAAATTTAAACAATGTAAAACTTCAGTTTCAGGAGTAGCTACGTTTCTGAAAATTCAGTGTATGATGGGTGAAGTCATTGAAGGGATTTCTGGTTCTGTGAGCACGTTCCAACCTCCAACCTGATCATCGCCTACGTTACGTGCCTAGATGCCGCCTACTGGTGCTGGATAGTATTTACGTTCACAAAATTTCGAGAATGGAACATACGAGAATCTGTGTTGAGATATGTACACACAAGATTCTTCCGTCGAAAGGTCGAAAATGATTAGATTCCTCAAGCAGCAAAGCTTCTTGCTCAGATGTTTATTGTATGCCATTGGTTTGAGAGCGCTGACCACGTTTGTCACGCGGTGTAAAGCTTCTAGTAGCTCACATGTGTGGCCGTATTCTCACATCCCACTACCGAATGTTGTTTGGTTTGCGACAAAGTCGATCTGCCTAAGAATGCATGTGTGGCAAAGTGAAAGTGTGGCATTTTCAGTCCTATAGAACTGAACGTGTAGTACCCCATAAGCTACTCATTTGTACCTTAGCATGCGCATTTCCTTTGTTCTTTGCAGTGCGGTCTAACTCGCTGACTGTGTCACTAATTTCCAGGGTTGGTAGGCGGGAAGATGCAAATACTGTACTCCAGTATCATCTGGTGTTGACGGGCAGTGAACAGAACAATCCAACAAAGATTCTATGTGGCGCCTCTTTTAGATGAAGTTGGGGAGCTCGTGCATGATTTCTCATTGTTTTTAGTCAAGCATGCCAGGAGGGAGGCAAATAACTTGGCACATCTGTGTGCAAAGCTTGCTAGCACGCTGGAGGTGACGAGTAGCTGGCTATGTGAGAGCCCTGTCTTTCTTGTAAACAGCCTGAAGGCTGATTGTAAGCGGAACACGTTAAGATAAAATAAAGCTCCAGGATTTCCATGCAAAAAAAATGCCAAAGATTGTACTACTAGCTACAAATAAAATACTCCAATAAAGCTGGAGTTGAAAAAATTAAGAATGTAACACGTGACATGCATTGTCACCATACTCCCTCCATCCCATTTTAAGTTGCCCTTGGTTTTTTATGAAGGAGGAAAGGAGAAAACCGTTTTGCTAAAAGCAATTGGATGGGGCTACCCATCCGCGACCTGTCCATGCCAACACCCATCCTCCCCTGGCCTTAAATTGCATGCAAAGCATGTCTCTTCGTTCTCCTACCTCGTCGCGCATGCAACGGGTCATTGCCCACGCCAACGCATCCCCCTCTTTTCCATGGCGCCAAGACTTCCTTCTAAATGGTGCTAGATTTTTGTTTGATTTTCGGTAAAGATTGCTGGAGAACTGGAGCGGGAAACACAACACCGCGTCATTTAAGGCGAAAGAATGAGCAGAACTGCTCCAAGAATCGGTAGACGAGCAGAACGAAATAGAAAGTGTCTTTGGCTTCCGAGCTCCGGTCCTCTCTTTATTTTAAGAAATTCAAAAACCATATTTACAAATTTAAAAAAAAAAAGAATATTTTTGGACGTAGTCAATGTTTTATCCCACAAGCATGCAAAATCGCTATATGGAATTATTTTTTGTGGGATACATAAAATTGACAAATTTGATGAAGTTTTAGATTTTGAAAAATGCATGCAGAGATTCACGCTTTTATCATTTTTGTGTAGCTGGAATACAAAGTATTTGAAGTTTCTTTTTCGCATGTTTGTGGGAAAATTCATTGGCTACATCCGGATAGTTTTTACAATTTTTTTAAAACTTGCAAAAATATGATACGGAGTATTTTTTTTTTTAAGTAGCAGGAGCTAGCACTGGTGCTGGAACAAAAGTCATATGCATGGAACAAACGGAAATGGGTGAACCGTTGAAGAGGTATCTCCAATTTTGGACTCACATGCATGCACGTCCAAGTCGTGCTTAATCGACTAGTACCTGTCGATCCTGATTCTTGTGACGCAAAATTCAGAGGAATGGCGGCTGCTGGGTGGCGGCTTGCACCGAGAAGACAGATTACTGGATGAACTTTCGTCCGGTAAGTACCGGCGACTGCCGGCTGCCGTCTGCCGACTGGAGTAGTAGTTTGCTTTCGTTAAGTGGAGAGGAAGTAAAATTCGTCTCGCAAAGAAAGAGTCCAAGGAGATGGGCAAGCTAGTAGAGGTCGGATGGTGTAGCGAGCACACGACACGGCACTGCACTCTTGCATTGCACGCTAATTGAGCGGACGGGTCGATTGCTGTGTGGCGCAAGCTGGCTCAAGAAATCGCCGCTACCTGCTGTGAGAGTCGGGGATTTGGTTGTGGCGGCGCGTGGATGCATGCTTCAGAGCGGGGACCTGTTCTTGGACAGAAATGGGGTGTACGCTAGGCAAGGAAAAGAAGGCAAACAAGGACATCGAGTGCGGCCTCAGTGAGAGACGTTCCTTCGCGTGGAAAAATAATTCTGTCCATGGGATCTGGTCTACAACCTGTACCAAACTTGTGCATTTGATACAAGATGGAATTTTTTTAAAGGTGTGTATATTAATATCGTAAAGATATCAATTACATCTAGCATCTGCAACAACACACATTACCCTAGCACCCTAGCGGCTTTATGATACACACAACCAACAAAGGAAGAAAAATTATAAAAAGGAAAAATCCCGCTACAGTGATCTATTCTTTGAAACAGCAGTATCCTCGAAACAGGCATACGCCCAGCTATATAAATATAGCAACCACGATTGAGACCGCTGCTGGACCAGACAACACAACGCCCAAAATACAACAAAGAAAACATAAGAAGAAAAAGAAAAGAAAGCAAAGCCGACAATAGTGGCTCAACGAAAATCGAGGATAGCCCGCAACCGTTGAGCCCTCCATGAATTACCACATGCTCCTAGCACTCACGTACCAAGCAGCACCTCCATGAAGGAAAGCGACGACCACGACGCTGCTGTCCGGACTAGTCCTAGGGTTTCCCCCGGTACGCTACAGGAGGTGGAAAAGAAGTACATCCGGCGCCCTTCAGGAAGGATGGCGGCACTCGTAGGCGTCACCGTTTCCGTGTCAAGATGATAAGGATTTCTCCCGACCCCTCAAAAAAACCACACTCCCGGATGCTTCGGAAAGCTCCACCATACATGTCATCCACCAGCACGCGCCACCACAATCTTGGAGGTACCATCGTCATCTCACCGTGACCCACATTGTGAGGCTGGTACAACTGAAAAAAGTGACCATCGGCAAGGGTCGACGGTACAGCAGCACGCGGGAGTGAACTGCCTCCACTGCCTGCAAGCGGTAGCCGACCGGATGCAGCAGCAGGGGCAAACCAGGCCCTTCCTAACCTGGCCGAGCCCGCATGGGCGCGTGAAGCCCCGCCGCCGCACTGCAGCAAGGGTGTCACCATCTTCGCAGGCCCCGACCCTAGTTCCTACTCCTCGGTTCACTAGAGGCTCCACCCACTGCAGATCCCCGCCGCCAAGAGGCCGCGTTGTCGTCATCGTGTTCACCCGGGCATGCTGGACCAGGACAGCGAGTGCGGCCTCAGTGAGAGACGTTCCTTCGCGTGGAAAAATAATTCTGTCCATGGGATCTGTTCTACAACGTGTACCAAGTTTAGATCTAAAAATAGATGACCAAATTCTATGTAAAAATAGATGACCCAATTCTATGATTTTTGTCTCTTCATGGTCGCGTGTCAAATGCGAAGTTGGTCCATGCACAGTAGTGTCCATGCAGATGAATTTGTGGACCAGTTCATAATTATTATTCGTCCACAATTTGCCAACCTCTCTAGACATCAAGCATGACTACTCCGGATCGTCGCTGATTTCGCTATCTTCTACATCTTTGTCCACAATGATATCGTCGCCATCGTCATCTCGTCCCATACGACAATGGCGCACAAGTTTATGATGGTCTCTGTCCTCACACGTCCGATACTGGCAACATATGTACATGCCTTCGTCTTTGACACGTTTCCAAGTCTGGAAAACTCGGATCGACGCCTCGTCTACATCGTCATCGACAATGTCTTCTTTAGCATCGACCTCTATGACTGTCTTGAGCGCGTCAGTGACGAGTTCTTTTTCCGTACTTGGTTACCACAAAACCGATGTATGCATTCATTACTGATGCATGACTAGTTTTGGTAAAACCATTGTCCCACCTCATCTTTGATGGCTAGGAGTGCATTGGCTCCCGCATTGACATTATTGACAACTGCCTCGATGCGTCTTTGTCATCATCCTCGCGGACTATGCGCACGCGGCTTCACGTACGACTACCTCGACAGCGGCATCCCTGACCATGACATCGACCACGGCGACCCTTCCGACGGCTACCTAGACCAAGGTTGCATCGCTCTCTGCGCCCAACGCTCTTGGCTACCTCGACATTGGCACAAAGGCTATCACCTCGCTTGATCATCTCACCAGCTTCCTCTACAGTCCAAGCTACAGCGACGAGACATCATCCATAACGTTCCCACCCGGACTGCAGAGGGATGTTAGCCTACTCGATGCTATTTCGGTTTATCTCCGGTCCGATCGTCTGCCATGTTTTTAGTTGGTCATGAAGCTACCGTTACAACTAGATGTTAGAGTATTGTGTATACTAGATGGACCTGCGCGTTTTGCTGCGCCACCTTCCTAGCGTTGTCACACGACATGGCATTCATGTGCGTTTGATCTGGTTTGAAACCAGGATGTAAGACATTCGTCTCTTTAGTGCTGGGTCTGAGGCACAAGTCGATGTAAGAAAGCAACAAGTGGTCTAGTCAGGGGCTTATAGCTCCTATGCGACGTCTTTACATGGAATTGGAAGGAACACGACATCGTTGAAAAGAATAGCTCGCACGCGACACTTCTGAAGCGGCAAATAGCTCCCGTGCGACACTTCCACTTAACCCCACGAGACCGTCAACGAGTTCGAATCAGCTGAGCACAGTAGGACCCACAGCCTCTCCACGTCACGGCGGAACTCACCTGATGTCCACCTCATATCGTGGGACCCACCCTGTGGTTGAAGAGAGCCGTTGGCCCCGATCCGTCCCGCACCGAGCACTCCGCCACCGTTCCAGCATCTCATCCCTTCTTTTTCTTCTCCGGCGAGCAAGTGCGGCGCCGGCGAGGATGTCGAGCTCGCTTCCTCCCACCGCTCATGGCCTCGGTATGGTGCGGTGCCGATGAGGAGGTGCCCCCGTGCAGCGCCCTGGCGGCTTGTCACATCCACCGACAAGAACGGCAACATTGGTCGGGAATTTGTGAAGTGTGAGAGCAAGCCGAGCGGAAAAGGTGAGATCTGAGTGTTCGGCGCCAATTTCACGCTTTTCTTTGGAAATTTCATGCATTTCATCGAATTTGGGATTTAGGGTTCATCTGCGATTTAGGAACTGCCAAAATGTGGGCATTTTGAGTGGCTTGATGAGTACATCGGCGAATTGGGGTGGAGGTAGCATCCCGGGAGCTCGAAAACCCGTCCGTGGTGGAGCAATTGGGATGTGGCAACCCCATTTCCGCTGGTACTACGGTGGATGCGGAAGTGAAGGCCGAGCTAAAGAAGATGAACAAGCAGCTAAGGCAAATCATCGAATTGAAGAAGCAGGACAATCGATGGCGGTTTTTTATTTTGTGTAATTTCTCTCGGATTAGTTTATCTCCTCATTGTTAGTCATTAGACAGCGCAGTCAGTGTTCGAGTGATGCTTTGTAATGGATGTAATGGTCTATGTCTTTGGCTTGAATAAAATGCAACACAAATTCGGGCTAATTTTGAGCTGCTCTGTTTTCGAAAGCAGTGTTTCTTCAGTTTCGTCAGTTTCGTCAGTGTTCCTTTTATCAGTGTCTGGCGCCTGTGTGCGAGGGGAGGATTGAAAAGTAAAAAACAATTGACGAGGATTGAAAAGGCCAGGCCCAAATATAACCTAGCCATGCCAAAATGGACGTATCCGGGCCCAATAGTAACTATATGTTGATTGGGCAAAAAAAAGTACTCGTTACAATCTAAATAGGAACGTGTGAATCTGCAGATACTCGTGCTCAGGTTGCAATCTTTTTTTTGCAAAAGTACATATATAAATGAAGTCCAAAGATATCCATTTAACTAACATAACTTGGGCGCTCCTTTAACTTATGTAAATATGTAAATGTCTTATTTGAAAATGAACCATGTGTTGTATGAACTTGTTTTTGTGTCTTTTGTTTTATACACTTGTAAATATATAAATATTGCATGAGTATTATATGAACTTGTTTTTGTGTCTTTTGTTTTATACACTTGTAAATATATAAATATTATATGAACTTGTTTTTGTGTCTTTTGTTTTATACACTTGTTGTTTTGGGTGTTTTGACAAATGACAATACAATAAAAATAAAACACAGATTGCAATGAAACAAGGGATAGATAATATTGAGGCCGATAATATTGGGATAACATTACTTATATTAGATAGATAACATTACAATAAAAATAAAAAGTACAATAATATAGGGAAGGGCGGAATAGGCGCCCTCTAAACCCCGGCTAGCCCTAAACCCTAACCCCTACTCCATCGGCGGTGGAGGCGGTGCAGCCGCATTCAGATCGCATCCCACGCCGCGCCTCTCCCGCTGTTCCCGCTTCCATTGCTCCTGCCGGAAGGCCCGGCCATTGGCCTCCCGTTGCTCCTCCTCCCACTGTCTGCGCCTTTTCTTCAAGGCGCGCTGGGCCGCCTTCTCCTCCCACTTGGCCATGCGAGCCTCCTCCCTTGCCTCCTCCTTCACGCCTTAGCCCAAGGTAGGCTTGGAGGAGGTCGCCGCCCGGGAGGTTGGGGCGGGTTGTGGACGATGGGGCCTGGTGCCTTGAGGCGGCGGGGACTTCTCCTTCTTGCCACGCTTGGGGCGGCGTGGGCTGCTCCCACCACTGCTTGTGGTCCGGGTGGTTGTCCTCGTCGCTGAGTTCTTCGTCGGAAGGGAGGCGGAAGGGGGAGGTCGCCATGGTCGGGGTGTTTGGGGGGCGGCTGGGAGGAGGCAAAGGGACGGGCTCGAGGTTGAAGAGAGGAGGGGCAAGATGAGATGAGGAGGCAAAGGCGTTTTGCCTATTTATTGAGCGGAGCGTGAAGGCGGCGTGGGAATCCAGCGTCAGCGTTGGCCAGACGCCGAGACGAGACGCGTCCTGCATGCATGATCAATGCGAAGAGGCGGAAGCGGGGCAGGCGTGATCAATGCGAAGAGAGAAAAAAAATAGCTAGGATGCGACGCCCCCGCCCCTGCATGCAAGGGGGCCCGCATGCAAGCATGTGCATTAATTCGAAGAAAAAACGTCCAAGGTCGTTGGTCATTGGCACGCAAGAAAAATCGTGGGAGTAATATTGACTTTTTGTATGGCGCATGAACCAGATGGAAGTAAATTTAACTGAAGAAAGTTGTTCGACGTACACTTATTTAAGGCAGAGGCAGCTAGAGGCAGCTGTTGCACGTAAAATAGCTAGACTGCGACGCTAGAGGCAGCTGCTGCATGCATGGTGCAGCCCGCCCAGACGCCGAGACGAGACGCGTGCGCTGCGTTGCGTGTGGGAAGCGGGCGTGATCAATGCGAAAGAGAGAAAAAAAATAGTTACGATGCGACGTACTGTAACCCCTGCACCGCCGCCCCCGACCCTGCATTGCATGTTGCATGCATGGTGCAGCCCGCCCCGCCCAGCGCCCCTCGCATGCCACGCTCGGTCCAACGGTCTCGAGTGTGCCAACGCTGTACGTTATATTTATTACATATTTTAGATTTTGATATTTTTTCTGCTGGTCATAGTGACATGCATACTCCCTCTGTCCTCAAATAAGTGTACGTTTGGCTTCAAAATTTGTCCACAAAAAATGTACTTCTACCTTTCCAATGCACTTGGGCATCCACTATGTAGTCCATAAGGCTATCCACAAGCCAAAAAGTAGTCCATAAGACAGCCCTAAGACTAGTCATAGTGGGAGTAACCGGGCAGCACCTATGTATAAGGTAAACTTTAGCCATAAGGTTGGACCCATCTTCCTTGTAAAATCTTCCACTATGTATAAGGTGAACTTTAGCTATAAGCTGGGACCCACATGTCTCATCCTACATACTCATGCATGAGAGGGAAGAGAGAGTAAATTATTTTCTATTGCTTGTGGACAACCCATAAGCTTAAGGTCACCTACAAGCTTATGGACAACTCTTATTTCTTCCACTATGTATAAAGTAGACTACAAGCATTGCCACATAGGACTTAAGATGTGGTTTTTTGCACATAGTGGATGCCCTTAGGTAGTAACATGCATGTACATGCAATGCCAATTAGGCAAATTGGTGACATGGCATTGACAATTAATGAAGAAAGAGAGAGAGGTAGTAACTTAGCTAGTTACCATAACATCACACATAACCAAGATCATATGAGTCTACAACCTAATTAATTAGCTCTTGCATGACACCATACATATGTTATCACCCACTATGAAGGTAGTAACATCAACTAGTAACATGTGCAAGTTACTAGTCTTAGTTACTTAGCACTATGACCAGCCTAAGGCTATCCACAAAGTTGTTACACGTAAACTTATTTAATGCGACGGAGGTAGTAAATACTTCTAAGAGAGACGCCAACCAATCAGGTTGCAGAACAAGCCCTTCCACGGATCGCCCAGAGCCACCCGCGGAATCGGACGGCCACAGTGTCGCGCTAGGGTTAGATCTACGATCCTCATTCGGCCTTAGGGTTAGCGGGGTTTAGGATGCAGTCAACGGGGTTTCACAAGTTTGACCAAACATTCAAATGTGCATAACTAATTCAAAAAAAATCAAAAAAATACAAAACCTTCGCATGGTGTCATGTTATGTCACATAGTTGTGAGGAAAAATATAAAACTTGGTCTATTGATCATATTTCAAAAACCCTTCACAAAATGACCTATCTCCTCGAGGTTTTCGGCTTTCGGGTCAAATGACCAATGATATGGCTAGAATCAAGGCATAGTTTATGATAATGTGCCCATATTTGGCATGCATGTCTATAATGGGATGACTAACAATGTTGTAGCACAAAGTTTTCCTTTTCGCCTTACGGAAAAATCATTTTCTATTTTACGAGTCTTAGAAAGAGGGGGATTGAAGCAACCACCAAATTGAAGTTTCAAAATGGTAACATCCTATTTTTCAAAAATACTAGACCACCTAGAATGTACAATTTCCCAACTTGAGTATCTCAAACCTTTTATTCCATCCACGGTGAAAAGACAAATCCTAGATAAATTTGGAAGTGGGTAAGATATGAACTACAAGTACATGATTCCATGCTGATGATTTTTTGTAAAAATAATTTTTAGGTTCACAACATGCTATTTCATCAGAGATCCAATGGTAGTTTTGCTAGCCTCAGCCCTAGCTAAGAATATTTATGAAAACCCTTCAAGTTTGACCGGACATTCAAATGTGCATAACTAATTCAAAAAAATCAAAAAATACAAAACCTTCGCATGGTGTCATGTTATGTGACATAGTTCTGAGGAAAAATATCTAACTTGGTTTTAGAAATGGTCAAAAAAAACTTGCTTAGAAATTGGGTGGTTTATCCTAGCTTTGGAGCCCATTTCTACCCCATTTTGGGTGAGGTGAGTTGTACTTCACAAAAGGGATCGAGGTGAGGATGAGTTGTATTGTACATATGAGAAAAAGCGTTGGAAGCTCATACCAACATAGAAAAGTGACATAGCTACATATGTTGAAATTCAAATTTACCATCATATTTGAATTTTGTCCAAATTATCAACAAGTGACAAATTATTATAATAACAAATGTTTACAACAACAAGTGCCAAATTATTACAACAACAAGTGTCAAATGTTTTCAACAATAACAAATGTTTACAATAACAAATGTCTATTTCTTTTGGCTCTTCTTACCCCTCGCTTTCTTCTCCTTCACAAGTTTCACACCACACAATAGGTTTATGCTCTTCTTTTCTTACCATTACCATCGGCCTCCCACAAGACGTCCAAGAGTCTCCTTCACCTCCTGCACCTCCTCAACAACCTCATGATCATGATCCGAGCCTCAACAACTTGGTCGGTTTGCACCAGAGCCTCAACAATGTGCTCATTTTGCACGAGCCTCAACAACATGCTCATTTTGCACCAAAGCCTCAACAACAGGCTCATTTTGCACCAGAGCCTCAACAACAGGCTCATTTTGCACCAGAGCCTCAACAACAGGCTCATTTTGCACTAGAGCCTCAACAACAGGCTCATTTTGCCCCTCATTTTGCACCAGAGCTTCCAAATCGAAGCGGTGTGCCCTAAAGCCTCAACAGTTTACATCATCCTCCAAAACAAGTTCGATTGCACCTCAAAGGACACCAAACATGATCCGTTAGTTCTCTTCTTTCTTTGGCCATTGATTCTTGCCCTTTTCACTGGCCAAAGATTCAACAACAAGAGGTGGGCCTTTTCTCCACGCTTCCTCCGAAAACAAGCAAGTTAGTGGGGAGAAAAATCATCAACAAGAAATGGGATAGATTTTGGATGAACATACTTTGGCTTTTCAGCAGTGTATACGCACTTGGTAGAGCCATTTCGGTGTCCAAGTTCTTCACGAGTTTGCATCTATTCTTGTTACCTTTTGGGCCCTTTTTGGCTTGGCATCTTTCTTTCCCTTCTTCTTGCTCCCACCTTTCTCAAACCAAGCCTTGAATCTACTCTGCTTGGGCACCACCTTTCTTTTCATCAAAGGAGGACACAAGGAGAACTGAATGTCCACTTCAGGCCACCGAGACGATCTGTAAGTCTGGAATTGGTGTTCCATATGCAGCCTTGAATTTTGCTACAGAATAATACTCATGCAAATATGGGTGCATATTTAGCTTGTGTTTGGAGGCCAAGAAAAGTATGGCATGCTCACAAGGCTTCAGTGTGTTGCCACTCAAGGCATGTGCATTCATGCAATTGAGTGTCAACAACATGCCTCTGCCGATCTTTGTATCTCGACTTGACACCCACAATGAGGATTTCTCAACACGCAAATGTGCAAGATTTCGCTCTGTTGACCACTGCCGCACAACATCGAAGCTTATCTCCTTGAAGAACATCACCAAGCCTTCTTCTCAATTCCCACAACCTCATGATCATGATCATGATCTGGTCAACCATGTCATGGACGGCAAGTCTTTTAACTCCTTCACTTTGTTGTTCAAACTTTCCGCCAAATTATTGTTGATATGATCACATTTGATGGCAGTGTTAAAACCTGACCTGTACCATAAAAGAGAATGGTAGGTTTCCAATCATGTACAAAACTTGACCCTATCCTCCTTAGAGCATGCCGCCTTAATCTTCTCAAGGTGATATGAATGTGTACACTGGTGTAAGATCTTCTGCCACATCGTCCAAAATCATCTCCTCTGAATTTTTTGATCAAATTCATCCACATATGGCCGAAGCACTCCCTCTTCTCAGCATGAGGGAAAACAATCTTCATTGCATTTTCTAAACCTTTACATGCATCTGTGTGCACTGCCAATGGAGAGACTGGCCCTATGCATCTTTTCAAGCGCATCATGAACCATGTCCATGATGCCTGCATCTCAGGCAAACATGCCAATAGCTCTGAGGAACATCCAATTGTGTCCATCTAAAGCATTGCATGCTGCTAGTTGACCATTCCACTTTCCAGTCAAGAAAGATGAGTCTATACTCAAATATGGACGGCAACCTGCTTTGAAGCCATCGATGCAAGGCTTTAAAGCCATGAAGAATTTAGAGAAGAAGACTTTCCCATCAGCTGTTACCTCAGTATCTATCTCCACAACACTGCCAGGTGACCTCTTCTCTACTTCTGCTTTGAAGTTATAAAGCATTCGAAAGGTATTTGCCCATGTTGGAGATATGCCCTAGAGGCAATAATAAATGTAGTTATTATTATATCTTTGTGTTTATGATAAATGTTTACATTCATGCTATAATAGTATTAACAAGGAAACCATTAATACTTGTGTGATTTGTAAAATTAATTTGAAGTCCCTAGTATAGCCTCTATACTTCACTAGCTTGTTGGTTGATTAATGATTGTGGTTTCCCTATCATGAACATTGAGATGTTATCAACAACAAGATCATATCGTTAGGAGAATGATATGGTGGACATACTCCTATAGATAAGCGTAGCATAAAGATCAAGTCATTTCAATAGTTCAATTGCTATATGCTTTCTGATACATAGTAACCTAATTCCTTCGACCATGAGATCATGCATATCACCTTACCGGATGGATGCTTTGATGACATCAAACACCACACCGAATCGGGTGGCTATAAAGGTGGCATTAAGTGTTCGGAAAGTATTGGTTGAAACACATGGATCAAGAGGGATTTGTCCATCCACATGACGGATAGATATACTCTGGGCCCTCTCGGTGGAATGTCATCCAATTGGCTTGCAAGCATGTGACTTGGTCACAAGGGATCACATATCACGGAACGAGAAAAGAGTACTTATCGATGCGAGGTTGAACTAGGTATGCAGAGATACCGACGATCATAACCTCGGATAAGTAACATATCGTGAGACAAAGGGAAAATGGTATCGTATGTAAGTGGTTCATTCGATCGCAAAGTAATCGTAGAAATATGTGGGAGCCATATGAATTTCCAGATTCCTCTATTGGTTATTGTTCGAGAAGTGTCTCGATCATGTCCGCATAATTCACGAACCGTAGGGAGACACACTTAAGGATTCGACGTTGTTTGAGTAGTTATGGTATTATGAGAAAGAGACCGAATGTTGTTCGAGTCTCGGATGGGATCCGGATATCACGAGGTGATCCGGAATGGTCCGGAGAATAAGATTCATATAAGGAAAGTCCCGCTGAGTTCGGGAATGATTCCGTGTTTTCATCGGGAATGTTCTAGAAGGTTCGGATTGTCCAAGCACTCCGGGGAGGGTACATGAATGTGTCATTACTTATTGGAATGATTGCATCATGTACTAAGTGTTCTTGCTGTCCCAAATAAAGGATTAAATTGAATCCTAAAACAGAAAAGTCAAATGTCCAGTTTGAAAGTCAAACTGCCAAAACAAGAAACTGTGGGAAACAAGCAAGAGGAGTTGGAACCAACCGAGGAGGAGTTGGACTCCAGCCGGGCGCCCACCTAGGCCGAGTTGGGAGGGACTCCTCCTCCTGGCGCGCCAAGACCCCCCTCCCATAAAAGGAGGGGCAGGGCTCCTCCTAGAGACACACAAGTTTCACCTCTAGATCTCCGGTTTAGAGCCGTTTTGGTTTAGAGCTTCTAATTGCTTTAGCCAGCGGTTTAGAGCCTTCTAATTGGTTTAGAGCCTTCTAATTGGTGTGTCTAATTACTAGACCACTAATAGCCTCTCTCATAAGCTCCACCATACTCGCACCGGCTTAAGGCGAAGCCTGGGATCTCCTCTACTTCCTGCATACGCCACTTTGCCGGAATCGCGAGGAGAGTGCTACAACCTCCGTCACTTTGGAACAAGGGAGAGGAAGGTCTTCGTCGAGTACCGAACGATGTGACCAAGGGAGCGCCAGCCGAACGTGGCGCTGGAAGGATCGTCTACGATCTTGAGATCGGAAGAGTACGACTACATCACCCACGAGAATCCGCTCATTAAACGCTTTGGAATCTTCGAGGTAAGTTATACCATCGACTTGTTGCTACAATCTAGTAGATAGATCTTGGCTTGTTTGTTTGTATGCGATAGAAAATTTTGTTTTCCATGCTACGAACCCTACAAAGGGTATCGAGCCGTGTCTATATGTAGATCTGTGCACGAGTAGAACACAATGGTCATTAGGGCGTTGATGCTTTTATTGTAGATTGCTTTTGTGTACTTTGCATCTTGCGGTATGTTGGGATGAAGCGGCCGGGCTAACCTTACATGACATCGTTCATGAGACTTGCTCCACGCTTGACATGCAACTTGTATTGCATAAGTGGCTTTATGGTGCTGTTTCTCCTAGCATAGTTAAGATCCAATTTACAACGGGTGATCAACAATGCTAGTATCAATGTTGTGGTTCTTGTTCGTAAGTTAGAACGACACTTATTGAAAGCCCCAAACCACGTAAAATATGCAAAAGAAAGTAGAGGCCTAACTTTGTTTTGCAGGGGTGTGATGATGTGATATGGCCATGATTGTGATTATATTTGATGTATGCAATGTTCCTTATTGTAAGTCGGCAACCGGCAGGAGCCATATGGTTGTCTTTAATTTATGTTAAGACCCGCGTGTCTATTCAAAGTAGTTGTAATAGTTGAAGCCGGTGGACGACAACCATGGAGAAGCGTCATTGACCTTGATGCAATGCCGGTGATGATGGAGATCATGTTCGTGCTTGAAGATGGAGATCGGAGGCACAAAGAAGAAAGGCCATATCATATCACATATATATTGAATTGCATGTAATGTTAATCCTTTATGCATCTTGTATTGCTTAGTAGACGACGATAGCATTATAAGATGATCCCTCATGCACATCAATTTCAAATCATAAAGTGTTCACCCTTAGTTAGCACCGCTATAAAGCTTGTTGTTTGAAGCACCACGTGATGATCGGGTGTGTTAGATTCGCAAGTGTATACAACGTGAGCAAGCCAGATTTGCTCATGCGAAACTAAGGTTTGATCTTGACGAGCCTAGCATGTACGCATGGTCTCGAACACGGATCACCGAAAGGTAAAGCATGAATCATATAGTAGATGTGATGAACATGTCGATTGTTCGCCATTGAAACTATGTCAACTCTCGTGATGATCGGTGTTGATATGGTGGATTTGGTTCGTGTAATCACTAAAACAATGTGAGGGATATTGTTTTGAGTGGGAGTTCACCTAGTTTAATTTTATTATTAATTTGAACTCAATTTGTCATAAACTTAGTCTAAACTATTGCAAATATGTTGTAGATCAATGGCAGCCCCTACCATCAATTTTAATGCGTTCCTAGAGAAAGAAAAGTTGAAAAACAATGGAAGCAACTCATGGATTGGTTCCGCAATTTGAGGATTGTCCTCACAACTGGTAATTTGACCTATGTCTTTGGATGCACCTGGTGACCCACTGCAGCCAATGCTTCCGATGAAGTAAAGAATGTTTACCTCGCCGGAAGAATCGACTCCATAGTTCGATGTGCTATCTTGTATGGTTTAGAATCGGAGCTTGAGAAAAGGTTTGAGGATTCGACCCATATGATATTGTCGAGGATCTCAAATTGATTTTTGAGACTCATGCGGCAATTGAAAGCTATGAGGCTTCAAAAGTTCTTTAACGCAAGATGGAAGAGGGCAGCTCGTCGGTGAGCATGTGCTTAAGATGTCCAGGCACGCAAACAAACTTCAAAGCTTGGGTATAGTGATTCCTAATGCTTTGGGATTTACCGTGTCCTCCAATCACTACCACCAAGTTACAAGAACTTTGTGATGAACTACAACATGCGTAACATGAACAAGACGCGTTGCGAACTCTTTGCCATGTTGAAATCTGCGAAGTGGAGATCAAGAAAGAGCACCAAGTGTTGTTGGTCAATAAGACCACCAAATTCAAGAAAGGCAAGTCTAAGCAAAGGGACACTTCAAGAAGGGTGGTAAGAAAGCTACACCGACGAAGAAGACCAGGGCTGGACCTAAGCACGACATCGAGTGCTTTTACCGCAAGGGAGAAGGTCATTTAAGCGGAATTGCCCAAAGTACTTGGCGGATTTGAAGAACGGCAACATCAAGAAGAAAGGTATATCCGATATACATGTTATTGATGTGTATCTCACTAGTACTAAGTAGTAGTGCAGGTATTTGAATCTTGGTTCGGTTGCTCATATTTGTAACTCGAAACGAGTCTTTGCGAATAAACGGAAGCTAGCGAAGAACGAGGTGACGATGCGCTGGGAAGCGGATCAAAGGTTGATGTGATCGCGGTCGGCACGCTACCCCTTCATCTACCATCGGGATTAGTTTTATACTTAAATAATTGTTATTTGGTGCCTGCGTTGAGCATGAACATTATATCGGGATCTTGTTTATTGCGAGACGGTTACTTGTTTAAATCTGAGAATAATGGTTGTTCTATTTATATGAGTAATATGTTTTATGCACATGCACCTTTGATAGATGGTCTATTATTATTGAATCTCGATAGTGGAAATACACATATCAACAACATTGAGGCTAAACGTTTGAAATCAGCGATAATTCGACCTATATGTGGCATCGCTGCCTTGGTCACATCGAGTGAAACGTATGAAGAAACTCCATTCGATGGACTTCTTGAATCACTTGATTTTGAATCACTTGAAAGATGCGAAGCATGTCCGATGGGAAAAATGACTAAGACTCCATTTTACGGTATGATGGAGCGAGCTACGGACTTATTGGAAATCATACATACCGATGTGTGGTCCAATGAGTGTAGCATCATGTGATGGTTATCGTTATGTTCTTACCTTCACGGATGACTTGAGTAGATATGGGTATATCTATTTCATGAAACATAAGTCCGAAACTTTCGAGAAGTTTAAGGAGTTTCAAAGTGAGGTAGAGAATCAACGTAACAAGAAGATTAAATTTCTACGTTCTGATCGTGGAGGTGAATATCTAAGTTACGAGTTTGGCGAGCATTTAAAGAAGTGCGGAATACTTTCACAATTGACACCGGAACACCACAGCGTAATGGTGTGTCCGAACATCGTAATCGAACTCTCTTAGATATGGTTCGTTCTATGATGTCACTTACAGATTTACCGCTATCATTTTGGGGTTATGCATTAGAAACAGCCGCATTCACTTTAAATAGGGCACCGTCTAAATCCGTTGAAACGACACCATATGAATTATGGTTTGGGACGAAACCTAAATTGTCGTTCCTTAAAGTTTGGGGATGCGAAGCCTATGTAAAGAAGTTACAGCCGGACAAGCTTCAACCCAAAGCGGAAAAATACGTCTTCATAGGATACCCGAAGGAAACTATTGGGTATACCTTCTATCATAGATCCGAAGGCAAAACATTCGTTGCCAAGAATGGATCCTTTCTAGAGAAGGAATTTCTCTCGAAAGAAGTGACTGGAAGGAAAGTAGAACTCGACGAGGTTGTCGAACCTTCTCTCGAAATTGCGAGTAGCGCAGACGGAAGAAGTTCTGTGGTGCCTGCACCAATAAGAGAGGAAGCTAATGATGATGATCATGAAACTTCGGTTGAAGTTGCTCTGAGCCCTGAGGTCAACGAGAACTCGTACCACTCCAGTTGGTATGATTCCGTTATGAATGTCATGGTGGTGGACAACACCGATGACCCCGAGACATATGAGGAAGCGATGATGAGCCCAGATTCCAATAAATGGCAAGAAGCCATGAAATCCGAGATTGGATCCATGTACGAAAACCAAGTTTGGACTTTGGTGGACTTACCGGATGGCCGTAAGGCTGTCGAGAACAAATGGATTTTCAAGAAGAAAACAGATCTTGATGGTAATGTTATCGTCTATAAAGCTCGACTTGTCGCAAAAGGGTTTCGACAAATTCAAGGAGTTGACTACGATGAGACTTTCTCACCGTAGAAGCTAAAGTCTGTGAGGATTATGTTAGCAATTGCTGCATATTATGATTATGAGATATGGCGGATGGATGTCAAAACATTCCTCAATGGAGACATTGATGAGGAGTTGTATATGATTCAACCCAAAGGTTTTGTCGATCCTAAAGATGCTAACAAGGTATGCAAACTTCAACGGTCCATCTATGGATTGAAGCGGGCATCCCGGTTGGAATCAACGTTTGATAAGGTAATCAAAGTTTTGGTTTTATACAAACTTATGGAGAAGCTTGTATTTACAAGAAAGTGAGTGGGAGCTCTGTAGCATTCTTAATACTGTATGTGGATGACATATTGTTGATTGGGAATGATGTAGACCTTCTTAATAGTGTCAAGGAATATTTGAATAATAGTTTTTCAATGAAGGATCTTGGCGAAGCAGCTTACATATTAGGCATAAAGATTTATAGAGATAGATCAAAACGCCAAATATCATTGTCACAGAGTACATATTTGGACAAAGTTCTAAAGAGATTTGGAATGGAAGAAAGCAAGAAAGGGTTCTTGCCCATGTTTCCCAATACGACCTTGAGTAAAACTCAAAGTCCGACATCGGCAGAAGATAGAGAAAGGATGAGTAAGACTCCCTATGCCTCAGCCATAGGATCTCTAATGTATGCCATGCTATGTACTAGACCCGACATTGCATATGTTGTTAGTTTAACTAGCAGATATCAAAGTGATCCAGAGTGGATCATTGGACGTGATCAAAAACATCCTTAAGTACTTGAGAAGAACTAAGGATATGGTTCTTTCTTATGGAGGTGATGAGCATTTCGTTGTTAATGGTTACACCGATGCTAGTTGGAACACCGATCCGGATGATTATAAATCACAATCCGGATCGTATTTATTTTGAATGGTGCGGATTAGTGGAGGAGTGCAAAGCAAAGCGTTGTGGCGAGATCTTCAACGAATCGAATACATGGTCGCCGGAGGCTTCACAAGAAGCGATATGGATGAAAGAGTTCATTACTGCTGGGTGTGGTTCCAAGTGCGCTGGACCCAATGTCTATCTCTTGTGATAACATGGGCGCCATAGCCAATGCGCAAGAACCAAGGTCACACAAGAAGTCAAGCATATCAAGCTACGTTTTCACGCTATTCGAGAACATATCCAGGATGGGGATATAAAGATTTGCAAAGTACACACAGATCTGAATGTGGCGGATCCGTTGACTAAACCTCTCCCGAGGGCAAAACATGACCAACACCAAACTGCCATGGGTGTTCGGTATATTACCATGTAATCTAGATTAGATGACTCTAGTGCAAGTGGGAGACTGTTGGAGATATGCCCTAGAGGCAATAATAAATGTAGTTATTATTATATCTTTGTGTTTATGATAAATGTTTACATTCATGCTATAATAGTATTAACAAGGAAACCATTAATACTTGTGTGATTTGTAAAATTAATTTGAAGTCCCTAGTATAGCCTCTATACTTCACTAGCTTGTTGGTTGATTAATGATTGTGGTTTCCCTATCATGAACATTGAGATGTTATCAACAACAAGATCATATCGTTAGGAGAATGATATGGTGGACATACTCCTATAGATAAGCGTAGCATAAAGATCAAGTCATTTCAATAGTTCAATTGCTATATGCTTTCTGATACATAGTAACCTAATTCCTTCGACCATGAGATCATGCATATCACCTTTACCGGATGGATGCTTTGATGACATCAAACACCACACCGTGAATCGGGTGGCTATAAAGGTGGCATTAAGTGTTCGGAAAGTATTGGTTGAAACACATGGATCAAGAGTGGATTTGTCCATCCACATGACGGATAGATATACTCTGGGCCCTCTCGGTGGAATGTCATCCAATTGGCTTGCAAGCATGTGACTTGGTCACAAGGGATCACATATCACGGAACGAGAAAAGAGTACTTATCGAACGAGGTTGAACTAGGTATGCGGAGATACCGACGATCATAACCTCGGATAAGTAACATATCGTGAGACAAAGGGAAATTGGTATCGTATGTAAGTGGTTCATTCGATCGCAAAGTAATCGTAGAAATATGTAGAGCCATATGAATTTCCAGATTCCTCTATTGGTTATTGTTCAGAAGTGTCTCGATCATGTCCGCATAATTCACGAACCGTAGGGAGACACACTTAAGGATTCGACGTTGTTTGAGTAGTTATGGTATTATGAGAAAGAGACCGAATGTTGTTCGGAGTCTCGGATGGGATCCGGGATATCACGAGGTGATCCGGAATGGTCCGGAGAATAAGATTCATATAAGGAAAGTCCGTTTGAGTTCGGGAATGATTCCGTGTTTTCATCGGGAATGTTCTAGAAGGTTCCGGATTGTCCCAAGACTCGGGAGGGGTACATGAATGTGTCATTACTTATTGGAATGATTGCATCATGTACTAAGTGTTCTTGCTGTCCCAAATAAAGGATTAAATTGAATCCTAAAAGAAAAAGTCAAATGTCCGATTTGAAAGTCAAACGCCAAAACAAGAAACGTGGGAAAGCAAGAGGAGTTGGAACCAACCCGAGGAGGAGTTGGACTCCTCCAGCCGGGCGCCAGCCTAGGCGAGTTGGGGAGGACTCCTCCCTCCTGGCGCCAAGACCCCCTCCCATAAAAGGAGGGGCTCCTCCTAGAGACACACAAGTTTCACCTCTAGATCTCCGGTTTAGAGCCGTTATGGTTTAGAGCTTCTAATTGCTTTAGCCAGCCGTTTAGAGCCTTCTAATTGGTTTAGAGCCTTCTAATTGGTGTGTCTAATTACTAGACCACTAATAGCCTCTCTCATAAGCTCCACCATACTGCACCGGCTTAAGGCGAAGCCTGCGGGATCTCCCTCTACTTCCCAGACCACGCCAGCCGGAATCGCGAGAGAGTGCTACAACCTCCGCTTTCTTTGGAACAAGGAGAGGAAGGTCTTCGTCAATCGAACGTGGTGACCGATCATGAGCGCTTTAACGTGGCGCTGGAAGGATCGTCTACACGATCTTGAGATCGGAAAGAGTACGACTACATCACCCACGAGAATCCGCTCTCATTAAACGCTTTGGAATCTTCGAGGGTAAGTTATACCATCGACTTGTTGCTACAATCTAGTAGATAGATCTTGGCTTGTTTGTTTGTATGCGATAGAAAATTTTTGTTTTCCATGCTACGAACCCCTACAGCCCAATCACCATATAGCTCTTTCATTGCCCTTTGCTTTGCCTTCCACACTGTAGTATAATTCAGCTTAATGGGGTACTGCTTTTCCAAGTCTATTTCCAGTCTCTTTGCAGTGCTGTTTGGTGTTGTGGCTAAAATGGGCTTGATCTTTTCTGCAACCCATAATTGTGATGTCATCTTTGTAACTGTTTGAGAACTTGTAATGCAAGTATGAGGTTTTGGAATTTGATTCACTCTTATTGTCCTTCCATCAGGTTGGCGTCTAGCAGATATATACCACTTGCAAGGCTTGGCACCACCATCATAACCTATGCATTTTGCATAGAACTTCTTTTATCACCACATAGTCTTGGTAGCAAACTCACGTTGATTGCATATGTCCTGAAACACATCCTGAATTCATCCATACTTGGAAACAATCTCCCAACTTCAATAACGGGTCCTCTTTGTCATAAATCGTTACTAGCTCATCATCATGTGCATCATCTACATGAACGCAGCATTTTCCAACAACTCTAGATCTATATCTGCCTCTTCATCTCTTAAATGGTTGTCACCATCATTTGCAGCTTCATCCCTCTTCTCCTTGTCTCATCATCTATAGGAATGCCAAAAAGCTTTGCCATTTCAATGTCATCTATTGGTGCAATGACCAAATCAGTGCGGTCATGTATCTCAACTGAATTCCAATCAACGATTACAATCCTTTGTGCATTACCATCTGCAGCCTCCTTGTGCATTAGCATCATCATCCTCCACTTAACACTTCCAACTCGAAGTATAGGCATTACTTGCCTTTGTGCAGCCCAATCATCCTCGACCATCTGAGCAGCCAGCCGAGGCCACATATCCAACCCTCGAATCAGGTTTTAGATCAATGAGCTCGCTAAAAAGAACAGTTTTGCTTGTCCAACCGTTTCTCTCATCGATTTCATCAACTATATGTTCCTGTCTCAACCCTAACATAGTCACATTTGCAATCATCAAATCGTAACAAAGAAACTTCTTGCTCGCCCCAAACCACACTATCCCCAATTTTTTCCACCATTTTCCTTACTGCCTCCTCTCCCATGTTTATTAGCTCTTGGGGATCAACATGTTCTAATTTCACCTCCCATTTAACAACCGTGTCTCTCTCAATGATCTGCGTGCTGCCATCAACTAAAACAGCCCTTGAGGGAAAGAAATTGATGCGAAATTCGAAGGTTTGGCGCGCAACATCGTCTCCCCTGTTTTTGGCGGGCACTGTCAGCTAAGCGGAGCGAGCAGAGAGCTCAACCTTAGAGAAATTAAGTGCGAGATACGGATATACCGATTAGAAGTCCCTCTCCATGCTCCATATCGTTCCCCTCGCCTGCTCAGCACACCTCGCCTCCACAATCTAGCATCAATGGGCACGCCAGATCTCGAATTGAGAAGAATGGGAGAGGAATTAGCTTTCAAATGGCACTCACCACCTTCGCGTCGAACGGCAGCGCCGCCGCTAAATTAATTGCCGTGCGCCGCCGCGCCGAGAACGATGGTGAGGTCCGCCGCCACCGTCGGGAAGCTACGATCGGTGTTACGCGCGCTCTCGGAAGCGGTTGGTTTGACTGGCTGTCCCAACCAACCGGTTTGGCTTAACCCTAATATTGGAACAAAGTTAAATGTGTCCTTACGACCGATTTAAGGCCCGTGTGGCCCTGGGATATTAGTTGCCTCACATCCGTCGCATGCGAGCTATTCTTTTCAACGATGTCGCTTTCCTTCCAATTCCACGTAAAGACGTCGCATAGGAGCTATAAGCCCTGCCCTCTAGTCAGTAATGGCATGCTAGGTCTCGGTGTGGATGAGCCAGTTGCTGCAGCCTATGGCCACGTTATTCCTTGCGCGG
The DNA here is from genome assembly GCA_030063025.1 of Avena longiglumis. NCBI lineage: Eukaryota > Viridiplantae > Streptophyta > Magnoliopsida > Poales > Poaceae > Avena > Avena longiglumis. The sequence continues at coordinate 127,933,701 of CP125975.1, read as the reverse complement.
CAGCTGTGTGTCAACCAAGAGTATGGGCTTGCATGGCAGCTGTGTGTCAACCAGAAGCATGGGCGCTGCGAACAATTGCATGGTACACACCTGATGGAATACAATGGAGATGGATCATAGTGATCTAGGAAACTTCCTCTTTTTTAGGACGACAAATAAGAACTTAGCTAAATTTGCAGATCCAGTTTAACTTTAAAAATGAAACATACACTAGGGAAGTAGGACCGACGACCGCCGCTCCGGTGTTTTTGAATTATATCTGTCGATGATGTCAACTTGAGTTTGGACATGTCTGTAGACATTTGCAAGAGTCCATTAGCTGAACTCTAAATTGTATTATTTGAAAATTTGAGGATATATGTATCCATGAAAGTATGGAATACATATAGACGTGATACATAATTTATGAGCTTTTCTTACATAGTTCGTGCGATACTAACAGTATACATAGAAAATAGATAGTGTCTAGTTTAGTACTGTATACATTTTCTCGCTTTCATTTCTGGCCATGTGTGTTTCTTTTTCTACCTCGGCGCATGCTGCTGGCAGCTTGTTACTTTCTTCAGGAATGTGAGGTGGTGGTTGGCTGACCTCTTCACGTTGGCGGCGAGTGGTATGCGTAGTTGTGACCATCTTGATGTGTTGTAGGGCTGGTAAAACAGGTAGGGACTACCGCGACATAGCAATCTGCAGCGGGTTGTCGTTGGAGGAAAAGATGGATGGTACCTTGTTCGTCACTCACAAAAATTTCCTTGATTTTCTGACGGTGTTCGACGACATGATTCATCTTTGCACTATATATATACGACACTTATCTTCAAGAATTTTTTTTTTTGTGAACGGAAAAGAATATGTGGGTTGTAGAAGGTTCATGTAAACCAAAGAAAACAAAACACAATATCTAAGCAATTTCGCTAGGTAATAAAAATATAGCCCAAAAATAAATGAATCAGCAACTTGCGTATGACAGCGGGAATTAGACAGTAGATAGACCACATGAAAATGGAACTTAGTACAACATGGAGAAAGTGCACGAAATAAATAATTGTAATTAGGATTGCTTTTTGCTTGGAATATAATCTAGCACATCATGGAGAAAATGCAAAGAGATAAATAGATGTAGGTAGAGCATTCTTGATTGTAAAGTAGAACTGAACAATAAAGCTTACTATCATTGAGTATCCTGGTCAAGGATTCAACCTTTGGCAGGAACCGGTTCTTCCTTGCGCTGTTGATAGCGAACTGGCTGCAAGAACACATCGCCCAATTCAGGGTCACCTGGTTCTTTCCTCCATCAGAAACGACCATGAGTCGGAGACAGTAGCTAAGACAAAGTCGAAAAACATCACAAAAGATGAAAGGAGCAAGAACAACTGGAAAATCGAAAGAAAATCGACAGGAAAACACAACAATGGAGCTTGGGAAACCATATAGCTCATGCCTTTCCTTCATACGAATAATTTGCAATACCAATAAAAATCCCCTAATTTAACAATAACAACAGGAATGAAGTCAATATTCCTCTCACCACTTACACCATTTGATGTCTTTATCTATATATAACCAGCAAGTTAAACTACAGATTGAAGAATTACTCTACATCTTATCCCTCTGCATATTTGTAGCAATGCCTGCAAAATTAGAAAAAAATACAAACTTATTCAGAGGGTACTCGCAAGTAGAAACCACGTCTCTTCACACCGAGAGTTGACAATTTGGTTTCACGTGATGAGCTCATCCATACAAAATATTCACTCTCTACTACGTCTGCAAAAAGTAGTATTAGGAGCTCTCATGTATTGAAGGAAATTACATGTGAGTCTGAAGTATATGTACGAATGCATAGCTACTGCAGCAGAAACAATCTTACTGGAACCATCAGCAATTACTTAAGATAGGCTGAACGGTAACATATAATTTGAATTAGAAAAAACATGGTTAGCCTTCAACCATGGTTGCAAAAAACAAAGTTGGCCTGCATGTTTGGACGCCCATCCTTCGCGAGATACATCTGGAGCAACCATGGAATTTCCCATTGTATATTCAACGACCGTTTGGTCAGATTGCTGCAAGCAAATATGTTTTAAGGGGTTATAGTCGCTCCATGCACAAAAAGAAGAGAATGTATAGAATGTTACATTTTGTCAACAAACCAAGAGTGGTATTAATATCTTGGTCAGTTTTATCATTGACATGTTCATTCTGTAGATATAAAATGCTTTTCAATAGACTGATTGATTTTATCTACTCGGCTCTTGATGCTTGAACACTTAGGACTGAATATTTACCTACTGAACCTGATTTGCAACATTTATTGATTAGTGTAAGAGGTGCTGGTGATATGCAATAGTTGCCTCATAATTACATATCAAAAAGTGATTAATAAATTGGTATGCAAGTATTTTTCATAAAAATCTGCAAACATATGACGCTGATGGATCAAAAGGCCTCTATAGTAGTGCAGGTTGAAATAAGAATGCATCTAAACTTCAAATATGACCAAGGGATGGATGGGGATCAGAGGTGTGCCCACTTTTCAGAATGGTACGAATGCAACAAAGACAACCTCATAAATTAACCTAACTGCAAGAAAGGACATCACAACATTCAAATCAGATAAAAGTGCAAAAGAAATTTGGAAATAATTAGTTATAAAATGACAAAGAAAACCAACACACCTAGGATGGTATTCAAAATTATATTCACAACTAATTGTGAAAATAACAAAGCAAACCAACACACCTAGAAAATGCGAAACATACCTGCTCTTCATGTCTTCAGAACACAATTACCCTATTTCTCCGAAATCAGAATCTTATCTTGAATAATTACTATGTTCTCACATTACTTGCCCATTACCAGTCGCAGCTGTATATCACAGATAGGTCACTTTCACAGAAATATTCAAAATAGTTTTCTATTTATTTCAATCAGTTCATAATTTTGGCTCCATCCTCATAGACCATGTAGTCGTGAGACAGTTGTGTGATCAAATTGTGGGTTATCTATATTACATGAACAATAAGAATGTATCAAAAAGATCGATCAAAATTTAAGACACACCATGGTTTCCTACAACTATCAAAGGTTATAGAAACACGCTGCAATTATACACATACTTACAATCTGTCTCCGGTATCAGTGATATAGTGCAAAATTAATTAAGTATAATACTTGTTTTCTATTTTCAGCTATAACTATATGCCGTGAATACTTTTACAAACTTGCCATTGTATTGATTTACCTTTAGTTGCAGAAGGCAGAGACTATTTATATACTGAGCAAGTGATTCTCCACCGGATTGCTCATTACCCTACAGCTAGCCATACCCACTATCACCATGGCTGAGATTAGCCATGGCAGTAGCACATGTGGATCAACTTGAATAGCTAGATAGCTTTGGTGCATTTCATGTTCCAAGGACTTTCTATAGAAAATAGATGGCTGGCCAGTACACCTTGCAAAGTGTGCGGCCGAAGCATCCAACCGTAGAACCATGTTGGCGACACACAAATAGTGGATGGAACAGAAGAAATGACATGCCGAGCCGACGGCCACGGCCTCGCCCATGACCTCGAGGCCTACCTTGCCTCCCACGCGCACCACCTAAAGAACCACCACCAGAAGGCGATATGGTAGTAACATCTCGACCTCTACGGCACCGACACTAGGACTGGGAGGAGGCGAGTAGAAGGGGAAGACCTCGCCGACTGCCAGCAGCAGCACATATACTCATAGGAAGGCCTGCACAAAGAAGAAGAACACCACATAATCAATGAAGGCCACCATACCAGCGAACAATACGGATAGGGGACAACATCGCCCAATTCATCATGGAAACCAGAGGAAAAACATAAAATAGTTGTAGGAGAGACACACCTCGACCCGGCCTTCCAGGAAAAGGATACGTTGAAGGAACCAGGAGGACCAGAGAACAGCCGCGTCGCGTAGGAGTGGGGGTGGTGGAGGAGCAGAAGATGGGCAATGGAGGCATGGGGCGTCGCCGACGGCGCTGGATGGCAAGAGAGGGGCTAGGGTTTGCACGTGGTGGCAGTTGGAGGCATGGGACGGCCGCTTTGGGGGGGTCGAATGGGGAGATGGCGGAGGAGCTGCAACAGTGAGCGGTGGGGTTGCGGAGGCCAGCGAAGTGCAGGGATGGGGCTTCCACCGGCGTTGCTGCTAGAGTCGGGACTCGGGAGAGAGAGGAACGCTATCACAGAAAGAGGAGAATTTGGAGAGAAGGCGTGTGCGCCCTCGCCCCTCGCTAGGTGCAGTCGTGGCGCAAAGCCCGCCCTGGCCCATAGACAGCAACACAAACTGCTAGAGGCCATAGCGTGCACGGCAGATGAACTGAGATGGCTCCCTGCCTTTCACGCTTAAGAAACTAAATAATGTCTGTTACGGCAGTATAAAATAAAGATAGCATACACCTTCATACATTCTAACTTGACTTATACGTCAAAATAATCTCGTGTATATCTATATATACTCGCTCATAAAGCTCAATAATACATTTATCATATTTCGCCAATCTCTCTCTATTATTTCTCTCTATTGTTTAGAGAAATATTTTGCATGCGGAAAAAAAAACTTTGGAAAGCTCTTCCGGGATGGCTGACGGCTGGAGCTCTAAACGTGGCACGCGCCCACGTGAGCCATCTTTGTCCCTCATCCTTCAAAAAAAAAGATTAATTGGTTTTATACCACTCCCCAACTTATAGGTTGCACATATGTCATTATAAACACACAACTTGTAAATATGCCATCTAACTTTCCAATACCTTCTCATATGCCATTTTTTTCAATACAACAATGTACAATGTCTATCTACCAATATTACCTTCTCATATGCCATTTTTTTCAATACAACAATGTACAATGTCTATCTACCAATATTTGTACGTATACGAACAACTTTTGTACAGAACATGTCAGTTTATCGATGCAAATCTGCCCAGAAATGGCTCAAATTAGAATAGTATACTTATTTTAGTGTTTTTGAATTTCTGTAAAAAAATAGATTTTTTTGATAAGTTCAAATTTTTGCTAAAATTTGAAAATTTCAAATTTTTCAGCGCCCCACACACCCAAAAGGGCCACCAAAATCTGTCAATACTAAAGTATACACTGAAATACACCTATTTATTGAACCGCTTTCCTCTTATATTGAAGAAAATGGTATATGAGGAGGTATTAGAAAGTTAGAGTCATATTCACAAGTTGTGTTTTTTAATACTCCCTCCGTCCTAAAATAGATGTCTTAAATTTGTCAAAATTTAGATGAATCTAGACACTGTTTAGTATATAGATTCATCCAAAATTTGAAAAACCTAAGACATCTATTGTCGGACAGAGGGAGTAAAATATATACAACTTATGAATTGGAGAGTGGCATAAAACCAATTAAACCAAAAAAGAAAGGTGAGCCAACTCCTTATAGCTGCATGGGGCAACTCTGGTGTGGCTTGTTGGTCTGCATTTTCCTTCCGATAACCATGCATGTATCGGTGCTTTTTTGGTTGGATTGAGGACAAGAATTATCAGAACTCTCCGTTCAGCAGAAACTCTCCATTCAGCAGAAACTCTCTTTCAATTGAGTTAGCTGTTCGCAGCCTAAGCTATTCGAAAAGCATCTTCGCGAGATTGCCCTGGATTCTTTCTCCTTCTTCTCTGTTTTTTGACAGCGATTATGTTGGACGGACTGGGGTAATTTTCCCGTGCCTCCGGTCCTATATACCCTACCCAGCCGTAAGGCTATATCCCTATACCCTACCCAGGCGTAAGGTTATATAATAGGCCGGCTAGTATAAATAAATAAATTAGATTTTTCAAAAAGTTATAATTTATAAAAAATTAGTTTTTTTATACTAAAGAGGGTAAGATAATTATATCACATGAACACGATGAACATATGCGTGTGGTGGAGGCAAAAATACATAAGATAAAAAATTGGTTGACCCACAAACGCAATAGAATCACGAGGGAGGCTGGTGCGGTTAGAATTTCACAGACAGAGATCGGCAAGTGTAACATACCTAGTTTTAGTAAATGCTAATTAGGATTTGTTCCTATGCATCACATGAGCATGTCATGCATTATTTTTGAATCTAAGAAAATCTTGCATTACGATTAAAGAGAGAAAGAACCCTAATTTCCCTCTCTTTTATTTCTCTGAAATGATTTTAATATTTTGCTAACAAAAACATAGTTCGAGCCTTTAATATATAAAATTGTCCATGTGTATTTTCAAATCAGGTTGAGGTCTGTTGAAATTTTCAAATAATCCGAAGTGCTATTTTGGTTTGAAAATGCCAAAGATAAATGGAGAAGAAAATAAAAAAGTTCACAGAAATAAAAACAGTCCCAACTCTAACTGGGCCGTTTCCAGCCCATCTCCCTAACCCTCTCCCTCCAATCCGTCGCCCGCGCGCAGTAGCCGCAGCGCAGCACGAGCCGGGCGCGGCCCAGCCCAGGATATCCCTTCGGGTGGTCGTCTTCCTCGGGAAGGAAGCAGGTCACTGTCAGCGCGATCTTACCCTACCCAGCCGCACAGGCAGACGTGCAAAAATACAAATTTGGTTATATCACTGGAACACAAACATTAGCACACAATATTTATTTTCAGCAGTCATTTCTGATAGAAACTCAGATGTATGCATGGTCCACAGCAAAAAGCGAACAAAGCTGTGAAAACTGAAAACAGAGCTGAACTTGGAAGAAAAAAACAGCATCTCCTTCAACTCCTCTACTACCATCGTTTATTCATCCTAACCGCCAGGGACTACTCGTCTACTTCCCATCGCGTGGAGGCGGTGGCGCCGCCGCCCCGTCCTGGCGCTTCTGGACATCGCGGCCGACGGCGGGGTCGCCGTGCCCGACGGCCACCTTGGCGACCTCGGTGGCGGGCGTGCCAGGCCTCGCCTTCTGGTACAGCACCAGGTAGCCGATGGCGCCGACGATGCCGAACCCCATCAGCGCCATGGTCCCGGGCCCGTACGGCAGGCGGCCGCCGCGCTGGTGCAGGACCTCCCCGGGGCCGCGGCCCGGCGGGCGCATGGACGCCTCCACCCCCGCCGCCCTCACCTCCTCCGGGCTCATCTTGTGCGTGTCGGCGTTGCGACGCCACTCCTCCGTGCCGCTCTTCGCCATGGCGGGCGTGCGCGCGCTTCCGACCTTGGTTGTCCTCCTTCGCTCGCTAGCTAGCTTTGTCACCGGCGTGCGAGACGTGTTGTTGTTGCTGGTGGCGTGCGGGGTGGAGTGGAGAGCCGAGTGTGATGTGGGACGATTGTTGTAAGCGGGCGGAGCTTTGTGAAGTGTGTGTCGCGAGGCGGTGTAAAGAACGCAACACGTAGAGGGGCACGTGTTGTGTTGGAAGCCTGTAGAGGAGACCAACGAGGCCAGGGGCAGCTGCCGCCGCGTGGTCTGCGGAGATCATGCACATAAACAAATGTAAGATTTGCATTCAGTGCCGAGCTATCAAAATAGTAAACGAGGTTACCCAGATACAGCACATAGGCCACCTAGCTGCCCAGGAACTCCCAAATGCAGGCAGATGTAAAACAGAGCTAGAGCAGGTCCACTCGGGTTCCTAGCTATAAGTGGAAGCATCGCCCCCTCCGTAGTGAGAGTATTATAGCGAGTTTTTTTTAGCATAAAACCACTATTTTTCTACTAAATGTTCGAAAAACCATCTCCCTCTGCTATTGTGCAAAACATCCTCTTCTTTTGCATTTTTTTTAATTCACTGTAAACTTAGATTGTGAGTGAATTGACACATTTTCTAACTACTCTCTCCGTTTAAAATTAAAATATAAGATGTTTTAGCTTTGTGAAACAAATATATCTAGATTTGTTTTAGTATGTAGGTTTACTCAATTTTGGAGTGAATCTACACATTAAAAGAAGTCTAGATTCAATTTCTTCAGAAACCTAAAACATCTTATATTTTGAAACGAAGGGAGTAGGGCCTATTTGCCGAGCTGGACATAGTCCCATATGTCAGTCCAACATATGACGGTGGTGGAACCCGCGAGACAATATTCTGTGACGCGTATGAGGATATGTGTCACAGAAGACAAACATTTATGTGGCCCTGGTCAACATCTGGTTAACAAGATTTTGTGGTAGGGGTCATCTTCACTTTCTGTGGCATACATGTCTAAATGCTTACAAACATTACAATTTCTATGACGTATATGGACATATGTGACATAGAAAGTTGTTAGCCCAACCCCGGTGGCAGGTCCCACCAAATTTCTATGGCGCATTATTCCCGTATATGCGCCACATAATAGTGTAGATTTCTGTGGCGCATTGCCTAAAATGTGTCACTGTAATTTGTCTGTAACACATGACCGTACATATGCATCACAGAAGATCCGTCTATCTATAGTTTTTTTTCTAGTAGTGGCGCCGCCCGACCTCGTCCCATCTAGCATCGCTCGCCCTGCCCCCGTCCCGGCCCTGCCCTGGCCAGCTATAGTGGTTGATATGACACTCACATGACATCGTTCCGCCAATATCACATCCCTCAGAGTGGTACAATAAAAATATTGCAGGTCCATATTACAAACATACATACATCATTATTATTACAATACCAAAAGATCACTACTTAAAGTTATTCAAACTTATAAACCAAACTTAAGAAGTTTCAGCGGAAGATCAAAGTTTCAAACTCATAACCAGAAATGAGCTCAACAACTTATTATATAAAGTTTGTGCTGCTTGGCTCGTTTGGTTTACTATCTAATTATAGACAACTACTCAGACCTGTTGCCCTCCACTCCGTAGCGTATCTCGTAGTCCACCCCTTCCATTCCTCCAGACAGATCTGGCTCCTCATAGTAGACATATCCTTGTCCTTCAGCAGCGTATATTAGAATATCTTCTGGCTCCTCAAAGTCTAAGCAGGGGATCAAAGAAAAGGGTCAGTAACAACGTTACCCAGCAAGTTCATTATATGCAAGGTGGGAAGTTTGATGCTCTATCTACCACCTCAGACTAATAGTCCTTGACACTATGCATTTTTCGTAAACATTTCTTTAGAGATTGATTTTAATATAAAAAACTATGCCCATCAGCCTTCACAGGTTGACCAGAACTTCATGGAGTTCATTTTATGTCGCGTTCGCAGTTCCTTTCCGGAATAGGGAGTAACAAGTTATAGTTCTTACACTCTATAGAGGTGTGTTTCTTGCCTATGAGAGATTAAATCCTTGTTGCATAACCGTGCATACTTTCCCGTCCACAATTTCGTGATGTGGGGCCCAATAGATGAACCAAGCCAATATTTGTCCTTCTCCGTGACCCCATATGTCTGCACGATCATTTGGGCCGAGCTACATCTCCGTTAAGCCCCCTTACGGACAAGCTATAATCCTGATGAGTTCTCGAAGACTCTATGATCTGGTTATGCCCCTAGCAAGCTCCATAAAGGTCTGACCTCTATGAACCTGTTGTGTTCTTGATGGCTTGATGGTGATGTGATATAGATAGAAACTGGGGTAGAAGCTAGCAGTTGTGATGCGACTGTGTGACCTATTTTATGTTTATTGGGTTGTTGCTTCTATGTTGACAACACACAGCATGCATGCACGGAACAAGCTGCTTACCAGTGGGCTCCACTTGACTCAAGTTTCAAAGGTTGAGATATTTTCATGTGGATTGGTTCAAATAGCAGTTGATATTATCCTATGATGGCCATTTTACTTTGCTGTAATGGTGAAACTTTCCCTAGGCCAATGGTGTTGTACCGATGCCAAGATTTTGATAAGAACAGATTTATACCTTGGTTAAACATGCCTCAACTATATTCTAATTGCTCAATTATGCAATTTAAACAGTGCATTTTATTATTCATGGCTGAGAGCAATATATCTAACATCAACCCATTTACTTTCTTTTGTTTGCTTCTATGTTCATAGGTACAAGCTCATTCATTGGAGATTAAGAAGACTAGACTAGGAATTGGATAGGAACTAGTTTAGTTTCCTTTATTTAGTTTCTTTGTAAACTTTTATTTATTCACTTTGTAAAGAATCTTTGTAATATTATTCTTTTATTCATTAAAGTTTTCTATTCATTGTAACTTGTTCCTGTAATATACTTGTTTCATATTTATATTTGTATTAGTATTGTTGTAATTGAATAAATGAAATAAATAAGAAATATTTTCTTATTTAAATTATTTTGTTTGTATGCTTTTCATTTCTCATTATTGTTTAATAAATATTATATATTCAAACAATATTAACTAAATCATTTTGGAAAACAATTAAATACTAATTACTTCTATTTCAAATCTTTTCCAAATGATTCAAGTTCAAATTTAAATTCAAAATGCTTCCCAAAATCCTATAAATTCCTAAAGATCATGTCAAAATTTATAGCAATCACTATAAAGAGCTAAACCTACCTCAAAAGAGTAAAAAACCTCTGGTCTCTTTAGGGTTTTGTTTGGCAAAAAAATTACCCTGATTTTACAGATGAATACATGCAAATGCATAGATTCCTATTTCTACCCTCCGTTGGTTTCTAAATACTGGGATGTTATACCAGCCCACCACGCATAGACCCCACCCCGGCCATAGTTCGCAGGAGAGGAGCGGTGGTGGTGTACGAGCGGGGGTGACCACTGCTCTCCCTTTTTTTAATTTTTTCATTCATTTAGCATTTTTTGTCTTTTTAATTGGCCTGACGGGTGGGACCTAGTCCAACTCATCAAATCGGCCCTGACAAAGTGAGTCCCACTAGTCAGAAACAATGTGAATTCGCTATTAATTCGGTTTTAGTGTAAATTGCAAAAAAAAATTGCAGGAAAGTGGTCACATTTTGCGAAATTACGAAGGGTGGTGGTTTTTCGAACATTTGGCACAAAAGTGATGGTTTTATGCTAAGAAAACTCGTATTATAGCTAGTCCCGTATATGTCATGTTGGTAAAAGTGTGACGTGGCATGCTAATTAGTGAAGAAAGAGATGATCGTGGTATCATAGCGCATAAAACTAGATATTTTAATATCAAATAGATCATATACACATATTTATATTGGAATTTAACAAATAAATAAATATTATGTAACTATAATAATACGATATAATACTACCCATTAGAGGAATAATAGCATATGCTGGTATCATATACATGATGCCATATATGATACTCTCCACTATGACTAGCTAATAAAGAGCTCCTCAAGCGTTTACGGCATGCACTGGGCATAAAATCACGTCCAACCAAGTCCTTTAAGGTCGTGTTCTGTTCGGCATGACCGAATAGAATGTACGGCATGCTAAACCAATCGGTGCAATCAGGAGCTTTCTGGGCACACTGACACATCCGTGCGTACCCTTATGGAAAGATTCTACAAAATAAACTTACGAACACGACATACCATCATGTAATTGCGCAGATTGAAACAACTGCTACGATAATTCAGCACCTGATGCACGGCTGCAGGGCGCGTTCGTCTGTAAGAGTTCTCCGTAACAAATCATTCGTAAACATAGCATTATTGGTCATTGAATGCCGCGAACATCTCCCCTGAGGAAGGCGAGATGTCCTGTTGCATCTACGTCTTCTACACGCGTCACCATCAGCGCACTACGGGAATAACCATATAGGCCAACGGTTTTTTTATACGCCGACAGCAAAATGTCAGGGCCGTCGGCGTAGCTTGACGGGCCGTCGGTCCAGTTTTGCTGTTGGCGTAGGATAAAAAGGCTGACGGCAGCTGTCGGCGTAAATGGGACCGTCGGCGTAATCTATTAGGCTAACGGCAGAGCGACGGCGTCAAGTCTACGCCGACGGTAGCTTTGGTATTTTTCTTTTTTGCCACATTAATCTTAGAAAAATCATAACTAAATCATTTAAATTCAAAAAATACATATAATATATCAAAATTTGCATAAAAATAAGATCTATCTATATAAACTCAAATATTATATATTTTTATTCAAAAAGATACATAAAAATTCAAATACTTTCGTATAACATATTTTTCATTTTCCGTGTGCAAAAAACGGGGTGTTTTGTGAAGCAACCACCAAATAAAACTTTCAAAATGATAATACCACATTTTCAAAAATACTAGACCATATTGAATGGACAATTTTCCAACCTGGATATCTCAAACATTTTCGTTCATCCCTCGTGAAAAAGACAAATTCGTGCCAAATTGGCAGGAAATGAGTTAGATTTAAACTACAGGTACATGATATGATGCTCATGATTTTTTGAAAAAAATCATTTTTAGATTCATAATATGCTATTTGATCAGATATCTAATGCAAGTTTAGTGAGATTCAGCCCCGAGCTAAGAATCTTCATGCCCCTCGATTTAGAAAGTTTGACGATAGTTTGAAATGGGCATAAAAATTTCAAAAACGATCGAAACAATACAAAACCTTCGCGTGGTGTCATATTATGTGACATAGTTGCATGGAAAAATATCAAACTTAGTATATTCATTGTGTCTCAAAAAAAACCTTCACAAAATGACCTATCTCAATCGAGGGTTTTTTAGATTTTAGATCAAATGACCAATGTTATTGCTAGAATCGCGGTATAGTTTGCGATAATGTGCCCATATTATGCACACATGTGTATCATGGGATGGTGAACAATGTTGCAGGAGGAAGTTTTCCTTTTCGTCTCACCGAAAAGCCATTTTTTTATTTTCTGAGTGCAAAAAATGGGGTGTTTTGTTAAGCAATCACCAAATAAAATTTTCAAAATGATAATACCACATTTTTAAAAATACTAGACCATATTGAATGAACAATTTCCCAACCTGGGTATCTCAAACCTTTCCGTCCATCCCTCGTGAAAAAGACAAAATCCTGCCAATCGGGAGGAAATGAGTTAGATTTAAACTACAGGTACATGATATGATGCTCATGATTTTTTTGGCAAAAATCATTTTTAGGTTCACAATATGCTATTTCATCAGATATCTAATGCAATTTTAGTGAGGCTCAGCCCTGATCTAAGAATCTTCATGCCCCTCGATTTAGAATGTTTGACGATAGTTTGAAATGGGCATAAAAAATTAAAAAACCATCGAAACGATGCAAAAGCTTCGCGTGGTGTCATATTATGTGACATAGTTGCATGAAAAAATACCAAACTTGGTATATTCATTGTGTCTCAAAAAAACCTTCATAAAATGACCTATCTCAATCAAGGTTTTCTGGATTTCAGGTTAAATGACCAATGTTATTGCTAGAATCGTGGTATAGTTTGCGATAATATGCCCATATTATGCACGCATGTGTATCATGAGATGGTGAACAATGTTGCGGGAGGAATTTTTCCTTTTTGTCGCATCGAAAAGCTATTTTTTATTTTCCGAGTGTAAAAAATGGGGTGTTTTGTGAAGCAACCACCAAATGAAAGTTTCAAAATGATAATACCACATTTTTCAAAAATACTAGACCATATTGAATGGACAATTTCCCAACCTGGGTATCTTAAACCTTTCCGTCCACCCCTGATGACCCCCAAGTATAGGGGGTGTATCGTAATACTTTCGATAAATAGGAGTGTCGATCCCAACGAGGAGGAGAAGGTGTTGACTAGTGGTATGGAGGAGGAAATCTCTGTAAATACTTAGAAAATAAATTTTTAGTTGTTTTCTGGTAAAGCAAAGAAACAAAGTGAAAGTAATAAATACAACGAACAAACAGCAAGTGGCCCAATCCTTTCTTAGCAAAGGACAAGCCGGTGGAAATACTTATCAGGACCAAATGTTCTCGAGGACACATGGGAATATTGTCAAGTGCTTTCGCTTCAGAGAGCTGAGTAGTCTTCTTTGGTGTTGTAAGTGTTGTGTGGGTGAACCTGTGTTAATGTACCGACCTTACTTGGACTAATACATACTTATGATTAAACCCCCTGCAACCATCCGCAACTATAGGAAAGCAATTAAGATATAAACCTAACCACAACCTTAAACTCTGAGATCCTACGCTCCCTTATGCAATGGTGTCCTAACGGGGGTTCAGGTTTTTGTCACTCCGACAACCCCACAATTAGTATCCAAATACACAATGCATTCCCCTAGGCCCATAAATGGTTAAGTATCATGTAGTCGACGTTCACATGACACCACTAGAAGAATAGCACCACAACTTAAATACTAAACCATTGAATAATATCTCAACACAAATCCACTACTAACAACATGACTTCTCCCATGTCCTCAAGAACTAAACGAACTACTCACAAGACATCATATGGATCAAGATCAAAGATTATATGGTGATGGATAACAATCTGAACATAGACAATAATCTGATGGTTCCACACACAAGCATCAACTACAATAGTAATCAACACCAGGAAAGTTTCCCCTAAGAACTATGCAAGTATTCAACACAATTGTTACAGCAGGATGGAGTGGTGATGATGGTGCTCGTGGAGATGATGGTGTGGATGATGATAATGATGATCCCGATGAAGTCTAGCTTGATGATGTTGTTGATGGCGACGATCTCCCCTCCCCGGGAAGGAATTTCCCTGACAGAAATCTGTCTGCCGGAGAGCTCTTTCTCTCTCGGTGTTTTTCGCCCCGCAGAGGCGGCATAATCTTTCTGTGGTCGCCCGCCTTGTTTTAGGGTTTCGAGGAGAAGATATAGGCCAGAGGGAAGAGTCGGAGGCCGGCCAAGTGGGACACACCCCTATAGGCGCGGCCCAGGGGGCGCACTTGGGGGGTGTGGGCCCCCTATGGCCCATCTCCGTCTTCCCTTATGGCTTCCTTCGTCTTCTGGTAAAATATGATTTTCCATGATTTTTCTGGTATTTTTATGATCTTCGCGAAATTGCATCAAAACACCTCTTTTTTCCATCAGAATCCTGACTCCGGCAGTCCATCCTCCAAGAATCTTCCAACATGCAAAAACAGATGGAAAAACATAAGTAACACCTCTTAATAATAAATATATCAATGAATATAGGCAAATTATAATATAGAATGGTGATGCAAATTGGACATATCAACCCCTCGTGAAAAAGACAAATTCATGTCGAATCGGTAGGAAATGAGTTAGATTTGAACTATAGGTACATGATATGATTCTCATGATTTTTTGAAAAAATCATTTTTAGGTTCACAATATGCTTTTTCATCAGAGATCTAATGCAAGTTTAGTGAGGCTTAGCCCCGATCTAAGAATCTTCATGCCCCTCGATTTAGAAAGTTTGACGATAGTTTGAAATGGGCATAAAGAATTCAAAAACTATGGAAACAATGCAAAACCTTCACTTGGTGTCATATTATGTGACATAGTTGCATGGAAAAATACCAAACTTGGTATATTCATTATGTCTCAAAAAAACCTTCACAAAATGACATATCTCAATCGAGGTTTTCTGGATTTCAGGTCAAATGACCAATATTATTGCTAGAATCGCGGTATAGTTTGCGATAATGTGTCCATATTGTGCACACATGTGTATCATAGGATGGTGAACAATTTTGCAGGAGGAATTTTTCCTTTTCGTCGCACGAAAAAGCCATTTCTATTTTCCGAGCGCCAACAACAGGGTGTTTTATGAAGCAACCAACAAATGGCTAATTAAAATTCTACCACGTCATTTTTCAAAAATACTAGACCACCTTACATGGACAATGTCCCAACCGGGGGAACTCAAACCTTTCCGTCCACCCCTGGTGAAAAAGACAAATTCCTGCCGAATCGGCAGGAAGTGGGTCCGATTTGAACTATATGTACATTATCTGATGATCATGATTTTTTTCAAAAATCATTTTTAGACTCAAAACATTATATTTCATTAGATATCCACTTCAAGTTTTCTTTTTCGTCGCACCAATAAGCCATTTTTTCCGAGTGCAAAAAAGGGTGTTTCATGAATCCTAACATAGTTTTGGTTATTCTAGTATTAACAATATACGATACATAATTAAATATATGATAGGGATGTCATATTTGGATTCCTCTCATTTTTCTGATCGATTTAGATATATTATTTTTTGAATTACGATTTACGGATTTGTAGTTGTGAATTATTCAATATTAAATGGAAAAAGGCAAAATAAATAAAATTTGTTTTATTTTAATTTGAAGTCAAGATTATTATTACTTTTTCATTGTTGTTTACTTAAATAAATGTTTGAAATTTTAAAAATAAAGGCATTTGATACCATCGTCCAAGGGTTAATAGGAGTGATATGGTAATATTATCAGTAAGGTCTAATTTCCTAATTGGAAGTTTATCTGAAAGGAACGGAGAAATTAAGCGTACTGGAGCTAGAGTAGTGCTAGGATGGGTGACCGATAGGGAATTTTTACTATTAATATAATTTAACGAGCTAAAAATGCTTGTGAGATTAGTGAGTCAAATAATTTAAAAAATGCTTGTGAGATTAATAATTCAAAACAAAAAAATAGGAAAAAATATTAAAAAATTAAAAAAATATAGACCGTTGGCATAGCTCCAGCCAAATCCTCTAGGCCGTCGGCATAGCTGCCGCCAGGGCAAACGACCGGCAACTGTGTGTTGTGGGCCCCACATCCTTTACACCGATGGGCAAACAGGCTACGCCTACGGGGTCGTACAACGACGGCAGCCATCGGCGTAGCCTACGCCAATGGCAATCAGTGGCTACGCCGACAGGGTATGGCCGTCGGCGTGATGGCTCAGTTGATATGGAGCCAGTTGGGAACCCCAAGAGCAAGGTGTGAAGCAGCAAGTCCTCCCTCAGTAGAGACCGAGGTTATCGAACCAGAAGAAGGAAGAAAAGGTCACACAGGTGTTGCAAGCAACGCGGAGACCTGCACAACACAAACTCAAGACTTTGCCCCAACGGACAGTGAGGTTGTCAAGCTCACCGGTTTGCTGTAACAAAGGTTTAAACGTATGGTGTGGAAGGTAATGGTTTGCAGCAAGTAAACAAGTAACAGTGGAAGATGTATCAATCGTAAAGATTGGACCGGGGTCCATAGTTCACTAGAGGTGCTCTCTTTAGATAAACAACATGGCATGAAGGATAAACAAATTACAACAGGGCAATTGACAGGAACTGAGCAAGGCATAATAATGCAATTACTAGTCAGAAAGATCCTATGATATTCGATTGGGCAATACAACAAGATACATAGACCGCCATCTAGCTGCATCTATGACTAGAAGTCCACCTCAGGTTATCATCCGAACCCCCTCCAGTATTAAGTTGCAAGAAACAGATAACTGCTTTAAGCAAAGTGTATAAGGTAAATAGTCCACATGTTCTATGAACAAGAGACCGTTGTTTTCTCCCAAGTGGCAACAACACATCTACAACCGAAGATATTTTTGACACTTCCCTTGGAAACTAGAGGCATGAACCCACTATCGAGCATAAATACCATCTCTTGGAGTCACTAGCAACTACTTGGCCAAGATAGCTACTAACAACGGAGAGCATGCAAGATCACAAACAACACAGACATGATAGAATCATAAAGACAAAACCATTAATCAAACCAACATAATAATCTCAATACCCATCGGATCCCCGCAAACACAACATGCATGATTGCAAATAGATTAGATCTTGATCATGAACGGAGCTCACAATATCTATACATGAAAGCAGAAAAGATGAGATACAACCATCTATCTACTACATGGACCCATAGTCCAAGGTGGAACTACTCACGCATCATACCGGAGAGAAGGCCTCCGGGATGATCTCCCCTCCGAAAGGGTGCCGGGAAGAACTTCAGATCCCCCCGATCTAGGGACGATGGTGGCGGCTATAGATGGTTTCATGAAGATTTGATCGGGTGCTTAGGGTTTCTGCATCGGGGTATTCTTATAGGCGAAGGGGGAGGCCGAGGAGGCGACCAGGGGGCAAACCCTCGCCAGGCGCGGGCCCACCCCAGGCCACGCCTGGGGGGGGGTCTGGCGGCCCTAGCCCGCTTCCTCATCTCCCCTGTGGACTTCTTGTTCCCCACAGAAAGTAATTGACTTTGAAGTTTGTCTCGTCCAATTCCGAGAATATTTCTTTACTAACTTTTCTAAAACCAAAAACAGTAGAAAACAGGCACCTGCCACTGTTGCAACTTGTTAGTAGGTTAGTACCAGAAAACATGTAAAAGGCACCTCAAAGTGTAGACAAGCAAAGCAAAGTACATACTAAACAAGCATGGAGCATAAAAAATTATAGATACGTTTCCGACGTATCAACATCCCCAAGATTAACTCCTGCCCGTCCTCGAGTAGGTAAGTGATAAAAAGGATAATTTTTTAGGTGACATGCACCTTCACAAAGATCCAATCATTTGCAAGCATTGAAAGTTGGGACCAAAGAACTCTAAACATGTGCATGAAATATGGAGTTCTAACAATAGGACAAAGTAACTATGCATGCAACATGACAAACTACAAACAAAGATCATGAATAACATGCATTGAAAAACATTTGTTTGTTTCACATACAGAAAAGATAGCATAGTGGCAATCAGCTTGTCCCTCATAGAGTAGCAATATAGATGCATAGGACACCTTCAAAGTTCACAAGGGTGACTAGAAACAAATATCACAAGAAAAAGTAATATCACAATATGCATCAATTAATAAGCTTTGGAACACTGCACACAGAATGACAACTATGCTCTCTTAATGGTGCCTAAAGGTAGAAGGTGGAGACAGAATAATGGTGGAAGAAAGGCCTTTTTGTAAAGGAAGCAGGGATTACAAATTTCAAAAGGATCTTCCAAAAATTATGGTACTTGTTAGCTTTCAGCCCTCATTGCCCCTATCATAAGCATCTTGAAGTGGTTAAGGTTAAAGTGGCAAAGATGGAGTATATGCTTGACGAAGTATAAGTTGGCAATCTCAATTCCCTTGAATACGAGGGCCACACCTCATGCATACTCAACTTTGGGTCCAAGTAAGTTCTTGTCACTATAAGTATTTGCATATCATTGATAACCACCAACAGGGTACCCCTTGCACATGGTACAGGAGCTTTCCCATAACCAAAATGACAAGGCAAGCAGACAATGAGCATCTCAGCAATCTTTTTATTTACCATATGTGTAGCTTTTTATTGAGGATGCTTTATAGATAGCTCATTATGGTGATGCTGCAAGTTTCCACCATGATTAGGCATGGCTTAGGCTAGCGGCCCAGGCGTTTCTCTAACACAGGATACAAACTCCATGGACTTACAAGTTCCCTCTTTATTTCACACCGGTGACATCCATAGACAAAAGAACATGATATCAACTGAGTACAAAGTACAAGTGCAATGTTGAAAACGTTCCCCGTGACAGCACGGTCCTGCTAATTCCAACTTATAAGTGCAAGCATATTCAACAAAATTGTCACCATTGTTCAAGTTTACATGAATTCTGGGCAAATTATCTATGTTACAGTCTATTAAAAAAAGGACTTCTAATAAGAAATTATTCTGCTGGCTCGCCTATAAACAGAAGCTTCGGCGCACTCTCTATTTTGCGGGACACCTTTCTTTTTCTTTAAATAATTCTGCCTTCCTTAAAATATCATAAACAGTTCTTGTCGGTTGAGCACCCTTTTCAAGGATAGATGGAGAGGGAGGGCAGAGGCCTTTAGGGGCAAAGAATATAAAGTGTGCCATCAAGTTCGTGAGGGCTTTAATCACTAAGTTTTCACATAACAAAATATTTTTTAATTGGAAGATAGTTGAAAACAAGAATATACTTGGAATGGTGTAACACACCATACATAGGAGTTTATAGTGGACACTTTGGAATAACTTGGTTTCTTGGGAGTTGGAAGCATGAGGAGAACTTACTCATACAAGTGGAGGCTAGCAAAAGACTGGGAGCAACCAACTAAGAGAGCATAA
Organism: Avena longiglumis; assembly: GCA_030063025.1. NCBI lineage: Eukaryota > Viridiplantae > Streptophyta > Magnoliopsida > Poales > Poaceae > Avena > Avena longiglumis. Next base: position 127,913,862 of record CP125975.1, on the reverse strand, counting down.
TGGCCATAATCATGTAGTGCAACAAAGCATACTAATCAAAGTAAAGAGTGGTACTACAGGTCAAGGACTAAATGATCATAGAGGCTAATGGTGACTTGTCAGTCATAACATGGTGTGAGCATGTGCCAAGTCAACCCAAGCAAAGCACCAAAGGAGAATACCACAATACTATGCTTTTGCATGCTAAAATAACGCATAATTTCCTCAAGGCACACTAATAAATCCCAATTTTTTGGAACAAGACATGCTACAGAAATAATCACTATGCATAATGCTAAAACAACACCTAGCATATCATGCCAAAGTCTAAGTCACAGTCAATGCAAGCTCCTCTTGCACTTCAAGCAAGAACTTACTACTCCTTTCCAACACCAAGAAAATTATTTGCAAAACAACATAGCGAGAACGGGGGTCCAAACTACTTTAGAAAACTAAACAAACTAAGCAAGCAAACGAAAACTAAGACGCTCTAAGAACAACACAACTATGCATGAAACAATAAAAAAGAAGTGTCTAGACAGACCTTAGCTCTTTATTGATGAAGAAGGGGATGCCTTGGGCATCCCCAAGATTTGACGCTTGTACCTCTTGGATAATTCTTGGGGTGACACCATGGTAGAATCCCCAAGCTTGAGCTTTTGTCCATCCATCATCTCATTGCATCATTCTGTCTTTACACCTGAAATTTTTCCTTCATACAAAACTTCACACAATCTTCATTAGCAACATCAGTGTATTCAAAAGATATTAGTCCCCTGGAAAAGCTTTGGAATAGCAAGGCTTTTCAATAAAAATGCAATCTACTATAGTAACTCCTTCAAAAAGCTCAATTCATCTAAAGAGAACTCAAAAAGGAATCAATAAGAAGCAAATGCAAATAATGGCAGAAATCTGTCAAAACAGACCAGCAGGTAGAAACCGATTTTTTCGAACATCTTGTGCTGCTCAAATAAAAAAGTGTTGAACTAACGAACGTTATATAACATACTGGGGGATTTATTCATAAATTTGAGCTCAATCCGAGTTACAGAGACTCCTCACGATTTTTTTTGGTGTAGGATAGAAATCTGTTTCGGGACAGCAACTCCCCAAATCTTACTTCCCTCTCATTAGAGGTCATTCTTGGCACAAAAAGCAAACAAAAAGGATAAGGAGAGGTCATTACTGAAGTAATAACTTCCAAGTCTCAAGAAACTCTTGGGTTATCTCCCAAAAAGTACTTTTCTTTAACGCCTTTAAGCTAGGCACAAGAAGCAAGAAGAATCAAGTATTTTCAAATGAAGAAGCATTAACATCAAACCTTGCTTTCAAAGGAGGAGCAAAAAGCAAATTCTCTCTCCTCATAGGGAAGTGTTCAATACCTTTCTTGAATGGAAATTGATATTTAATGGTGCCTTCTTTCATATCAATGATGGCACCAACTGTTCTAAGAAAAGGTCTTCCCAAAATAATAGGACAAGAAGCATTGTATTCAACATCCAAAACATAGAAATCAACAGGGACATAAGCATTATTAACCATAATGAGAACATCATTAATACTCCCCATGAGTTTATTCTTAGCATTATCAATGAGTGGGACATCCAAATAACAATCTTCTAATGGTGGCAAATCAAGCATTTCATAAATCTTCCTAGGCATAATAGAGATAATAGAACCAAGATCACATGAAGCTTCGAGATCAAAGTCATTCACTTACATATTAATAATGGGTTCCCAACTTACTCTACTTTCCTAGGAATAGAAGCTTTGTGTTTTAGCTTCTCTCCCTTAATCTTAACAAGAGCATCCGTAATGTGTTTGGTGAAAGCAACATGCATATCACTAGCATCAGGACTTCTAGCAAGCTTTTTTAGGAACATAATCACTTCAGAAATATTGCAACCATCAATATCAAAGTCAAACTTAGCATCACTAGTAGTAGGATCAATAGGCTTAGTCATAGTAGGAGGAGGAATAGGGTCTACTTGTGGTTTAGTGGTGATGGTGCACACACTATTGTTTCTATCAATTTCAGCTTCCCTTTCCCACTTAGCATGAAGTTGAGCTAACAACCTAACATTTTCATCAATAGTAACTTGTATGGAATGAGCAATAGAAAAGGTATTTTCCATAGTTTCAGGTTTAGCAGCCATTTTATTAACCAAGGAAGTTTGAGCTTCAGACAAAGAGGATATATTTTTCTCAGCACTCAAAAATTTTGACTGTAAACTAGGAATTTCTCTATTCAGGTTCTCAAGCTAATGACTAATATTTTTCAAAATGTTAGATTGTTCCTCCATAGTTTTAGTGAAAATCTTGGTTTTATCATATTGCATTTGCATAAAGTTTTTAGTGGATCTCTCAACTTCTAGAATCCTCTCTTCACTAGGCATTCCAGATCTACCCTGATAAGCATTTCCACTAGGAGGATAAGGCCTATAATTACCATAAGTATTGTTTCCAAAATTGTTGTTTCTAATGAAGTTCACATCAACTTGCTCTTCTTGAGCAACCAAAGAGGCTAAGGGAACACTATTAGGATCTAGAGGAGCTTTCCCATTAACAAGCATAGCCATAATAACATCAATCTTTTCATTCAAAGAGGAAGTTTCCTCAACAGAATTTATCTTATTACCATGTGGATCTCTCTCAACATGCCATTCAGAGTAGTTAACCATCATATTATCAAGGAGCCTAGTTGCAGCACCCAAAGTGAGGCCCATAAAGGTACCTCCAGCAGCTGAATCCAACAGATTTCTTGAGGAGAAGTTCAAACATGCATAAAAAGACTGGATAATTATCCAAGCAGTGAGTCCATGAGTAGGGAAATTTTTAACCAAAGATTTCATTCTTTCCCAAGCTTGAGCAACATGTTCACTATCAAGTTGTTTAAATTTGATAATGTCACTTCTCATAGATATAATCTTAGCAGGAGGATAGTACTTTCCAATAAAAGCATGTTTGCACTTAGTCCAAGAATCAATACTATTTTTAGGCAAGGATAGCAACCATTCTTTAGATTTTCTTCTCAAGGAGAAAGGAAAAAGCTTGAGATTAATAATATCTCCATCTAAATCCTTATACTTTTGCATCTCACAAAGTTCAACAAAGCTATTGAGATGGGCAGCAGGATCACCAGAACCAGCACTAGAAAATTGCTCTCTCATCACAAGATTCAACAAAGCAGGCTTAATTTCATAAAAGGTAGCATCAGGAGCAGGTGGAGCAATAGGTGTGCTAAGGAAATCATTGTTGTTGGTGCTAGTGAAGTCACACAACTTGGTGTTCTCAGCAGAGTTCATTTTGGCAAAGGTGGGCAAGCCAAAAACAGCAACAACAGCTAGAGCAGGAACTAATTTTTTGTGTTTTTGAATAAAGCAAGCGCTCCAAACTAGACTAATTTTTTTGGGTTTTTTGGAAAGAGGCAAACAAAACCAAGCAAAAGAAACAAAGCAAACTAAAAACAAAGTAAAGAGAAAGGAAGTGAAGGACTCCCCTTGTGAAGACGTCCTTAGCCTCCCCGGCAACGGCGCCAGAAAACTTGTTGATGGCTCAGTTGATGTGGAGCCTATTGGGAACCCCAAGAGCAAGGTGTGAAGCAGAAAGAAGTAAGTCTTCCCTTAGTAGATACCGAGGTTATCGAACCAAAAGGAGGAAGGAAACGTCACACAGGTGTTGCAAGCAACGCGGAGACCTACACAACACAAACTCAAGACTTTGCCCAAACGAACAGTGAGGTTGTCAAGCTCACCGGTTTGTTGTAACAAAGGATTAAACGTATGGTGTGGAAGGTAATGGTTTGCAGCAAGTAAACAAGTAACAGTGGAAGATGTACCAATGGTAAAGATTGGACCGGGGTCCATAGTTCACTAGAGGTGCTCTCCTTAGATAAACAACATGGCATGAAGGGTTAACAAATTACAGCAGGGCAATTGACAGGAACTAAGCAAGGCATAATAATGCAATTACTAGTCAGAAAGATCCTATGATATTCGATTGGGCAATACAACAAGATACATAGACCGCCATCCAACTACATCTATGAATAGAAGTACACCTTCAGGTTATCATCCGAACCCCCTCCAGTATTAAGTTGCAAGCAACAGACAACTGCATTAAGCAAAGTGTGTAAGGTAAACAGTCCACATGTTCCATGAACAAGAGACCGTTGTTTTCTCCCTAGTGGAAACAACACATCTACAACCGAAGAGATTTATGTCACTTCCCTTGGAAACTAGAGGCATGAACCCACTATCGAGCATAAATACCCTCCCTTGGAGTCACTAGCAACTACTTGGCCAAGATAGCTACTAATAGCGGAGAGCATGCAAGATCACAAACAACACAGACATGATAGAATCATAAAGACAAAACCATTAATCAAACCGACATAATAATCTCAATACCCATCGGATCCCCGCAAACACAACATGCATGATTACAAATAGATTAGATCTTGATTATGAATGGAGCTCACAAGATCTATACATGAAAGCACAAAGGATGAGATACAACCATCTAGCTACTACATGGACCCATAGTCCAAGGTGGAACTACTCACGCATCATACCGGAGAGAAGGCCTCCGGGATGATCTCCCCTCCGGAAGGGTGCCGGTAAGAACTTCAGATCCCCCCGATCTAGGGACGATGGTGGCGGATATAGATGGTTTCATGGAGATTTGATCGGGTGCTTAGAGTTTCTGCATCGGGGTCTTCTTATAGGCGAAGGGGAGGCCGAGGAGGTGACCAGGGGGGCCAAACCCTAGCCAGGCGCGGGCCCACCCCAGGCCGCGCCTGGGGGAGTCTGGCGGCCCTAGCCCGCTTCCTCGTCTCCCTTGTGGACTTCTTGTTCCCCACGGAAAGTAATTGACTTTGACGTTTTTCTCATCCAATTCCGAGAATATTTCTTTACTAACTTTTCTGAAACCAAAAACAGCAGAAAACAGGCATCTGCCACTGTTGCAACTTGTTAGTTGGTTAGTACCAGAAAACATGTAAAAAGCACCTCAAAGTGTAGACAAGCAAAGCAAAGTAGATACTAAACAAGCATGGAGCATCAAAAATTATAGATACGTTTCCGACGTATCAATATCCCCAAGATTAACTCCTGCCCATCCTCGAGTAGGTAAGTGATAAAAAGAATATTTTTTTAGGTGACATGCACCTTCACAAAGATCCAATCATTTGCAAGCATTGAGAGATGGGACCAAAGAACTCTAAACATGTGCATGAAATATGGAGTTCTAACAATAGGACAAAGTAACTATGCATGCAACATGACAAACTACAAACAAACATCATGAATAACATGCATTGAAAAACATTTGTTTGTTTCACATACAGAAAACATAGCATAGTGGCAATCAGCTTGTCCCTCATAGAGTAGCAATATAGATGCATAGGACACCTTCAAAGTTCACAAGGGTGACTAGAAACAAATATCACAAGAACAAGTAATATCACAATATGCATCAATTAATAAGCTTTGGAACACTGCACACAGAATGACAACTATGCTCTCTTAATGGTGCCTAAAGGTAGAAGGTGGAGACAGAATAATGGTGGAAGAAAGGCCTTTTTGTAAAGGAAGCAGGGATTACAAATTTCAAAAAGAGCTTCCAAAAATTATGGTACTTGTTAGCTTTCAGCCCTCATTGCCCCTATCATAAGCATCTTGAAGTGGTTAAGTTTAAAGTGGCAAAGATGGAGTATATGCTTGACGAAGTATAAGTTGGCAGTCTCAAGTCCCTTGAATACGAGGGCCACACCTCATGCATACTCAACTTTGGGTCCAAGTAATTTCTTGTCACTATAAGTATTTGCATATCATTGAGAACCACCAACAGGGTACCCCTTGCACATGGTACAGGAGTTTTCCCATAACAAAAATGACAAGGCAAGTAGACAATGAGCATCTCAGCAATATTTTTATTTACCATATGCATAGCTTTTTATTGAGGATGCTTTATAGATAGCTCATTATGGTGATGCTGTAAGTTTCCACCATGATTAGGAATGGCTTAGGCTAGCGGCCCAGGCGTTTCTCTAACACAGGATACAAATTCCATGGACTTACAAGTTCCCTCTTTATTTCACACCGGTGACATCCATAGACAAAAGAACATGATATAAACTGAGTACAAAGTACAAGTGAAATGTTGAAAACGTTCCCCGTGACAGCACGGTTCTGCTAATTCCAATTTATAAGTGCAAGCATATACAACAAAATGTTGGAGATATGCCCTAGAGGCAATAATAAATGTAGTTATTATTATATCTTTGTGTTTATGATAAATGTTTACATTCATGCTATAATAGTATTAACAAGGAAACATTAATACTTGTATGATTTGTAAACTTAATTTGAAGTCCCTAGTATAGCCTCTATACTTCACTAGCTTGTTGGTTGATTAATGATTGTGGTTTCCCTATCATGAACATTGAGATGTTATCAACAACAAGATCATATCATTAGGAGAATGATATGGTGGACATACTCATATACATAAGCGTAGCATAAAGATCAAGTCATTTCAATAGTTCAATTGCTATATGCTTTATGATACATAGTAACCTAATTCCTTCGACCATGAGATCATGCATATCACCTTTACCGGATGGATGATTTGATGACATCAAACACCACACCTTAACTGGGTGGCTATAAAGGTGGCATTGAGTGCTCGGAAAGTATTGGTTGAAACACATGGATCAAGAGTGGGATTTGTCCATCCATATGACGGATAGATATACTTTGGGCCCTCTCGGTGGAATGTCATCCAATTATCTTGCAAGCATGTGACTGGGTCACAAGGGATCACATATCACGGGAACGAGAAAAGAGTACTTATCGGTAACGAGGTTGAACTAGGTATGCAGAGATACTGACGATCATAACCTCGGATAAGTAAACTATCGTGAGACAAAGGGAAATTGGTATCGTATGTAAGTGGTTCATTCGATCGCAAAGTAATCGTAGAAATATTTGGGAGCCATATGAATTTCCAGATTCCTCTATTGGTTATTGTTCGGAGAAGTGTCTTGATCATGTCCGCATAATTCACGAACCGTAGGGAGACACACTTAAGGATTCGACGTTGTTTGAGTAGTTATGGTATTATGAGAAAGAGACTGAATGTTGTTCGGAGTCTCGGATGGGATCCGGGATATCACGAGGTGATCCGGAATGGTCCGGAGAATAAGATTCATATAAGGAAAGTCCCGTTTCGGAGTTCGGGAATGATTCCGGTGTTTTCATCGGGAGTGTTCTAGAAGGTTCTGGAATGTCCGACACTCCGGGGGGAAGGGGTACATGAATGTGTCATTACATATTGGAATGATTGCATCATGTACTAAGTGTTCTTGCTGTTCCAAATAAAGGATTAAATTGAATCCTAAAACTGAAAAGTCAAATGGCCAGTTTGAAAGTCAAACGGCTAAAATAGGAAACTGTGGGAAACAAGCAAGAGGAGGTTGAAACCGACTTGGGGTAGGAGTCCCTCCTCTCCAAGCCGGCGGCCCACCTAGGCCGAGTTGGGGAGGGACTCCCCTCCCTCCCCTGGCGCGCCGGCCCTCTCCACCCATAAAAGGAGGGGCAGGGCCTCCTCCTCTAGACACACAAGTTCCTATCCTCTAATCTAAAACCTAGCCCTAGACTCCGGTTTAGAGAAGTTTTGGTTTAGAGCTTCTAATTGCCCTAGCATTGGATTAGAGCCTTCTAATTGGTGTGTCTAAACCCTAGACCACTAATAGCTCTCTCTCATACTCCACCATACTCGCTCCGGCTTAAGGCGTAGCCCTGCGGGATCTCCCCTCTACTTAGGTACGCCAGTTGTCTTCTTAGGAATCGCAAGGAGAGTGCTACAACCTCCGCCTTTCTTTGGAACAAGGAGAGGAAGGTCTTCGTCGAGCAGCGTGTGACCGATCATGAAGCGCCTTAGGAACGCCTTGCGGAAGGATCGTCTACACGATCTTGAGATCGGGAAGAGTACGACTACATCACCCACGAGAATCCGCTCTCGTTAAACGCTTTGGAATCTTCGAGGGTAAGTTATTCCATCGACTCGTTGCTACAATCTAGTAGATAGATCTTGGCTTGTTTGGTTGTATGCGATAGAAAATTTTTGTTTTCCATGCTACGAAACCCTACAGTGGTATCAGAGCTGTGTCTATATGTAGATCTGTTGCATGAGTAGAACACAATGGTCATTGTGGGCGTTGATGCTTTTATTGTCGATTGCTTCTTGTGTACTTTGCATCTTGCGGTATGTTGGGATGAAGCGGCCCTGTCTAACCTTACATGACATCGTTCATGAGACTTGCTCCACGCTTGACATGCAACTTGTATTGCATAAGTGGCTTTGCGGGTGCCTGTTTCTCCTAGCATAGTTAAGATCCAATTTACAACGGGTGATCAACAATGCTAGTATCAATGTTGTGGTTCTTGTTCGTAAGTTAGAACGACACTTATTGAAAGCCCCAAACCACGTAAAATATGCAAAGAAAGTAGAGGCGTCTAACTTTGTTTTGCAGGGGTGTGCGTTATGTGATATGGCCATGATTGTGATTATATTTGATGTATGCAATGATCCTTATTGTAAGTTGGCAACCGGCAGGAGCCAGATGGTTGTCTTTAATTTATGTTAAGACCCGCGTGTCTATTCAAAGTAGTTGTAATAGTTGAAGACCGGTGGACGACAACCATGGAGAAGCGTCATTGACCTTGATGCAATGATGGAGATCATGTTCGTGCTTAAAGATGGAGATCGGAAGCACAAAGAAGAAAGGCCATATCATATCACATATTATTGAATTGCATGTGATGTTAATCCTTTATGCATCTTGTATTGCTTAGTAGACGACGGTAGCATTATAAGATGATCCCTCATGCACATGAATTTCAAGTCATAAAGTGTTCACCCTTAGTTAGCACCGTTGCTAAAGCTTGTTGTTTGAGCACCACGTGATGATCGGGTGTGTTAGATTACGCAAGTGTATACAACGTGAGCAAGCCAGATTTGCTCATGCGGAAACTAAGGTTTGATCTTGACGAGCCTAGCATGTACAGACATGGTCTCGGAACACGGATCACCGAAAGGTAAAGCATGAATCATATAGTAGATATGATGAAAATGACGATTGTTCGCCATTGAAACTATATCAACTCTCGTGATGATCGGTATTGATGTAGTGGATTTGGTTCGTGTGATCACTAAAACAATGTGAGGGATGTTGTTTTGAGTGGGAGTTCACCTAGTTTAATTTCATTAATTAATTTGAACTCAATTTGTCATAAACTTAGTCTAAACTATTGCAAATATGTTGTAGATCAATGGCAGCCCCTACCATCAATTTTAATGCGTTCCTAGAGAAAGAAAAGTTGAAAAAACAATGGAAGAAACTTCGCGGATTGGTTCCGCAATTTGAGGATTGTCCTCACAGCTGGTAATTTGACCTATGTCTTTGGATGCATTTGGTGACCCACTGCAATGATGCTCCCGATGAAGTAAAGAATGTTTACCTCGCTCGAAGAATCAGTACTCCATAGTTCAGTGTGTTATCTTGTATGGTTTGGAATCGGAGCTTCAGAAAAGGTTTGAAGAGTCAGACCCATATGATATTGTCGAGGATCTCAAATTGATTTTTGAGACTCATGCGGCAATTGAAAGCTATGAGGCTTCTGAAAAGTTCTTTAATTGCAAGATGGAAGAAGGCAGCTCCGTCAGTGAGCATGTTCTTAAGATGTCTGGGCACGCAAACAAACTTCAAAGCTTGGGTATAGTGATTCCTAATGCTTTGGGGATTTACCGTGTCCTCCAATCACTACCACCAAGTTACAAGAACTTTGTGATGAACTACAACATGCAGAACATGAACAAGACGTTACCAGAACTCTTTGCCATGTTGAAATCTGCGGTAGAGATAAAGAAAGAGCACCAAGTGTTGTTGGTCAATAAAACCACCAAATTCAAGAAAGGCAAGTCTAAGGAAGGACACTTCAAGAAGGGTGGTAAGAAAGTTACGCCGTGAAGAAGACCAAGGCTGGACCCAAGCACGATCTTGAGTGCTTTTTGCAAGGAGAAGGTCCTTTGGAAGCGGAATTGCCCAAAGTACTTGGCGGATCTGAGCGGCAACATCAAGAAGAAAGGTATATCGATATACATGTTATTGATGTGTATCTCACTAGTACTCGTAGTAGTGCAGGTATTTGATCTTGGTTCGTTGCTCATATTTGTAACTCGAACAAAGTCTTTGCAGAATAAACGGAAGCTAGCGAAGAACGAGGTGACGATGCGGCGTGGGAAAGCGGATCAAAGGTTGATGTGATCGCGGTCGACGCTACCCTTCATCTACCATCGGGATTAGTTTTATACTTAAATAATTGTTATTTAGTGCCCGTGTTGAGCATGAACATTATATCGGGATCTTGTTTATTGCGAGATGGTTACTTGTTTAAGTCGAGAATAATGGTTGTTCGATTTATATGAGTAATATGTTTTATGCACATGCACCTTTGATAGATGGTCTATTCTTATTGAATCTCGATAGTGGAAATACACATATCAACAACATTGAGGCTAAAAGTTTGAAATCAGCGATAATTCGACCTATATGTGGCAATCGTCTTGGTCACATTGGAGTGAAGCGTGAAGAAACTCCATTCGATGGACTTCTTGAATCACTTGATTTTGAATCACTTGAAAGATGCGAAGCATGTCTAATGGGAAAAATGACTAAGACTCCATTTTTACGGTATGATGGAGCGAGCTACGGACTTATTGGAAATCATACATACCGATGTGTGTGGTCCAATGAGTGTAGCATCGCATGTGGTTATCGTTATGTTCTTACCTTCACGGATGACTTGAGTAGATATGGGTATATCTATTTCATGAAACATAAGTCCGAAACTTTCGAGAAGTTTAAGGAGTTTCAAAGTGAGGTAGAGAATCAACATAACAAGAAGATTAAATTTCTACGTTACGATCGTGGAGGTGAATATCTAAGTTCTGAGTTTGGCGAGCATTTGAAGAAATGCGGAATACTTTCACGATTGACACCGCCGGAACACCACACAGCGTAATGGTGTGTCCGAACGTCGAATCGAACTCTCTTAGATATGGTTCGTTCTATGATGTCACTTACAGTTACCGCTATCATTTTGGGGTTATGCATTAGAAACAATGCATTCACTTTAAATAGGGCACCATCTAAATCCGTTGAAACGACACCGTATGAATTATGGTTTGGGAAGAAACCTAAATTTTCGTTCCTTAAAGTTTGGGGATCTGAAGCCTATGTAAAGAAGTTACTGATAGGACAAGCTTGAACCCAAAGCGGAAAAATGCGTCTTCATAGGATACCCGAAGGGAACTATTGGGTATACCTTCTATCATAGATTCGAAGGCAAAATCTTTGTTGCCAAGAATGGATCCTTTCTAGAGAAGGAATTTCTCTCGAAAGAAGTGACTGGAAGGAAAGTAGAAATCGACGAGGTTGTCGAACCTTCTCTCGAAATTGCGAGTAGCGCAGCACCGGAAGAAGTTCCTGTGGTGCCTGCACCAATAAGAGAGGAAGCTAATGATGATGATCATGAAACTTCGGTTAAAGTTGCTACAGAGCCTCGGAGGTCAACGAGAACTCGTACCACTCCAGATTGGTATGATCCCGTTATGAGTGTCATGTTGGTGGACAACACCGATGACCCCGAGACATATGAGGAAGCGATGATGAGCCCGTTCCAATTGGCAATAAATGGCGAAGCCATGAAATCCGAGATTGGATCCATGTACGAAAACCAAGTATGGACTTTGGTGGACTTACCGGATAAGCGAAAGGCTGTCGAGAACAAATGGATTTTCAAGAAGAAAACATATCTTGATGGTAATGTTCATCTATAAAGCTCGACTTGTCGCAAAAGGCTTTCGACAAATTCAAGGAGTTGACTACGATGAGACTTTCTCACCGGTGAAGCTAAAGTCTGAGGATTATGTTAGCAATCGGCATATTATGATTATGAGATATGGCGGATGGATGTCAAAACAAGATTCCTCAATGGAGATATTGATGAAGAGTTGTATATGATGCAACCCAAAGGTTTTGTCGATCCTAAAGATGCTAACAAGGTATGCAAACTTCAACGGTCCATCTATGGATTGAAGCAAGCATCCCGAAGTTGGAATCAACGTTTTGATAAGGTGATCAAAAGTTTTGGTTTTATACAAACTTATGGAGAAGCTTGTATTTACAAGAAAGTGAGTGGGAGCTCTGTAGCATTCTTAATACTATATGTGGATGACATATTGTTGATTGGGAATGATGTAGACCTTCTTAATAGTGTCAAGGAATATTTGAATAATAGTTTTTCAATGAAGGATCTTGGCGAAGCAGCTTACATATTAGGCATAAAGATTTATAGAGATAAATCGAAACGCCAAATATCATTGTCACAGAGTACATATTTGGACAAAGTTATAAAGAGGTTTGGAATGGAAGAAAGCAAGAAAGGGTTCTTGCCCATGTTGCCCAATACGACCTTGAGTAAAACTCAAAGTCCGACATCGGCAGAAGATAGAGAAAGGATGAGTAAGACTCCCTATGCCTCAGCCATAGGATCTCTAATGTATGCCATGCTATGTACTAGACCCGACATTGCATATCCGTTAGTTTAACTAGCAGATATCAAAGTGATCCAGAGTGGATCATTGACAATGATCAAAAACATCCTTAAGTACTTGATAAGAACTAAGGATATGGTTCTTTCTTATGGATGTGATGAACAGCTCGTTGTTAATGGTTACACCGATGCTAGTTGGAACACCGATCCGGATGATTCTAAATCAACTGGATACGTATTTATTTTGAATGGTGCAGAAGCTTAATGGAGGAGTGCAAAGCAAAGCGTTGTGGCGAGATCTTCAACTGAATCGGAATACATGGTCGCTTGAGGCTTCACAAGAAGCGATATGGATGAAAGAGTTCATTACAAAGCTGGGTGTGGTTCCTAGTGCGCTGGACCCAATGTCTATCTACTGTGATAACATGGGCGCCATAGCCAATGCGCAAGAACCAAGGTCACACAAGAAGCTGAAGCACATCAAGCTGCGTTTTCACGCTATTCGAGAACATATCCAGGATGGGGATATAAAGATTTGCAAAGTACACACAGATCTGAATGTGGCGGATCCGTTGACTAAACCTCTCCCGAGGGCAAAACATGACCAACACCAAACTTCCATGGGTGTTCGGTATATTACCATGTAATCTAGATTAGATGACTCTTGTGCAAGTGGGAGACTGTTGGAGATATGCCCTAGAGGAAATAATAAATGTAGTTATTATTATATCTTTGTGTTTATGATAAATGTTTACATTCATGCTATAATAGTATTAACAAGGAAACATTAATACTTGTGTGATTTGTAAACTTAATTTGAAGTCCCTAGTATAGCCTCTATACTTCACTAGCTTGTTGGTTGATTAATGATTGTGGTTTCCCTATCATGAACATTGAGATGTTATCAACAACAAGATCATATCATTAGGAGAATGATATGGTGGACATACTCCTATAGATAAGCGTAGCATAAAGATCAAGTCATTTCAAAAGTTCAATTGCTATATGCTTTCTGATACATAGTAACCTAATTCCTTCGACCATGAGATCATGCATATCACCTTTACCGGATGGATGCTTTGATGACATCAAACACCACACCGTGAATCGGGTGGCTATAAAGGTGGCATTGAGTGTTCGGAAAGTATTGGTTGAAACACATGGATCAAGAGGGATTTGTCCATCCATATTACGGATAGATATACTCGGGGCCCTCTCGGTGGAATGTCATCCAATTAGCTTGCAAGCATGTGACTGGGTCACAAGGGATCACATATCACGGAATGAGAAAAGAGTACTTATCGAACGAGGTTGAACTAGGTATGCAGAGATACCACGATCATAACCTCGGATAAGTAAACTATCGTGAGACAAAGGGAAATTGGTATCGTATGTAAGTGGTTCATTCGATCGCAAAGTAATCATAGAAATATGTGGGAGCCATATGAATTTCTAGATTCCTCTATTGGTTATTGTTCGGAGAAGTGTCTCGATCATGTCCGCATAATTCACGAACCGTAGGGAGACACACTTAAGGATTCGACGTTGTTTGAGTAGTTATGGTATTATGAGAAAGAGACCGAATGTTGTTCGGAGTCTCGGATGGGATCCAGGATATCACGAGGTGATCCCGAATGGTCCGGAGAATAAGATTCATATAAGGAAAGTCCCGTTTCGAAGTTCGGGAATGATTCTGGTGTTTTCATCGGGAGTGTTCTAGAAGGTTCCAGAATGTCCAGCACTCCGGGGGGGAAGGGGTACATGAATGTGTCATTACATATTGGAATGATTGCATCATGTACTAAGTGTTCTTGCTGTTCCAAATAAAGGATTAAATTGAATCCTAAAACTGAAAAGTCAAATGGCCAGTTTGAAAGTCAAACGGCTAAAACAGGAAACTGTGGGAAACAAGCAAGAGGAGGTTGAAACCGACTTGGGGGAGGAGTCCCTCCTCTCCAAGCCGGCGGCCCACCTAGGCCGAGTTGGGGAGGGACTCCCCTCCCTCCCCTGGCGCGCCGGCCCTCTCCACCCATAAAAGGAGGGGCAGGGACTCCTCCTCTAGACACACAAGTTCCTATCCTCTAATCTAAAACCTAGCCCTAGACTCCGGTTTAGAGCAGTTTTGGTTTAGAGCTTCTAATTGCCCTAGCCTTGGATTAGAGCCTTCTAATTGGTGTGTCTAAACCCTAGACCACTAATAGCTCTCTCTCATACTCCACTATACTCGCTCCGGCTTAAGGTGAAGCCCTGCAGGATCTCCCCTCTACTTCCGGTACCACGCCGTTGTGCTGCCGGAATCGCAAGGAGAGTGCTACAACCTCCACTGCCTGCTGGAACAAGGGAGAGGAAGGTCTTCGTCGAGTACCGAACGATGATCATTGAAGCGCCGAACGCAGCGCCGGAAGGATCGTCTACACGATCTTGAGATCGGGAAGAGTACGACTACATCACCCACGAGAATCCGCTCTCGTTAAACGCTTTGGAATCTTCGAGGGTAAGTTATTCCATCGACTCGTTGCTACAATCTAGTAGATAGATCTTGGCTTGTTTGGTTGTATGCGATAGAATTTTTTTTTCCATGCTACGAAACCCTACACAAAATTGTCACCATTGTTCAAGTTTATTAGGGGCAAATAATATAAAGTGTGCCATCAAGTTCGTGAGGGCTTTAATCACTAAGTTTTCACATAACAAAATAGTTTTTAATTGGAAGATAGTTGAAAACAAGAATATACTTGGAATGGTGTAACACACCATACATAGGAGTTTATAGTGGACACTTTGGAATAAATTGGTTTCTTGGGAGTTGGAAGCATGAGTATAACTTACTCATACAAGTGGAGGCTAGCAAAAGACTAGGAGCAACCAACTAAGAGAGCATAATGGCCGTAATCATGCAGTGCAACAAAGCATACTAATCAAAGCAAAGAGTGGTACTACAAGTAAAGGACTAAATGATCATAGAGGCTAATGGTGACTTGTCAGCCATAACATGGTGTGAGCATGTGCCAAGTCAACCCAAGCAAAACATCAAAGGAGAATACCACAATACTATGCTTTTGAATGCTAAAATAACGCATAATTTCCTCAAGCCACAATAATAAATCCCAATTGTTTGGAACAAGACATGCTATAGAAATAATCACTATGCATAATGCTAAAACAACACCTAGCATATCATGCCAAAGTCTAAGTCACAGTCAATGCAAGCTCCTCTTGCACTTCAAGCAAGAACTTACTACTCCTTTCCAACACCAAGCAAATTATTTGCAAAACAACACAGCGAGAACGGGGGTCCAAACTACTTTAGAAAACTAAACAAACTAAGAAAGCAAACGAAAACTAAGACGCTCCAAGAACAACACAACTATGCATGAAACAATAAAAAATAAGTGTCTAGACAGACCTGATCTTTTTATTGATGAAGAAGGGAATGCCTTGGGCATCCCCAAGATTTGACGCTTGTACCTCTTCGATAATTCTTGGGGTGACACCATGGTGGAATCCCCAATCTTGAGCTTTTGTCCATCCATCATCTCATTGCATCATTCTCTCTTTACACCTGAAATTTTTCCTTCATACAAAACTTCACACAATCTTCATTAGCAACATCAGTGTATTCAAAAGATATTAGTCCCCTGGAAAAGCTTTGGAATAGAAAGGCTTTTCAATAAAAATGCAAGCTACTATAGTAACTCCTTCAAAAAGCTCAATTCATCTAAAGAGAACTCAAAAAGGAATCAATAAGAAGCAAATGCAAATAATGGCAGAAATCTGTCAAAACAGACCAGCAGGTAGAAACCGATTTTTTTTGAACATCTTCTGTTGCTCAAATCAAACAGTGTTGAACTAACGAACGTTATATAACATACTGGGGTTTTTTTGTAAATTTTGAGCTCAATCCGAGTTACAGAGACTCCTCACGAATTGTTTTGGTGAAGGACAGAAATCTGTTTCGGGACAGCAACTCAACAAATCTTACTTCCCTCTCATTAGAGGTCATTCTTGGCACAAAAAGCAAACAAAAAGGATAAGGAGAGGTCATTACTGAAGTAATAACTTCCAAGTCTCAAGAAACTTTTGGGTCATCTCCCAACAAGTACTTTTCTTTAGCGCCTTTAAGCTAGGCACAAGAAGCAAGAAGAATCAAGTATTTTCAAATGAAGAAACATTAACATCAAACCTTGCTTTCAAAGGAGGAGCAAAAAGCAACTTCTCTCTCCTCATAGGGAAGTGTTCAATACCTTTCTTGAATGGAAATTGATATTTAATGGTGCCTTCTTTCATATCAATGATGACACCAACTGTTCTAAGAAAAGGTCCTCCCAAAATAATAGGACAAGAAGCATTGTATTCAACATCCAAAACATAGAAATCAACAGGGACATAAGCATTATTAACCAT
Organism: Avena longiglumis; assembly: GCA_030063025.1. Classification (NCBI taxonomy): domain Eukaryota; kingdom Viridiplantae; phylum Streptophyta; class Magnoliopsida; order Poales; family Poaceae; genus Avena; species Avena longiglumis. The sequence goes on along the minus strand of CP125975.1, from coordinate 127,896,859 downwards.
AATGAGAACATCATTAATACTCCCCATGAGTTTCTTCTTAGCATTATCATTGAGTGGGACATCCAAATAACAATCTTCTAATGGTGGCAAATCAAGCATTTCATAAATCTTCCTAGGCATAATAGAGATACTAGAACCAAGATCACATGAAGCTTTGAGATCGAAGTCATTCACTTACATATTAATAATGGGTTCCCAACTATATTCTACTTTCCTAGGAATAGAAGCTTTGTGTTTTAGCTTCTCTCCCTTAATCTTAACAAGAGCATCCGTAATGTGTTTGGTGAAAGCAACATGCATATCACTAGCATCAAGACTTCTAGTAAGCTTTTGTAGGAACATAATCACTTCAGAAATATTACAACCATCAATATCAAAGTCAAACTTAGCATCACTAGTAGTAGGATCAATAGGCTTAGGCATAGTAGGAGGAGGAATAGGGTCTACTTGTGGTTTAGTGATGATGGTGCACACACTATTGTTTCTATCAATTTCAGCTTCCCTTTTCCACTTAGCATGAAGTTAAGCTAACAACCTAAAATTTTCATCAATAGTAACTTGTATGGCATGAGCAGTAGCAAAGGTATTTTCCATAGTTTCAGGTTTAGCAGCCATTTTATTAACCAAGGAAGTTTGAGCTTCAGACAAAGAGTATATATTTTTCTCAGCACTCAAAATTTTTGACTGTAAACTAGGAATATCTCTATTCAGATTCTCAAGCTGATGACTAATATTTTTCAAAATGTTAGATTGTTCCTCCATAGTTTTAGTGAAAATCTTGTTTTGATCATATTGCATTTGCATAAAGTTTTTAGTTTATCTCTCAACTTCTAGAATCCTCTCTTCACTAGGCATTCCAGATCTACCCTGATAAGCATTTCCACTAGGAGGATAAGGCCTATAATTACCATAAGTATTGTTGCCAAAATTGTTGTTTCTAATGAAGTTCACATCAGCTTGCTCTTCTTGAGCAACCAAAGAGGCTAAGGGAACACTATTAGGATCTAGAGGAGCTTTCCCATTAACAAGCATAGCCATAATAACATCAATATTTTCATTCAAAGAGGAAGTTTCCTCAACAGAATTTATCTTATTACCATGTGGAGCTCTCTCAACATGCCATTCAGAGTAGTTAACCATCATATTATCAAGGAGCCTAGTTGCAGCACCCAAAGTGAGGCCCATAAAGGTACCTCCAGCAGCTGAATCCAACAGATTTCTTGAGGAGAAGTTCAAACATGCATAAAAAGACTGGATAATTATCCAAGCAGTGAGTCCATGAGTAGGGAAATTTTTAACCAAAGATTTCATTCTTTCCCAAGCTTGAGCAACATGTTCACTATCAAGTTGTTTAAATTTGATAATGTCACTTCTCATAGATATAATCTTAGCAGGAGGATAGTACTTTCCAATAAAAGCATGTTTGCACTTAGTCCAAGAATCAATACTATTTTTAGGCAAGGATAGCAACCATTCTTTAGCTTTTCTTCTCAAGGAGAAAGGAAAAAGCTTGAGATTAATAATATCTCCATCTAAATCCTTATACTTTTGCATCTCACAAAGTTCAACAAAGCTATTGAGATGGGCAGCAGGATCATCAGAACCAGCACTAGAAAATTGCTCTCACATCACAAGATTCAACAAAGCAGGCTTAATTTCATAAAAGGTACCATCAGGAGCAGGTGGAGCAATAGGTGTGCTAAGAAAATCATTGTTGTTGGTGCTAGTGAAGTCACACAACTTGGTGTTCTCAGAAGACTTCATTTTGGCAAAGGTGGGCAAGACAAAAACAGCAACAATAGCGAGAGCAGGAACTAATTTTTTGTGTTTTTGAATAAAGCAAGCAAACCAAACTAGACTAAATTTTTTGGGCTTTTTGGAAAGAGGCAAACAAAACCAAGAAAAGGAAACAAAGTAAACTAAAAACAAAGTAAAGAGAAAGGAAGTGAAGGACTCCCCTTGTGAAGACGTCCTTAGCCTCCCCGGCAACGGCGCCAGAAAACTTGTTGATGGCTCAGTTGATGTGGAGCCTATTGGGAACCCTAAGAGCAAGGTGTGAAGCAGCAAGCAGTAAGTCTTCCCTTAGTAGAGACCGAGGTTATCGAACCAAAAGGAGGAAGGAAACGTCACACAGGTGTTGCAAGCAACGCGGAGACCTACACAACACAAACTCAAGACTTTGCCCAAATGAAGAGTGAGGTTGTCAAGCTCACCGGTTTGTTGTAACAAAGGATTAAACGTATGGTGTGGAAGGTACTGGTTTGCAGCAAGTAAACAAGTAACAGTGGAAGATGTACCAATGGTAAATATTGGACCGGGGTCCATAGTTCACTAGAGGTGCTCTCCTTAGATAAAGAACATGGCATGAAGGGTTAACAAATTACAGCAGGGCAATTGACAGGAACTAAGCAAGGCATAATAATGCAATTACTAGTCAGAAAGATCCTATGAGATTCGATTGGGCAATACAACAAGATACATAGACCGCCATCCAACTACATCTATGAATAGAAGTCCACCTTCAGGTTATCATCCGAACCCCCTCCAGTCTTAAGTTGCAAGCAACAGACAACTGCATTAAGAAAAGTGTGTAAGGTAAACAGTTCACATATTCCATGAACAAGTGACCGTTGTTTTATCCCTAGTGGCAACAGCACATCTACAACCGAAGAGATTTCTGTCACTTCCCTTGGAAACTAGAGACATGAACCCACTATTGAGCATAAATACCCCCTCTTGGAGTCACTAGCAACTACTTGGCCAAGATAGCTACTAACAACGGAGAGCATGCAAGATCACAAACAACACAGACATAATAGAATCATAAAGACAAAACCATTAATCAAACCAACATAATAATCTCAATATCCATCGGATCCCCACAAACACAACATGCATGATTACAAATATATTAGATCTTGACCATGAACGGAGCTCACAAGATCTATACATGAAATCACAAAGGAGGAGATACAACCATCTAGCTACTACATGGACCCATAGTCCAAGGTGGAACTACTCACACATCATACCGGAGAGAAGGCCTCCAGGATGATCTCCCCTCCGGCAGGATGCCGGGAAGAACTTCAGATCCCCCCCCTATCTAGGGACGATGGCGGCGGCGGACACAGAAGGTTTCGTGGAGATTTGATCGGGTGCTTAGGGTTTCTTCATTGAGGGCTTCTTATAGGCGAAGGGGGAGGCCGAGGAGGCGACCAGGGGGGCCAAACCCTAGCCAGGAATGGGCCCACCCCTGGCCGCGCCTGGGGGGGTCTAGCGGCCTTGGCCCGCTTCCTCGTATCCCCTCTGGACTTCTTGTTCCCCACAGAAATTAATTGACTTCGACGTTTGTCTCGTCCAATTCCGAGAATATTTCTTTACTAACTTTTCTGAAACCAAAAATAGCAGAAAACAGGCATCTGGCACTGTTGCAACTTGTTAGTAGGTTAGTACCAGAAAACATGTAAAAAGCACCTCAAAGTGTATACAAGCAAAGCAAAGTAGATACTAAACAATCATGGAGCATCAAAAATTATAGATACATTTCCGACGTATCACGGCGCCTGGCCTATTTCCTATAGTGACGGCTACCATAGCTAATGCGCGTCACCGATGTTCATGCCATTTATGGTCGCTTCCCGTTTTCATTTCCTTCCTAGTTGCTCGGCTATAAAAGGAAAGCGTGGCTTGCCGTGCTCACAAACATTTCTCCTCATGCTCAATAATGTTTCGCCGTCTACCAACCACCTAAAAAATGCTTGGTTGTCATGTCTTGTCGCTGCGAGTAGAGTCGAACCCAAGCCCACTGCTTTTGGATGACAAAATTGTTCGACTACATTGATTGCGATGACGAGAACACAGAGCAATGAGAGTACGAGGCAGTGGAAGAGGAGTGGGAGGAGGGGCCATCGTCGACCAACCTAGAGCAAGAGGTGATCCTCGAATCTTACGAGACGACGCGCCATCAGAGGGACACTGCTCGAGCATTACACGAAGTATGTGCAGCCATCTTGGCCGCACCATGGAGATCTCATGCGAGACGGTGTCGATGGAGGATTAGCGACATGCAATTATGCGCATCAACACGCATAACAAGGCGAACGTCGCTGCTCGTAGGGCTATCCACACTGCCTTGGTGAAATAGACATGTCAAGCGCGCAAAGCAGCTGAGGCGGCAAGCAACGATCGGCGACACGCAGCAGCGCGTTGACAAGTGACGGCGGAGCACCGCCTAATGGTCGAAGCACAAATCCAAGCGGTCCGCGTGGAAGGGTGAGATGGAGGCAAAGAAGCTGGAACAGACGACAATGAGGCTGGTCCATCTCGCTGGAACAACGGCAACACTTAAATTTAGATTAGGTTTAGTTTACGGTTAGCTAATAATTTATTTTCAAATTTATAAAATATAATTAAAGTTTGAATGAAATTTTAAATTTTTCTAATTTTTAATCAATCTTTGGGGACCGCGGTTGAAGAGAGGCGTGTATCGAGGCGAGGCCACTCAATCCAGTGCGCCCCTTATTTAGGGAAGGAAAAGGATACTACTCCCTCGGGATTGAAAGAAACGATCCCCGCGGGTCATCGCTCGCTCCCTCGTGCATGCGGATGTGCAGGCCCACCCACGCGCTTTCATCTCTCCCCTGGGCTTCTTCCTGTGCTGTGTCTTTTTGCTCGCTCTTTAGCTTCGCTGCCGACGCGTGTTGCCCACTTTCCCCTGTAGCTCCAGCCACCGCGCTGCGACCAGCCATGTATCCCCGGCTGCCACGCTGCCACCTGCCCCTGCAGCTCGCCCATGGCCGCCTCCACACAAGCGCATCGCTTCTCCTCGACGGCCAGCGCCACTGCTTTATCCACGCACCACCGGAGATGGTTCCACCGATAGCGGGCAAGCTACTTCACAGTGCCGCCAGATCTCCGCCACTGGATCTCCACGGCCGCCTACTCCTTCGCTCGCCGGAAGCCGCTGCTGCCGAATCTCCGTGGCCTCCTACTCCTTCGCTCATCGGATCTCCACCATCGAATCTCTGCGGGCGCCTACTCCTTAACTCCCCGAAAGTCGCTACCACCGAGGATGGAGGCCACCTGCCATGGCTTCCGGCCAAGCTCGAGGGGAGGGCTCGCTGGCACTTGAGATCGTGGAGTCTACTACATGCGCCGACGAACGGCTTTGCTAGTCCGGTGTTTCTACCACGGTTTAGAGCACTTTCTACTCTAGTTGGCCGGTGTCGCTACTTTTGTCTTTGTCTTTACTACGAGCGTTTTGCTACCTTAGCATATTAATTTTGTTATGTATTCATATATTTTTTGCTACTTTCGCACAATTTTTTTGCTACAACCAATCTCTACGGTTTTGCTACGAGGTCTCCGGCAGGAGTCTCCGGCGATGTCTCCGGTGATGTTCCCTTTGCTACATTAGAAAAAACATTTTGCTATAACCATTCTGTGTTTTTGCTACAATAGTGTAATTTTTTTGCTACGAGGTCTCCGGCGACGTTTTTTCTGGCGAGAGTCTTCGGCGATGTCTTCAACGAAATCCTTTTGCTATGTTAGAACATTTTTTTTGCTACAAGGTCGCCGACGAGGTCTCCGTCAAGGTCTAGTCTATTCTGTTCTTTTCTGGATCGAACCGTTTTCTGCTACATATAGCAAAAGCGAGATTATTTATAGCAAAATCAAATATATTTGTAGCAAAAGCGGAACTTGAGAACTTTTTGAAAGACACGTGTCAACAGGAGGAGGCGGGGGATCGGGGGACACGTAGCACTCCCCTTTAGGAAACCTAACCAGAGATGCTCTTACCGAGAGAACATATATAGTGCACTAGGGGAATATGAGCACCGGCTGCTTCTTCGGTCGTCTAATTGAAAATAGAGAGAATTCTCCTCTTTTTTCAAGAAACTACATTGATCTATTAGTAATCATCAATAGCAGTACAAAAAGTTTTAAAAATTATAATAATAAAAATAGATCAATACACCAACTAGGAACGATTACAAATGCTGGCACAAGCCGTGTGCCTCCTTCCTCTCCCCTCCATCATTTAAAGTTTATGTTATATGTTAATCCAAATTCTACAAAGTATAGTCCAACTTCTGACGAGTCGAGTGAGGCCTGTCGACGGAGGCTTGGGCCGAATGGAACGATTGTTGTTGATGCTACAAGAAGGAATTTGTCTCAAGGTGGAGTTTGTTGTATGTTGATCCAAATTCTACAAAGTATAGGACAACTTCTAATGAGTGGAGCGAGGACCGGTACGGTACGGATCGTCGAAGACCTAGGTTTCCACCAATATATAAACCTCTTGTAAGTCGTTGGCTGGGATGAGTTGCATCTGTGAAATCCCCGATGTTTGTCAACACTCCTCTATATAGTGAAGTTTCGTTGGCTGGCGCCCGTGGATTTTTCCTCTCTTTGTTGGAGAGGTTTTTCCACGTTAAATCCGTGTCCCCTTTCTGTGATTTAGTTTTCGTTATTCGTTATCTTATTGTCGCAATTATAACAACTGGTACCAGAGCCCCAGGTTCCAATCTAGGGTTTGCGATATGTCGTCATTGAAGTTCGATCTACCACAACTGTACTACACCACAAGATTCTCGTTGTGGCAGGTGAAGATGCGGGCGATTCTCGCCAAAACTTCTGATCTGGATGAAGCCCTAGATGGATTTGCCTAAAAGGATGTAAGACCTGGTCCGCCAAAGAGAAGCAGAAGGACCGTAAGTATTTGTCTTTTATTCAACTTCATTTGTCCAATAATATTTTGTAGGAAGTGTTGGAGGTGAAATATGCTGCCGCCATGTGGGCAAAATTGGAAACGATCTGTGTGTCAAAGGATCTAACCAGTAAGATAAACATGAAGATGAAGTTGTTCTTCCATAGGATGCAAGAAGGTGGATCGATAATGACTCACATATATGTTTTTAAAGATATTGTTTAGACTTGCAGTCCATGGAGGTAAAATATGATGATGAGGATTTAGCTCTTCTACTCTTATGCTCGTTGCCTAGTTCCTATATAAATTTATGTGATACAATATTGTTGAGCTGTGATGAACTAACCCTTGTCGAAGTACATGACGCCCTCAAACAAAGGGAAAAGATGAAAACTATGGTAGGGTCAGATGGGACGTCATCCAAGGCTGAGGCTCTGCAGGTTCGTGGCAGGACCGAGCAGAGGAATAACAACTAGGGCAACAGAGATAAGAGAAAGGATGGTAGAAGTCGTTCAGAGTCCAAGAGAAAGGACAAATTCTGCAGGTATTGTAATAAATCTAATCACATTATTGATGATTGTTGGAAGTTGCAGAATAAGGAGAAAAAGAACGGAACTTACCAACCGAAAGATAGGTCTGAAGGTACTGGTAAGGATGTTGTTGTTTCTGATAGTTCTGATGGTGAATGCTTAGCCATTTTTTCTGCTTGTGCTTCTCGTGATGATGAATGGATACTTGATACTTCATGTTTGTTTCATATTTGTTGTAATAAATATTGGTTCAGTTCATATGAGTCTGTGCAGACTAGAGATTTTGTGTGTGGGGGGAATTAAAACCCATGTCATATTGTTGGTGTTGGATCTATTAAGATCAGGACACATGATGGCGTGAAACGCGTGCTGAGTGAGGTGAAGCACATACCAAGCATGGCCAGAAATTTGATCTCCCTGATTACCATGGACATTGATGGATATAAGTATGTCGGTGGACATAGAGTTCTGAAGGTATCAAAAGGTTCTCTTATTCACATGATAGGTGATATGAATTCTGCTAAATTATATGTTCTTAGAGGTAGTACTTTTCCTGGCATTGCTGCTGCTGTTACTTCTAATTATTCTGATGATTTTGGTAAAACACATATGTGGAATATGCGTCTTAGGCATATGAGCGAACAAGGCATGACAGAGTTGGTCAAGAGAGAGCTGATTGATGGTTAGACCTTGAGTAAGTTTGAGTTTTGTGAGCACTGTATTATTTGGTAAGAATAAAAGAGTTAAATTCAATGCTTCCATTTATACCACCAAAGGCATATTAGATTATGTACATGCTGATGTATGGGGTCCGTCCCGTAAGACTTCTATTGGTGGTGCTAATTACATGCTTACTATTATTGATGACTACTCAAGAAAAGTGTGGCCTTATTTTATAAAGCATAAATGTGATGGTTTTGATGCTTTTAAGAAGTGGAAAGTTATGGTTGAAAAGCAAACCGAGAAGAAGGTTAAGGTACTATGTACTAACAATGGTATGGAATTCTATTCTAATGAGTCTGAGTTCTGTAGTAACGATGGCATGATCAGGCATCACACTATCCCCTATACTCCTCAGCGGAATGGCGTGGCTGAGCGCATGAACATGAACATCATCTCGAGGGCTCGTCGTATGTTGTCTAATGCAGGTATGCATAGGAGGTTATGAGCTTAAGCAACCAACATAGCGTGTTACCTCATCAATAGGTCACCTTCTATTCCACTTGATAAGAAAACTCCCATTGAGGTATGGTCAGGTTCGCCTACTGATTATTCACAGTTGAGAGTTTTTGGCTGCACTGCATATGCTCACGTCGATAATGGAAAGTTAGAGCCTAGGGATGTTAAGTGCATATTCCTTGGTTATGGTTCAGGAGTTAAAGCATATAAACTATGGAATCCTGAAACTAAAAAGATTTTGCTAAGTAGAAACATTGTTTTCAGTGAGTCCGTTATGTAACATTATAGCTTGCCATCAGATACCTCTCTTGTTGCTTTTGGAAAGGAGGGTGTTAGTGTGCAGGAGGAGAACATGCAGAAAACTATTAATAATGATGCTACTGATACGTCCAATTTGCATCACCATTCTATATCATAATTTTCTTCTATTCATTGATTTATTCCTTATTAAGAGGTGATACTTATGATATTTCATCTATTTTTGCATGTTGGATGATTCTTGGAGGATGAACTGCTGGAGTCAGGATTCTGATGAAAAAAGCGGTGTTTTGACGCAATTTCATGAAGATCAGAAAAATATCAGAAAAACTACAGAAAATTGTATTTTCCTAGAAGACAAAGGATGCCAGAAGGGGAGGCGGAGTTGGGCCACAGGGGGGCCACACCCCCTAGGCGCGGGCCACCCTGGGCCGCGCCTACAGGGGTGTGGCCACCCTGTCCCACCTCTAGCTCCGCCCCTTCACCTATATCTTCCTCCCGAAACCCTAAAGTTCAGGGAGCGACCACAGAAAGATTTTGCCGCCTTTGCGGGGCGGAAACTACAGAGAGAGAACGAGCTCTCCGGCAGACAGATTTCTTCCAGAGAAATTCCTTCCCGGAGAGGGGAGATCATCGCCATCAACACCATCATCAAGCTAGACTTCATTGGGATCATCATCATCCACATCACCATCTCCACCAGCACCATCATCACCACTCCATCCCGCTATAACAATTGTTTTGAATCTTTCATAGTTCTTAGGGGAAACTTTCCCGGTGTTGATTACTATTGTAGTTGATGCTTGTGAGTGGAACCATTGAATTATTGTTTATGTTCAGATTGTTATCCATCATCATATCATCTTTGATCTTGATCCATATGATGTCTCGTGAGTAGTTCATTTAGTTCTTGAGGAAATGGGAGAAGTTCGGTTGTTAGTAGTGGAATTCTGTTAAGGTATTATTCAATGGTTTAATATTTAAGTTGTGGTGCTATTCTTCTAGTGGTGTCATGTGAATGTCGACTACATGATACTTCACAATTTATGGGCCTAGGGGAATGCATTGTGTATTTGGCTACTAATTATGGGGTTGCCGGAGTGACAGAAACCTGAACCCCCATAAGGAAACCTTTGCACAAGGGAGTGTAGGATCTCAGAGTTTAAGGCTGTGGTTAGGTTTCTATCTTAATTACTTTCTTGTAGTTGCGGATGCTTACAAGGGGTTTAATCACAAGTATGTATTATTACAATTAAGGTCAGTACATTAGCATAGGTTCATCCGCACAACACTTATAAAACCAAAGAAGATTAATCAACTATATGAAACAAAAGCACGTGACAATATTCCCATGTGTCCTCGAGAACGTTTGGTCCTCATAAGTATTACCTCCGGCTTGTCCTTTGCTAAGAAAGGATTAGGCCACTTGCTGCAATTACTTGTTGTTTTACTTACTTGCACTTTATTTCTTTGCTTTATAAAAAAACCTAAAAATCTGTTTGCTAAGTATTTACAGAGATTTCCTGCTCCATACCACTAGTCAACAACTTCTGCTCCTTGTTGGGATCGGTACTCCTATTTATCGAAGTACTACGATACACCCCCTATACTTGTGGGTCATCAAGACTATTTTCTGGCGCTGTTGCTGATGGCGCTTTGTCAATGTGGAGCGCTTCGTCGGGAAACCCCAAGAGCAAGGTGTGATGCAGCACATCAGCAATTCTTCCCTCAGTAAGAAACCGAGGTTATCGAAGCAGTAGGAGGAAGGAAACGTCTCAAAGGTGTTGCAAGCAACTTGAAAACCTGCACAACACAAACTCAAGACTTTTCCCCAACGAACAGTGAGGTTGTCAATCTCACCGGTTGTTGTAACAAAGGATTAACTGTATGGTGTGGAAGGTGATGGTGGTTAGCAGAAAGTAAACAATAACAGTGGAAGATGTATCAATGGTAAAGATTGGACCGAGGTCCATAGTTCACTAGAGGTGTTCTCCTTAGATAAAAAACATGTCATGCTAGGTAAAAAAATTATAGCAAGGAAATTGACATGACTGGGCAAGGCATAACAATGCAATACTAGACATCATGATCCTATGAGATTCGATTGGGCAATACAACAAGATACATAGACTGCCATCCAACTACATCTATGAATAGAAGTCCACCTTTGGGTTATCATCTGAACCCCCTCCAGTATTAAGTTGCAAGCAACAGACAACTGCTTTAAGAAAAGTGTGTAAGGTAAACAATCCACTTGTTCCATGAACAGGAAACCTGTTTTCTCCCTAGTGGCAACATCACATCTACAACCGAAGAGATTTCTGTCACTTCCCTTAGATTAAATAGAGGCATGAACCCAGTATCGAGCATAAATACCCCCTCTTGGAGTCACTAGCAACTATTTGGCCAAGATAGCTACTAACAACGGAGAGCATGCAAGATCACAAACAACATAGACATGATAGAATCAATAAGACAAAACCATTAATCAATCTGGCATGGTAATCTCAACATCCATCGGATCCCCGCAAACACAACATGCATGATTACAAATAAATGAGATCTTGATCATGAACGGAGCTCGCAAGATCTAGACATGAAAGCACAAAGGAGGAGATACAACCATCTAACTACTACATGGACCCGTAGTACAAGGTGGAACTACTCACGCTTCATACCGGAGGCTGGCATGATGAAGAAGAAGGCCTCCAGGATGATCTCCCCTCTGGCAGGGTGCCGGGAAGAGATTCAGATCCCCCTGATCTAGGGACGATGGTGGCGACGGCTACAGACGGTTTCATGGAATATTGATCGAATGCTTAGGGTTTAGGCATCAGGCGCTTCTTAGGCGAAGAGGCGAGGCAGGAGGGTGGCCAGGGGGCCCACACCCCGCCCAGGCGCGGCCTAGGGTGGGCCCGCGCCTGGGGGTGCGGCCGCCCTATGGCTCCCCTCTGTCTCTCCTCTGGACTTCGTGTTCTCCTCGATGAAATATTGACTTTGGCTTTTGTCCCGTCCAACTCCGGGAATATTTCCTTACTAGCTTTTCTGGAACCAAAAACAGCAGAAAATAGGCAACTGACACTGTTGCAACTTATTGATAGGTTAGTACCAGAAAACATATAAAAACACCTCAAAGTGTGGACAAAGCAAAGCAAAGTAGATACTAAACAAGCATGGAACATCAAAAATTATAGATACGTTTCCGACGTATAAGTTGTCGGGGAGTGAAGCACTATCGAAGAGTGGAACTGGTAAAGGAAACTTCTACCATGATTATTGTTTTTTTATTTCTGTTTGTTACATTGTTTCCAATATGGATAACCCACTTGGTTTCCTGTTTGGGAAAGCTACTACCACTATTAGGGTAGATATGAACCACCACCTGTTGAGATAGAATCTTTTAAGATACCTACAAGAATTGTTGATCGTGTTATGGATAATTATTATCTTGGGGATGGAACTGTCCATCCTGGTGATCACTTGCTTTTTATCCATGAATTATGCGTGTTGTTTAAGTGTGAAGGTATCACAACTGAACAGGTTAAGAAGTTACTATCTATATCATTGAAAGGAAGAGCTGAAGAATGGTATAAGCTGTTGAAGAATGGACAATCCATGAAATGGGAGGAAATAGTACCTCTCTTTTACTCTAAATTCTATCCTCCCAGTGAGATTCATAAGGATAGGAATAAAATATATAACTTTTGGCCTCATGATGGAGAGAGTACAGCCCAATATTGGGGGAGATTGAAGTTACTAATGCTTAAATGTCCTATTCATGAACTTCCTAACAATATTATTATTAATAACTTTTATGCAAGGCTTTCTCTTCATGATAAAGATTTACTAGATGCTTCTTGCGCCGGATATTTCACATGTATGAAAGAAGAAGCTAAGTGGGATCTTCTAGACCATATCCAAGAGAACACCAAAGCATGGGAGAATGACAAAGGAAGAAAGTCAGGTATAAATTATGATTATGAATGTATTAAATATTTTATGGGAACTGATGACTTTCATGATATTAGTACTAAGTATGGTCTTGATTCTCAAGTTCTTGCAATTTTTTAAGGCCTTTTCCTCTTATATTGAAATTCCCAAAAAGGAGTGGGACAAGTACCATGCACCTTATAAAGATATTGTTAATCATGTTCCTATTAGAAGCACTGAAGTTTGTACTATTGATCCTATTTTTCCTAAACCTTATATTGAGAAAATCCCTTTTCCTGCTAAGGTAAAGGAACATTCTATCATAGCTAATGTGGTTAGCAAAAGTATAAAGAAAACTGTGGAACGTTATGAACAAATAAACATTGAACCTGTAGTAGCCATTGCGAAAGACCTTGTCACTAAAAATGTATAAGATGGGCACATTATATTTTGTGAAGATGCTTCTAATATTGTCTCTCATCCTAGTAAAGCTAGGAAAGCTAGTATCACTGTGTTGTCTGTTAGAATTGGTGATCATTGCTATTATAGTTTATGTGATATTGGTGCTAGTTCTAGTGTTATTCCTTATGAGCTTTACAGAGAAATTATGCATGAAATTGGTCCTTGTGAGCTTGAGGACATTGATGTGGTTATTCACCTTGCTAATAGAGAGACAGTTTGTCCAATTGGTATTGTAAGAGATATGGAAGTTCTTTGTGGTAAGATTAAATATCCTGCTGATTTTCTAGTGCTTGGTTCAGAAGCTAGTAAAACTTGTCCTATCATTTTTGGTAGACCTTTCTTAAAAACTTGTGGAGCTATTATAGATTGTAAGAACGAGAAAGTTTTAACTAAGTTTGATGGGGAGTCTTATGAGTTTAAATTTTCCAAATTTGCTAAAGCTCCTTATGAAAATAATTTTCCTAATGAGGATTTTAGTGTTGAACAACTTGCTTCTGTTGATCCAGTTTATGACCTTGGACCTCTTTTTGATGATTGTAAGTATGCTCACTCTGGTGATAGAGTTGTTTCCTGTGACAGTTATATTGTCAACTTTATTCAAAGTGCTACTGAAAGTTATTATGAGAGAGTGAAACATGGTATGCATCTCAATAATATTAAGTTTCCTCGCTTTATGTTGAAAGCTTTGAAGTTGCATTTGTTTTGTCATCCTATGCTAGTTGCCTTTTGTTTCAATAATTTGTTTTCTCATGAAACTCCCTTGCATAGGAAGTGGGTTAGACTCAAATGTGTTGGATATTTGCTGCTTGATGCTCTCTTTCACTTCAAAACCACATCTTCTATGTGAGCATCATTGAAATTATTATGCCCATCTTAATGGCTATAAAGAAAGAGCTTTTGGGAGACAATCCATTTTAGTTTGTTTTTGGTTTTAGTTTATTTGAGTCTTGGAAGTTATTACCTCTGTAATAACCGCTCCTTATCCTTTTTTTGGTTTTTTGTGTCAAGATCAACCACTTTTGAGAAGTAGAGGAGTTGGGAGAGTTGCTGTCCTGGGACAGATTTTTGTGATTCATTGTAAAAATTTGTGAAGGGGCTCAGTATTTCGGATGGAGATGTAATTTTTTGTGATCGTGCTCCAAGTTGTTATACAACTTTCGATAGTTTTGCATTTTCTGATTTGAGCAACAGAAGATTTTCTAAAAAATCAATCTTTGTCTGCTGGTCTGTTTTGACAGATTTCTGCCATCATTTGCATTTGCCTCTTAAATCAACTTCCTTTTAAATTATTTTAGAGCTTTTGAAAGGAGTTGCTACAGTAGCTTATATTTTGTTGGATTTCAGTTGAAATGTGAATCCAAAGGTTCTTTGTTTTTGCATATACTGATGTTGCTAATGAAGTTTGTGTGAGGCTTTATATGAAAGGAACTTTCAAGTGTTGGAGAGAAGGAATCTGAAGAGTCCGTCCTTGAATAGGTAAAAGTGCTAAAAACAAAAGGTTCACGAAAAAATTATCTCTTTATATTTTTGTTGTTTTTATTCCATATGGAAGGTTACGAGAAGAAAAAGAGGAGGAAACGGAGCCCGGGTGGGCCACACCCACAAGTGGCGCGGCCCCTAGCTGGTCGCGCCACCAGGGGGTGTGAGCCCCCTGGAGTCTATCTCCGCCCCATTTTTGCACAGTAACTTCCTTATGCAGTAAAACTTTGTAATATATAACCCCCCAGATATCCCGAGGTTCGTATATCGTGTTCTCGTCATGTTTTGGTTTCGATCTGTTTCTATCAGGAAATTTTCTCAAGTTTAGAGGCACCATGGTCTCCGCCAACGACAAGGGCAAGAATCCTGTGGAAGATGATCTTCAAGACCCCAGGGAGGAGGAGATCTTGGTTGAGGATGAAGAAGAAGTGAAGGAAGATAAGGATCCGGACACCTGCACTACCGTTGCAAGCATTGGAGTGGTGGAAAACCCTATCAAGCTCAAGAGGATAGCACGGATGTCTACAGGAGGGAAAGATCCGCGTCACTGCCTTGCTCCACGGTCACTTCCTCCACGCACCAAGAACCCCTTCCATACTTTTATACATAAGCAGTAATATCAAAAGTTGGGATATGCCTCGTTCTAACCATGTAGGGAAGGAACACTCTAAGGAGGAAGAGTGGGGAAAGAATAACAAGGACTAGTATTCTCGTTCCGACATGATCATGAACTGCATTGAGCATAATTCAGAGTTGATTCGTACTCTATCCTTCGAGATTGAAGATTTGAGAAAGCTAATTGAAAATCTCATCAAGGGAACACCACCACCACCGAAGGATTAATTTGTCATCAGGTTTTGGCATCCCTTGGCTTGTTTCAAGCTTGGGGGTGTCGTGGTATCACATCATTATCTTTCATCTTTTTACCTTTTTAGTAGAGTCATATCTTGAATAGAGAAGTTATCATATAGGATGGTTTGCATTGTGGAAGTATCTATCCTTTAGTTGGTTATCTATGTATCCCTTGGTGTGAATGCCTTTATGGAATATTAATGAGAAGTTTCATCTTTTACTTTTTGCACTTCTTATTTTATTTTGCAATCTATATTATATGATTGATCTTGTTGATTAGTATTGGTATAACTTTGGGAGCATCAAGTAGATCTAAATTGGTTTTGGCAAACCGAGCTCTGGTCAGTAGCAACACTTTTTGAGGTTTGAAAGGATAAGAGAAAAGCACTTACGTGTATTTTATATCGTTTTCTTTCTTTCTTGATTGGCTCCGTGGTTCGACCTCCCGTAGTGGTCCTTGCTTTTCTTTTTGAAAGCTCCGCGTCATAAGCTTAGTATTCTTTATTTAAGATCTTTTGTGTCTTCAAGGAAGATTGCATGTTTGACTTTATCATTTGTATGTTTGCTTGTTTCCTTCAACTTTTTTGCTTGCTACCCAGCCTTGCTAGCCAAAAACCTATACTGAGAGGGAATACTTGTCATGCATCCAATCCTTTAAACCAAAACCTATGCCATCTGTGTCCATCATATATACCCATTAGCATTATTTATATTCCAAGTAAATTCTCAAGCTTCATCTATCTTTAAAATTAAAAAATTCTTTTGTTATGTGAAAACTAGTTAGTAAAGCTCTCACGAACTTGATGACACACCTTATTTTCTTGCCCCCAATAAACTTGAACTATTGTGTCATCAGAGTTGTATATGCTTGCACTTATACATTGGAATTAGCAGAACCGTGCTGTCACGGGGAACGCTTTCAACATTACACATGTACATAGTACATGGTTGATATCATGCTCTTTTGTTTGCGGATGTTGTCGGTGTGAAATAAAAGGGGAGCTTGTAAGTCCATGGAGTTATGTATGTGTGTTAGAGAAACGCCTGGGCCGCTAGCTTAAGCCATGCCTAATCATGGTGGAAACTTGCAGCATAACCATAGTGAGCAATCTATGAAGCATCCTCAATAAAAACCTATGCAAATAGCAAATAAAAAGATCGTTGAGATGCTCATTATCTGCTTGCCTTGTCATTTTGATATGGGATAGCTCATGTATCATGTGCAAGGGGTACCCCGTTGGCGGTTCTCTATGATACACATGTACTTACAGTGACAAGAACTTACCGGTAACTAAAGTTGAGTAGCATGAGGATAAGACCTCGTACTCAAGGGACATGAGATTGCCAACTTATACTTCGTCAAGCATATACTCCGTCTTTGTTCACTTTAACCTTAATCACCTCAATATGCTTATGATAGGGGCAATGAGAGCTCAAAGCTAGTAAGTACCACAATCTTTTGAAAGCTCTTTATGAACTTGAAATCCCTGCTTCCCTCTGTGAAGGGCCTTTTTTCTACTTCTAAGATGAGTCAGTAAACCTATTCCTCTCTATCTCCAGCAAGCATTTGATTTGTTGTGTTTCAATCATTCATATGATGATTTATTCAATCATGTTCCTTAACTTCCTTGTTTTGCACAAGAATCTTATTTTAATGAGTATTACTTTGAAAGCCATCATTGTGAAAACCCTTTTTTGTTTGAGCAAAGAGTACTCCCGTTATAAATTTCTTTACAAAAGCTTTGCTTGAAAACTGATTTGTCATCTATTCTCTGACCAAGAACAAATTTTTCCATTCCCAATTATGATTTATCATTATGCATATTTATTGTGACTCCCATACTCGTTTCAAGTTAAGTTATATAATGGTGAGTTGCTTTTTACTATGAGTTGTGTATTGGTAAGTGTGATGCTTCTTGTCCGTATTCTTTTTATCGACACTTCACTCTATAAACCTGTGGACATGTTTACTGAGCTCAGTCTTCGCTTGGGGACAAGCGAGGTCTAAGCTTGGGGCGAGTTGATACGTCCAATTTGCATCACCATTCTATATCATAATTTTCTTATATTCATTGATTTATTCCTTATTAAGAGGTGATACTTATGTTATTTCATCTGTTTTTGCATGTTGGATGATTCTTGGAGGATGAACTACCGGAGTCACGATTATGATGGAAAAGGCGGTGTTTTGATGCAATTTCGCGAAGATCAGAAAAATACCAGAAAAACTATAGAAAATTATATTTTCCCAAAAGACAAAGGATGCCAGAAGGGGAGGCGGAGTTGGGCCACAGGGGGCCCGCACCCCCTAGGCGTGGGCCACCCTAGGCCACGCCTACAGGGGGTGTGGCCACCCTGGCCCACTTCTAGCTCCGCCCATTCACCTATATATTCCTCCTAAAACCCTAAAGTTCGGGGAGCAACCACAGAAAGATTCTGCCGCCTTTGAGGGGCAGAAACTACAGAGAGAGAAAGAGCTCTCCGGTAGACAGATTTCTGCTGGGGAAATTCCTTCCCAAAGAGGGGAGATCGTCGCCATCAACACCGTCATCAAGATAGACTTCATCGAGATCATCATCATAATCCACATCACCATCTCCACCAGCACCATTGATACGTCGGAAACGTATCTATAATTTTTGATGCTCCATGCTTGTTTTATATCCACTTTGCATTGCTTAGTCTACACTTTGAGGTAGTTTTATATGTTTTTCTGGACTAGCCTATTAACAAGATGCCACAGTGCCAGTTGCATGTTTTCTTCTGTTTTTGGTTCCAGAAAAGGCAGAAAATCAATATTCTCGGAATTGGACGGGACAAAAGCCAAAGTCATTATTTTTCCCGGAGCAACACGGAACCACGAAGCAGAGACGGAGTAGGGCACCAGGGTGGCCACACCCCCCAGGCGCGGGCAAGCCCTGGTGGCGCCTACAGGGGGCGTGGGCCCCCTGGCCCTCCATCGACCTTGCCTCCTTCGCCTATAAAAGCCTCCCGGGGAGGAAACCCTAAATAATCCAGAAGAAATCCATGAAAACCTCTGTTGTGCCACCACCACCGAAGGGGAGATTCGAGGGACAGAAAGTCTCTATCCCGGCACCCTGCCGGGACGGGGAAGTGCCCCTGGAGCCATCTCCATCGATCTCCATCGCCATATTCATCACCGTTGCTGATTCCCATGATGAGGAGGGAGTAGTTCTTCCTCGAGGCTAAGGGCTCTACCGGTAGCTATGTGTTCATCTCTCTCTATGCATGATCTTGTTGTGGTCATGAGCTTTTTAGTCAAGTAGATCTACTCTGCTACTCAAGTGCTTCAATAGATCTCTACTCTCCCCATGTGTGTGAAAGTGACAACGTGCACGCCATGGTGGCACTTAGGATAGAGTCTACATAAATACTCATTGTGCTTTAATAGATCTCTGCTTTTCCCCACGTGTGTGAAAGTGACAGAGTGCACACCGTGTGTGGCACTTAAGCTAGACTACATATATATTTGTTATGAGTTATATTTGGAGTTGGATATCTTTATGAAATTGTGGTGTTTGTTGGAACCATCTAGCACTCAAGGTGACAGTGTGGGGTTATCTAGATTGGGAAAGGCGGACTTTGAGGTGTGCTTTTGTAGCCCTACCATGGATTAGAGTATCCAACCGGAGAGTAGTTAAGAGTAGTATCATTAAGAGAAGATATTTATATGAGAGAGTGTTCACTAGTGAAAGTATGATCCCTAAGCCTTGTTTCTAAACATTGAAACACCGTTTGCATCTAGATCTGTTGCATGTTTGCTTGGTTCCATCTTTATTTTAGTTTCACACACGTTATCCCACGTCAACAACAAGTCAGAAGCTATTTTTTGGCACCGTTAGCACTTGTATTTTACTATCTCTTCGCCAAACTAGTGCACCTATACATCTGAAAAGTGTATTGGGTCTGTTGGGGACACAATAGACTTCGTGTATCTTGATTGCAGGGTTTCTTGAGAGGGATACCTTTGACCACTTCCTCCATGAGTTCAATAAACCTTGGGTAATCCACTTAAGGGAAACTTGCTGCTATTCTACAAACCTCTGCACTTCGAGGACCAACAACTGTCTACAAGAATAGAAGTGCGTAGACATCAACCATCATCACCACTCCATCCCACTGTAACAATTTTGTTGAATCTTG
The DNA here is from genome assembly GCA_030063025.1 of Avena longiglumis. Taxonomy (NCBI): domain Eukaryota; kingdom Viridiplantae; phylum Streptophyta; class Magnoliopsida; order Poales; family Poaceae; genus Avena; species Avena longiglumis. The sequence continues at coordinate 127,877,296 of CP125975.1, read as the reverse complement.
CATAGTTCTTAGGGGAAACTTTCCCGATGTTGATTACTATTGTAGTTGTTGCTTGTGAGTGAAACCATTGAATTATTGTTTATGTTCAGATTGTTATCCATCATCATATCATCTTTGATCTTGATCCATATGATGTCTCATGAGTAGTTCGTTTAGTTCTTGAGGACATGGGATAAGTCATGTTGTTAGTAGTGGAATTGTGTTGAGGTATTATTCAATGGTTTAATATTTAAGTTGTGGTGCTATTCTTCAAGTGGTGTCATGTGAACATCGACTACATGATACTTCACCATTTATGGGCCTAGGGTAATGCACTATGTATTTGGCTACTAATTGTGGGGTTGCCGGAGTGACAGAAATCTGAACCCCCGTTAGGAAACCTTTGCACAAGGGAGTGTAGGATCTCAGAGTTTAAGGCTTTGGTTAGGTTTCTATCTTAATTAATTTCTTGTAGTTGCGGATGCTTACATGGGGTTTAATCACAAGTATGTATTAGTCCAAGTAAGGTCGGTACATTAGCACAGGTTCACCCACATGACACTTATAAAACCAAAGAATATTAATCAATTATATGAAACAAAAGCACTTGACAGTATTCCCATGTGTCATCGAGAACGTTAGGTCCTCATAATTACTACCTCTGGCTTGTCCTTTGCTAAGAAAGGATTGGGCCACTTCCTGCAATTACTTGCTTTTTTACATACTTGCACTTTATTTCCTTGCTTTATCACAAAAAAAACTAAAAATCCGTTTGCTAAGTATTTACAGAGATTTACTGCTCCATACCACTAGTCAACACCTTCTTCTCCTCGTTGGGATCGACACTCCTATTTATCAAAAGTACTACAATACACCCCCTATACTTGTGGGTCATCAACTACGGTTGAAGATACACATGAGGAAAATATTGATGATAATGTTGTTCAGCACTCACCTACTGTTTTGCAGCAGCCACATGAGTCCATTGCTGCTGATAGCGTAACTATGGTCCTCGTCCTTGTTTAATTGAAGAGTGTAATCTTGTTCATTATGCTTTGAGTTGTGCTAAACAAATGGAGAACGATACTGAACCTGCTACATATAATGAAGCCATTGAATCCATTGACCGCGAGAAGTGGGTTTCTGCTATGCAAGAAGAGATGCAATCGCTTGAGGAAAATAGCACATGGGATGTTGTGCGCTTGCCCAAACAAAAGAAGGCGGTCCGCTGCAAGTGGATCTTCAAGAAAAAGGAAGGTTTGTCTCCTAAAGAGCCTTCAAGGTACAAGGCAAGGTTAGTAGAAGAAGGGTTCTGCCAGATTCCAGGTATTGATTACAATGATATGTTCTCCCCAGTTGTAAAGCATAGTTCCATTCGCACTTTCTTTAGTATTATGTCTATGCGTGATCTTGAGCTTGAGCAGTTAGATGTCAAGACTGCTTTTCTGCATGGAGAGCTTGATGAGGAAATATACATGGACCAACCAGAAGGGTTCATAGTTCCTGGTAAATAGGATTTTGTGCGCAAATTAAAGAAGTCTCTTTATGGCTTAAAGAAATCTCCAAGACAATGGTATAAAAGGTTTGATTCATTTATGATCTCACATGGCTTTGAGAGATCTAAATATGATAGTTGTGTTTATATTAAGTTTGTTGATGGATCACCTATATACTTGCTGCTATATGTTGATGATATGTTAATTGCTGCCAAGAGTATGAAAGAAATCACTACTTTGAAGGCACACCTAAGTAGTGAGTTTGAGATGAAGGATCTTGGAGCTACTAAGAAGATTTTAGGTATGGATATTACCTGAGATGGAAAATCTGGTTTGTTGTTTCTTAGTCAGCAAAGTTACATTAAGAAAGTTCTTCATCGTTTTAATATGGATGGTACCAAGTCAGCTAGTACTCCTATTGCTCTTCATTTTAAATTGTCAGTTTCTCAGTGTCCTTCTACTGATGAAGAGTTTGAGTACATGTCAAAGGTGCCATATTCTAGTGTTGTTGGTTCTTTGATGTATGACATGATTTGTTCTCGTCCTGATTTATCATATGCTATGAGTTTGATAAGTAGATACATGGCTAATCCTGCTAAAAAACATTGGAAGGTTGTACAGTGGGTTTTTAGGTACCTTCTTGGCACTTCCAATGCTTGTTTGGAGTTTGACAGGACCGGTGAGGGACTCGTTGGCTATGTGGATTCAGATTTTGCTGCCGATTTGGATAAGAGAAGATCCCTCACAGGTTATGTGTTTAATGTTGGTGGTTGTGGTGTTAGCAGGAAGGCTACGTTGCAGGCTGTTGTTGCACAATCTACTACCGAGACCGAATACATGGCTATGCTTGCAAAAAATTTGTTTGGTTGAAAGGTTTGTTTACTGAGCTTTGTGGAGATGATTCTTGTATTACTTTGTTTTGTGACAGTCAAAGTGCCACATACCTTACAAAATTCAGATGTTCCATGAGAGAACTAAGCACATTGATGTCAAGTACCATTTTATTAGAGACATTGTTGCTCGAGGTAAATTAAAGGTATGCAAGATCAGCACTTATGATAATCCTGTTGATATGATGACTAAACCTGATCCTGTTGCTAAGTTTGCCGAATGGTATTTGCTTTGTTTATTAAGGGAGATGATTGTTGTTGATGCTAAAAGAAGGAATTTGTCTCAAGGTGGAGTTTGTTATATGTTGATCCAAATTCTACAAAGTATAGGCCAACTTCTGACGAGTGGAGCGAGGCCTGGTACGGTACAGATCGTCGAAGACCTAGGTTTCCACCGATATATAAACCTCTTGTAAGCCACCGGTTGGGATGAATTGCATCTGTAAAATCCCCAGCGTTTGTAAACACTCCTCGATATAGTGAAGTTTCGCTGGCTGGCGTCCGTGGTTTTTTCTCTCTTTGTTGAAGAGGTTTTTCCACATTAAATCTGTGTCCCCTTGCTGTGATTCTATTTTCGTTCTTCGTTATCTTCTTGTCGCAATTATAACAGTTTCGGTTCATTATCTGGTCTTGAAAACTTTCTCTTTCTTTTTTGACACTTTGTCCAATTTTTTATCATATATATAACACTCTAATTCATTTAGAACACTAACGGTGTTAAATAACAAGATGAGAAGACATTTTTGCTCCTAGTGTATTATGTTATCAAAATCTGTACAAGACAAACAACGGTTATGTGACATATTTGAGCATCTACGGATGATTAAATAAGGCATACATTTGCTCACGGAACGGTCTTTAATTAAAAACTTGATCCTCGATTTTAATACAAAAATTAGACAAAAGCTCCCCTATATTTTGATGCCATCTTGGTGCACACTGTTTTTTTTATAATAAATACTTTATTACTTGTAAGTTTTAAAGTATTACATCCGGCTTCTGTATAATTAAGATGCACATAGCCGATAGTTTTTCTGAAATCAATAAATAAAAGTAAGTAAGATGAAATACATGAATTCAGCCTGTAAAATGCCTAAGAGGGTGGAGGGCCGATCCTAAATCATGCTATCATCTATGTCAAATAAAAATATCTCTCGTCATATCCTATGTTACATGAACAACACAACCGTGGCTCCAAAATTAACCACAACATGAAAGAAACCCATGAGAATCGCAAGCTGAGTCGGAGCCTAGCAGGGTTAAGCTTTTATCAGACAAACGCTTTCCTCATCTTTCATCGGCTTTTTGAAGGGAAACAATTTATTGTTTCGGTCTTGGTTTTTTGAAACAAGCATTTACTCGTATAAACAAACACATACTGAGCCGCCAGATTTTAAGGTTGGCGAAGTCGCGACAAGCGCTATCAGCGGACAATTCACCTACCACTGAAAGAATATCTTGAGCCTAGTCTAGCAGAATGTAATTGCCAAGTTTTGAAAAATGTTACATAAAAAGTACTAGTAGATACTGTTATATTCCAGACTTCAGAGTGGAACTCTATCTAGAGGGGAAAAAAGTACTGTATAGACAAGACCTTCTGCAAGGCATGAGAACCATGCCGTAAAACTGAATGTGAAAATTTGCAAGAGAAGACTCCAGTTCGTGTGATTCCACTGGCAGCTCAATCCTTCAGCTAATTGTTGGCACAACTGAGAAACATTGCAAGGTTGAAATTTGAAAACTTAAAGACCCTATCGCCCTTCTATCAGTGTAAGAGTCTCCATATCTACAGAGTCCTGAACGTAGTCTCTTTGCTTTGGCACCTTATTTCTTTGAGAAAAATACAGTGGCTTATCAGGCGTTGCAGTTGGTGTGCTTCTACTTTCCAAGACTGACACAACGGTTGACATGGGTGGTCTAGCATCCGGATCATCCTGTACACACAAGAGCCCAACATGGATGCAACACAAAACCTCTTCAGTACAGCAGCTCTCCAAAGCAGATTGATCCACCAGATCTTTTGACAGCCCTTCTCTCCATAGACTCCATGCCTGAACAATTCAAATAAAAAATTTAAGTCATGTAGTCAAGACATTCCGGGCATTGGCGATGATAAATCGTCATCTTACATATATTATAAGGTTGGGGAACTCCTTGATGTTCTTGGTTGAGCTAATCCTTTGACCACTTACAGTCTCCAAGAGCAATACCCCAAAGCTGTAGACATCCGATTTAACAGAAAATAGCCCTTCCATCGCATATTCCGGAGACATATAACCACTGGATAAATCATATCATTAACACGACATGTGCATTTCGAACTGAGTTTAGCCATGTATTACTTTGAGGAACAATACATAGTATTTAGTACTTACTATGTTCCTACAACTCGTTCAGTATTCGCTTGTTGCTCATCTCCAACGAAGATTCTTGCCATGCCAAAATCAGATATCTTGGGGTTCATATCTCCATCTAGCAAAATGTTGCTTGTTTTGAGATCCCTATGAATTATCATCAGTCTTGAATCTTGATGGAGATAGAGTAGTCCTCTAGCCACTCCTTTTATTATACTGAACCGTGTCGTCCAATTAAGCATTAGCTTCTTTTCAGAATCTGAAAGAGATTTATATAAAAAACTTAAGATGTGGCATCAAATGTATTTGACTGATTCGTTTCTGATCAGAACATACTGAAAAGGAAGGCATCCAGGCTTTTATTTGGCAGATACTCATAAATAAGCAGCTTTTCATCGCCCTGCACACAATAACACACAAGCCTTACAAGGTTTCTATGTTGCAGTTTAGCAATTACGACTACTTCATTCCTGAACTCTATTGCCCCCTGCCCAGAACCTCTACCAAGCCTTTTAACAGCAACTTCCTTGTCTCCATGTAAGAGCCCCTGATTTTTGCAAAGAGTAGAATATTAGGTTATAACATCTTGTGGTTCAGTTTCGAATCACAGCAAAAAGTGGTAAATTTCCATATTTCGTTGCCATTAAGGACACACTTAGAGTTTATGTTTACCTTGTAAACTTTGCCAAAGCCACCTTCTCCAAGTAAGTTGGACACAGAAAAGTCGTCCGTTGCAGCGACTACTTCCTCAAAGCTAATAAATGGAACTTCACAAGTTTCCTCTTCGAGTCCATCAGTAATACTCAAATCCCCCACAAATCTGTTCGGACTTCCTTTCTTGTCATGTTTGCCTAAGAAAAACATCGTCTTTGTTGTCTTAAAAAGATCACAATATGTGCCTTCCAAATTGTTTCATTAATTAAATCAATGCACTACCTTTAAACCTGCGGAACCATACAAGGCATGCCGATAAAAGTATCAGCAATAGACTTGCTAAAATTGCTGGTACAACTTTTACTACAATGCTCTTTCTCCCTTTGCCTGAAAAAGAACAAGTGCATCAGTTATGAGGTTATATCTATTGTATCTCTTTACTTTTAAGAGTGTTTTTAACTGATTATCAGGAGTAACGTACAATTAAGTTAATTGCATCAGTAATGTTTTAAGTTGCACTTGAGTTAACTACCAGTACCACATATTTGCATGTTTTTGCTAATCACACCTGAAATTTCTTGTAATCTCAGTAAATTTTCTAGATGTTTTAGATGTATATTTTGGTGATGTGGTACATAACTACATACTCATGTGCCACTTGTGTATCCTTGATTGTACATTAGTTGCTTGAATTATGGGGGCGAGACTGGCAAAACTATCTTTAACTATATTGCTCTCTAAGCACTTTAAATAGTATATTTGAAAGTTAATTATATTGTTATTTGAAAGTTGCACTCGTTTATACTCGTTCTTTCATGTTGTGCAGTTATGGAATGGTGCAAGTTCTGTACATAGTGTGTGCAACTTTTATGTAACTGATTTTCTGGTTCCCGATTGTTTTTCTTTATCTATCAGGGTAACTCCACTGCAGGAATTTTATCTATTCTGGTTTAATGTTTCTTGTTTAGAATTTTTTAATTTTTTTTATCAAGTTTTGTTTCTTTTTTATACCATGGTTCATCTACTCCAGCAAGAAAGACATGAGAATAAAACTTTCTAATGTTTGTTAAAATTTTATAAGTATCCTGTTGCTATGATCTCCATTGTGAAATAGTAGAGCAATAACCCATTAACCAAGTAGATCCCTTATGTCTAAAAGCCCATATGGATGTAGCACAATAAAAACATCAGTAGGAAACAAATAAACAGAAAAGACAGCAGCAACTGGATGTAAAATCAAACGCTACTGCAAAACTGGCTGATTTCAGGCAACCATTAGGCATTATCATATTCTATGGCATGCATACTAAACACCAAAAATTGACAACATGATAAAATAATCTGCATACTGAAAGCATAGTTTTTCCAACTAATGTTAGGCATCCGAGAACTAATACCCTCCAGTGATTTTGCTCCATGGAGCCAAAGTGCCAGCAACGTTAAGATCTTCTTATGTTTACATACAAATTGCTGGACCGAAACGTTCATGAGCATAAACAAGAGAAATAGAATGAGGAATATACTTGACAAGCCAGCAAGCCGGAGATACAGGTTCTCATTGCCGATGTCACCACCCTTCTCCACATCAATCAGCTCCCCAGTCCACATCAGGCACCTTGTTGTATCTCCATCAATGTAACTGGTGCTTAGATTAGCATAAGCATAAGCAAGACATGAGCAATTTCTTCTGCACTCCACTGCACAGTCATCAAAGCTTTTGTTCCAAAGGCGTAGAAATTTGTCTGGCACCTTCATTGCCGTCAAGGTCAAGAAACCGTCTCCTCCACTACACTGTAGTGCCTTCTTCCGCCGGCAACCTTGAGAAAAATTTCCTGCAACCCACTCTGTTTTGTTACTAGGGTCAAATCCATCAAGGCACTTGCATGCAGGAATTGCTTCCGTGTTGTCGCAGTAGCCGTATGGACCGCAGTACCCATAGAAATTGCACCGGTAAACTGGCCAGGGTGTTATGGGTGTCCAGTCTGTCAAGCTGGTATTCCATCTCAATAGCACTGTCTTTCTGGAGTAGTCAATCTTGTATAATATCCTGGAGGAGCCATCTGATAGTCCAAATGTTGCATAGGACTCACCGTCAGTGCCCTTGTAAATCGTCATATACATAAGCGAACTAATGGTCTGGAGGCCCATGTTGGAGTATACATAGCCAGTCCATACTGCAGCACGCCAGTATGGCACTGACCCATCCCAGACGAAGAACTGTAAGGGAGTGTTAAGGTCATTCCCACCAGAGAACCTGCCTTTTGATGGGTCTTCAGGGCCCTTCCAAGAGATGATCCGCCATGGTGGCCGCGTTTTGTGGGTCGTCCTCATAGGCATGCCGGCAAGCACGATATCGCTTGGGTTTTCAAAGCTCTGCCATAACATGGCACCATCTGAAGATATGACTGCAAGGTTGCCATTGTTGAGAAGCTTGACTGAGGAGTTGCTGCCAGTGACCAGGTTTGGCATCCAAAGTATGTGGTGGCCATTGCTTTCAGACAACACAAGGCTGGAGTTGTCAGTCATACCAAACACCGCAGATGAAGCATCAGTGATCGGGTTATCACGGTTTGCAACCCAGACGACGGTGTGCACCGGGATGTCATTGAACCATATGCCAACATACATATTTTGAGTTGAATTTGAGGGGGAAAAGAAGCCTAAGGCGAACGAACCTTGGTCGGAGGTGAGAGTTTTGTCAGGAGTGAGTCTCATGCCAGGGACAAGCACACTGACAGGTACGGAGAGAAGCACGGAGTTGAAGGGCCAGGAAATCAGGAGCAAGATGATGATGCAGTGGAGAGGAGATAGATGCATGCTTACAGCAGTAACAGCAAAGACGGTAAGATTGGGTGGAGAAGACAGAGAGAAATTTAAGTGAACAAAACTAACCTTACAACTTAAGTAGGCGCATTGATATTCCATTTTGTTCCTGTCAATGATTAAGATAGATAGGGAAGTGTGAAAACAGAGGAGAGTTTTTCAATACCGCGTGGTTGGATGGGTGGAATGGTTCCTAATTCCATCACTATCAGCCTATGGACGTCAGACAGGAAAATGCTAGGAAAGTAACAAGCTGACTATCAAATCAAGCATGCACAGTAACTAGCAGAAAAATACTTCCGAAACTATTTATGTACTTCTATATTTAGGGATAATAGAAGCATGTATTCTCTGAGTAACAAAAAAGCATATAGATGAAAGATATATGTATCTATATTATATTGGATGGGTACTAATTTCATTGGGGCATATGAATTTGTATAAAAGGATAATAAATTTGCAATACAACTGGCCTAGAAACAACATCGAGCACTCATAGCCTTATTTGGACATAAATTCAGCTCTGTGATAAGTGTACTATTTTAGTTTGGTTATTTGGGGGTTAGTTAGATAATTATCTGGTTTGCCAAACAGAGCGTCAACTTGTCGCAACTAACTTTGCACAGAGCATACAAAACAAGTTTCAGCACAGCACAGTCAACTTGTCAGTTGTCACTACTACTTTTCCACAGAGCTTACACAACAAGTTTTAGCACAGCACAGTTCAACGACTGGAAACTGAGCAAACATAATGTCAATATTGTTTATCCCCATGGATTATATGTACCCCAAATATCAATAGGAACATTCCTCATCGGTGAAAACTATTCCTTGTGTTGAGCCATAACTAAAAGCTCGCCATGGCAATGCAAAAGAACAACTTCCAGTACGAGCTAGTATGGCATGTCATACTATCTTGAAAGCAAAACAGAATAACCATTAGTTCATTACTCAAAAACCATCGCTCTCTTTTCTATTAATGCATTGAGATGAAAGTTTTTTGCTTAAGTTACTCCGGGATCTTTCTAAAAATCACTAGATGTACATAGCAGACTTGCTGCTGGAGTACTAACAATGGCATCCATAATTGCATCAGCAACATCTTCAAGTGAGACATTCAACTATTTGCCCATCTGTAATACGAATACCCAATTCAAAACAACTGCCTAATTACCAATTGTTAACTAACCAAAATACCAATTGCATATGTGTATACAACAGGAATGGAAAACAGTCAACGACACTGAAGTACTACCAGGAATCGAGTTCTCCTCACCTCAAAAAAGAGCACAAAGTTGGGCTCCATCGCTCCCATGCTGACCAGAGCACGAGTGAACAGATCCCTCACCCAGGCGCCGCCACATTTCAGCATGGGGACACTGCTTCCCCCAGAACACGTTAGGCGTCGGCACGACGGAGATGGCGGTGGCCGTTGTATTGATGGCCTACCGCTCCAAGGAAATTTTTGGGGCACCAAAAGCGGCAGCCGCGGCGAGGCTCGTCATTTGGGACTCCTCTAGCGGCGTCTTGAATACCAGCCGCCTCGCCAGTAGCTCTCCACTGCCTCATCTAGTCATCCTGCGACGGCCGAGCACGGGACGGGACCGTTCGGGTCGGCCAAGGAGCAGGCAACCGTATTAGGATCTAACCCGAGACGCGCAGAGGACATAGGCGGAGGTGGCTGGCACCGTGCCTGGGGCGAGCGATGCCGACTGCTACTGGTAGGGGAGGAAGAAGAAGCTGACACGAAGGAATTCTTTCCGAGGGTATGGGTCGAACGAGTGGGGTACATCCTAGCACAAGCATTTTATTTACTTTATTTTTAATTAACTATTATTTCTTTTAAATACATGAATACTTTTTTCTAAGACAGATGAATATCGGAAAGTGACTTTGACTCCCTACTTCCAGTGCTCTCTTCATTTTTATAAAAAAATCACAAATCATATTTAGAAGTTTCAAAAAAAATCTGAAAATAATTCTAGACCTAGACAATGTTGTATCCCACTGGACTGCAAAATTCATCGCGAAATTTTCTGTACCGTGGGCTACACAAAAATGACAAAATCTCATAAAATGAGATTTGAAATATGTATGCGCATATCTGTACTTTTTCATATGTGTGTAGGTCAAAATATATTAGTGATGGTGATGTAAAAACTACTTTTGCATCACTCAGGGCAAAAAAAATAGTCTACAACAGATGACCTATAGCATATGGTGACGCAAATGTTTTAGGCTTGCCCTAAAATTTGCCCCCATGTGATGTAAATATACATGTGATGCAAATATACATCACCTTGTGGCCGCAGCAAAACAAAAGTATCATGCGCACGAGAAACCAACCATCAGGTGAAACCCTCCCACACTCCTCTTCTGCACCCTCCCACGGTTGTGCTGCCAATTCCTCGCATTTCTATCCTCGTCTCACCAAACAACTACCGGATCCGCCAGCGGCGAACCCAGTCACGTCGTTCCCCCATAGATTCAGTACTAAATCCATCCAAATCACGGCCGCATCGCACCGCAACATGTCAGGATGTTGTCGCGCCTCCGCACCAAGAGCTCAGTGGGTTTTTTCGACGTTTGGTTGCGGCCATCTAGCGGTATGCCGCCGATATCACGACCGACGACCAACATTTGTGGCTCGGCATGAGTCGCCAGAGCTCGCGACATGCGCGTATGACACAACGGCGTGGAGGTTGGGCTGGTCGTGGTCGAAGCTCAATTTCACGAGGTGGAGAGCCGGGTGGAGGTCGAGTTCCTCGCGTCGGAGCTGCGGATTGTCACCGGCGAACATGAGAGAGAGAATCACCATGTCGTAGTGTAGCTTCGAGCCCATGAGTCCAACAATGTGGCCATGGCAAGGATCCGCTGTGAGCATCCAGAGTTCATGCGAGGCGGTGGAGTCTCTGTTGTGGCGGTGGTGAAGAAGAAATCTGCGGTCGAGGCCTCCACCTCGCGCCAACCTCACTCGATGAGTTGGACTCTAATTTCTAGAATGAGATTGACGCCTCCTCCTTCGACGCTGATTGTGATGATATGTAGGGTGTGTAGTGCGTCAGAGTCGAGGTAGTGTCTGTCGGAGCCGATGTAGTGTCTGCCGAACTATGAAGTGTCAGAATTGATCTATGTAGTGGCGAAGTCGGTGTCGAGTTCTAAAGTACCATTGGAGTATCTATTGAAGTTTGAAGTGGAAATTTGAAATGTCAAATTAAAATTTTCAAGCGTTGAATCAAAGTTTAAAATGTTAAATTAGGAGTTTAAAGTGGTGGGCATGCCCTATTTTGTATCATCTTGTACTGAGGTCATGCGCTTTTTGGCATCGTCTTAAGAAGTAGTCGTGCCCTATTTTGCATCATCTTAAAAAACAGATACTACACATGTGGTGTATATTATAGTTTTTTTACCAGGTATATTACAACTTTTGGTGATGTATAATTTATAGGGCACTAATTTTAGATATCCTATTATACATCTTGGTGATGCTTTAAGTAGCAATAAGCAGCACATAGGACGAATGCGTGAATTTGGCTCCCGGACTCACTAGATCCCTTTATTTTGAACATTAAAAGAAGAGCTTTTAAAGTTTTAAAAGACTTTGCATGCTTGAAGTATACATCAATACAAATATGTACATATTTTTTCCAAATTTTAAAATTCAAATTATCTTTTTCGAACTTTTAAAATAAAGGGCACTAGTGAGCTCGGGCTCAAGGACATTCTCCACCCCCTAGATCTCCTACTCGATGTGCTTAGTTTCAAAATATATGGCGTCTTTCATTTTATCATGAGAAGTCTTTGATCAATAGTATAAGCACATGCTTCATATGACACAAGATTGATAACATCAAATTCACACGCAAGAGTACTCGGCTGTGCTTACTCAGTAGAAAATACCAGATAAAACACTAATCTTCACGATGGCCCGTCAGTATTTGATCCTATGCTATACACGGTGTTTCCTAAAACAAGTCAGAAGGATACACATGAAAAGAGAAAATCTGAACATCAGCCGTTTCGGCGATCCCAACACACATATAATCAACTGCAGTACATGGCATGGATCAGTGGCTCAAAGACACCCGCCGTATTGGTCTATGGAGCCAAAAGAGCTTACCAACAGTTGCCCTATCTGTCTATGTACATACAAGAAAGAAGAAAAGGGGTCAAATACTCAAATTGCTTCCCGGCAAAAATTCTACGAGTTAACCTACACTTCCCACTGCACATTTGCCTCCCTGGGATCAAAATTCACAAGAAATGGGGAAACGATGAGATGCGCGGCAGATGGGTAAGGAGATCCCCAAATGGTTCTTGCCTTGGAGGCAATGAACCACTGCCATCTTCTCCTCCAAGCGAAGGCGCATAAGGTTGGGGCTTTCTCCCATACATCTCATTATCACCTTGAACGCCAGTGTTTACCTGGCTCTCGCTTGAATCTCTGTGGATCAATGAGCACAGAGAGTTGACCCTTGACATGAGCATCCTCTCATCGGCAGCGACTGTGATTTGGGAATCATTCAGAAGCTGCCGGGTCACCTCCTCAAATGCTAGTTCACCCGCTGAGTCATGGCCACTGTTGATGATATGCGAGTCACTCAGCAGGTACCTGGTTATGTCGTCTAAGGCTAGTTTACCAGATGTGCCAGCACCACCATCAGCTGCAGGCAGGTTCCCTGAGTACATTTGTCTGTAGATGTGGTGCCCAATGTGGTTTGCTATCTCACTCTTGGACATGGATCTCCGGAGCCCTGGCAACTTAAAACCATTCCAGCTAAGGATGCTTGTTTGTGGCTCGCACATACTGGAAGCGCTGTCTTGTTTAACCACTTCAGTGCCAGTAACTGTAATGGAAAAAAGGCAAGAAAAGTCAATCAGTACATGTCACAATGATCTTAGTGGTAATCTGTGATAAAAGAGAAAACATATTCAAATTGGTCGGCATCTGAGATTACATAAAGAACTTATTTGCTCCTGAACAGCGACCAAGCAAGTCAAGAATACACAAGGTTAATACGGGTAGAAATACAGTATAAATTGAGCAGCACAATATATAATGGTTCACTAGCATAACTCGACATAAATTAGCATTGCAATTTTTCTTGAGAAACCATTGCATTTAAATAAAAATGAAACAAGGAAACTACTTTTATAATTCTGAAATTCACCTGAATTCGAGAAATGTCGAGGCAAGCCATCTGATGTGCCAGCTTCCTGTCTTCCTTCAGCATCTATCCCACTGGATGCAGAATGGTGCGATAACAGTTCTCGAAATCTTTGGGGTGCTAACTGATCATCATCAAGTTCATTACGCTCAAAATCTTGGCACTTTACATCATCTGGATCTTCAAATATAGAACACCTTGATTCAAAGTACGGATTCTCCAAAGTGATGTCATTTTTCTGGCTTAGCGACAGTAGACGCGGGTCACAGTGGATAAGCTTCTCCACGTGTCTATTCATCATTCCCGGGGCACACTGAAGAAAGTGCCTCCTGAAACAAATAAACTTCATAAGTTAAGGCACCAGTGTCACTTAGCATATTATGACAGCTACTTGATTGTGATGTAGATCTGAATCTGTTTTTCACTATAATTTCTCAAGAAATTGGGCTAAACTCCACTATGATGCCCTGATAGACAGGTGTCATAAAGCAGTATATTCAGATGTGAAGACACTGGATCCAAAATTAAAATATTATTTTGCACAAGAGTGACTTCATGTACCTGTGCATGCTTGCCTGTCCAGAGGTAAAATCGGAGGTTGCCTGCCACAAAGTGTGCTTCCTTGGCTGTGGGTTAGTTTCTCTGAAGAAAAGTGGTTGCCTGGACAACTGGACAAAGCAAGAGACACATGATTAGCAACAGAAAGTGTATGTAACAATGCCCCCCAGAAGGCCAAAATAGACATGAATTTACTACTCTACTTGATCCTTAACACTCCTGCTAATATATGGCGATATGATTCCTTGTGCGCATAAAATAATTTAACTTTGTTGTAAGTTGCATTACTGATTCGGTGCATCTGCATGTACTTACTGCAATCTCCAAGGTTCCAGGTTCAGTTTCTGGACAAGCCATCTTAACTGCACAGATATCAGACCACTGTATCTCAATTTTGCTCTTCAGACCACCATCCAGTACTTCCCACACGAGCTTGTGCTTTGCAAAATAGCATTTCACCACCAAATCTCCTTCGTACCTTGATACCCACTGTTCATATATGGAATTTAAACCTTTAGTATAAATGAATCAGTTGAACACAAATACGAAAAAGTAACTGATCAACAATAACACGGACTGAACAGGTATATGTATGTACACATTTACTGAGATTGTTGTCATGAACAGAGGATGCATCATGTACGCAGATACAGCCAATCAACTGTTTCATCATGTAACTTTTACTATAAACATAAAACATGTATCACTTGGGGACCATGAATGCTATAAAAGAGCAGCGTGGCAGCCAGAATGAGCACATGAAAAATGTACTAACCTCCCAAGATCCAATTCTTAGTACAGAACCAGGGAAATTGGAGGCTTTTAATTTCTCCGAGGCACTAGCAGTGCCACAATGCCGAGAATCTTTGGCCTTGCCGGCCTGCACAAGCTTCATTTGGATCAAATCCACCAGAGAGGGGCTCTTCTTAAGCCGTAAGCCAAGTGGGCTAGGCTCCTCAAGGAAATCATGTTGCGATGCCTGATGACTGGACACACTAGCGCCACCCGTGCTCCATTGCTGCATGCCACAAGTGAAAACACAACAAACCTAGGATTAAATAAAGCACAGTAAAACATGATTTCATCAATATTACGTCCATTCACAAATACAACACGTTTAGTAGCATAGATTTTTCATGAGAAATAGAGGAGAAGAGTCCTTTTATACAGACTGCTAAGTGCGGAGACGGGAATGGAACCCATGACCTCAAGGTTATGAGCCTCGTGAGTTACCAAACTGCTCTACTCCGCTCTAGAGTACAAAAAACTGGTTGACAAACAAAGGTTAAATACAGGCCTAATCTGAGATATATTACTTCTAATCCAAATCCATGGTGAAAACTGAAAAATAGTGACTGTACAGAGAGCACATTCATTTGTTTTTGTGAAGGACGAAGCAGAATCTTGTACAGTAGGATAAATTAAGGTTTAACACCAGAGGGGTTTAAGATGTGTGAGGTGGGGACAGTTTGGATTGTGGACGAATCAATACCGGAGAGTACACTTTTAGAATTCCGTCTTGTCCATTTCTAAAACCAAGGATAGAACATAATATCTTGGGAGCGTGAAAGATTACAGTGACTTGACTTCACAAGATCTTTTTCTTTTCTTTTCTTTTGCATACGATATGACGTATCCATCTTCGACAACTTGCATACCTTTTGCGCAGAAACACTTTCACGCTGGCATAGCAATCTAGAATTTTAACCACACTAAAGTAAAGAAAATCTCTCCAACTGTCCATTTCTAAAACGAAACAATGAAACGGATATAATTAGTTAGCAATAATAATATCTTGGGAGTTGGGACTGGGAGCAGGAAAGATTCCAGGTGACTTGACTTCGCAACTTGCATGCCTTTTGCATACAGAGTAGAGACACTAGTTTCATGCTGCATGACAATTTAGAATGTTCGTCAAATTAAGTTTTAACACGCACAACGGGAAACGAGTAACTAGAATCTCTCCAATTTACTAATTAACCTGACCCAGGCACGGGGAGAGTTATACGAGTAATATTTTTGAGCAAATTCGAACCAAAAAGACGTCAGAGCCGAACAAAAATTTAGATTATAACTTCCTAGTATATTATTACTTCAACACGCTTGCTCGGCTGCATCCCGAGCGAAAAAAGGGACCGCTACATGAACGTCCGGATATTACGATGCAAAAAACAAACTTAAAAAAAACAAGTTCCTCTCCTATCATCGGAAGACCGGCGAGAGGAGAGGGACGGGGAGAAGAAACCCACCTGCGGATGGTGTTGCTGCTGCTGCTGCGCGAGGCGGGACCTCTTATGGAACGGCGACGCCTCCGCCCCAGCCGCGGCGTCGTTTGCGTCGGCGTCCAGCGCCTCCTCCTTCACCTCCCGCCGCAGCTTCCCGAGGTGCGGCAGGTGAACCATCCTCTCCAATCTCTCTCGCCGTCAGCGCGTGCCAGAGGAGACAGAGAGAGGATACTGCGGTGGCGGTCGTTGTACGGATGCGGAGGAGGAGGAGGAGGACGAGAGCCGTTTGCACAAGCAAGCGAGCGAGCCGCACGGATCGGAACAGAAAATAAATATCTCGGGCGGGGCGGAGGAGAGGAGAGGAGAGGAGGAGGCAGGATTAGATTTCGTCTGTTTGTTTTTGCTTGGAGCACGTGCCAACTGGATCTGGATTAGAGGCCACCGTGGCGCTGGCTCCAGACGGACCGGTTTACCCCTGCCCTGGCGCCTGGCCGCGCGTCGCCTCCCGGGGGCAGACCCGTCAGGCGGGACAGTCGGCAGCCGTGCGCCTGCGCCCCACGCGCGCGAGCACCTGGCTCACGGCGCTCACGGCTGCGCAGGGCGGCGACACGCGTCCTCCGTCCTGGGCGGGGGAAAGGAGGAGCGGCGGGGCGGCGTGACGTGGTTGGTGCGCGTGTGACCTGGAGGCCGGCCCACCCATCACCGGTACACTGTGCTGGTGGTGCTATCCGTTCGCATCAGCATCGCGCTTTGTCTCTCTCTCTCTGTGCTACTAGTAGGCTTTGTGGATAAGGTCGTGGGCTGGCTGGCCGGCCGGCTCGCACAGCGCGGCGCAGCACCATAAAGCGACAAAGATTATTGTAGGTGAGGAGGAAGAAGACTTGACTTTGGACGGACCCTCCCAGAGGAGTCCCAGAGAGACGGGTTCTCACCTTTCGAGAAATTGATCCGGTTTTAAAACCCAACGGGTGCGTTTGTTAGCCAATCTCACCTTGACACACCATTAAGAGAATGTATAGCCTTCGTTCTTAAAATAGATGTGTTTATTAAAATTTAGATGAATAAATATGCTAAATATAGTGTCTAAATTCATGTAGATGAAGGGAGTACTGCTACTAGTACTGAAGACACCATTAGAGCACCGCAAGAAAAAAATTAATACTGTACATTTTACGCCCGTCAATTGCTATGTGAATGTTGAAAAGGAAATGTATCCACCTCATTGACTAGCTCCCTCCGTCTTAAAATAAATGGCTTTACTTTGTTTAGATATGCATGTATCTCGACGCATTTTAATACTACTAGATACATATGTATCTAGTAAAGTCTTAATTTGGGACGGAAGGGTAGCTTTTTACTACTTCATTTGTTTCATAATTCGCTTGAATATCCTTATAATATTCATGTTGTGCGAATTTTAAGGCACGTTAGAATGTCGTGTTAGATGCATGCACAAGTCATTAGTTCGCATAGAAAAATGCTTTGATATATTAAAAGCATATATTTATCAAGAGAAAATAGAAACCAAGTTATGGTGAAATTAGGTGAAAACCAAGTAAAAGGTGTGTTTTGAAGTTTCGGGAAAACTATTGTATGCTTGCAAGTTCATGTTCCATGAACATGTAAATTTCAAGTTCAAAATTAAGTTCATCTGGGAAATATGAAAAAAATCAAATTAGGAAATTAATAGTAATAAAAGTTACATCACTATTTTGTCTCTTGCCTCCCAAATGAATGAGTGAACTTCAATTGGCATTTTTATTGAACAAACCTTTCTAACATGGCATATTTGTAGGATTTTTTAAAACTTCCAAATGTGGTCTTTTCAAAGTTCTCGTGGCAACTTTGTTTCCACCGGATACTGGCCACTTCTTTCCAGCTTCTCTGACAGTTTCTGGAAGAAGCTTCTCCAAAAATCCTGGATCAAAAAAATCTTGATGGCTTATAGTTTAGTGTTTACGATACTAAACTGTAAGCCATCAACATTTTTCTTGTTCGGGCTTTTAGGAGAAGCTGGTGGGGAGAAGCTTTTCCTAGAAGTTATCAGAGAAGCTGGTGGGGAGAAGTCCCCCTTTCTCATTTATTGAAAGGAACATCACTAATGAAAGGTAACAAATAAACTGAAAGGCCACTCAAGTGATAAAATTTAGGAAATCATTTTTTTAAAGTAATTACATTTTTAGAATATTAACTTTCTAACTTTGAGCTTCTAGATTTTATCTTTCTTATAAGAAAAGGAAATATGATGCATGCAATTTGTGAAATTAAAAAGACTTTGTGATACATCATCTGAAACCACTTTAAGGATAAAAGTTGCATCATTTGCATGACATTTAAATTTGAAGGGGACAAATTTTGGGCGGTATCAGGTTATAGGAACAGAAGCACAATAAAGCAATAGTTGGCTAATAAAATAAGCACATTGGAAGGTCAAGCAAAAACAAAGAGAAATAAATCACATATATGCAGCACTACCTTCTATGGTTTATATTATCACACAAGTACATCTTGCATGCATTTCCACCCTCCTTCCACACAACCAGCGCTCTATCACACCCTTAGTCTTTTGGGTTGGAAGGAATTTCATAAGAATTTTGGAGGATTCAGCTCCTTAAAGAGAAACCTGTGAATTTTTTGGTTTGCATAACTGAAACACATACGTAGAATTTTCCTTTGGTCTACTTTGCATTCAACTTTAACTAATAATTTATAATGAGTTCAACCTCATGCAAAACTTCCTTTGATTCTAGACTACTATGGCATACAGCTAATCCTTTAGAAAAAACCATGCATAGTATCGAATATGTCATGACTCAGCTCCTGTATTTTCTTATTCATACTTCTAAACATTACGAACCACAAAGGCCCTTACAACATTTTCTCAGGTTTCATTTCTTTGGCCATCTAAACAATTTGAACTACCTTTTGTGAACTTCTATTTCTGGCGCGGAACTGGAGAAGGCAGAGCCAAAGCAGCGTGTAGTATGAGGACGGGTTTCAGGGTGTTAAATAGACCAGAAATATAACTTGGGGAAGAAGTGCATGTGATATGATTAAAATGAACTATATTTCCCTTTCAGACAAACAAAAGAGTCAAGTAGCACTAAACTCCACATCCATGCAACATCCATTGGCAAGCTCATGACACTAACAAATGAAACAACTTCAGAGAAAAAGAAACTGAATCTATTGGCAACTAGGCATCTTTGGTGCAAAACAAAAGGCTCATGGATTCTTCATACTAAGATGAGACAGAAAAATGACTTGAACCATTCAAATACGCCTCCGGAACTTTTACCCTAAACACGGAGTAATGGTGATTCAAACTTTTCTCCCCGTGCAGTCTGTAGACACTGCCCAATGCTCCAATAACTGGATTAGGGAAAGCATAGAAAATGCGCTTGAATCTGTGATGCACAAGTGCCATAGCACACCTTCAAGATAAACGGACATGTCAGCAAACTGAACAGTAAGCAACAAACGGAAAGTGATGTCATACTCTGATCGTAGTGGACCTACATCGTGCATGGTTCCCAAACAAGGTAGATGTCGAATCCAGTGCAAAGATATGGTCTATTTCTTTCAGATAGGTCACTGCAGCATGCTGGTTCCGCGGGTTGTTCTTTATCCTGAAGTTCAAACGTGAACTTGTTAAGAAAACAGGAGAGCATAAATACGCATCAATTTCAGTTTTCTGCTACAACACTAATAGAGTTAATGGAGGCGAGTGGCAACAACAGAAAGGGTAGGTATAAGCAACAAGGCTCACTTCTGTAACTATCTTTAGCCGCTTTGCCGGTTCATCATCAGAACAGTTCTCCACATCACCATTTAGTTTTGGTTCGATTGTTGAAGTAGGGAATAACATTCTATCCCTGTCGGCGGCATTTTCAATGGCAACTACTGCAGCGTGTCTCAGAGGATGCCAGAGAAACCCATCTACAGAGGGCAATGTGTTCTCCTCAGTGGACCTTTGTTTCATCCACCCAAAAGGGTTTATACATGAGACCTCCCTGTCCAAGCCATTGCAAAAATGGGATCTTGACAGCAAGAAATCGCCGGCTTTATCCTCAAATACTTCAGGCAATGAGCAGGAATTATCTGCTTCCACTCTGTCGCATTTGTTTCCTTTTCGAGAAGTATCATGGTGTACTGTTTGGTCTGTAGCCTTTGAAATTATTTCCATGCTTGATGGATCAACTATAATGGCAGCATTTCCGACCTGGTCAAAGCTCACCCATGCAGAAGTTAACCAAAAATGCTGATCTACCACCAGATAACCAGCAAGTTGAAATCACATCGTCTAAAAAGGAAACACACACACACACACACACACACACACACACACACACACACACACACACACACACACACACACACACACACACACACACACACACACACACACAATATGGTGCCATTGCAGACATGATTTAACTTGCTCTCACTACTTGTCTATCTGTCCTAGAACAAATTTATCTCGCAATTTATTTAAACTAGTTGGTATGCGGAGAGAAAATCACAAGAATGCAACAAGGATTATCGGTAGGTGCAGTTTTCTATAATAGTAAGTATGAAATAATATTAATACAATATGGGGGAAACTGCAATAATTGGTGAGATGTTCCAACATAGCGTAACTTGTGCATTTACAGCTAAACTAACTGGTTTTTAACAGAGGGCCAGGTGTCCCACGTAGAAGTGGTAGAAAATAGGCTACTAACAGTTTCTGAACCTTGATTTACATTCTTGTTATCAATAATCTATTGCAGAAGATGTGGATTGTGGTGATCAACGGTATTAGGCAAACGATGTGTTTTTCCATGACACTGAAATTTTTACTGGCAGATTGTTGCAAGACTTTAACTTAATATAGCAAATTTTTGTTCAGAGACTTAGAAGAATCAACTTTCAATTCTCAAAAAGGAGTGACTATCTTTTTTACTTCTCCAAATATCTAAATGCCAATTCAATATAAAAGTTCTAAAATCTGACATGACTGACTGTAACCATGTGTAAGATGACAGAAGCAAACAGGAAGCATCACTCCAATCCACAAAATAACATTCCGACTCTCCCTGAACAGTTAGTAAAGTAACAACACTGACTAGCATCCAACGGAATCACCCAAGTTAGCAATGTATTCAACAATAAACAGGGGAGATGACCTGTGACAACTGCATAGCAGCCCTCATGTAATCAAATATTGATGGTAATTCCTCCTCTTTAAATCCAGATGCACCATCAATGCTGCAACATTAACAGTGAAATTGGAAAAGCTTTTAATGACAGAGCATAAACTCATCTATTTCAGGACGGAGAGAGTACATCCGATGGCAATAAACAATATCTGAAATCCTTCTCTTGGATGTGCATGTCAATGCCATCCAAGGATTACGAGTCGACGAGTCGCAACTTGTCACTGGGGTGGCGACAAGGAGACTAGTCGTGACTAGTCTCGACTAGTGCTAGACTAGTCGATACGTAGTCGAGCTTTAACTACTAAAAAATACTAAGCAACTAGTCTACTGATAGTAGTATATTAACAAGTTTGCAATATATTTTGATGGCATTGGGGAGCACAGCCGTGAAGGAGAGAGATCAGGGCGAGGAGGAGAGGAGCCCAGCAGCGTCCAGCAAGGTGAGGGAGGCGGCGGCGCCGGCGGTGACCTGCTGGTGGCCAGGTGAGAGGCGGCACAAGGGGAGGGTGGCCAGGCGAGAGGCGGCTGGGTGGGGGAAATAACAATCTGTGGGGGTTAGGGTTTTCACTCACACAGGGGCATTTTTGTTCCTAGGCAATTAGCTTGTCGATCGACTCAAAATCATAGACTTGTCGTGAATAGTCAACGACTAGTCAACTTGTCGACCGACAACCTCAACTAGTCGAGTCACTCCAGGTTGTCGACATCGAAGTTGCGACCGGTAGACAAGTCGCGACTCATAATCTTTGATGCCATCTCAGTCTGCCCTAAATTCCCACAGGAAAGAGACAACCCAGAAGAGATGAAAGTTGTCACCTATGTTTTAGGCTACAATCCTAAGTCATACATTTTACATTGGCATACAAGATATCGATATTCTAACATAAAATGTAGTCAACCTTGTTTGAGTAATGGTGCACTGTGAAAAAATAGATTTAAAAGTACCTCCAATTTCAACAGTGCGTTTTGTGAGCTCAAACCAAGTATGCTCGTAAATGTGAAGAAAACAGAAAACATCTATGCAAGGAGTATCTGTAAAACTGCAACTCATTCCTCATGAAATAATACTTATCAATCACACTAATAAGTAAGAATCCATAAATTTTATTTTGACTAATAGACCTTCCCTTGAAAAGAATAGCACATGTTTGCGTATCTCTACACTCTAGGCTGGGCATATCCTTGTTTGGGAAGGCCATTCAGTACCCGTACAGAAGGTTAGAACTGCAAGGAACCTACAAAGTTAAGGAAATACTTGCCACAGGAGACAGTCCAGGTTTGGCATACATGCTAACTGAGAAATAATATTTTCACTCTCTAAATTGAACTTCCATTAGCCTAGTATTTATGAAGAATAAAGTAAACTTGAAAAATATTCACAAAAGCAGAACCGATAACTTTAAATTCTTGAGAACAACAAAAATAATACATAAAGAAATACATAATATGATCTGCTGTGACTAGATGGAACATACTCGTGTGGGGGGTGATAAGATGTTGGCCAAAGCTTGCACTGTTCCTCCCACTCTTCTTTTGACGTAGCAGAACAACTGGCAACCTGTTAAAGACCTTTCCCCAATGAGAGTAGAAAACAAGCAGTTGAAGCTTAACGCTACAATTCTATTGTGCTTATCTTAACACAAGAGAGAGAATATTACATGAGAATGTTATAAGTTATAACCTTCAGCTATAACTATCATGCCCTGTTTTTAAAATAGCTGTTAATTTTTCCAAGAACAGGAGACTTACTTTCGCAATGAAAGGACTCAAATGGTAATTGTCCACTATCTTTTGTACTTCTTCAGGAAAACCTTCGCTACAATTTTCAGGCCCAGTGGAAAGGCATAAGATGATTGATAACTCAGAATTTTCTGTCAAAGAAAACCATGACAAGATTAGAATGGGGACAATAAACTGTTGCAATATATTAATTACTGATCACATGGTAGACTCAGTTTAAAATACCACAAGATGATCAGTTTTATTTCCACAACCTCTGGATTGTTCTCTAGCAATAACAGGTTATTAGGATCTCTGACATAATTAGTGTTTCGGTAGAAAAATCTATGGTATATGAAATTATTATATAGTGCACTGTACTCCGAAGGCAAACATAAAAATAGCTGAGAAACAGGTAATAACGCATATACCGCCAAACCCAACACGCCGACGCACCCGCTTGACATGACGTAGATTCTCTAGTGGGCATACCTGATTCAATTGCCTGAAATAGCCCGCACACAAATAAATCACCATGTCCGGTGTTTTGAAAATGATAACATGTCAAGTTTGTCAAAACAAAATGACCAAAAAAGAACCTGCATATTAATATTGTACAAAATCTCAAACCAGAAAACCTAAATTTCAATTAGAATACATCATTCACTCAGAGAACAGAAATTGAGCATGTAATGACAAAAACAAATATCAATTTTCTATAAAAAGAGATTAAACAGCCTTTAGTTTTGCTTTAAGTTGGTACACTTTGTTTTTGTCGGACAACATAGAAGCACTTCTCGCACAACTAAAAATCTAGAGTCACAGTGCCTAGGAAATTATATAACTCCACCTTTATGAATTATTTTACCACTTAACCAATTTACAATTATTTTATTAACATCTAAAAAATTTCAAATCATTTTATTAACTTCTGTTAAATTTATATCCAAAAATTGAGGATTAGAAAACTGAAACTAGAAGATTATTCAAGTGTATTACCGAATATGAACTGAAGCTGATGAACTCTGGATATATGCTGTGATGTACTAAACACAAGAAATACTTCCTATTCAACAGAGTTGAGATCTCAATACAAACATCTGTTGAGTTCTTGGTACCAAACACAAGAACTATTTCCTATTTAATAGAATTGAGACCTCAATACAAACATTGGTTAAGTTCTTGGTACACCAGACCCAAGGTAAAGCAATCCTCAAACCTTCCTATGCTATTTCCATATATTTGTTCAAGAAAAGAACAAGGAATGGTTTGCACTGCTGCTGACCCCAAAACCATGTTAATTGCAGTTCAAGATTCCCACAGTAACAAACCATTTGAATAAAACAACTCAGATAATAAGCTATTTACCTGATGAGAGCATTTGCTAACTTGGGTACAATGTTCGCTGCCACCACATCAACTAGCAAGAAAAAGAAAAAAAATGAAATTAGAACAGTAACAAAATCAACAAGAGCACTTAAACAAGATACCTGTAGAATGTTGGGGAGGAGATGGATTGCCAGGCACCTCAATAAGCTTCCACACCATGTCGATCAATTTCAATGGAAACTGAAGCCGAGAAAAATAACTCAGACATTTGCTCAAAAAAAAATAATTCGTACATCTTTTTAAGGCAAACAGAACAAAGCTGCCAAGAAACAGGTAAGAACAAGAAAAGCCAGAAATGGATTAATAGATCATATAAATAAAGGAGGCGAGCAATAGGGTGTAGGCGTGGAACTCAGAGCCAGAGAACCATTATAGGTGCTAGCAGCAGCAGGGGTTGCAGTGAGAGGCAGAGCCAGGATTCGACTGGGGCCTCATGCTGCAAAATTATTCCTACAAACAACCAACACTTCCACACTTCTAAGTCCGAATGCAGGCCGAAACTACTAATCAGTATAACCATGTTTCAGAACTGAAACTGCGCCAGATAGGATCACTCTTCAGAAGAAAAAAGAAAGAAGAGAATCAGTATATCTTCACCTCTAGATTTCCCTGTTTTCTAAGTTAATCTGTTTCGCATGTTTACAACGCTGAACCTAGGGTACATATCTGCTGCAGATTCGCCACGTCTCAATCTATATGCAGCCATCTTCAAAACACAACAAAATAAGTATAGTAGGTTGTTTACTTCTGGTTAAAATTAAGAAACATCTTTCTACAGCAACGGTAACACAAATGCAAGCTGAGTACATGCATCAATCGGTAGAGGTTGGGGAACTCTCTCCTATTCAACAAAAAGAACAGCTAACAGAAAATACAACATGACCTAGCTAGCTACGGCTAGGGAGATAAAGATACTCCATCCGACCCATATTAGTTGACTTAAATTTGTCTAGATTTGGATGAATCTAGACACTACTTAGTATATAGGTTCATCCAAATTTTGACAAATCCAAGTCAACTAATATGGGTCGGAGGGAGTATTTTAAATTGGCAGCACTCAAAGGAGTACATTGGCATGCTGATACTGTAAACTAACCTAAAATATCATGTACAAAATCAAAGGAGTAAACTGGTGCTGATACTCACTCACCAGGAGAGGAGAGGAGAGGCGGATGGTGAAGCCGGAAGAGGAGAGAGCTGCTGTTGGATAAGGGGACGGCGTGATCTACTCCGAAGAGCTTTGGGCGCGCGCTCCCCGGCTGCCAGTGCCTCCCGCGGGTCGCGGCGTTCCGGTGGCCGGCGGCTTGCACTGCTGCAGCGGGCAGCGGCGGGGACGACTTGGAGACCGACGAGGAGAGGAGTGACGGAGGGTGGAGAATCCGACAGGAGGGCGAGCCTCTACTCCGAGGATCTCTGGCGCTCCCGGGCTGCGAGCGCCGGTGGGCTGCTCTGTCTCGGCGTCGGCGGCGGCGTGCCTGTCGAAAGGAGCTGATGCGCAGCTACTGCGGACTGCGGTTCGGTTCGATGCTAAGGTCGAAACTCGAAAGGGTACCACTTGAACTGTGGCCCGGTCTTCTCAGAAAAATCGCATGGTATATGGCCCATATGGGTGCAGTGGCCCGTCAGTTTTTGCTTGGTCTTCCTCCGACCCAACTGGCCCAGGCTTTGACGGTCCGCCACTGACTAGCTTCTCCTCCCAATTTGGAGGAGAAAAAAAGACACCGAACAGGTACGTGACTTTAGAGGCGGCAACTGTTGAGAAAACCCATCTACTCCCTCCGTTTTAAAATATAAGATGTTTTGCGTTTGTGAAGAAAATGTGTCTAGACTTTTTTTAGTATGTAGATTCACTCCAAACCTGAATGAACCTACATACTAAAAGAAGTTTAGATATATTTGCTACACAAAGTTAAAACATCTTATATTTTAAAACGGAGGAAGTACATTCCGTTTCCTTATATGATACCGTTGTTCGCTTCGTTTTCGGTGGCCTTAAGGCATTAGAGATATGACGACCACAACTTTTTATCGGTAGAAGATTTTTGTTTGTTGGTTAGACTGTTTTTCGGGATGCTGAGGTGAATTGCTACATCCTGAAATCAGAATAGATTGAAAAAAACTGCCCCCGAGGGACCCCCCACTCCTCCATCCCCTCCCCCCGCGTCTCTCGTCGCCTCCCGTGGGCGACGGAGATGCTCCCCTCCACCGACAACCCTGCTCCCCTCCTCCTCCCCTTCCCCTATCGCCGCTGGCGAGAGCCGCCGAGGCAAAGACCACGCATGGTGATGACGGCGGTGGGTCTGCCTCTTCCCGACGCTTGAGGGTCCTCGCGAGACCGAATCTCCAGGCGGCGGCGCATCCAGCAGGCGGTGCTCGAGGCGGGCGGCGGGCATGGCAGCTTGGCGGTGGCGACGTGCTGTGGGGCGGCGCGACTGGCTACGACGGTTGCTGGGGGCGGCACGGCTTGATGTGGATGGAGCTGCTACGTCCCAGATCTGGGCCCATTCGGTCTCTATCTAGGCTAGCCGGGCTTCGACCTTTGGGCACAGCCATGGCTGGCCTAGACTCCCCCGGGAGGCAGCAGTGCAACGCTCATCCCCTGGCCGAGTTGCTCCGCTCGAGAGGGTCGTCTCGTCAGTGGTTCAAATAGGCCGGCGGCGCTCCGGCGCGATACAGGTGGCTATGAGGAGGTGGGTGCTGCCAGTTGGTGGTGTAGGCGGCGGCGGAAGCGGGGACCTCGATCTAGGCCAGGACGGGCTAGGTCGGGTCCTGTTGCGTCATCTCTGGTTGGACTGAGGTAGAGATCGTGACGAGGGTGGCGGCGCTGACGCCACGTCTGCTGCAGCAAGGAGGCGGGAGCTTCACGATCTTGCCCGGCCGGGCCTAGGGCGATGAATATGAGGGTAGTGGTGGCAGGCCTATGTTCTGCAACATGGTGGCGAGGACTTTACGGGCCTCTCTTGGGTTTGGTTGGGCCTCACGCCTGGTGTGTCCTTGCTACCGCGTCCGGCCAGCACCCGCCTTTTAGCGGTGGAGGATGCCCTCCAGATGTCTCTGCAGTTGCCACCCTCTGGCTCCTAGTGGCCATGTCTTCTCTCGTCGTTGCGTCCGGATGGCTACCATCTTTGGTGGTGGAGGTTGTTCCCTCCCACGGGGTTGTTGTACTATCGCTCCTTGCTACGGTTCTCTCCTTTCGATCCGTCTGGCCTCGCAATGTTTGCCATGGGGTGACAACGGTGGTGCCTCAAGACCATGGTGGTGCATGTTGGTGGGCAGCAAAGCTTAGGGGAGCGCTTCGGACTGTCCGGGTGTTGGGTTCTGGGGGTTGGGAGAATTCCTTGTCGGCGTTGCCGACACCGATGCGGTGACGTCTGTAGGCGCCACCTTCCCCGTGTAGGGCGTCGGTGTACTCCCTCCCATTCCCCTCTATGTACCAGGAGAAATCCTAGGAGCTATCCGGGAAGCAGCATCGTCATTGTCGCACCCCTTCTTGAAGGTGTTGCTTGATACACGGCGATTAGAAGGCATAGGAGTGTGGTGGGAATTCTCCGAAGGGCACAACGGTTGCGAGCCATCATTGATTTTGTCGATCCGGCACTGTCGGCATTCTTTTATCTTTTCTCTCTGGTTTTTCCTTTTGGGATTTGCTGTGCTATCTTCCCCATCAGTGGTATCGTGTTTGTACTGGTTGTGTTGGTTGCTATACTAAAATAGCAGGGTGAAACCCAGCTTCGAGGAAGTTAGAATAAGGTCCTTTCTGCCCTATCCTTGCTCCATTGGTTCATCTAGCGCCGACGAAGGGCGTGTGGAGTCGTGTGTCCGAAAGATCTTACGGGATATATTTGTTTTTTGTGTTCATTGGTGTGTTTTTAGATTAGTCTCTTCTGATCTACGGATGTCATCATTGGCGATGGTTGCTGCTCTAGTGTGCTGGTCCTTTGGGGCCTTAGAATGACGATTTCCCGTATGTCTACTACAAAAATCTCTACTACGACAAGCTTTGTCCAGATCTGGTATTGGAGAGGCGAGGACGACGGCTCGCCTTTGGCTCGCGCTAGTGTTTGTAGTCATCGCTAGGTGGTCCTTTGACCTATTTGTTTTTATTACTTTTATACCTCTTTGTACTATCGTTAATGATTGTTAATGAGGTCGGTGGAATTTAAAAAACGAAGGAAGGAGTCAAGGAGAAATTCTTGAACTTATTCTCTTAACAGGAGATATCCATAGACTATACACCGCCCTATGGAGATATCCATCGATCAACTCGACCAGCGCATCTGCCACCGTCGCTCGCAGAAATCCACCTGCCTGCACGCAAGACAGGAGCCGGCCTGTCTGTCGCAACACGATCAAAAGCTAGACAGGACCGGAAGCTGCCAGGGTTCGACTCCTCAACAGGAACCATGCATGAGCGAACGAGGGAGCGGGAGGCTAGCTACTTGTAGGTCATATATATAGATATACTACATGTTCAGCAATCATGATATTCACTAGTAGAAAACCTACCTTTGGTCCAGAGCATTAGTCTCGGTTCTGGTATAAACCGGGACTAATGCCCTGGTCCCAACGGCTAGAAACGGCCACAGGGCCCAGAAGACATTAGTCTTGGTTCGTAAGGGACTTTTAGTCCCGGTTCGTCTAACAAACCGGGATTAAAGGGACTGGTGCTGGAAAGGTCCTGCCTAATGTCCCGACTATATCTTCTTCCTCTCCCTGGCCGAGCCATTTCAAGGTCACATAAGCATCTCCCTCAAATTTCTTCTTCCCTCAAGCTCAAGTTCTTGCCGATTTTTCTCAAGATTTGTGAAGATTTTTTTGGCTCCACATCTATCTAAGGGTCATAAGAGGTTAGCAACCTCATCCTTTCATCTTTCATTGCTAGTTTAGCTCATTTCATGCTCTAGAAATGGAGGGATTTGTGTGGATTATATCTCTATATATCTGATTAATTTGGCACATATAGTCCTCGAAATTCATTTGATTCATCGAAGCATAGAGATACATGAGTTCATCCTATCTATATATCTTGGTTTGGTACATAGTATCAAAATTCAAACAATTCATTGATGCATCATGCCACCGTCGAGCAACAAAATATCCTTCTTATTCTACCTGCCGTCACAAAATCCATTGCAACAAAATTAAGAACCAAAACTATGAAGGCACACATATATATAGTGGCGCACTAGCATTTTAATCATCGACCATTGAAGCAAGTAAGAACCAAAAACATGAACACGCCGGGGATCTACCAAATTAAATTAGGGAGTGCCTCTATGGCGAGCTCCTCAAAGATGTCTGAGGACGGGATCCTAAGACATCTTCGAGAAGCTCTACCGTAGTGGTGTCCCTGCTCTCGCACACAATATTTTAGTTTATATCTTCTCTAGCTAGATCAGTATGCTGGTGGAGCTAACTAATTTCACATATTAGGGAGTGCCTCTATGGCGAGCTCCTCGAAGATGTTTGAGGACGAGGTCCTAAGACATCTTCGAGAAGCTCCGCCGTAGTGATGTCCCTGGTCTCGCACACGATCTTCCTTATAGTTTATATTTCACAAGGAAGCCTATTTATAGATTAAGCAGCACAACATAGTGTCCACACTCACGATATAATGTCGACACTCACCCCTATCATAGTGTCTCCACCCACTAAAATAGTGTCGCCACTCACTGGCATAGTGTCTCCACTCACGACATATAGTGACATCACCCACTTTTAGTTTCGGTTGGAGTCTCCTTTAGTCCTGGTTGGAGACATCATTCGGGACTAAACGGGATCATGTCGGCCCTAGCCTGCCGCAACCCCTTTAGTCCTGGTTGGTGTGTCCAACCGGGACTAAAGATGGAGTAGAAAGTTTTTAAATCAGTGCATAGTTGTTTGATGTATTCGATGTGTGCTTTTATTTTTAGACTAGTACTAATCTTAGCATCGTGATTTTTTTATGTACTTATATAATGCAGATGAGACGGGAATGTATCTACGCTGACCGAATCTCTGGCGAGTTCATTAAAGGCGTACATTCTTTTCTTGTTGTGGCAAAGGCAAACAAGCGGAATGGTTTTATGTGTTGTCCATGTGGTGAGTGTCGGAATCAGAAGGAATACTCTTCCTCAAGAGTCCTTCACAGCCATCTATTTCGGTCCGGTTTCATGTCTGGCTATAATTATTGGACCAAGCACGAAGAAATAGGGGTTATGATGGAAGACAACGAAGATTAAGAGAATGATGACAACTATCATATGTCCCCTAAATACGGTGTTACTACAATGGAAGACAATGATGATGAAGAAGAAGAAGAACATGCATCATATGATCCAGGTGATGATCTTGGTTGGGCCATTGCTGATGCAAACGGAGAATGTGATAGCGAAAGGCAGAGGTTGAAATTTGAGCAGATGTTAGAGGATCACAACAAATTGTTGTACCCGAATTGCGAAGATGGCCACAAAAAGATAGGTAGTACACTGCAATTGCTGCAATGGAAGGCAGAGATCGGTGTGCCTGACAAGGGATTTGGAAAGTTGTTGAAGATAATGAAGAAGCTGCTTCCAAAGGATAACGAACTGCCCGCTAGTCCTTACGAAGCAAAGAAGGTTGTCTGCCCTCTAGGATTAGAGGTACAGAAGATACATTCATGCATTAATGACTGCATCCTCTACCGCGGCGACCAGTACGAGAATTTAGATGCATGCCCGGTATGCACTGCATTGCGGTATAAGATCCGATGAGATGACCCTGATGATGTTGAGGGGGCGTGCCCCAGGAAGAGGGTTCCCGCCAAGGTGATGTGGTATGCTCCTATAATACCACGGTTGAAATGTTTGTTCAGAAATGAAGAGCATGCCAAGTTGTTGCGATGGCACAAAGAAGACCATAAGAAATACGAGAAGTTGAGACACCCCGCTGATGGGTCGCAGTGGAGAAAAATTGAGAGAAGCTACCATGACTTTGCAGGTGACACGAGGAACTTATGGTTTGGTCTAAGTATAGATGACATGAATTCTTTTGGGGAGCAGAGCTCTAGTCATAGCATATGGCATGTGACTCTGTGTATCTATAACCTTCCTCCTTGGTTGTGCATGAAGCGGAAGTTCATTACGATGACATTGCTCATCCAAGGCCCAAAGCAACCTGTCAATGACATTGATGTGTACCTAAGGCCATTAGTTGAAAAAAATTTACAGCTGTGGCACATACAAGGTGTACGTGTGTGGTATGAGCACAAACATGAGGAATTTAACCTACGAGCATTGTTGTTCGTAACCATCAATGATTGGCTTGCTCTTAGTAATATTTCAGGACAGAAAAACAAGGGATACAATGCATGCACACACTGTTTAGATGACACTGAAAGTATTTATTTGGATAGTGTAAGAAGAATGTGTACCTAGGGAATCATCGTTTTCTTTCGCCCACGCATTCCCTAAGAAAGAAAGGCAAGCATTTCAATGGTGAAACAGATCACCTAAGTAAGCCTATTCGTCGTACTGGTGATGATGTATTTGATATGGTGAAGGATTTAAAAGTAATCTTTGGAAAGGGTCCTGGCGGACAGTCCGTTCCGAAGGACGCTGGCGGACACACACCCATGTTGAAGAAGAAATCTATATTTTGGGAGCTGCCCTATTGGAAAGTCTTAGAGGTCCGCCTGCAAAAGACGTGACGCACCTGGCGAAGAATCTTTGCGTGATACTGCTAGGCTTCTTGGGCGTGTATGGAAAGAATAAAGATATACCAGAAGCAGGGTAGGACCAACAACGTATGAAAGACCGAGACGACATGCATCCAGAGCTGTTTCAAGGTACTGCCAGGTACGCTCTTACCAAAGAAGAGAAGGAAATCTTTTTTGAATGCCTGAGTAGTATTAAGGTCCCCTCTGGCTTCTCGTCGAATATAAAGGGAATAATAAATATGGAAGAGAAAAATTCGAACACAAGTCTCATGATCACGCCGTGCTTATGACGCAGTTGCTTCCGATTGCATTGAGGGGGCTTCTGCCGGAAAATGTTAGAGTACCCATTGTGAATCTATGTGCATTCCTCAATGCAATTTCTCAGAAGGTAATCTATCCAAAAAGTCTACCAGGGTTACAAAAAGATGTGGTCCAGTATCTTTTCAGCTTTGAGTTGGTGTTCTCACTGTCCTTCTTCAACATATTGACGCACCTCCTAGTTCACCTAGTCGAAGAGATTATCATTCTCGGTCTTGTATTTCTATACAATATGTTCCCCTTTGAGAGATTCATGGGAGTCTTAAAGAAATATGTCCATAACCGTGCTAGGCCAGAAGGAAGCATCTCCAAGGGCTATGGAACAGAGGAGGTCATTGCGTTTTGTGTTGACTTTATTCCTAACCTTAAGCCGATCGGTGTACCTGAATCACGACATGAGGGGAGACTTAGTGTAAAAGGCACGCTAGGAAAGAAAGCAAAGATATGTATGGACGGGCATTCTTTCACTAAAGCACACTATACAACTCTGCAAAGTTCCACCTTGGTGGCTCCATATATCGAGGTACACAAGAATATTGTACGCTCTAACTACCCAGGGCAGTCTGACTTTTGGATTAGAGATAAACACATGAAGACTTTTAACGGTTGGTTGCAGACACATCTCATGAATGACACCACTGTTGGAGATCAGTTATACTTGTTGGCCATGTCTCCTTCTTCAATTATATTGACTTTCCAAGGGTACAAGATAAATGAGAATATATTTTACATGTACGCCTAAGATAAAAAGATCACCAACCAAAACAGTGGTGTCCGATTTGATGCATCAGATGACAATGGGCATAAGGACACATATTATGGTTACATAGAGGACATATGGGAACTTGACTATGGTCCTAATTTTAAGGTCCCATTGTTTCGATCAAATGGGGCAAGATGACATGAGGCGGGGAAATGGTAGACCAGCAATACAAAATGACAACAGTGGATCTCAATAATCTTGCGTACAGAGACGAACCACGTCCTTGCCAATGATGTGGTTCAAGTTTTCTATGTGAAGGACATGTCTACTAGACCGAGAAAAGGGGAAGATAAGAAAAAGAATACAATATCATACGATGAGCCAAAGCACCACATAGTTCTTTCAGGGAAAAGAAACATGGTGGGGAGTTGAGAATATGACAAACATGTCAAAAGATTATAACAATTTTCATGAAATTCATCCATTCAAAGTGAAAACTGACCCAAGCATACCGTTAAATAAGGAAGATGCTCCATGGTTACGGACTAGAAGAGAACCAAAACACTAGATGTGGATGTTGGTGATGTAATAATGTATTAAACCTTTTGTGAATTAACCCTATTTTTTACAATTTGTGAGATTGCTGAAGGCAGGTAGAAAAAAGAGCATTTGATCACTTGAGCGAACTCACAAGAATACAACAACATATTCATATTTAGTCCCGGTCTAGCCACAAACCAGGACTAGCTAACACTCAAGACATTTATTAATATTAAAAAACCAGGACTACAGAATTAGGACTAAACCCACCCGTTTATTCAGAATCATGCCTAGTCCTATAGTACACAGCTTCGGGGTCATCTTCGTCATCGTTGTCGTGGCTAGGAGCACGTGACTGGATCCTTAGCCCAACCATGGCATATACTGGGGGCACCTGCCACTCCATCCTCGGATTCATGACTGGCGGGGGAGGGGGCTCCTGGATGACGATGCCGCTAGCACCATCCTTCTTCTGGCTCTGCGGATGGTGGAAGTGTGGGCACCGCAGGCGAGGATGGTCTTCCCAGCGATGTAGCGCATCACGCCAATGATAGTATGGTTCAGCCACCACAGATGGCAGACGGCTTCGTTGTGGTTCACTGGGGGCAGTCCATCACCCTCGTACGTGGCGAGCTCCCTTTCCTGCCGGTTAGCAAAGAAGGCATTCCAGGTGTCATAGTTGTCGGGATCCCACTAGAGATACATCCGCTGCTCCGGCGTGAGCTCGAGGTAGAAGTGGTTCGTGATGGCCTCCTACCAGGCGGAACCTTGATGAACAGGAGGGACAGGAACCCCTCCAGCGCTCAGCATCCAGCCGACGGGCGGCTTGTAGCCCGACGGGCATGGGTAGCTGGAGGCGCACAACGCCTCGGTCTCCTCGAGGGTCAGAATTGACCAGTAGGCGTTGTCCATTGTTGTGATAGCGGAAGGTGTGGATGTGTGGATAGCCATGGCGCGACCGGCCTATATATATGTGGAAAGGGCAGGAATACATGGCAGGAAGCGGTGGAAAATGACAGGAAATATCTTTAGTCCTGGTTAGTGGCTACAACCAGGACTAAAAGCTCTATTCAAAGGGAAAGGGCCGGAAAACTTGGCGGGAAGCAGTGGGAAATGGCGGGAAATATCTTTAGTCCCGGTTAGTGGATACAACCGGGACTAAAAGCTCCAGTCAGAGGGAAAGGGCTGGAAAACTTGGCGGGAAGTGGTGGAAAATGGCGGGGAGCCCAAAACCCTAAACCCTAAACAATAAACCCTAAACCATAAACAAGAAACCCTAAACCGGTTGTGAATATTTCCAAGATTAATAGAATATTTCTTAAACAATAAATTATTTTATTTACATCTGTATAACATAGTAGGATAATAGCTTTAAATTATAGATCTTTTTTCTGCAAATTTTGATATATAATAATTATTTTTCCTAATTGTTAATATTTTTCATATTGGCGCAAAAAATGCACCTCTAGTCCTAGTTTTATTACAGTCCGGGACTAAAGGGGTGCGGCTCGCGTGCGAAACACGGCGGCCCGAAAACCCTTTAGTCCCGGTTTGTAACACAAATCGGGACTAAAGGGTACCCTTTAGTCCTGGTTTGTGTTACAAACCAGGGCTAAAAGGGGGTGCGTATAAATACCACCCCCGTCTGCGCCGGTTTGAGCATCGAACCGGAGCACCCACTTCATCTTCCCCAACTCGACGCCATCCGCTCCCTGATAGCTGTGAGATTCTACACATTTTTTATGGCTTATATCAATGGTTTTCGTTTGGATTTGATGGTTTTCTAGCTTTACCTAACGCTAATACTTTGGTAGCAAAGAAAACTTGGTTTTTAATATGTGTTTCAGGTTCTGAACGTCAACAGAGGAATTTAACAGCAAACACACAATATTCAGGAGAAAACAAGCAAGTCCCTTTTTGGAAGCAATCGAGGGGAATTCACTACAATTTTAATGACCAACTATACAGGTCGACGCCGTATAGTTGCCATATCCTTCGTCTTATTAGAAGGGACAACTTTCATGAAGAGGCCAAGGTCAAAAATAGAACACACGAGCCGCCATACCATCTAGAAGGGAGAAAAGGGATCCAGAGAAGAAGGGGAAGATGTTCTTCATCTCGCTCCATGATCTTCAATCTCCTAGCCACCACACCTCCATAGCCATTACTTGTACTTGAGAGAGAGAGAGAGAGAGATCTCCACTTTGAAAGATTAGGGTTTGAGATTGTTCTTCCTATCTTGAATTGTGCTGGGTTTGTTTCTATTTATTATTGTGGATCTCCACGGTAATATCAAGAAGAACTCCCTTTATTTAATTATATCGATGATGCTTTCTTCTCTCATGTGTGAGTAAGTTCCCTTGGGTGTGGGAGATGTAGGAGGATTAGTGAGATGTGATGTGCCTACATAATTTCCATCAAGTTTGTGGTTAATTCTAATTACTATATTATGTGTGCTTGACTGTCTGTGGGATGCTTAATGCTTTTTGTCCAATTAAGGGCCCAGACAACTTGATACTTTGTTCTACATAGATAGAATCTTGTTTGCTAGTAGAACGGCGACCCTCGAGTGACACAGGGATATCAATGGTAAACTAGTTTAACTCGAGAATAACTGGGAACCACCAAGATTATTGCATTAGTCTGATCCAAGGAGCTCAATTGCTAAGCAACCTGAAGGATCTTAATCATCTAGCGACTGACCATGGCTGTGGTTAACAGGCTCGTAGGATTATTGAAGTTGGGATGAAATCTACCAAGATGAGTTCTGGCTAATTATGGGTTGCTCGCATATACACATACTTATAAGATTATAATTTTTACACTTATCACTCATTCTCCGGCACATTCACTATCACCATGAACTGAAACTCCCCGCGCATACTTCGTCATTTGCGGAAAACACCAAACAAATCGTCCTTTACTTTTTATGTTTTTTATTTCAGAAGTTTACATTTTAGTTTTATTCAAGTACTTCCATTTACATCCAAATTCCATTCTTGTTCTCAACACTTGCAGTCAATTCACTCGACGACCTATGACAACTTCGGGTACGACAAAGACTTCACCAATAAACATTTACCTTTGGGCTCCCTGTGGGATCGATATCTGAACTTCGAAACTAGCTACAAACGATCTGTGCACTTGAAGTGATCAAGATATTTTCTGGCGTCGTTGCCGGGGATCTAAGCGCTAAGTGCTTTGTCTCTTGACATTTCAGGTGTTACCATTACAAGATGTTCTCCTTAGGGGACGAAGGTTCTACACGCTCTGGTAGGGCTTATCTATCAGATTATTTTGAACGCGTGCCTACTCAAAGGCACGAGGAAATTATTGAAAAACTTTTGAGATCAAATAGAGTTGAAGTTGACAACCTAAGTGACTTCATGGAAATAATGTCCATTCATAGGACAACACCCAAGAAACCTAAGAAGACTCTCAGAGAATATAGCGCTCCAAACTCTGCATTTCTTAATCAACCAATAGAATTTCCTAATCCTCGAGTTAGGGAATATTGATTTGACGGTGAAATTATTAAAATTTAGCAGGAAAAGGCTTTCAGCGGAAGGGAAGATGAGGACCTAGGAAGGCATCTTAGAGTGTTCGACGATGTGATAACATCACTTGGACCAAAAGGTTTGCCAAGAGAATTCTCTCGTCTGAAATAATTTCGTCTGAAATTATTTCGTTGGTCTCACTTGGACCAAAAGGTTTTAATTTCTCATGTTAGGATTGAATTCCTCCATGTATAATCGCTCATATATCATGTAGATACTATATGCCTAAGGTTTTATGTTGAAATTTCTTAGTGCATCAAGATGAACAAGATCAGTAGCCTTTTTCGCAACAGCAAGCATCAACGTGGTGAGGGCTCGGGATCTAGGATGAGCTCAACAACAAGTATGCCGTGCTTTTGGAAAGGAAGGTGCTGCCCAAATGATGGGCCTACTGTAACATCCCAACATTAGAGCTTCAAAATAAGCTAAACACAGATGTGTGCATTGCATTCATGCATAGAAAATCCGAATAGTTTTCGCGCTTTTGAACAAAACTTGTCAAAGTGATTGAAGCTTCTCTTAACTTGATGGAATTGAAGTAGATCATCAAGTTGACTGCGATAAGTTTCAATATGACCTTTGCTAAAACCTTATTTAGGGTAAGCAAGATTTGATCTAAGGGTAGATCAAATGTAATGAAAGTTAAACCCTAATAAATTATTTAATGATTTATCTTTGATCCTTAAGTAGCCATATCCCAGTATTCATTACACATCCCATGAATACCAAGTAGCAAGAATGTAATAACTAACCCTTGACTTATTTTATTCTTATCCAATTCTACCATGTGGATCATGGTAATACCTAACCTTAAATCTTTAGTGAGATTGAGTAGGAAAGAAACCAAGTCAAGATCATTCACCATATATCTTTCTTTCCATAACAATCCTTATCATCTCTATTGAATCCTATTCCAATATCTGTTGTTCATCAATGTTGAGTAATCAACTATTGATTCACCAATTCTTAGCTTATTAACTATTGATCTATCAAGTCTTAGCCTATCAATTCTTGATCTATCAACTCTTGTCCTTATTATAGCATTCACTTAAGGCCTATAAAGAAAGAAGTAAGAAGAGGTAAATAGTAATGCTAGTTTTAGATATCATCTATAGGATGGGAGTGATTGGAGGAAATCAAATCATTATGGTAACAAAGAAGATTACAAGGATGAATTCTGAAGATAAGTTACCAGGAGTAATCCTATTGAATAAAGTAGGAATAGTAAATGAATAATCTCTCTTAGTCAGATAGATACACTGAGAAGATAATTATAATACAACTGTAGTGTTGTATTGATGAAGGCCTTGATTAGCCAACTGGAAACCTAAGCCATATATGATGAAAGGATTCTAATGATCATGCTTTTGTCACAAAGATTGAATACTTATATCATGTATAAGTGACATTGGTGGATAGAACATGATTGAACCCTAGCATAGATATGTTATTCTAGGTTAGCCGTGCTAAGTCACCATGATATGATGTGAAGTTTGAATATAAGATATTGGATTTAAGTAGATATAAGATAGTATGACTATGATGAAGCTAGAGTAGCATGGAGTTATTGAATTAGTGTTATTCCTCTTAAAGAGTAGTAAGCTTTTGAGGAAAGTAGTTTGATATAGACATCTACTGGAGAAATATTAGTGATGGATGATTAAGGAAGAATAAGAATGGAGTTAGAAGTAACTACTTGTTAGATTGGAGGTTATCAGCAGTAGAGTAGTTGATATAACCAAGTATGGATATGTGAAGATTATGAAGAGCTTTATTGTTAAGCTCATTGGATTCACAAAAGGATTTAGGAGGAGAAATTATTGATAAGATAATTCTTGTGAAATAAAGCTCATCATGTTAACACATGATGATGGATAGGAAGGAGTAGTATATCTAGGAAAGGAAGTCCTCAAGTAGGAAACAATAATTATAAAGTATGGAAGATAAGAATTATTGATAAACACTAAACCTTAACTCTATAATCAAACTTAATATCTATCTCATTTGTTTGATCAATCATCTTATTTCCACAATGGCTGATTAGAATAATTTCCTATATCAACTCACTTAAGCACATCTTTGTCATTCTCAACCATCAATATCGTAGGTGCTTAGGAACTATCTTCATCAATTCTTTCTCATAAGTTAGCCTAGAAAACAATCCCACTATTTTACTTTAAATGGTGATATCATTAAAAAAATCACAAACATAAAGACAACATGTTTAGCCATTAATCTTTATTCACATCAACAAAACAATATAAGTATAGTAAGTACCCTAAACCCTAGGGTAAGTAATTACAATTCAGATTCCTAAACTTACTAATGAGTTTTCTCATCAACATCTCATAAAATTCTATCTATATTCGTTAGGAAAATTCTTTGATCCATTTCTCTAACCACTCATTCCATATGAGCATGGAATAAGTGGGAATACAATAATTATAAACCACCCTATACTTTACTATGTGATTGAATACATATAAATAAACCCTATGACTAGTATTAAACATTTTAAGACTTCATTACTCTAAATAAAAGTGAAAATAGTGTTATAAAGAATTCTTAAGATATAAACCCTAAAAACCTAATTCCTACTTATTCTATTTAATACAATAATCTATCTATGATAAAAAAAAGTAATAAATAAAGTATATTATAATAATAAATAAACTCATATGAGAATTTGAAATACATTTTTATGGGTTTGCATTTCTCTAAAGAATAAGTTCTATAAAGAAAGAATTAATACAAAACATAAATTACAAAAATAGAAAATAGAAAAAGGAAAACAGAAAGAAAAATGACCAGGCCCGAGCAGCAGGGCCGACCCAGTGTCAACACCCGGATTTTTAATCCCAGATGCCTGTTATGCCATACATCGTAATCCCAGGATTACCATTTTTGCGAGACATAACAGAATTAGATACTATAGTACATCATCCATTACAAACCGTACATAAGTTCTTACACAAATAGGGATCTCAT
Source organism: Avena longiglumis (assembly GCA_030063025.1). NCBI lineage: Eukaryota > Viridiplantae > Streptophyta > Magnoliopsida > Poales > Poaceae > Avena > Avena longiglumis. The sequence goes on along the minus strand of CP125975.1, from coordinate 127,837,059 downwards.
GATCCAGTTCTTAATACAACATCAAGCGGTGAATACGTAATAATAGCGGTAGGCGTGGAAGCTCCATCTTGGGTTCACAGCAATGCCTTGTGATGGGAGATGATCCTAGTTGTCGTAACCTTCCTGGGGTCCATCCTCCAGGTACTCCTCTTTATAGTCTGGCCATGGGAATAGCCCGGGACAAAGCCATGAGTACTCTTTAAGTACTCACAAACTAGTACTAACAGGTAAAGGGGTGTTTGGATAATAGGACACTAGGCTCTAGGGTTGTTTTGCAAAAGCCAGATTTATCTCTACTAAGTTCCAAAGCTAGTCACAATTTTATAACTCCTAAGTGGGATCTTGTAACTCATGTCACAACTCTGTTGTGGTCAAGTCAAAGTCTCAATTTATTTCACAAGTCATTTTGGAAACATCTGACGGGGGAACCGTATGGCCACTCCAACTGTCCATAACCGCGGACGCGGCTATTCGAATAGTTTGACACTCTGCAGAGATTGTACACTTTCACCACAATATTCGATACATCCGTCAGGAACAAATCCTGAATTTACCATACTCAGTATGCAGATAATCAATCCTAACCTTTCAATTACACGCCCTAGTATAAGCACCTCTCCTGTGAGTTTGGCCTCCCAACCATGACCAACTGTCATCTTGGGTACTGCACAGGTGGACAATCTTCACAAGGTAGCCTCAGCTCAGACCTTGGCCATGAGGGAACTAATACTAAGGTATATAAGTTTCCAGTCAAGCCCTACCCAATTCTCGGGTATTGTGGTTGTACGATAAAATTGAAATGGTATCGCATCCAGACAACCATCCGTTTTATAAAGGGCTAAGGCTCATGCCTCAACATTTTCATCACCAAAATCATCAGGTGTTCAGAAACACATGTCCAAAACATTTCAATAGAATGATCCATCATTCCAAGGTTTTCATAACCATTTTTCCACCAAGTATTCCCATCTAAAGTTGATCAAGTTTTATGCTTAGCACTAGCATCTACAAGTGGGGGTAAGCAACTAATGAGGGGTGGTAAACTAGTGGGGTTCTAACTAAGTTCAATCTCATGCCTTAAGATGACATCAAGACTATCTAGCTTAGGCCAAATTTTATGCTCTTTATGCAACCGTCACATATCTTTCTAGTATCTACCATTCATTTAGGAAAATATCTAAGTAAGATCTTTGATAAAGAAATAAAGTATAGAGCTTGTAGGTAAAACTAGGAATGATTTATCAAGTGGTTATGATCATATATGTTTAAGGCATATAGTTGGCATGGTAACAAGCAAGTATTGGCTTGCATCAATATTAGTATAAGCTTGCTAAATTGCAAGTGTTAGCTTGCACATTTAACTAGTAGTATTAGGCTTGCATAGGTAAAGTATCTTCCAAGTGTTAGCTTGCACATTCAACTGATAGTATTAGGCTTGCATTGGTCAACTTGATTGGTAAAGCTTGCTAAGTTAATAGCTTGCAAGTATTGGCTTGCCTTGTGCAGAGCAGTGGTTGAAGTTCTCCTCGGCTTCTTCTTCGTAGTATCCTCCTTCCTCCTCGTATCCTTGGTCAGTACTAGCGTCTATAAATAAATACGATGTACACAATCACCAAACAATACTTAACTACTTGCATTCATCACACACAAGGGCCCTATAGATGATCTAACATCATCTCTAATCATTACAAGATTAAGGCTTGGTTTAATTCCTTTTATTTTTAGAAAAGTAATTTCTACTCATTGAAAAACTACTTAAGATTTAATATTCTCCAAACCAAACATGGGATCATGTTGACACATGTCATCACCACGTATTTTAGTCCATGGGAATGTGATTTAAAGTGGTGTCATAATTTAATAAGGTTTTACCCTTTTATTTTAAATAAATAAAGTGACTAGAAATGCCTATGGGGCATTCTTTTATTACTTGAACATTATTTCTGCAAGTAAACCTATATATTTTTATATATTCTGAAAGGTATGGTTAAATGTGATTTTTGAGAGTTGGAATCAACTCAAAAGCTATTATGGTTTAAATTTGAAAAATGTTTGAATGCAAAAAAGCTTCTGCCTTGTTATTTTTACCATGGGTGATCTATAGATCCAAATGACTTGAATCCAACGGGCTTGGATTCAGCATTCCCAGACCTTTCCAACAAAATTAGTTTCATTCAATTTGGTCCACTGAATCGATCTGGGTTGATTTTTGAAGTTGGGTACAGAAGTGAGTTTGAAATAAAATAGAAAAGGTTTAATTCAAATAACTGGGCTGCGCGGGAAAGGTTAACGGGCCGGACTGCTAAGCATAGCGCTTCAGCGGGCTGTTTAAGTGGGTGTCCCCACTCGACAGTGAGACAGGGGGTGCAAAGTGGTACGGGGCAACGTGGGACGTTCGATCTGGTTCTAATCCAACGGCTGGGAGTCATCGTCGACGTTGAGCAACGCCGGCGAGAAAGAAACCTAGCGCGGCCAGTGGGGGTTGCTGGGGGCTCACCGGGGTGCAGGCGAGGGTCAGCGAGGCGGGCGAACGACAAAGTCGACGACGACGAATCTCCTGGTACCGGTGGCTCCTCCTGGGGCGGCTCCAATCGCTGGCTCCCTTCTTCTCCAGAGGCGGCGGGCTCCGGTGAAATTCCGGCGAAGTGTTGCTCGCCTTGCTCCGGGAATGATGTGGCACGATCAGTGATGGGAGGGGAGTAGAATGGTGTGAAGAATTCGAGCGGGGGTGGCCTCTATTTATAGTCGAGCGAGGGGACCGACGGGGCGCACGGTGAGCTCGTCGGGGGCGATGGTACAGACGGCTATTGGCATGGGCGAAGGTAGGGGACGGTGCGGTGTTCCCTGGCGATGCTCAACGACATGGTTTCGAGGCGTGGGGCGGTGCGGCTTGGTCTGGAACACGCGACGCTCTGCGCGGCAGAGGCGGCGTCTTCGACGGCGAGCGGTGGCTGTGCGTCACGGGGCGGCGAACGGGGATGTCTGGCGGTCTCCTGGGTCGGTGGTGATCGTGTATGCACGCGGCGAGGGCGGCGCACGGTCTGTGGGCTTCGGTCGAGGGTGGCGCTCTGGCGCATGCTCGGCATGGTCGCTGGCAAGCTAGGCGCGGTCCGTGCGTGTGGTCCAGTGGCTGGCAGGGTTCGAGCGCTGGACAGGGGGTGGCGGTGGACGGTGGGCTTGCTCCCAGACATGCTGTCTAGGCTTGTTTCTCTTCCTAGCTTGCTGTCGACATGGGGGTGACAAGGGTGTGCTCGGCTGTTCACCATTTATGGAAATGCCAAGCTTACAGTGAGGCTAGTGCTTGGTTTAACTTGCTAGATGATCTACTGAGATGGTTGTGAGCTAGAGAGGGAACAAGTTAGGCTTCAATCACTGCTCACTATAGTGTTTAGATTTTGTATGATTTGTGTCTGCAACCTGTTTGATGAAATGGCCGCATGAATTCAAGTTTTGAATTTTGAAAAGAATTTTGGTGGGTGTGCTAGGTTGGTGCTGGTGAGTCTGCAGATGCTTGGGTTTTGAAAGTTGAGCTTGTTTGAGTGGTTTTTAAAAAAGTAGGATCTTCTCATATGATAAAGATTCAATTTTGAATTGTCATTTAAACTATGCATTTGAAAGTTTCTGGATGATCACAAAGTGGGCCTTGATACTTTGTTATGAGTACATTCAAGGGGTGCAAAGATCCAGAAAAGTTTCTGTTAGGTTCTGAAATTTTGAGGCAGCCAAAGTAGGCATGGGAGTTAAATTGGTGAAAGTGACCATTCCTTTATTTTATTTGTTTTGATTTATTTGTCTTTAGGAAAAGTTTGGGTAATGTTTAGATGATGTTTATTTCACCTAAGCATCCATTTACAAGCAATGGAACACATAAACAAGGTGGTTCAAAATAATTTCAAATTAAATGCATACACATATGCATGCTTCCATAATTTTATTTAGCAAAGTTTTTGTTAACCCTAATTTTGATGATTAGAGTTTGATGATACAAGTTTAGTATTTTTGGGATGTTACAAACCTTCCCCCCTTAAACAAAATCTCGTCCCGAGATTTGAGAAAGGACGAAAAAGATTACCTAGGATTTGAAGAGATCGGGAAACTCCGTCCTGATGTGATCTTCGCGCTCCCAGGTAGCTTCCTCTTCTGTGTGGTTGCTCCACTGAATCTTGAGAAACTTGATGCTTCGGGTTCGGGTAGTTCGAAAATCTTCTTCCAAAATACGGATGGGTTCTTCGGGATAGGTCAGGTCATTGTTGATCTCTATGGTCTGGTGATCGATATTTTTGAACACTTCGGTCTTCTCGGGGACTTCGAGACACTTGCGAAGTAACGAGATATGGAACACATTGTGCACGGCCGACATCTCTTCGGGTAGTTCCAATTGATACGATACTTCTCCTCGACGTTTCAGAATTTTGAAAGGTCTGATATATCTAGGGGCTAACTTTCCCTTGAGTTGGAAACGCTGCATTCCCTTCAATGGCGACACTTTCAGATAAACAAAATCTCCTATGTTGAAGGCGAGGTCTCGACGTCTCTTGTCAGTGTAACTCTTTTGTCTGGATTGGGCGGTCTTGAGGTGCTCACGAATCTTGTGAACCTTCTCTTCTGCTTCTCGCAGGATGTCGAATCCAAAAATCTGACTCTCTCCTACTTCCGACTAGTTCAAAGGGGTGCGACACTTCCTTCCGTACATAAATTCAAATGGGGCCATTTGCAAGCTGGCTTGATAACTGTTGTTGTATGAAAATTCTGCAAACGGCAGACAGTCTTCCCACTTGGATCCATATTCTAACACACATGCTCTCAAACCTTCTTGAACTTTCTTCCAGAATCTCGAGGTAAACTGAGTTCCTCAATCCGATACAATGTTCTCGGGGACTCCATGCAAACTAACTATTCTAGCAATGTACAACTCTGCTAGCTTTGAACTCTGATATGTGGTCTTGACGGGCAAGAAATGGCCGACTTTGGACAATCTGTCCACTATGACGCAGATAGAGTCATTTCCCCTACTAGAAGTAGGCAGTCCATTGATAAAGTCCATTCCAACAGAATCCCATTTCCATTCCGGAATCTGCAAGGGTTGCAACAATCCAGCGGGTCTTTGATGTCCTGCCTTGACTCGCTGACATATGTCACACTTAGTGATATAGCTTCCGATTTCTCTCTTCATCTTATGCCACCAAAATTGCTCTTTCAAATCTTGATACATCTTAGTTCCTCCGGGATGGATAGAATAAAGAGTATCATGAGCCTCCTTCAAAATGACTTCTTTCAACTCAGAATCTGATGGTACACAAAGGCGTCCTTTGTACCACAAAAATCCCTCTTCGTCTTCGGTGAGTCCGGGTACTTTGCCGGTACTGATACGACGCTTGATTCCTTCAATACTAGCATTTTCCTTCTGCGCCTCTTTAATCTGACTGATCAAAGTGGGCTAAATTTCTATACTAGCCAAAAATCCTTCACTTACTAATTCTATTCGAAAATCTTCCATCTCTTTGTGCAAACTTGGTTGCTCCTTCAAAATCATGGAGTTCAAGCGGCACGGCAATCTGCTAAGGGCATCGGCTACCACGTTGGCTTTACCAGGGTGATAGTGAATGTCCAGGTCGTAATCCTTGATTAGCTCAATCCATCTTCTCTGCCTCATATTCAGCTCCTTCTGAGTGAATATATACTTTAGGCTCTTGTGATCCGTATAGATCTCACAATGGTTTCCCATCAGGTAATGTCTCCATGTTTTCAGGGCTAGAACTACGGATGCGAGTTCGAGGTCATGGGTTGGGTAGTTTTGCTCATGTTGCTTCAGTTGTCGAGATAGATAAGATATAAATTTTCCTTCTTGCATTAGCACACATCCGAGACCAATCTTGGATGCATCACAATACACATCGAAGGGCTTCATGATATCTGGCATGATCAAGATTGGGGCTGAAATCAATCTCCTCTTGAGTTCTTGAAAACTCGCTTCACACTTGTCAGTCCATTCAAACTTCTTGTCCTTCTTAAGCAATTGGGTCATGGGTCTGGCGATACTCGAGAATCCTTCTACGAATTTGCGGTAATATCCCGCCAATCCGAGAAATGCACGAACTTGGGTTTGAGTGGTTGGGGCTTGCCAATCTTCTACATCTTTCACTTTTGTAGGGTCAACGGCAATTCCTCCGGCTGATACTATGTGGCCGAGGAATCCTACCTCCTGTAACCAGAATTCACATTTGCTAAACTTTGCATACAGCTGATGCTCTCTAAGGGTTCCAAGAATGGTCCTCAGGTGTAGCTCATGTTCTTCTTCTGATTTGGAATAAATCAGAATGTCATCGATGAAAACAACAACAAATTTATCCAGGAAGTCCATAAAAATCTTATTCATGAGATTCATGAAATAAGCGGGGGCATTGTTAGTCCGAAAGACATGACTGTATACTCATACAATCCATATCTGGTGGTAAAGGCAGTCTTTGGAATATCCTCTGCACGAATTTTGAGTTGATGATAGCCAGTTCTAAGATCAATCTTAGAAAACACCTTGGCACCGGTCAACTGATCAAACAAATATTCTATCTTGGGAAAGGGGTACTTGTTCTTGATAGTGACATCATTCAACTTCCGATAATCCGTACACAAACGGTTACCTCCATCCTTCTTGTCCACAAACAAGATAGGTTACCTCCAAGGTGACGCACTTGGTTGAATCAATCCAATTTCCAGCATGGAATCCAGTTGCTTCTTCAATTCTGCTAGTTCTGATGGGTTCATACTATATGGTCTCTGGGCTATGGGTCCTGTTCTGGGAATTAGTTTGATGATAAACTCGATATATCGATCTGGGGGCATACCGAGCAAAACATCTGGAAATACATCAGGGTATTCACAGACTATCCGGACTTGGTCAATGGTAGGTTGGGCTATACTCTTGTTGCATTTGAATTGGCGAGGTAAGGTTTCAGATATATGCTCGACTGATATTTCGGCAGTACTGGTCATGGTTATGGCTTTCTTGGCACAGTCAATCAATCCTTTATGTTTGGACATCCAATCCATTCCTAGTACTACTTCCAAACCTTTAGTTCCGAGTACTATCAGATTAGCATAAAAATCTATGCCATGGATTCAGATAGGGACGGCTTTGCAAATTTGTCTAGCCTTGGTGGTTGATCTGGGAATTTGAACAATCATAACATGCTTTAGTTTGGTTGGTTGAATTTTACTAGTGCATGCAAATTCTTCGGTGACAAATGAATGCGATGCACCAGAATCAAACAACACTCTTGCAAGTACTGAATTAACAGAAAACATACCCAGCACGACGTCTGGCGCTTCCTGAGCTTCTTCAGCATGCATGAGAAAAAGTCGGCCATTGCGGTTGAGTGAATTCCCTGGGGCAAATATTCTTCCTTTCTGAACACGACGCTGCTGCTGAGCTGGGACATTGGCATTGGGGGCTGTAGCATTCTTCTTGTTGGGGCACTCATTGGAATAGTGGCCTTTATTTCCACAGTCATAACAGGTCACTTGTGACTTGTCCTTTGCTGCTACAGGCACAACATTGCTTCCAGTCCTAGGGACAGTGTTGGTGTTGGCGGTAGTACTGTTGTTGTTGAACTTGGGTGGGGCACGATTGAAATTGCTAGAGTTGTCGGGGTTGTTGTGATTTCCTCCGGGTCTAGGGTTTCCACGGTTGGGATAGGTTGGACGGTTCATCGGGGGTCTGTTGGTTCTTGGGGCAAATCCTGGAGATGGGTTGGGGTGATACTTTGGGGTCTGATGGGTTCCTGGTTGATGCATCATGCGACGCTTGCGGTTCTCATTGGCTTGGTTGATCTTTCCTTCCATCTGGATAACAGAGTCAACAAGGGCTTCAATATCAGCAAAGGGGATATTGACTAACACTGTCTGCGTTTCATCATGCAGACCATTCAGGAATCTTTCTTTCTTCTTGGATTCGGTGTCAATCTCATCCGGGGCATGTAACACCCTCAGAATCGGCCCTATGCAAGTTTCAGCGCTTCCCGCCAAACCCGCATAGAAACGATTCAAAGGTGCCCACCAGGCACTTGCGTGCGGGTGGAAAACAAAGTAATATCATTACACAATAGTCCTCGATGGAACCCACAAAACATATATATACAACAGCGACTCAAAGAGGCAAGAATACAGATTTACAGTACAAAGATCCAAATCACCTTGAAAACAATACAGCGTCCGAGTACGGACAAGATGCAAATTGAGCTAAGAGCCCTGAAGAATAACCAATGGCGTCCATAACCCTGCCCAGGCCAAGCCAGAAGGGTAACCCTACTAACGACGCCGATCTCAAAACCTGCTTAGCTAAGGGTGCCGACAAAGGGCAAAGGAAAAGAGGCGGTCGATCGAGGCCAGTACACGGCGAGACAAGAATTCGGCGGTCCTTGCCTACATAGGTATGGTGGACTGAAGCGGCAGCGCATCATGCACTAAACAACCTATAGAGACTAAATACAACTGGCGGCTATCAGATAGGGATAAGAAGGACCTATTCGGATCCAAACTGAAACTATCACCAAGCATACCCATCCTGGTATTTCCCCCTCGAGACCAAACGAGGAAGTCGACCGAGGAACTCACACAGTTGGCAGTTTTATTTATTCAGTTATTGTTGCAGCAATTACTAGTCAGGTATAGATAATCATACTGATATAATAAGCAATGGGCACTTTTTAGTTAACCATTCCGTTGTAGTTGCAACACTTACTAGTCAGATACAATTAGCATGAGATATCCGAAACCCAGCAGTGGTTGGTACTTTTATTTAGCCATTCCGTTGTAGTGAAGCTGATTGCTAGTCATATCGGATACAAGTCAAATTATAACAGTAAACTTTAGTTATAGTTGTCTATGATCGAGAACTGTGCTCCAAGTCGTCCATAACCGCGGACACGGCTTCTCGAAAAGATTTAACCCTGCAGGGATGCACCAAAGTTTCCACACGCACCTACACCCTTGTTGTCAGATCAGGTAGGTACAAGATCACAAAACATACACCCAACGGTATGTCGACGGGGTTTCGGACACGCTTCCCGCACCCAAAGCAAGCAGGGGCCACCCACTAAGCTACCCATAAGTCGGCCGGTCTTCGAGACGGACCCAGGGTTTGTGACAATGGCTGTAAACGACTGGGAACCCGAAAGTGTGACTGGGCTTGTCGATACCGCGAGAACATTCCACATTGGTTCCAAAACAGTACAGGCGCTCCACGCGCAATCGTAAATAAAGCAGTAAAACATGGCATAAGTACAGGATAGTAATAAAGCCCCAAACTACTTTGTGGCCCCAGACAAGATGCTTTGAAATCAGGTACTAATCGATGGGGGTGCCCACACACCCCACCCGTGGTTAGCGCGCTCGATCTCGGAACATGTGTCAAGAACTCGGGGTCCTACGGGACACAAGTGGGCGGTTAAAAACCAAATATTGTCTATTACCCACCGGTGCCTCTACATTTACCTACTTTCAACTTTAGTTATTAAACAGTAATTAAATCCATGATCATCTCCAACATAAAGCATATGGCAGGCTTCCAACAACGGTGGTACTTGACGACACGCAACAACACTTAAGCAAGCGACTACGACACGCAAGTCCAACTATCTACCAAACAACAAGTAATAGGATGTGTCCAAGGCAATATAAGGGCTATAGGGAAGTATAACGGGGTACGGAATCTATTGCATCGCAACACAGATAGCAATAGATCAACAGGAGGAAGTAAAGACTAGAAATGTAAAATAGGTAGAAAGGGGGAGAATGCTCGCCTGAAAACATTGCCGAAGATTCATCTGAAGACCGGGTCCATACTCGCATCAACTCATCGGCCTAATCCGTGAAGAAGCAAGGCACTAGCAGAAACACCGGATGCACTATTTAATACTACGGCAAAAGATCGGGCATGATGCAAGTATGATGTATGGCATGACAAAGATGCGATGCAATTAGGCCATATTAAGCGGAACCGGCTTCCCGGCAATTAATTAATAGGTTCATGTTGTTTTGGTACCCGCAATTTAAATGTTGTCTTATCAATGCAAATTGTATCAACGGTTCGCTACACAAATTAAATGAAGCCGAGATAAGACACACATATCTCGCATATAGTCTCCATATTTAATTTAGATGAAATGACAAAGTACCCCAAACAAATAAACATGTATGTGAGTATGGATGAATTAATATGCGACAAGTTTATTATGCAATTTATAAAAAAATAGGGGCTCAGAAGGAATAGGGGTCGCACATCGAAACTCGTCGAACTTGGGGTTCCGAGGGTTCGGAGGATCGGTCTTCGGGTCCGGAAGGAGGTCTTGGCGATCCAAAGGGTGCGGGTTCCGGAAGAACTAGGTTCGGCATCAGAGTCAAGGTACTGGTTCATCCTTCAATCGCCAGGGTCTGTCAGACGATAGTCGAGATTGCGCCGCACCATCTTCACGTGACTGCCAAAACGAGGCAACCTCACCAGACCATCGGTCCAAACACTGGCATTGAAACACAACGGCATACACAGACCACAGTAACACCACCAGGTATGATAGGAGCACATTACAGAAGCATGCACGCTGGCAGTTAACGGCGCCCACGTCTGGAAGGCATGGATCGAGGTGGGGCCGACCTAGGGGCGGACAGAAGATCTGGCCTGAGCCTGGCGGGATCGGGGACGAGAGGCCGACGCGATCTTCGCTGGAAGTGACGGTGGTGGCAGAGCTCCACGGGCGGGCGCGGGCCGGAACAGGGGACCACAGGCGGCGCTGTAGAGGAAAGGTGGGAAGCAGGGGTCGGCGAGGACGACCACGCGTGGAGAGGACGGGGCCGATGGAGGCGATCTTGAGGAAGGCGACGACGAGGCGACATCATGTGCTCGGGAAGGCGGAGTCCAGGCGAGGCAGAGGGCAGCGCGGCAGTGGAAGGTCGCGGGCTCGAGGTGAGGCCACGTAGCTGGTGAGGTGGAAGGCGACCGCGGGGCGCTCTGCTGCACCGGGGAGGCGGGCAGAGGCAGTCGGGTCGTGCGGCGGTGAGGCGGTCGACGGGGAGCTCGAAGCGGAGGGGACGGCTCAGGCAGACGGCGGGGGAAGGCGTCCGCTGGCGGCGGAGTGAAGACACGTACGGGAGAGGAGGGCGTGAGGCAGAGGGGAGTGGGGAGTGGGGATCTCGCATGGTCACGATCAGGTCGGGGTGGGGCCCACGTGAGCGGGGCCAGGGAACGTGACGGGGAGGCGTCGGTGTGTCTGGGTGCGAGGGGAGAGTGGCGGCGGCAGGTGGGAAGGGTGGTGGGATTGGTTTGTGTCTAGGGTTTGATAGGGATTGGGGATTAGAGATTAGATGGGCCGGGTAGTAGGTGGTTTGGCCGGTTGGGCCTCTGGCCTGGCCGGCTGGACTGCCTCCCTAGTTTTATAAAACTATTTTATTTTGATGTGTTCATTTATTTTTATAGAAACAACTTTTGTAAACAGTTTTTGACAAATAAAATATCTAGTGAGACTAGGATTTTTAATTTGGAATTAAAGGAGAAGATATTTAGAAAAAAATAGGCTTTTGGCGAAACAGTTTTGGCAATTAATATGCATGATGATGTCATGATTATGCATAAAGTATTATTTAACACACAGTTTTCTAGTGGTGGTTTTCCTGGGGTGCTACAATTCGACACTACTAACAATGGATCTCGCCCTCGAGATCCGCCTCATGGTACGAGGAAGAAGGCCGACGGTCTGGATCTCCTTGCTTCGTGTAGATCTTCGCGACACCACTAACAAGGATTCTTACTCCATGTTGAAATCTGCGACACCACCAACAAGGGTCGTTGTTGACATCCGTCGAGAGAGCACTCCGGAGAAACAAATATGAAGGTCGAGATCTCAAAAGATAAGGCCACCTCTAAATTCCATGGAATGAGTATAATTGCATCGATCCACCGACTCAATGTACAAGAGCGAATGATAAGAGTAGTCGGATGGTGATCAGTCCATCGCGCACCCAAAGCATTACTCTGCACATGAATAGGAAATTATGCAACCAACTCTCGGAATTCAGACTGAAGATCTCAACAAGCGAGGTTTGAAAACAAATGAGCGATGGAGATTCTCATCAGATCTGATGTAGATGACTTCGTCGTATCGAAAAACACTGGAGGACAGAAAGAAAAATTTTAGTGAATCTTTGGTCCACTTAAAAGGTACAACAGATGAAAGATCCATCAGATAGCATGAATACCAGTTGTCGAAGCACCGTTAACAAACGATGGAAGTGAAACCCTGAAGGTACGACGGAAACCCAACCACGAGAATTCCTGGACTCGAAGAAAGATAAGAGAGCAGATTCAAACATGCATAGGTAAGAGGAGAATAGTAGAGGGGTAAGGAGTAAAAGCAGACCTAATCAGATCTATCCAACCGATTTTCAAAATAGTTTTGACACTCTACGACGTCCGTTAGCTAGGTTATCCTACAGACTGGACCAGTGGGGTATCGTAACTGCTGAGCTCTGATACCACTCTGTAACACCCTCAGAATCGGCCCTATGCAAGTTTCAGTGCTTCCCGCGAAACCCGCATAGAAACGATTCAAAGGTGCCCACCAGGCACTTGCGTGCGGGTGGAAAACGAAGTAATATCATTACAAAATAGTCCTCGATGGAACCCACAAAACATATATATACAACAGCAACTCAAAGAGTCAAGAATACAGATTTACAGTACAAAGATCCAAATCACCTTGAAAACAATACAGCGTTCGAGTACAGACAAGATGCAAATTGAGCTAAGAGCCCTGAAGAATAACCAATGGCGTCCATAACCCTGCCTGTGCCAAGCGGAAGGGTAACCTCCTAACGACGTCGACCTCAAAACCTGCTTAAACAAAAGGGGTGTCGACAAAGGGCAAAGGAAAAGAGAGCGGTCGATCGAGGCCAAGACACAATGAGACTAGAATTCGGCGGTCCTCGCCTACATAGGTATGGTGGATCGGCGTGCAAAGATGCACTAAACAACCTATAGAGACTCAATACAACTGGCGGCTATCAGATAGGGATAAGAAGGACCTATTCGGATCCAAACTGAAACTATCACCAAGCATACCCATCCTGGTATTTCCCCCTCGAGACCAAACGAGGAAGTCGACCGAGGAACTCACACAGTTGGCAGTTTTATTTATTCAGTTATCGTTGCAGCAATTACTAGTCAGGTATAGATAGTCATCCTGATATAATAAGCAGTGGGCACTTTAGTTAACCATTCCGTTGTAGTTGCAACACTTACTAGTCAGATACAATTAGCATGAGATATCCCAAACCCAGCAGTGGTTGGTACTTTTATTTAGCCATTCCGTTGTAGTGAAGATGATTACTAGTCATATCGGATACAAGTAAAATTATAACAGTAAACTTTAGTTATAGTTGTCTATGATCGAGAACTGTGCTCCAAGTCGTCCATAAACGCGGACACGGCTTCTCGAAAAGATTTAACCCTGCAGGGATGCACCAAAGTTTCCACACGCACCTACACCCTTGTTGTCAGATCAGGTAGGTACAAGATCACAAAACATACACCCAACGGTATGTCGACGGGGTTTCGGACACGACGTTTCCCAGACCCAAAGCAAGCATGGGGGGGCCACCCCACTAAGCTACCCGCAACAAAGTCGGCCGGTCTTCGAGACGGACCCAGGGTTTGTGACAATGGCTGTAAACGACTGGGAACCCGAAAGTGTGACTGGGCTTGTCGATACCGCGAGAACATTCCACATTGGTTCCAAAACAGTACAGGCGTTCCACGCGCAATCGTAAATAAAGCAGTAAAACATGGCATAAGTACATGATAGTAATAAAGTCCCAAACTACTTTGTGGCCCCCACTACAGTACTTTGAAATCAGGTAATAATCGATGGGGGTGCCCACACACCCCACCTGTGGTTAGCGCGCTCGATCTCGGAACAGGTGTCAAGAACTCGGGGTCCTACGGGACACAAGTGGGCGGTTAAAAACCAAATATTGTCTATTACCCACCGGTGCCTCTACATTTACCTACTTTCAACTTTAGTTATTAAACAGTAATTAAATCCATGATCATCTCCAACATAAAGCATATGGCAGGCTTCCAACAACGGTGGTACTTGACGACACGCAACAGCACTTAAGCAAGCGACTACGACACGCAAGTCCAACTATCTAGCAAACAACAAGTAACAGGATGTGTCCAAGGCAATATAAGGGCTATAGGGAAGTATAACGGGGTACGGAATCTACAGCATCGCAACACAGATAGCAATAGATCAACAGGAGGAAGTAAAGACTAGAAATGTAAAATAGGTAGAAAGGGGGAGAATGCTCGCCTGAAAACATTGCCGAAGATTCATCTGAAGACCGGGTCGATACTCGCATCAACTCATCGGCCTAATCCGTGAAGAAGCAAGGCACTAGCAGAAACACCGGATGCACTATTTAATACTACGGCAAAAGATCGGGCATGATGCAAGTATGATGTATGGCATGACAAAGATGCGATGCAATTAGGCCATATTAAGCGGAACCGGGGTCCCGGCAATTAATTAATAGGTTCATGTTGTTTTGGTACCCGCAATTTAAATGTTGTCTTATCAAGGCAAATTGTATCAACGGTTCGCTACACAAATTAAATGAAGCCGAGATAAGACACACATATCTCGCATATAGTCTCCATATTTAATTTAGATGAAATGAAAAAGTACCCCAAACAAATAAACATGTATGTGTCGTGGTGGTATCACGGCATATGCCATGGGTAGGCTAAAGTTGGGGCTGATGGACGTGGAGGAATCCGGGGAGGGATGATGCGGTGAAGACCGCACTCATATGAACAAAGAGAAATACAATGTATATTGGATTGAAGCTGTCAAGTTGAGATAACATCTCGTTCTATACTTCTAATCCCTTATAATCTTGCCATACTTTTGGCTACAATCATGCTCCTTGAGCTGTTTCCCCTATGCTTCTATCTAAGCTCTCTATGAGAGTGGAGGAAGAGGAAGAAGGAGAGCTCCTAGTGAGCAGAGAGGGGAGGATCCCTTCGGGGCCTCCTCCTGGAACGATCCCCCTGGTGCTCCTTATAAAGGGAGCCAGGACAAAGCTTGTTCCCACGATTGGCATCTTCTCAAAGATATTCTAGGCATATTCAAGATGCTCGGCCTTATGTGGCATCTTTGGAGGTGCCAGGCATATTCCTAGCATCTTCTTGATGCCAAAGGCATATTCCACGTGCCCATGTGCTAGTCTGAATGATGGGTCCCAAGACCCGACACGTCTGAAGATCTTGACTTTACTTGATTGTATATCGACGTAGTTGTTGAGACCACATCCTGGAATAAATAAGAGGGCGTCAGAGCTTTATAACTCCCAAGCACCCTGGATCATTGGCAATTCGGCTGGCAGGAGGTTAATTCGGCCTAGGAGCATCGGCCAACCGAGTCAAACTTTGTCTTAGCCGAATTATCCATGGCCCAAATGGTTATAAGCTTCATCCGGGCCCTAAAGCCCAGTAGGTCTACCTGTCGGCACAGGAACACCGAGTAAGGCCACCGGTCAACTCGCTGCAGCGCTGGTGCTCTCTTGCAAGGGGTAAGGCATTTTGTGGCCAGTAGGATCTGCACGCAGTGGCGTGGTGGAGATGGAGCCCGCGGTGGGCGAACTTGTGTAGTCGGCCCACCGGCGACGCTGGTCGTGAGGTGGAGTGTGATCCCGGTGGGAAATGCACCGAACCGCCCACCCGGTGACGTTGTTGAGGCGAAGACTCCATGCGGCCTGTCGTCGAGCAGCGGCGGGAGTGAGCGCGCCGAGTCGTCTGGTTTGTCGAGGAGGGTGCCGAGGTGGCGTTGACTCGCGGTTTGACGGTGGGAGCTAGGTGGGCCGAACGAGGTAAGGCCTGTCGGGTTTTGTCCTCCTCGTTTTAGTTCGGCTGAGCCCAAGGACTGGGCCGAGATTGGTATAACTCGGCCCAGGTAGCTTTTTCCTCCTATTATTTTCTATTTGCCATATGTTTCTTATCCAGCATAATGTTCTCTTTGTCTCCGTTGATATTGAGTTGTTGTGCTTGTTACTGTGTCTCTTTATACCTCAACTCTGGGGTATATGGGGTTATATCCCCGACATTAGTCCCCGAGTCTATGTGGGATTCGTAGAGTCGCTCATAGACTTTGTATCAAATATTCCCAGAGTTGTCTTATGATTTATAACCTCTTGGTTATATACTTCTTTTTCGCACAACCATTTTGGGCAAGTTTTAGACTTCTGCCCTCTTGGGAACTGCTCATGACCCTTTCTGGTAAGTTCTTGACTTCTGGCCTTCTTGGGCACTGGTCCTAACCCCTTTGGGTACGTTTTTGGACCTTTGGCCTTCCTGGGCATAGGTCATAACCCCTTTAGGTAAGTTTATGGACTTCTGGCCTTCATGGGCATTGGTCATAAACCCTCTGGGTAAGTTATGAGTTCTGGCCTTCTTGGGCACTGCTCTTTTAACCTCTTTGGGTAAGTTATGAGTTCTTGCCTTCTTTGGCATTGCTCTTTCAACCCCTTTGGGTAAGTTATGAGCTCTGGCCTTCTTGGGCACTGCTCTTTTAACCTCTTTGGGTAAGTTATGAGCTCTGGCCTTCTTGGGCACTGCTCTTTTAACCTCTTTGGGTAAGTTATGAGTTCTTGCCTTCTTTGGCATTGCTCTTTTAACCTCATTGGGTAAGTATGAGTTCTGGCCTTCTTGGGCACTGCTCTTTTAACCTCATTGCGTAAGTTATGAGTTCTGGCCTTCTTGGGCACTGCTCTTTTAACCTCATTGGGTAAGTTTGTGAGTTCTTGCCTTCTTGGGCTTTGCTCTTTTAACCTCATCGGGTAAGTTTTTATCCGAGTCGTCTGATTTAAATCCGAGTTACTTTACTCCAAACCGACTTTATGTCTTAAGTCTGAGTCATCTGACTCAAATCCGAGTTAACTCAACCCAAATCCGAGTTAACTCAACTCAAATCCGAGTTACTTTACTCAAAATTGACTTTATGTCTTAAGTCTGAGTCATCTGACTCAAATCCGAGTTAACTCAACCCAAATCCGAGTTAACTCAACTCAAATCCGAGTTACTTTACTCAAAATTGACTTTGTGTCTTAAGTCTGAGTCATCTGACTCAAATCCGAGTTAACCCAACCCAAATCCGAGTTAACTCAACTCAAATCCGAGTTACTTTACTCAAAATTGACTTTATGTCTTAAGTCTGAGTCATCTGACTCAAATCCGAGTTAACTCAACCCAAATCCGAGTTAACTCAACTCAAATCCGAGTTACTTTACTCAAAATTGACTTTGTGTCTTAAGGATGAGTCATCTGGCTCCAATCCGAGTTATATGATTCAAATCCGAGTTAACTCAACTCAAATCCGAGTTACTTTACTCAAAATTGACTTTATGTCTTAAGGATGAGTCATCTGGCTCCAATCCGAGTTATATGTTTCAAATCCGAGCTAACTCAACTCAAATCCGAGTTACTTTACTCAAAATTTACTTGCATCCCGAATCTGAGTCTTCTGACTCAAATCCGAGTTAACTCAACCAAAATCCGAGTTACTTTACTCAATTTTGGCTTGCATCCCGAATCTGAGTCTTGTGACTCAAATCCGAGTTAACTCAACCAAAATCCGAGTTACTTTACTCAATTTTGGCTTGCATCCCGAATCTGAGTCTTCTGACTCAAATCCGAGTTAACTCAACCAAAATCCGAGTTACTTTTCTCAATTTTGGCTTGCATCCGAATCTGAGTCTTCGACTCAAATCCGAGTTAACTCAACCAAAATCCGAGTTACTTTACTCAATTTGGCTTGCATCCCGAATCTGAGTCTTGACTCAAACCCGAGTTAACTCAACCAAAATCCGAGTTACTTTACTCAATTTTGGCTTGCATCCCGAATCTGAGTCTTCTGACTCAAATCCGAGTTAACTCAACCAAAATCCGAGTTACTTACCTGTCATGATATAGCTTGATTTGGCGTGATGACGATAATCTGCCTTTGGTATGGATCCGAGATATGGATCCGAGATTAAGCTTTGGGATATGATAATAGGGTTAACCGCTGAGAGACCCGATTCGAGATGTAGATATGAGATATAGATTTGAGATACGATAAGGTGGCCAATAGCCATCCGAGATATGGGATAACCTGGCAAGATGGTGAGATATCAATCCGAGTCATATCATAACCTGGCAATCTGGTGAACTAAATAAAGCTTCGGCCTGAATCAGAGATACAATTAGTACGCCGAGCTTGAATACCAATCCGAATTATAAAGTACCGCAAAGTGAATCAAATGTTAGTCAATCGAGACAACGTATTTAGCTGAGTTAAAGGTTAATTCAAAGCATAAACTAACTGACTCAAAATCTATCTGAATCACAAATAAGATGATTCAACTTATGGCGAGTTAATCAAAATCTTGTAGCGAGCTGAGTTAATGGGTAATCCAAAATATAAACTAACTGACTCAAAATCTATCTGAATCACAAATAGGATGATTCAACTTATGGCCGAGTTAACTGAAAAGCTGGCTGGAGTATAGATCTAAATCAACATAATGCTCTCTTAATCTAAAGGTGACTCTAAGGATAAGTTGTAGTCCCCGGGTTGAGTTATTCTCTCCCTGGGATGAAGGGTTGAGTCTAGGTAACTGAGTTACCTGGTACTTACAGCATACCTGGAGAAGTGTTTAGGTGAGTCTTGCTAGGTCATACTTGCCCTGCTGAGTTACCTGGTACTTACAGTAAGCTCGGAGTAATGCTTGAGTTCTTGCTGAGTCTTTCCTGCTTTGATGAGTTAGACTTGAAGAGTCTCTGCGCTTACTCTTTGTTCTCTGTTGACTTGGTGAAGCTGATTGAGCCCTGTGAGGAAGAAGTTGATGAAGATGTTCCCGTCCGGATGGAAACCCAACCAACGCCACTAGAAGGCCCCACGGTGGGCGCCAAATGTCGTGGTGGTATCACGGCATATGCCATGGGTAGGCTAAAGTTGGGGCTGATGGACGTGGAGGAATCCGGGGAGGGATGATGCGGTGAAGACCGCACTCATATGAACAAAGAGAAATACAATGTATATTGGATTGAAGCTCTCAAGTTGAGATAACATCTCGTTCTATACATCTAATCCCTTATAATCTTGCCATACTTTTGGCTACAATCATGCTCCTTGAGCTGTTTCCCCTATGCTTCTATCTAAGCTCTCTATGAGAGTGGAGGAAGAGGAAGAAGGAGAGCTCCTAGTGAGCAGAGAGGGGAGGAGCCCTTCGGGGCCTCCTCCTGGAACGATCCCCCTGGTGCTCCTTATAAAGGGGAGCCCAGGGGACAAAGCTTGTTCCCTACGATTGGCATCTTCTCAGCATATTCTAGGCATATTCTGAAGATGCTCAGCATATGCCTTGGCATCTTTGGAGGTGCCAGGGCATATTCCCTAGCATCTTCTTGATGCCAAAGGCATATTCCCTGTGCCCATGTGCTAGTCTGAATGATGGGTCCCAAGACTGACACCTGATACGAAGATCTTGACTTTACTTGATTGTATATCGACGTAGTTGTTGAGACCACATCCTGGAATAAATAAGAGGCGTCAGAGCTTTATAACTCAGCCCAAGCACCCCGGATCATTGGCAATTCGGCTGGCAGGTTAATTCGGCCTAGGAGCATCGTGGCCCAAACCGAGTCAAACTTTGTCTTAGCCGCGAATTATCCATGGCCCACCGGTTATAAGCTTCATCCGCCCCTAAATCCCAGCCGGGTCTACACCGGCACTGGGAAACCTTTGTAAGGCCACTGGTCAACTGCTTGAGCCGGTGCTCTCTTGCGATGGGCGGGTAAGGCATCTGCTAGCCCGGTAGGATCTGTAGCGTGGTGGAGATGGAGCCATGGTGGGCGAACTTAGTCGGCCCACCCGGGCGACGCTGGTCAGGTGAGGTGGAGTGTAGCGATCCCGCGGTGGGCCGAAATGCACTGAACCGGCCCACCCGGGTGACGTTGTTGAGGCGAGCAGACTCCATGCGGCCCTGTGCGTCGAGGAAGCAGGGGGTCGCGGCGGGAGTGAGCGCTGGCGTCGAGTCGTCCTGGTTTGTCGAGGGAGGGTGCCGAGGTGAGCGTTGACTCGGCGGTTTGACCCGGTGGGGAGCTAGGTGGGCCGAACTGAGGTAAGGCCTGTCCGGGTTTTGTCCTCCTCTGGTTTTAGTTCGGCCTGGTAGCCCAAGGACTGGGCCGAGATTGGTATAACTCGGCCCAGGTAGCTTTTTCCTCCTATTATTTTCTATTTGCCATATGTTTCTTATCCAGCATAATGTTCTCTTTGTCTCCGTTGATATTGAGTTGTTGTGCTTGTTACTGTGTCTCTTTATACCTCAACTCTGGGGTATATGGGGTTATATCCCCGACAGTATGCGAGTACGGATGAATTAATATGCGACAAGTTTATTATGCAATTTATAAAAAAATAGGGGCTCATAAGGAATAGGGGTCGCACATCGAAACTCGTCGAACTTGGGGTTCCGAGGGTTCGGAGGATCGGTCTTCGGGTCCGGAAGGAGGTCTTGGCGATCCAAAGGGTGCGGGTTCCGGAAGAACTTGGTTCGGCATCAGAGTCAAGGTACTGGTTCATCCTTCAATCGCCAGGGTCTGTCAGACGATAGTCGAGATTGCGCCGCACCATCTTCACATGACTGCCAAAATGAGGCAACCTCACCAAACCATCGGTCCAAACACTGGCATTGAAACACAACGACATACACATACCACATTAACACCACCAGGTATCATAGGAGCACATTACAGAAGCATGCGCGCTGGCAGTTAACGGCGCCCACGTCTGGAAGGCATGGATCGAGGTGGGGCCGACCTAGGGGCGGACAGAAGATCTGGCCTGAGCCTGGCGGGACCGGGGACGAGAGGCCGACGCGATCTTCGCTGGAAGCGGCGATGGTGGCAGAGCTCCACGGGCGGGCGCGGGCCGGAACAGGGGACCGCGGGCGGCGCTGTAGAGGAAGGGTGGGCAACAGGGGTCGGTGAGGACGGCCGCGCGTGGAGAGGACGAGGCCGACGGAGGCGATCTTGAGGAAGGCGACGACGAGGCGACATGTGCTCGGGAAGGCGGAGTCCAGGCGAGGCAGAGGGCAGCGCGGCGGTGGAAGGTCGCGGGCTCGAGGTGAGGCCACGGGGCTGGTGAGGTGGAAGGCGACCGCGGGGCGCGCTGCTGCGCCGGGGAGGCGGGCAGAGGCAGTCGGGTCGCGCGGCGGTGAGGCGGTCGACGGGGAGCTCGAAGCGGAGGGGACGGCTCAGGCAGACGGAGGCGTCCATGGCGGAGTGAAGACACGACTGGGAGAGGAGGCGTGGCGGAGGGAGTGGGGAGTGGGGATCTCGCATGGTCACGATCAGGTCGGGGTGGGGCCCATGTGAGCGGGGCCAGGGAACGTGACGGGGAGGCGTCGGTGTTTCTGGGTGCGAGGGGAGAGTGGCGGCGGCAGGTGGGAAGGGTGGTGGGATTGGTTTGTGTCTAGGGTTTGATAGGGATTGGGGATTAGGGATTAGATGGGCCGGGTAGTAGGTGGTTTGGCCGGTTGGGCCTCTGGCCTGGCCGGCTGGACTGCCTCCCTAGTTTTATAAAACTATTTTATTTTGATGTGTTCATTTATTTTTATACAAACAACTTTTATAAACAGTTTTTGACAAATAAAATATCTAGTGAGACTAGGCTTTTTAATTTGGAATTAAAGGAGAAGATATTTAGAAAAAAATAGGCTTTTGGCGAAACAGTTTTGGCAATTAATATGCATGATGATGTCATGATTATGCACAAAGTATTATTTAACACACAGTTTTCTAGTGGTGGTTTTCTTGGGGTGCTACAGGGCATACCTAGCTAATGACAAGAATTTGTCACGGTATTCCACTACGGTCATCCTTCCTTGCTTCAGCTCTCTGAACTCGTCTCTCATTCTCTTGATCAAACCCGGTGGCACATGGGTTCTGCTAAACTTGACCTTGAATTCCTCCCAGGTCATCATCTGGCCTCCGGTCATTGCGCGAACACTGTTCCACCATGCCCTGGCATCTCCGGCTAGATAGTGGGTGGCGAACATAACTTTCTCGTTGGCTTCTACTCCGGCGACTTCTAGGTTATTTTCCATGGTTTGCAGCCAATCATCGGCATCTAGGGGTTCTTCTGACTTAGTGAAAACATGTGGGTTGGTATTCTGGAAATTCTTGAGCTTAGATCCATGGTTGTCCTGATTTCCGTGGCCTTCGTTGTTGTGGGCAAGCTGGGCTATCTGTTGCAGGGTGGCTAGGTTGGCTTGACGTTCCGCTCTTTCAGCTTCGCGGTCAGAAGTCAACATTTGCAGAATCTGCAACATCGGGTCCGGGGATGAACCACTTCCTCCTCGTGGCATCTGAAGATTGAGATAGATCATGAGAAAAGAGGGAAATTTCTAAAGTTTTGGGTCTTTGAATTTTTTTTAAAGTTTGACTCAGATTTTCTAGCAACTTGCTTTTTCATTCATTCATAGCACACGATACAACACACACCACAACAAAGAAAAGCAGATGGTTTTAAGAACCATTCTGGAAACTACGATAAAGTGGGACCGAATACTACTCACTACGCTAGTGCTCAAGTGCTACTACTCCCCGGAATCTGTGGCTTCGTCATCTTCATCATCATTGATGAAGGCAAAATCGTCCTCATCGGTGAAGAAATCCATAGCCTGATCCTCCAGAAAATCATCATCATCGCTGAGATAGGAGTAGGGGTCTCCACGAAGATCCTCTCCGGCATTCTCCCTTTCCTCCAACTGCATGTCTCTCTCGTGGATGGTCTCCTCCAAAGATGAGATGCGGTGGCGAAGACAGGAAATAATGCGCTCCTTCTTGTCGAGCTGACAGCGGCGAGACTTGCGATCCTTTGCTAGCATGGCGATGGTTTGATCCTTCGTCTTGATGATGGCAGACTTGTGGTTGTAGTAGTCACGGCAGTTGTCCAACTCTTGCTGACGATCGTACATCATGAAGCTAAGGTGGTCCTGTTGGAATTATGCCCTAGAGGCAATAATAAAGATGTTATTATTATAATTCTTGTTCATGATAAAGTTTATATTCCATGCTAGAATTGTATTAAGCGGAAACATTAATACTTGTGTGGTTTGTGAACAACACTGTGTCCCTGGTACGCCTCTAAGGACTAGCTCATTGATCAATGATGGTTAAGGTTTCCTAACCATAGACATGAGTTGTCAATTGATAATGAGATCATATCATTGGGAGAATGATATGGTGGATAGACCCAAACTAAGCGAAGCAATTAGATCGTTTCATCGTGTTCATCTTTGCGAAGCTTTTCCTATGTCAAATATTGTATTCCTTAGACCATGAGATAATGCAACTCCACCTGGGAAGAAAGCTTTGAGGTCATCAAATGTCATCCTATGAGAGGGTGATCATAAAGGTGTCTCTCGTGTGATCGGAAAGTATCTGGGTTGTATGTATCGAGATGGAATTTGTCCCTCCCAAGTCGGGAGAGATATACTTGGGCCCACTTTTAATCGATATCAACACCGCTTGCAAGCATGTGGTTAAGGAGTTAATCACAAAGTGATATCGGATTACGGAACGAGTAAAGTACTTCTTTGTGAACGAGATTGAACTAGGTATGACGGCAAGCGATCGAATCTCGCAAGTAAAATATCGCGAGACGAAGGGAATATATATATGGGATTGATTGAATCTCGCATCGTGGTTCATCCGATATGATCATCGATGAATGTGTGGGAGTCAATATGGGTGCCTGCACCCGCTGTTTATTATTGATAGAAGATCATGTCCGCATATTCTCGAACCCGCAGGTCACACACTTAACGTATCTCGACGCTAGGATAGATTGGATAATTGGTTTATGAATTTTGTTCGAGTCTCGGATGGGATCCGGATATCACGAGAGGTTCCGAATGGTCAGAATAAGATTCATATAAGGCGAGCAGTTTTTGGAGTTCGAATTGTTCCGGGTTAATCGGTATTGTACCTAAGCTTCTAGAACCTTCCGGAAGGGGACCAACGTGGCCCCACCTTCCGGGAGGGGGCATGGGCCTATGAGGGAGTGTCCTGGCCGCATTGGGCCAGGGGCACAAGGCCCCATAGGGCCCAGCCGATCCTGGATAAGTTTAAACTCGTTTAAACTAGGGATAGAATTTCTAGATAAGGGAGAGTTTAAATCATTTAAACTAGAGATAGGATTTCTAGATAAGGGAGAGTTTAAATTGTTTAAACTAGAGATAGGCTTGGAGGAGGGCAGGCTGGCGCCCCCTCTATATATAGAGGGGTGGTGCGCCTTCCCCAACACACACCTTCCTCCAAGGCCTAGCTGCCTTGCTACCTCTCTCCTCCCGATCGCTTGTAGGCGAAGCCCTGCAGAAATTCTCCACCATATACACCACGCCGTGTTGTAGATCCAATATCTCTCCACCATACTCGCTGGTCCGAGGAAGGAGGAGACGTCGAGGTGCTGCGTGTGCATCTCACGGAGGCACCGCCACTTGTGGTGCTAGATCGGATCGATCGCGAGGAGGAGAAGAAGTGCGACTACATCACCCACGTTCCGACGAGCGTTCACTGTCGCGAATCTTCAAGGGTATGAAGATCTAATCCAATCTCTCGTTGTTTGCATCTCCTAGATTAGATCTTGGCTTTCCCTCTGTTCGCATCCGTAGAAAATTTTGATTTACTATGCCGCCAAACCCTTCAGGGTATCGAGCTAGATATATGCGTAGATGTGTTTCATGAGTAACGCAACATGGTTGTTGGCGCGTTGATGTTTTCGTTGCAAGCCTCTTGTTTGTGTTCTTCTTATGACGCGGATAGTGAGATTGAAGCGGTCCAGCCAACCTTACGCGACGTCGTCATGCGAGACCGGCTCCGCACTTGACGTGTGGCTTGTTCCACACATGCTACGGTGGATGTCAGTTTCTCTCACTATAGTTGTCATGGGATTAACACCGGAGTTTGGCAACCATAATATCACCGTTGTGGCTTTCCGTAGGTAAGAATCGTTCTTAGCATCTACTCCCATAAAGCCACGTAAAACATGCAACAACAAAGTAGAGGCGTCTAACTTGTTTTTGCAGGGAGTGTTTTCTGTGATATGGTATGGCCCAAGATGTGATGTGTATATTGTATGCGATGATCATGTTTTGTAATGTTTCACGACTTGCATGTCGATGAGTACACAACCGGCAGGAGCCATATGGTTGTCTTTATAATTGTGTATGACCTGCGAGTCAACTTCTTATACGCCATGTAATAGCTTTACTTTATCGCTAAGTAGTTAGCAATAGTTGTAGTTGCTATTCGTGGTGGAGGCAATCATGGTGGAGTGATGGAGATCATGCCGGAACGCACAAGATGGAGATCATTGCGTGAAGATTGGCTATACCATGTCACATAAAGTTATATGCATGTGATGTTTATCCTTTATGTATCTTATTATGCTTAGATCGCGGTAGCATTATAAGATGATTCCTCACTTAAAGATCAAGATAAAACTGTGTTCTCCCAAAGTATGCACCGCTATGAAGTTCGTCGTGTCCAAGCATCACTTGATGATCGGGTGCTATAGACTCTACGCTCATACAACGGGTGCAAGCCAGGTTTTGCACATGAAATACTTGGGTCTAACTTGACGAGCCTAGCATGTATGCACATGGCCTCGGAACACAAGAAGCGAAAGGTTAAGCATGAGTCATATGAATGATATGATCGACACTTCGTTGTCCACCATTGAAACCACATCTCTTCTCGTGATGATCGGATTAGGTGTGGTGAATTTGGATCGTGTTCACTAAACAACTTGAGGATGTTGAATTTAGTGGGAGTTCATGTAATAATTTGATTAAGTTGAACTATTTATCATGAACATAGTCTAAATTGTACTTGCAAATACATAGATCACATGGCCAAATCCAACTTCAACTTCAACGTTTTTTGAGAAGGAAAAGCTTAGAAACAATGGGTCTAACTTCACCAATTGGTTCGCAATCTAAGAATCATTCTTCATGGACAAAGGACTATGTCCTTGGTAAGCGTTAGGTGACCTCGCAGAATCGCTACCGTGATGAGAAAGCTGTCTATCATTCGCGCAAAGATGATTATGGTGTGATTAAGAGCACCATGTTGTTTGCTATGGAACCGGAGCTTCAAAATCGTTTTGAAACCTATCCCGGGCCCTTTGAGATTCTCGAGGAGCTGAAAACCATGTTTTACTCAAGACCGCTCGAGAGATATGAGATCTCTGAGAAGTTCTTTAACTGCAAGATGGAGGAAGGGAGTTCCGTTAGTGAGCACGCCATAAAGATGTCGGGCTACACTCAACGCCTTGAGCAACTGGAATGCACGATTCCAGAGGATCTCAAGATTGACAGGGTTCTGCAATCACTCCCTCCCAGCTACAAAAGTTTTGTAGTGACTCATAATCGATTGGTTCCATCGATATGATCACCGAGCTCTTCGCAAAGTCAAGGCTGCGGAAGTGGACATCAAGAAGGATAATCATGTGTTGATGGTCAACAAGCCCTCCTTTAAGAAAGGTAAGGAGCAAAGAAGCCCTTCAAGAAGGCGGCGTAAGCGCAATGCCCTCGCGAGAAGAAGCGTGTCTGGTCCTAAGCCGGACATCGAGTGCTTCTATTGCAAGGGGTCACTAGAAGCGCAATCGTCCAAGTACTTAGCGGACAAGAAGGTGGCACCATCAAAGGTATATTTGATATACATGTTATTGATGTTTTCCTTACTAGCCCTCGTTGTAGTGCCAGGTATTTGATACCGGTTGCTAATATTTGTAACTCAAACAGAGCTACGGAATAGACGGCTTATGAGGGATGAGGTGACGATGCGGCGTTGGCAACGGATCAAGAGTTGATGTGATGGCCGTCGCACGCTCTCCTTAGTTTTACCTTCGGATTAGTTTTAAACCTTAATAAATGTTATTATGTGCTGCGTTGAGCATGAACATTATTTCGGATCATGTTTATTGCAAGACGGTTATTCATTTAAATCGGAGAATAATGGTTGTTCTTATATGAGTAACATCTTTTATGGTCATGCACCTCTTGTGAATGGTTTATTTCTTCTAAATCTCGAAAGGGATGAAACACACATCCATAACATTGAGGCTAAGAGATGCAAAGTAGATAGTGATAATACTACTTATTTGTGGCACGCTGTCTAGGTCATATTGGAGTAAAGCGCATGAAGAAACTCCATTCTGATGGACTTTTGGAGTCTCTTGATTTTGAATCATTTGACACATGCGAACCATGCCTCATGGGCAAGATGATCAAAACCCCGTTCTCCGGTATGATGGAGCGAGCAACGGACTTGTTGGAAATCATACATACCGATGTATGCGGACCGATGAGTGTTTCGACGCGCGGTGGATATCGCTATTTTCTCACTTTTACCGATGACTTAAGTAGATATGGGTATATCTATTTAATGAAACATAAATCTGAAACATTTGAAAAGTTCAAAGAATTTCAGAATGAAGTGGAGAACCATCGTAACAGAAAGATTAAGTTTCTACGATCCGATCGTGGGGGCGAATATTTGAGTTATGATTTTCTCACGCATCTTAAAGCAAGCGGAATTGTTTCACAACTCACGCCACCCGGAACACCACAAGTAGAATGGTGTGTCGAGCGCGAATCGAACCCTATTAGATATGGTCCGATCGATGATGTCTCTTACTGATTTGCCGTTGTCATTTTGGGGTTATGCATTAGAAACCGCTGCATTCACTTTAAATAGGACTCCATCTAAATCCGTTGAGACGACACCGTATGAACTGTGGTTTGGTGCTAAACCTAAGTTGTCGTTTCTTAAAGTTTGGGGATGCGAAGCTTACGTCAATAATTTGATGCCGGACAAGCTCGAACCCAAAGCGGAGAAATGCGTCTTCATAGGATACCCTAAGGAAACTATTGGGTATACCTTCTATCACGTAACGAAGGCAAAGTGTTGTCATGAAGAACGGTTCCTTTCTTGAGAAGGAGTTTCTCTCGAAAGAAGTGAGTGGGAGGAAAGTAGAGCTAGACGAGGTTATTGAACCTTCTCTTGAATTGGAGAAGCACTGACATTGTTCCAAAGGTCACCAACAATAGAGGAAGCTAATGACAAGGATCATGAAGCTTCGGACGATGTTGCTACTAAGCGTCGCGGTCGACAAGGTCGCGTGCCCTCCGAGTGGTACGGCAACCTGTCTTGACTGTCTTGTTGGTAGAAGACGGTGAACCTACGAACTATGAGGAAGCGATGATGAGCCCAGACGAGAAATGGCGGAAGCCATGAAATCCAATTGGGATCCATGAGCGAAAACCAAGTATGGACTTTGGTGGATCCTCCTAGCGACCAAAGGCCGTTGAGTGCAAATGGATATTCAAGAAGAAAACGGACGCGGATGGTAATGTTACCATCTATAAAGCACGGCTTGTCGCAAAAGGTTTTCGACAAGTTCAAGGTGTTGACTACGATGAGACTTTCTCTCCCGTAGCGATGTTTAAGTCCATTCGGATTTTATTAGCAATTGCTGCGTTTCATGATTATGAAATATGGCAGATGGATGTCAAGACTGCTTTCCTCAATGGGAACATTGATGAAGAGTTGTATATGATGCAACCCGAAGGTTTTGTCGATCCTAAGGATGCTAGTAAAGTATGCAAACTTCAGCGTTCCATTTATGGACTGAAGCAAGCATCTCGGAGTTAGAACCTTCGTTTTGATCAAGTGTTCAAGAGCTTTGGATTTGTTCCAAATTGCTACGAAGCTTGTATCTACAAGAAAGTGAGTGGGAGCTCAGTGACGTTTCTGGTACTGTATGTGGATGACATATTGATTATCGGAAATGACATCAACATGCTTAACGATGTGAAGAGTTATTTGAACAAGTGTTTTTCAATGAAAGACCTAGGTGAAGCTGCTTATATATTTGGCATCAAGATCTATAGAGATAGACAAAGACGCCTGATAGCTTTAAGCCTGAGTACATACCTAGACAAAGTTCTGAAAAGGTTCAGAATGGATAAGGCAAAGAAAGGTTCAGTGCCTATGTTGTCAGGTAAGATATTGAGCAAGGCTCAGTGTCCAGCTACGGTAAATGATAGGGAAGCTATGAGCAAAGTGCCTTATGCCTCGGCCATAGGTTCCATCATGTATGCCATGCTGTGTACTAGACCGGATGTGTCCAATGCTCTTAGTTTGACGAGCAGATATGAAAGTGATCCAGAGTGGAACATCGACAGCCATGAAGAACATCCTAAAGTACCTAAATAGAACTAAAGAAATGTTCTTAGTCTATGGGGTGATGAACAGCTTGTCGTAAAGGTTACGTCGATGCTAGTTTCGAATCGACAAGGATGATTCTAAATCTCGAACGTGATACGTTTATATTTTGAATGGAGGAGCGTGAGTGGAGAAGCTCAAGCAAAGCGTGATCGGGATCTACGAGAAGCGGAA
This sequence comes from Avena longiglumis, assembly GCA_030063025.1. Taxonomy (NCBI): domain Eukaryota; kingdom Viridiplantae; phylum Streptophyta; class Magnoliopsida; order Poales; family Poaceae; genus Avena; species Avena longiglumis. Next base: position 127,807,505 of record CP125975.1, on the reverse strand, counting down.
TACATGGCTGCCGCAGCGTCAAGTGAAGGAGTTTGGATCGAAACTTCATCACTGAGCTTGGCGTGGTTCCAAGTGCATTGGACCCACTGGAGATATTGTGTGACAACACTGGCGCCATAGCACTCGCTAAGGAACCAAGATATCATCCAAAGACCAAGCATATCAACCGCAAGTTTCATATAATCCGAGATTATATAGCAGATGGAGATCTGAAGATTAGCAAAGTACATACAGATCTGAATGTTGCAGATCCACTGACTAAACCTCTTCCACATGTAAAACATGATCAACACCTCAGTGCCATGGGTGTGAGATTGTTGCCAAATGTAAACTAGATTATTGACTCTAGTGCAAGTGGGAGACTGTTGGAATTATGACCTAGAGGCAATAATAAAGATGTTATTATTATAATTCTTGTTCATGATAAAGTTTATATTCCATGCTAGAATTGTATTAAGCGGAAACATTAATACTTGTGTGGTTTGTGAACAACACTGTGTCCCTGGTACGCCTCTAAGGACTAGCTCATTGATCAATGATGGTTAAGGTTTCCTAACCATAGACATGAGTTGTCAATTGATAATGAGATCATATCATTGGGAGAATGATATGGTGGATAGACCCAAACTAAACGAAGAAATTAGATCGTTTCATCGTGTTCATCTTTGCGAAGCTTTTCCTATGTCAAATATTGTATTCCTTAGACCATGAGATAATGCAACTCCCTGGTACCGGAAGAAATCTTTGAGGTCATCAAACGTCATCCTATGAGAGGGTGATCATAAAGGTGTCTCTCAGGTGATCGGAAAGTATTTGTTGGGTTGTATGTATCGAGATGGAATTTGTCCCTCCCAAGTCGGAGAGATATACTTCGGGCCCACTCGGTAATCGATATCAACACCGCTTGCAAGCATGTGGTTAAGGAGTTAATCACAAAGTGATATCGGATTAGAACGAGTAAAGTACTTGTGAACGAGATTGAACTAGGTATGACGTGCAACGATCGAATCTCGGGCAAGTAAAATATCGCGAGACGAAGGGAATATATATATGGGATTGATTGAATCCACGGCATCGTGGTTCATCCGATATGATCATCGATGAATGTGGGAGTCAATATGGGTTCCCGCACTCGGTTGATTATTGATAGAAGATCATGTCGCATATTCTCGAACCGCAGGTCACACACTTAACGATCTCGACGCTAGGATAGATTGGATAATTGGTTTATGAATTTTTGTTTGGAGTCTCGGATGGGATCCGGATATCACGAGAGGTTCCGAATGGTCCGAGAATAAGATTCATATAAGGCAATTGCAGTTTTTGGAGTTCGAATTGTTCCGTTAATCGGTATAGTACCGAAGTTTCTAGAACCTTCCTAAGGGGACCAACGTGGCCCCACCTTCCGGGAGGGGCATGGGCCTATGAGGGAGTGTCCTGGCGCATTGGGCCAGGCACAAGGCCCCATAGGGCCCAGCCGATCTGGATAAGTTTAAACTCGTTTAAACTAGGGATAGAATTTCTAGATAAGGAGAGTTTAAATCGTTTAAACTAGAGATAGGATTTCTAGATAAGGGAGAGTTTAAATTGTTTAAACTAGAGATAGTCTTGGAGGAGGGCAGGGCTGGCCGCCTCTATATATAGAGGGTGGTGCGCCTTCCCCAACACACACCTTCCTCCAAGCCCTAGCCTTGCTACCTTCCTCTCCTCCCTCCGCTTGTTTGAAGCGGCCCGCAGTAAATTCTCCACCATATACACCACGCCGTCGTGTTGTAGATCCAATCTATATCTCCACCATACTCGCTGGTCCGAGGAAGGAGGAGACGTCGAGGTGCTGCACGTGTGCATCTCACGGAGGCACCGCCACTTGTGGTGCTAGATCGGATCGGATCGCGAGGAGGAGAAGCGAGTACGAATACATCACCCACGTTCCGACGAACGTTCCGCTGTGCGAATCTTCAAGGGTATGAAGATCTAATACAATCTCTCTCGTTGTTTGCATCTCCTAGATTAGATCTTGGCTTTCCCTCTGTTCGCATCCGTAGAAAATTTTGATTTACTATGCCGCGAAACCCTTCAGGTCCAATTGATTCTTTAGCTCGGGGTGGCATGGGGCTTCTAGTGGTTGTCCATTTGTATCACGCCTTGGGCAAAACTCAAAGTGAGTTCCCTTGATCTGATTGATGCTCTGCCCACACAGACGGGAACGAGCTTCTTGCATGGCCCTGGCAAGTCCATCGAGCCAGTTGTTCTCTCTTAAGGTAAACTGAATTCCTTCCGCAGTGGGAGGTTCAATCTTTCATCGGAGACTTTCAGCAATTAGCCACTGCAGATCTTCTCCTCCTTGATCATTGAGCTGAGCTCCGAAAAACTCGGGCTGTGGACTCTCCAGAAGTTCCGAAAGATTGTCCAAATCCCTCTCAAAGATAAGGTCTCCTCCATTCCACAACTGATAAAACTTGCTGTACTTCACGTCCATCTATAAGAATAGAGGATGAGTAGTTTAGCAGAGTGATCAAGTGTGTCAAAATTTTATGTATTTTGCAAGAGTTTTTGAGGAATATGAATTTTCATGAAAGAATCAAAGGGATAAGAATGAGAGTAAGTTTTTGTAAATATTTGTTTTCTTTGGTTTTGAAACTAAGTTTTTGATTCCACGTCCAGTCTAACTAGGGTCTCCTATGGTCAGGATGGCTCTGATACCAACTTGTCAACACCCGGATTTTTAATCCCAGATGCCTGTTATGCCATACATCGCAATCCCAGGATTACCATTTTTGTGAGACATAACAGAATTGGATACCATAGTACATCATCCATTACAAACCGTACATAAGTTCTTACACAAATAGGGATCTCATGATCCAGTTCTTAATACAACATCAAGCAGCGGAATACGTAATAATAACGGTAGAATCGGCGAAGCACCATCTTCGGGGTCACAGGCAATGCTGACGATGGGAGATGATCCTAGTTGTCGTAACCTTCCTGGGGTCCATCCTCTAGGTACTCCTCTTCATAGTATGGCCATGGGAATAGCCAGGGACAAAGCCATGAGTACTCTTTAAGTACTCGCAAACTAGTACTAACAAGTAAAGGGGTTTTTGGATAATAGGACACTAGGCTCTAGGGTTGTTTTGCAAAAGCCAGATTTATCTCTACTAAGTTCCAAAGCTAGTCACAATTTTATAACTCCTAAGTGGGATCTTGTAACTCATGTCACAACTCTGTTGTGGTCAAGTCAAAGTCTCAATTTATTTCACAAGTCATTTTGAAAACATCTGACGGGGGAACAGTATGGCCACTCCAACTGTCCATAACCGCGGACGCGACTATTCGAATAGTTTGACACTCTGCAGAGATTGTACACTTTCACCACAACATTCAATACATCCGTCAGGAACAAATCCTGAATTCACCATACTCAGTATGCGGATAATCAATCCTAACCTTTCAATTACACGCCCTAGTATAAGCACCTCTCCTGTGAGTTTGACCTCCCAACCATGACCAACTGTCATCTTGGGTACTGCACAGGTGGACATAGCCTCAGCTCAAACCTTGGCCATGAGGGAACTAATACTAAGGTATATAAGTTTCCAGTCAAGCCCTACCCAATTATCGGGTATTGTGGTTGTACGATAAAATTGGAATGGTATTGCATCCAGACAACCATCAGTTTTATAAAGGGCTAAGGCTCATGCCTCAACATTTTCATCACCTAAATCATCAGGTGTTCGGAAACACATGTCCAAAACATTTCAATAGAATGATCCATCATTCCAAGGTTTTCATAACAATTTTCCCACCAAGTATTCCCATCTAAAGTTGATCAAGTTTTATGCTTAGCACTAGCATCTACAAGTGGGGGTAAGCAATTAATGAGGGGTGGTAAACTAGTGGGGTTCTAACTAAGTTCAATCTCATGCCTTAAGATGACATCAAGACTATCTAGCTTAGGCCAAATTTTATGCTCTTTATGCAACCGTCACATATCTTTCTAGTATCTACCATTCATTTAGGAAAAAATCTAAGTAAGAGCTTTGATAAAGAAATAAAGTATAAAGCTTGTAGGTAAAACTAGGAATGGTTTATCAAGTGGTTATGATCATATATGCTTAAGGCATATAGTTGGCATGGTAACAAGCAAGTATTGGCTTGCATCAATATTAGTATAAGCTTGCTAAATTGCAAGTGTTAGCTTGCACATTTAACTAGTAGTATTAGGCTTGCATAGGTAAAGTATCTTGCAAGTGTTAGCTTGCACATTCAACTGGTAGTATTAGGCTTGCATTGGTCAACTTGATTAGTAAATCTTGCTAAGTTAATAGCTTGCAAGTATTGGCTTGCCTTGTGCAGAGCAGTGGTTGAAGTTCTCCTCGACTTCTTCTTCGTAGTATCCTCCTTCCTCCTCGTATCCTTGGTCGGTACTAGCGTCTATAAATAAATACGATGTACACAATCACCAAACAATACTTAACTACTTGCATTCATCACACACAAGGGTCCTATAGATGATCTAACATCATCTCTAATCATTACAAGATTAAGGCTTGGTTTAATTCCTTTTATTTTTAGAAAAGTAATTTCTTCTCATTGAAAAACTACTTAAGATTTAATATTCTCCAATCCAAACATGGGATCATGTTGACACATGTCATCACCACATATTTTAGTCAATGGAAATGTGATTTAAAGTGGTGTCACAATTTAATAAGGTTTTACCCTTTTATTTTAATTAAATAAAGTGACTAGAAATGCCTATGGGGCATTCTTTTATTACTTGAACATTATTTCTGCAAGTAAACCTATATATTTTTATATATTCTGAAAGGTATGGTTAAATGTGATTTTTGGGAGTTGGAATCAACTCAAAATCTATTATGGTTTAAATTTGAAAAATGTTTGAATGGAGAAAAGCTTCTGCCTTGTTATTTTTACCATGGGTGATCTATAGATCCAAATGACTTGAATCCAACGGGCTTGGATTCAGCATTCCCAGACCTTTCCAACAAAATTAGTTTCATTCAATTTGGTGCACTGAATCGATCTGGGTTGATTTTTGAAGTTGGGTACAAAAGTGAGTTTGAAATAAAATAGAAAAGGTTTAATTCAAATAACCGGGCTGCGCGGGAAAGGTTAACGGGCCGGCCTTCTAAGCGTAGAGCTTCTGCGGGCTGTTTAAGTGGGTGTCCCCATTCGTCAGTGAGACAGGGGGTGCAAAGCGGTACGGGGCAACGTGGGACGTTTGATCTGGTTCTAATCCAACGGCTGGGAGTCATCGTCGATGTTGAGCAACGCCGGCGAGAAAGAAACCTAGCGCGGCCAGTGGGGGTTGCTGGGGGCTCACCGGGGTGCAGGCGAGGGTCGGCGAGGCGGGCGAACGACGAAGTCGACGACGGCGAATCTCCTGGTACCGGTGGCTCCTCCTGGGGCGGCTCCAACCGTTGTCTCCCTTCTTCTCAAGAGGCGGCTGGCTCCGGTGAAATTCCGGCGAAGTGTTGCTCGCCTTGCTCCGGGAATGGTGTGGCACGATCAGTGATGGGAGGGGAGTAGAATGGTGTGAAGAATTTGAGCGGGGGTGGCCTCTATTTATAGTCGGGCGAGGGGACCGTCGGGGCGCATGGTGAGCTCGTCGGGGGCGATGGTACAGACGGCTATTGGCATGGGCGAAGGTAGGGGACGGTGCGGTGTTCCCTGGCGATGCTCAACGACATGGTTTCGAGGCATGGGGCGGTGCGTCTTGGTTTGGAACACGCGACGCTCTGCGCGGCAGAGGCGGCGTCTTCGAGGGCGAGCGGTGGCTATGCGTCACGGGGCAGTGAACGGGGATGTCTGGCGGTCTCCTGGGTCGGTGGTGATCATGTATGCACGCGGCGAGGGCGGCGCGCGGTGTGTGGGCTTCGGTCGAGGGTGGCGCTCTGGCGCATGCTCGGCATGGTCGCTGGCGAGCTGGGCGCGGTCCGTGTGTGTGGTCCAATGGCTGGCAGGGTTCAAGCGCTGGACAGGGGGTGGCGGTGGACGGTGGGCTTGCTCCCAGACATGCTGGCTAGGCTTGTTTCTCTTCCTAGCTTGCTGTCGACATGGGGGTGACAAGGGTGTGCTCGGCTGTTCACCATTGATGGCAATGCCAAGCTTACAGTGAGGCTAGTGCTTGGTTTAAATTGCTAGATGATCTACTGAGATGGTTGTGAGCTAGAGAGGGAACAAATTAGGCTTCAATCACTGCTCACTATAGTGTTTAGATTTTGTATGATTTGTGTCTGCAACCTGTTTGATGAAATGGCTGCATGAATTCAAGTTTTGAATTTTGAAAAGATTTTTGGTGGGTGTGCTAGGTTGGTGCTGGTGACTCTGCAGATGCTTGGGTTTTGAAAGTTGAGCTTGTTGAGTGGTTTTTGAAAAAGTGGGATCTTCTCATATGATAAAGATTCAATTTTGAATTGTCATTTAAACTATGCATTTGAAAGTTTCTGGATGATCACAAAGTGGGCCTTGATACTTTGTTATGAGTACATTCAAGGGGTGCAAAGATCCAGAAAAGTTTATGTTAGGTTCTGAAAGTTTGAGGCAGCCAAAGTAGGCATGGGAGTTAAATTGGTCAAAGTGACCATTCTTTTATTTTTTTTGTTTTGATTTATTTGTCTTTAGGAAAAGTTTGGGTAATGTTTAGATGATGTTTATTTCACCTAAGCATCCATTTACAAGCAATGGAACACATAAACAAGGTGGTTCAAAATAATTTCAAATTAAATGCATACACATATGGATGCTTCCATAATTTTATTTAGCAAAGTTTTTGTTAGCCCTGGTGGCGGCGACGATGACCGGTGCAGCAGGAGGCTTCGTACTTGGCGGCCGGACGACCGAGGTGGCGCCGGTGGAGCGAGACCCAATGCGAATCTGGGTCTTTGTCCAAATCATGGGATAGCCATGGCAACCTTCTAGGGTCAGGTGCTCATCGGCTCCCGGAGGTTGCATGGGAGGGTCCATGTCTTCACCCCCACAACACCCGAACCAACTCGACGCGCATCACGACATCGTCCATGGGCTTGCAGTGCATCGTGCGGTTCGCCGGTTGTATTAGCTTGCCCGTGGCAACATCCTTCAACTCGCTATTGGGCACCTTGTGCAGGAGCACGCACGTAGTGTCCTGAGGCATACAGATATGCATCATGAGATGGCAGCCAATCAAAGGCATTAAGTAGAGCACGCTTACTAACTACTTATTTTACCTTGGTGAGGGCGCCGAGCTCGGCTAATGTCAAGAGACGGGTGGCCGGCGGCTGATCCTCCTTCTTCTCCGACTTGGTTGTATTAGGAAGCACCACCACCGCCGGCTACTGCGCCTTGGTATTCTCTGCATGAGAGGGCAGCTCCGGAGCATCTAACTCCATTGGCTACGCCGCGGGGATGGTGGGCGGCGGGGTAACCATGTCTGGCGACACTTGGTGGCTCGAGATGCTTCCGCCGACGCTGGTCACTTGTATCGGCCCCACCTGACCGTCCGCATTCCATTTTGCTATCCCCTCCATCAGCCGAGGGGGTAGCGCATCTCGCGGATCTTCTGATGCACTATCGCATTCACCTCGTCCTGGTCCACCTTACTGGCCTACAGATGCGCGATCTTCCACTTCAGCTCTTCCTTCTTGGCTTGATCCCGAGCCGCCGACAGGGTCCGCCTCTCCTTTCTCTTCTTGGATTCCTTGTTGTAGTACTCGCGGAACTTTGTGCTCGTACCAAAGCCAGAAATACGGCCACCTGACGTGGGCGGCTCAGACTTCGGCCTCCCCTTGAAGGCGTTGGTCGCCCTGTTGAAAACCGTGTCCCATGGCTCCGTCAAGCCCTGGGACGACGAGTCTTGCATCTCGCGCACATTCTTGATTTCAGCTTCCTGCAGACAAGGAAAGGTGAACCCATTTAGGAACTTGCCTTCATTATTCAAAATGAAAGCAAATGGACCGAGGGTAAATTCTGTACCAGCTTCTCCTCAAACTTCCTCACATCATCATCCTCGGTGACGTATTCCATGGTATCCTTGTCCAGATAGTAGCGGGCCCGGACAAAGTTCCGGTTCTGCTCATCCATGATTTAAAAAAACGGCTTTTCTTTCCTGAAATGCTCAACCTCGGCGTCCTCCCATGCCCATATAGCCTTATTTCCCTTGTAACCACCGCTTCCACATCGGTGGTTACCTATGTTCAGTTCCCGCATTTCCCGACCCCACTCCATCCATGCCTTCGAATCCTCAGTCTCCATCTCCGCCTTGAATATCTTGAACTCGTCTTGGTCGATCATGGGCTCACCCTTCTTGATCTTCTCCCAGCTTTCCTTTTTCATGATCTTGTTCTTCACTTGGGTTCTCCAGCTGCTCAAGGCATTAGCCATCTTTGTGATGGCTAACCTGTTCACCTTATTGGACTTTTCCAGTTTGTCGGTGTACGGGGCCGGGACCTTGTGCCGTCTGTGCGGCTTCTTAAGGCAGTTCGCCATCAACCGCTCATTATGTTCACTTCTCAGGTGCTTTGTGTTGATCGACATGCTTTCCCTGACGATGCACCCGAGTTGCATGCCGAACCCGACGGCAACATCCGGAGGTTCCAACGGAAGGATACTTTCCGAGACTAGAGTGATCTCGTCGGTGGTGTCAGCGAGCTTTTGCGGCTTCCGATCCTTCCTCGGCTTCTTCTTCCTAACAGACGGGTTGTTGCTACCGCCATATGTGCGGTCCCCGCCATCGGTCGTGTGGTCCCCGCCATAGGTCGTGCGGCCTCTACCATCGTAGGTGGTCGCATCCTCCTCCTCGGCTTCATCTATCCGGTAGTTCTCCTCCCCCTCTTGCTCACCATCCCCATTGTGGCCCGCAACATCTGCCACGTTCTCATGTTGAGACTCCGCCGCCTCGTAATGCCGAGACTCCGCCGCCTTGTGCAGCGACGCCACCTCCCAGAAAGTGAGGTTCACCGCTCTAGCTTGGTCTTCGACTCTCATGGCGGCCTTAGAAGTGCCGGCCCCATCAGCGACCAACATGTTTGCACACTTCTAAACAAATTAAACTAAGTTAGTATTAATTAGTGTCGACAATAATGCTACCAACAAATGCTATAAGAATACCTCATGGCGGCCTTAGAAGCGCCGGCCCCATCGGCGACCGACATGTTTGCACACTTCTAAACAAATTAAACTAAGTTAGTATTAATTAGAGTCGACAATAATGCTACCAACAAATGCTATAAGAATACCAACAAATTCAAAAACAGTAGCTTTGCATCTAGTAGTCAGAAGCTTAATTAGTACCAACAAATGCTATAAGAATATCTTGATGCATATTAAATCATTCATATTTTTTTGTTTTAAAAGGCTATATATCTTGTTATAAGAATACCATATTAATGCTACCAACAAATGCTATAAGAATACCAATAAATGCGAAAATAGTAGCTTTTCATCTAGTAGTCAGAAGCTTAATTAGTACCAACAAATGCTATAAGAATATCTCGATGCATATTAAATCATTCATATTTTTTTGTTTTAACAGGCTATATATCTTGTTATAAGAAAACCATATTAATGCTACCAACAAATGCTATAACAATACCAACAAATACAAAAACAGTAGCTTTGCATCTACTAATGTTTTGTTTTAACAGGCTATATATCTTGATGCATATTAAATCATTCATATTGTTTATAAAATATCTTGATTATAAAATAGGCTATAAAATATCTTGATTATATTAAATCTATATGTTTTGTTTTAACAGGCTATAAATCATTCATATCATTTATAAAATAGGTAATTATGTGAACTACACAATTTTGTTTTAGCATTTATCTATATGTTTTGTTTTAACGGATAATGTTTCATTGGATAAAAACCATCCGGAGTGTTGTTTTACACATGAAAAAACCATGATAAGTTTCAAAGAACCCTAGCCTCCACTCTAGTAGTTGTTAGATGCTATCTTCCTTCTTGGTTGTATAAGTCCTAGCCTCCACTCTACATGTGGCCTGGCCCTTTTATTTTTGTTGCCATATAAATCGAAAATCCTACCAAAAACATTGGGTTCTGAATCTGTGAGATTTATCTGAAGGATAGGTCCAGAAATTGCTCTCTAATCCTCTCATGCCCTGCAAATTCCAATCCAGTCCCAAGATCAAGCATCACCCTTGATCAATTAATTAGAAGCACGCTAGCTAAGCTACTAGCCTGATTACTTGCACGATCCCGACGGAAGTATCCACTAAAATCATACATATAAGGGGTGATTCAAAACATTCTAGGAAAGGTGGGGAGGAAACTAGGAGGAATCATCCTTGTGGTTGCGCTCGAATAGGAAAGGTACCTTGTGGACGGCGGGCGTGGCACGGCAGCACGGCGGGGCAAGCGTGGCAAGACAGCTGAGGCAAGCACGGCACAAGGCTGTGAGGGAAAGTGCAACGCCGCAGTGGGGCAGCGGCGGTGCGAGCGGAGGCGTGCTAGCTAGGGTTCTGGCCGTATTGGTCTGGTCGATTTGGGGAAGAAAGGGGGAGAAGGGTTAGTCGGGCCTCATCAAAACCGCCAAGTCCCAGAATTCTATGACGCATCTGTTCTGATATACGCGACAAAATTACTGGAGATGGTACAAAAGACGCGTTGCGCTGTTGTTTAACACAAAACACAGCTTACCACATTGGTTCAACACTTGCTTCTATGTTCTGATGCCCTAGGTTCGATTCCTGGCAGCCACATATTTTTTTTATTTTTTTTAATATTTTATGGATGGTAATAAGATATTAAAAGCAAGAACTGATATATTTGTCTATTAAAAATAAGAATTAATATATTATATTATATGCTTGTCACACACACCCACGTCAATAATATATTAAAAGCAAGAACTAATATATTTTCCTATTAAAAACAAGAATTAATATATTATATTATATGCTTGTCACACACACACCCACATCAATATATCCACATACATTAGTTTGTCAAAAACCGCTAAGTCGGCTCTGAGCTAGCGCTAGTGTCTCTTCACAACAACTTTCTTGCCCTTCTTCTTCGCTACGTCCATATATCTGCTTATCTTCCTAGAGTAGCCGTGGGGATCCTTGAATCCTATGAGGCAATTAAAAACCTCTTGAGCTCCTCCTCACTCAGAGTGAAGCATGCATCTTTAAGCACCACCCCATTATTCTTAGCCCTTTTGCGGCGACCCTGGGTCCCTTCCGTCTGTTCATTGTCATCGCTGACATTGTCACTATCAGGGTACTAAAGTTCCTTCTTCATGCAAAGCAATTTCAGGTCGCTTCTTGCTTTTGGCCCATCCTTGGTCCTATCCAACATGTTCATCAGAGTGCCGAGCGGGCTCTCGATAATGTTCTTTGTGATGTGCATCATATCGAGGCTATGGGACAGGTGGAGAACCTTCCAGTAAGGCAGGTCCCAGAAAACGGACCTCGCCTTCCATACTCCATGCAATAGTGGTGACTGTACCCTTGTCTGCTTCTTTCCTGACGCAGGGCACTCTTCCCAATTGTCCAGAAGCTCCTTGATTTCTTCGCCGCTCAACAGTTGACGTGGGGCATTATCAAGCTCGTCTTTGACATTGAACATGTCTCTGCATTTTCTCCACAGGTGATCCTTGCGGAGCCATATTCGAGTCCTCTGGAACACGGTTTTCAAAGACCCGGGATCCCTCGGCAGCTGCAGATGCGGGGTCTTATCCATGCACCTGACAAATGCATAGAATCCGTGGTTCACCTGGCACGCTACATATCCGTAACCACGATAGTCCTGCATCGTCGTGAGCAACGCGGCTCACAATTCTAAATAATCTCCAGTGTAGGAGTCCCACTTACGTGCCGTTGTCTCCCATAGCGTCGCTAAATCCTATTTCAGTAGCGCGAGATACAGATGCATGTCGACACCCAGTTTTTTCGGCCCCTAGATAAGGATACTCATGTGTACATACCGCTGCTTTGTGCATAGCCAGGGGGGTTGTACGACCATACAAACACGGGCCAAGTGTTGTGCGTGCTACTCTGGTTGCCAAAGGGATTGAGTTCGTAGGTGCTCATGCCGAGCCTCATGTTCCTTGGATCGAGGCCAAACTCATCTTGAAATTTGATGTCCAGCGCATTCCACTGGCTAGCATCCGTGGGGTGTGCCAGGATCTTGCCCTTCTTCGGATCACCTTCCGGCTTCTCCCTCTTCACGTGCCATTGCATGAGCTCTGATTCCTTAGGGTCTATGAAATACCACTGTAGACGAGAAGTGATAGGAAAGTAGCACACCACTTTTCGGGGAACTTTCTTATTCCCTCTCTTGTACCGTCCCTGGCCGCACACCGGGCATGTGGTTCTATCCTTGTACTCGTTCCGGTAAAGTGCGCAGTCGTTGATGCATGTGTGGTACTTCACGTATGGCATGTCTAGTGGGCAAACTACTTTCCTCGCCTCCTCGATACTTGTTGGCAGTGTTGTCCTTGGGAAGACAAGCGTGCCAGAATTTCATGTGAGCGTTGAAGCTAGTGTAGGTCCATTTGTGATCCGCCTTCATCTCTAGAGCCTTCAGCGTTACACTCAACTGTGTATCCTCGGGCCAGCACCCAGGATACAATGGAGTCCTCCCGTCTACCTCCATCTGTGCCAGCTTGGATTTCTCTCTGACTGCAGCTCTCGCTTTGTCCGTCTGCTTGAGGAGAATTTCTTGAAGATGAGGGTCCCGCAAGGCCGAAGTTAGCGGCGTGTCCGTTCTCCGGTCTTCTCCGCCGCCACCACCACCATATGCTCCGACATCATCTCCTTCATGATGATCGTGTCCACCGGCATCTCCTTCTTCATGATGATCATGTTCGTCGGCATCTCCTTCGTCATGATGACCATGTCCGGGAGACCCTTTGTCTTATCCCCCGCCCCGGCCTCTTCTTTATCATGGCCCCCGCCATCTGCCGGCGGCTCCACATTCACTAAGAAGTCGTGCATGAAACCACGTGTGAGAAGGTGAGACTCCAGTTGTCCGAAATCAGGTTTGATCCATTTCCGGTGTTTGCACGTTCGGCACGAACATATTATCTTGGTCATGTTGTTCTGAACCATGTCGGCCACCGCGTCAGCGTTGTATCGAACCACCCAACGTTCGCTCATATGGATGACCATGGTCGCCTGCATGTGAACATAGACCAAATTAAAGAGAGTATGTTAGAACCATGCACACACACATGACGCGCACACATACATGCATATATGCATGATCGCCAGAAAATTTCGGCATGACATATCCTAAAAATAGGACATATGGCTAGTGCAGAAATTTGCCGAAATGGACGTGTATCAACATTTCGGCAAACCTTCATGCACCTGGCACCGGAAACATGCATTCAAGCACAACACAAAGCTCCTCCACAAGCAAACATGCATTCAAGGGAATAACAAAGCGAAGGAACATTGTCTCGCCATCGCACACCGCCCGTGGAACCATCTTCACCTACAAAAAATCCATATACACACCGCGCCGAGGCCCGCCGGCCATATTCTGTGGCGCATATAGCATATGCACCACAAAATTCTCACTTTCTGTGACGCATATAGCCATATGCGCCATAAAATTCTGGCATGCTCATGTGCTGGGTCAGGCCCACATGGGGCCCACAGAAATTCTGTGGCGCATATAGCTATATACGCCATAGAATTCTCACTTTATTTGGCGCAAGAATTCTATGGAGCATTTGCTATATGCGCCACAGAATTAATTTTAGTGGAGCATTTTTTTCTATATGCGCCACATAATTAAAATATGCCTATAATCGTTTTCCTAGTAGTGACTACATATATACTGTACATGTTCGTGCATACATAAGATAACTTGTCTTATGATCGAGCATACAAATATATATAATTTTGATAGTTACATGGAGATCACAATTATCGGGACTAGAACCCGTCTATTCAATTACATGGAGATTAGTAGAGCCTATTTACACTAAATTCTCTGGCATCGTCTATCAACTCTTTCGTAAAAAATCCCGCCATATCCTCTGCAATTCCTATTAGGTGTTGCTGTGGTAGGAGCTTTTCCCTCATGGCCTCGAACTATATAAGAAAAGGAGATCAATATGAATAACAATTATTATAACAAAAAGTGACAGTAATAAAATAAAATTGTGAATGTATGGCTTATGTCGACGCTAAAATCTTTGCGCTCGACGGTAAACGTGCGAATGAACTCGCAAACATAGAATCCACATAGATTCGTCCCTTGTGGCTGCTTCGCGCACTTTACGAGGATAGAATTTAATCCAAAAAAAATCTAGCATCATAATTGTATTGGAACTTAGAAGTAAAGAGATGCACGGACATATCACGTATTACTTACCGAGACTGGAGTAAACGTCAACTTCTTACTAAAGGAACCAAATGTTGCAGTCCTGAAACTCTTCCAAACCCTGCCCGACAAAGAAAATAAATGAATGAGTTATTCATTATTACCTGATATGTAAGAAATCAACGAATAAAGACCGATATAGCAAGAATGATTGAAATTATCTCTAGAGCATGTCCTGCATGCTGCAAAGCTCCTCCATGTATTTCTTTAATGAGTCAAAGACTTCACCTATTCCCTTATCAAGTTGAATGTCTAGCAGAATCCAGTGAAATCTGCACACGCACACACACACACATATATATGTCAATAACTCATCAATTGCACTTACATCGAGTAAGCAAAAGTGAGTATGTACAATAGAGTAAGACCCTCACTTGAAGTTGTAAGGAAACAATATGTGGTCAGAGAAATGTTGCTCCGTTAGAAATCTTAGAAGGCTATACGCCGTCTCCTCGGGTTTCTCCGTTAGTGTCTTTATATGTACTTTATCTGGGTCAATGACCCAAAACCATAGACATTTTTTCTTTTACATTCCAACATCTTCATTCTGCATAATAGAGTACAAATGGATATAATGAGGATAATTACATGCAATAAACTGAACAACTGAACGAACTGAATTCAATAACTTACAAACAATAGCAACTCATGATAGATTTGTCGAGGTCGTAGAAATTGTATAACTGGAACAACTCTGGAAACTCAACATGGATTTACTCGGGTCGGAAGTAGTACTCTTGTGGGACTTGTGCTATGATAATTGTTCTATCCTTATTTACGACCTTTAGGTACCATTCATGGAGATTCTGCATTTGTGTTGGAAGTTCTCACAACTTTTATTTATTGACCAAATCCATCCCTGAAACATATCTAGGGACTACAACAGCCTTGGGTAACTTGTCATCCTGGGAACCTAACAATTCATAGCGGCCGCCAACTCCGTAGCTGCTTCCATATCTATTGGCTCCTCCCGTTGCTGGGGAACATTTTCAGATAACACCTTGAGGGATTGGATCGATTGTTTGGCATGTTGTCCGAGCAGGGGAACATCTGATCTTTTACCACTTGCACTTTTGCTTGATTTTCTCCCGCTTGCACTTCTATTTGTTTTGATCTTCGACACTTCCTTCTGAAGTGTGCGTAGATAGTCACCTGGTTTATGGTGCAACTCATATTGTGATTTTGTGTTCAGAAAATCAAGTGCATACGCTTTTTGCTTCTCGATGTATACCAGAGCAGGCTCAGGCTTCTTCTTTTCAAAATACGCATCACAATCGGCCTTTGCGATCGCTGCGGTTTCCTCGTCAATACGATCGTAAGGTCTAATGGGAAGATTATTATGAGGTATTATTGGAAGGGGCAACATTTTTTGTTTTGGGATGCTGCGTTTGTTAGTACTCATCGATGGAGCACGCTTCCGCTTAATTTCCTTAGCATGCTGACCCTGTGGCGAAGACGGCTGACCCTGCGGCAGAGATCGAGATGGACTCGTGCTGTGGTGTTCGTAGTCATGGGGTGGGCTTCTTGAAGGTGATGGAGGTGAATGTGATCTTCTGATGACTGCAAGTGCACAAATCGTTTGTAGCTAGTTTCGAAATAAATATATCGATCCCACAGGGAGCAGGAGTCTGAAGTCTAAATAACTCTTGAACTAAATACTGAAATAGAAATGCTACATAAAGTTCTAAGTAATAAGATAAAATGCGATTGTTGTATAAAAATATATTTTGGGGTTTTCAAATAAGATAACAATAAGTAAACTATAGCTATAAGTAAACAAGAGCATGCGAGTGTGACTACAAAGCCTTGCAAGATGATGGAAAGAGTTCTCAGGAAGTAGTGGATCCACCGCTAGTAATTAGAAAGAGTGATCAAAATTATTATAATGAATAAGACCATTTATGATATGTGTGGGAGGAGCTCCATATATGGACGAATATGCATCAACCACTGCTAACATCATCCGTCATAATCGCAGCAGTCAATAACCGACAACCATCATGAAACTGTGGTATTAAGGGATTTCTCCCATGGCATGGACATCGCTTGATGAGTTCTCCTTGATTCGCTAAATTAATACGTAAAGAATGACAACTACTTTATAGTCACAATAAGTGCTATCATCTTTCCTTCTACCAACAAGTAATCCCCTTCATCAAGTCCCCGCAAGAGGCAAATATTAAGGACGTGCACAACTCCCAACATCAAGATGAAGACAATTAACACAAACACATAATGAATAATATCACATAATAATCTTTATCTCAATTCAATCATATACTAAGGTTTCTCCATCTTCCCAAGAACAAAGGAAACTACTCATACATGAAGACAATCAACATCATGGATAGAATATGGATAAAGTAAGGTGATATAATTGAAGACAAGTGCAAATCCAAGATTCAATCTAGAATTACAACAAGTAACCAAAGGGGATCGGTGATGGAGACGTTGTTGATGAAGATGGAGATGTAGATTGATGTGGAGGCCTTCAAGATCCTAGTCCCTTCTCCTCTTATTTGGTGGTGATGGTGTAGATCTTATTGGAGTCGTCTATGGCGGTAGCACGGCGGCAGGGCACCACCGTGGTGGAGGATATGGATTGATGGCTCTCTATTGGCTCCTTTCCTCGTTATATAGGCCTTGGGGGTGCCCTAGGGTACCCCCTAATACCGTCATATGACTTCGGAAAGCTTCTGGAGCTTTTTTTGAGGCCGAATCCCGTCGTTCCCGACCTTTTGGAAACTATACGGCCGGAGTACCTTCGATACCCTTTTGTATTTTGGTCGCCATTTCTTCATACGAAATCCATTTTGGGTGTTATTCGGCTCATTGGATTCGTATCGACGAGGGCTAAAACCCCATGGTCTTGGATCTTTATTTTGATAAGTTTGAAAAAATCATTTTTTAACCTCTCAAATGGCTATGTTTGGCCCCAACAGTACTATGCTATCTTTGTTCCTTTTGCCTCTACTTTATCCATAATAATCATCAACACCTACGCACATGTCATAGACAAGGAAAGTGATAAAATTCTACCTAAACTACTAAATGTGCAAAGTTTATATGAAAGTAGAATGAAAACTAGAAGTCATGCATATAAGGCATGGCTATAGCTAGAAGAAACATGATATGAGAGATAAATGACACATTTTATATGGCTAAAAGAGGTGGTATTTCACAGCCATCAACTTCCCCAAGATAGACCTTGCTCGTCCTCGAGCAGGAAGGGTCAATAATAAATTAATGGTTGTGAAGTAGCTTATCATTGGAAATCAATGCCTTGTATCCTTATTTCTTCTACAAGCTCGAAGAGAGAAAACATGCATTCATACAAGGCAACATAAGCTTAGTTATAAAGATCACTAAAGATTCATCAAAACTTGTATGCTCCATGTCAACAGTGAATCTAACTTGCAAACAAACTTGTGATCCTCTTATTGCACCTTTTGTATAACTTTTCATATCGTTATTTTTATGAGACAAAACTTAGTCACAAATAGATGTCAAGAATAAATAGGAATAAAGTTTATCGATTCTACCCAATCATGTTATTGAACTTCCAGAAAGTTTATCTCTTAGTAACAAGATTTATGCCAAAAGGAAATGCGAGAACATGTCAAAAGAAGCATGGCATTAGAGTGTCTCATTTGTTCATCCACATCAATGAATTTTGGCTATCAAACACTCATTTTCTATTCTTTGTCTTTGTAAAATTTTAGTTCATCAGTAATGAGATCATGCCAAAACTTAGTGTGTTTAATCAGACTGTGCAAGCTAATAATGGATACTCGTGACCACTAGCAAGGTTTCCTTTTTTATGTATAATGATTTCTCATAACAGTTAGAGGAGTATTCCCTCTTTTGCTTTGAATGCAGGCCCATGAGAATACCAATGCATACCCAACTATAGCATTTCTGATACATATGTTGGGCAACTCATAGACAAACTACAAGAGTTTCCTATTTTTGGATTGTTCAAAGGCCAGTGGAGTTGTTAGGATCCCATGTTGTGCGACAGTGGTGCAGACATGCGTAAAGAAATATCATACTTTAATCAACAAGTCAAGATTTGGAATGCATCTCAATTACCAATAATTATTAGTTTCTTCAAGCAAATCCTTTCAAAGAGTACTACCAAGTCAATCATCACATCTATGGTGTTGAGTATCTTTAAGGATAAACTCTTAAGAAAATTAAACAACACCTTATTTTATCATATAACTCAAAACTTTGAAATATCATTTCCAATTGAAAACTCCTTCCGTAAGCAAACTCTCAAGTCTATTGTTTTGACACTATGGGTTCGAGCATAACTTATTTATTTAAGACAAAGCTATTAGGTGACAACCAACGGATTTCAAAAGATCTTGATCAAGTATTCATTCTTTCCAAGTGTAGAGATTGTGGTAATGTTTTATAGAGGATCACAAATATTGTCACAAGCTTGATAAACAATTTTTCAAGATGCATACAAGCTCTAAGTCAACTCCTATCGTGCCTATCATGAGCAAGTGTATCCACATATAAATACAAAACTAGTCTCACTTAAGCAAGCATTAAAAAATAGCAGGATACATGATTGCATTAAACCTTCATCGAATATGAACATTGCACAAGACTCTACACATGCAGAAGTAATCTCCCCAAACTTAGAACTTTGCAAGAACCAAACTTGAGTATATCACCAAAAGAAAAGAGAAAATACTGTTTCCAAAAGAGAGTGCGATAAGTGGTTACCTTCCCAAGCTTAGTTGAAAACAAGGGTTACACACTTTACCATTGAAGTGCAAGTAATCTCTCTTATGATGGACAAAGAACCTTTGCCTTAACGTATATTTCTTGATATAACCTGGTGGCTGCCTTCCTTGAGAACCTTCTTGAAAACTAAGAAAAAAATAAAAATTTTGTGTTTTTTAAAACATGGGGATTAGCTCACAAGTGGTAAAAATACAAGTCCCACTGAGTCGGTTCATCAACCTAAGCACCACGCTTAAGTCAACAAACTAGGTTCAAGAGTTGTACATACTCCTAGATTTTAATGAAGTGCAAGTGAGATAAAATATGAAACACGAGTGTGCAGCCCCTATGTGCTTATTAAAAGAGTTTCGGATTGGAAAGTTTTACCAGAGATTAATAGGTAGGCATGTTGAATTGAAGCAACCAAGTGGTTCATGCGAGTGTTTGCACGGTTGGCACTACCATACACATCGTCACATAAGGTTCAAGTCCTTGCGAAAATAACACACAAAATAAAAGACATCGATTTGCTGTACGAATGAAGTTCGTTCACCCAACTGACAAAAAGAAATAAAAACAAAATATGAACTTATATAGAGAATTGCAGTCTAGGAGGTTTCTAAGGTAGAACTTTATTGTTTACGTATGCTTGGCTTGTCTAGAACATAAGAGAAGCTCCTAAGTAGTGTTTCGAGGTTGTAGAGGAAGAAGAAATGAAAATAGAAGGATTTATGTGTTGGAGATATGCCCAAGAGGAAATAATAAAGTGGTTATTATCATATCTTCATACTTATGATAAATGTTTACATACCATGCTATAATTGTATTAACTGAAAACATTAATACTTCTGTGATTTGTAAACATAAAAGAGTCCCTAGTAAGCCTCTTGTTAAACTAGTTTGTTGGTTAATATATGATCATGGTTTCCTGATCATGAACATAGAGATGTTATTAACAACAAGGTCATATCATTAGGATAATGATGTGATGTACATACTCCTATAGTTAAGCGTAACATAAAGATCAAGTCATTTAAATATAGTTCATTTGCTATAAGCTTTCTGATACATAGTAACCTAAATCCTTCGACCATGAGATCATGCATATCACCTTCACCGGAAGGATGCTTTGATGACATCAAACACCACACCGTAACTGGGTGGCTATAAAGGTGTCATTGAGTGTTCGGAAAGTATGAGTTGAGGCACATGGATCAAGAGTGGGATTTGTCCATCCATATGACGGATAGATATACTCTGGGCCCTCTTGGCGGAATGTCATCCAATTATCTTGCAAGCATGTGACTGGCTCACAAGGGATCACATACCACAGGAACGAGAAAAGAGTACTTATCACTAACGAGGTTGAACTAGGTATGCAGAGATACCGACGATCAAAACCTCGGATAAGTAAAATATCGTGAGACAAAGGGAAATTGGCATCGTATGTAAGTGGTTAATTCGATCGCAAAGTAATCGTAGAAATATGTGGGACCCTTATGAATTTCCAGATTCCTCTATTGGTTATTGATCGGAGAAGTGTCTCGGTCATGTCCGCATAATTCACGAACCGTAGGGAGACACACTTAAGGATTCGATGTTGTTGAGTAGTTATGGAATGATGAGAAAGAGACCGAATGTTGTTCGGAGTCTCGGATGGGATCCGGGATATCACGAGGAGATCCGGAATGGTCCGGAGAATAAGATTCATATAAGGAAAGTCCTGTTTCGGGGTTGGAGAATGGTTCCGGTGTTTTCACCGGGAATGTTCTAGAAGGTTTCGGAATGTCCGGCACTCCGGAGGGTAAGGGTACTTGAATGTGTCATGTCAAGTTGGAATGATTGCATCATGTACTAGGTGTCATCATTGAACAAAATAAAGGGTTTAATCAAATCCTAGTTTGAAAAGTCAAACGCCAATTTGAAAAGTCAAACGGCTATTTTGGAAGGTGGAGGGGAAGTAGGAAACCTACTTGGGGAGGAGTTCCACCCCTCCACCGCCGGCCCACTTGGGAAACCGAGTTGGGGAGGGATTTCCCTCCCCTGGCGCGCCCCCTCCACCTATATAAGGAGGGGCATGGCTGCCCCTCCAAGATACAACACCTCCACCCCGCAAACCCTAGCCCCGGCGCCGCCACCTCCTGCTGCCGCCGCCTAGGACAACCCTAGCCGCCGACTTGGGCTGATCCAAGCCCTAGCCGCCGGCCCTAGACCCTCCTCCTTGGTGCATCTAAACCCTAGATCGCCGAGGATCTCTCTCATAGTC
The DNA here is from genome assembly GCA_030063025.1 of Avena longiglumis. Taxonomy (NCBI): domain Eukaryota; kingdom Viridiplantae; phylum Streptophyta; class Magnoliopsida; order Poales; family Poaceae; genus Avena; species Avena longiglumis. The sequence continues at coordinate 127,786,128 of CP125975.1, read as the reverse complement.
CACCATACTCGCTCTGGCTTAAGGCGAAGCCCTGCAAGATCTCCCCTCTACTTAGGTACGCAGTCATGCTTGGGAATCGCGAGGAGAGTGCTACAACCTCTGCTGCCTGCTGGAACAAGGGAGAGGAAGGTCTTCATCGAGTACCGAACGTGTGACCAACTGCGGAAGCGCTGCCGGAACGCAGCGCCGGAAGGATCGTCTACGCGATCTTGAGATCGGAAGTGTACGACTATATCATCCACAAGAATCTTCTCTCGTTAACCGCTTTGGATCTTCAAGGGTTAGTACTGTATTGACTCGTTGCTACAATCTAGTAGATAGATCTTGGCTTGATCATAGATTAGATCTTGATTGTGTGTTCATGCGGTAGAATTTTTTTGTTTTCCATGCTACGAACCCCTACATTACGACCTTTAGTTACCTTACCCAGACCTTGGAATCGTGTTCGTAGCAACTATACGACCAGAAAATTATTTCCCGCTGTATAGTTGGTCGACAAACGTGCAGTAAACTGAAATAAAAATTCGAAGGAGGTGTCGATATCTATACGGCCGCAACTATACGGCCGGACTGAATCGGTCCCGCCATATAGTTGGTCATTAAACCCTCTGTACATGGGAAAGAAAATTTTACAAAGGAATCGATAACTATACGACCAGAATTTTTATTCCCGCCGTATAGTTGGTCGTTAAACCTTATGTACTCGCCAAAAAATTATGTTTCTTCGAGAATTCTTTCTTAACCTAAAACTTAGCGAAACACCATGTTGTGACAAAAAAAATGACAGTCTAAATTTTCGACCAACAACATTATGTATAGGATGGGATTTAAATAAAATCAAGGTATGCAACACATAGTAACAATAAATTCTACCTTTTGAAATCTACAACAAGATAAATCTGATGGCAAATCATGCAAAGAATAAAAATGCCAATGCAACATGAATGCATCTAGACTCAAGACACAAAACTAAGAAAGACACCTAATGACTTCCGGTTTGCCTCCCAGGATGCGCTTTCTTATAACCAAGTAGCCAGGCTTTTCTCCATTATTATTTCAATATATAGGAGCCAGGGAATTATTTATTCTTACGTCCAAAAGAAGTTTGGATCACTTACTATTATATCCTGGTCGAAGTCTTACCCGCTTACGGTGCATCGGAGTCATATAGATAAATGTGTTATTGCTCACAAATGATGTTTGATGAGCCATGTGTGGTGAGCATACCTCCCTAGATAGCTTCAACAAAAGTATTAGATAATAACATATAAATTCAAACCTTTTACCTTTGATAGCATCATCGGGATACAATTCATAGTACTCTTCTTGTGCTACACTATCACGAGGGAACACTTCATAATACTCATCTTTAGCAGCAGGGAAAAATTCAAAAGTGTCTCTATTCTCTAGTTCATCTCCCTTGCTAACAAGTTCATCCGTTCTAGAGTTATTAATCCAATCACAAAAAGAAGCACCATCAAAAAATATTTCATCAAAGATGTGCTCTCCTGAAATCTAATCATTAATACTACAAGGATTTATCTCTAGTTCATTATTATTAGTGTTCTCGAAATGAGTATCTAGGCATAAAGCCTCCATAGATAAATTATCTTCAGTTTCAACACAATAAGAATCATTACTAGAGATTGAGGCATCATAAACAAACTTATTATTAGTAGAATGATGTTTGTCTTCAACCTCACCTTTTTGGTGTTCCTCCTCGTTATCTAGTGGTTCCTGCAAAATGTTAGTTCCGGGAACTATTGTTTTACATAGCTCTTTACTCTTTATGGCAAGTGCATTCCCACTAAAATGTTCTTGACAATAATTAACAATATAATCCATAATACCATGATACCATGCTAAATCCTCATTATAGCTACTTTTCATAATAATACCAATTTTTCCAAGCAACTCATGAGACCCTTCATAAAATATATATTCCAAGAGTTCTACATTATTAACATCTATGTGATTATTGGTTGATAAAAATTATTTATAGAGAGGGATACATTCATAATTATAAAGCTTGTTAGGCTTACCATTATATTGCATCATCCCTTCGAATAAACTAAACAAATCACCGGAAAAGTAATCCACGTGCCTCCACATGTCCAGTAGTTGCATATCCTCAAGGATTAGTGGTTCCTCTTCGTGTTCATCCTCTTCTTCAGAAGGAATTTGTAAAGGTCCCAACTTTTAATAAGGTAGAGATCCCTGTGTTTACAATGCTAGTCCCTGGATCAATAGCTAGCATCCACAGTTAAGATGTAATATCGAGAAACAAAGGTCATAATACAACTTTATAACCAGGAATAAAATAATTTATTACATCTTACATAGCTCATTTGGCTATTTCATTACAATGCAGCAGAATATAACAATAGCATGGGGTCCTTCATCTTCAAAGTGCCACATGCAGTCATGTTGGTTGTAGACTTGTAATCCTAATAAATAAACTTCACTAACATCAAACAAACCTCCAACATAATAAGTTACATCCACAAGGGTCAATACATTTGAATTGTATTAGCAAGTGATACTATGGTAGTATAGTGGAGTCTATCATCTATATGCATTTGGCTAAGTGGAGCTTAGGCTTGCTTTGCTCAAATAGATTTTCCTTATCATTTGAAAACACTAAGTTTTTGCTTGCCAAAATCACCCAAGGAACCACCAATAGAAATTGGTGAACCTTCACCCTTGTTCAACCACAAGTTTTTAACTTAGAAATTGGGATGAGGAGATTCTTGATAGCTTCCATGTCTTGATGCTCAAATTGTCCTTTACCAGGGACATGGCTAAGTACTTAGATTTTACACTCTACAGAGGTGGTGCACTTTCCCCACAAGACTTGGTTTCACCAAGACAAGATCTTTCAGAAGCCTTCCGTTATACCAGAATGGACGCGTTCCAACCTATCATCCCCTACCACCAACTATCCATTTGGCTAAGTTATTACAACCTATATGATCCAGGCAGAGCCCATAATGCCAAGTGGCTGCACTTGAAGCTTCTCAACATTTGACATCTCAAATCTCTTTGTTCCTGGGTGTCCATCCACAAGTGAGATACACAAGGTAAACCATAGAAATGGGCCTTGTGTAACCACTCAACACAGACCATTCCTTCCATTTCACCCAGGTGATTCATTCACTTAGTTGTTTTATTAAACGAAACACAAGTCCTTGACTTAGAAATAATCCATAGCATGAATATAATCCAAACTTGTTTTCTACTATCTAAGCTAAGCATGAGTAGTAGGAATCTTAACTTAGGAAATTTCTACTAAGGTTTCATCTACTAGGATTTCCCATGGCATAGTTTGTACTTAGCAAAAATTCCATGCAAGTCCTACTTAGAAATATCACTAATGCATAGTGAAAATAATGGGACAAAAGTATGAAGCATCACTTGCCTTTTTGGTAGAGAATATAAGTTCACTCCTTTATCTTGCAATATTCACACTCTTCAAATTCCACTACAATACAATCAAGCAAGCAACATTTCAATCTACCATTCAAGCAAACATCACATAAAATAATAGAATGAAATGCATGCAAGCATGCTAAAGATTGTTTTATTTGGAAAAGTGGTTTCTAATAGGTTATAAACATTTGAAAACACCTTTTGGTCATTTTATAAAAGTGGCAAAACCATTTGCAAAATATTTTTCCTATAAACCCTTTTTAAACCAAAGCATTATTTTATGTGGTTGAAAATGACTTTAGCAAAGCAATAATATTTATAGGGTTCACCAAATACATTTTTAATTCTAAAACTTGGTGTTTAGGGTCAGAGAGTTTAAATCAAAACATTTCCCAAAGGTTTTTCTCCAAAAAGCATTTTAACATATAACCAATATTTTTATTTGACTAGAAATGCTTTAATTCAAAGATTTATTCTTTTGCTTCACAAGATATGTTTTTGAATCCACAAGTTGATTTATATGGTCAGTAGGTTCAAAACAATACATTTTCCAAAAGTTTTATCACAAAAATAAGTTTAGAATGAATTTTATATTCTAAATATGCCTACACAAGTTTCTGCAAAAGCAACCATTTTATTAGAAGCAATTTACTAATCAAAGGGCATGGTTGGAAATTAATTGTGTTGCTGATTTCATTGATATAAAATTTGCAAAATTTGGACGTGTGAATCAAAAGTTATGAATTTTACAAACTTGAACATCTAATAGATCATTTCTGGTTTTTATTATAACAGACTGGCCACGTGGCGTGATTTCACTGGCCGATACCGTTTCGTGTGGATCGACAAATACAGGCCGTCGGATCTAAAGTGGATCGTGCGGCACAGAGCACTACTTACCCCTTCGGTTAAGGTTCTATCGCAGCGCTTGGATTCAGATCCTACGGTGCACATCACACTAGCCACTAACTGGTGGCGCTAGCGGCGGCGACTGGCGGCGGCGCACTCAGACGAGGGTGGCGCTAGCAATGCAGGAAGCGAGGGAGAAGATGGTGAGGCTTACTGGGTTCACCGCGATGTGCTGAAGCTCGATGTGGCCGTGGGAGATCAGGGGGCCCTCGGGGTTGACCGTAATTGCTCGTCGGAGAGATTCCTAGTGTCGGGTGCGGTCATTCGTCGTCGAGGGCGATGTTACGGAGAACGAGAGAGCAGACAAAGGATTCGGTTAGCTTCATACGTGAGTCACGGACATGTGTGCATCAAAAGGAGGGCAAGGGGGTCTGTTCTTACCAGGAGGACTCCCCGGAGTCGAGGCAGACGTCGGCGATGCTCAGCTGTCGTCGTTGCCGACGCTGTGGGTCAAGCGCGATCAAGATGAGACTACTGGGAGATGTAGTGGTTGATGGGGAACAAGCTAGCGTGGTCGAGGGGGAAAGGCGCGGTGGAGGATGGCCGGAATCGCTGTCGGAGTTCATCGGAGGCCGAGACAGTGCAAGGCAAATTCGAGGCAGCTTGGTGGCTCTCTGGCAGCGGGGTCTGAGGGGAAATGGAGAGGAGGGAGAGGCGGTTAAGAGGGCACGATCGGAGGGTTGATTCACTGCGGCGTTAACGCGAATTAACTCGAGCTTTCAACGGCAGAAACGGCCAAGCGTGGTCAGCGGCGGGTGAGGAAGACGACCTGACCAGTGGGGTCTGATTGACAGCGAGAGAGAGAGAGAGGAAGAGTGGGGCTAGGCAGTCAGTGGCGGTGCGGGTGAGTTCTGTGCTGAGAAAACGGTTCGCTCGGGGGTGAGAGGGAGTGGACTGCTGGTCTTAGTGGGCTAGGTTAGTTGGGCTGGGTCTTTCCCCTTTTTTTGATCAGTTTCTTTTTTTTTTCTTGATTTGTTTTTTCTGTTTTGATTTTGTTTAAATGTTTTCAAACCTTGTTTGAATTCAAACCTTGTTCAAAAGTTCAGTATAATTCCATAATGTTTAAACATGTAATTTAAATACTATTTCAGGAATAATTCTATTATTTTTCTTATGTTTTATTCTTTATTAAAATAAGCATATGCCATTATTCATATGAGTTTAAATATATTTTCAAACTCTTATTTAGTATTCCAATTTTTCACAAAACCTTATCAATAGGTTTATTTATTTAATTAGGGTGTCAAATAATTCTCCTTGAATTATTTGGAACATTTTTAATATGATTTAAATTGGGTATTTGTTTTTATTCCAAATGAAATCAATTATGGTTTTAAATTCCATAAATTTTATTTAGGTGATTTCCTTGATTCCATTTAAGTTAATTAAATAACTTTTATACCACTTGGTTATATTCCAAATATTATTTTCCCATGATTTAATTAATCATTTCTAATAGGGATTTTATCTTTTATCAAAATAGAATAGGATTTGGTTAATGCCCTCTTAATTAATTTGAAAATTCCTTATCCATTATTTTATTTGAATTTGTATTATATTCATTCTATTTGCTTATGGATTAGGCCAAGATTTTAATTTGGTCTTTAAATATTCCTCATTTAATATTTCTTTCTTTATCTTATAAAATCCATATCTTTTTATTTATAGATCCAAACTTGGTGATTCCAATTTGAAAAACCTTATTTAATATTTGTTTATACTTTTAAATCTCTTTAGGATTATTTGCTCACCATTTGGTATGGATTTTTATATAGGTGCTTTATTGGCTTTGGAAATTCAATTTCCTTATCTTATTAAATTCATAAGATTTTATTTATGGCTCCAAATTAAGTGAAACCAATTTCTATTAATATTTCTATTTGTCATTCTTGATCATTTATAAATGTTTTTTGACAAAATTTTATATGGATCAAAACCATGGGCTTAGAGATATCTTGGAAATGATTTTATTCCATTGGGGTTTTAGAGTTTTGGTTTATTTTCCAAGTGTTTAAATTTTCAAGATGCTTTTATGAAGGAAGCATTCCACTTGATTTGAATTTAGTTGGATTCAAACATTAATCAAAGTTTGTTCAAGATGGGATTTTAAGTTTCCATTTGGAATCAAAAGTTTCTTTTCGCTCTAAATGTCAACAATTATTTATTTTGTTTATTTATTTTTCAAATTACAAAATTTGGAAAATTTTGGGATGTGACATGCTACCACCCTTAAAATAAATCTCGTCCCGAGATTTCGGAAAGATAGGGGTTACAAGTTTGCTCAAAGCAACTAGGGTACTACCACCCTTAAAATTTTTCCAACTAGATTACTTCTTGGGTTGCTTGGGATCTTGTTGAAACCTCTCTGGGCAAACATCTGCATAGTGTCCTTTGTTTCCACACTTGAAACATGTGACAAGGCTGATATCCTTTATAGGCTTTATCTTGTGTTTCATCTTTTCTAGACAATTGCTTGCATAATGTCCTTGATCGCCACAATTGTAACATGTGACAAGATTGAGTCCTTCACGTATCTTCTGTGGACAAGTTGACACATAATGGCCTAGCTCTTTGCAGTTATTGCACCACACTTGGTTAATATCCTTATATTTTTGTTTCTTTTTAGGACATTCATTGGCATAGTGTCTGTAACACCCTCTGAATCGGCCCTATGCAAGTTTTAGCGAAACTCGCTAAACCCGCATAGAAACGATTCGAAGGTGCTCCCAGCACTTTAAATGCGGTGGAAAGCAAAGTAATAACATTACACAGTCCTCGATGGGACCCACGTAATGATATATATACAACAGCGACTCGAAGAGTCAAGAATACAAATATACGGTACAAAGATCCAAATCACCTTGAAAACGATGGGGCGTCCGACTACGGACAAGATGCAAATGGGGCTAAGAGCCCTGAAGAATAACCAATGGCGTCCATAACCCTGCCCAGGCCAAGCCGGAAGGGTAACCCTGCTAACGACGTCGATCTCAAACCTGCTTAAACAAAAGGGGTGCCGACAAAGGGCAAAGGAAAAGAAAGGAGCGTCAGTACTGAGGCCAGTACACGGCGAGGCTAGAATTCGGCGGTCCTCGCCTACATAGGTATGGTGGACTGAAGCGGCAGCGGCAGCATGCACTAAACAACCTATAGAGACTCGATACAACGGGCGGTGATCAGAGAGGGGTGAGAATGACCTATCCGGATCCAACCTGAAGCTAACACCAAACAAACCCATCCTGGTGTTTCCCCCTCGAGACCAAACGAGGAAGTCAACCGAGGAACTCACACCGTTGGCAGTTTTACTTATTCAGTTATAGTTGCGGCACTTTACTAGTCAGGTTTAGTGAATCGTCCTGATAAAGTAAACAGTGGGTACTTTTAGTTAACCATTCCGTTATAGTGGCAGCACTTACTAGTCAGATACATTTAACATGAGATAAACCACAAAACCCAACAGTTGTTGGTACTTTTACTTTAGCCATTCCGTTGTAGTGAAGCTGATTACTAAGCATATCGGAAACAAGTCAATTTAAAACAATAAACTTTAGTTATAGTTGTCTATGATCAGACACTGTGCTCCAAGTCGTCCATAACCGCGGACACGGCTTCTCGAAAAGATTAAACCCTGCAGGGGTGCACCAAAGTATCCACAGCACTTGACCCTTTTGCCGATCGGTTAACATACACCCATCGGTATGTCGGCGGGGCCTAAGTCACGTTCCTGACCAAAGCAAGCACGGGGCCACCACCGAAGTCGACACCACGGAGTCGGCGGTCTCGGAGACCGAGACTCGTCGGTGGCGATATGGCGATATGCCCCCAAACGGGGACTGCCCATACCGCGAAATCACTCCGCTTCCTAAACAGTACAGTGTGCAGTACCTCGCACAATTTAAATAAAGCAGTAAAGCATGGCATAAGTACAGGATAGTAAAACACCTCAAACTAGTTGTGGCCCCCAGTACAATACTTTGAAATCAGGTAATTATCAATGGGGGGCCCATATCTCCCCACCTGTGGTTAGCGCGCTCGATCTCGGAACAGGTGTCAAGAACTCGGGTCCTACGGGACACAAGTGGGCGGTCGGAAACCAAAACTTACCTATCACCCACCGATGCCTCTGCTTAATTCAATTTTAGTTGTTAAACAGGAATTAAAGGGAACAATAAGTAAACCATGATCATCTCCAACGTCAACATGCGGCAATTCTCCAACAAAGGTGGTACTTGACGACAAGCAAAACACTTGAGCAAGCGACTACGACACGCGGGTCCAACTATCTACCAAACAACAGGTAATAGGATGTGTCCAAGGCTATATATGGCTGCAAGGGATATCACGGTGCGAAACTGAAACAACGCATAACACGATAGCAATAGATCAACAGGAGGGAAGTAAATACTATAAAAGTAAGATAGGTAGAAAGGGGAGATGCTCACTGAAAACATTGTCGAAGGTTCAACCAAGATCGGGCGAAGCTCACATCAACTCAACGGCCTTATCCGAAGAACCAAAACACTAGAAGAAACACCGGATGCAATATTTAATACACTGCAGAAGATCGGCATGATGCATGTATGATGCATGGCATGGCAAGGTGCGATGCAATTAGGTCAAATTAAGCGGAACCGGGGTCCCGACAATTATTAGGTGGTTCATGTTGTTTCGCTACCCCGCAATTTAAATGTTGCTTTAACAAGGCAAGATAAGATACCGGTTCGCTACACAAGTTTAAATGAGGCCAATATAAGGCTAGATTTGCCCGCATATGGGCCCCATATTTAATTATTAGGTGAATCGGCATAAGGCCCCCAAACCACAGATATGCATGCGAGATGAATGACAATTCAATATGCAACAAGTTGTTATTATGTTATAAAATAGGGTTCGAGGAAAAGGGGTCACACATCAGAGGGGGCTCGACGATCTTGGGTTCCGGGGTTCGGGGTTCGACAGGGTCCAGGGTCCGGTCTCGGGGTCCAGGGTTCGACGGGATCGACGAGGTTCGACGGAAGCGTTCTCGGACTCCGGGGTCGTTCTCGGTATCGGGCAGATCTTGTCGCATCGGGGTCTCGATGTCCGGGGAGCAGAACTTGGGTCGGTGTCGTTCTTGTCGCATTCGCGGTCTTCGGGTCATGTCGGCGGTCGTGGCGTTCGGGATGAAGTACTTGTCGTTTCCGTGTAGGCGTCCTCGGTGTCGGGGGAAGAGCTTGGGGTTCCAACTTGTTCATCATTGACGGACTTGGGTCGTCGTCGGGTCTCGTCGGGGTCGGACTTCGGGGATTTGTGGTAGATGGCCCCATGTAGCCGGTCATGGCGAGCTTGGCGCGACACCGGGTTCCGGGCGGACGTGCTTGGTGCTCCACGGTCTCCGGATCCGTGTCGATGATCATGTTGTTCCGTGATGTAGTTCTTGCCGGGCTTCTCGGAATCACTTGGGTCCATCTTCACGTGTCATTCCTCGAATAGGAGACGGTCTTGGAGTTATCAAACGCCCGGAGTACTTGTCGAAATTCTGGACTCGGTACTGGATCGTTCTTCCGCAACAACTAGCACTACACAACCCACGTGTGCAAGCACCTGTTCTTCCCGTGAGGAGCATCTGGTTGGCGAGGCTACTGGCCCGAGGATCCTGCGGAGCAAGCGTCAGGCGAGCGAGGCGTCCGCCGGGTGCCGACGGCGAAGACCGGGAGGAGGGCCTGGGAGAGCGGGTGCGGAGGAGCAGGCGCGGCGGGCGCTGCCCGGAGGCGGGCGCAGGGGCGCAGAGGCGGCGCCGGCGGGAGGAGGCGGCCGGGCCGGCCGCGCCGGAGACCACCGGCAGCGGGCGCAGAGGGTCCGCGAGGCGGCGGAGGAGCACGGCAGAGGCGGTGGGGACGCAGCGGCGGCGGACGGGCGCGAGGGAGCGGCAGACGGTGGCGCTGGAGGCGAGCTCCCGGACCGGCGGGTTCGTGCTTGGCAGCGCATGAGGTGTACTGGGGCGGACGGAGGGAAGGGAGGCGGCGTCGGGTGGCTCAAGGCGAGCGAGGGAGGCGGACGGCTGGCCAGGCATGGGCCAGGGCAGGCGAGGCGACGAGCGGCGTCGGCGCGGGGTCGGGAGGTGCGGCTGCTGCGGGGGAGAAGGTAGCGCGCTTGCGGGTGAGCGGGTGGGGCGCGGGGAGCGGGACCGGCGGGAAAGCGATGGGGCGGTTCACGCCGGCGAGAGCCGCTGAGGGAGGAAGGAGGGAGGAGGAGCGGGTCGCGGGCGGAAGGAAGGGGAGGGAGAGAGAGGATGTGCGGGGGAAGAAAGGGGAGGGAGAGAGAGGGGGCGGGGCCCGCGGGCAGGGGTGGGTCCCGCGTGCGGTGGCGTCGCAAGGGGTCCAGGCAGGCGTGTGGGGGCTGGTTGGTGTGCGTGTGTGTGTGGTGGGTGGGGCTGAGAGGGTGTGAGGGAGAGGTTGGGCCACGTGGCAGGTGGGGATTGGGTGAGGGTTAAGGAGAGGGTGAGGTGGCACATGCCTATTGGTTGGGGTGAGGTGGAGGGATGGGTTGGGTAGGATAGAGGGTAGCTTTAGGATTTAAAGAGGTGGACCGTTTAATTTCTGGGGCGGTCGTTCGGGCTAAATCGGCCCGTTCGACTGCCCCGCTAAAACAAAATAATAATTTTATTTAATTCTGAAATGCATCGTTTTGCAAAACATAGCCGACAACAAAATAATCCGGAGGGCCGGGGTTTTGCGTTTAAATTAAGTTGGGACGTTTGGAAAACAAAAATTAGGTTTTCGAAATTACTTTTAGGCAAACAATGCATGAAGATGACGATGCAATGCACAAATTCAACGCGATTTTCTAGTAGTGGTTTTGCGGGATGCCACAATTCGACACCACTAACAATGGATCTCGCCCTCGAGATCCGCCTCATGGTACCGGAAGGAAAAGGTCGGCGATCTGCGTCTTCTCGCTTCGTGTAGATCCTCGCGACACCACTAACAAGAGGTCGTTGTCCCTGTTCAACAAGGGAACACTCCGGAAAAACAACGGACGAAGTTAAAGGTAAGGTCACCTCTAACTTCCATGGAAGGAGTAGAGTTGCATCGATCCACCATTCAATGTACATAAGCGAATGATAAGAGTAGTGGTATGGTCGCGACTCCATCCCGCACTCAAAGCATTACTATGTACACGAATAGACAGATTATGCAACCAACTCTCAGGATTCAGACTGAAGATCTCGACAAGCGAGGTTCGGAAACAAAGGAGTGATGCAGACTCTGCACCGGATCTGGCGTAGAGGGTGTCGTCGCGTCGGAAAACACCGGAAGGCTCAAACAAGGAACAAAGAATGGTAACACCGTGGACGGATCCATCAGGCAGCTTGAACACCGGACGGTAGAACACCGTTATCAAAGAAGGAAGCGAAACCCTGAAGGTACGACGGAACCCAACCACGAGAAATCCTGTACTCGAAGAGGAAGGAGAGAGCAGATTCAAAACACGTCGAGATGAGAGGGGAATAGCAGAGGGGTAAGGAGTAAAATCAGACCTAATCAGAACTATCCAACCGATTTTCAAAAATAGTTTTGACACTCTACGGCGGCCGTTAGCTAGGGTATCCTACATTTGGACTTGTGGTATCGCAACCGCTGAGCTCGATACCACTCAGTAACACCCTCGAATCGGCCCTATGCAAGTTTTAGCGAAACTCGCCAAACCCGCATAGAAACGATTGAAGGTGCCCACCAGCACTTTCGTGCGGTGGAAAGCAAAGTAATAACATTACACAACAGTCCTCGATGGGACCCAGGCAGATATATATACAACAAACTGAAGAGTCAAGAATACAAATATACGGTACAAAGATCCAAATCACCTTGAAAGCGATGGGCGTCCGACTACGGACAAGATGCAAATGGGGCTAAGAGCCTGAAGAATAACCAATGGCGCCCATAACTCCTTGAGGCCAAGCGGAAGGGTAACCTGCTAACGACGTCGATCTCAAACCTGCTTAAACAAAAGGGTGCCGGAGGGCAAAGGAAAAGAAAGGCGTCGATCGAGGCCAAGACACGGCGAGGCTAGAATTCGGTCCTCGCCTACATAGGTATGGTGGATCAAGCGGCAAGATGCACTAAACAACCTATAGAGACTCGATACAACGGCGGTGATCGAGAGGGGTGAGAATGACCTATCCGGATCCAACTGAAGCTAACACCAAACAAACCCATCCCGTGTTTCCCCTCGAGACCAAACGAGGAAGTCAACCGAGGAACTCACACCGTTGGCAGTTTTACTTATTCAGTTATAGTTGCGGCACTTTACTAGTCAGGTTTAGTGAATCGTCCTGATAAAGTAAACAGTGGGTACTTTTAGTTAACCATTCCGTTATAGTGGCAGCACTTACTAGTCAGATACATTTAACATGAGATAAACCACAAAACCCAACAGTTGTTGGTACTTTTACTTTAGCCATTCCGTTGTAGTGAAGCTGATTACTAAGCATATCGGAAACAAGTCAATTTAAAACAATAAACTTTAGTTATAGTTGTCTATGATCAGACACTGTGCTCCAAGTCGTCCATAACCGCGGACACGGCTTCTCGAAAAGATTAAACCCTGCAGGGTGCACCAAAGTATCCACAGCACTTGACCCTTTTGCGATCGGTTAACATACACCCATCGGTGTCGGCGGGGCCTAAGTCACGACGTTCCTGCACCCAAAAGCAAGCACGGGGCCACCCACGAGTCGACACCAAGAACGGAGTCGGCCGGTCTCGAGACGGACTCGGGGTTTGCGTCGGTGGCGATATCTGACAAGATGCCCCCAAACGGGGACTGCCCATACCGCGAAATCACTCCGCTTCCTAAACAGTACAGTGTGCAGTACCTCGCACAATTAAATAAAGCAGTAAAGCATGGCATAAGTACAGGATAGTAAAACACCTCAAACTAGTTGTGGCCCCCAGTACAATACTTTGAAATCAGGTAATTATCAATGGGGGGCCCATATCCCCACCGTGGTTAGCGCTCGATCTCGGAATGTGTCAAGAACTCGGGTCATACGGGACACAAGTGGGCGGTCGGAAACCAAAACTTACCTATCACCCACCGATGCCTCTGCTTAATTCAATTTTAGTTGTTAAACAGGAATTAAAGGGAACAATAAGTAAACCATGATCATCTCCAACGTCAACATGCGGCAATTCTCCAACAAAGGTGGTACTTGACGACAAGCAAAACACTTGAGCAAGCGACTACGACACGCGGGTCCAACTATCTACCAAACAACAGGTAATAGGATGTGTCCAAGGCTATATATGGCTGCAAGGGATATCACGGGTACGAAACTAGAGCAACGCAACACAGATAGCAATAGATCAATAGGAGGGAAGTAAATACTATAAAAGTAAGATAGGTAGAAAGGGGGAGATGCTCGCCTGAAAACATTGTCGAAGGTTCAACCGAAGATCGGGGCGAAGCTCACATCAACTCAACGGCCTTATCCGCGAAGAACCAAAACACTAGAAGAAACACCGGATGCAATATTTAATACACTGCAGAAGATCGGCATGATGCATGTATGATGCATGGCATGGCAAGGTGCGATGCAATTAGGTCAAATTAAGCGGAACCGGGGTCCCGACAATTATTAGGTGGTTCATGTTGTTTCGCTACCCCGCAATTTAAATGTTGCTTTAACAAGGCAAGATAAGATACCGGTTCGCTACACAAGTTTAAATGAGGCCAATATAAGGCTAGATTTGCCTGCATATGGGCCCCATATTTAATTATTAGGTGAATCGGCATAAGGCCCCCAAACCACAGATATGCATGCGAGATGAATGACAATTCAATATGCAACAAGTTGTTATTATGTTATAAAATAGGGTTCGGGGAAAAGGGGTCACACATCAGAGGGGGCTCGACGATCTTGGGTTCCGGGGTTCGGGGTTCGACAGGGTCCAGGGTCCGGTCTCGGGGTCCAGGGTTCGACGGGATCGATGAGGTTCGACGGAAGCATTCTCGGACTCCGGGGTCGTTCTCGGTATCGGGCAGATCTTGTCGCATCGGGGTCTCGATGTCCGGGGAGCAGAACTTGGGTCGGTGTCGTTCTTGTCGCATTCGCGGTCTTCGGGTCATGTCGGCGGTCGTGGCGTTCGGGATGAAGTACTTGTCGTTTCCGTGTAGGCGTCCTCGGTGTCGGGGGAAGAGCTTGGGGTTCCAACTTGTTCATCATTGACGGACTTGGGTCGTCGTCGGGTCTCGTCGGGGTCGGACTTCGGGGATTTGTGGTAGATGGCCCCATGTAGCCGGTCATGGCGAGCTTAGCGCGACACGGGTTCGGCGGACGTGCTTGGTGCTCCACGGTCTCCGGATCCGTGTCGATGATCATGTTGTTCCGTGATGTAGTTCTTGCGGGCTTCTCGGAGTCACTTGGGTCCATCTTCACGTGTCATTCCTCGAATAGGAGACGGTCTTGGAGTTATCAAACGCCGGAGTACTTGTCGAAATTCTGGACTCGGTACTGGATCGTTCTTCCGCAACAACTAGCACTACACAACCCACGTGTGCAAGCACCTGTTCTTCCGTGAGGAGCATCTGGTTGGCGAGCTCTTGGCCCGAGGATCTGCGGAGCAAGCGGCGTCCAGCGGCAGCGGCGGCGTGGTGCTGGCGAAGACCGGCGAGGGCTGGGCGGCGGGTGCGGGCGGAGGAGCACGCTGCGTGATGGCTGGCCGAGCCGGGCAGGCGGGCGGCCATGCGAAGGAGGAGGCGGCGGCTGGCGGAGACCACCGGGCAGCGCGAAGTCCGGGCGGGCGAGGCGGGCGGAGGAGCACGGCAGGGCGGGAGGAGCACGCAGAGGCAGTGGCGAGAAAAGCCAAGCAGCGGTGGCCTTGAAAAAGGCGAGGCGGCGTCGGGTGGCTCATGAGGCGAGGAGGAGGCTTGGGGCCGGGCATGGGCAGCGGAGGCAGCAGGCGTCAGCCTTGAGGTCGGAGTCTGGCTGCGGGGAGAAGGTAGCGCTTGGGTGAGGCGGGTGGGGCGGACCAGGGAAAGCGATGGGCGGTTCACATGGCGAAGCTGAGGAGGAAGGAGGAGGAGGAGGCGGTCAGGCGGAAGGAAGGGAGGAGAGAGAGGATGTGCGGGAAGAAAGGGGAGGAGAGAGAGGCGGGGCCATGCAGGGTGGGTCCAGCGTGCGGTGGCGTGCGTCTGAGGTCAGGGCGCGCCTGGGGCTGGTTGGTGTGCGTGTGTGTGTGGTGTTGGCAGGGAGTGGGTGGGGCTGAGAGGGTGTGAGGGAGAGGTTGGGCCACGTGGCAGGTGGGGATTGGGTGAGGGTTAAGGAGAGGGTGAGGTGGCACATGCCTATTGGTTGGGGTGAGGTGGAGGGATGGGTTGGGTAGGATAGAGGGTAGCTTTAGGATTTAAAGAGGTGGACCGTTTAATTTCTGGGGCGGTCGTTCGGGCTAAATCGGCCCGTTCGACTACCCCGCTAAAACAAAATAATAATTTTATTTAATTCTGAAACGCATCGTTTTGCAAAACATAGCCGACAACAAAATAATCCGGAGGGCCGGGGTTTTGCGTTTAAATTAAGTTGGGACGTTTGGAAAACAAAAATTATGTTTTCGAAATTACTTTTAGGCAAACAATGCATGAAGATGACGATGCAATGCACAAATTCAACGCGATTTTCTAGTAGTGGTTTTGCGGGATGCCACAGTGTCCCATTTCTTTGCAATGGCAACATTGCACTTGGCTTTTGTCCTTTTTCTTGGGCTTCTCCAAAGCTAAGAGTGCTTCTAGTTCATGCTCTTCATATCTTATCTCAAAGGTGGGAAAGTTTCCTGGTCTCCTTGATCTTTTCCTTGGGTAATACATATGTCTCCTCTTTGGTCCATAAAATTAAGTCATATTGCATGGAGGTGCAAGATGAGATTTTCCTTTGTCTTCATGGGGGTTCACAATCTGTTGATGCACTCCACCTTGTTTCCTTTGTTGAACTATGGAATAGATGGGGCATTGGATAGGGACATGATTATTACCCTTAACATAGGAAACAAGTAGTTTGAGATGTGGGGCATTGATTAGTTGGATGTTTCTCTTCACAATTGGGGCATTGATCTTCATGCTCTTTGGAAGTGTGATCCTTGTCTCCACAAATATTGCAAGCTTGGGTTCCTTCTAGAATATCATCCTTGACATCCTTGTTGTCATAAACTCCTTGAGAAGGGTTGTCTCCCATGTTGATCATTTGGTTTGTCACCTTTTGCATCAATTGAGTTTGGGTTTCCAAAACCCTTTGCATGGTTGGGTCTAACTCATTGTAGTTGGCTAAACTCTGAGTGGTCACTTGGTTCAACTGGGTTTGGGTTACTATGAGTTCTCTCATGTTGATCTCTTGGTTGTTGTTGTCACCATTCTTGATGTTGGAGTTTCTTGGAGTAGTCATCTGTTTGGGTTGGATTGGGATTAGAATAGGAAAAAGATTTCTAAGGAAGAATTCTATTCACACACATCACAAGTCACACAAACAATGTGCAAACAATCACAAACAACATTCCACTCAAGCAACAAGTTTCAAGCACATTTTTAGCCAATAAAATATTTTTGCTACACCACATAAGTTGGTGGGTTTGAACTAAACTTAATATGGTGGTCCAACTATATGGTTCACTTGATATCTTTCCATCCTTCTTGGTTGATTCTTCTTGAACAAGATCTTTGTATCCTTGGAGAATTTCTTGAATCTTGGTCACAAAACTTCAAAGGTGATGATGATTCCTTCTAAGTTGTGTTTCCTTAGTCTTTGAGCAATATTTCTTGTCTCACTTGTAGTCCTTAGTGATATCCAAAGTTGAAGTCCTTGGTGAAAATATAATTGAAGTCTTTGGTCATGGTGGAGGTTTTATCCATCAAGTTGAAATAGACAAGATGTAGAATCAAAACCAAAATGGTTGAGGAAAGAGTTTACAAGATTGTTGGTAAATAAGTTTTAGAACAAATACAACTCCTATTTTTCTAAGGGGTTTTGTCCAATCCTAGGGTTACAATCCTACAGGCAACACAATGCTCTGATACCATCTGTAAAGGTCCCAACCTTTAATAAGGTAGAGATCCCTGTGTTTACAATGCTAGTCCCTGGATCAATAGCTAGCATCCACAGTTAAGATATAATATCGAGAAACAAAGGTCATAATACAACTTTATAACCAGGAATAAAATAATTTATTACATCTTACATAGCTCATTTGGCTATTTCATTACAATGCAGCAGAATATAACAATAGCATGGGGTCCTTCATCTTCAAAGTGCCACAGGCAGTCATGTTGGTTGTAGACTTGTAATCCTAATCAATAAACTTCACTAACATCAAACAAACCTGCAACATAATAAGTTACATCCATAAGGGTCAATACATTTGAATTGTATTGGCAAGTGATACTATGGTAGTATAGTGGAGTCTATCATCTATATGCATTTGGCTAAGTGGAGCTTAGGCTTGCTTTGCTCAAAATAGATTTTCCTTATCATTTGAAAACACTAAGTTTTTTCTTGTCAAAATCACCCAAGGAACCACCAATAGAAATTGGTGAACCTTCACCCTTGGTCAACCACAAGTTGTTAACTTATAAATTGGGATGAGGAGATTATTGATAGCTTCCATGTCTTGATGCTCAAATTGTCCTTTACTAGGGACATGGCTAAGTACTTAGATTTTACACTCTACAGAGGTGGTGCACTTTCCCCACAAGACTTGGTTTCACCAAGACAAGATCTTTCAGAAGCCTTCCCTTATACCAGAATGGACGCGTTCCAACCTATCATCCCCTACCACCAACTGTCCATTTGGCTAAGTTATTGCAACCTATATGATCCAGGCAGAGCCCATAATGCCAAGTGGCTGCACTTGAAGCTTCTCAACATTTGACATCTCAAATCTCTTTGTTCCTGGGTTGCCATCCACAAGTGAGATACACAAGGTAAACCATAGAAATGGGCCTTGTGTAACCACTCAACACAAACCATTCCTTCCATTCCATCCAGGTGATTCATTCACTTAGTTGTTTTATTAAACAAAACACAAGTCCTTGACTTAGAAATAATCCATAGCATGAATATAATCCAAACTTGTTTTCTACTATCTAAGCTAAGCATGAGTAGTAGGAATCTTAACTTAGGAAATTTCTACTAAGGTTTCATCTACTAGGATTTCCCATGGCATAGTTTGTACTTAGCAAAAATTCCATGCAAGTCCTACTTAGAAATATCACTAATGCATAGTGAAAATAATGGGACAAAAGTATGAAGCATCACTTGCCTTTTTGGTAGAGAATATAAGTTCACTCCTTTATCTTGCAATATTCACACTCTTCAAATTCCACTACAATACAATCAAGCAAGCAACATTTCAATCTACCATTCAAGCAAACATCACATAAAATAATAGAAACAATGCAATGCATGCAAGCATGCTAAAGATTGTTTTATTTGGAAAAGTGGTTTCTAATAGGTTATAAACATTTGAAAACACCTTTTGGTCATTTTATAAAAGTGGCAAAACCATTTGCAAAATATTTTTCCTATAAACCCTTTTTAAACCAAAGCATTATTTTATGTGGTTGAAAATGACTTTAGCAAAGCAATAATATTTATAGGGTTCACCAAATACATTTTTAATTCTAAAACTTGGTGTTTGGGGTCAGAGAGTTTAAATCAAAACATTTCCCAAAGGTTTTTCTCCAAAAAGCATTTTAACATATAACCAATATTTTTATTTGACTAGAAATGCTTTAATTCAAAGATTTATTCTTTTGCTTCACAAGATATGTTTTTGAATCCACAAGTTGATTTATATGGTCAGTAGGTTCAAAACAATCCATTTGCCAAAAGTTTTATCACAAAAATAAGTTTAGAATGAATTTTATATTCTAAATATGCCTACACAAGTTTCTGCAAAAGAAACCATTTTATCAGAAGCAATTTACTAAAAAGAGCACATGGTTGGGAAGTACTTGTCTTGCTGATTTCATTGATATAAAATTTACAAAATTTGGACGTGTGGATCAAAAGTTATGAATTTTACAAACTTGAACATCTAACAAATCATTTCTGGTTTTTATTATAACAGACTGGCCACGTGGCGTGATTTCACTGGCCGATACCGTTTCGTGTGGATCGACAGATACAGGCCGTCGGATCTAAAGTGGATCGTGCGGCACAGAGCACTACTTACCCCTTCGGTTAAGGTTCTATCACAGCGCTTGGATTCAGATCCTACGGTGCACAGCACACTAGCCACTAACTGGTGGCGCTAGTGGCGGCGCGCTCAGACGAGGGTGGCGCTGGCGATGCAGGAAGCGAGGGAGAAGATGGTGAGTCTTACTGGGTTCGACGCGATGTGCTGAAGCTCGAGGTGGCCGTGGGAGATCAGGGGGCGCTCAGGGTTGACCGTAATTGCTCGCCGGAGAGATGCCTGACGTCGGGTGTGGTTAGTCATCGTCGAGGGCGACATTACATAGCACAAGAGAGAAAACGGAGGATGCGGTTAGCTTCGTACGCGAGTCACGGACATGTGTGCATCAAAAGGAGGGAAAGGGGGGTCTGTGCTTAGCAGGAGGACTCGCCGGAGTCGAGGTAGATGGCGACGATGCTCAGCTGTCGTCGTTGCCGATGCTGTGGGTCAAGCGAGAGCAAGATGAGACTACTAGGAGATGCAGTGGTTGATGGGGAACAAGCTAGCATGGTCGAGGGGGCAAGGCGCGGTGGAGGATGGACAGAATCGCCGTCGGAGTTCGTCGGAGGCCGCGACAGTGCAAGGCAAATTCGAGGCAGCCTGGTGGCTCTCTGGAAGCGGGGTCTGAGGGGAAATGGAGAGGAGGGACAGGTGGTTAAGAGGGCACGGTCGCGGGGTGGATTCACTGCGGCGTTAACGTGAATTAACTCGAGCTTTCAATGGCAGAAACGGCCGAGCGTGGTCAACGGCGGGTGAGGAAGACGATCTGACCAGTGGGGTCTGATTGACAATGAGAGAGAGGAGAAGAGTGGGGCCAGGCAGTCAGTGGCGGTGCGGGTGAGTTCTACGGTGAGAAAACGGTTCGGTCGGGGGTGAGAGGGAGTGGACAACTGGGCTTAGTGGGCTAGGTTAGTTGGGCTGGGTCTTTCCCCTTTTTTTTGATCTGTTTCTTTTTATTTTTCTTGATTTGTTTTTTTCTGTTTTGATTTTGTTTAAATGTTTTCAAACCTTGTTTGAATTCAAACCTTGTTCAAAAGTTCAGTATAATTCCATATTGTTTAAACATGTAATTTAAATACTATTTCAGGAATAATTCTATTATTTTTCTTATATTTTATTCTTTATTAAAATAAGCATATACCATTATTCATATGAGTTTAAATATATTTTCAAACTCTTATTTAATATTCCAATTTTTCACAAAACCTTATCAGTAGGTTTATTTATTTAATTAGGGTGTCAAATAATTCTCCTTGACTTATTTGGAACATTTTTAATATGATTTAAATTGGGTATTTGTTTTTATTCCAAATGAAACCAATTATGGTTTTAAATTCCATAAATTTTATTTAGGTGATTTCCTTGATTCCATTTAAGTTAATTAAATAACTTTTATACCACTTGGGTATATTCTAAATATTATTTTCCCATGATTTAATTAATCATTTCTAATAGGGATTTTATCTTTTATCAAAATAGTATAGGATTTGGTTAATGCCTTCTTAATTAATTTGAAAATTCCTTATCCATTATTTTATTTGAATTTGGATTATATTCATTCTATTTGCTTATGGATTAGGCCAAGATTTTAATTTGGTCTTTAAATATTCCTCATTTAATATTTCTTTCTTTATCTTATAAAATCCATATCTTTTTATTTATAGATCCAAACTTGGTGATTCCAATTTAAAAAACCTTATTTAATATTTGTTTATCCTTTTAAATCTCTTTAGGATTATTTGCTCACCATTTGGTATGGATTTTTAGATAGGTGCTTTATTGGCTTTGGAAATTCAATTTCCTTATCTTATTAAATTCATAAGATTTTATTTATGGCTCCAAATTAAGTGAAACCAATTTCTATGGTTTTATAATATTTCTATTTGTCATTCTTGATCATTTATAAATGTTTGTTGACAAAATTTTATATGGATCAAAACCATGGGCTTAGAGATATCTTGGAAATGATTTTCTTCCATTGGGGTTTTAGATTTTTGGTTTATTTTCCAAGTGTTTAAATTTTCAAGATGCTTTTATGAAGGAAGCATTCCACTTGATTTGAATTTAGTTGGATTCAAACATTAATAAAAGTTTGTTCAAGATGGGATTTTAAGTTTCCATTTGGAATCAAAAGTTTCTTTTCACTCTAAATTTCAACAATTATTTATTTTGTTTATTTATTTTTCACATTACAAAATTTGGAAAATTTTGGGATGTGACAGAATTTCATCCTTCCCCAATGGGATTTCCTGTACCATGTTATTAGCATCACAATATTCATGGAAAGATTCATTTTCTAGTTCATCACCAAAGTCCCCAAAATCACTGTCTAGGCATGAACCCTCCTTAGAATAATCATCATAAGTTTGGGACTTATAGAAATCTCTACTAGAGAATGAGATATCATTGTCATGCATACTATTTGTGTGTGTAAATTTATTTTCAGAAGTACGAGATTCAAGTGGTTGATCAAGTTTCTCCTCTTCATTCTTACTAAGATAATTTGCGAGTAGCTCAGCGATAGTCTTACCTTTGGGCTTACCTTCCACTAGATGAGAGGGTGAAACGTCAACCGTCACCTCTTCATTAGCAATATGATCAGGCGGTTTTGGTGGAGGCCTTTGAGTGATGTTGCCTTTTCTTTAAATTTATGTTCCTACAAAAGGCTAGGATTTTCCATGCGGGCTGAAATCCGCTCATAAACTGTACAAGCTAAAATATTATCCATAAATTTCTTATAGCAAAATGAAAACATGAGATGAACATCTTTATAGATGTCATCATGCTTTTGGCATATTTTCGAATATTTTTCATAGCAAAAAGCAACTCTAAACAACCAGTATAAACCACAAATTCTAGAACATTCATCTGAACTAAGCTTTTAAACTTATCTTTATTGTAAGATTCTAATGCAGGATCCATGTTATACTTATATTGGTAAGCGATATGAACTTTGGATCCATAGAATCTAGAAACAAACTGCTTGTATGAGGCACATAGTATGGATGAATAATCATTCACCCTTATCATGCATTGATTCAGTATTTATCGCTTCTTTAATCGATACTCCTCCTCCCTTGTAAGCTTTTCCTGTTCAAAGGTAGTCATCTCGGAAGACATGATTAGTAACAAATATTTTTATAGGTTTTTGGTTTGTAAACAAAAGAAAAATACAAATGCATCAAATAAATAAAGCTTAAAACAAAATCTAGCAAAACTAAAATAAATAAACAAAAGCTAAAGTACCTACATCGCTTAGCTCCCCAGAAACGATGCTAGAAAATAGCTTGATGACTACAAGTGCACAGATCGTTTGTTGCTAGTTTTGAAATAAAGATATCGATCCCACAAGAAGCAGGAGTATAAAGTCTAAATAACTCTAGAACTAAATACTGAAATAGAAATGCTAAATAAAGTTCTAAGTAATAATAAGATAAAATGCGATTGTTGTATTAAAAGATATTTTGGGTTTCCAAATAAGAGAACAATAAGTAAACTAAAGCTGTAAGTAAACAAGAGCATGCGAGTGTGATTACGAAGGCTTGCAAGATGATGGAAAGAGTTCTTACAGAGTAGAGGATCCACCGATAGTAATTAGAAAGGGTGATCAAAATTATTATAATGAATAAGACCATTTATGATATGTGTGGGAGGAGCTCCATATATGGACGAATAGGCAACAACCACTGCTCACATCATCCGTCATAATCACATCACATAATAACCGACAACCATCGTGATACTGCACTATTAAGGGATTTCTCCCGTGGCATGGACATGGCTTGATGTGTTCTCCTTGATTCCCCAAGTTGGTACATAATGAATGACAACTACTTAATAGTCACAATAAGTGTTATCATTCTTCTGTATACCAACAAGTAATCCCCTTCATCACGTCCCCGCAAGAGTCAAATATTAAAGAGGTGCACAACTCCCAACATCAAGATGAAGACAATTAACTCAGACACATAATGAGTAATATCACATAATAATCTTTATCTCAATTCAATCATATACTAGGGTTTCTCCATCTCCTCAAGAACAAAGTAAACTACTCACACATGAAGGCAAACAACATCATGGATAGAATATGGATGAAGTATGGTGATAAAATTGAAGACAAGTGCAAATCCAAGATTCAATCTAGAATTACCACAATAACCAAAGGGGATCGATGATGGAGACGTTGTTGATGACGATGGAGATGTAGATCGATGTGGAGGCCTTCAAGATCCTAGTCCCTTCTCCTATTATGTGGTGGTGATGGTGTAGATCTGATTGGAGGCGTCTATGGTGGCAGCATGGCGGCAGGGAACCGCCGTGGTGGAGGATATGGATTGATGGATCTCTCTTGGCCCCTCCCCTCTTTATATAGGCCTTGGGGGTGACCTAAGGTACCCCTAATACCTCCATATGACTTTGGGAAGCTTATGGAGCCTTTCTTGGGCCAAATCCCATCGTTCTCGATCATTTTGGCAACTATACGGCCGAAGTACCTTTAGCACCCTTTTGTATTTTGGTCGCCATTTCTTCATACGAACTCCGTTTTGGGTGTTCTTAGGCTAGTTGTATTCGTATTGACGAGGGATACAACCCCATGGTCTTGGATTTTTATTTTGAGAAGTTTGAGAAAAATCACTTTTGCAACCTCTCAAATGGCTAAGTCTGGCACCTGCAACTCCTCCATACTATGCTTTCTTTGTTCCTTTTGCCTCTAATTTATCCATAATCATCATCAACACCTACAAACATGTCATAGACAAGGAAAGTGATAAAATTCTACCTAAACTACTAAATGTGCAAAGCTCATATGAAAGTAGAATGAAAACTAGAAGTCATGCATATAAGGCATAGCTATAGCTAGAAGAAACATGATATGAGAGATAAATGGCACATTTTATATGTCTAAAAGAGGTGGTATTTCACAGCCATCACCTGCAATGACTTGGAGGTAGTGTTAGCCTTGGCGCCAAGCCTAGAATATTGATATTGTTCTTGTCCATAGAATGATACCACCCAATACTTCTCGGAGTATCCTCTCACCTTCAGGTCCAGGGATGTCAAGCCCCATTGCGTCCCACCCTGTTACAATTTGATCCACCCCGACTTTAGCATAGCCATCTGGAATCTCACGGCCATGCCAGCGTGCGTCAGGTGGACAAGGTAAAGCACACCCAACCGCCACATTTACGGATATGTTCTTCACCTTTTGATGGAGCTCACAAGATATCTGCTCCTTGATTCCATCCACGGGGTAGACGAGACCACCATATATCATCAGTGCATCATGATCTGGGACCTTCGATTCAGCTATGCTGCTTCTCTACTGAGATGGGTTGGCGGCAATATCGAGTGCAAGATCTTGCAGGCGCGCTACTCCTCTAAGTTCGTCAATATGCTACTGCTTATCAATTCTTGCTAGCAACTAGTTGAACCTATCTCCTTCCTTCTCCTCACATTGCTGCTTTGCTGTCGCTTAGCTTCTATAAGTACCTTGGTCTTTGGGAAACCAAATCTCCCATGTATAACTAGGGCCAAGGCCTCGTACTCGTCCTCCATGTTCGTTATTCCTGAGGACCTTTGTCAACATGTCATTCTCTCTATCGGGATGGAACTTTGTTTTCCCTTCTTTAATTTCTTTCACCACTTTCAGCCATGACTCCCTGGGTACCCTAATCCTGTCACTATAAGTTCCCCTATAAGTTCGTCATACTCACTCCCATGCCCAAGGAACCAATTTCTTGCCCTCAAATATCATTCTTCGCGAATTGGTTATAGAATGATCCCTTTATCACATAGCTCTTTCTATTTTTTCTACACTTTGGCATGGAAGTAGTGTAGCCCCTGGCCCCATGCAATGGTGATATTTATTTTTCGCAGCATTTATCTTGTTTTTTCTGACTTATTCTGAGCAACTTCTGGCTTCTTGTACTTCATAAATGCATCCCAGTAATGCTGCTGCTTCGCTAGATATCCTTCGAATTTTAGAGTTTTCTTGTGCTTATGATACGTTAGCCATAATGATTTCTTCCAGTTCCGGAATAGTTCGGCCATCTTCTTAAGAGCCCACTGCTTGACTTTCTTCCTCAATGCAGTTGTCTCGGCATCACTCTCACATTCTAGTAGTGTGAAATGTGCCATGAGGTCATTCCAAAAACCCTCTTTGTACGTTTTGGCGACATATTCACTCTCTTCCGCCTCTTTGGGCTTATGCCACTATCGAACGGTGATCGGGACACGATCCCTAACCATAACTCTGCATTGTTGTTTAAATACAATTGCAGCCTTTTTGGGTTCCAAGGTTCGCCCAGTGCTGATACCGCCATAATTGTATAATTCGTACGCGCATCCAACTTTTTGGTCGGGCCTTGCTTGGAATTTTTGCTCTATGTGGAGGCCTAAGAGAAGAAACATTCATCAATATAATATATACACAACTCGGTATATACATCTACTCTCGGGCATCATATATCTATTGATCACCGGATATCATATATATACCTCACCGGTGTTTGTTAAGGGTCCATGGGCTTATCCATCATCGGAGTTGTCGTCTCCTATATCATCGGAGCCGGCGGCTTCTCCCTCTCTTTGGTCGACCTCCTCTCCCTCACCTGATTGGTTCAGATACCTCGAGGGAGATTCGGATGGATCAGCGTCATGGATTATATCCTCGAGAATTTCTTCTTGTGCTAGGTCTCTATGAATTGGACAAGGTGGATCCATAGTTTCTGCAAAATGCGAGATGCACACAATATTATTTCAAAATGCACACAATATTTGAACATGGCAAAAAATATTTCTATACACAAATATTTCTATGCAATATTTCTGTACTAATATTTCTACATCAAAAATATTTCTATACACAAATATTTAAATGCAATAATATTTTTCTATACTAATATTTCTATACACAAATATTTAAATGCAATAATATTTTTCTAAAAAAATATTTCTATACTAATATTTCAATACACAAATATTTAAATGCAATAATATTTTTCTATACTAATATTTCTATACACAAATATTTAAATGCAATAATATTTTTCTATACAAATATTTCTATACACAAATATTTAAACACAATAATATTTTTCTGTAAAAATATTTATATACACAAATATTTAAATTCAATAATATTTTTCTATACTAATATTTCTATGCAATTATTTTTATACACAAATATTTCTATACTAATATTTCTATGCAATACTTCTATACTAATATTTCTATACATAAATATTTCTATATAGATATCTCTATACTAATATTTCTATCCACAGTATTTAAATGCAATAATATTTTTCTATACTAATATTGCTATACACAGATATTTAAATGAAATAATATTTTTCTATACAAATATTTCTATACACAGATTTTTAAATGCAATAATATTTTTTTACATACTTTCTATACTAATATTATTTCTACGTACTTTAATTCTATACAATTTCTACATACTTTCGATACTAAGTATACAAATATTTATACACAAATATTATTTCTACATACTTTATCGATGCGGTATGCAAATATAATTTTTACATACTTTATTTCTACACAAATAAAATTTCTACATAATTTCTATTCTAAGTATACAAATATTTCTACATACTTTGTGTATAGATGCGGTGGTGGCCGGCACGGGGAGGCTGTGGCAGCTAATGGCTGTGAGATTCGATACATTTTTAATGGGTTTTCTTGATGGTTTTCTAGCTTTACCTAATGCTAATATTTCGGTAGCGAAGAAAACTTGGTTTTCAATGTGTGTTTCAGGTTTTGAACATCAACAGAAGGTTTCAACATCAAAAATATAATATTCAGGCGAAAACAAGCAAATCTCCTTTTGGAAGCAATCGAGGGAGGCAACCAGTAGCTTTAACGACCAACTATACGGTGGGAACATTTTCTCCGGCCGTATAGTTCCCACCGTATAGTTGCCATGACCTTCGTATTGTCAAAAGGGACAACTTTCATGAAGAGGGCATACGCGAAAACATAACACAACAGCTTCCGTTCCATATAGAAGGGAGAAAGAAGAGATCCGGAGAAGAAGGGGAAGACGTTCTTCATCTCTCTCCACGATCTTCGACCTCCTAGCCACCACACCCCCATAGCCATTACTTATACTTGAGAGAGAGAGATCTTCACATTACAAGATTAGGGTTTGAGATTGTTTCTTCCTTTCTTGAATTATGTTGGATTGATTTTCTATTATTATTGTGGATCTCCACGGTAATATCGAGAAGAAAACCCTTTATTTAATTATATCGATGATGATTTCTTCTCTCATGTGTGAGTAAGTTCCTTTGGGCATGGGAGATATAGGGGATTGGTGAGATGTTATGTTCCTATATAATTTCCATTAGTTTGTGATTGATTTTACTTACTATATTATGTGTGATTGACTATCTATGGGATGCCTAATTCTTGTTGTCCAATTAAGGGCCAAGACAACATGATACTTTGTTCTACATAGATAAGATCTTGTTTGCTAGAAGACCGGCGACGCCCGAGTGACACGAGAATATCAATGGAAAACTAGTTGAACTCAAACAGCACGAGGAGCCACTGTACCTATTGAATTAGTCTGATCCAAGGAGCTTAATTGCTAAGCAACCTGAAGAATCTTAATCGCCTAGTGACTGTCCATGGATTATTGAAGTTGGGCTAAAATCTACCAAGAGGAGTTCCGACTAATAATTATGAGTTGCTCGCCTACACACATGCTTATAAGATTGTAATTGATACACTTATCACTCATCCACCTGGCACAGTCACTATCACCATGAACTGAATTTCCCTGCGCCTACTTTGTCAACTGCGGAAAACAACAAACAATTGAAATGTTCTTTACTTTTATGCTTTTTATTTTCGAAGTTTACATTTTAGTTTTATTTAAATACAATCATTTTAATCCAAATCTTGTTCTTATTTGAACACTTGCAGTCAATTCACTCGAAGACCTCTGACAACTTTGAGTGTGACAGAGACTACATTTATAAACACTTACCTTTGGGATCCCTGTGGGATCGATATCTTAACTTCGAAACTAGCTACAAACGATCTGTGTACTTGTAGTCATCAAGCTATTTTCTGGCGCCACTTCTGGGAGCTAAGCGCTAAGTGTTTTTCTTTTGACATTTCAGGTGTTACTACTACAAAATGGTCTCCCTAGGAGACAAAGGGTCTGCACGCTCTGGTAGGACCTATCTACCAGATTATTTTGAGCGCGTGCTTGTTCAAAGGCGCGGTGAAATTATTGAAAAACTTTTAATATCAAATAAGGTTGAATTTGAAAACCTGAGTGATTTCATGGAAATCATGTCCATTCACAGGACAATTCCCAAGAAACCTGAGAAAACTCTCAGAGAATACAGTGCTCCAAATTCTACTTATCTTAAACAACCAATAGAATTTCCTAATCCTAGAGTTAGAGAATATCGATTTGATGGTGAGATTATCAAAATTTTGCAGGAAAAAGCTTTTAGTGGAAGGGAAGATGAAGACCCAGGAAGACATCTTAGAGAGTTCGATGATGTGATTACATCAATTGGACCAAAAGGTTTGCCTAGAGATTTCTCTCGTCTAAAGTTATTTTGTTGGTCTCTTAAAAGTAAGGCTCTAGACTGGTTATATTCTCTTCCTCGTCATTACATTAATTGCTGGGAAAATTGCATTGTCAAATTCATAAACAAATTCAATCCTTTTAAAAAGGTAACTGAAAATGAAATAATATAGGCAACTTCAGTCAGAACGTGGGAGAAAACTACCCACAAGATTGGGATAGATTTTTTGGCATGATCAATAGTATTCCTAATCATGGCTATTTCAAATCAACTTTTTGCCACTTATTTTACCATGGTATTAATACTCAATGTAGAGAGTTGCTTGACTTATCAGCATGAGGATCGATAAACACTTTAACTACTAAAGCCTGTTTGGAATTGATGTCCACTAGGTATAAGAATGGTTCTCTTTAAAATCCTGATTTTGGAACTAAGCTCGAAAAAGGAATACTTCATATAACTCCTGATCTTATGCTTGAAGTACGCAAAACAATGAAAGAGAAAGGTATACCTTCATAAATGGTTAAGGAAAACAATGTAGATCTGTTACATATTTTTACTGAAGAAGATGAAACTAGGAAATCTTTTCAAGAATTAAAACATCGACAGGACAAATCTTATAATAACCTGCATAAGCAATTTCAAAGACATAAGAAGATTTTGGAAGAACTCACAGAAAATTATGATAAGGTTGGCCAAGAAATAAAATTATTTCACAAGTACCTTAGTATGATTGAAACCCAATGTGAACAAATAGCATCTGGTTATCAAATTTTTCTTCAAGATGGTATAAAAATTCATGTTTCTACTAATGTTGTTACAATGAGAGGTGCAGTTGTTACAGGACCATTATGACCACCAGAATATGAAGCTGAAAAGAGCTAAGGGAAAAAGCCTTGCTCAAAGCAAGCCAAGAAGATGACACACTGGTGGATCCTCAAGATGAAACTGCTCAAGAAACACAAGACCAAATCTTGGAGGAGAAAAATGATGCACATGATGACCGCTATGATTCTGATGCAGAAACTGTTGATCCAAGAGAGAAAAAGAGATAAGCAATAAAGATGAAGTTGTTGTATTAGAAAATAAGAAAAGCGATAAGAAGCAACTAAAGAGCCTGATCCCCACAAAAGGTAAAAGACAAGAATAAGAAAGGTGAGCAAAAACATCCATATCCAAATCAAAAAAATAAAGCACCGGATCAGCTAATCTATGATCCTTTCAAAAAGGCACTTGGTGATCTCCATCTAGAAATTCCATTTGCCGATGCAATACCTATTCTAAATTTCTCTATGTTAAATAGAAATAAAGAAATAACTGAAAGTGTTGCCATCATGACTAGTTATCCTGCTAATGGGAAGTTATTATGTAAGTCGGAAGATCCTTGAATACCAAATATTTCATGCTCAATTGGAAAACTGATATTCACAATGCCTTGTGTGATTGAGGTGCAGGATTTAGTGTAATGACATATTCTCTCTATAAAAGGTTAGGATTAGGGGAGTATTCCCCTAGTTCCATCACTTTACAGATGGCTGACAAATCCGCTAAACAACCCATTGGTATGATTGAGGATGTTCTACTTAGAATAGATGAGCATGTTATTCCCACTGAGTTTATTATTCTTGAAATGCTAGAGGATGAAAATTTGTCTATAATACTTGGAAGACCTTTCCTTAGTACTACAGGAGCATCAGTTGATTGTGCTGAGGGAAAAATAATCTTCAATGTTTATGATGCTGAAATCATCCGGTATTTTCCAAAGAAGCCAGAAGCAGGAGAAATGTATATTCCATCGGCAAAACGAGTTCAAGTGGTAAGGGCCCTTGATAAGGGGCAACCCAAGGTAAGAATTCGAGAACAGAAAGGGGGTTGAAATATTCAACCATCCTTAATAAAATGCTTAATGGGAGTCAACCCATCACATTAATGAAATAAGTTAAAGAATAAAATGTTCATCGCATTCCTACAACTTTTTCACAGACATTATTGTGGAAGCACGCCGGCAAGAATGCAGCTGTCAAAAAGTAGTAGAAATATCAACTGAATAAGCATAGATTAAGTGTAAAAATTAAAGTTTGAGTTTTATCTACAAGAACTAGCCTAAACATATTTTTATGATTAAAAAGAGCATCTCTAAAAAATTTGGGCAAAAAGCATGTCCTGAAGAGTCTAACGACCAACTATACGGCAGTAATATTATTCCGGCTGTATAGTTTTAGTCGTATAGTTATCGACACTCCTTTTTCGCAAAATGCATCTTAGGACACAGAAGGTTTAATGGCCAAATATACGGCTGGACCTTTTTGGTCTGGTCGTATAGTTTTGCCCGTATAGTTGAGATCTGGCATAAAGAAACACTAATTATCGATACCACCACAACTATATGGCGGGAACTACATATCCCGCCCGTATAGTTCCTGCCGTATGGTTCGGACAAACTCTTAAACGATCCGGCAGGGCTAGGGCTTCTCCTCCTCCTCACTTTTTCTCACATATTCTCTCTCCAAACTCCTCAAAATCCACCTAGAACTCTTGATTCTTTGCGGATTTCGTTCGTTTGAGTTGGGGAATTAACACATCGGTATGTTTCTCTCCCTATCCATGCTTTATTTTCAGAATCCCTTGGTTGAAACTATCACATTGATCTATTGGATGAACTCAAGATTGTTTGATTTTCCCTTTTGATTTCTCACATTAGGATTAAATTAATGCACGTAGAATTGTTCATATATCATGTAGAAACTATATGCCTAAGGTTTTATGTTGAAATTTTTTAGTGCATCAAGATGAACAATCTTGGTAGCATTTTTTTCAAGAGCAAGCTCCAACATGGTGAGGGCTCGGGGATCCGGGCCGAGATCGACAACAAGTACTCCATGGTTTCATCTAGGAGGGTGATGCCCACACGTTGAGCCGATGATGGTTTTATCGCCGCGGCAGGGTTAAGGGCGGACTTCGACCACATGTGTGCAAATGCAAGGCTATCACTCCTCGCTACGCAAGCCACTACACCTACATTGAGCTCACCTTTGAGTTACTGACCTCCTTCTACGATGACTACAAGGAGAAAGGTAATGCGTGCATGGTAAGCTTCACCATAAACCAGCAGCTATATCAAATCTCTTTTCAACAATTTTGTGAAGCTTTTGGATTCCCTCAAGAAGGGGAATCAACTGTTACAAAATTGTATAGAGTCTCAAGTGGAGAAACTTGGGAGGTTATTTCTGTTAACTTGGGACTTCTACCATAGGAAGATGTCCACCATTCAGAACCCGACAATCCACTACTTCGCCTTGTTTCTCGCCAACACTCTGTTGTCAAGAGGAGATACTAGTTCCATGGCCAATGCAGACATGGCCATGATCACCAAGGCACTCTTCCCCGCTGCACCATAGAGTCCCAATCCTGCAGCTCTATTCCTCTAGCACCTCCGCCGCCAGAGCAACAAAAAGAAAGGTGATATTCGCATTGGTGGATTGGTAACCCACCTTGCCCAATCCTATGGAATTCAAATTGTTGGAGATATGCTCTAGAGGCAATAATAAATGTAGTTATTATTATATCTTTGTGTTTATGATAAATGTTTACATTCATGCTATAATAGTATTAACAAGGAAACATTGATACTTGTGTGATTTGTAAACTTAAATTGAAGTCCCTAGTATAGCCTCTATACATCACTAGCTTGTTGGTTGATAAATGATTGTGGTTTCCCTATCATGAACATTGAGATGTTATCAACAACAAGATCATATCGTTAGGAGAATGATATGGTGGACATACTCCTATAGATAAGCGTAGCATAAAGATCAAGTCATTTCAATAGTTCAATTGCTATATGCTTTCTGATACATAGTAACCTAATTCCTTAGACCATGAGTTCATGCATATCACCTTTACCGGATGGATGCTTTGATGACATCAAACACCACACCGTAACTGGGTGGCTATAAAGGTGGCATTGAGTGTTCGGAAAGTATTGGTTGAAACACATGGATCAAGAGTGGGATTTGTCCATCCATATGACGGATAGATATACTCAGGCCCTCTCGGTGGAATGTCATCCAATTAGATTGCAAGCATGTGGACTGGCTCACAAGGGATCACATATCACGGAGCGAAAAAGAGTACTTATCGACGAGGTTGAACTAGGTATGGAGAGATACCGACGATCATAACCTCGGATAAGTAAACTATCGTGAGACAAAGGGAAATTGGTATCATATGTAAGTGGTTCATTCGATCGCAAAGTAATCGTAGAAATATGTGGGAGCCATATGAATTTCCAGATTCCTCTATTGGTTATTGTTCGGAGAAGTGTCTCGATCATGTCCGCATAATTCACGAACCGTAGGGAGACACACTTAAGGATTCGACGTTGTTTGAGTAGTTATGGTATTATGAGAAAGAGACCGAATGTTGTTCGGAGTCTCGGATGGGATCCGGGATATCACGAGGTGATCCGGAATGGTTCGGAGAATGAGATTCATATAAGGAAAGACCCGTTTCGGAGTTCGGGAATGTTTCCGGTGTTTTCATCAGGAATGTTCTAGAAGGTTCCGGAATGTCCGGCACTCCGGAGGGGAAGGGTACATGAATGTGTTGTATCAAAGTTGGTATGATTGCATCATGTACTAAGTGTCATCGATGTTCCAAATAAAGGATTAATCGAATCCTAATTTGAAAAGTCAAATAGCTAAATTGAAAAATCAAACGGCTAAATTTGGAAAGTGGAAAAGAGGAGGAGGGGGTGAAACCGAGTTGGGGAGGGAGTCCTCCTCCCCAAGCCGGCGCACCACCCAAGCCGAGTTGGGGAGGGACTCCCCTCCCTCCCCTTGGACGCCGGCCCCTCCACCTATATAAGGAGGGGCAGGGCTCCCTCCTAGAACACACAAGTCCCTCACCTCAAACCCTAGAAGCTGCAGCCCACCATAGCCGCCGCCCCCTTAGGGTTTTGCCCTAGCCGCCGACTTGGGGGTCCCCGGAACCCTAGCCGCCGGCTCTAGCACTTCCTCCTTGGTGTGTCTAAACCCTAGATCGCTGAGGAGCTCTCTCATACTCCACCATACTCGCTCCGGCTTAAGGCGAAGCCCTGCGAGATCTCCCCTCTACTTCCGGTACCACGCCGTTGTGCTGCCGGAATCACGAGGAGAGTGCTACAACCTCCATTTTCTGGAACAAGGGAGAGGAAGGTCTTCGTCAGTCTGAGCGTGTGACCGATTGGGAGCGCTGCTGAACGCCTTGGGAAGGATCGTCTACGCGATCTTGAGATCGGCAAGCTACATCACCCACGAGAATCCGCTCTCGTTAAACACTTTGGAATCTTCGAGGGTAAGTTATTCCATCGACTCGTTGCTACAATCTAGTAGATAGATCTTGGCTTGTTTGTTTGTATGCGATAGAAAATTTTTGTTTTCCATGCTACGAAACCCTACAGTGGTATCAGAGCCGTGTCTATATGTAGATCTGTTGAACGAGTAGAACACAATGGTCATTGTGGGCGTTGATGCTTTTATTGTCGATTGCTTCTTATGTACTTTGCATCTTGCGGTATGTTGGGATGAAGCGGCCCGGGCTAACCTTACATGACATCGTTCATGAGACTTTCTCCACGCTTGACATGCAACTTGTATTGCATAAGTGGCTTTGCGGGTGCCTGTTTCTCCTAGCATAGTTAAGATCGAAATTACAACGGGTGATTAACAATACTAGTATCAATGTTGTGGTTCATGCTCGTAAGTTAGAACGACACTTATTGAAAGCCCCAAACCACGTAAAACATGCAAAGAAAGTAGAGGCGTCTAACTTTGTTTTGCAGGGGTGTGCAGTGATGTGATATGGCCATGATTGTGATTATATTTGATGTATGCAATGTTCCTTATTGTAAGTTGGCAACCGGCAGGAGCCATATGGTTGTCTTTAATTTATGTTAAGACCCGCGTGTCTATTCAAAGTAGTTGTAATAGTTGAAGCCGGTGGACGACAACCATGGAGAAGCGTCATTGACCTTGATGCAATGCCGGTGATGATGGAGATCATGTTCGTGCTTGAAGATGGAGATCAGAAGCATAAAGAAGAAAGGCCATATCATATCACATATTTTGAATTGCATGTGATGTTAATACTTTATGCATCTTGTAGTGCTTAGTAGATGACGGTAGCATTATAAGATGATCCCTCATGCACATGAATTTCAAGTCATAAAGTGTTCATCCTTAGTTAGCACCGTTGCTAAAGCTTGTTGTTTCGAAGCACCACGTGATGATCGGGTGTGTTAGATTCTGCAAGTGTATACAACGTGAGCAAGCCAGATTTGCTCATGCGGAAACTAAGGTTTGATCTTGACAAGCCTAGCATGTACAGACATGGTCTCGGAACACGGATCACCGAAAGGTAAAGCATGAATCATATAGTAGATATGATGAACATGACGATTGTTCGCCATTGAAACTATATCAACTCTCGTGATGATCGGTGTTGATGTAGTGGATTTGGTTCGTGTGATCACTAAAACAATGTGAGGGATGTTGTTTTGAGTGGGAGTTCACCTAGATTAACTTTACTATTAATCTGAACTCAATTTGTCATAAACTTAGTCTAAACTATTGCAAATATGTTGTAGATCAATGGCAGCCCCTACCATCAATTTTAATGCGTTCCTAGAGAAAGAAAAGTTGAAAAACAATGGAAGCAACTTCGCGGATTGGTTCCGCAATTTGAGGATTGTCCTCACGGTGGTAATTTGACCTATGTCTTTGGATGCACATTGGGTGACCACTGCGGTGATGCTTCCAATGAAGTAAAGAATGTTTACCTCGCTCGGAAGAATCAGTACTCCATAGTTCAGTGTGCTATCTTGTATGGTTTGGAATCGGAGCTTCAGAAAAGGTTTGAGAATTCAGACCCATATGATATTGTCGAGGATCTCAAATTGATCTTTGAGACTCATGCGGCAATTGAAAGTTATGAGGCTTCTGAAAAGTTCTTTAACTGCAAGATGGAAGAGGGCAGCTCCGTCAGTGAGCATGTGCTTAAGATGTCTGGGCATGCAAACAAACTTCAAAGCTTGGGTATAGTGATTCCTAATGCTTTGGGGATTTACCGTGTCCTCCAATCACTACCACCAAGTTACAAGAACTTTGTGATGAACTACAACATGCAGAACATGAACAAGCAGTTGCGAACTTTGCTATGTTAAAGTCTGCGAAGTGGAGATAAAGAAAGAGCACCAAGTGTTGTTGGTCAATAAGACCACCAAATTCAAGAAAGGCAAGTCTAAGCAGAAGGGACACTTCAAGAAGGGTGGTAAGAAAGTTACCACGCCGGCGAAGAAGACCAAGGCTGGACCTAAGCCTGAAACTGAGTGCTTTTCTTGCAAGGAGAAGGTCCTTTGGGCGGAATTGCCCAAAGTACTTGGCGGATCTGAAGAATGGCAACATCAAGAAGAAAGGTATATCGATATACATGTTATTGATGTGTATCTCACTAGTACTCGTAGTAGTTCCCGGTATTTGATCTTGGTTCGGTTGCTCATATTTGTAACTCGAAACAGGTCTTTGCGAATAAACGGAATCTAGCGAAGAACGAGGTGACGATGCGCGTGGGAAGCGGATCAAAGGTTGATGTGATCGCGGTCGGCACGCTACCCTTCATCTACCATCGGGATTAGTTTTATACTTAAATAATTGTTATTTGGTGCTGCGTTGAGCATGAACATTATATCGGGATCTTGTTTATTGCGAGGCGGTTACTTGTTTAAGTCCGAGAATAATGGTTGTTCGATTTATATGAGTAATATGTTTTATGCACATGCACCTTTGATAGATGGTCTATTCTTATTGAATCTCTATAGTGGAAATACACATATCAACAACATTGAGGCTAAACGCTTGAAATCAGCGATAATTCGACCTATATGTGGCACTGTCGTCTTGGTCACATTGGAGTGAAAGCGTATGAAGAAACTCCATTCGATGGACTTCTTGAATCACTTGATTTTGAATCACTTGAAAGATCTGAAGCATGTCGATGGGTAAAACGACTAAGACTCCATTTTACGGTATGATGGAGCGAGCTACGGACTTATTGGAAATCATACATACGATGTGTGTGGTCCAATGAGTGTAGCATCGTGATGGTTATCGTTATGTTCTTACCTTCACGGATGACTTGAGTAGATATGGGTATATCTATTTCATGAAACATAAGTCCGAAACTTTCGAGAAGTTTAAGGAGTTTCAAAGTGAGGTAGAGAATCAACGTAACAAGAAGATTAAATTTCTACGTTACGATCGTGGAGGTGAATATCTAAGTTACGAGTTTGGCGAGCATTTGAAGAAATGCGGAATACTTTCACTGATTGACACGCCGGAACACCACAGTAATGGTGTGT
Organism: Avena longiglumis; assembly: GCA_030063025.1. Classification (NCBI taxonomy): domain Eukaryota; kingdom Viridiplantae; phylum Streptophyta; class Magnoliopsida; order Poales; family Poaceae; genus Avena; species Avena longiglumis. Next base: position 127,748,617 of record CP125975.1, on the reverse strand, counting down.
CTGAACGTCGTGTCGAACTCTCTTAGATATGGTTCGTTCTATGATGTCGCCATGATTTACCGCTATCATTTTGGGGTTATGCATTAGAAACAGCCGCATTCACTTTAAATAGGGCACCATCTAAATCCGTTGAAACGACACCGTATGAATTGTGGTTTGGGAAGAAACCTAGATTGTCGTTCCTTAAAGTTTTGGGTTGCGAAGCCTATGTAAAGAAGTTACAGCCGGACAAGCTTGAACCCAAAGCGGAAAAATGCGTCTTCATAGGATACCCAAAGGAAACTATTGGGTATACCTTCTATCATAGATTCGAAGGCAAAATCTTCGTTGCCAAGAATGGATCCTTTCTAGAGAAGGAATTTCTCTCGAAAGAAGTGACTGGAAGGAAAGTAGAACTCGACGAGGTTGTCGAACCTTCTCTCGAAATTGCGAGTAGCACAGCACCGGAAGAAGTTCCTGTGGTGCCTGCACCAATTAGAGAGGAAGCTAATGATGATGATCATGAAACTTCGGTTGAAGTTGCTACAGAGCCTCGGAGGTCAACGAGAACTTGTACCACTCCAGATTGGTATGATCCCGTTATGAGTGTCATGTTGGTGGACAACACCGATGACCCCGAGACATATGAAGAAGCGATGATGATCCCAGATTCCAATAAATGGCAAGAAGCCATGAAATCCGAGATTGGATCCATGTACGAAAACCAAGTATGGACTTTGGTGGACTTACCGGATGGCCGGAAGGCTATCGAGAACAAATGGATCTTCAAGAAGAAAACAGATGCTGATGGTAATATTCATCTATAAAGCTCGACTTGTCGCAAAAGGGTTTCGACAAATTCAAGGAGTTGACTACGATGAGACTTTCTCACCAGTAGCGAAGCTAAAGTCTGTAAGGATTATGTTAGCAATCGCTGCATATTACGATTATGAGATATGGCAGATGGATGTCAAAACAGCATTCCTCAATGGAGATATTGATGAAGAGTTGTATATGATGAAACCCAAAGGTTTTGTCGATCCTAAAGATGCTAACAAGGTATGCAAACTTCAACGGTCCATCTATGGATTGAAGCAAACATCCCGAAGTTGGAATCAACGTTTTGATAAGGTGATCAAAAGTTTTGGTTTTATACAAACTTATGGAGAAGCTTGTATTTACAAGAAAGTGAGTGGGAGCTCTGTAGCATTCTTAATACTATATGTGGATGACATATTGTTGATTGGGAATGATGTAGACCTTCTTAATAGTGTCAAGGAATATTTGAATAATAGTTTTTCAATGAAGGATCTTGGCGAAGCAGCTTACATATTAGGCATAAAGATTTATAGAGATAGATCGAAACGCCAAATATCATTGTCACAGAGTACATATTTGGACAAAGTTCTAAAGAGGTTTGGAATGGAAGATAGCAAGAAAGGGTTCTTGCCCATGTTGCCCAATACGACCTTGAGTAAAACTCAAAGTCCGACATCTGCAGAAGATAGAGAAAGGACGAGTAAGACTCCCTATGCCTCAGCCATAGGATCTCTAATGTATGCCATGCTATGTACTAGACCCGACATTGCATATGCTGTTAGTTTAACTAGCAGATATCAAAGTGATCCAGGAGTGGATCATTGGACGTGATCAAAAACATCCTTAAGTACTTGAGAAGAACTAAGGATATGGTTCTTTCTTATGGAGGTGATGAACATCTAGTTGTTAATGGTTACACCGATGCTAGTTGGAACACCGATCCGGATGATTCTAAATCACAATGGATACGTATTTATTTTGAATGGTGCGGCTTAGCTGGAGGAGTGCAAAGCAAAGCGTTGTGGCGAGATCTTCAACCTAATCGGAATACATGGCTGCCTAGAGGCTTCACAAGAAGCGATATGGATGAAAGAGTTCATTACGTAGTGAGTGTGGTTCCTAGTGCGCTGGACCCAATGTCTATCTACTGTGATAACATGGGCGCCATAGCCAATGCGCAAGAACCAAGGTCACACAAGAAGCTGAAGCACATCAAGCTACATTTTCACGCTATTCGAGAACATATCCAAGATGGGGATATAAAGATTTGCAAAGTACACACAGATCTGAATGTGGCGGATCCGTTGACTAAACCTCTCCCGAGGGCAAAACATGACCAGCACCAAACTGCCATGGGTGTTCGGTATATTACCATGTAATCTAGATTAGATGACTCTAGTGCAAGTGGGAGAGTGTTGGAGATATGCTCTAGAGGCAATAATAAATGTAGTTCTTATTATATCTTTGTGTTTATGATAAATGTTTACATTCATGCTATAATAGTATTAACAAGGAAACATTGATACTTGTGTGATTTGTAAACTTAAATTGAAGTCCCTAGTATAGCCTCTATACATCACTAGCTTGTTGGTTGATAAATGATTGTGGTTTCCCTATCATGAACATTGAGATGTTATCAACAACAAGATCATATCGTTAGAAGAATGATATGGTGGACATACTCCTATAGATAAGCGTAGCATAAAGATCAAGTCATTTCAATAGTTCAATTGCTATATGCTTTCTGATACATAGTAACCTAATTCCTTCGACCATGAGATCATGCATATCACCTTTACCAGATGGATGCTTTGATGACATCAAACACCACACCGTGAATCGGGTGGCTATAAAGGTGGCATTGAGTGTTCGGAAAGTATTGGTTGAAACACATGGATCAAGAGTGGGATTTGTCCATCCATATGACGGATAGATATACTCTGGGCCCTCGGTGGAATGTCATCCAATTAGCTTGCAAGCATGTGACTGGCTCACAAGGGATCACATATCACGGAACGAGAAAAGAGTACTTATCGGTACGAGGTTGAACTAGGTATGCGGAGATACCGCGATCATAACCTCGGATAAGTAAATTATTGTGAGACAAAGGAAATTGGCATCGTATGTAAGTGGTTCATTCGATCGCAAAGTAATCGTAGAAATATGTGGGAGCCATATGAATTTCAGATTCCTCTATTGGTTATTGTTCGAGAAGTCTCGATCATGTCCGCATAATTCACGAACCGTAGGGAGACACACTTAAGGATTCGACGTTGTTTGAGTAGTTATGGTATTATGAGAAAGAGAATGAATGTTGTTCGGAGTCTCGGATGGGATCCGGGATATCACGAGGTGATCCGGAATGGTCCGGAGAATGAGATTCATATAAGGAAAGTCCTGTTTCGGAGTTCGGGAATGTTTCCGGTGTTTTCATCAGGAATGTTCTAGAAGGTTCCGGAATGTCCGGCACTCCGGAGGGGAAGGGTACATGAATGTGTTGTATCAAAGTTGGTATGATTGCATCATGTACTAAGTGTCATCGCTGTTCCAAATAAAGGATTAATCGAATCCTAATTTGAAAAGTCAAATAGCTAAATTGAAAAATCAAACGGCTAAATTTGGAAAGTGGAAAAGAGGAGGAGGGGGTGAAACCGAGTTGGGGAGGGAGTCCTCCTCCCCAAGCAGCCTTCCACCAAGCCGAGTTGGGGAGGGACTCCTCTCCCTCCCCTTGGCCGCCGGCCCCCCTCCACCTATATAAGGAGGGGCAGGGACCCCTCCTAGAGCACACAAGTCCCTCACCTCAAACCCTAGAAGCTGCAGCCCACCATAGCCGTTGCTGCCCCTTAGGGTTTTGCCCTAGCTGCCGACTTTGGGGTCCCCGGAACCCTATCCGCCGGCTCTAGCACCTCCTCCTTGGTGTGTCTAAACCCTAGATCGCCGAGGAGCTCTCTCATACTCCACCATACTCGCTCCGGCTTAAGGCAAAGCCCTGCGAGATCTCCCCTCTACTTCCGGTACCACGTCGTTGTCTTTGCCGAATCGCGAGGAGTGCTACAACCTCACCTTTCTTTGGAACAAGGAGAGGAAGGTCTTCGTCAGTCGAACGTGTGACCGATTGCGGAGCTGCCGGAGCCTTGGCCGGAAGGATCGTCTACGCGATCTTGAGATCAGGAAGAGTACGACTACATCACCCACGAGAATCCGCTCTCTTTAAACACTTTGGAATCTTCGAGGGTAAGTTATTCCATCGACTCGTTGCTACAATCTAGTAGATAGATCTTGTCTTGTTTGTTTGTATGCGATAGAAATTTTTTGTTTTCCATGCTACGAAACCCTACACAAATACCTCTTATGCAACCTGTTGACGACTCCATACTTATGGATGTCAAATATATAGCTACTTGCGGCTTCCTCAGTGTTTACCGAGCTAACAGGAGGCTCGAAGCATATCTGTTTGGTTATCTTGATGCCTCATAGGATGAGCAGGTGTCATTTCCTTGTCCACAAGCTTTCTCAATTTTGGAGAAGGACAACTGGATCCTCACCAAAGACCAAGTGATGGAGATCATGGATGGGATCCATCCTGACCCCGAAGAGGAGGAAGAAGGAGAGCAGCAGGATGAGCAGGAGGAGGAGCAGGACAATCCTGCTTGGGAAGGACGGCAGCAGCAGCAACAGGAAGGACCCTGGGACCCATGGACCAATCAGCAGCAACAGCAGCAGGGGTTCAACAATGTCCCCTATCGAGAATTTCTGCAGGTCATCTAGCGCGTTGGGGAGATCAACCACACTCTTCAAGGAGTGAATGAGGATGTTAGTTCCCTAACTAACAGCTTCAGTCACTTCATGACCAACTTCCCCAACTACTACCATCAGTACCCGTACCCGCCGCCAAATGATGGCAACAACTAAGCATGGCAACAACATAAGCTTGGGGAGGTTTGAAAACCTCCAAACTTTTGTAGGGGTCCCAAATCTTTAATAAGATAGAGCCCCCTGTGTTTACAATGCTAGTCCCTGGATCAATAGCTAGCATCCACAGTTTAGATGTCATATCAAGAAACAAAGGTCATAATATAACTTTATAACCAGGAATAACATAATTTTATTACATCAATACATAGCTCATTTGGCTATTACATTGCAGCGGAATAACTATAAGCATGGGGTCCTTCATCTTCAAAGTGCCACAGGCAGATGTTGGTTGTAGACTTTGTAATCCTAATCAATCAATCTTCACTAAAAACAATCAATCCTGCAACATACAAGTTACAGCCACAAGGGTCAATACATTTGAATTGTATTGGAAAGTGATACTAGGATAATATAGTGGAGTCTATCATCTATATGCATTGGGCTAAGTGGAGTTGAGGCTTGCATTGCTCAAAATAGATTTTTCCTTAACATTTGAAAATACTAAGTTTTTGCTTTGATAAAATCATTTTTCTCAGTCAAAGATTAAAGATCCTTTACAAGGCATCTCTCAATCAAAGATTTAATATTTCAAACAACCCTTGTTCAAACCACAATATTTTAACTTAGAAATTTGAATGATGAGATTCTTGATTTCTTCCATGTCTTGATGCTCAAATTGTCCTTTACCAGGGACATGGCTAAGTACTTAGGTTTTACACTCTGCAAAGGTGGTGCACTTTCCCCACAAGACTTGGTTTCCCAAGACAAGATCTTTCAGAGGCCTTCCCTTAGACCAAAATGGACGCGTTCCAACCTATCAAACACTACAACCCACTGTCCATATGGCTAAGTTCTTGCAACATATATGACCATGGCAGATCCCATATTGCCAAGTGGTTGCACTTGAAGCTTCTCAACATTTGACATCTCAAATCTCTTTGTGCCTGGGTGGCCATCCACAAGTGAGATACACAAGCCAAGTCCATGGCCTTGTGTAACCACTCAACATAAACCCATCCTTCCATTCCACCTAGGTGATTTATTTACTTAGTTGTTTTATTACACAAAAACATAAGTCCTCAGACTTAGAGTATTTTTCCATAGTGTGAATATATATTCCACCCATGTTTTCTATTAGCTAGGCTAAGCTTGATAGTAGTAGGAATCTTAACTTAGGAAAATCCTACTAAGGATTCATCTACTAGTTTTTCTTATAGCAAGGTGTATACATAGCAAAATCCATGCAAGTTTTACTTAGAGAAAAATCACTAATGCATAGTGAAAGTAATGGGACAAAAAGTATGAAGCATCACTTGCCTTTTTGGTAGGGAATGGTGGTTCACTCCTTGATCTTGCTAGTCTCACACTTTGCTAAATTCACTACAAGTCAATCAAGCAAACACAAAATCAACTAACCTTCCAAACCAAGTCAAACAAACAATTTCACACTCACAAAGCAATGGAATCTAAGTCATGCATAAGCATGCAAAGGTTGGTTCTATTGTAAGGATGGTCTCCACTAGGTTCCTAAACTTTGTAAGTTCCAAATTGGTCATTTACCAAAAATGGCAAAGTCATTTGCAAATGGGTTTTATCTCAAAACCATTTTAAAATCCATTCATCATTTTATGTGGTGAAAAATGTTTTATCAAAACAAAACTTTTAAGTTTTTCACCAAATGAGTTGCTATTGCAAAACTTGGTGTTTTTGGGTCAGTAGGTTTGGTCCAAACTATTTTCTCCAAAGTTTTTACTCAAAATCATTTTCATAAACAAATCAATAGTTTTATTTAGCTAGAAATGGACTAAACCAATAAATCCATTCTAAACTTTTCCAAATCCATTTTTCAAATCATGGGTTGGTTCCTAGGGTCAGTAAGGTCACAACAAACCATTTTGCAAAAGTTTTAACCCTAAATTCAATTTTAAACAATTTTTCTAATCTAAACAAGCACACAAAAGTTTCTGCAAATTCAAACAAGATAACAGAAACTATTTGCTAAACTAAGGGCATGGCTGGCTAGGGTTTGTTCTCCTGAATCCAACGACATAAAATTTGTAATTTTTGGACGTGTGGATCCAAAGTTACAAGGGTTTGAAAATCCTATCTAAATCAGATTTCAAATCTGTTTTTAAACAAAAACATGGCCACGCGTCGCTTTCTAACTGGGCGATACCGGTTCGGCCGGATCACGCGTGGTAGCCCTTGGATCTAATTAGATCGTGCGGTACTGAGCGCATACCCCTTCGCGGTTTAAGTGACTCTATCGTGCCCGCCCGATCTGGATCGAACGACTCCTACTGGCTTGCCAAAAGTTGGCGGGGCTAGGATAACGGCGAGCAGCGGAGCGGCCAGTTGGCGGCGGCGCTGGCGAGGAAGGAAGCGAGAAAGGGTGGGAGTAAGCTCAGCTGGTTCGCAATAGCCTGGATATGCTCAAGGCGTTGTTGGTTCGACGAGGGGCGCTCTGGAGTGGGCTTGATTTCTCGCCGGAGTTCCTGCTGGCGTCGGGTTCGCTCGGGCGTCGTCGGAGACGGTCTACGATGCACGCTAGGAAAAATGGAAGAGAGTATCAGATGCGCAAGACCAAGGCGATGCTGTGTGCGTGATCTAGGAGGCGCAGGGTGGTCGGAGTTCACCTGGAATGCTCGATGGAGCAATGGCAGACGGCGGCGCACGCTCGGTGTCGTTGTTGCCGATGCTCAGGGGTGCCCGCGGTTGAACGGAGGGTGCTGGAAGATGTGTCGAGGAGTGGGTAAGTTTCTAGGGTGCTCAGGGACGCAAGGGGTGGTAGGACACAACCAGAATTTGAGAGCGAAGCTCGTCGGAGCTGCGGCGGTTCGGAGCTGATTCCGAGCAGCCTGGTGGCGAAGAGAGGTTGGCGTCTGAGGGGAACGGAGGAGAAGGCGCTGGCGTTTTATCGAGCATGGTCAAGGTGTGGTAAAGGCGCGGCGTTATGGCGAATTGAACGCGCAGATTGAAGGCAGCAACGGCAGCGAGGGGGAAGGCGTGGTCTGCGGGTGAGAAGAAGAACAGGAGGAGTGGGGTCCGCTGTCAGTGGGAAAAAGAGTGGGGAGAGGTCCACTGGTCATTGGTTCTGTGGGTCAGAATCTGGGTGCGAAACGTTTTCTTTCGGGTGAGGGGGAACTGGGTTGCTGGGCCTAGTGGGCTTGGCCAGTTGGGTCAGGTCCATTTCATATTTTTTTCTGTCTGTTTGATTTATCTTTTTCCATTTTCTATTTACTGATTTGAAAATCAAACAAATGATTCATTCAACCAAATCAACTCAAACAAACACCACACTACACAATTTTGAACTTGGTTCTGTTTATCAGCATAAACCTAAATTCCAAAATAAAATAATATATATTTTTATTCATTTTAGGATCCATTCATTAATTAAATAAAATGGACCTTTGTTTATTTAATATGATTTATTTAATAAAATCTTCATTTGAAATCCAATCACTTTCAAAACCAAATCAGTAGGTTTTATTTGAAAATATAAGATACTTGAAATACTTGTTTAAAATAAAATAACACTTTATTTTAGGGTCCAATACCAATTAAATGAATAAACCTTGTTCATTTAATTCAAATAGGATTTGTTTTATTGAAATCTTTATTTTTAAAACTAAAATAGTACCAAAACCATTCAGTAGGTTTTATTTGGAAATAAAGAATACTTGGAAACTTGTTTAAAACAAAATATCCTTTTATTTTAGGGTCCATTAATAATTAAATACAATAGACCTTTATTATTAAATCAAATAGGATTTGTTTATTAAAATATTTATTTTGAAATCTAAAATAAAACCAAAACACTTCAGTAGGTTTTATTTGAGAATATAAAGTATTTGGAAAACTTATTTAAAATAAATAAATAAGTTTTAGTGTTTATTTAAAATGGGAAAAGCCTTTACTTAAATAAAATTTGTATATTAAATCCTTATTATTCTATTTTAATTAAACCTTTGCTATTTTTGTTAAAACAAAATGTTTTATTTTCAAAAGTTTGTCCAAGGTTTAATTTGGCTTTATAAAATAATCTTTATTTATAATACTTCTATTTCTTTTGAAAACCAAATCTTTTTACTTAAAAGATCCAAAATAGTAATTCCAAAATATTTTAAATTCCTTTATTTAAAATGTTTATCTTTTTAAATCCCTTTAGGATTTATTTGTTCAAAAGAGGTTTGAAGATTCCCAATTAGATTCAAAAGTTTCTTCTGGCCCTTAAAAATCAAACAAAGTTTTATTTTTATTCATTTATTTTCACATTACAATATTTGAAAAATCTTGGGATGTGACAGGCTACCACCCTTAAAATAAATCTCGTCCCGAGATTTGGGGAGGCTAGGGTTACAAGCAGGTTCAAAACAACTAGGGTACTACCACCCTTAAAAATTTTCAAACAAAATTACATATTGTCCTTCTTGGGATCCTGGGAAAACTTTCTCTAAGCAAAAGTGGCATTTGTGTCCTTAGTTTCCATGCTTGACTCATGGGCCAAGGTTGAGTTTCTCCATGGGCTTGTTCAACTTTTTCTTCATCTTCTCTGGACAGTTGCTTGCATAGTGTCCTGGGTTCTTGCAATTGAAACAGTGGATATCTTGGAGTTCTTTACGTTGCTCTTGTGGACAAGTTGCTACATAATGGCCTAGTTCTTTGCAGTTGTTGCACACCACTTGGTCAATTCCCTTATTTTTCTTGTTCTCTGGGCACTCACTGGAGTAGTGTCCCATTTCCTTACATTTACGGCATTGCACAAGGTGCATGTCCTGTCTTGGTTTCTTGGGTTTCTTTGATCCCTTGAAGTAGGTTGTCTTGTTTGGAGGTATAAGTGGTCCTTTTCCTTTGGTAGACTTGGATCCTTCTTGTTTCCTCTGTTCCACCATGGCATAGATGGGGCATTGTATAGGAGTATGATTGCTTCCTTCACATAGGTAGCAAGTAGCTTGAGAGGTAGGACATTTTCCAATAGGATGTTTCTCTTCACAGTTGGGGCATTGATCCTCATGCTCCTTGGAAGTATGATCCTTGTCTCCACAAATAATGCAAGCTGGGGCTCCATCTAGAACAACATTCTTGTCATCCTTGTTATCATAAACTCCTTTCGGATAGCTTTCTTCCATGTTGATCATTTCATTAGTCACCTTAAGCATCAGTTGGGATTGTTCTTCCAAAAACTTTTGCAGTGCTGGATCTTTATCACTATTGCTGGCTATGAACTGAGCTGTCAGTTGGTTCAACTGGTGTTGGGTTGCTATGAGCTCTTTCATGCTGTCCTCTTGGTTGGTGTTGATGTCATCAACCTTGTTGTTGGAGTCTCTTGGAGTAGTCATCTGTTTGGGTTGGGTAGGGATTAGAGTAGGCAAAATATTTCTAAGGAAATAATTCTAATCACACATATCACAATTCACACAAGCAATGTGCAAGCAATCACAAACAAACATTTCACTCAATCAACAAAGTTCAAGCACTTTTTTTTTGCCAACAAAATATTTTTGTTACACCACATAAGTTGGTGGTTTTGACTTAACTAAAATATGGTGGTCCATCTATATGGTTCACTGGTGATCTTTCCTTCCTTCTTGGTTGATTCTTCTTGCATGAGATCTTGGTTTCCTTGGAAAATCTTTTGGTCACAAAACTTCAAGTGGTGTAGGCTCCTTCTAACTTTTGCATTCCCTCAGTCTCTAAATCTTGAACAAGATTTCCTTGTCTCACTTGTATTCCTTAGTGGTATCCAAGTTGGAAGTCCTTGGTGAATATGCTGAAGATGTTGAAGTCATTAGAGTTGAAGAAGTTGAAGAAGTCCTTTGCACATGGTGTAGTCTTTGGCCATGGGGTAGGCTTTTCCATCAAGTTGAAGTAGAAGAGATGTAGAGTTGAAACCAAAATGGTTGAGAAAAGAGTTTACAAGAATTTTGTAAATAAGTTTTGGAACAAATACAACTCCTATTTTTCTAAGGGTTTTGTCCAATCCTAGGTTTACAAATCCTACAGGCAACACAATGCTCTGATACCATCTATAGGGGTCCCAAATCTTTAATAAGATAGAGCCCCCTGTGTTTACAATGCTAGTCCCTGGATCAATAGCTAGCATCCACAGTTTAGATGTAATATCAAGAAACAAAGGTCATAATATAACTTTATAACCAGGAATAACATAATTTTATTACATCAATACATAGCTCATTTGGCTATTGCATTACATTGCAGCGGAATAACTATAAGCATGGGGTCCTTCATCTTCAAAGTGCCACAGGCAGATGTTGGTTGTAGACTTTGTAATCCTAATCAATCAATCTTCACTAAAAACAATCAATCCTGCAACATACAAGTTACAGCCACAAGGGTCAATACATTTGAATTGTATTGGCAAGTGATACTAGGATAATATAGTGGAGTCTATCATCTATATGCATTGGGCTAAATGGAGTTGAGGCTTGCATTGCTCAAAATAGATTTTTCCTTAACATTTGAAAATACTAAGTTTTTGCTTTGATAAAATCATTTTTCTCAGTCAAAGATTAAAGATCCTTTACAAGGAATCTCTCAATCAAAGATTTAATATTTCAAACAACCCTTGTTCAAACCACAATATTTTAACTTAGAAATTTGAATGATGAGATTCTTGATTTCTTCCATGTCTTGATGCTCAAATTGTCCTTTACCAGGGACATGGCTAAGTACTTAGGTTTTACACTCTGCAGAGGTGGTGCACTTTCCCCACAAGACTTGGTTTCCCAAGACAAGATCTTTCAGAGGCCTTCCCTTAGACCAAAATGGACGCGTTCCAACCTATCAAACACTACCACCCACTGTCCATATGGCTAAGTTCTTGCAACCTATATGACCATGGCAGAGCCCATATTGCCAAGTGGTTGCACTTGAAGCTTCTCAACATTTGACATCTCAAATCTCTTTGTGCCTGGGTGGCCATCCACAAGTGAGATACACAAGCCAAGTCCATGGCCTTGTGTAACCACTCAACATAAACCCATCCTTCCATTCCACCCAGGTGATTTATTTACTTAGTTGTTTTATTACACAAAAACATAAGTCCTCAGACTTAGAGTATTTTTCCATAGTGTGAATATATATTCCACCCATGTTTTCTATTAGCTAGGCTAAGCTTGATAGTAGTAGGAATCTTAACTTAGGAAAATCCTACTAAGGATTCATCTACTAGTTTTTCTTATAGCAAGGTGTATACATAGCAAAATCCATGCAAGTTTTACTTAGAGAAAAATCACTAATGCATAGTGAAAGTAATGGGACAAAAAATATGAAGCATCACTTGCCTTTTTGGTAGGGAATGGTGGTTCACTCCTTGATCTTGCTAGTCTCACACTTTGCTAAATTCACTACAAGTCAATCAAGCAAACACAAAATCAACTAACCTTCCAAACCAAGTCAAACAAACAATTTCACACTCACAAAGCAATGGAATCTAAGTCATGCATAAGCATGCAAAGGTTGGTTCTATTGTAAGGATGGTCTCCACTAGGTTCCTAAACTTTGTAAGTTCCAAATTGGTCATTTACCAAAAATGGCAAAGTCATTTGCAAATGGGTTTTATCTCAAAACCATTTTAAAATCCATTCATCATTTTATGTGGTGAAAATGTTTTATCAAAACAAAACTTTTAAGTTTTTCACCAAATGAGTTGCTATTGCAAAACTTGGTGTTTTTGGGTCAGTAGGTTTGGTCCAAACTATTTTCTCCAAAGTTTTACTCAAAATCATTTTCATAAACAAATCAATAGTTTTATTTAGCTAGAAATGGACTAAACCAATAAATCCATTCTAAACTTTTCCAAATCCATTTTTCAAATCATGGGTTGGTTCCTAGGGTCAGTAAGGTCACAACAAACCATTTTGCAAAAGTTTTAACCCTAAATTCAATTTTAAACAATTTTTCTAATCTAAACAAGCACACAAAAGTTTCTGCAAATTCAAACAAGATAACAGATACTATTTGCTAAACTAAGGGCATGGCTGGCTAGGGTTTGTTCTCCTGAATCCAACGACATAAAATTTGTAATTTTTGGACGTGTGGATCCAAAGTTACAAGGGTTTGAAAATCCTATCTAAATCAGATTTCAAATCTGTTTTTAAACAAAAACATGGCCACGCGTCGCTTTCTAACTTGGCGGTACCGGTTCGGCCGGATCACGTGCGGTAGCCCTTGGATATAATTAGATCGTGCGGTACTGAGCGCATACCCCTTCGCGGTTTAAGTGACTCTATCGTGCCCGCCCGATCTGGATCGAACGACTCCTACTGGCTTGCCAAAAGTTGGCGGGGCTAGGATAACGGCGAGCAGGGGAGCGGCCAGTTGGCGGCGGTGCTGGCGAGGCAGGAAGCGAGAAAGGGTGGGAGTAATATCACCTGGTTCGCAATAGCCTGGATATGCTCAAGGCGTTGTTGGTTCGACAAGAGGCGCTCTGGAGTGGGCTTGATTTCTCGCCGGAGTTCCTGCTGGCGTCGGGTTCGCTCGGGCGTCGTCGGAGACGGTCTACGATGCACGCTAGGACAAATGGAAGACAGTATCAGATGCGCAAGACCAAGGCGATGCTGTGTGCGTGATCTAGGAGGCGCGGGGTGGTCGGAGTTCCCCTGGAATGCTCGACGGAGCAATGGCGGAGCAATGGCGCGACGCTCGGTGTCGTCGATGCTCAGGGGTGCCCGCGGTTGAACGGAGGGTGCTGGAAGATGTGTCGTGGAGTGGGGAAGTTGCTAGGGTGCTCAGGGAGGCAAGGGGTGGTAGGACACAGCCGGACATTGAGAGGGAAGCTCGTCGGCGCTGCGGCGGTTCGAGGCGATTCCGAGCGGCAGTGGCGAAGAGAGGTTGGCGTCTGAGGGGAACGGAGGAGAAGGCGCTGGCGTTTTATCGAGCATGGTCAAGGCGTGGTAAAGGCGCGGCGTTATGGCGAATTGAACGCGCGGATTGAAGGTAGCAACGGCAGCGAGGGGGAAGGCGTGGTCTGCGGGTGAGAAGAAGAACAGGAAGAGTGGGGTCCGCTGTCAGTGGGAAAAAGAGTGGGGAGAGGTCCACTGGTCATTGGTTCTGTGGGTAAGAATCTGGGTGCAAAACGTTTTCTTTCGGGTGAGGGGGAACTGGGTTGCTGGGCCTAATGGGCTTGGCCAGTTGGGTCAGGTCCATTTCATATTTTTTTCTGTCTGTTTGATTTATCTTTTTCCATTTTCTATTTACTGATTTGAAAATCAAACAAATGATTCATTCAACCAAATCAACTCAAACAAACACCACACTTCACAATTTTGAACTTGGTTCTGTTTATCAGCATAAACCTAAATTCCAAAATAAAATAATATATATTTTTTTATTCATTTTAGGATCCATTCATTAATTAAATAAAATGGACCTTTGTTTATTTAATATGATTTATTTAATAAAATCTTCATTTGAAATCCAATAACTTTCAAAACCAAATCAGTAGGTTTTATTTGAAAATATAAGATACTTGAAATACTTGTTTAAAATAAAATAACACTTTATTTTAGGGTCCAATACCAATTAAAAGAATAGACCTTGTTCATTTAATTCAAATAGGATTTGTTTTATTGAAATCTTTATTTTTAAAACTAAAATAGTACAAAACCATTCAGTAGGTTTTATTTGGAAATAAAGAATACTTGGAAACTTGTTTAAAACAAAATATCCTTTTATTTTAGGGTCCATTAATAATTAAATACAATAGACCTTTATTATTAAATCAAATAGGATTTGTTTATTAAAATATTTATTTTGAAATCTAAAATAAAACCAAAACACTTCAGTAGGTTTTATTTGAGAATATAAAGTATTTGGAAAACTTATTTAAAATAAATAAATAAGTTTTAGTGTTTATTTAAAATGGGAAAAGCCTTTACTTAAATAAAATTTGGATATTAAATCCTTATTATTCTATTTTAATTAAACCTTTGCTATTTTTGTTAAAACAAAATGTTTTATTTTCAAAAGTTTGTCCAAGGTTTAATTTGGCTTTATAAAATAATCTTTATTTATAATACTTCTATTTCTTTTGAAAACCAAATCTTTTTACATAAAAGATCCAAAATAGTAATTCCAAAATATTTTAAATTCCTTTATTTAAAATGTTTATCTTTTTAAATCCCTTTAGGATTTATTTGTTCAAAAGAGGTTTGAAGATTCCCAATTAGATTCAAAAGTTTCTTCTGGCCCTTAAAAATCAAACAAAGTTTTATTTTTATTCATTTATTTTCACATTACAAGATTTGAAAAATCTTGGGATGTGACAACTTTGCATTCATATTTTTATTTCTACTTTTGATTTATTTTACTTCTTCAAAAATTGCATGTTTACTTTCAGTTTTGCATACCTAAATCAAAAACACAAAAAAATTAGTTGTAACTTCTATTGCAAATTTGTTTCTTTGTTTCTCTCGAAGATTGCTCAATTTCAGGTGACTGGCAATAGTGAAATATAGCGGGGTTCAACTCATGTATAAGAACTAAGCAAGAAAGATGAGGTATCACATTCCTTTCATCACCTCTTTTGCAATTTTTGACCTTACAAATATTTGCTCGCTTGCACTTGAGTCACTCCCCACTTAGCTTGTTATCCTATAAATTCTATTCCCTTGCTAGAGTCTCCTTTTTAGCTTTGAAATAATGAGAAATGAACTTGGTTAAAATATTCCAACACTTTTACAACAATAAGAAACATCCAAAAGATGACTTGAGTCCATGTTTAGCCCAAGGATTTGATTTTAGAAACTACTCAACCCCATTTGAGCTTAATGTAATAGACTTGATAGAAGTTTTGAATGGAATTGTTTGATAAAATGGGCGCTTTGTAGTAGAGATTATGCCACTATCTTTCTACTAATTAAAGTAAGATATTGCTTTACACGTGTCATTACAACATTGTCGTGCTCGATGGGGAATTATTAACTCTATTGGCCAACGAACGATCAAAATGTGGGAAACCACTTGATTTCGGCTATTGATTTATGTAAGTGTCTGTAGCTACAATGCTATGCCAAGTAAATTTTTTAGCCTCCTCATGGTCTCACGTTCCAAGTGAAGTTGTAGTACTCCTCTGGCCCATTATTGCTCAACAGTTATCTATTAGCATGGTCACGAGTATGCAACACAGCCACAATTAACATGTTAAAAACAGTGGCATGATCTCTCTGTGGAAGAGCTGAAGTGTTTGAAAATCAAGGAAAGGAAAGATGTGCTTTGAGAGTATTAAAATTTTGACGTGGGATTAGATGAGTCGTTCTTAAATTAAATGTTTCTCGTTCCAACTTGAATACTCTTAATTGATTAAAGAAACAAGATCAAAAAGTATTTCATCTCTCAACAAAGAGAGAAACCAAAATGATTGGTTTCACTTTCCTAGCTAAACTGATGAAACTTGCTCGGGCATATAATTTATTTGCTAGAAAGATATACGTGGTTAGGAAGTGGACTCAGTGCAAATCTTGTAAATAATTGTATGATCATGTTGAAGATTGCAGGAATTGTGAAGAAAATAATTTTACACCATTTCGAGCTTGTTAGTTCTTTTAATTTATTCTCAAATCTCCGCTATTCTTCCTTATTTTCTTGTCACTAGAGGACGAGCAACACCTAAGCTTGGGGGAGTTGATAACTGTGAGATTCGATACATTTTATTGGTTTTTATTGATGTTTTTCATCTGGATTTGATGGTTTTCTAGATTTACCTAACGCTAATACTTTGGTAGTGAAGAAAACTTGGTTTTCAATGTGTGTTTCAGGTTTTGAACATCAACAGAAGGTTTCAACAACAAAAATACAATATTCAGGCGAAAACAAGCAAATCTCTTTTTGGAAGCAATCAAGGAGGCAACCAGTAGCTTTAACAACCAACTATACGGCGGGAACATTTTATCCGGTTGTATAGTTCCCACTGTATAGTTGCCACTACCTTCGTATTGTTAAAAGGGACAACTTTCGCGAAGAGGCCATACGCGAAAACATAACACAACAACTACCGTTCTATCTAGAAGGGAGAAAGAAGAGATCCGGAGAAGAAGGGGGAGACGTTCTTCATCGCGCTCCACGATCTTAGACCTCCTATCCACCACACCCCCATATCCATTACTTGTACTTGAGAGAGAGAGATCTTCAACTTGCAAGAATAGGGTTTGATATTGTTTCTTCCTGTCTTGAATTGTGTCGGATTGATTTTCTATTCTTATTATGGATCTCCATGGTAATATCAACAAGAACTCCCTTTATTTAATTATATCGATGATGCTTTCTTCTCTCATGGTTGACTAAGTTCCTTTCGGCATGGGAGATGTAGGGTATTGGTGAGATGTGATGTGCCTATATAATTTCCATTAGTTTGTGATCGATTTTAATTAATATATTATGTGTGTTTGACTATCTGTGGGATGCCTAATGCTTGTTGACCAATTAAGGGCCCAGACAACATGATACTTTGTTCTACATAGATAAGATCTTGTTTGCTAGTAGACTGGCGATCCCCAAGAGACACGGGGATATCAATGGAAAACTAGTTGAACTCGAGGAGCACGAGGAGACACTATGCCTATTGCATTAGTCCGATCCAAGGAGCTTAATTGCTAAGCAACCTGAAGGATCTTAATCGCCTAGTGACTGACCATGGTTTTGGAAACAGACTAGTAGGATTATTGAAAGATGAAATCTACCAATAGGAGTTCTGGCAAATTATGGATTGCTCGCCTACACACATGCTTATAAGATTATAATTGTTACACTTATCACTCATCCACGTGGCACAGTCACTATCACCATGAACTGAATCTCCCCTCACCTACTTTTTCATCTGTGGAAAACAACAAATAATTGAATCGTTCTTTACTTTTATGCTTTTTATTTCTAAAGTTTACATTTTAGTTTTATTTAAATACATTCATTTTAATCCAAATCTTGTTCTTGTTTCAAATCTTGCAGTTAATTCACTTCAAGACCCGTGACAAATTTGAATGTGACGAAGACTACATTTATAAACACTTACCTTTGGGATCCCTGTGGGATCGGTATCTTAACTTTGAAACAGGCTACAAACAATTTGTGCACTTGCAGTCATCAGCGGCCGACACGGGGCGTGGCCGTGGTGATGGCATTGCGGGCGGGAAGGCGCGGGGAGGGGTGTGGGGAGGCGCGGTGGTGGCGGCCGGCGCAGAGGGCATGGGGAGGCGCGGCGGCGGTGGTGCGGCGATTCAGCAGCCTGGTGGCGCTGTCATTTCTTCTAGCCTCCAAGTCCCTATGCGTGGAATGCACCGGGGAAGGAGGTAGCAATAAATACCCCCCCTCTAGTCCTGGTGCGTGGCATCAGCCGGGACTAAGGGGGGGGTCACTAGTCCTAGCTGGTGCAACTCACAAGGATTAGAGGGGGGATTTTCGGGACCCGCGCGCTGCCCACCCCCTTAGTCCCGGCTGGTTAGCTGGTGATGGCTGTGAAATATATCCATCCACGTCCGCATTTAAACTAGATATTATTCACATATTTGATGAAATATCTCTCTAAAACCTGCCACTAATGAATAATGATCAAAGGGGTATGCAATTCTTTCTTGCTATTTTTGCCTGCGCATTTAATAACGTATTATGATGGGAATCACTACATAAATGCCAAAGATACGAGATTTACAACACGCCAAAGAAACCAGGAGCCGTGAGGAGGCTACTGCAAGGTTAAAGACCAACTATACGGCCTGACGCCGTATAGTTTGCACCGACCTCCTTAGGTCAAACAAAACAACTTTCATGAAGGGACCCCTATATAAAGAGGCTTTAGACGACGAGAAACAAGCCCCCGACTCCACAACATCGCTTCTTTCACCCCAAACTCTCCTTGCTGCCACGTCGGAGGAATAGATCTAGATCTAAACCTCTAAACCCTTCTCCACCACCATAGCCATTTTCCACCACTTGTAATGGTAGATCTCATCTCCAATTGGAGACATTGTAAGACTATTTTCTATCAACTAAATGATCTCTATTACAATGTTTATGATTGTCGATTTCATCTCTATGTGTGAGTAATTCTCCTTGGACTAAGGGCTTTGGACTAGCCATGTAGCTTTTGTGCATGTTATTTATCATAGATCGGATCATGTATTAGTTTGTATGGCATGATTATTGTAGTACCCTCTCTTGCCTCAATATAAGGACTTGTCAGGTACCCAAGACCCCGAGGATTGATCCAGGTACGACTGATCTACAGGATTGTATGGCTATATGTGAGGAACTTAATTGGAATTAACGGTGACATTACTATGCATATCATTAGTAAACTTTCTTATATGGATGAGACTAGTAGGTTATTGCCATAAGCGGTTGCGGAGGCGATAACATTTATGGATGCACTGCCCACATATAATTATCTTGCTCTAACAATTACATGAGTATTTTATTATTATCTGTTATTCCCATCAGATGTTTTGCACAACTACTGGTGAAAACTGAAGACCCTAGGCCCGCTCTCTCTCCATCGTCAACAACAATAACAAGATCGCAAACTCTTGGTCCTGTGAAAATGCAATAGGGATTATAAAACTCACGAAGGTCCGTTTAAGTAATCTCACTTTGCTTTCTGCTTCCCGAGGATTCGATAAACCTAGGTCTACTAGGGAAAAGAGTATACTACATCCGTAATGCGGATCAAAGGTATCAACCCTTTTTCTGGCGCCATTGTCGGGGAAGCAATAGCTACGTAGGTGAGGTAAGTAGGAACGTTGCTAGTTTTAATTCTCATTTTTTATTGTTAGTTTGCTTTCATTTTTAATTTGAAAAACCAAAAAAATTAGTTAGTCTTTTAATTCTTGTTTTATCATCATTAGTACTTCTTTAAGAAAATCCAAAAACACAGGAAGTATGGCTGAAAAGAAGCTTGGGGAGTTTGCAACTCGTAACAATGAATATTTACGTACACCTATTACTCAGCCAGCAATTGATGTTGAAGATTATGAAATTAAGCCCCACTATTTAAGTCTGGTTCAACAGAATCAATTTGGAGGCTCTGCTGTAGAATATGCAGGTATGCACTTAAATACTTTCACTGAAATATGTGATATGATGCGCATTAAAGATGTTGACCCTGATGCGGTCAAGTTGCACTTATTTCCTTTCTCTCTTAGAGGAATAGCAAAAGAATGGTTGCTATCTTTGCCTAGAAATACTATTGCATCATGGGTGGAATGTACTTCTTTATTTATGACTAAATTCTTTCCACCTGCAAAGACTATGCAACTCAGATCTAATATTACTGGTTTTAGACAGGAAGAGCGTGAGCCACTAGCGCTTGCATGGGAGAGAATGAAAGAATGCATGAGAAACTGTCCCAGCCATGGGATGGAAGATTGGTTAATTCTCCATTTATTTTATAATGCTCTTAACCCTGTTTCTAAGTCTATGCTAGGCACTGCAACTGGAGGAACATTTATGGGTAAGAAAATTACCGAAGCAAAGCAGCTTCTATACAATATGCAACACAACCATGCCGAATGGCGTGTGTAAAGATCAAAAACGAAGAATGTGAACTCCGTTACACCTCAAGAGAATGAAGAACTCAATGCTAAGTTGGATGAGCTCATATTAGCCGTTAAAGGTAAGGGAACCCCGGTAAGAGCTATTCCTGAACCCACTATTGAAGAAGTAGACTTCGTAGGTCATAATGATTATAACCCTGCTTGGAAGAAGAATTATAATCCAAACTTTCAGAAACATTACTCTAGTCCAGCAGGAAACTCTAATAATAATATGGCATCAAGCAATACTAGTCTCCAAGAAACTCTTAAAGCTTTTATGGACTCACAAAATGAGCAAAACAATATTCTAGTCAAAATTATGGAGAATCATGATGCTATGCTTGGTAAATTATCTAACCAAGCTGTTAGTTTGATAAATGATTTGCAGTCCCTCCAAGAAAGAACAAGGATTGTTGCGGCACAACTAGTTAAGATAACCGAGAGTCAAACTCTTATTCTAGCTAAGTTTGCAGGTAAAGCTGAGCCCAATCCAGTTGAAGACCTCAAGATGATAAGAATCCAAAGGGAGGAGCCCGAAGAACTTGATTATAACAATGCTCCTTCACCAAACTACACAGCTGAAGATCTAGTAAAATGTCAAGATTCTTGTAATTGGAGGAAATGAAGAAGCCATGTATCAACACTTCGTTAATCGGGTAGCAATAAAGGTACGTGAGCTTGAAGAAGAATACAAGAAAATTGCTGAAAAATTGCCTATTAAGCTAGACGATATATTTGAGCCCACTATTAAGATTAAAATTGGTATTAGTGAAATAGCCGCACTATGTGATCTAGGTGCAAGTGTTTCAACAATTCCAAAGAGTCTTTTTAACAAGTTAAATCTTGGCTCTTTTGAAATTTTTGAACTAAAATTATATCTAGCAGATTCTACTTATAAACAAGCAGTAGGCATTAAAGAAAATACTTTAGTTTACATTAAAGGTTGTCCTGCTCTTATTGATTTTTTCATTGTTGACATGCCTGAAGATGCTACTTCCCTTATTATATTAGGCCGTCCTTTCTTAAGAACTATTATGTCTTTGATCAATTTGCATGAAGGGAACATGAAGCTTCAATTTCCTTCATGGGATCCTTTTGTTATTCATTTGCCTAGGAAAAAGAAAGCCAAGTAAGATGATAAGTATGCATCACTTTTAAGGCCAATTACTTTGGAGTGGGTGTTCTACTCATATGTCCTAAGTGAAAAATATCAAGGTCAAGCTATTGACCATAAAAGAGCGCTGCATGAGAGGCAACCCATGAGAAATTATGGTTTGAGTAAAGTTTTTAAGTTTTATTTTAAGTTTTATATAAATAAAGAGTGCTAGAAAACTCAAGTGAGAAGAAGAGATTCAGCGGTACTAAAAATTCCTGTTTTATATATGCCATAGTTGGTCAAAATTTTAGCCTATCATTTTTCTGTCAAAACAAGGTGTTTCGCTAAGTTTCAGTCTAAAAAGTAATCCTTGAAGAAATAGAATTTTTTTGATGCGTATAGAAAGGTTAACGACCAACTATACGGCAGGAATAAAAATTCCCACCATATAGTTGCCGTCGTATAGTTAAGTTACCCATCGACAATTTTTCATCCCAAGATACAGAAGGTTTGACGACCAACACTATGGCAGGAACAAAATTTCCGGCCGTATAGTTCTCGCTATATAATTACAGACGCTAGACAGAAACTCTAGGAAACCCTAAAATTTTGCCGCCAGACCAACTATACGGCCGGAACACTTTGTTGCCGCCGTATAGTTGCGACTGACCACTAAAACGCTCGGGGAGGTACCCAAAACATCAAAAACTCAATCATTTTTCTCTCTTCTACCTCCAAAATCTCTCAAAACCTCAAGGGATCTTCACCCCTACTCAATTTCGTTCGAATTCCTCGCACACAAGTGATCTATGGTATGTTTATTTTCCGATCCTCTAATTACTTTTTGCAACTTCATATCTGATCTATTGTCATTATCAATCTAGGGTGAGACTTTTTTTTGAACCATTTCCATGATTATCTTGCCTAGATTAATATGTTGAGGAGATTATTTAGTGTGATATGATGAGGATTATGCTATGACTATTATTGTTGGATCAAGAAGTTTTATAATTGTCTCTTTTAATTGTTTTTAGAAGATGAACACGAGGAGCCAGACACGTGCTTTTGCCGCATCTAGTTCTTCTGGGTCTGCAGCTCAGGAACACATGGGGATTCGATTCAATAATGAAGCCCACTGTGATCGTTTCGGCATGATTAAAAACCGAGAAGTCAAGGCAACCAAGTGGGCTTTCCTCGTCACTTTGAACCAACTCGGTATTTCCGATGACTTTAATTTACTTTGCAATAGAGGTGTCCTGGAAACCTTTGTATTCCATGATGCACTAACCTATTGTCGGTTAACCATTGAATTTCTTAGCTCATTGCAAAGCACCGTTAAGGCATGGCATGGGGAGGATAAAATTTATTTCTGACTCATGAACAATAATTATTCTCTAACACTTGTTGAATGGTGCAAATGTTTTGGTTTACCCAACAATGATCCTAATGCTCTGCGTAGCTTTTACCAACATGGAACCTTCCCTTGAACACTGCTATAATAGAATGAGCTTCACTTCTAGAGTCAGCAGAGGGAAGAATATTCAACATCCTGATATTCACTATTTGTTCTATGTTATTACTAACACCTTGCAGGCGTGTAATGATTTTACAAGACTCAATGATGAGGACATATTAGTCCTCGCAAAAGCTTCCTTCAAATATGAAAACTTGTCACTTCACTTGGGCGCAATACTTGTGCGCTACTTGGAGTACCAACCCCACCAAAGCCAAGGACCAATCACTTGTGGAGGCGTCATCTCCGTGCTTGCCAATGTTCTAGGCATCAATCTAGGTCGAGCAACACCAAACCGAGGAGGAGGAGGACCAAGAGGAGGATCAAGAAGTCCCTCATCAGGAGGATCAGACACAAAACCAGTTCTCTACATATCAAGATTTCCAAGAACTTGGAGGAACTTTGGAGGGAATGCACAATCTCACCCTGAAACCTCTAAGAAACAACAAGTAACCTTTCAACTCAATTTGCGGATTGGAGTTACAACTCCCCCCCACCATAGTGATTTGAAGGGCTTGCAAAATCCTAAGCTTGGGGAGGTTTTCTATCTATTTTATATTTTGGTTTTTATTTGCTTTATCTTATTTTTGAGGTTATGCTTTTATTTGAGTTTATAAGCACCTGTGTTGGTTTCCCCAACACTTTATCTTAGTTATTTTATTTTGTTTGATATTTTCAAGCCAAGATTTGCCGCTAATTTTCTATTCTTTAATCCCCCTTCTCAAAAACCACAAAAAGATTTCTCCGTTTATCTTTATTTTCCCTGTTTTTTTTTCTTTCCGCCTCAAAGTTCTCGTTGATTTGCAAGAGAGTGATTGACTTCGAGTTTCCAAGAAACAAATAAAAAGGTAAGAGAAAAGTGGAACCAAACATGAGAGGTATGCCTTATGACTCCTCACTTTTGAAATTTGAGAAACCCATGCTAGTTAGTAGTAATGTTGAGATGTTATATCGGTGGACTGAGTCTCTATTTGTAGTAACAATTTGTTTGCATGGGTATTTAACTGAGTATGTTTTGTTCCAACTCTTGTAGTTAACCAAAGTCTTGCCTAGAAATTTGCTAAACAATTGAAATAATAAAAAGTATTACAATTAAAGACTTGGGTGTTGTAGTGATTAGTCTTGAAAGCTTATTCTTAGAGACAGTCAACACCACAAAAAATAATGATTGACTTGATAGCTCTCTTTGAAAAGATTTGTTCCATTGAATTAATATTTAGCGGTTTTTGAGAGAATGCCAAAGTTTGACTTGTAAATCATAAGAATGATATAGCTTTATGCGTGTCAAACTTCATGGGATGCCAACAACTCCGCTGGCCTATGATGACCCACAAGTATAGGAGATCGCAACAGTCTTTGAGGGTAGTATTACCCAATTTATTGATTGACACAAGGGGAGCCAAAGAATAATTGCAAGCCATAACAACTGAATTGTCAATTCAGCTACACCTGGAAATAGTCTTGCTCACAGAAGTTTATCAGTAGCAATAGTTTTATAGTAGCAATAGCAAAGCAACAACAGCAGTAAAACAAGAGCAATAGTAATAGTAGTAGCAAACGGTATGGTATGAGTGCGGTAGGCATAAGGATGGATGGATGGACGTTGCATGGACGAGTCTACACATGTAACTTCAAGATCTAGGACAATTGTAGATAAATAAGATAAAGCACCCAAGTACTAAACAATCATAGGCATGTGCTCCATATATACTCATGCGTGCTCACAATGAGAACTTGCACACCATCTTTTGTCCTTCCAGCTCGTTGCAGCGGGGCCTCAAGGGAACTACTGGTAATTAAGTCACTCCTTTTAATAGAGCACCGAAGCAAAGCATTAACACTCCATGAACACATGTGATCCTCACATCCCAGCCATCCCCTCCGGCTGTCCCAATTTCTGTCACCTCGGGGCCTTTGGATCCGTACAATGATATGTGTACACAACTTGCAGATAAGATCACAAACAATGTTATCATCATGAATCAATAATAAGTTCAGATCTGAGATCATGACACTCGGGCCCTAGTAACAAGCATTAAGCACAACAAGTTGCAACAAAGTCAAATAGCACTAATAGAGATACTAGGCACCATGCCCTAGCAATCTTATTCGATTACATGATAGAACTCATCCAATCCCTACCATCGCCATAGCCTACATCGGGGGATTACTCACTCATGGATGAGGGAAACATGGATGGTTGATGGAGAGGCGTTGTTTATGATGATGGCGATGATCCTCTCCAAATTCCCCTCTTCGACAGGGTGCCAGAACGAAGTTTCTGGTTTCGAATCGCGGTTTCTGGTGGTGGCGGCGTAGCGGAACTCTTTCTGGAAAAACATCGAACCCCTTGAGTTTTTAGGTCATAAGGAAACTTATAGGCGAAGAGGGAGGCCAAGGGGTGCCTGGGGCAGCCACACCCCCTCCAGGCGCGGACTGGGCCCACCCGCGCGGCAGGGGGTGTGGCCCCCTCAAGCCTCCACTCCATCTCGTATTCTGTCTCCGTGAATCTTTTGGTGAAATAGGATTATTGGCATATTTTCCGGGATTTTTCCTGATAGTTGATTTTCTGCACAAAAACTAGACACCAAGGTAATTCTGCTGAAAACAGCGTCAGTTCGTGTTAGTTCTATCCAAATCACACAAGTTTAGAGGAGAAACAATAGCAAAAGTGTTTGGGAAAGTAGATACGTTTTGGACGTATCAACTCCCCCAAGCTTAGCTTATTGCTTGTCCTCAAGAAATTCAGTTGAAAACTGAGTGCGATAAAAGAACTTTCACGAACACATTTGCTTCATATGATGTAAATATTCTCAGCACAGTAGTAGACACTTAGACAATTCATAATAAGGGGTATGCAACTAAGTCTACTCAATATTCATTGCAATCTATGAAGATGTTCCAACTCAATAATAATAAGTAGCATGAAACATAAACATAAGCAACATTGCAATGCTCATAAAAAGGTATGATAGAGTGGTATCTCGCTTGCCTTTGTTTGTAGAGCACAACATAAATGCCAAGGCACCTCTGAAGTTCAAGTGAAGACTAGAAGTAAAGATATCAGAGATCCAAGCATCAAAGTTTGACATAATTAACCAAGTTCTGAAACAAGCACATTACACTAAGAATGACAACTATGCTCTCAAGAAGGTTCTCATAGAATAAGTGTTGACTCAACAAGGAGGTGAAAAGGTTTTGAAAAGTTTGAAAGGCTTCCAAATACTGAAAGTAAGGTCCTCATTAGCTTTGAGCTCTCATTGCCCCTATCATAGGAATCTTTAAATGGTTAAGGTGGAAGTGAGGTCCAATATGAATTATATGCTTGACAGACCATCAACCGGAAATCTCATGTCCCTTGAGTATGAGGGCCGCTCCTCATGCTACTCAACTTTAGTTAGCTGTAAGTTCTTGTCATCGTAAATACATGCGTATCATAGAGAACCGCCAACGGGGTACCCCTTGCATGTAAGGTTCCCAACCTTTAATAAGGTAGAGTCCCCTGTGTTTACAATGCTAGTCCCTGGATCAATAGCTAGCATCCACAGTTAAGATGTAATATCAAGAAACAAAGGTCATAATACAACTTTATAACCAGGAATAACATAATTTATTACATCTTACATAGCTCATTTGGCTATTACATTACATTGCAGCAGAATATCTAGTTCAAAGTGCCACAAGAAGACATGTTGGTTGTAGACTTGTAATCCTAATCACTTAAACTTCACTAATATCAAACAAACCTGCAACATAATAAGTTACAGCCACAAGGGTCAATACATTTGAATTGTATTGGCAAGTGATACTATGGTAGTATAGTGGAGTCTATCATCTATATGCATTTGTCAAAGTGGAGTTGAGGCTTGCATTGCTCAAAATAGATTTTTCCTTATCATTTGAAAACACTAAGTTTTTGCTTGACAAAAATCACCCAAGGCATCTACCAATCAAAGATTGAAGATCCTTTAACCCTTGTTCAACCACAAGTTTTAACTTAGAAATTGGGATGAGGAGATTCTTGATAGCTTCCATGTCTTGATGCTCAAATTGTCCTTTGTCAGGGACATGGCTAAGTACTTAGATTTTACACTCTACAGAGGTGGTGCACTTTCCCCACAAGACTTGGTTTCACGAAGACAAGATCTTTCAGAAGCCTTCCCTTAGACCAAAATGGACGCGCTCCAACCTATCAAACCCCTACCACCAACTGTCCATTTGGCTAAGTTATTGCAACCTATATGATCCAGGCAGAGCCCATAATTCCATGTGGTTGCACTTGAAGCTTCTCAACATTTGACATCTCAAATCTCTTTGTTCCTGGGTGGCCATTCACAAGTGAGATACACAAGGTTCACCAGTCCCCTGGCCTTGTGTAACCACTCAACATAAACCATTCCTTCCATTCCACCCAGGTGATTCATTCACTTAGTTGTTTTATTAGGCAAAACACAAGTCCAAAGGACTTAGAAATTTTTCCATAGTGTGAATATATATTCCACCCTTGTTTTCTACTAGCTAAGCTAAGCATGATAGTAGTAGGGATCTTAACTTAGGAAATTTCTACTAAGGTTTCATCTACTAGGATTTCCCATAGCATGGTTTATACTTAGCAAAATTCCATGCAAGTATTAATTAGAAATATCACTAATGCATAGTGAAAATAATAGGACAAAAGTATGAAGCATCACTTGCCTTTTTGGTAGAGTATAAGTTCACTCCTTGATCTTTGCAATGTTCACACACTCCAAGTCACTACAATTCAATCAAGCAAACAACATTTCAATCTACCATTTCAAGCAATTCATCACATAAAATGATAAAAACAAAGCAATGCATGAAAGCATGCAAAAGGGTTGTTTTATTTGTAAAAGTGGTTTATAATGGGTCATAAACATTTGGATATACCTAATGGTCATGCTATAAAGTGGCAAAGTCATTTGCAAAAGATTTCACTTTATAAACCATTTTCTAAACCAAGTCATTATTTTATGTGGTTTGAAAATGTCTTTAGTAAAGTAGTAGTTCTATAGGGTTCACCAAATACATTTTCAAATCATAAAACTTGCTGTTTGGGGTCAGAGAGTTTGAAACAAAACATTTCCCAAAGGTTTTCTTCCAAAACCATTTTTAATAAATAAACCATATTTTTATTTGACAAGAATTGGTTTTAAATCCAAGATTCATTCTTTTGTTTCACCAAATACATTTTTGAATCCACAAAGTGTTTCCTATGGTCAGTAGGTTCAAAAAACACCATTTTCCAAAGATTTTATCCCCAAAATCATTTTAGAATAATTTTTATAACCTAAACAAGCATACACAAGTTTCTGCAAAAAAACAATTTAACAGAAGCTTTTTACTAAACAAATGGCATGGTTGGCTAGCGCTTGATTTTCTGAATCCATTGATATAAATTTTGCAAATTTTGGACATGTGGATCAAAAGTTATGGAATTTACAAGGTTGCATCTAAATCAGATTCTAATTCTGTTTTTAAACAATACTCTGTCCACGTGGCTTGTTCTTATTGGCCGATACCGCTTCGGGAGGATCGAGCTCGCTGGATCGTTGGATCTAACTAAGATCGAGTGGCGTAGAGGCACACGATACCCCTTCGTCTATGTTCTATCACAGCCAGACGATCAAGATCTAACGGACACGTTTGCGTGGTCAAACACTGGCGGCGCTGCACGGCGGTGAGCGGCGTCGGCGCGCTCTGACGGTGACGCTGCCGGCGAACTAGGACACACGGTAGAGGAAGAGGTTGCTCACCAGCCTTGCAGGAGTGTGGCGAAGCTCAAGGTATAGTCAGTTTGTCGAGGGACGCTCTGGTTCGACGTGGATTGCTCACCGGAGTCCACACGACGTCGGGCATGCTCTGGTCGTCGTTGTTGGCGAGGCTACAGGCCACCCGAAGGCAAGAGAGAGGTGTCGTTAGACACGGGCGAGAGCGTAGATCACAGGAGCATCAACAGGGGAAACAGGGGTGGACGGAGGATACCTGGGAAGTTCGCCGGAGTCCAAGCCAAAGACGGTGGCGAGCGGCGTTGAGGTTGCCGATGCTAGGGAGCTTGCGCGGCTGAGCTCAGAGTACTGGGAGATGCGCCAGAGTCCAAGGAGTGTTCTCGTGTGGTCGAGGGGGCGAGGCGCGGCCTGGGTTCATCGGAATTTGAGTGGGACCTCGTCGGAGGCAGCGACGGTGCAAGTGGAATTGGGGATGGCCTGGGGGCAGAGAGAGTCGGGCGAGAGAGGGGAAATGGAGAGGAGGAGCAGGCAAGTTATCGAGCGTGATTGATGACAGACATTACTCGCTGTATTAACGTGAATTACTCCCGCGAGATCAATGCAGAAACGGGTGAGGAAGTGGTCGCAGGGTGGAGACGATGAACAGTGTGTGGGTCCTGGTTGTCTGCGAGAGAGAGAGAGTGGGTGTGGGGTCCAGTCGTCATCCACAGTGCGAGTAAGTTCCTGAGTGAGAAAAGAACGGTTCGCTGGGGAGAGAGGTGGGCTGCTGGGCTGGGATGGGCTGGGCTTGGTCCGATCCCTTTTTTTTTGTTCTGGATATCTTTTTCTTTTTCTAATTGATTTTCTGTTTTGAAATTCAAACAACAAATCAAACACTCAAATGATTTCAAATCCTTGCCAAACTTTGCATTGATTTTAGTTCTGTTTAACAACACAAATCAAGGTCCAAAATAGAATAATATTTTTATTCTTTTTAGGATCTATTTAATAATTAAATAAAATAGTCCTTAGTTATTAATTCAAATAGGTTTTGATTTATTAAAATCTCCATTTGAAATATAAATAATACCAAAATAAATTCAGTAGGTTTTATTTGAAAATATAAAACACTTGGAAAACCTATTTAAAATAAATTAATAAGTTTTAGTGTTTATTTCAAAATGGAAAGTCTTTACTTAAATAAAATTTGGATATTAATAAATCCTCATTATTTTATTTAAATAAACCTTTACTCTTTTAATCAAAACAAAATATTTTATTTTCAAAAGCTTGGCCAAGGTTTAATTTGGCTCTATAAAAATAGTCCTTATTTATATTTCTACCTTTTTATTTGAAAACCAAATATTTTCATTAAAAGGTCCAAAAATAGTAATTTCACATATCTAATATTTTCTTTATTAATTGTTTATCTTTTCAAATCCCTTTAGGATTTGTTTGATCAAATAGGTTTGAAGGTTTCCAATTGGAATCAAAAAGTTTCTTCTCACCCTGAAAATCAACAAAGTTTTATTTTATTCATTTATTTTTCATATAACAAGATTTGGAAAATCTTGGGATGTGACATTGCACATGATACATGAGCTATCCCATAATAAAAATTACAAGGAAAGCAGACAATGAGCATCTCAGCGATCTTTTTATTTGCTATTTTCATAGGTTTTTATTAAGGATGCTTCACAGATTGCTCATTATGGTTAAGCTGCAAGTTTCCACCATGATTAAGCATGGCTTAGGCTAGCGGCCTAGGCGTTTCTCTAACACACACACACATATATATATAACTCCATGAACTTACAAGCTCCCCTTTTATTTTACACCGACGACATCCATAAACAAAAGAGCATGATATCAACTGGATATGTATCCATAAGTGTTGAAAGTGTTCCCCGTGACAGCACGGTTTTGCTAACTCTCAGCCTATAATTTGCAAGCATATAACTTTCATGGGCAGTCACAATGGTTCAGGTTTATTAAGTACAAGAAATAAAGTGTGCCATCAAGTTCGTGAGAGCTTTACTAACTAACTTTCTCAAAACAGTCAAACATTTTATTTGGAAGAAAACAAGGCATAATAAATATGCGCGGAATAGCAAATGATGCTAGTAGGTTGGTATGGTGGACATTGTGGCAATATTGGTTTTGGGGAGTTGGATGCACAAGTAGAGCTCATGCTCAGTACAAGTGAAGTCTAGCAATAGAAACGGAGCGACAAACGAGAGAGCAATAACTGTCATAATCATGCTTGCAACAAAACATGACTAATTATGGCATGAAAGTGATACAAGAACTCAGAGGAAAAATAAATCATCGAGGCTTACTGACTATTGTTTAGCCATATGCATGCGTGAGCATGTGACAAGTCGATTCACATGAAACATTCAGAGGAAGATAGCACAATATCATACCAAGTTATGAATAGAACAATGCAAGAAAAAATTCATATGACATGCTACAAACTATTAGCAAGATGGAGCTAATCATAAAAGAGAAAGAACTACTAAGAATCCATAAATAACATACACCTCACATGAACAGACTAAGCATGCTCACAATGATGACTATATGTACAAAAATAAAAACAAATAGAGTTCATTACCAGCCTCTTACCACACCTCAAGTTGTCTTAATCTTCATTATTGCCCTTCACTTGTGTGGCTTGAATAATAACATGAAACCAAACTCCACTGAGGACTACTGAACCTTGCAAAGTACTTCACAAAACCAAAGAAGAACAACAAATATTTTTGGTGATTTCGACTAAAAAGCAAAGCAACAAACCAAGAGAAACAACGAGAATATTTTTGGTATTTTTGTGTTTTGGGAAAGCAGAAACAAAAACCAAAAAGAAAGCGAAACATGGATATACAAAGAACCGACGAAACATGATATATATATGAGTGTGATATTGGTGTACCTCCCCCCCAAGCTTAGGCTTTTGGCCTAAGTGGGGCTCAATACCGTGGGTAATAACCCCAAGCTGGTGGGTCATCATAGGAATGATCATAATCAGGCCCTCAATGAAGAAGAAGACGCGCTCCAATCATATGAGGGTTGCTGGTATCACTACTAGGAAAACGCATGTTCGTGGCGCACCTGAAAAGGCCATCCGTGGCGCACTAGCAGTGTGCCACGGGCCTCGCGCTACGGCTATCTCCTAGCCGTGGGTGCGCCACGGTTGTGTCGAGATAGGCGTGGCGCACATGCCAGTGCGCCACGTGAAGTAGTCCAGGTGCGCCACGCTTATGAAAGGATAACCGTGGCGCACTAGGTGTTGTGCGCCACGGATATAAATTTCAAAATTAAAAAAAGCAGCAGATCTGGATCTCGTCGTCAGTGCCGTCATGCGTCGGTGCAGGTCGCCGTCGTCGCCTCCTCGTCGTCACCTCGTCTTCGTCGTCGGAACTGCAAGGAGGAGGAGGAGAATAGGAGGAAGAGGAGGAGAAGAAGAGGAGGAGGATAATAAGAAGAGTAGGAAGAGGAGGAGAAGAAGAGGAGGAGGAGAAGAAGAAGAGGAGGCCTCGTCGTCGTTGGAACTACAAGGAGGAGGAGGAGGAGGAGGAGGAAGAGGAGGAGAAGAAGGAGCCCGCCGTCTCATCGTCGGAACTGCAAGGAGGATGCCGCCGTCACCATCTTCAATGAAAGGAGGAGGAAGAGGAGGAGAAGGAGAAGGAGAAAGAGGAGGAGAAGTAAAATGAGAAGGAGAGGGAGGAGAAGAAGAAGGAAATGAGAAGGGAGGAAAAGGAAAAGGAAAAGGAGAGAAGGGGAGGGAAAAGAAAAGGGGTAGGTGGGCGGGGTGAGGATTCGAAATTTGAATCCCGCCCAAGCTTATCCGTGGCGCACTAGGTGGTGGTGCGCTACGGGTAAGTCGCCCTCTATTTTTTTTCTATGGGAAAAAAGGTCTTTTGACCGTAACTTTTTACTCTTTTCGAATTTTGAAAATCTAAAAAATCGCTAAACGACCAGAGTGGTTGCGAGTGGATGCGAAATCTCGTTCTCGTCATTTTGGTATATTATACGATTTTTTTCGATATCGTATGCAAAAGTTACGGCCTTTTTACCATGGCATGAATTTTTTTTGCAGATAAAGTCGAAACTCATGTTTGTTAATTTGACTAGAAGCTATACCACATTACCTACCTAAATATGAAAGGATTTAATTTTTTGAAGTGTTTATCATTTATTTTTATTTTTTGCAAAGCCTAAAAAGGCGATCCACAGGGGGGGTGGAGTTGGTGCAGGATAGTTAGGCGTAGGGCACTAGGGCAAGGTGCCCTACTACTAAGTTTATACATCCGTGGCGCACATGCCATAATGCGCCACGGATGTGTCTGGCCGTTTCACAGCAGAGAGGGGCATGCGCTTAGGCGTAGCACACCCCCTCCATGTGCGCCACGGTTGACACTAACAACCGTAGCGCACCTACCCTATGTGCACTACGGATGTTTGGCGTGCGGCCAACAGGGCCCTGGCCCACACATATCTGTGGCGCACTATGGTCATGTGCGCCACGGTTGTTCTAGTTACTAGTAGGGCACTGCCCATAGGTGAGCCACGCCTGTTTTAGCCGTGGGGCACTTTAACCATGTGAGCCACGGATGTGCTAATTACCTATAGTCATTTTCCTAGTAGTGTATGAAGACTCTCCCATGTTGGAGGGCTAAATCGAATCATCTTCGGCATCCTCTCCAACATTCTCCTCTTGCTGGGAGAGCTCTGCCACGTATGGGTCAAACTCCTCCTCTGTGAGCGACCATCCTTGCATGTTATCAAAATTAAACAAAGCAGGTGCAGACAAATAAACTACTTTCTTAGTCCTACCCCCTCTCCAACCACGCTTGACAAAGGATAACTCAAACGGTAAACTTCTCACAGTAGCCCAAGAAGAAACAAAATTATGCTAAACCATGGAATCGAGATCAAGTCTCTCTAAGGGGAACCGATAATCTGAATGGTGAGGCTCTAAACCATGGAAAGCTAGCAACCTAGAGGCAATGAGACTTCCACAAATTCCACTCTTCTCGCAGTTAGTGGTAATACGGTAAGCTATCAAAGCACCCAGGTTATAAGTTTTATCCCTATTCAAAGCCGCTAAGATAAAAGCTAGATAAAATGAAGATAACTTCCTAGCAATCTTTCTAGCAAGAACACACTTGGTAATGAAATAGGAAAAATATCTAATGGATGGGAACTGAATGTTCCGAATTTTACCACTTTCCTTCGAGAAGTCGAAACCTTGGCAAATTTTAGCATATAAATCTATAAGTGACTTAGGCCTCTCCTTGATCTTCTCACAAAATCCCTAATGAGGTACTCTAATAGCTGCATAGAAATCAGCAAAAGGCAGGTCGACATCTATATTGTAGATTTTATAATGGACAATGGGATTAGAGGAGGACCAAGTAAACCAGAAGTCCTGCACCACAACCATGGTTAGCTTAACATAATGATATGGTTCTTCTTCAACAAAGTGTTCCAACCCTGCATTAGTAATCATAGTTTGGAATCCTACAACATTCCCGCGGCTCTCATAAATTCGAGACATGGATATATGGAAGGTAAGACTCCATCCTCATGATGGACTTTCATTGGCTCAGGTACCATCAAATCACGTTGATGCAATGGGTATGCACTCATCTTCTTTTCTGAAATTTTTAGACAAACATCAAACCAAGTGATTTCCAAGTTGATAAATGATGAGAAACTACTATAGGAACTTGCTAGAGGGACAAACATGCATCAAAATGAAATCTCTAAGCATAGAACAAGTATGAAAGCTCACTCAACATGACACCTATAGCAGCTAAATACTCAAGATACAATCTACCAATCAAAAATTTAATTGGACAAGCGGAGGAGGCACATACCAAGGAACAATCCCTCCAAAAATCAGCAGCAAAGATGGGCTGAGCAAGGAGATAAAAAATCAGGAGCAAGAACAGCAGGACTCGAGCTTGAGAAATTTTTCTGGTGTTTTTTGAGAGAGAGAAAGAAGTGACTAGAAGGAGGCATCTTGGAGGGCCACAGGTGGGCCCCACCCAGGCCAGGCGCGCCCTGGGGGCTGGCTGCGCCACCAGGGGTGTGCTGGCCTGGTGGGTCCCCCTGGCCACTCCAGGTGTCCCTCTGCCCCTTTTTTCGAGGAAATATTTAATATGAATTTTTTGGGAAACTTTATTTTTGGCAAATTTTCAGAGTATGAAAATTGATTTTCTCGCAGAAAAAGATTTTTTAGAAGAAGCAAAAGCAAACAAAAACCAAAACTACAGAAGTTCTAAGACGCTCTAACAAGCAACCAACTAGCAAAACTAAAGCTAAGAAGAGGGAGAGCAAAGACTAGGAAGGAGAAAAATAAAAGTGAGCAAGTATAACCATTGTGAAAACATTGTTTTGTTCATTAAAATACCTTTGTTAACAAGGTTGATCAAGTCTTGTTACCAAAACAGTCCTATATGAATCAAAACTTTGCATTCCACAAAGTTATTATGTTACCTCAAACTTGATAGCAATAGTCCCAATCATAATAGTTTCAAA
This sequence comes from Avena longiglumis, assembly GCA_030063025.1. NCBI lineage: Eukaryota > Viridiplantae > Streptophyta > Magnoliopsida > Poales > Poaceae > Avena > Avena longiglumis. The sequence continues at coordinate 127,713,475 of CP125975.1, read as the reverse complement.
ACTTCCTTATGGAATGGGACAATATATTTATCCAACTTTGATGCTCTCAATATTTTCAATGGAGCAGGCAATAGCTCTTATCAATCTTCTTGGGTAAATAGACATTATGCTCTTTGTCATTAATATTAAAAGTTACTTTTCCTTGATTAGAATTGTTGACAGCACCTGCAGTATTAAGAAAAGGTCTCCCAATAATAATAGACATATTATCATCTTTAGGCATCTCAAGCACAACAAAATCAGTTAAAACCAAGAAATTATGAGCCACTTGAATAAGGACATCCTCACATATGCCAACAGGAATAGTAGTTGACTTATCAGCCATTTGCAAAGATATATCAGTTGGTATAAACTTTTCTAGTTGGACTCTCTTGTACAGAGAAAAAGGCATAACACTAACTCCAGCTCCCAAATCACATAAAGCAGTTGTAACATAATTATTCTTAATATAGCAAGGAATAGTTGGTATACCTGGATCACCAATTTTCTTTGGAACCTTACCATTGAAGGAATAATTAGCAAGCAAAGTATAAATTTCCTCATTAGGAATCTTCCTTTTATTCGATACAATATCCTTCATATACTTTGAATAAGGAGTTAACTTAATATCATCAGTCAAAGGAATTTGAAAAAATAAAGTTTTCATCCACTCACAAAACTTGTTGTAGACTTGTGTTTCTTATTGGGAAAAGGCATAGGTTTTTGCACCTAAGGTTCTCTCTCACTACCATTTTTATTAGCAATAAAATCTTCCTTAGTCTACCTAGTGTTCTTAGTGTGCTTCTCAGGTTCCTCCCCAACTTCCTCCTTATCAGGAGCATCATTTTTATCACTTCTTTTAGTTTCAGCATCAAAGACTGATATACTGTTAGGATCTACAGCAGGTTCGGAGGGTTTCTCAACTAATTTATGTTTCTTTTTCTTTCTCTTATGAGGACTACCACTACTTTCACCTTGTTGAGAATCCTACTCAATTATTTTAGGGTGTCCTTCAGGATATAAAGGATCTTGAGTAGTTGTACCACTCATAGTTCTAATTCCATAAGCATGTTTATCTCCTGAGGCATTAACTAGCATATCCTTTTCTACCTTAGCAAGTTGATCAATTTGAGTTTGAACCATTTGAAAGTGTTTACAAAGAATTTTAACATCATTAGAAGTTCTTTCCACAATATCTTTCAATTCATTAATAGCTCTAGAGTTTTCCAATAAATGATTCTAACTTGTTTATTAAAATTACCTTGCTTAACTATAAAAGTGTCAAGTTCCTCTAAGCATTGATCAGGAGGTTTACCATAGAGAATATCACCTTCATCAAAGTGGAGAGAGTGTACCTCAATAGTAGATGAGTGAGGAATTAGCTTACATAATTCTTCTATAGGAGGTAGATTCTTCACATCTTCATCTCTAATACCTTTCTCCTTTAGACATTTCTTAGCTTCTTTCATTACTTCATCATTTAATGCAATCATTCCCCTCTTCTTTGGTGTTGGTGTTGGAACTGGTTCAGGCACAATTGGTTCATGAGTAATGGGATCAGGTGTATTTAGCTCAGTTGAAGTCCAATCATCATAATTCTTGCTTATTTTAGCCATTAATTCTGCAGCATATGTAGGAGTTCTTTTCCTGAAAACACAATCAGCAAAACTATCTAGGTATGTCCTAGAATCATAAGTTATTCCATTATAATAAATATCAAGAAGCTCATTTTTAGGCAATGGACATCCAGGATGTGCATGAATCAAGGCACAGAACCTTGTCCAGGACTCAGGCAATTTCTCTTCTTCTCCCTGTTTAAAATCAAAAAGTCTCTACAAAGTAGCATGTCTAACACTGGGAGGAAAATATTTCTGGAAGAAAGAAGTAATCAAGCAATCAGGGCTATCAATGGATCCAGGAGGTAATCTATTAAACCAACCCTTAGCTTCTCCTTTTAGTGAAAAGGGAAGATCTTTGTAACAAAGTACTTGCGCATCTTAAAATCATCAGAGAATAAAGCACTCATAGTGGAAAGCTCATTCATATGTGCCACATCACTCTCACTCTTAGTCCCACAAAAAGGTTATTTCTCAACAATGTCTAAATAGGATAAATCAAGAGAGAAATCATAATCTTCATCTTTAATATCTATGCTAGAAGTGGCAAACTTAGGATCAGAAGACGGTTTAGGAATAATGGTACGTCTCTCAAGGACACTCCTAATAGCACTAGCACCATGTGTGTTTTGGTACTCTTCAATAAAATCATCAGTCATTTCAATGTAACCATCACTAATATCATATCTCTCACTAGACCCAGGTGATCTAACAGGTGTAACAGTGTCTTTACTAGGAGTTTTAGTGTTTCCTAAAATAGTTCTAGCAATAGTAGCATCTAGGAAAGGACCTAATGAAACACTTGCATCAAGCACAGTAGAAGTAACATCATGAGTATCAGAAGTAGTTTCAGATTCAGCAGTATTAGCAGTGTGTGTAGCATGTCTATGTGGTGGTGGTGTGATGAGCGCAACAACACTTCATTGGGAGACCCCAAGAGGAAGTTATGACGAGCATAGCAGCAAGTTTTCCCTTAGTAAGAAACTGAGGTTATCGAACTAGTAGGAGGAAGGAAATGACTCAAGGTGTTGCTAGCAACTTGGAGACCTGCAAAACACAAACTCAAGACTTTGCCCCAACGAACAGTGAGGTTGTCAATCTCACTGGTTTGCTGTAACAAAGGATTAACTATATGGTGTGGAAGGTAACAGTGGTTTGCAACAAGTAAATAGTAACAGTGGAAGATTTATCAATGGTAAAGATTGGACCGGGGTCCATAGTTCACTAGAGGTGTTCTCCTTAGATAAACAAACATGGCATGCTAGGTAAACAAATTACAGCAGGGCAATTGACAGGACTGAGCAACACATAACAATGCAATACTAGACAGCAGGATGCTATGAGATTCGATTGGGAAATACAACAAGATACATAGACCGCCATCCAACTGCATCTATGACTATAATTACACCTTTGGGTTATCATCCGAACCCCTCCAGTATTAAGTTGCAAGCAACGGACAACTGCTTTAAGAAAAGTGTGTAAGGTAAACAATTCACTTGTTCCATGAACAACAGACCGTTGTTTTCTCCCTAGTAGCAACAACACATCTACAACCTTAGAGATTTCTATCACTACCCTTAGATTAAATAAAGGCATGAACCCACTATCGAGCATAAATACCCCCTCTTAGAGTCACTAGCAACTACTTGGCCAAGATAGCTACTAACAACGGAGAGCATGCAAGATCACAAACAACACAGACATGATAGAATCAATAAGACAAAACCATTAATCAATCTGATATAGTAATCTCAATATCCATCGGATCCTCGAAACACAACATGCATGATTACAAATAGATGAGATCTTGATCATGAACGGAGCTCACAAGATCTAGACATGAAAGCACAAAGGAGGAGATCCAACCATCTAGCTACTACATGGACCCATAGTCCAAGGTGGAACTACTCACGCTTCATACCGGAGGCTGGCATGATGAAGAAGAAGGCCTCCGGGCTGATCTCCCCTCCGACAAGGTGCCGGGAAGATCTTCAGATCCCCCCGATCTAGGGACGATGGTGGTGGTGGCTATAGACGGTTTTGTGGAATATTGATCGGTTACTTAGGGTTTAGGCATCGGGTGCTTCTTATAGGCGAAGAGGCGAGGCTGGGAGGCGGCCAGGGGGGCCACACCCTGCCCAGGCATGGCCTAGGGTGGGCCCGCGCCTGGGGGGTGCTGCCGCCCTGTGGCTCCCCTCCGTCTCGCCTCTGGACTCCGTGTTCTCCTCGGTGAAATATTGACTTTGTCTTTTGTCCCGTCCAATTCCGAGGATATTGATTTTCTGCCTTTCTGGAACCAAAAACAGAAGAAAACAGGCAACTAGCACTGTGGCATCTTGTTAATAGGTTAGTTCCAGAAAATATATAAAAACACCTCAAAGTGTCGACAAAGCAAAGCAAAGTAGATACAAAACAAGCATGGAGCATCAAAAATTATAGATACGTTTCCGACGTATCAAGCATCCCCAAGCTTAACTCCTGCTCGTCCTCGAATAGGTAAGTGATAAAAAGAATAATTTTTGAGGTGACATGCACCATCACAACCAAGATTAAACCATTTGCAAGCATTGAAAGCTGGGATCAAAGAACTCTAAACATGAGCATGAAAGATGAAGTTCTAATAGTAGGACAGTGTAACTATGCATGCAACATGAAAGGCTACAAACAAATATCATGAGTAACATGCATTGAAAAACGTTTGTTTGTTTCACATACAGAAAACATATCATAGTGACATTCAGCTTGTCCCTCATGGAGTAGCAAATAGATGCATAGGACACCTTCAAAGTTCATAAGAGTGACTAGATACAAATAGCACAAGAACAAGTAATATCAACAATATGCATCAATCAATAAGTTTTGGGACAATGCACATAGAACTAAGAATGGCAACTATGCTCTCTTAACTGGTGCCTAAAGCTTGAAGGTGGAGACTCAATATAATAGTGGAAGAAAGGCCCTTCATAAAGGGAAGCAGGGATTTCAAGTTTCAAAAAGAGCTTCCAAAAATTATGGTACTTGTTAGATTTCAGCCCTCATTGCCCCTATCATAAGCATCTTGAAGTGATTAAGGTTAAAGTGAACAAACTATGGAGTATATGCTTGAAAAAGTATAAGTTGGCAATCTCATGTCCCTTGAATACGAGGGTCGCACCTCATGCTACTCAACTTTATTCACCTGTAAGTTCTTGTCATAGTAAGTAAATGTGCATCATAGAGAACCGCCAACGGGGTACCCCTTGCACATGGTACAGAAGCTATCCCATAACCAAAATGACAAGGCAAGCAGACAATGAGCATCTTAGCGATCTTTTTATTTGATATTGATACGTCCAAAACGTATCTACTTTCCTGAATACTTTTGCTATTGTTTATCCTCTAAACTTGTGTGATTTAGATACAACTAACACGGACTAAGGCTATTTTTAGCAGAATTACCTTGGTGTCTAGTTTTTGTGCAGAAAATCAACTATCAGGAAAATCCCGAAAAATATGCCAAAAATTATATTTCGCCGGAAGATCCACGGAGCCAGAAGACGAAATGGAGTGGAAGCCTGGGGGGCCCACACCCCTTCCAGGCGCGGGTGGGCTCAGCCTGCACCCCATGCACCCCCTCAGGATCCCTCTGCGCCTATAAGTTACCCCTTGACCTAAAAACCGAGGGGGGGGGTCGTCGTTTTACTAGAAAGAGTTCCGCTCCTCCGCCACCATCAGAAACCAAGATTCGGATCCAGAAACTCCGTTCTGGCACCCTGCCAGGACGGGGAATTTGGGGAGTATCATCGCCATCGTCATCACCAACGCCTCTCCATCAACCATAATGTTTCCCTCATCCATGAGTGAGTAATCCCCCGTTGTAGGTTATGGGGATGGTAGGGATTGGATGAGTTCTATCATGTAATCGAATAAGATTGTTAGGCATAGTGCCAAGTATCTATATTATTGCTATTTGACTTTGTTGCAACTTGTTGTGCTTAATTCTTGTCACTAGGGACCGAGTGCCATGATCTCAGATCTGAACTTATTATTGAATCATTAGGATAGTATTATTTGTGATCTTATCTGCAAGTTGTGTACACATATCATTGTCCGGATCCAAAGGCCCCGAAGTGACAGAAATTGGGACAACCGGAGGGGATGGCTGTGGTGTGAGGATCACATGTGTTCACAGAGTGTTATGCTTTGCTCCGGTGCTCTATTAAAAGGAGCACCTTAATTGCCAGTGGTTCCCTAGAGGCCCCTCTGCCACGGGATGGCTGGACAGAAGATGTTGTGCAAGTTCTCATTGCGAGCACGCATGACTATATATGGAGCACATCCCTAGGATTGTTTAGTACTTGGATGCTTATTCTTATTTATATGCAATGCCCTAGATCTTGAAGTTACATGTTTAGACTTGTCCATGTAACGCCCGTCCATCCATCCCTATGTCTACCGCGCTCATATCCTACTGTTTGATGCTACTGTTACTATTGCTCTTGTTTTGCTGATGTTGTTTTGTGCTCATACCGGAGCTTCTTGATATTTATTATAATGGACTAACTGATGATTCTAGGACATACCTAGATAGCTTTGCTGATTGTGTTTTCAGGAAAAGAACTCCTACAGATGCTGAAGAATTAATGGCTAAGATAAGCAAGAATTATGATGATTGGACTTCAACTTAGGTAAATACACCTGAGCCTATCACTCCTGTACCAGTTGTGCCTGAACCAGATCCAATACCAACACCAAATAAGAGGGGAGTTATTGCATTAAATGATGAAGTGATGAAGGAAGCTAAGAAATGTCTAAAGGAGAAATGTATTAGAGCTGAAGATGTGAAGAATCTACCTCCTATAGAAGAATTATGCAAGCCAGTTCCCCACTCATCCACTATTGAGGTACACTCTCTCCAACACTTTGATGAAGGTGATATTCCTTATGGTAAGCCTCTTGATCAATGTTTAGAGGAACTTGACATTTTTATTGTTAAGCAAGGTAATTTTAATAAACAAGTTCAGAATCATTTATTGGAAAACTCTAGAGCTATTAATGAGTTGAAAGATATTCTAGAAAGAACTTCTAATGACATTAAAATGCTTTGTAAACACTTTCAAATGGTTCAAACCCAACTTTATCAACTTGCTAAGGTATAGAAAGATATGCTAGTTAATGCCTCAGGAGATAAACATGCTTATGGAATTAGAACTAAGAGCGGTATAGCTACTCAAGATCCTTTATATCCTGAAGGGCACCCTAAAAGAATTGAGCAGGATTCTCAACAAGGTGAAAGTAGTGGTAGTCCTCGTAAGAGAAAGAAAAAAAACATAAGGTAGTTGAGGAACCACTTGAACCTGTTGTAGATCCTAATAGTATATCTGTCTCTGATGCTGAAACTGAGAGTGGTAATGATAAAAATGATGCTCCTGATAAGGAGGAAGGTGAGGAAGAACCTGAGAAGCACACTAAGAACACTAGGTACACAAAGGAAGATTTTATTGCTAAGAAACACGGTAGTGAGAGAGAACATTGGGTGCAGAAACCTATGCCTTTTCCAGGTAAGAAACACAAGTCAAAGGAGGAAGAATGCTACAACAAGTTCTGTGAGTGGATGGAGCCTTTATTTTTGCAAATTCCTTTGACTGATGCTATTAAATTGCCTCCTTATTCAAAGTATATGAAGTATATTTTCTCTAATAAAAGGAAGATTCCTAATGAGGATATTTCCACTTTGCTTGCTAATTATTCCGTCAATGGTAAGGTTCCAAAGAAACTTGGTGATCCAGGTATACCAACTATTCCTTGCTCTGTTAATAATAATTATGTTAGAACTACTTTATGTGATTTGGGAGATGGAGTTAATGTTATGCCTTTTTCTCTCTACAAGAGACTTAAGTTAGAAAAATTGATACCAACTAATATGTCTTTGCAAATGGCTGATAACTCAACTACTATTCCTGTTGGTATATGTGAGGATGTTCCTATTCAAGTGGCTCATAATTGCTTGGTTTTAACGGATTTCGTTGTGCTTGAAATGCCTGAAGATGATAATATGTCTATTATTCTTGGGAGACCTTTTCTTAATACTGCAGGTGCTGTTATTAATTGCAATCAAGGAAAAGTAACATTCAATATTAATGGCAAAGAGCATACTATTTATTTCCCCAAGAAGGTTGTTAAGAGATATTGCCTGAATTCCATTGAAAATATTGAGAGCATCAAGGTTGGAGAAATATATTGTCCCATTCCACAAGAAAATTTTGAAACTATTATTATTGGTACCAATGCTATCAAGTATGAGGTAACATTATCACCTTGTGAAATGCAAAGTTTTATTTCATATAAGATTGTTTTGGTAACAAGACTTGATCAACCTTGTTAACAAAAGGATTTTAATGAACAAAATAATGTTTTCACTATGGTTATACTTGCTTCCTTTTATTTTTCTCCTTCCTAGTCTTTGCCTTTTGTTTTGCTAGCTTTGGTTTTGTTAGTTGTTTGCTTGTTAGAGTGTCTTAGAACTTCTGTAGTTTGGTTTTTGGTTTGTTTTTGCTTCTTCTGAAAAAATCTTTTTTTGCGAGAGAATCAATTTTCATACCCAGAAAATTGGCCAAAAATAAAGTTTCCCGGAAAATTCCAGAAAATTCAAAATATTTTTTCCTCGAAAAAAGGGGCAGAGGGACACCTGGAGTGACCCAGGGGCCACCCCAGGCACCCACACCCCTAGTGGGCAAGGCCCCCCTACAGGTGGCGCCTGGGTGGGGTGTGGCCCACCTGGGCCCCTCCAAAGTGTCTCCTCCCAGCCATATTCTTTCTCTCTCCCGAAAAACATCGGAAAATTTTCTCAATCTCGAGTTCCTGATGTTCTTGCTCGCGATTTTTGATCTCCTTGCTCAGCCCCTCTTTGTTGTTGATTTTTGGAGGGATTGCTCCTTGGTATGTGCCTCCTCCACTTGTCCAATTAGATTTGTGATTGGTAGATTGTATCTTCAGTATTTTGCTGCTATAGGTGACAGGTTGTGTGAGCTTGCATGCTTGTTCTATGCTTAGATATTTTATTTTTATGCATGTGTAGCCCTCTAGCAAGTTCCTATAGTAGTTTCTCATCATTTATCAACTTGGAAATCACTTGGTTTAATGTTTGTCTAAAAATTTCAGAAAAGAGTGGTCATGGACAACCACACATTTGGACAAATATTTGTGGCTGATGCACCTAGGAGGGCAAGGACTTCAAGATCATCCTCCCGAGCCAGGCCCTCATACAATTAGGATCTCATTACTCCGCGATTTGGCGATGAGGGAGATGAGGGGGATTCTCACCCTTCCACCTTTCCTTGCCCAACCTTTTGCGGGCTGCTGGGATTCTTGATGATTTTACAACCTTGGTTCGGAGGGCTGGACTAACAAGCCTTATGCAGGATGAGAGCGTGCAATATGCTATGCTCACAAAAAAATTTGTGGATAGTTTCTCCTTTACTAACAGCATGTTCAAGCCACATGTTTCTTTCAAAATTTATGGCAGGTCTTACAATATGACATTGAAGAAATTTCTTGAGGCTCTGGGACTTGGTACAACTGGGTCGGTGAAGAAGATTCCAGCTCAACCCGCTGATTTGTTGGGGCTCTACCACGGGATAACTATTGATGATAACCATAGATCTCAACGGGGAAATATAAGAAATATTCAGCTTCCAGCCATCAGGTGCTTTGCTTACTATCTTGCCACTAGTGTTCTTGGTAGGGAGAACACTAGTAATATTTCCAACTATCATTTGGCATTCTTAGCTGCTGCGCTCAACAATGATACTAAGTACAACCTTGGTTCTCTCATTGCTCGTCGCTTAACTGCGAAGGGACCCATTTATGGGGGAATTATTGTTGCACGTGTTGCTACTGCCTTGGACCTTGCTGTTGATCCAAATGATACAGTTTTGGCCCCTCAGAGGCTTGATCTTGCTGCCATGAAGGCACATCACTTTGTCACCACTAGCTCTACCCTTGAGAACTTGGTTTATAGAATGTTGTGTATTGACGGGGAAGAGAGAGATCCCTCTCCCACAAACCACTTTGTTCAGTATTTCTCAGGGACCTTTGTCACGCTCCAAGGAGGATATGGATGACAAGCTACACCTTCTTGGTTTCCAAGGACACTATCAGGGGGAAGCGCCCTCATACGACCCCTCTGTATACTACACAGGGGAGTCCTCGAGCTCGTACCATGATGAGGGAGCCTCCTCGTCGTACTACGGAGGTGCACCTACTTGGGCACCATGGGATTGAGCCCCACTTAGGCCAAAATCCTAATCTTGGGGGGAGGTATACCGACATCACACTCATCTATTCATCATGTTCAGTCGGTTCTTTGTATATCCATTGTTCGCTTTCTTTTTGGTTTTTGTTTCTGCTTTCTCAAAACACAAAAATACCAAAATTATTTTCATTGTTTCTCTTGGTTTGTTTCTTTGCTTTTTAGCTTTGGTTTGCCTCAAAGAAAAATCCAAGTTTGTTTTTGCTTTGTTGGCTTGTTTGAAAAATCGAAAACACCAAAAATATTTGTTGTTCTTCTTTGGTTTTGTGAGTTCTTTGCAGGGTTCAGCCGTCCTCAGTGGATTTTGGTATCATGTTATTATTCAAGTCACACAAGTGAAGGGCAATAATGAAGATTAAGACAACTTGAGGTGTGGTAAGAGGCTGGTAACGAACTCTATTTGTTTTCATTTTTGTACATATACTCATCATTGTGAGCATGCTTAGTCTGTTCATTGTAAGGAGTATGTTACTGATGGATTCTTTGTAGTTCTTGCTTGTCCGTGATTAGCTCCAGCTTGCTAATAGTCTATAGCGTGTCATATGAATGTTTGCTTGCATTGTTTTATTCATATTTTGGTATGATATTATGGTATCCTCCTCTGAATGTTTCATGTGAATCGACTTGGCACATGCTCATGCATGCATATGACTAAACAATAGTCAGTAAGCCTCGATGATTTATTTTTCCTCGGAGTTCTTGTATCACTTTCATGCCATAATTAGTCATGTTTTGTTGCAAGAATGATTATGACAATTATTGCTCTCTCGTTTGTCGCTCCCTCTCTTTTGCTAGCCTTCACTTGCACTGAGTATGAGCTCTACTTGTGTTTCCAACTCCCCAAAACGATTATTGCCAACTGTGTCCACCATACCTACCTATTAGCATCATTTCCTATTTTAGTGCATATTCTATATGCCTTGTTTTCTTAAAAATAAAATGTTTGTATGTTTTGAGAAAGTTAGTTAGTAAAACTCTCACGAACTTGATGGCACACTTTATTCCTTGCACTTAATAATCTTGAACCATTGTGACCTGTACATGAAAGTTATATGCTTGCAAAGTATATGTTGGGAGTTAGCAGAACTGTGCTGTCACGAGGAACGCTTTCAACACTTATGATACCTATCCGGTTGATACCTAGCTCTTTTTTTTTGCGGATGTCGACGGTATGAAATAAAAGGGAAGCTTTTGAGTTCATGGAGTATATATATGTGTTAGAGAAACGCCTGGGCCGCTAGCCTAAGTCATGCCTAATCATGGTGGAAACTTGCAGCATCACCATAATGAGCATTCTATGAAGCATCCTCAATAAAAAGCTATGCACATAGTAAATAAAAAGATCGCTGAGATGCTCATTGTCTGCTTTCCTTGTCATTTTGATCACGATATAGCTCCTGTATCATGTGCAAGGGGTACCCCGTTGGCGGTTCTCTTTGATATGCATGTATGTACAATGACAAGAACTTGCAGGTAACCAAAGTTAAGTAGCATGCGGAGCGGCCCTCGTACTCACGGGACTTGGGATTTACAGTTTATGGTTTGTCAAGCATATAACTCATACTGGACCTCACTTTCACCTTAACCATATGAAGATGCCTATGATAGGGGCAATGAGAGCTCAAAGCTAATGAGTACCTTCCTTTCAGCATTAGGAATCCTTTCAAACTTTTCAAAACCTTTTCACTTTCATGTTGAGTCACCACTTATTCTATGAGCACCCTCTTGAGAGCATAGTTGTCATTCTTGTGTTTGTCTCAAAACTTGGTTAATTATGTCATGACTTTGATGCTTGTATCTCTGATATTTTTACTTCTAGTCTTCACTTGAACTTCAGAGGTGCCTTGACATTTATATTAGGCTCTACAAACAAAGGCAAGTGATATACCACTCTATCATACATTATTATGAGCATTGCAATGTTGCTTATGTTTATGTTCCATGCTACTTATTATTATTGAGTTGGTTTATCTTCATAGCTTGCAATGACTATTGAGTAGACTTGGTTGCATGCTTCTTATTATGAATGGTTTAATTATCTACTCCTGTGCTGAGAATATATACATCATATGAAGAAAATGTGTTCGTGAAAGTTCTTTTATCGCACTCAGTTTTCAACTGAATTGCTTGAGGACAAGCAATAAGCTAAGCTTGGGGGAGTTGATACGTCTAAAACGTATCTACTTTCCCGAACACTTTTTCTATTGTTTCTCCCTAAACTTGTGTGATTTGGATACAACTAACACGGACTAACGCTGTTTTCAGTAGAATTACCTTGGTGTTTAGTTTTTGTGCAGAAAATCAACTATCAGGAAAAATCCCGGAAAATATGCCAAAAAATATATTTCGCCAGAAGATCCACGGAGCCAGAAGATGAAACAGAGTGGAGGCCTCGGCGGCCCACACCCCTATCAGGCGCGGGTGGGCCGAGCCCGCGCCTAGGGGTGCGGCCACCCAAGGCACACCCTCAGGCTCCCTCTATGCCTATAAGTTACCCCTTGACCTAAAAATTGAGGGGGGTCGTCGTTTTTCCAGAAAGAGTTCCGCTCCACCGCCACCATCAGAAACCAAGATTCAGATCCAGAAACTTCGTTCTGGCACCCTGCCGGGACGGGGAATTTAGGGAGGATCATCGCCATCGTCATCACCAACACCTATCCATCAACCATCAATGTTTCCCTCATCCATGAGTGAGTAATCCCCCACTATATGGTATGGGGATGGTAGGGATTGGATGAGTTCTATCATGTAATCGAATAAGATTGTTAGGGCATAGTGCCTAGTATCTCTATTAGTGTTATTTGACTTTGTTGCAACTTGTTGTGCTTAATGCTTGTCACTAGGGCCCGAGTGCCATGATCTCATATCTGAACTTATTATTGAATCATTATGATAGTACTGTTTGTGATCTTATCTGCAAGTTGTGTACACATATCATTGTCTGGATCCAAAGGCCCTGAAGTGACAGAAATTGGGACAACTGGAGGGGATGGCTGTGGTGTGAGGATCAGATGTGTTCATGGAGTGTTAATGCTTTGCTCCGGTGCTCTATTAAAAGGAGCACCTTAATTTCCAGTAGTTCCCTAGAGGCCCCGCTGCCACGGGCTGGCTGGACAGAAGATGTTGTGCAAGTTCTCATTGCGAGCACGCATGACTATATATGGAGCACATGCCTAGGATTGTTTAGTAATTGGATGCTTATTCTTATTTATCTGCAATACGCTAGATCTTGAAGTTACATGTTTAGACTCGTCCATGCAACGCCCGTCCATCCATCCCTATGCCTATCGCGCTCATATCCTACTGTTTGCTGCTACTATTACTATTGCTCCTGTTTTGTTGCTGCTGTTGCTACTACCAAACTGCTGGATATTCAATAAATTGGGTAATACTACCCGCGAAGACTGTTGCGATCCCCTATCCTTGTGGGTCATCAGCTATTTGCATAGGTTTTTATTAATGATGCTTCACAGATTGCTTATTATGGTGATGTTGCAAGTTTCCACCATGATTAGGCATGGCTTAGGCTAGCGGCCCAGGCGTTTCTCTAAGACAAAATACATAACTCCATGGACTTACAAGCTCCCCTTTTATTTTACACCAGCGTCATCCATAGACAAAAAAACATGATATCAACTGTGTACAAAGTACAAGTGCAATGTTGAAAGCATTCCACTACAAGAAATATGCTCACTAGTGAACTTTTCTTAACGACGATGGGTTTTTTGGTCATAGATCTATGACCATTCTAAACCAATTGGTCGTAGGGAAACTAAGAGGGTCCAAACCTTGAAATATAATGACTAATTTGGTCAAGATGGTCATATATTCCTAACATTAAATGGTCATAGATAAACAACACCAGTTTAGAGACTTTTATTTGCCAGACTACGACCAATTTAAATGGTCGTCATGGTTCTATTCTAAAGCAAAACAATAATAGGATGGCCAACTCAGCACTATCAACTACATATCATATCCACATGTGCCAACTTTGCTTACTTTTCATGTTTATGTGTCCATGGCTCCACCCATAGAGACAGAACGCAGACATGCAGGTGGGACCGACATGCAGGATGAACCCACACACGAGTTCATAGGCAGGCTGCACCTGCTGGATATTCAATAAATTGGGTAATACTCCCCGCGAAGACTGTTGCGATCCCCTATCCTTGTGGGTCATCAGCTATTTGCATAGGTTTTTATTAATGATGCTTCACATATTGCTTATTATGGTGATGTTGCAAGTTTCCACCATGATTAGGCATGGCTTAGGCTAGCGGCCCAGGCGTTTCTCTAAGACAAAATACATAGCTCCATGGACTTACAAGCTCCTTTTATTTCACATCGGCGACATCCATAGACAAAAGAGCATGATATCAACTGTGTACAAAGTACAAGTGCAATGTTGAAAGCGTTCCACTACAAGAAATATGCTCACTAGTGAACTTTTCTTAACGACCATGGGTTTTTTGGTCATAGATCTATGACCATTCTAAACCAGTTGGTCTTAGGGAAACTAAGAGGGTCCAAACCTTGAAATATAATGACCAATTTGGTCAAGATGGACATAATTTCCTAACATTAAATGGTCATAGATAAACAACACCAGTTTAGAGCCTTTTATTTGCTAGACTACGACCAATTTAAATGGTCGTTATGGTTCTATTCTAAGGCAAAACAATAATAGGATGGCCAACTCAGCACTATCAACTACATATCATATCCACATGTGCCAACTTTGCTTACTTGTCATGTTTATGTGTCCCTGGCTCCACCCATAGAGACAGAACGCAGACATGCAGGTGGGACCGACATGCAGGATGAACCCACACACGAGTTCATAGGCAGGCTGCACCTGGTGGATATTCAATAAATTGGGTAATACTACCCGCTAAGACTGTTGCGATCCCCTATCCTTGTGGGTCATCAGCTATTTGCATAGATTTTTATTAATGATGCTTCACAGATTGCTTATTATGGTGATGTTGCAAGTTTCCACCATGATTAGGCATGGCTTAGGCTAGCTGCCCAGGAGTTTATCTAAGACAAAATACATAACTCCATGGACTTACAAGCTCCCCTTTTATTTCACACCAGCGACATCCATAGACAAAAGAGCATGATATCAACTGTGTACAAAGTACAAGTGCAATGTTGAAAGCATTCCACTACAAGAAATATGCTCACTAGTGAACTTTTCTTAACGACGATGGGTTTTTTGGTCATAGATCTATGACCATTCTAAACCAATTGGTCGTAGGGAAACTAAGAGGGTCCAAACCTTGAAATATAATGACCAATTTGGTCAAGATGGTCATATATTCCTAACATTAAATGGTCATAGATAAACAACACCAGTTTAGAGACTTTTATTTGCCAGACTACGACCAATTTAAATGGTCGTCATGGTTCTATTCTAAAGCAAAACAATAATAGGATGGCCAACTCAGCACTATCAACTACATATCATATCCACATGTGCCAACTTTGCTTACTTTTCATGTTTATGTGTCCCTGGCTCCACCCATAGAGACAGTAACATACATGTGTGGACCGACATGCAGGATGAACCCACACACGAGTTCATAGGCAGGCTGCACCTGCTGGATATTCAATAAATTGGGTAATACTCCCCACGAAGACTGTTGCGATCCCCTATCCTTGTGGGTCATCAGCTATTTGCATAGGTTTATATTAATGATGCTTCACATATTGCTTATTATGGTGATGTTGCAAGTTTCCACCATGATTAGGCATGGCTTAGGCTAGCGGCCCAGGCGTTTCTCTAAGACAAAATACATAGCTCCATGGACTTACAAGCTCCTTTTATTTCACATCGGCGACATCCATAGACAAAAGAGCATGATATCAACTGTGTACAAAGTACAAGTGCAATGTTGAAAGCGTTCCACTACAAGAAATATGCTCACTAGTGAACTTTTCTTAACGACGATGGGTTTTTTGGTCATAGATCTATGACCATTCTAAACCAGTTGGTCGTAGGGAAACTAAGAGGGTCCAAACCTTGAAATATAATGACCAATTTGGTCAAGATGGACATAATTTCCTAACATTAAATGGTCATAGATAAACAACACCAGTTTAGAGCCTTTTATTTGCTAGACTACGACCAATTTAAATGGTCGTTATGGTTCTATTCTAAGGCAAAACAATAATAGGATGGCCAACTCAGCACTATCAACTACATATCATATCCACATGTGCCAACTTTGCTTACTTGTCATGTTTATGTGTCCCTGGATCCACCCATAGAGACAGAACGCAGACATGCAGGTGGGACCGACATGCAGGATGAACCCACACACGAGTTCATAGGCAGGTTGCACCTGCTGGATATTCAATAAATTGGGTAATACTACCCGCGAAGACTGTTGCGATCCCCTATCCTTGTGGGTCATCAGCTATTTGCATAGGTTTTTATTAATGATGCTTCACATATTGCTTATTATGGTGATGTTGCAAGTTTCCACCATGATTAGGCATGGCTTAGGCTAGCGGCCCAGGAGTTTCTCTAAGACAAAATACATAACTCTATGGACTTACAAGCTCCCCTTTTATTTCACACCAGCGACATCCATAGACAAAAGAGCATGATATCAACTATGTACAAAGTACAAGTGCAATGTTGAAAGCATTCCACTACAAGAAATATGCTCACTAGTGAACTTTTCTTAACGACGATGGGTTTTTTGGTCATAGATCTATGACCATTCTAAACCAATTGGTCGTAGGGAAACTAAGAGGGTACAAACCTTGAAATATAATGACCAATTTGGTCAAGATGGTCATATATTCCTAACATTAAATGGTCATAGATAAACAACACCAGTTTAGAGACTTTTATTTGCCAGACTACGACCAATTTAAATGGTCGTCATGGTTCTATTCTAAAGCAAAACAATAATAGGATGGCCAACTCAGCACTATCAACTACATATCATATCCACATGTGCCAACTTTGCTTACTTTTCATGTTTATGTGTCCCTTGCTCCACCCATAGAGACAGAACGCAGACATGCAGGTGGGACCGACATGCAGGATGAACCCACACACGAGTTCATAGGCGTGCACTCTTGGATATTCAATAAATTGGGTAATACTCCCACAAGACCTGCTATGATCCCCTATCCTTGTGGGTCATCAGCTATTTGCATAGGTTTTTATTAATGATGCTTCACAGATTGCTTATTATGGTGATGTTGCAAGTTTCCACCATGATTAGGCATGGCTTAGGCTAGCGGCCCAGGCGTTTCTCTAAGACAAAATACATAACTCCATGGACTTACAAGCTCCCCTTTTATTTCACACCAGCGACATCCATAGACAAAAGAGCATGATATCAACTGTGTACAAAGTACAAGTGCAATGCTGAAAGCATTCCACTACAAGAAATATGCTCACTAGTGAACTTTTCTTAACGACGATGGGTTTTTTGGTCATAGATCTATGACCATTCTAAACCAATTGGTCGTAGGGAAACTAAGAGGGTCCAAACCTTGAAATATAATGACCAATTTGGTCAAGATGGTCATATATTCCTAACATTAAATGGTCATAGATAAACAACACCAGTTTAGAGACTTTTATTTGCCAGACTACGACCAATTTAAATGGTCGTCATGGTTCTATTCTAAAGCAAAACAATAATAGGATGGCCAACTCAGCACTATCAACTACATATCATATCCACATGTGCCAACTTTGCTTACTTTTCATGTTTATGTGTCCCTGGCTCCACCCATAGAGACAGAACGCAGACATGCATGTGGGACCGACATGCAGGATGAACCCACACACGAGTTCATAGGCAGGCTGCACCTGCTGGATATTCAATAAATTGGGTAATACTACCCGCGAAGACTGTTGCGATCCCCTATCCTTGTGGGTCATCAGCTATTTGCATAGGTTTTTATTAATGATTCTTCACAGATTGCTTATTATGGTGATGTTGCAAGTTTCCACCATGATTAGGCATGGCTTAGGCTAGCGGCCCAGGCGTTTCTCTATGACAAAATACATAGCTCCATGGACTTACAAGCTCCTTTTATTTCACATCGGCGACATCCATAGACAAAAGAGCATGATATCAACTATGTACAAAGTACAAGTGCAATGTTGAAAGCGTTCCACTACAAGAAATATGCTCACTAGTGAACTTTTCTTAACGACCATGGGTTTTTTGGTCATAGATCTATGACCATTCTAAACCAGTTGGTCGTAGGGAAACTAAGAGGGTCCAAACCTTGAAATATAATGACCAATTTGGTCAAGATGGACATAATTTCCTAACATTAAATGGTCATAGATAAACAACACCAGTTTAGAGCCTTTTATTTGCTAGACTACGACCAATTTAAATGGTCGTTATGGTTGTATTCTAAGGCAAAACAATAATAGGATGGCCAACTCAGCACTATCAACTACATATCATATCCACATGTGCCAACTTTGCTTACTTGTCATGTTTATGTGTCCCTGGCTCCACCCATAGAGACAGAACGCAGACATGCATGTGGGACCGACATGCAGGATGAACCCACACACGAGTACATAGGCAGGCTGCACCTACTAGATATTCAATAAATTGGGTAATACTACCCGCGAAGACTGTTGCGATCCCCTATCCTTGTGGGTCATCAGCTATTTGCATAGGTTTTTATTAATGATGCTTCACAGATTGCTTATTATGGTGATGTTGCAAGTTTCCACCATGATTAGGCATGGCTTAGGCTAGCGGCCCAGGCGTTTCTCTAAGACAAAATACATATCTCCATGGACTTACAAGCTCCTTTTATTTCACATCGGCGACATCCATAGACAAAAGAGCATGATATCAACTGTGTACAAAGTACAAGTGCAATGTTGAAAGCGTTCCACTATAAGAAATATGCTCACTAGTGAACTTTTCTTAACGACAATGGGTTTTTTGTTCATAGATCTATGACCATTCTAAACCAGTTGGTCGTAGGGAAACTAAGAGGGTCGAAACCTTGAAATATAATGACCAATTTGGTCAAGATGGTCATAATTTCCTAACATTAAATGGTCATAGATAAACAACACCAGTTTAGAGCCTTTTATTTGCTAGACTACAACCAATTTAAATGGTCGTTATGGTTCTATTCTAAGGCAAAACAATAATAGGATGGCCAACTCAGCACTATCAACTACATATCATATCCACATGTGCCAACTTTGCTTACTTGTCATGTTTATGTGTCCCTGGCTCCACCCATAGAGACAGAACGCAGACATGCAGGTGGGACCGACATGCAAGATGAACCCACACAGGAGTTCATAGGCAAGTTGCACCTGCTGGATATTCCACAAAAATGACTCGTCCAAGGTTCGAACTCAAGACCGACAGAACCACCCATCGCACCTGAACCGCTTAACCACTCGTTCATGTTGTGTTGACTATAGAAATCGACCTTCTTTAACCAACCAAACCGCGTGATGGGCTTTGGCTTTAAAGTTTGGCCCCAATTAAACTATTTCGTCTCTTGGGCCTGGGCTATGGAGAACGGCCCGTTAGATTTAATCGCGTCAAAAAATACAGTGGAAAGCGGGTAGTCGAACCAGCGCCCTCACCATTTAGCAAACGGAGCCAAACCACCACGGTAGTACCACTTACGTGTTATCTAAACGCGCGGCACAATACTTAACGAACAAACGTTTTTTGGGCCAGGGACTATAAGGAACAAGGCTTTACTTTTTTTTCTTTATTATTTCTCTATCCGGGATGGGCCAAGAGACCATATTCTATTAGAATGTTTGTCTTTCTCTAAATTGTGGCCTTTTTACACAGTTTGAGCCCAAATAGTAGATTTTCTTAATGCATTCTAAAAATAATATAACAATCGATTTTGTATATGACCTTGGAATGAGATGATACAAATATTAATTTAGCTCACCTCGAAGAGATCCATAACATGATGCTAGATCACGAGCACTAGATTATGTGCCTTTAATTCAAATCGGACCCGCTTCCTACCGATTCGGCAGACATTTATCTTTTTCACGAGGGATGGACCGCAAGGTTTGAGATCCCTCGGTTCGGACATTGTCCATGTAAAATAGTCTAATATTTTTTTAAAATGTGGTGGAACCATTTTGAAACTCTCATTTGGTGGTTCCTTCACTAAACGCTCAGTTTTTCGGCATTCAAAAAATAGAAATGCATTTTCTGTGCAGCGAAAATGAAAACTTCCTCCTGCAACATTGTTTGCCATCCCAATATGCACATGCATGCACAATATGGGCGCATTATCACAAACTATGCTGCGATTCTAGTCATAACATTGGTCGTTTGACCTGAAAGCCATGAAACCTCGAACAAGATAGGTCATTTTTGTGAAGGTTTTTTCTAGACTCTTGCAATATACCAAGTTTGGTATTTTTCCCTGCAAATATATCACATAATAAGACACCACGCGAAGGATTTACCTCGTTTTTACCTTTTTGAATTTATTATGTCCGTTTCGAACTATGGTCAAAACGGAGAGCATGAAGGTTCATAGACAGGGGATGCTCCTCGCTAAACTTTCAGTGGATCTCTGATAAAACAGCATATTGTGAGTCCAAAAATGATTTTTGCAAAAAATCATGATCATTAGATCATGTACATGTAGTTCAAACCGAACCCACTTCCTACCGGTTCGGCAGATATTTGTCTTTTTCGCCAGGTGTGGACGAAATGGTTTAAGATATCCTACTTGGGACATTGTCCATGTAAAGTAGTCTAGTATTTTTGAAAAATGTGGTGGAACCATTTTGAAACTTTCATTTGGTGGTTGCTTCACAAAACGCCCTATTTTTCGGCATTCAAAAAATAGAAAATGCATTTTCTGTGCAACAAAAAGGAAAACTTCCTCCTGCAACATTTAGCAAAAATGTTGGCTTGGACCATTTAGCTGATCAGAGTTAACATATGAATAATATTAATTAGGCCGAATTGTTGGGCTCGGCCCATATAAAGCACCGAACTGGACTGGGCTGATTTTGATCTAAGACCATTTGATTTGGTCATATATTTGCCACGTAGGATCTGAAGTGGACAAGGCAGACATTTTGTGACCAATATAGTTGGTCATAGAGTTCATGAACATCTATATTGTTCATAGACATCTACGACCAATTCAGGAAAAAGGTCGTGGTGTTTAACTAGTGACGCTCAGCTTTTGACCATCTGTATTTGGTCACAAAAAGGTCATAAATTAAAAACTATGACCATTCAGTGACCAATATGGAGGGTCATGTATCACCAGATTTCTTGTAGTGTTCACCGTGACAACACGGTTCTGCTAATTCCAACGTATAAGTGCAAGCATATACAACATAGATGACATAATGGTTCAAGTTTATTAGGGGCAAGAAAAATAAAATGTGCCCTCAAGTTTGTGAGAGCTTTAATCACTAAGTTTTCACATAACAAAATACTTTTTAATTGGAAGATGGCTGAAAACAAGAATATACTTGGAATGTTGTAACACACCATGCATGGAATTTATAGTGGAAACTTTGGAATAACTTGGTTTCTTGGGAGTTGGGAGCATGAGTAGAACTTACTCATACAAGTGGAGGCTAGCAAAAGACTGGGAGCAACCAACTAAGAGAGCAATAATGGCCATAATCATGGAGAGCGACAAAATATTACTAATCAAAGAATAAAGTGGTACTACAAGTCAAGTAATAAATTATCATAGAGGCTATGGTGACTTGTCCATAGTCATAAGATGGTGTGAGCATGTGCCAAGTCAACCCAAACAAAGAATCAAAGAAGAATACCACAATACTATACTTTTGCATGCTAAAACAACACATGATTCTTTCAAGGCACACTAAGCAATCCCAATTGTTTGGAACAAGCCATGCTACAGAAATAATCACTAAGCATAAGGTCAAAACAACACCTAGCATGACATGCTAAAGTCTAAGTCACAGTCAAAGCAAGCTCCTCTTGCACTAATCAAGCAAGAACTTTCTACTCCTTTCCAACACCAATCAACTTACATGAAACAACATAGCGAGAACGAGGGTCCAAACTACTTTATTCAAGCAAACTAAACAAACTAAGAAAAGAAAATGAAAACTAAGACGCTCCAAGAACAACACAATAGTGCATGAAACAATAAAAAAAATGTCTAGAAAGACCTGATCTTTTTATTGATGAAGAAGGGGATGCCTTCGGCATCCCCAAGCTTTGACGCTTGTACCTCTTGGATATTTCTTGGGCTGACACCGTGGTGGCATCCCAAAGCTTGAGCTTTTGTCCATTCTTCATCTCTCTACACCTGAAATTTTCCTTCATACAAAACTTCACACAATCTTCATTAGCAACATTAGTGTATTCAAAAGATAATAGACCCTTGGGTTTAGCTTTAGAACAACAAAAAATTTCACTAAAAACACAAGCTACTGTAGCAAATGCTTCAAAAATCTCAATTTCCCAAAAAGAACCCAAAAAGGAATCAATAAGAAGCAAATGCAAATAATGGAAGAAATCTGTCAAAACAGACCAACAGGTAGAAACCAATTTTTTCGAAGACCTTATGTTGCTCAAATCAAAAAGTGTTGAACTAACTAAAGTTATCTAACATACTGGGGGATTTATTCGTAAATTGTTAGCTCAATCCGACTTACATAGACTCCTCATGAATTTTTAAGGTGGAGCACAGAAATCTGTTTCGGGACAGCAACTCCCCAAATCTTACTTCCCTCTCATTAGAGGTCATTCTTGGCACAAAAAGCAAACAAAAAGGATAAAGAGAGGTCATTACTGAAGTAATAACTTCCAATACTCAAGAAAACTCTTGTGTTATCTCCCAACAAGTACTTTTATTTAACGCCTTTAAGTTAGGCATGATAGTTTGAGAAGATGCTCACATAAGAAATATGAATTGAAGTAAAATAGAGCATCAAGAAGCAAATTCAAAACACATTTAAGTCTAAACCACTTCCTATGTATAGGAATCTTATATGCAAATAAATTCACAAAGAACAAAGTGACAGGCTTGGGAAGATGAAACAAGAGTAACTTCAAAACTTTTAGCACATAGAGAGGTGTTTCAGTACCATGAAAACTTCTACAACCATATTTTCCTCTCTCATAATAATTATCAGTATCCTCATGAATAAACTAAAAAATATAGCTATCACATAAAGCATGCTTTTCATGATCTACAAACACATAATTTCTACCAATCTCAAAAATAGTGGGATTAAAACCTACACGGGTTTTACCCAAAGTAGATATTTCAAAAGGATCCACAGGAACATAACATTCATCCTCCTTTGGTAAGCTTGGGGGACAATCAAATAATGTAAGGGATAAAGAGTTACTCTCATTAGAAGGTAGGCATGGGTAGATAATCCATTCTTCCTCCTTTTATTCATCACTCTCCTCCTCTTTTTCATCTAATGATCTTCCGGTTTTAACAATTTATTCTTCCATAGGCTTCTGCAAGGCATTAGTCTCTTCCATTTGTGGAAAGCATCTATTAAAATATTCAAGAATATAGCCATTTTCTTCCTTGTAATTATCAAAGAAAAATTTAAGTATCTCATAAACCTCATGTTCATAAGGTGCATCATCAGTATTTTCAAGCAAACTAGCAAGTTCAAATGCACCCTTGAAGGCAATAAATTCTTCAATTTGTTCCATGATACTCCCAATTTTCATCACCATTCTATATCATAATTTACCTCTATTCATTGATATTTTTCTTATTATGAGGTATTACTTATGGCTTTTCATCTGTTTATGCATGTTGAATGATTCCTGGAGGATGGACTGCCGGAGTCTGGATTCTGATGGAAAAGAAGGCGTTTCGGTGCAATTTCACGAATATCAGAAAAATACCAGAAAAATATAAAAACATATTATTTTACCAGAATACGAAGGAAGCCAGAAGGAGGGATGGAGTTGGGCCTCAGAGGGACCACACCCCCTAGGCACGGGCCCACCTGACCCCGTGCCTAGGGCAGGTGTGGCCCACCTTCCTGGCCTCCGACTCCGCCCCTTCGCCTAGATCTTCCCTACGGAACCCTAATACCAGGGGGGCGACCACAGATAGATTTCCACCTCTAGGGGTGGAAAACATCGAGAAAGAAAGATCTCTCTGGCAGATAGATTTCTGCTGGGGGAATTCCTTCCCGGAGAGGGGAGACCGTCGCCATCAACACCATCATCAATCTAGGCTTCATCGGGATCATCATCATCCACACCATCATCTCCACCAGCACCATCACTCCGTCCCGCTGTAACAATTGTGTTGGATATTGCTTTTGTTCTTAGGGGAAACTTTCCCGGTGTTGATTACTATTGTAGTTGATGCTTGTGAGTGGAACCATGCATTGGATTATTGTTTATGTTAAGATTGTTATCCATTACCATATCATCTTTGATCTTGATCCATATGATGTCTTGTGAGTAGTTCGTTTAGTTCTTGAGGACATGGGAGAAGTCATGTTGTTAGTAGTGAATCTGTGATGAGTTATTATTCAATGGTTTAGTATTTAAGTTATGGTGATATTCTTCTAGTGGTGTCATGTGAATGTCGACTACATGATACTTCACCATTTATGGGCCTAGGGGGATGCATTGTGTATTTGGCTACTAATCGTGGGGTTACCGGAGTGACAGAAACCTGAACCCCCGTTAGGACACCATTGCACAAGGGAGTGTAGGATCTCTGAGTTTAAGGCTGTGGTTAGATTTATATCTTAATTACTTTCCTATAGTTACGGATGTTTGCAGGGGGTTTAATCACAAGTATGTATTAGTCCTAGGAAGGGCGGTATGTTAGCACAGGTTCACCCACACAACACTTGCAAACACCAAAGAAGAGTACTCAGCTATTTGAAGCGAAAGCACTTGACAGAATTCCCATCTGTCCTCGAGAACGTTTGGTCCTTATAAGTATTTCCACCGTCTTGTCCTTTTCTAAGAAAGGATTGGGCCACTTGCTCCGTTTGTTCGTTACTCTTGTACTTACTCCTTGTTTTGTTACCTTGTCAGGAAACCACTAAAAATCCGTTTGCCAAGTATTCACAGGGATTTCCTGCTCCATACCACTATTCAGCACCTTCTGATCCTCGTTGGGATCGACACTCCTATTTATCGAAAGTACTACGATACACCCCCTATACTTGTGGGTCATCAAGACTATTTTTAATACTTGTCGGGGAGTGAAGTGCTATTGAAGAGTGGAACTGGTAAGGGAAACTTTTACTGTGAGTATTGCTTTTGTTACTTCTTATTACTTTGTTTCCAATATGGATAACCCACTTGGTTTTCTGTTTGGGAAAACTACTACCGCTGGTAGGGTACTAGATGAACCACCTCCTGTTGAGATCGATCCTTTTAAGATACCTACAAGTATTGTTAATCGTGTTATGGATAATTATTATTTTGGGGATGGAACTTTCCATCCTGGTGATCACTTGCTTTTTATCCATGAATTATGCGAGTTGTTTAAGTGTGCAGGTATCACAACTGAACAAGTGAAGAGGAAGTTACTCTCCATATCCTTGAAAGGGAGAGCTGAGGCATGGTATAAGCTGCTGAAGAATGGACAATCCATGGAATGGGAGGAGATGGCATCTCTCTTTTACTCTAAATTTTATCCTCCCAGTGAAATCCATAAGTATAGAAGTCTTATATATAACTTTTGGCCTCTTGATGGAGAGAATACAGCTCAAGCGTGGGGGATATTGAAGTTACTAATGCTTAAATGTCCTATTCATGAACTCCCTAACAATATTATTCTCAATAACTTTTATGCTAGGCTTTCTCTTCATGATAAATATTTACTAGATGCTTCTTGTGCTGGATCATTCACAAGTATGAAGGAAGAATCCAAATGGGATCTCTTAGACCGTATTCAAGATAATACTGAGGCTTGGGAGAATTACAAAGGAAGAAAGTCAGGTATAAACTATGATTATGAATGCATTAAATCTTTTATGGGTACTGATAACATCCGAGATATTCGTAATAAGTTTGGCCTTGATCCTCAAGTACTTGCAAAATGTTTTAATTCTTTTGCCTCTTATATTGATATTCCTAAGAAAGAGTGGGACAAGTACCATGCTCCCTATAAAGACATTGTTACCCACATTCCTGCCAGTATAGAGGTAAGGGAACACTCTATTATGGCCAATGTAAGGGAACACTCTATTATGGCCAATGTGATTAGTACCATTCCTGTCAGTACCATCCTATTTTGCCAGTATAGAGGTAAGGACATTGTTACCCACATTCCTGCCAATATAGAGGTAAGGGACATTGTTACCCACATTCCTGCCAGTATAGAGGTAAGGGACATTGTTACCCACATTCCTGCCAGTACCATCCTATTTTGCCTGAACCTTATTGAGAAGATCCCTTTTCCCTCCAAGGTAAGGGAACACTCTATTATGGCCAATGTGATTAGCAAAAGCGCAGAGAAAACTGTAGGGTCCGATGAGCTTATTGATATCGAGCTTGTGGTAGCTATTGTGAAGGATCTTGTCACTAGAAACATAGAGGATGAGCATATTGTCTTCTCTGAAGACGCCACTAATGTTATTTCTCATCCTAAGAAGGTTAGAAAAGCAAATGTTCCTGTGCTTTCTGTTAAAATTGGTAGTCATAACTACTATGGTTTATGTTATATTGGTGCTAGTTTGAGTGTTATTCCTTATGAGCTTTACAAGGAAATTATGCATGAGATTAGTCCTTGTGAGCTTGAGGACATTGATGTGGTTATTCACCTTGCTAATAGAGAGAAATTTTGGTATTGTAAGAGATGTGGAGGTCCTTTGTGGTAACATTAAATATCCTGCTGATTTTCTAGTACTTGGTAAAGAATTTAGTAGAAGTTATCCTATCATCTTTGGTAGACCCTTCCTTAATACTTGTGGGGCTATCATAGATTGTAGGAAGGAAAAAGTTTTGACTAAGTTTGCTGGAGAATCTTATGAGTTTAATTTGTCCAAAATTGCCAAAACTCCTTATGAAAATGAATTACCTGATGAGGATTTCAGGGTTGAACAACTATCTGCTATTTCTCTTGCTCCTAACAATGCTTTTCAGCAGTTCATGGAGGATCATGAAAGTTATGCCTTTATGAAGGAAAGAAATGAGATTGATGAGGTTTTCCTTCGTCAGCCTGAGTTACTTAAGCATAATTTACCTGTGGAAGATTTTGGTACCACACTACCACCTAAAGGGGATCCTGTTTTCGAATTAAAACCTTTACCTAATGATCCTAAATATGTTTATCTTGATGATAGGAAGATATATCCTGTTATTATTAGTTCTAAACTTTCAGGGAAGGAAGAAGAAAGGCTATTGGAGGTACTGAAGAAACACCGAGGAGCTATGGGTTATACTCTTGATGATTTAAAAGGAATTTCTCCCACTATATGTCAGCATGCTATTAATATTGAGCCTGATGCAAAACCATTTGTTGAGCACCAGCGCCGTCAAAATCCTAAAATGAAGGATGTGGTAATAAATGAGGTATTAAATTCCTTGACGGTGGTATTATTTATCCTATTGCTGATAGTCAATGGGTTAGCCCTGTTCATTGTGTTCCCAAGAAAGGGGGAATAACTGTTGTGCCTAATGAGGATAATGAACTTATACCCCAAAGAGTAGTGGTTGGGTATAGAATGTGCATTGATTTTAGAAAGATTAATAAAGTTACTAAGAAAGATCATTATCCTTTGACCTTTATTGATAAAATGCTTGAGAGGCTGTCCAAAAAGACTCACTTTTGCTTTCTTGATGGTTATTCTGGGTTTTCTCAAATCGCTGTGAAAGCACAGGACCAGGAGAAAACCACTTTCACTTGTCCTTATGGTACTTATGCTTATAGGCGTATGCCTTTTGGTTTATGTAATGCTCCTGCTACCTTTCAGAGATGTATGTCTGCTATCTTTCATGGTTTTTGTGAAGAAATTGTGGAGGTTTTCATGGACGATTTTTCCATCAATGGAACTTCTTTTGATAACTGTTTGCACAACCTTGATAAAGTTTTGCAGATATGTGAAGAAACCAACCTTGTTCTTAACTGGGAGAAATGCCATTTCATGGTTAATGAAGGAATTATTCTTGGACATAAGATCTCTGAAAGAAGCATTGAAGTTGACATAGCCAAAATTGAAGCAATTGAGAAGATGCCTTGTCCTAGAGATATCAAAGGTATTCATAGTATCCTTGGTCATGCTGGTTTCTATAGGAGGTTTATTAAAGATTTCTCCAAAATTTCAAAGCCCCTTACTAATCTTCTTCAAAAAGATGTACCTTCTGTTTTTGATGATGATTGTAAGGAAACTTTTGAAACTCTGAAGAAAGCTTTGACAACTACTCCTATAGTCCAACCACCTGATTGGAGTTTACCTTTTGAAATTATGTGTGATGCTAGTGATTTTTCTGTGGGTGCTGTCTTGGGACAATGTGTTGACAAGAATTTAAATGTCATTCATTATGCTAGCAAGACCTTGGATGCTACTCAAAAGAATTATGCTACTACTGAAAAGGAGTTCTTAGCTATAATCTTTGCTTGTGATAAGTTTAGACCTTATATTGTTGATTCCAAGGTTACTATTCATACTGATCATGCAGCTATTAAATACCTTATGACGAAGAAGGATGCTAAGCCTAGGCTTAGAAGGTGGGTATTGCTTTTCCAAGAGTTTGATCTGCATATTGTGGATAGGAAAGGTGTTGATAATCCTGTTGCTGATAATCTATCTCATTTGGAAAACATTTCTTTTGACCATTTGCCTGTTAATGATAGTTTTCCAAATGAATAGATAGATGCAATAAGGGTAAGTCCACATGAGAGTCCTTGGTATGCTGATTATGCTAACTTTATTGTTTACAAGTATTTGCCTCCAACCTTTATAGCCTAGCAAAGAAGGAAATTCTTTTATAATCTAAGACATTACTTTTGGGATGACCCACACTTATATAAAGAAGGAGTAGATGGCATTATGCGAAGATCTGTTCCAGAATTTGAACAGCAAGAGATTTTGAGAAAATGTCATGGCAGTGCTTATGGAGGACATCATGCTGGAGATAGGACTGCACAAAAGGTTTTACAATCTGGATTTTATTGGCCTACTCTCTTTAAAGATGCAAGGAAGTTTATCTTATCCTGTGATGAATGCCAACGAGTAGGTAACATCTCTAGACGTAATGAAATGCCTATGAATTATTCTCTTGTTATTAAACCTTTTGATTGTTGGGGATTTGACTTTATGGGGACTTTTCCTCCTTCAAAAGGGTATACTCATATTCTTTTTGCTGTTGATTATGTTACAAAGTGGGTAGAAGCCATACCTACAAGCAGTGCTGATGGTAAGACCTCTTTGAAAATGCTTAAAGATGTTATTTTTCCTAGGTTCGGTGTGCCTAGATATCTCATGACTGATGGGGGCTCTCATTTTATTCATGGGGGTTTTAGAAAAACTCTCGCTATGTATGATGTAAACCACAGAATAGCTTCAACTTATCACCCCCAAACTAGTGGGCAAGTAGAACTTTCCAATAGGGAAATCAAATCTATCTTGCAGAAGACTGTCAATAGATCTAGGAAAAATTGGGCTAAAAAGTTGAATGACGCTTTGTGGGCTTATAGAACTGCTTATAAAAATCCTATGGGGATGTCTCCTTACAAAATGGTCTATGGGAAAGCTTGTCACTTGCCTTTAGAATTAGAACACAAAGCTTATTGGGAGGTGAAAGAGTTGAATAGAGATTTTAGACTTGCTGGTGAGAAAAGACTGCTCGATTTAAGTAATCTAGATGAGTGGAGAGGGGAAGCTTACGAAAATGCTAGGATATTCAAGGAAAAAGTAAAAAGATGGCATGATAGGAGAATTCTCAAAAGGGAGTTCCATGTTGGTGAGAAAGTTCTTTTGTATAGGTCTCGTCTCAGATTTTTTGCAGGGAAACTACTCTCCAAATGGGAAGGACCTTTTGTTATCAAGGAAGTGTACCATTCAGGTTCCATCAAAATCTCTTCTCTGAAGGATGACACAACACAGGTGGTTAATGGTCAAAGACTAAAACATTATATTTCTAGAGATTCTTATAATGAAGACGTGGATGTCATTCAAATGGTGACTCTAGAAGAATTTATCAAGAACCAAACACCAGAAACTACAGAGTTCGTCTTTGAATAGGTAAAGTGGTAAAAACAGAAGGTTCGTGAAACTCCAATCTTATTATATTTTTGATGTTTTCAATTCATAAGGGAAGTTACGAGACGAAACTGAAGAGGGACTGGAGTCCGGGATGGACAAACCCACCCCAGGCACGGGCCCAGCCTGGTCGCGCCTGGAGGGGGTTTGACCCCCTCGAACTTTGTCTCCACTTCGTTTCCATGTCAAAACCTTACTTATGCATTGAATCTTCGTAATATATAACCCCCGGGTTCCCCAAGGTTCTTGCATCGTGTTCTCGTCATGTTTTCGTTTCGATCTGTTTCTGTCAGGAAAATCCTTAGATTTGGAGCCTCAATGTCTTCCTCTGGAACACCCTCGGAGGATCCCTCTACGGAATTCCTCAACCCGTACATGTATGAGTTGAGGACTCATCCCAAAGAGGTGATCCTTAAGGAGGGGAAGGTACAGATGAAATAAGTTCAAGGCCCTAAAGGAGAAGGCAGTCTGGAAGATAGGATGGAAGTGCTGGAACAAGAAGTTTTCAGGTACAAGAAGATGGCAGAATGCGAAGTAGATGTTATTCACAAGATAAGTTCAGAACTCATCACCAAGCACGAGGGAGAAGTTGCTGAGATCCAAGAAGAGATATTCTCACTCCGTCAGACCACCAATCAATTGCAAGCGCAGCTCTATGACATACAGAACCAAAATTGTGAGTATGAGGCTAGATTTGATCGCATTACCTCTGCTGCTAGTTTCAGGATTGCAGAGACAAGGACATCCTTTTTGGATGGGGAACCATTACCTTGGAAGTTTGATGATGACAAGGAAACACCACCACCACCAAGGGAGTAATTCATCATCAGGTTTGGCATCCCCTTGGCGTGTTCCAAGCTTGGGGGAGTGACGCGGTAACACCACCACTATCTATTATCTTTTACCTTTTTAGTGGATTCATATCTTTGGTAGAGAGGTTATCTTATAGTCTGGTTTGCATGTGGAAGTATCTCTCCTTTAGTTGATTATCTATGTATCCCTTGGTGTGAGTGCCTTTATTGGAATATTAAGAGAAGTCTCATCTTTTACTTTTTGCACTTCTTATTTTTAGTTTGCAATCTCTATTATATGATGGATTTTGTTGATCAGTATGGGCACCACTCTGGGATCATCAAGTGGATCTAAATTGGTTTTGGCAAACTTAGTTCTGGTCAGTAGCATTACTATGAAAGAGAAAAAGAAAGAAAAAGCTTATAAGTATTTTGTATCATTTGTTTTCTTTCTTGTTGGCTCATAAGCTTAGTATTCTTTATTTAAGATCCTTTTGTGTCTTCAAGGAAGATCGCATGTTTGGCTTTATTACTTGTATGGTTGCTTGTTTCTTTCAACTCTCTTGCTTGCTACCTAGCCTTTCTAGACAAAAACCTGTTTTGAGAAGGCATACTTCTGATGTTTCCAAAACCCCTTTAACCCAAAACTTTTGCCACTTGTGTCCACCATATCTACCTAGTAGATTTTGCTATTCCTAGAAAATTCTCAAGCTTCATCTACCTTTCAAATTAAAAAGTATTTTGTTATGTGAAAACTAGTTAGTAAATCTCTCACAAACTTGATGGCACACTTTATTTCTTTGCCCCTAATAAACTTGAACCATTGTGGACACTGAAGTTGTATATGCTTGCATCTATACATTGGAATTAGCAGAACCGTGCTGTCATGGGGAACGTTTTCAACATTGCACTTGTACTCTGTACACAGTTGATATCGTGCTCTTTTGTCTATGGATGTCACCGGTGTGAAATAAAGAGGGAACTTGTAAGTCCATGGAGTTTGCATTCTATGTTAGAGAAACGCCTGGGCCGCTAGCCTAAGCCATGATAAATCATGGTGGAAACTTGCAGCATCACCATAGTGAGTCATCTATGAAGCATCCTCAATAAAAAGCTATATGCATATGGTAAATAAAAAGATTGCTGAGATGCTCATTGTCTGCTTGACTTGTCATTTTGGTTATGGGAAAGCTCATGTGCCATGTGCAAGGGGTACCCCGTTGGCGGTTCACAATGATATGCAAATACTTACAATGACAAGAACTTACCTAGACCCAAAGTTGAGTATGCATGAGTAGTGGCCCTCATATTCAAGGGACATGATATTGCCAACTTATATTTCGTCAAGCATATACTCCATCTTTGTTCACTTTAACCTTAATCATTTTAAGATGCTTATGATAGGGGAAATGAGGGCTCAAAGCTACTAAGTATCATAATCTTTTGGAAGATATTTATGACTTGTAATCCCTGCTACCCTCTAAGAAGGGAACTTTCTCCTAGTTACCAGTTGAGTCAGTAAACCTACTTCCTCTCCATCTCCAGCAAGCATTTGAGTTGTTGTGTTTCAAGCATTCATATGGTGATTTATTCAATCATGTTCTTCATCTTCCTTGTTTGCACAAAACTCTTATCTATTGAGTATTACTTTGAAAGACTTCACTTGTGAAAAACCTTTTTGAGCAAAGAGTGCTCCTGTTTTGAAACCTCTACAAAAAGCCTTTGTGAAACTGTTTGCCAGGTGTTCTCCGACCAAGAACAAGTTTTCCAATTCCAATTATGATCTATCTTTATGCATCTCTATTGTGACTGTTGTACTTGGTTGCAAGCTAAGTTATATAATGGTGAGTTGCTTTCTTCTATGAGTTGTGCAATGGTAATTGTGATGCTTCTTGTTTGTATTCTTTTTATCTACACTTCTCTCCATAAACTTGTGGACATGTTTACTGAGCTCGGTATTCGTTTGGGGACAAGCGAAGTCTAAGCTTGGGGGAGTTGATATGCCCAATTTGCATCACCATTCTATATCATAATTTACCTCTATTCATTGATATTTGTCTTATTATGAGGTATTACTTATGGTTTTTCATCTGTTTATGCAGGTTGGATGATTCCTGGAGGATGGACTGCTAGAGTCCGGATTCTGATGGAAAATAAGGCGTTTCAGTGCAATTTCGCGAAGATCAAAAAAATATGGAAACATATTATTTTACCAGAAGATGAAGGAAGCCAGAAGGAGGGACGGAGTTGGGCCTCAGGGGGCCCACACCCCCTAGGCGTGGGGCCACCTAACCCTGCGCCTAGGGCAGGTGTGGCCCACCTGCCCGGCCTCTGACTCCGCCCCTTCGCCTATATCTTCCCTATGGAACCCTAATACAGGGGGGCGACCACAGATAGATTTCCGCCGCCTCTGGGGGCGGAAAACACCGAGAAAGAAAGATCTCTCTGGCAGACAGATTTCTGCCCAGGGAATTCCTTCCCGGAGAGGGGAGACCGTCGCCATCAACACCGTCATCAAGCTAGGCTTCATCGGGATCATCAGCATCATCCACACCATCATCTCCACTAGCACCATCACTCCGTCCCGCTGTAAAAATTGTGTTGGATATTTCTTTAGTTCTTAGGGGAAACTTTCCCGGTGCTGATTACTGAAGGAAATATTCCCTAGAGGCAATCATAGAGATGATTATATTTCATATGTATCCATGAGTTATTGTAATGCTCCTTGAATATCCATATCAGGCAACTTGTATTGATTGGAAATTATGTGAATTGTTTGTGAAACTCTTTACTTGTATGGTTATTTAATAGTTGTCCCTAGTCGGAGTTCATATGAGGACACACGTGAATATTAGACTAGCACATCGATTGGTTGATGACTATGTTTCACAAGTCATAGACATGGAGATGTCAAACCAATGATGTGGACACATGTTATGAACATGGGGTTGGACTGACCCAACTTGAGACTGGCAATTAGTTGCATATCTCTCTCTACACATCGTGTACATTTTGTCCTTAGACCTGAGATTGTCGCATGTACTTGAGATGTGGATCGACCTACTTTGGGGCTATCAACCACTACTCCGTAACTGGGTAATCATAAAGGTATTTTTCGGGTTTGTCCTGAAGCATGCTGCAAGGCATAGCCAATCAAGATGGGATTTGCCCCTCTCTACTTGAGAGAGATATCTCTGGGCCCCCCGAGTGATCGGATCCAGAAATGCATGGCCGTGCTACATATGGTTAAGAGTTAACCTAGTAAAGGGATTCTGAATCACAGTATCGAGAAAGGGAGGTCAGTTTGGAGCTAGACCAAATATCATGAGGCAAAGGGAAAGACATGTACTAAACCTTGTGATGGTTCGTCCGATATGATCTTTGTATGCGTTTAGGAGTTGGCACGTCTTGCTAGAGGCCGCTACCAACTATTGACAGAATAAGTGTATTCGTGTCATGTCTATACGCATATGAACCTATAGGGTCACACACTTAAGGGGCTGGAAGCCTAATGAGGATTGGATCCGAATTAGACCAGGCTTAGGCTACTAATGGGATAATAATCACGGCATTAAGGTGGATTGATCGCGAGTAATCAGCGGCAGAAACGGCCAGAGGGCATGGTCTTCGCGTGGGTGGAGACGATGGTCTAGCAGGTGGGGGCCTGGCGTCAGCGAGTGAGAGAGAGAGTGGGGGTGGGGCCTGCTAGTCAGCGACTGCGCGGGTTCGTTGCCGAGTAAAAGAAAACGTTTCGGGGGAGGGAGTGGGAGTGGGCTGCTGGGCCAGTTGGGCTTTGTTGGGCTGGGCTGGCTTAGTTCATTTTTTTGTACAGATTTGTTTTTCCTTTTCTTTTTCCATTTATCTGTTTGATTTTTGTTTAATCATTTCAAACACCCATTTGAATTCAAACTTTAACCAAACTTTGTGTAGGTTTTAATACTGATTAATAATACATTCTAAAGTCAAATTTAGAATAATATATTTATTCTTTTTAGGTCATATTAATTATTTAAAATAGTCCCTTGTATTAATTCAAATAACATTTAATAATGTTTTCAAACTCCATTTGAAATTTAAATCTTTCCAAATCTTTTCAGTAGGTTTTATTTATTTATTAGGGTGTCAAATCATTCACCTTGAATTATTTGGAACATTTTTATATGATTTATTAATCATTTTAAATTCGGTATTTATCTTTATTCCAATGAAATTAATTATGGGTTTAACTCCATAAATTTTATTTAGTTCATTTCTTTGATCCCATTTAAGTTAATTAAATGACTTTTCATCCACTTGGGTAAATTCCAAATACTATTTTCTCATGATTTAATTAATCATTCTTATTAGAGATTTGTCTTTAATCAAATAGAATTTGGTTAATGCCATTTTATTTTATTTGGAAAAAAATCTTTATCCTTTTATTTTATTTGGACTTGGATTATATTCATTCCATTTGCTTATGGTTTAGGACAAGATTTAATTTGGTCTTTAAATATTCCTCATTTAATATTTCTTTCTATATCTTATAAAATCCATATATTTTTATTTATAGATCCAAATTTGGCGATTCCAATTTGTAAAATCTTATTTGATATTTATTTATCCTTTTAAATATCTTTAGGATTAATTGCTCCCCATTTGGTATCGAGTTTTAGATAGGTGCTTTATTAGCATTGGAATTTCAATTTCCTGATCTTATTAAATTCATAAGATTTTATTTATGGCTCCAAATTGAATGAAATCAATTTCTATGGTTTTATAATATTTCTATTTGTCATTCTTGATCATTTATAAATGTTTGTTGACAACAAATTTATATGTATCAAATCCATAGTCTTAGAGATATCTTGGAAATGATTTTATTCCATTACACTGTGTTTGGATGTTGGAAAATAAGCTTGGAATTGAATTGGGTAGAAGATTCCAAATCCAAGATGGAAAGAAAATGACCTCTATTTTCAATTCTGGCGTTTGGATGTGCCTAGAATTTTCTGTTGGAATCAAAGTGTAGTATCCAATTCTAGATCATGTTTGGATGTACACAACATGGAATTGAATGTTTTTTTGAAATTTGACAATAGAAACTTCTCTACACCTGTATGAACAATAGAAACTTCTCTAAACCTGCAGTTCACATATATAAAAATAGTATGTCTTAGATGTTCTTCCAAAGGAATAGATGCAACAAGAAATAATGAAGGACAAGAAAAGAGAAGAGAAAAGGGACTATCGGCAGGAGGAGTACCAGGGGGCCGCCTCAACCGAACTGACGCTGAGCGTCGACCTCTCGCCGGCCTAAGGGAACTGCCACCACCGAACTGCAACGGTTTAGGGTTTGGGCCGACGCCCCTAGCAGTTCCAAGAGGGAGAGGGGAGAAGGGAGAGAGAGAGGAGGCCGGGCAGGAGGAGAAGAGGGCGGGGAAGGGGACGGAAAGGAAGGGGAGGGCCGGGGAGCTAACCGGGCGGAGGCCACAGGCGAGAAGGGAGGCGGCACAGGCGAAGGGGAGGCGGTGGCCTGGCGAAGGAAGGGCGGCTGGGCAGAAGGGAAGGGATGGCGGTGGCCCTGGGCAAAAGGGGAGGGGCGGCGGAGGCTGGGCAGAAGGGGAGGGGCATTGCGAACCATTCTATCGGGAGCGGGGGGAGTTGGTTGCGAGGGAAGGATTCCACGCCTTTCCGATGCTGCGAGCTCGGAAACTGCTAGGGAGGGGCGTACGCTTGCGGGGGGCCAGCTCGGAATCGCGTCGTGTTTCCAGTAGGAAATTCCTAGGCCCTTCCAAACGGTTGAATTAGGCTCAACAATTCCAAAATTCCAATTCCAAGCTTATTTTCCAACATCCAAACACAGTGTTAGGGTTTTAGGGACTTGGTTTATTTCCAAGTGTTTAAGTTCCAAGATGCATTTATGTAGAATGCAATTCACTTGATTTGAATTTAGTTGGATTCAAACATTACTCAAGTTGGTTCAGGATGGGATTTTAAGTTTCCATTTAGAAATAAAAAGTTTCTTTTCACCCTAAATTTCAACAATTATTTATTTTGTTTATTTATTTTTATCACATTGCAAACTTTGGAAAATTTTGGGATGTGACCTGACTCCAAGAGGGGGTATTTATGCTCGATAGTGGGTTCATTCCTATAGTTTCCAAGGGAAGTGGCAATAATCTCTTCAGTTGTAGATGTGCTGTTGCTACTAGGGAGAAAACAAAGATCTCTTGTTCATGGAACATGTGGACTGTTTACCTTACACACTTTGCTTAAAGCAGTTGTCTATTGCTTGTAACTTAATACTGGAGGGGGTTCGGATGATAACCTGAAGGTGGACTTCTGGTCATAGATGCAGTTGGATGGCGGTCTATGTATCTTGTTGTATTGCCCAATCGAATCTCATAGGATCTTTCTGACTACTAATTGCATTGTTATGCCTTGCTCAGTTCCTGTCAGTTGCCCTGCTGTAATTTGTTTACCCTTCATGCCATGTTGTTTATCTAAGGAGAGCACCTCTAGTGAACTATGGACCCCGGTCCAATCTTTACCATTGATACATCTTCCATTGATACTTGTTTACTTGCTGCAAACCATTACCTTCCACACCATACATTTAATCCTTTGTTACAGCAAACCGGTGAGATTGACAACCTCACTGTTAGTTGGGTCAAAGTCTTGAGTTTGTGTTGTGCAGGTATCCGCGTTGCTTGCAACACTTGTGTGATGTTTCCTTCCTCCTACTAGTTCGATAACCTCGGTTTCCTACTGAGGGGAAACTTGCTTCTGTGCTGCTTCACACCCTACTCTTGGGGTTCCCAACAGGCTCACATAAGTTTTGCAAGCCATCAACCATCCATTGATAGAAAGCATGACCAAGCAAGGCAATAACAGACCACCAACTAGAGTAGGAACTAATTTTTTATGTTTTTTGATAAGAAAAGCAAACCAAACTAAACTATTTTTTTTATTTTTTGATAAAAAAGACAAACAAAACCAAGCAAAAGAAACTAACCAAAATAAAAACAAAGTAAAGAGAAAGGTTGAGAAGGACTCACCTTGTGAAGACGTCCTTAGCCTCCCCGGCAACGGCGCCAAAAAAAGGCTTGATGAGCGCAGCAGCACTTCGTTCAGAGACCCCAAGAGGAAGGTATGATGAGCACGGCAGCAAGTTTTCCCTCAGTAAGAAACCGAGGTTATCGAACAAGTAGGAGGAATGAAATGACTCAAAGGTGTTGCTAGCAACTTGGAGACCTGCACAACACAAACTCAAGACGTTTCCCTAATGAACAATGAGGTTGTCAATCTCACCGGTTTGCTGTAACAAAGGATTGGTTTGTAACAAGTAAACAGTAACAGTGGAAGATGTATCAATGGTAAAGATTGGATCGAGGTCCATAGTTCACTAGAGGTGTTCTCCTTATATAAACAAAGAAGGCATGCTGGGTAAACAAATTACATCAGGGCAATTGACAGGACTGAGCAAGGCATAATAATGCAATACTAGACATCAAGATCCTATGAGATTCAATTGGGCAATATAATAAGATACATAGACCGCCATCCAACTGCATCTATGACTAGAAGTCCACCTTTGGCTTATCATCTGAACCCCCTCCGGTATTAAGTTGCAAGCAAAAGACAACTACTTTAAGCAAAGTGTGTAAGGTAAACAATCCACTTGTTCCATGAACAAGAGACGTTGTTTTCTCCCTAGTAGCAACAGAACATCTACAACCTTAGAGATTTCTGTCACTTCCCTTAGATTAACTAGAGGCATGAACCCACTATCGAGCATAATACCCCTCTTGGAGTCACTAGCAACTACTTGGCCAAGATATCTACTAACAATAGAGAGCATGCAAGATCACAAACAACACAGACATGATAGAATAAATAAGATAAAACCATTAATCAATCTGACATAGTAATCTCAATATCCATCGGATCCCTGCAAACAAAACAAGAATGATTACAAATAGATGAGATCTTGATCATGAATGGAGCTCACAAGATCTAGACATGAAAGCAGAAAGGAGGAGATACAACCATCTAGCTACTACATGGACCCGTAGTCCAAGGTGGAACTACTCACGCTTCATACCGGAGGCTGGCATGATGGAGAAGAAGGCCTCCGGAATGATATCCCCTCCGGCAGGGTGCCGGGAAGAGCTTCAGATCCCCCTGATCTAGGGACGATGGTGGCGGCGGCTACATACGGTTTCGTGGAATATTGATCGGGTACTTAGGGTTTATGCATCAGGGGCTTCTTATAGGCGAAGAGGCGAGGCTGGGAGGCGGCCAGGAGGGCCACACCCTTCCCAGGTGTAGCCTAGGTGGGCCCGCACCTGGGGGTGCGGCCGTCCTGTAGCTACCCTCCGTCTCTCCTCCGGACTCTGTGTTCTCCTCGGTGAAATATTGACTTTGGCTTTTGTCCCGTCCAATTCTGAGAATATTTCCTTACTAGCTTTTCTAGAACCAAAAACAGCAAAAAAACAGGCAACTGGCACTATGGCAACTTGTTAGTAGGTTAGCACCAGAAAACATATAAAAACACCTCAAAGTGTGGACAAAGCAAAGCAAAGTAGATACTAAACAAGCATGGAATATCAAAAATTATAGATAC
This sequence comes from Avena longiglumis, assembly GCA_030063025.1. Lineage (NCBI taxonomy): Eukaryota > Viridiplantae > Streptophyta > Magnoliopsida > Poales > Poaceae > Avena > Avena longiglumis. Next base: position 127,673,967 of record CP125975.1, on the reverse strand, counting down.
GTTTCCGATGTATCATGGTGTAACAAGCTTACTTATAACAGATAGTGAATCAAGCGCAGCAAAGGTGTTTAGGACTATACCTCTTCTTGTAGTGGATGGTAAAATAGGAAACTTTCCATCACAAGACTTACCGATGATGAAAGGAGTAGCAGTGAACGATTATAGATCCAAGTGAACTTATAGATAAAGCTATGCTCCCAGGAAACGGCGCCAGAAAATAGTCTTGATGTTACCCAATTTATTGATTCGACACAAGGGGATCCAAAGAATACTTGCAAGCCTTAACAACTAAGTTGTCAATTCAGCTGCACCTGGGAATAGTCTTGCTCACAGAAGTTTATCAGTAGAAACAGTTTTGTAGTAGCAATAGCAAAGAAACAACAGCAGTAAAACAAGAGCAATAGTAATAGTAGTAGCAAACAGTATGGTATGAGTGCGGTAGGCATAGGATGGATGTATGGGCGTTGCATGGACGAGTTTAACATGTAACTTCATGATCTAGGGCAATTATCGATAAATGAGATAAAGCATCCAAGTACTAAACAATCATAGGCATGTGCTCCATATATAGTCATGTGTGCTCGCAATGAGAACTTGCACAACATCTTTTGTCTTGCTAGCCCGTTGCAGCGGGGCCTCAAGGGAACTACTGGCAATTAAGGCACTCCTTTTAATAGAGCACCGGAGCAAAGCATTAACACTTCATGAACACATGTGATCCTCACATCACAGTCATCCCCTCCGGCTGTCCCAATTTCTGTCACTTAGAGGCCTTTGGATCCGGACAATGATATGCGTACACAACTTGTAGATAAGGTCACAAACAATAGTATCATCATGAATCAATAATAAGTTCAGATCTGAGATCATGGCACTCAGGCCCAATTGACAAGCATTAAGCATAACAAGTTGCAACAAAGTCAAATAGCACTAATAGAGATACTAGGCACCATGCCCTAACAATCTTATTCGATTACATGATAGAACTCATGCAATCCCTACCATCCCCATATCCTACAGCGGGGGATTACTCACTCATGGATGAGCGAAACATGGATGGTTGATGGAGAGGCATTGTTGATGATGATAATGATGATCCTCTCCAAATTCTTCGTCCCGGCAGGGTGCCAAAATGGAGTTTCTGGTTCCGAATCGCGGTTTCTGGTGGTGGCGGCGCAGCAGAACTCTTTCTGGAAAAACGTCGAACCCCCTCCCCCTCCCCGAGTTTTTAGGTCAGAAGGAAACTTATAAGCAAAGAGGGAGGCCGAGGGGGTGCTTGGGGCAGCCACACCCCCTCCAGGCGCGGCCTAGGCCCACCTGTGCGGCAGGGGGTGTGGGCCCCTCAGGCCTCCACTCCGTCTCGTATTCTGGCTCCGTGAATCTTCTGGTGAAATAGGATTTTTGGCATATTTTTTGGATTTTTCCTAATAGTTGATTTTTTGCACAAAAACTAGACACCAAGGTAATTCTTCTGAAAATAGCGCCAGTCCATGTTAGTTGTATCCAAATCACACAAGTTTAGAGGAGAAACAATAGCAAAAGTGTTCGGGAAAGTAGATACGTTTTGGACGTATCATCCTATGAACGATCTTCATGGAGGAAACTCCTAGATTTCGGTTATGAGTTGATTAAGCATATGTAGTAGCAATGCTATAATGGGTAAGATTCTTGGCACTCCCAGGTAGCTATAACATGATGGAATCACTCCTCTGGTTGATATGAGTAATTGTTATGCAAAAGGAATAAAAACCTTAGTGATGCCACGAGTGTCCATCTTAGACTGATAAACTAATGAATTTTTTTGGCATGCTCTCAATTACTTAAGAACTAAAATTCTTGAAGGACAATGAATAGAAAAGTAGAGCTTGAAAAGTCTTTATTTGTTGATGTGGGAGAATTGAGATCCTTTAGTACATATGCTTTTCATGACAAACTCCCACACTCTTAATTCTACATGATTACACTTTATTTTTCAAAAGCAATCCTATGAGTTAATTACATGACAAGGAATAAAGTTTACTCTTTTGAATCATCCATGCTTACAATATTTTGCAGCGCTATAAGGATTCATGAAACCTGTATGATATGCTTTCTATTACTCTATCTATACTGAAGGTTTTTAGATTAATAAAGTGGAGGAAACGTGAGACTACCAATCATGAGTAAGATCATCATCTCGTTATTTCAGTTTAAATGTTGAGTTCCCTTTTGATTTTGGTTTTCTTGTTCGAGGTCGATCAAGTTTAAGCTTGGGAAGGTTGATGGCTGTGAAATATAGCCATCCACGTCCGCATTTAAACTAGATATTATTCATATATTTGATGAAATATCTCTCTAAAACCTGCCACTAATGCCTAATGATCAAAGGGGTATGCAATCCTTTCTTGCTATTTTTGCCTGCGTAGATAATGACATATTATGATGGGAATCACTACATAAATGCGAAAGATACGACATTTTCAACACGCAAAAGAAACCAGGAGCCGTGAGGAGGCTACTACAAGCTGAACGACCAACTATACGGCCTACCGACGTATAGTTTGCACCGACCTCCTTAGGTCAAATAGAACAACTTTCGTGAAGGGAACCCTATATAAAGAGGCTTCAGGAAATGAGAAACAAGCCCCCTGACTCCACAACATCGCTTCTTTCACCCTAAATTCTCCCTGCCGCCACGCCGGAGGAATAGATCTAGAACTAAACCTCTAAACCCTTCTCCACCACCATAGCCTTCTTCCACCACTTGTAATAGTAGATCTCATCTCCAATTGGCGACATTGTAAGACTATTTGCTATCAACTCTATGATCTCTATTACAATGTTTATGATTGTCGATTTCATCTCTATGTGTGAGTAATTCTCCTTGGGCTAAGGGCTTCGGCCTAGACATGTAGCTTTTGTGCATGTTATTTATCATAGATGGGATCATGTATTAGTTTGTATGACATGATTATTGTAGTACTCTCTCTTGCCTCAATCTAAGGACTTGTCAGGTACCCAAGACCTCGAGGATTAATCCAGGTAAAGGGAGTGTGAGTAATGACTGATCTGCAGGATAGGAACCCCAGTGACAGAAAGGGTAGTACAGCCGTATGTGAGGAACTTACTTGGGATTAATGATGACATCACTATGCATATCATTAGTTCTCTTTCTTCTATGGATGAGACTCGTAGGTTATTGCCATAAGCGGTTATGGAGGCGATAACATTTATGGATGCAGTGCCCACATATAATTATCTTGCTCTAACAATTACATGAGTACTTTATTATTATCTGTTATTTCCATCAGATGTTTTGCACAGCTACTGGTGAAAACCGAAGACCCTAGGCCCTCTCTCTCCCCATCGTCAAAAACAACAAAAACAACAAGATCGCGAACTCTTGGTCCGGTGAAAATGCAATAGGAATTCTAAAACTCTCAAAGGTTCGTTTAAGTAATCTCACTTTGCTTTCTGCTTCCTGAGGATTCGATAAACCTAGGTCTACTAGGGAAAAAGAGCTACACTACATCTGTAATCTAGATTGAAGGTATCATCTTGGCCGGGACTAAAGGTGGGCCAGTTGGGCCAAAACCAGCGTGCGTTGTGCTATTTTTTTCAAAATTTTGATTTTATATTTTTTAAACATTTGAATTATACATTTTTTGCATACTTATGAATTTGAGAAAACTTTTAACATGAAAAGTTCTTGAATTTGAATAAGTAATCCAAATCCATTTTCTATTTTATAAAATAATTATTTTAACTAGTCAAACTATTAACCATTTTTCCATTATCAATTTAAAAATGCATTAACTATTATATTTTGCAAATTTTGAATCTCACTAAACTTTCGACATAAAAAGTGGTTGAATTTGAATAAGTAATCCAAATACATTGTTTTATAAAACAATTATTTTAACTAGTCAAACTATTAACCATTTTGCCATTATCAATTTAAAAATGCATTAACTATTATGTTTTGCATATTTTTGAATCTCACTAAAATTTCAGCATAAAAGTGCTTCAATTTGAATAATTAATCCAAATCCATTTTTTATAAAATAATTATTCTAACTAGTAAAACCATGCCCGTCCTTTCTAAATAGTAAAACCATGCCCTCTATATCTAGGTCGATCGCGCCATGGATATCCACACATCCACACCTTCCTCTCTCACAACAATGGACAGCGCATACTGGGCCATTCTGACCCTCGAGGAGACCGATGTGCCGTGTAGCTCCAGCTACCCATGCCCGTAGGGCTACCGGCTTCCCGTCGGCTGGATGCTAAGAGCTAGAGGGGTTCCTGTCCCTCCTGTGCCTCAGGGTTCCGCCTACTAGATGGCCATCACGAACCACTTCTACCTCGAGCTCATGCCAAAACAGCAGATGGATCCCCATTGGGATCCTGACAACTATGACACCTGGAATGCCTTCTTCGCTAACCGGCAGGAAAGGGAGCTCGCTAGGTATGAGGGTGATGGCCTGCCCCCAGTGAACCACAACAAAGCTGGACAACATCTATGGTTGGCGAACCGTACTATCATCAGCGTGATGCGCTACATAGCCGGGGGAGATCATCCTCGCATGTAGTGCCCGCACAATGACCCTCCACAGAGCCACAAGAAGGGTGGCGGTGGTAAAGGCCGCGGGCGTAGTAGTGTCATCATCCGGGAGCCCCCTCCCCCACGCGTCGTGAATCCGAGGCCGGAGTGGAAGGTTCCCCCCGAAATATGCTATGGCTGGGCTGAGGATTCAGCCGCGTGTGCCTAGGAACGATGATGATGACGAAGACGACCCTGAAGCTACGTACTATAGGGTTAGATATGAGCATGACTAAAGGGGGGGCTTTAGTCCCGGTTTTTTAATATTAATAAATGTATTAGTCCCGGTTTGTGTCTGGAGAAGGACTATAGGGGGCCCTTTAGTCTCATAATGTGATGTTTCTTTAGAGATCCAATGCAAGTTTTAACAAGGTTTATCCCCTAACTTCATGCCCGCCGTTTTGACCATAGTTTGAAACAGGAAAATTTTGAAATGGGCACAAGAAATTCAAAAACCATCAGAACAATGTAAATCTTTCGCATGGTGTCATATTATGTGACATAGTTTGAAGGAAATATAGCAAACTTGGTATATTGATTATGTCTCAAAAAACTTTCACAAAATGACCTATCATGTTTGAGGTTTCATGGCTTTTGGTCCAAATGAGCAATGTTATGTGCAGAATATTGACATAGTTTGTGATAGTATGTCTATATTTTGCATGCATGTGAATCTTGGGATGGCAAATAATGTTGAAGGAGGAAGTTTTCCTTTTTGTCGCACGGAAAATCCATTTTTCATTTTCCGAGCGCCAAAAATGGGGAGTTTTGTGAAGCAACCACCAAAATGCTGTTTCAAAATTCTACCACCCCATTTTTCAAAAATACTAGACCACCTTACATGGAAGATATCCCAACCGGTAGATCACAAACCTTTCCGCCCTTCCCGGACAAAAAATACAAATGTCCGCCGAATCGATAGGAAGTGGGTCCGGTTTGAACTACATGTACATGATCTAACACTCATGATTTTTTGAAAAAATAATTTTTTAGACTCACAATGTGATGTTCCTTTAGATATCCAATTGAAGTTTTAACGAGGCTCATCCCCTATCTTCATGCCCGCCATTTTGACCATAGTTTGAAACGGGAAAATTTTGAAACGGTCACAAGAAATTCAAAAACGATCTGAACAATGTAAATCCTTCGCGTGGTGTAATATTATGTGACATAGTTGCAAGGAAAAATATCAAACTTGGTATATTGATTATGTCTCAAAAAACATTCACAAAATGACCTATCATGTTCGAGGTTTCATAGCTTTCGGTCAATGTTACATAAAAGGTTTAATACATTATTACACATCACCAACATCCCTATCTAGTGTTGTGGTTTTCTTATGCTCCGTAGCCATGGAGAATCTTCATCATTTAACAGAATGCTTGGTTCATTTTTCACTTTAAAGGGCGGGATTTCATGAAATTTATTATTATCTTATGATATGTATGTCTTGTCATCCACTCCCAAGATGTTTCTTTTCCCTGAAGGAACTATGTGGCGCTTTGGCTCATCGGGTGATGTATTCGTTTGCTGAGTTCTTTTTCTCGGTTTGGTAGACATGTCCTTTACATAGAAAAATTGAGCCACATTGTTGGCTAGGACGAATGGTTCGTCCATGTACGCAAGATTGTTGAGATCCACTATTGTCATGCCATAATTTTCATCTACATGTACCCCGCCTCATGCCAGCTTGACCCATTTGCACCGAAACAAAGGGACCTTAAAAGTAGGTCCATAGTCAAGTTCCCATATCTCCTCTATGTATCCATAATATGTGTCCTTATGCCCATTGTCATCTGTTGCATCAAAGCGGATACCACTGTTTTGGTTGGTGCTCTTTTTATCTTGGGTGATCGTGTAAAATGTATTTCCATTTATCTCGTACCCTTAGAAAGTACATATAGTCGAAGATGGTAACCTGGCCAACAAGTACAACTGATCTCCAACGGTGGTGTTATTCATGAGATGTGTCTGCAACCAATAGCCGAAAGTAGTCTCGTGTTCTACTTTAATCCAGGAGTCAGGCTTCCCTGGGTTTTCGGAGCATACAATTTTCTTGTGTTTCTTGATATACAGAGCCATCATGGTGGAATTGTGTAGAATTGTGTAGTGTGCTTGACTGAAAGAATGCTCGTCCCTACATACTGTTGCTTTCCTTCCTAGTGTAACTTTTCTAGTCAGCCTCCCCTCATACCGAGATTTAGGAACACCAATCGGCTTAAGGTCAGTAAGAAAGTCAACACAAAACTCAATGACCTCCTCTATTCTATAGATCTTGGATATGCCTCCTTCTGTCCTAGCATGGTTATGAACATATTTCTTTAAGAATCCCATGAACCTCTCTAAGGGGGACATATTGTGTAGAAACAAAGGACCGAGAATTCTAATCTCTTCGACTAGGTGAACTAGGAGGTGCGTCATAATATTGAAGAAGGGTGGAGGGAACAACAAATCTAAGCTGACCAAACATTGGACCACATCAATCTATAACCCTGATAGATTTTCTAGATTGATTACCTTCTAACAAATTGCATTGAGGAATGCACATACCTTTACAATGGCCAGTCGGACATTTTTCGGTAGAATTCCCCTCAATGCCACCAGAAGCAATTGCGTCATAAGCATGTAGAAGTCATGAGACTTTAGGTTTTGGAATTTTTCTCTTTCATATTTACTATTCCCTTTATATTCAACGAAAATCCAGACGAGACCTTGATACTGAAAAGGACTTCAAAAAATATTTACTTCTCTTCTTTGTAAGAGCATAGCTGGCAGGCCCTTAAAACTGACATGGATGCATGTCGTCTCGTCTTTTATCATATTTCTGGTCCTCCCATGCTTTCGGGGTATATTTTGACTTCCCATACAATCCCAGGAAGCCTAGAATATTCATGCAAAGATTCTTCATCGGGTGCATCACGTCGATTGCAGAGTGGACCTCATGGACCTCACAATAGGGTAGCTCCCAAAATATAGATTTCTTCTTACACATGGATGAGTGTCCATCGGCGTCTTTTGGAACAGGTTTTCCTCCAGGACCATTTCCAAAGATTACATTTAAATCCTTGACCATACCAAATACATCAGCACTAGTACAGGGGACAGGCTTCGTTTGGGTTTTTTCCTTGCCATCGAAATGCTTTCCTTTTTTCCTTAAGGGATGCCTAGGAGGAAGAAAACGATGATTGTACGGATACACATTCTTCCTACATTGTTCCAGATATATACTTTCAGTCTCATCTAAGTAGTGCGTGCATGCATTGTATCCTTTGTTCGTCTGTCCTGCAATGTTAATAAGAATAGGCCAATCATTGATGGTTACGAATAGGAACGCTCGTAGGTCAAATTCCTGATGTTTGTGCTCATCCCACACATGTACACCTGGTTTGGCCCATAACTATAAAAGTTCATCAACTAACGGCCTTAGGTACACATCAAGGTCGTTGTCAGGTTGCTTTAGGCCTTGGATGAGCACTGACATCATAATAAACTTTTTCTTCATGCACAACCAAGGAGGAAGGTTGTATATACATAGAGTCATAGGTCAGGTGCTGTGACTGCAGCTCTGCTCCCAAAAAGGATTCATGCCATCTGTACTTAGACCAAACCATAAGTTCCTTGTGTCACCAGCAAAGTCTGGGAAGTCTCTCTCGATTTTTCTCCACTGCCGACCATCAGTGGGGTGCCTCAACATTCCGTCTTTCTTACGATCTTTCATGTGCCATCGCAACAACTTTACATGCTCTTTGTTTCTAAACAAACGTTTCAACCATGGTATTATAGGAGCATACTAGATCACCTTGGCAGGAATCCTCTTCCTGGGTGGCTCGCCCTAACATCACCAGGGTCATGTTTTCTGATCTTATACCGCAATGCAGTGCACACCGGGAATTATCTATATTCTCGTACTTCTCAGCATGGTAGAGGATGCAGTCATGAGGGCATGCATGTATCTTCTGCATGTCTAATCCTAGAGGGCAGACAAGCTTCTTTTCTTCGTACGTACACACGGGTAATTCGTCCTTTTTTGGAAGCATCTTCTTCATTAGTACTAGCAACGTTTCAAATCCCAAGTCAGTCACACCATTCTCTGCCTTACACTTCAGCAATTTCAGTGTGCTACCGAGATTCTTCTGGCCATCTTCAAAAGTTGGGTACAACAATTTATTATGGTCCTATAACATTTGCTCGAACCGCAACCTCTTCTTTTCTGTGTCGCAGTCTCTCTTTGCATCAAAAATGACCCGACCAAGATCATCAGCGGGCTCATCTGGTTCCCTTTCTTTACCTCCTTCTTCTTCATTGTCTTCCATTGTGGTATCAGCGTATTTAGGGAACATAGATCGGTAGCACTACAACAAAACGATCATATAGAGACGTTGTTTATTAGACGCAATTTATCTTCGTCTTTACGTGAATAATGAACGATGTATAGGGACATTCCTTGAGACGCTACCTAAGGCGTCCCAAAATATACACTGTTACTTAAAAAAACTAGAATCCCCACGGTGGCCATCTGATTAATTCTCTCTCTCCCCGTGATTTAGATAATAGAAAAGTGCAAACCCTACTGCCACCGCCACATTATCCTCCATCGAATCAGAGCACACGCACGGCGTGACGGCGGTCGTGCGCTTCTCACGCTCTCCGCCCCTTCCATCGTTCCCCTCTCCCATCCCAGTCTCCATATCCCTCTGATTACCCCGTGGCGATGATGTGCCCTTCGCCGCTCGTAGGCAGCACGTCAGCGACATCCTCGACCAAGCGCGACACCGAGGGCACCCTGCCGTTCGCCAACAATGAGATCTGCATCAGCCAGCTCTAGCCGGCCAGCGAGCGTTGCCCTCTCGTCGCCTTCCTCGAGACAACCACCCCCTTCTCCGTGTGATGCAAGATCTAGGCCAAGCCCCTCCTTCCCTGGCCCAACATTCACCGACGGCTCTACTTGATTTGGTTCAAATAGTACAAGGTTTGCCCCCAAATTTGTGTTGATTTACATTCACTCTGATCTCACAGTTTTGGATAATCAGTAGCATTTTAAGTAAGATTCAGCATACTAGAATCTTGTTTTATCTGGTTTCATTCTGGTAATGAAATTGAGGGATGTGCCCCTCAACTTGAAAACAAAAGCGGTAGATCTTTTTAGGTTGGAAGTTGAGTCTATGATCGAAGGGGAGGGGTGAGGTTGGCATCATCTGTTATGTTCCATCAATACAGCCAACGTATGGTATTTTACATGGATGCGGTACCTAAGAGATATGTCAGAGAACCTACAACTTGTGCATATCTAAGTTTTCTGTATACAAGCTTGAACGTAACAAATATGTACAAGAAGTTACAGACCTATTAGATTGAGAGCAGCTCAATAGGTTTTGTGGATTCTTTCTATGGCCAGTTATGCGATTCTTCCATTGTGAAGTTTCTACAATGGCCTCGTTCTCCTTACCATGTCCATTTAAGTTACTCGATGTGATATTTGTAGTTGAAATTTAATGTTTTGTTTTTTGGATTCGTTTACAAACAGGAGCATAAGGTAAAGTCTGGGACTACTAATGGCATGGATCAATCTTTATTGAGTGAAGTAAAACATTTTCCATCTACTTAATTTTCATGGGAAATATCTGAAGAGGCATTATTGTTATGGGATTCTTGGTATTATTCCCTGAAAGATAAAACTAGTATGACATTTGAATACACTTCTACGCTGAAAGCTTCAACTGATTCTGATGCCACCATTGTTTTTCTTGTAGAGTTCTTGGAGCGGAATCAGTGGAATTGACTGTCGAAGCAGCAAGCACATTGTCATGTATGAAAAGTATGATATGTAGATTTTTATTTTTTCTGGTCAATTAACTTCTTCTCTTGACTTGCTATAAAATTTGCTATGACGTTGGAATGAGCATTTAAATTTTTGTGATGTATCGTTTCAATGAACTTGCGATCCTGTTAACTTATATAAGTTCTGAATCCTCTGCAGATATATGATGGCTGCAAAGGACATGAACATAGTATTGAAAGGACACTGAAGATATTGGATTCCTGGAAAGAGAAAATTCCTAGATAGGTCATGTTATTTTGGAGAGAGATAAAATATAAATTTGTATGTTTTTTCCAATTGTATTTCCAGCTCGTGTGGATGCTTTCAACTGTTGTCAATTGAATCAATTCTTAGCGAGCCACTATGTTTTCTTGATGTTGTATTTGAACAATGCAATTTTGTATAGGTAACGCCTTCTTTAAGAACACATGAAACATCTTTTAGTTGTTATGATGTAAATGCGTGCACAAATCTTTCAGTTCTACAAGCCATAATAATATTTCAATGAAAAAGGAAAAGCTATTATAATATTTCAATTAAAAACCAAAATTGGCGATGTCCTTTGTACCATGGAGCGATCATGTCCTGAATATATTCAATAGCATCACAAGGGATGGTAGAGACGAGGTCCTGAATATATTCAAGTCGCAATATAGCGTCACAAGGGATCATACAGACGACGTGCAAATACTTATATGAAAGCGTCTTTAGGTTTGTAGAGATGCAATATAAACGTCTCATCTCCTCATAGACACGCTCACTAAAACGTCTCTTAGAGATTTGAGACGGTGCATAAGAAGACGCTCATGAGACGCTTTATAACTATGACTCTATGGTGCCATAGAGATGAAATAAAATGTCTCTAGCCCTCAAATTGTGCGTCTCTACATGACCAATTTGTTGTAGTGTAGTTGTCATCATCGTTCTCTTCTTCATCGCCGTCTTCCATCATAACCCATATTTCTCCATGCTTGGTCCAAACATTATAGCCGGACATGAAACAGGATCGGAGCATGTGGCTTTGAATGACTCTCGAGGAAGTGTGAGCCTGCTCATTTCAACATTCAACATATGGACAACACATAAAACCATCCTGCCGCTTGTTCACCTCGGCCACAAAATGAAAAGAACGCAGACCTTATCTGTAAGCGCCAGAGTGTCGGTCACCGTGCATCCATGGATGGCTCATCTGCATCATACAACTACATATCAAACGCAATCATGATGCTAAAATTAGTACCACACGGTCTAATAAATGAGAAAATAGTTTCTAATCTTTTAGGACACTTGGAAACAAAGATGAGAAAACTTCAGTGCGGCTCGGGCACCTCATATCTTGTTTGTCTTGTGTGAAATAAAATCGCATCGCTCTAACCGGCATTTCACCGAACACCTCTAGTGCATATGAAAAAAGACTAGCACAAAACTATGCCACCTCCCACTAGGAAAAATCAGTTGTGAAGGGAGGGGCTGTGAAACCGGGACTAATGGGGGTGCCCGCAGAGTGCAGCAGGCTCCAGACCCATTAGTCCCGATTTCTATCTCAAACCAGGACTAGTGGCCCTAGTCGGTCCGGGACTAGTGGTGTGCGTGGCTTCGGGCCATTGGATACAGACAATTAGTCTCATCCCCAACCATAGCCGGGACTAATAGCCCGGACGAAAGGCCCGTTTCCTACTAGTGGCATTTTGAATGCATCAACAAGCCGGGTTATGAAAGAAATTTTCTTTTATCTAGATGCGACGTGCCATCTCTATGGGCTTGGATGTTCTTATGATTCAACTACTGGTTTCATCCGAACTAATTAGTGGCTCTAAAATTAAGCTGAATAAAATGTTTACACTTTCTATTGACCTATTCTCTATTGCATGAGTATTTCAGTTTCTATAATATTTGTCATGTTTTATCTACTATATTTATGGATTAAATCATGTGGAAATTTGCTCATATTTCCAACAAATATTGCTAGAAAAAAACTGTTGAAAATGGTAATCATTATGGTGTTGTTATTAACACGATTAAAATCGCAATTAGGAAATCTATCTGTATCTAGAGATATATCTGAGACCATAAATTTGGATCGGATGGAGTAGAAGTATTTTTTGAAACATGATCTGAATTAGGTGCAATAAGATCATGTATGGTGCAGAGGAGGATCATTAGCGTTGGCACCAGCCATGTCGTGGAAGAGATTATTGATGCCAGGGAAAAAGTTTTCATCATCCATGATATCGTTCATGATAAAGAAGATAGTAGTCGTGCTCCTCAAAGATCTAATCGCCCTTCTCCGGTACATGATTAGAAGAAGCGGGGTTCTGGAGGCATACTATCCCAACCTATGGTGCACGCCGAAAGGTAGGATCAGGAGGACATGAACGTCTATGCAGTGATGTGAAACCGAATGGCAGGTACATGTGTTTGACGTGTTATGTTGTGTCTCTCTAGAGAGGAGCGACCTCTCTCCATATTCCAAGTCACATGTGACTAAATCAACAGTACACATGGCTTGGGTGGGTCCTCGGGTCATTCCGACAACCCGTGGCGCACGCCACGTCAGACATAGGAGGAAGTGCGCGCGTGTAGGTCCATTCTCGTCTGCATACAAGTGGTATTTTAAGAAACACATACAAATGGTATAATAAGATACTTCCTTATAAGGAGGTCAAACTCGCATTCAAATAGCAATGAGGATTAAATGTTTGCCCCACCTCTAGCCATATATGAAGGTGGCAAATGGTTAGTGGCGGAGCTATGCTCTGTCCATGGGCGCCGCCCCAAGCCCATGGAAATTTCACAAAGAATCCATGAAAATTGGCCCACTTGCCCGCCCAAAGTTGGCTCATAACATTGCTTTTTTTCCCACTAAGCCCATTTTCCCGCCATGGAAACGTTCCAAGCTCCACCAGTGCAGTGGGTCTCTAAGATTTCAGGAATCGTAGTAAATAATAGCTATTGAAAGTTTCAACCAAATCTGCTATCCACGTCATCCCAATTTTTTTAAGAGGAACTGGGATCCGAGCAACCGCTATACTGCTCGGTCATGCTACCAGGCCTTATTCGTTGGGCGAACCTCAATGGTCGGGGCTCTGCAAAGCTGGCGTTCTCGCGCCCCCGCCAGCTGTAAGGTTTCGCTCTGGCTGGCCATTAGGAATATATGTTGGACAGCCGACAGGCTGAGCCGAAGGGGCTTGCAGCACCCGACAGCATGCCCCTTACGCGACTAGTGCGGAGAGATCATTCACCGCCTGCGTTCTGGCATGTGAAGTATGGCAAACCTGCCTACGCTGGTGGAATGTGAGTCATTGGATGCCGAACAATGACTCTAAGTTAGTCGTGTGGCTTCAGAGCAAACGGGGTGGCAAGGGACACGAGCGTGATCTCTGGACCGGGATTGCCCTAGTCCGTTGGATGCTCTGGCGCCACAGAAATGATGTGGTCTTTGAGGGGCCAACCCTTCCCCTGCTAAGGTCATCCGTAAGATCTCCGCTAAACCCGAGCTATGGAGGTCAACATGGATCTTCCGGGATTGCCTAGGACAAGTGGATAGGTGAAGATGTCGCGAGTAGTTAGCTAGAGTGTAAGTGTTGCCCCTGTGGCAGCGTGGGGTTGCGCTAGTGGCGCCTGTGTCAGTGTGTTGTAAAGCTCGATCGCTTGGCGTTTCTTCTATAAAAAAGATACGTAGACGTATCCTTAAAAGTGTTAGCTATAAAGTGGCTATTAAATCTTTGTTTTCTACTACTTTCTCTCTATCTTCAAAATTATAAAAAACTATGATATCATATAGATAGGGGAGACGGTGCGGGCCACGTGTGCCAAAGAAGAATGCAAGAAATGATAGTGAGCCATAACTTTATGTCCAACTTCTATTCGTTGAGTTTGCCACTTAGCAGAAAACGTGGCAAGGTCAAGATACAAAGTCATCGTCAACGGTAGAAAAATTCAATACAAAGTCACTAGTTTGAAAAGAACTATTCGTATTATATCCTCCGTCGGTGGAAGTACGATTTTTCATGATTGTAGTGTTGATTGACCTCTTTTTCTAGATGTTATATGGTCACCATAGAGGAAACGCCAAAGTGGAATATAGATTGTTTTTCTTGTGGGGTTTGGTGGTCTTAACCATTGCTTCGTTTGTATTGCACATTGTCTACAATATGACAGAAAAAAACACTACAGTCTACTTGGTATTAACTTAGGATCCGTTCGAGCTGGAAAAAAACTAGAAACTCATGAGATAAATAGGTAACTCGTGGCTTGGCTCAAACTACGAAATTGTTTACTGACCAATCTTAATGAGCCGACCTAACGAGTTACTCATTAGCATTGAACTAGGGAACGTGGCGCGGCGTCACGCCACGTCCGTCAGGGCCAATGTCGTGAATTAATCGGTCAAAATTATTGATGAAGAGTATATCCTATGCAGCGTATTATTGTTGGCAGAGAAAACAATAGTAGTATTTGCAAATAAAAAAGGTGACGGATGATACAATTGGAGTGGAAGAATGAAAAAGTATAGTAAAATTGACTCACTGCCTATTAATTATAGCTAGAAAATTATTCACTCTTGAAAAAGCACACAAGGATAACTACCTTATGGAAATTATAGATGGAAAAGTGCAAGAAAAAATTACTGCTAAAGAATATAAAATAATCTAAAAGAAACACCTCTGTTAAAGAATATGAAATAACCCTAAAAGAAATATTGTTGTCAAACTAAGGTTATACAATTATACTCCAGCCAGAAGTTATCATGCATTGACTAAAAATTTATTTCAAAAAAGTACCTTCAAATAATAAAAAATGTAACAAAAAATATTATCATATACATAGAATAACTATCGCTATAGAAATAAAGCCGAAAAGTTGTATGCAAAAATTAAGTAGAAAAAATACGGCTAAAAAAGATGGGCCAGAAAATTTAAGCCGAATAGTTAGAAGAGATGAACAGAAAAAAATATCGGTTAGGGCAAGAAAATTTTAGGAGAAAAGTTGTGTTGTGTCTACCTGACTTGGCACACAATTGTGCAAAATTAGATGATGAATATTACATGCACGGACATGGACCGTCGGATCGACCGGTCGAAAAAGGTGGGCCAAAAATTTCAGCCGAATAGATAGAAAAAATGAATGTGGAGGCCGTCGGATTGAACAGCCGGAAAAGGTGGCCAAAAAAATTTAAACCGAATAATTAGAAAAGATGAACATAAAAAATATCAATTAGGCAGAAAATTTTAGCCGAAAAGTTGTATTGAGTCTACGTGACATGGCACGTGATTGGATAAAATTAGACGGTAAATAGCACACGCGCGGACATGATCCTCCGGCTTGAAAACGGACGGTGGGGACATCCGCGAGGACCGTCGGATTGAACGGCCGGAAAGGTGTGCCATAGAGCTTAAGCCGAATAGTTAGAAAAAATGAACGCTAAAAAATATCGATTAGGCAAGAAAATTTTAGCCAAAATGTTATATTGCGTCTATGTAACGTGGCACGCGTTTAGACAAAATTACACGGTGAATAACACGAGCCATCGGATCGAAGACTGATGGCCAGGACATGCCCACGTACTGTTCACTGAACCTGTGTGTATGTGTTGGATGAACAGTGTCCGGAATGTTGAGAGGCCGGCAATCCTGCTGCCCTTAATATATAGTATGATTCTTGAATTTGTTCTCTTAATGTGACCCGAGATGACTCGTTGTCTTGACGAGCTCTAAGCCCTTTCACAATGGGTTGTATCTTAGCACGTTTTCATATGGATAATTAAAACTTAAGAAACAACTAAGACAATGCATTGTTTTTTTAAGTGGAGTCTCTACATTTAATGATTTAGAGGACATGCATGCATGTGATTCGTCTAGCCATACTTTTTGCCTATGATTTTGTGCAAGTGGTGTTTCTTAGCTAAGATACAACCTCAATCTTTTTTCTTATTAACTATAGTGCCACATAAGCAAAACGCCTAGGATATAGCGCTAAGAAACACCCATTGTGAAAGGCCTAACGCGCAAGTCAAGCTCGGTTGGGATCCCAACACTACATTTGACGCTTTGCGTTTTTCATGAGATTATTGTTTACTTGCTGAGAGCACACAACTCGCTCTACCTTGTACAAAGCAAAATTACTACTATGATAAGGAAAAATAAACTTCTTTAGCAATCTTATTTATCTTGGTAGTTTTACTTTATTTTATATATTTATTGATTATATGTAACGCTTGTATACTCGAAAAGTACAATTTTCTAGCCAATAAAATCAACACTGGTCTCTGTTTCCATGTTGTCTAGCTTTTTTTTTTGAAAAGAAGCATATATTAATATCAGAGGATACCAATTACATTCAGCCTATGCAACGACGTATTGCCCAAGCGGCCACACAGATGCACACAGCCAAAAAAAAGAAGAATTACAAAAAAAAAAGTTCCGCAACAATGACTCATTTATGAAAACAGTAGTACTATCACCACCAAGACAGCACTAGAAATACAGCTTCTCCAAAACCGACGCCTCCAAGAAGGGAATAGTGCATAAACACCGTCATCGCCCGATCAAAGATCTAGGTTTTCACCCTGAAGAAAGTCCACGCTCTCAAAACAATACCTTCAACAAGGCCATTGCCAGACACAACCAATTAAGGCTAGACCCTGAGTTTTCACCCTGAGAGATAAGACCATGAATCTCTCCTGTGCAGTCGCCCCCACTTACATGCCACTGCTCCAATTCACAAGTCACCTAGCCAATTTCTCATCACCACCCAGACTCGAACCACCATTGTTTGTCCTCGGATCTCGGTCTCCATGACTTTCTTCGTCAGAACCATGGAATAAGAACATGCCCCTTGATAATAACAGCCAACAAAGCTTTAAAGCACACCCTATGAAACCAAACGGTCAGAGTTAAACATGGGTGCGAAAGACCGAATTCAATCCTTCCAGCAAACTCACGGCATGATAGCACTTATGGAGTTCGCCGGCGGAGCCTTCCAGAATACGACACAGAAAACAGATCAATGGAGACCAACATTCGACGGATTATCATCTTGGCTTGAGAGGGATCCAGGACCACCTCCTTTATTAAAACCGAGCCAGCAACCCCACGCCACCCGCCGGAAACTAGCAGGATCCGCCGCAGGACAGAAGACCACCCGGCCAACCATTCCGACGGAGAAGGAGGCCACCACCACCATGCCGGGGGCAGATGCCCCAAGCGCCCTAGTGTCACGGACAAGGCCTGGGTCGCCTGGGCGCCGGCGTCGAGGCCAACAGACGGGACAGATCGCGGCTAGACCCAGATCCCCACCGCCGCCTGCCGCCATCTAGGCCGAGAATCACCAGCCGCCACTCGCCGCAACACCACCGCCAAACCAGCCGAGACGGATGTCGTCGTCTTCCGCCAGATCGCGATCAGGGATGCCGCCGTCACCATGCCCCAGGTCTTTGCCTGGCGACGATCCTGACGGCGGCGGCGGGGAGGGGAGACCGCCCGGCGCGGCACAGTGCCGCCGCGCGGGTGCGGGAGGAGTTAACGTGCCTACCACGTTGCCTAGCTACTAGCATATCTAATTCCTACACATAATTACTACTCCCTCTGTTTCAGGGCTTAAGGCGTTCTTGTTTTGCGTGTTTTTTCTTTGACCAAGAATTACTCTAAATACGTAAAAAGTTTTGGTATAAAACTAGTATCACTGGAAAGTATTTTTCAATACGAATCCAACGATACTAATTATGTATAATATAATCGAGATTTTATTGCTCAATTTTTTTGGTCAAACTTTGTTTTAAAAAGCATGTGCGCCTTAAGCCTTGAAACAGATGTAGCAGTGACGATGCTTCTCAACCTTTCCTCCGACGACTCGTCGCACTGCAATAACTATACCGTGGACTGGGATTTTCCCAAGTCCTCCCTTTGTTGCACTGGCGTGCACTTAGATTTCCAAATTCCCCATTGAATGCTGAGCACGCATCTTCCGCTCCTCCCAGCTACGAGCTACGGACCTCCACAGCATTACCCAAAAGCCAATATTAATCCTCCACCAATTCTTTCTTCTCCCCACTCCCTCAGAATTGCCTAGCTGCTAGTAGCATCCATATCTAACTACAATACAGAATCGCTAGCGCAGTATTGCGCAGCTACGTACCTGAAATCTTCTTAACAATTTCTGCAAAGACTACATCATCGATGAAAGCACAACCTATACCGTGGACTGGTTTTTCCAAGTCCTCCATTTGCCGTACCCGGCGTGCACTTCTACCTGAAAAGTTTCCATCAATTGACCGGATAGCACGCATCAGCCATTATCCCAGCTACAAACCTCCACAGCACTACCCAATATTAATCCTCCACCAGTCCATTTTTATTCCACTCCTTCAACTTCAAGCTTCAACTAGCTAGCCATGGCTGCCAAAACCACATCATGGTTCACTCCCCTAAAGCAAGCCCTGCTCATCCACACGCAGCACCCCAAGCTCTTCACACTCGTGCTCCTTCTGTTGGCCGTCACCGCCTTCGTTGTGCCCTTAGCCCATGTCATGTCCGTCCAGCCCCTCGCCGACGACATGGCCAGGGGCAGCCATCTCATTCAGATCAGGAGCACCGGCCCCTTCAGTGCCGAGTATGCCAGGCTCCTGAACGAGATCAAACACGACGTTATGAAGCTCGCTGTCGTCAACATCGTCCTCCAGGTCGTCGTGCCGGCATTCAGTTTCGTGAGGCAGACCATTGCATTCCTCATGGCCTCCACGATCTACTTCGCCGATCGCTACTCGCTCGCTTGGATCATCTGTAAGACTGTCAAGGTTAACAGTTTGAAGGACCCTTCGATCGCCATCACGCTCGTAGCGATCCTGGTGGCGCTGCTTTCTGCCGTGGTGCGCCTCCGCTCGTGGGTCCTCTCGGTCCTGGGTTTAACCTTCCTCCTAGCGTTCTCCGTCTTCACCACTGGCGCAAGTATCCAGAAAATCCATTGAAATCTATTTGCGCATGAAAACTCATTTTGGTAACCATAAGATGTATCCAATTTATTGGCAAATATATAATTATATGTTTATGATTGAAATATGATTTATCTTTTGATCTACTTCCGTTATTTAGTTGGCCTAGAATTCAGTAAAAAGGTTTTCTCTCGTTAGTCGTAACTTTCATCCTTTTTTTAGCACGAAGAAGTGGGTGCATGTCATGTCATTATATACAAGCAAATGACGATGCGTGCGGTTAGAACTGTCGGATAATTAGGTGCGCATTATTTCTAACAAAAACTGCTTGATGGATTAATAAACATGTGATCAATTGTCTAAAGGGGGAGATGTGCATGTTGGAAAGATGTCCTCAATCTGCCTCCAACGCACCTCCTGGGCAGGGTTTCATGCATGGACGTGGATACACAGTGCCCGGTTACCAGATTGTCTTACGGATTGCCCCCTTGTCTGAATCAAAACTTTCCCAAAATGGAAAGTGTAGTCCCAGGCCCTTTTCCCGCTTGGTGTTTAGCCCGACAGCGCATATCCGTGGAGGGTTGAGACGTGCGACCAACCCAAACCCATGAATCCAGGTGCAGACAAAAAGAGACCCATTTCCCGTCCCAAGCAAAACTCTACCCGTTTTTTCTCCCTTCTCCAGCCATCGGCGGTAGAAAACTTGATGTGTGCTCTCTTCATAGCACCAAAAGCTACATGCAACTAAAACTGGAGACAAAGAATAGATCTGCATGCTTCCAATCCATCTGCCACAAGAACAGAGCAACACAGGACAAAGCTAGAAGAACCTGAACAAGAGGTATATTTCTTCCATCTATCTAGCAGATATATTTTTCAATTACAACCCATGCAAAGTACTCCTGCTCTGAGTACTTGTTAGATGTATAATTTGTTTATATTTTGGTGAGTTGTCAGGATCACCCCTTCTCAACCGACACATATATCATGTTTCTTAAGATATAAAAAAAAGATCCTACGAAAAGCATAAGCAGTGCAGAGCATGTAACTTATATGATTTAAAAAAATTCTAGCTGTGAGCAAACCATGCAGCCATGAATGTAAATAAAAAAACTACTAGTATTTAATTTCATGACAACCATGTGAGAAATAACAAAGATATGAACATGGCAGTAACATGTATCAACCGATAGCTTGTCATAAACTACATGGAAAGTGTATAGGTGGAAAACAATAGCATGTCATAACCAAATTCAAAACATGATCAAGCATGTAAGAATAATCCAGTAGATGCAATGTCACAGAAGCATGATCAATCATCAATAGCATAGAAACATGTAATTAATCCTAGAAAAATATATAATCATGATGGAACTTTTTGACTTGTTCATGCTACAGACACAAAAGGGAGAAACCTGATGCACACATTGTTCCATCTCCCACAAGACACTAAAGGTTTCGATGAAAAAAAGAGTGCTAGAAATTACACCAAATGAAACCTCTCATAGATAGATATCATCTAAGTATTGTAGAATTGCAGACCGCCAAGTTGTTCCTCTTCTAATCATGAAATGCATGATTTAATTACACTGTGTAGTGTGACCTGTAACAAAAATAACAAAAGGAACAGTTAGCTGTTGTTTGTCATACTGGAAAACACAGTGAGGGTCATACTTGCTCTAAGTTTGAAGGTATACAAGTTTTAGGGTTTTTGGCTTGTGCAACCAATAGGGTGCACGCCTTCTCATTTATATTGCCAATACATGGTGGTTACAGATTACAATCGGGAGGACCGATCCGATCCTACTAATCAGGGATCCCAACTATCGGACCACATATACAGCTATACAATATCTCCTATACGATATACAGGTACAAATATGTTAACACTCCTCCTCAATCACAACGGTCGAAGATTAAGGTTGTGTTTGAACAACTCCTGTAGTCGTACGGGCAAGGGCTTTGTAAAGCCATCTGCAACTTGATCTTGTGACGGAATAAATCGAATATCCAAAACCTTGCGCGCTACACGATCTCGAACAAAGTGAAAATCAACTTCGATATGCTTGGTTCTAGCGTGAAACACAGGATTAGCTGACAAGTAAGTTGCTCCAAGATTATCACACCATAAGCAAGTGGACGAGACCGAAAAATCCGAGTTCACCGAGAAGTGATGTATCCATACAATCTCCGCCGTAGCATTGGCGAGCCTTGTATTCAGTCTTTGGGAACGAGATCTGATAGCTTGTTTGCGCACTCCAAGAGATCAAGTTGGATCCAAAAACACCGCATAACCACCGTAGATTTTCTATCATCTGGACATCCCGCCCAATCGGCATCCGAGAAGGCACTCACCAAGGTGGAAGAGGATTGTCGTATCACCATACCAATGGATGCGGTGAGATTAAGATAACGGTATCCTCTTCACCGCCCAATGCACACCGGTAGGGAATGGAGAAGCACACCTTGTTATGAGTAAGCAATATCCGGCCGTGAGAACCAAGTCTTGAAGGGCACCAATCGTATGCGGTACTTGGTGGCATCATCAGACTAAGGGCTCGCCCATAGAGATGGACAGCCTATCAACAAGAGACATCGGAGTAGACGCTCCCTTGCGTTCAAAGATACCAACCCGGCGAAGAAGATCATCGACATACTTGGTTTGGGAGAGAACAAGACCATCCGACGTCTGTCACCGCAATACCAAGGAAAAATGCAAAGCACCAAGATCCTTGAGAGCAAATGAGGCTTGCAAATCATGCAATGAAGTCTGAATAGCAGCCGGAGACGAGCCGGTGACAATAATATCATCGACATAAATCGAACATAGAGGATGTACCACCGTAGTCGAAGATAAACAGCGAGGTGTCGGCTCGTGACGGAGTAAACCCATAAGCTTGAAGCTTGGAACTCAATCGAGCAAACCAAGCACGTGGCGCGCTTGAGCCCATACAAGGCCTTCAAGCTTACAAACAAAGTGTGGTCGTGTAACATCCTTGTATCCAGCGGTGGCGATATAAACCTCTTCTTCGAACACCATGCAAAACGCTGCTTACGAACATCCAACCGACGAAGGCTCCAACCACGAGACGGCAATGGACAACACCAGCGAATAGTGGCGGTTTGATAACAGGATGAAAGTCTCTTCATAGTCAATGCCATAGCGCCGGAACCCTTTGCGACGAGCCCGGCCTTGTAACGATCAATAGAGCCATACGCTGCGCTTCACCTTGTAAACCCACTTGCAGTCGATGACGTTATGACCACGGACAGGAGGAACAAGCGACCAAGTGCCATTAGAGTGAAGGGCACCAATCTCCTGATCCATAGCCGCCTTCCAATGTGGCGTAGAGAGAGCCACATCGAGATTGGTTGGTTCGGCACCATGAACAGCAGCAAGACCATATGGCACGGTCCCATCCGTGCGAACAAGGGGCTTCCACTTGCCTGTGATCTTACGAGTCACCGGACGGAGTGACGGAGGCGGCGGTGGCGGTGGTGGGGGCGGTGATGGAGTCACCGCCGGGCTGGCAACGCCCGGACTAGCAGGCGAAGTGGGCGACGCTGGAGGCGAGGCACTGGCAGCCGGTGAGACCGCCGTCGAGCTAGCAACACCGGCCGGACTGGCAGACAGAGTGGGCGACACCCCGTCCGAGTCGAAGCTAGCGTCAGAGCCACCCTCGCTCAAAACGCTCGAAGCATTGTGGCCAGAGATGGCCGCATGATGGGCCGGGAAGTCTGCAGCAGCTCCTGCTTCGTGACATGTGCCATGCACTGGACCTGTAGCAATTTGCATGCCATGTACGTGACCTGATCCAGTTGCTGGTTCTGCAGGGACCTGTCGCTGCATAAGAGGATTAGGCACAAAAGCAAGCGAATCAAGGTTAGGATCATTAGTCATAAGGCCAGAATCAACACCCGGAAAAAGGAGTTCCTCAGAAAAAATGCGAGGGCCAGCGTTAGGAGCCAATTTGGCAAAGGGAAACACGTGTTCGTCAAACACAACGTCACGAGATATGTAGATGCGGCCAGAACCGAGATCAAGACATTTGTAACCCTTATGAAGCATGCTATACCCCATGAAGACACACTGGCGAGAACGAAACTGAAGTTTCCGGGCATTGTATGGACGGAGATGTGGCCAACATGCGCATCCAAATACTTTGAGAAAGGGGTAGTTAGGAGTATGACCGAGGAGACGTGTGAGGGGTGTAGAGTTGCCAATGACAGGGCTTGGTAGGCGATTGATCAAGTAGCTAGCTGTGCTAAAAGCTTCGTCCCAATATTTTAAAGGAACATGGGAATGGGCGAGGAGGGCAAGACCCATCTCAACAATATGACGGTGTTTCCGCTCAACGGCACCATTTTGTTGATGCGTGTGTGGACAGGAAACACGATGATCAATACCGACACGCTGAAACAAGGAGTGGAGTTTACGATACTCACCACCCCAATCGGTCTGAACGCAAATAATCTTTTTTCCAAGCTTACGCTCTACAAGGGACTGGAATTGGGTAAAAGTTGGAAATACATCAGCTTTGCTTTTAATTGGATAAAACCACACAAACTTACTAAAATCATCGATAAAACTCACATAATATTTAAAACCTCCAGCTGAAGTAATGGCTGGACCCCATACATCAGAATAAATGAGTTCAAGGGACGAAGAGGAAATATTATGAGTATGATAGTATGGTAGCTGATGACTCTTGGCTTGTTGACATGCATCACAAACCGACAATTTATTTGTTCCCTTGGAAAAACCTAGATTATTTGACTGAAGTATCCGACGCACAACTGGAAACGCCGGGTGACCGAACCGATGATGCCATAGCTCCTGACTTGGAGATGAGGCGAAGTAGGCGTGTTTATTGGACAAAGACGATGACGCCGAAACAAGAGGGTAGAGCCCGCCCTCACATCCCCCTTGAAGAAGTACTTTCTTCGTGGCCCGATCCTTCACAAAAAAATGCCATGGATGATACTCTAAGAAGACATCATTATCAACAGCTAAACGATGTACAGAAACTAGATTTTTTGTAGCCGAAGGAATGTGAAGGATATTGTTAAGTGAAAGATTTTTAACCGGGGTATTGATGGAAGACTGGCCAATATGCTTAATGATCATACCTGACCCGTTCGCCGTCTGAACCTGATCACGTCCATGGTACTTGTCGCGGAAGGTCATGCGATCCAGCTCGCCAGTGATATGGTCTGTCGCGCCGGTGTCCGTGTACCATGGGGCCTCGTTGTTGTTGTTGTGGGCGTAGGCAGCAACACGCTCATCCTCCTCGTTCTGAAAGGAGTGGTTGAACCGATTTTTGCACTGCAGCGCAGTATGACCCAGTGCTTTGCAGATTTGGCACTTGGGGCCTTTATTACGGTTGTTGTTTTGCCTCCTGCCTCCACCGCCTTGATTTTTCTGCTGGGGCTGGCGATCGTTGTAGTCACGGGAGCCACCACTGCTACCACCGTCACGTTGGCCAGCACCATAACCGCCTCCATTGCCGCCATAGCGGCCGCCATTGCCGCCGCGATATCCACCCTGGTTCGGGTAGCCTCCACCTCCACCCTGGTTCGGGTAGCCATAACCGCCGCCACGGTATCCGCGTGCAGCAGCGTTGGCCGAGGCACCGAACTGACGCATGCGCGCCTGCTGGTCCAGAGTTTGCTCGATGATGAGAAACTGGGAGTAGAAATCGGAGAGCGACATGGTGCCGCCCTGCATGTTGTAGGCAGCGTTGAGGGGGTTGTACTCCTCATCTAGGCCGGCCAGGATGTAGCCGATGAGATCGGTGTCGTCGATCGGGCGGCCGGCGGATGTCATCTGATCAGCCATGGTCTTCATGCGGCTGAAGTATTCGGCCGCTGAGAGCTCGTTCTTGCGCGTGTGGGCGAGCTGCACCCGGAGCAGGTTGACGCGCGCCCTGGACTGAGACGCGAATGAGGCGGCGAGGGCGGACCAGACCGCCGCCGACGTCTTCAGGCCAACAACCTGCAGGAGGACATCGGGCTCGAGGGAGACGACAAGGCGGCCGAGGACTGCCTGGTCGTTGGTGTGCCACTCCTCGTATTCCGGGTTCGGAACCGTCTTCTCGACGGCCTTGCCGTCTACGGTCTCCGTGACCTTCACAGTGGTTGGCGGCGCTGGCATGGATCCATCGGCATAGCCAAGGAGCTTGCGCCCTCGAAGGATCGGCTCTTGTTGCGCCACCCAAAGGAGATAATTCTCGCGATTGAGTCGCACGGTCGGACTGCTGTCGAGATTTGACGCCGCCGCCGCGCTCGTGGAAGAACTCATCGTGGATGTTTGTGGAAGTATAGGCTCTGATACCATATACAAGCTTTAGGGTTTTTGGCTTGTGCAACCAATAGGGTGCACGCCTTCTCATTTATATTGCCAATACATGGTGGTTACAGATTACAATCGGGAGGACCGATCCGATCCTACTAATCAGGGATCCCAACTATCGGACCACATATACAGCTATACAATATCTCCTATACGATATACAGGTACAGATATGTTAACAGAAGGCACACGAACAATTAGCTGTTGATTAAGTTTCTTCCTTGGTAGAGACTGTACTTTCTTCTGAGTTGTCTAGTTATATTTGTGAATCAATGTTAGAGTATATAGGATGTATTTATTGTCCAGATTTTACATCTTATAATTATTCAGAAACTGCCCACTGCATAAAAATTGATCAAAAATCCCTGTGCAAAAAATAAAGTACTTATAGAATAATACATGTAATGTTAATGATTTTATGGATTTATTACATCCTATGTGTATTTTCTTATGGAAAAAACCTACTGTTAGATGAAACACACTAAGGACATGCTAACATACTGGCATGTAAGAAATTCAGCAATGAATTAAGAAATTTACACCCTATATTAGAGGATATAAAACATGCTAGCATGTAAAAAATAATAAACATTACATCACATTTTTGTGTAGGTCGAATTCCAGCAAAAAGCCCCCAAAAGTACATCCCCAATGCTAAAATTACTAGCACAAGTCGAACTGGAGATAACAAAAACTTAGAAGGTGCTAACATATGGGCATGTAAGAAATTCAGCAATGAATTAAAAAATTTACATCCTATATTAGAGGAGATAAAAAAACTACCATGCTAAATGTACAAAAGCTAACAATATTACATCCCCTCTGCTGAAATTACTAGCACAAGTGGAATTGAAGATAAACTTCATCCTCTAGATATATACAAATACATCATATGCATGGTTCCTTGCAAAAAATTAATTATAAAAAACATGTTGAGCACGGAACAGACATGATACTGTGGTATGCCACGCATTTATGTAAAAGACAGAGTTAACACTGCATTATAACTACCCCATGTATGTAACAAAACGAAAATTATTCGTCAAATCAGACCTGACGTGCAGAATGATGTGCATCGAGTGCAAACTATGAGTTGTGAAAATCATTGCTGAATAATAGCAATACTAGGGAATCATTCAACCTTAGCAGCATTACAGTTATCAGCTAACAGGGGTGGCAGGGAATCACGCCTAGCAACGTCAGAACCTATGAAATACAAAATCGAAGCAGAAAACAACACTACTGTATAAATCCTTGAACCCTAGCAGCTCTACCATGGCCATAAATATGTGGAAAATACTCCGAGCCAAACGTTAGCGCTGCTATGGTCAAACACCTGAGAAAAATCGACGGGGAACAAGAGAGATTGCGATGGGTCATGCAACACTCACCAGGTCAAAATCTGCGCTGAGATCGACAAGCAGCCCGCTGAAGATGGTCGTCCACCGTCTCCTCTCACCATTGCCACTCCCTCGAACCTCGGACATGTCGATGCGGGGTCCAAGCAACTCCTGCCCATCCGCCCACCCGTCTCAACACGGCCACCGCTCTAAGACATGTCGATCCGTACGTCCCTCCCATAGAAACTCCTCAACTGCTTATCCACCGACTCAACGCACCAATCTCGCCGCCTAGATGCATCTCCTGGCAGGCTGCTCGTCGCCGACGAGAGAGATTTGACCGGTGGAGAGACAAGGGGGAGAGGACGAGAGGGGAAAGAGATGAGCTCGTCAAGCCAGGTTGAACAGTCAGGACCGGGATGGGATGTCCTTTTTTTATGTTGAGCCGCTTCGTCCGAGCCGCTGGATCGTGATCCGACGCACACGAGGCCTGAGAACCGCGTAAGACCAGAGCGTGCCCACGCAAGAATTAGAAATTGGGTTCATGCATATCATGTTGGCATAGAGAGCCGAAAGGTTCAAACCCTTATCAGCGTGAACCCATGCAATCGCTAGCCACTTGTTCGGACGTACTGGCGGTCGACCTCTTCCGCCCAACAAAATCGTCATCTTCATACAACTCCAAACGACTGAGAAGAGCGTCCACATATTCTTCTTCCATGACTCTCTCTCCCATGCTACTTCTTTCTTTCTCCATGCTTTCCTAGGATTGATTAATTGATCGGAAGTTCTCTCGACGGTTGCGCCGACGGAGGAGTGCAAAACCCTATCCTAGGAGATATGGGAAAAACTGTCAAAATACGCTTCCTCTAAATTATCAGTTGATGTATCATGTTACCAGCCACAAATGAGAAACACACGCTTTTGTCTGTTAATTAGCGCAGCTGGGGATTAAGGACCTCAGACTACATGGCCTTGCCCTAAGAGTGAGATGGTACTGGCTTAGGAGAACTGATCTCGATGCAAAAATACAATGTTGTGAGCGAGATATTCCAAAGTCTGGCAAGATTTGAGGTGGGAGATGGCAGGAGCATCAAGTTCTGGTGCGATAGATGGCTCGGGGGACAATCAACCGAGGAAATTGTGCCCGTCATCTCAGGGTTAGTCACAAAAGGCGTAAAAATAGCAGACTAGTGAGATATGCTCTGCTGAACAACAAGTGGATATTTGATATAGGAGGGGAGATGTCAGTCGAGGCATGCGTCCAATGCCTTCGATTTTGGTAGGAGATTGGGGGAGTTCAAAGAGACACATAGGTGCCTGACAAGATCACTTGGAAAGGAGAAAGCTCAGGATTGTATTCAGCAAAGGACACATACATGATGCTTTGTGAGGACCAGTCAAGATTTAGTATGCATAAACCCATTTGGAGATCTCATGCGCCACTCAAGTGCAAGCTGTTTAGCTGGCTAGCAATTAGGTACAGTCTTTGGACTTCTGATAGGCGTTTCTGTTGGAGGAAGATACACAAACCCTGCTGCTTGCGGTCAACCTCGAGGATAGTTTTAATTAACACATATGCAGCAGAAATAAAAGAACAAGCACATGCACAGGTGACACAAGGATTTACGTCGAAAAACCTTCTCAAAGTGAGAAGGAAAAAACCACAGGTGCTGACCAACCGGTCCACGCGAGCTTCACTATGAGCAACCTGGATACAGAGTCTTATCTAGAGCATCTATAGATATACAACACACTCAGTTTGTTGCCAACCGGCAATAACAAGAACAACCACTTCAGAGAAAGATTACAACAAAGAAGAGTATCTCAGTTTTTGTCCCTTCGGTAATCAGCAAACTGCTCTAAAACCGCAGATCCAGTCAGCACCAAACTTGGTAGACAAGCTGACATACGATTACCCAACATACATGCCAAATTTAGGCTAATCGGACACCGTTTGCCTGCCCAAACTATTCGTCTACAAAAACTGCTCTGTGCTGAAACTGCAGCAGTTCGAACTGACTAATCCGCTTCTAAATGTGATGCTACACTGAACCAAATCTCAAACCAGCTAACTAGATCAAATTATTCAAAGCAAGGAACAAGCTCACCAAGTTTGGAGCCAATCTAAGGATGTTTGAGCCTCCAACCACCATCTTAAAGACAGGCCGGTCAGATATCAGAAATCTGGACAGAAATCATTTCTCCTTCTTATTCCTCTCTTCTCACTAGGTTGTGCCGTTCTTGTGTGTTATCTCACCCTCTATCTTACTCAGCTCACACTCTGATTGAGTGTCTCACGCACACACAACCACCAAGGTCTAGGGTTTTCTTTTATAGTCCTCTCCCAAGGAGCACCTTAGCTGTTGGATACTAACATCGATCAACGGTTGAAAAGTGTTGCTTTCATAGGATGATGTTGGGCTACCAACACACCTCTATATGGTGGGACATGGCCCAACAGTTTCAAGTACGGGATACAGGAGCAAACCGAAGCCTATTTAAACTGCCTGCAGGAAGAGGATAACATTGACCACATTTTAATGCAATGATCATATGCAAGACAAGTTTTTCATGGGTGCCTGCTAGCAGTGCAGTTGCACATCGAATTACTGCAGCTAGATAGAAAATTGGAGGAGTGGTGGTTTGATGCCAAGAACGGGGGTAAGGAGGGTTGATCGAAGGAGGTTTGATACCCTGATAGTATTGGTGACTTGAATGCTGTGGAACTCAAGACACGCTAGAGTTTTTGGCAATCAACAGCAACAATGCGAAGTGAACAAATTCTTTTGGGGAATTAAGGAGGAGTTTAATTTATGGGAGATGGCGATTAGCGGAGTGAGATAAAATGTAGCAAGAGAGTAGGCTTTAGGTCTCGAATTGTGGGTGTTAACAGTCCCAGTTGTTTGCAGCTTTGGCTCAGTTTCTTATAAAAAATTTACTGTCCTTTTATAAATATAATTTACTTCATTGGCCTACTCTCGAAAAAATTAGCCCGGCTGGTCAACAAACAACAAAATTAGTTAGCATATTAAATAACAAGCAGCGCTGGATCATTGCATGTTGCAATTGCAACCAGATGGAATGTCAAACATATCTTCAGTTTACCCGATCCACTAAAGGCAGAGTAAAATATATTTCATATCCCTGATTAGCGCTTTCAATATATGTCAAATCCCTGTAGGGGTTCGTAGCATGGAAAACAAAAAAATTCTACCGCATGCACACAAACAAGACAAGATCTATCTACTAGATTATAGCAATGAGTCGATTAGAGTACTCACCCACGAAGATTCCAAAGCGGTTAACGAGAGCAGATTCTCGTGGGTGATGTAGTCGTACACTTGCCGATCTCAAGATCGTGTAGACGATCCTTCGGACGCTGCATTCCGGTAGCGCTTCCGCATTCGATCACACGATCGGTACTCGATGAAGACCTTCCTCTCCCTTGTTCCAGCAGGCAGTGGAGGATGTAGTTCTCCCCTCGCGATTCCGGCAGCATGACGGCATGGTGTCGGAAGTAGAGGGAAAACCCTGCAAGGCTTCGCCTAAGCCGGAAAGGTTATGGTGGATCTAGGGTTTCCGGCGATCTAGGGTTTAGAGGGCCGGAGAGGAGGAAGCGTGGCCGGCGGCGGCGCGGCGGCTAGATGGGGAGGGGCTAGTTGTATGTGTCCTTGGGACACCCCTCCCCTCTATTTATGAGAGGGAGGGAAGCTTGGGAGAGGGGAGTTTGAATCCTTCCCGAACTCCCTCTCCTTGTTGGCTTGTGGTGGAGGGAAAGAAGGATTTTTTTCCTTCCTCCACCAGGATACATTGTCCCAGTTTGAGTTTTCAAACTTGCCTTCTGACTTTCAATTTGGATCTTGATTTCTTTCTTTCTAATGCCCAACCAAGTGACCTAGGACATGATTTAATCATTTCACTTATCCATCACACATTCATGTACCCTTCCCCTTCCGGTATGGTGAACCTTCTAGACCCTTCTAGAACCTCTCCGATGAAATCATCGGAATCATTCATGAACTCCGGAATTGGACTTTTCTTATATGAATCTTATTCTCCGGACCATTCTGGATCTCCTCGTGATATCCTGGATCCCATCCGAGACTCCGAACAACATTCAGTCTCCCTACTTACATTCCATATCTACTAAACAACATGGAATCCTTAAGTGTGTCTCCCTTCGGTTCGTGAATTACGCGGACATGACCGAGACTCTTCTCCGATCAATAACAATTAGAGGAATTTGGAAATTCATATGGCTCCCACATATTTATATGATTACTTTGCGATCGAATAAACCACTTACATACGATACCAATTTCCCTTTGTCTCACGATAGTTTACTTATCCGAGGTTTGATCGTTGGTATCTCTGCATACCTAGTTCAACCTCGTTACCGATAATTACTCTTTTCTCGTTCCCATGATATGTGATCCCTTGTGAGCCAGTCACATGCTTCCAAGCTAATTGGATGACATTCCACCGAGAGAGCCCAGAGTATATCTATCCGTCATATGGATGGACAAATCCCACTCTTGATCCATGTGCCTCAACACATACTTTCCGAACACTCAATGCCACCTTTATAGCCACCTAGTTACGGTGTGGTGTTTGATGTCATCAAAGCATCTTTCCAATGATGGTGATTAGCATGATCTCATGGTCGAAGGAATTAGGTTACTATGTATCAAAAAACTTATAGCAATCGAACTATTTAAATGACTTGATCTTTATGCTAAGCTTATCTATAGGAGTATGTCCATCGCACCATTCTCCCTATGATATGATCTTGTTGTTAATAACATCTCAATGTTCATGATTGGGAAACCACGATCATCTATTAACCAACAAGCTAGTATTACAAAGAGGCTTTACCAGGGACTCTAATTTAGTTTACAAATCACACAAGTATTAAAGTTTCCGGTTAATACTATTATAGCATGAATGCAAACATTTATCATAAACACAAAGATATAATAATAACCACTTTTATTATTGTCTCTAGCTAGGGCATATCTCCAACAGTCTCCCACTTGCACCAGAGTCAACTAATCTAGATTACATGGTAATATACCGAACACCCATGGCGGTTTGGTGCTGGTCATGTTTTGTCCTCGGGAGAGGTTTAGTCAACGGATCCGCCACATTTAGATCTGTGTGTACTTTGCAAATCTTTATGTCACCATCTTGGACATGCTCTCGAATAGCGTGAAAATGTAGCTTGATGTGCTTCAGCTTCTTGTGTGACATTGGTTCTTGCGCATTGGCTATGGCGCCCATGTTATAACAGTAGATAGACATTGGGTCCAGCGCACTGGAAACCACACCGAGCTCTATAATGAACTCCTTCATCCATATCGCCTCTTGTGAAGCCTCCGAAGCAGCTATGTATTCCGATTCAGTTGAAGATCTCGTCACAACGCTTTGCTTTGCACTCCTCTAGATAACTGCTGCACCATTCAAAGCAAATAGTATCCAGATTAAGATTTAGAATCATCCTGATCGGTGTTCGAACTAGCATCGGTGTAACCATTAACAACGATATGTTCATCACCTCCATAAGAAAGAACCATATCCTTAGTTCTTCTCAAGTACTTAAGGATGTTTTTGACCGCTGTCCAATGATCCACTCCTGGATCACTTTGATATCTGCTATTCAAACTAACAACATATGCAATATCGGGTCTAGTACATAGCATGGCATACATGATAGATCCTATGGCTGAGGCATAGGGAGTCTTACTCATCCTTTCTCTATCTTCTGCCATAGCGGGACTTTGAGTTTTATTCAAGGTCGTATTGGGCAACATGGGCAAGAACCCTTTCTTTCTATCTTCCATTCCAAACTACTTTAGAACTTTGTCCAAATATGTACTCTATGATAATGATATTAGGCGTCTTGATCTATGTCTATAAATCTTTATGACTAATATATAAGCTGCTTCGCCAAGATCTTTCATTGAAAAGCTATTATTCAAATAATCCTTGACACTATTAAGAAGGTCTACATCATTCCCAATCAACAATATGTCATCCACATATTGTACTAGGAATGCTACGGAGCACTCACTCACTTTCTTGCAAATACAAGCATCTCCATAAGTTTGTATAAAACCAAAACTTTTGATTACCTTATCAAAACGTTGATTCCAACCTCGGGATGCTTGCTTCAATCCATAAATGGACCATTGAAGTTTGCATACCTTGTTAGCATCTTTAGGATCGACAAAACGTTTGGGTTGTACCATATACAACTCTTCATCAATGTCTCCATTGAGGAATGTTGTTTTGACATCCATCTGCCATATCTCATAATCATAATATGAAGTGATTGCTAACAAAATCCTCACAGATTTTAGCTTTGCTATTGGTGAGAAAGTCTCATCGTAGTCAACTCCTTGAATTTGTCAGAACCCTTTCGCGACAAGTCAAGCTTTATAGACAGTAACATTACCATCAACATCTGTTTTCTTCTTGAAAATCCATTTGTTCTCGACAGCCTTCTGGCCATCCGGTAAGTCCACCAAAGTCCATACTTGGTTTTCGTACATGGATCCAATCTCGGATTTCATGGCTTCTTGACATTTATTGGAATCTGGACTCATCATCGCTTCCTCATTTGTCGCAAGGTCATCGGTGTTGTACACCAACATGACACTCATAACGCGCGGGATCATACCAATCAGGAGTGGTACGAGTTCTCGTTGACCTGTGAAGCTCCGTAGTAATTTCAACCGAAGTTTCATGATGAACATCATTATATTCCTCTCTTATTGGTGTAGGCGCCACAGGAACTACTTCCGGTGTTGTGCTACTCTCAAGTCCAAGAGAAGGTTCAACAACCTCCTCGAGTTCTACTTTCCTTCCAGTCACTTATTTCGAGAGAAACTCCTTCTCTAGAAAGGATCCATTCTTGGAAACAAATATTTTGCCCTCGGATCTATGATATAAGGTATACCCAATAGTTTCCTTCGGGTATCCTATGAAGAAGCATTTTTCCGCTTTGGGTTCAAGCTTGTCGGGCTGTAACTTCTTTACATAAGCTTCGCAACCCCAAACTTTAAGGAACGACAATTTAGGTTTCTTGCCAAACCATAATTCATATGGTGTTGTTTCAATGGATTTAGATGGTGCCCTATTTAAAGTGAATGCGGCTGTTTGTAATGCATAACCCCAAAATTATAGCGGTAAATCTGTAAGTGACATCATAGAACGAACCATATCTAAGAGAGTTCGATTACGACGTTCGGACACACCATTACGTTGTGGTGTTCGCGGTGGTGTCAATTGTGAAAGTATTCCGCATTTCTTCAAATGCTCGCCAAACTCGTAACTTAGATATTCACCTCCATGATCAGATCGTAGAAACTTAATATTCTTGTTATGTTGATTATCTACTTCACTTTGAAATTCCTTAAACTTCTCGAAAGTTACGGACTTATGTTTCATGAAATAGAGATACCCATATCTACTCAAGTCATCCGTGAAAGTAAGAACATAACGGTAAACACCGCGCAATGCTACACTCATTGGGCCACACACATCGGTATGTATGATTTCCAATAAGTCTGTAGCGCGCTCCATCATACCAGAAAATGGAGTCTTAGTCATTTTACCCATCAGACATGCTTCACATATTTCAAGTGATTCGAAATCAAGTGATTCAAGAAGTCCATCGGAATGGAGTTTCTTCATACGCTTCACTCCAATGTGACCAAGACGACAGTGCCACATATAGGTCGAGTTATCACTTAATTTCAAACGTTTAGCTTCAATGTTATTAATATGTGTATTACTACAATCGAGATTCAACAAGAATATACCATCTATCAAAGGTGCATGTGCATAAAACAAATTACTCATATAAATCGAACAACCATTATTCTCGGATTTAAACAAGTAACCGTCTCGCAATAAACATGATCCAGATATAATGTTCATGCTTAACACAGGAACTAAATAACAATTATTTAATTATAAAACTAATCCCGATGGTAGATGAAGAGGTAGCGTGCCGACCGCGATCACATCAACCTTTGATCCATTTCCAACGCGCATCGTCACCTCGTTCTTCGCTAATTTCCGTCTATTCTGCAGCACCTATTTCGAGTTACAAATACGAGCAACCGAACCAATATCAAATACTCAAGCACTAATACGACTACTAGTGAGATACACATCAATAACATGTATATCGGATATACCTTTCTTCTTGATGTTGCCGTTCTTCAAATCCGCCAAGTACTTAGGGCAATTCCACTTCCAGTGACTTTCTCCCTTGCAGTAAAAGCACTCAATATCAGGCTTAGGCCCAGCCTTGGTATTCTTCGTCGGCGCGGTAACTTTCTTACCGCCCTTCTTGAAGTTTCCCTTTTTCTTAGACTTGCCTTGCTTCTTGAATTTGGTGGTCTTATTGACCATCAACACTTGGTGCTCTTTCTTGATCTCCACATCCGCAGACTTTAACATGGAGAAGAGTTCGGGCAACGACTTGTCCATGTTTTTCATATTGTAGTTCATCACAAAGTTCTTGTAACTTGGTGGTAGTGATTGGAGGACACGGTGAATCCCCAAGAGTTAGGAATCACTATACCCAATCTTTGGAGCTTACTTGCGTGCCCAGACATCTTAAACACGTTCTCACTGACAGAGCTGCCCTCTTCCATTTTGTAGATAAAGAACTTTTCAGAAGCCTCATAACTCTGAACTGCGCGTGAGCATCAAATATCATTTTGAGTTCACGGACAATATCATGTGGGTCATGGTTCTCAAACCTTTTCTGAAGCTCTGATTCCAAACCATACAAGATAGCACACTAAACTGTGGAGTATTGATTCTTCCGAGTGAGGAGAACATTATTCACCTCATCGGTAGCATCAGCTGCAGGTGGGTCACCCAGCGGTGCATCCATCACATAGGTCAAATTACCAGCATTGGGGACAATCCTCAAGCTGCGGAGCCAATCCGCGAAATTGCTTCCATTGTTTTTCAACTTTACTTTCTCTAGGAACACATTAAAATTGATGGTAGGGGCCGCCATTAATCTACAACATATTTGCAATAGTTTAAACTAAGTTTACGACGAATTGAGTTCTAATTAATAGTTAAATTAATCTAGGTGAACTCCCACTCAAAACAATATCCCTCACATTGTTTTAGTGATCACACGAACCAAATACACTACATCAAACCGATCATCACGAGAGATGATGTAGCTTCAATGGCGAACGATCAACATGTTCATCATATCTACTATATGACTCATGCTTTACCTTTTGGTGATCCGTGTTTTGAGACCATGTCTGTACATGCTAGGCTCGTCAAGATCAAACCTTAGCTTCCGCATGAGCAAATCTGGCTTGATCCCGTTGTATACACTCGGAGAATCTAACACACCCGATCATCACGTGCTGCTTCGAAACAACGAGCTTTAGTAATGGTGCCTACTAAGGATGAACACTTTATAACTTGATATTTTGTGAGGGGATCATCTTATAATGCTACCGTCATGAACTAAGCAATACAAGATGCATAAAAGGATTAACATCACATGCAATTCATAATATGTGATATGATATGGCCTTTCTTCTTGTGCTTTTGATCTCCATCTTCAAGCACGAACATGATATCCATCATCACCGGTATGGCATCAAGGTCAATGGTGCTGCTCCATGGTTGTCGTCCACCAGCATCAATTATTACAACTACTTTGAATAATAGACACGCAGGTCTAGACGAAATTAAAAGACAACCATATGGCTCATGTCGGTTGCCGACTTACAATAAGGAACATTGCATACATCATATATAATCACAATCATGACCATATCACATCACAGCACACCCCTGCAAAACAAAGTTAGACGCCTCTAATTTTCTTCGCATGTTTTCCGTGGTTTGGGGCTTTTAATAAGTGTCGTTCTAACTTATGAAAAAGAACCACAACGTTGATACTAGTATTGTCAATCACCCATTGTATATTGAATCTTAACTATGTTGTGACAAACAGGCACCCGCAAAGCCACTTATGCAATATGAGTTGCATGTCAAGCGTGGAGCAAGTCTCATGAATGATGTCATGTAAGGTTAGCCCGGGCCGCTTCATACCACCATCCCGCAAGATGCAAAGTACACAAGAAGCAATCGATAGCAAAAGAATCAACTCCCAAAATGACCATTGTGTTCTACTCGTGCAACATATCTACATATAGACACGACTCTGATACCACTTTAGGGGTTCGTAGCATGGAAAACAGGAAAATTCTACCGCATGCACACAAACAAGCCAAGATCTATCTACTAGATTGTAGCAACGAGTCGATTATAGTACTCACCCTCGAATATTCCAAAGTGGTTAACGAGAGCAGATTCTCGTGGGTGATGTAGTCGTACATTTGTCGATCTCAAGATCGTGTATACGATCGTTCTGGCGCTGCGTTCTGGTAGCGCTTCTGCAGTCGGTCACACGTCCGGTACTCGATGAATACCTTCCTCTCCCTTGTTCCAGTAGGCAGTCGAGGTTGTAGTTCTCCCCTCGCGATTCCGGCAGCACGACGGCGTGGTGTCGGAAGTAGAAGGAAAATCTTGTCGGGCTTCGCCTAAGCCGGAGTTGGTTATGGTGGATCTAGGATTCTGGCGATCTAGAGTTTAGAGGTCCAGAGAGGAGGAAGCGTGGTTGGCGACGGCTAGGGCGGAAATGGTGAGCCGACGGTGGTGCAAGGAAACGGCGCGGCGGCGGCGGCTGGCGGCAGCGACAGCGCTGGGGGGTGGCGGCACGGCGGCTAGGTGGGGAGGGGCTGGTTGTATGTGTCCTTGGGGCACCCCTCCCCTCTATTTATGAGAGGGAGGGAAGCTTGGGAGAGGGGAGTTTGAATCCTTCCCGAACTCCCTCTCCTTGTTGGCCTGTGGTGGAGGGAAAGAAGGATTCTTTCCTTCCTCCACCAGGATACATTGTCCCAGTTTGACTTTTCAAACTTGCCTTCTGACTTTCAATTTGGAGCCTGATTTCTTCCTTGCTAATGCCCAACCAAGTGACCTAGGACATGATTTAATCATTCCACTTATCCATGACACATTCATGTACCCTTCCCCTTCCGGTACGGTGAACCTTCTAGAACCTTCTAGAATCTCTCCGATGAAATCATCGGAATCATTCCCGAACTCCGGAATTGGACTTTTCTTATATGAATCTTATTCTCCGGACCATTTCGGATCTCCTCGTGATATCCCGGATCCCATCCGAGACTCCGAACAACATTCGGTGTCTCTACTTACATTCCATATCTACTAAACAACATCGAATCCTTAAGTGTGTGTCCCTTCGGTTCGTGAATTACGCGGACATGACCGAGACACTTCTCCGATCAATAACAATTAGAGGAATCTGGAAATTCATATGGCTCCCACATATTTATATGATTAATTTGCGATCAAATGAACCACTTACATACGATACCAATTTCCCTTTGTCTCGCGATAGTTTACTTATCCGAGGTTTGATCGTCGGTATCTCCGCATACCTAGTTCAACCTCGTTACCGATAAGTACTATTTTCTCGTTCCCATGATATGTGATCCCTTGTGAGCTAGTCACCTGCTTGCAAGCTACTTGGATGACATTCCACTTGGAGGGCCCAAAGTATATCTATCCATCATATGGATGGACAAATCCCACTCTTGATCCATGTGCCTCAACATATACTTTCCGAACACTCAATGCCACCTTTATAGCCACCTAGTTGCAGTGTGGTGTTTGATGTCATCAAAGCATCTTTCCAGTGATGGTGATTAGCATGACCTCATGGTCGAAGGAATTAGGTTACTATGTATCAAAAAGCTTATAGCAATCGAACTATTTAAATGACTTGATCTTTATGCTATGCTTATCTATAGGAGTATGTCCATCACACCATTCTCCCAATGATATGATCTTGTTGTTAATAACATCTCAATGTTCATGATCTAGAAACCACGATCATCTATTAACCAACAAGCTAGTATTACAAAGAGGCTTTACCAGGGACTCTAATTTAGTTTACAAATCACACAAGTATTAAAGTTTCCTATTAATACTATTATAGCATGAATACAAACATTTATCATAAACACAAAGATATAATAATAACCACTTTTATTATTGCCTATAGGGCATATCTCCAACAATCCCGTATTACAGTCATACATCCCTTCCTTTGATGACTCCTCATCATGTTAGCACAATACTATATCGTGGACTCATTTTTCCAAGTTTTCCCTTTAGCCATAACGACCATCTGGGAGCACATGCATCAGGCCATCAGCCATTTCACCCACAAAGCCCTAACTAGTACCAAATTCCACATAGTGTCTCTTATCAATCTAATCCACCATCATTTCTTCTCCTACTTCTCCAAGATCTAACTAGCCATGGCTGCCAAAACCACACATCATGCTTTAATTTCCTGAAGAAAGCCCTGATCCTCCTCACGTGAAAACCAAAGCTATTTACGCTTGTGCTCCTCTCGTTGGCTGTCACCTCCTTCCTTTTATCCTCCGTTCCATCTCTCCATCTCGAGCGTTCCATCCTCTCGCTCTCTCGCCCAGCAAGTAGCAAATTTTCAGAGAACCAAAAATTCCCTCTCTTTTTTCCGTCTAACCTCCCTCTATAAACATAGACCAGTCGTCACAATGTGCGTGTGGTATGCGTTTGACTTTTTACTTTGGAGTTTGGAAACAGCGTGGGGCGGGGGCCGGTGTGGAAGACGAGTCACCTGTCCAATCTCGACACGATCGATGGTGCATGGTAATTAGTTGACTCATCTCGTGCCTAGTTCTTCTTCCATCGAATCACCATGGCCTAGTTAACTAGCCATTCATCCTAATGCATTTTGACCCTTGTTTTACATTCTTGTTATGAATCATATGTTGCTGAATGATGACCCACAAGTATAGGGGGTGTATCGTAGTACTTTCGATAAATAGGAGTGTCGATCCCAATAAGGAGCAGAAGGTGTTGACTAGTCGTATGGAGCGAGAAATCTCTGTAAATACTTAGCAAATGGGTTTTTAAGGGTTTTTTGATAAAGCAAATAAATAAAGTGCAAGTAATAAACACAACGAATAAATGCAGCAAGTGGCCCAATCCTTTCTTAGCAAAGGACAAGCCGGTGGAAATACTTATAGGGACCAGACGTTCTCGAGGACACATGGAAATTCTATCAAGTGCTTTCGCTTCAAATAGCTGAGTACCCTTCTTTGTTGTTGTAAGTGTTGTGTGGGTGAACCTATGCTAAAGTACCTACCTTACTTGGACTAGTACATACTTGTGATTAAACCCCCTACAAGAATCTGTAACTACAGGAAAGCATAAGATATAAACCTAACCACAGCCTTAAACTCTGAGATCCTACGCTCCCTTGTGCAAATATGTCCTAACAGGGGTTTAGGTTTATGTCACTCCGGCAACCCCAAAATTAGTAGCCAAATACACAATGCATTCCCCTAGGCCCATAAATGGTGAAGTATCATGTAGTCGACGTTCACATGACACCACTAGAAGAATAGCACCACAACTTAAATACTAAACTATTGAATAATATCTCAACACAAATCCACTACTAACAGCATGACTTCTCCCATGTTCTCAAGAACTAAACGAACTACTCATAAGACACCATATGGATCAAGATCAAAGATGATATGGTGATGGGTAACAATCTGAACATAAACAATAATCCAATGGTTCCACTCACAAGCTTCAACAACAATAGTAACCAACACCGGAAAAGTTTCCCCTAAGAACTATGCAAGTATTCAACACAATTGTTACAACGAGATGGAGTGGTGATGATGGTGCTGGTGGAGATGACACTACTGCAGAATATGCCATCAGTGATAGGCTCAAAACGTCCATTAGTGACAGCCAAAATATTGTCACTAATGACTAGTCACTGGTACAAGGTTACTAGTGACGGGCATATGCCTGTCACTAGTACGTGTACCAGTGAGAGTCATTTCTGAGTGCCTGTCACTAGTATGTGTGAATTAGTAGTGAGCAAAATGATGTCATCACGAGTTGCGATTGGAGGCCGGACTGCGAGGTTTTCGATGTGAGGCCCACTATCACACGCCTTTGGTGTGCATTTCGATAATAAAAACAAATAAATTCGTTTTCCCTAAATATTCCATATGGCACAGTAAATGTAACATCCCAAAAATACTAAGCTTGGATCATCAAATTCTAATCATCAAAATTAGGGTTAACAAAAACTTTTCTAAATGAAATCATGAATGCATGCATATGTGTATGCATGGATTTTGAAATCCTTTAAAACCACCTTATTTGTTTGTTCCATTGCTTGTAAAATGTTTCTTAGGTGAAATAAACATCATCTAAAACATTTCCCACACCTTTCCTAAAGACAAGTAAATCAAAACACATATATGAAATGAATGGTCATTTTGGCCAATTTAACTCCCATGCCTACTCTGGCTGTCTAAAACTTTAAGAACCTAACAGAAACTTTTCTGGATCTTTGCACCCCTTGAATGTACTCATAACAAGGTATCAAGGCCCACTTTGTGATCATCCAGAAACTTTCAAATGCATAGTTTAAATGACAATTCAAAATTGAATCTTTATCATATGGGAAGATCCCACTTTTTCAAAAACTACTCAAACAAGCTCAACTTTCAAAACCCAAGCATCTGCAGACTCACCAGCTCCAATCTAGCAAACCCACCAAAAATCATTTCAAAATTCAAAACTTGATTTCATGTGGCCATTTCATCAAACAGGTTGCAGACACAAATCAAACAAACATCAAACACTATTGTGAGCAGTGATTCTTGCCTAACAGGTTCCCCATTTATCTCACACACAACTCAGTAGATCATCTAGGAAGATTATCCAGACACTAGCACCACTATGAGCTTGCCATTGTCATCAATGGTGAATAGCCGAGCACCCTCTTGCCATCCCATAGTCGACAGCAAGATAGGAGCAGTAGCAAGCCTAGCCAGCATGTCTGGGAGGCAGCCCACCGTCCACCGCCTCCTTGTCGGCGGCGTTGCCAAGCCCTGGACCACGCGCACAAGCCGTGCCCAGACCATGCCGAGCGTGCGCCAGAGCGCCACCCTCGACCATCACCCACGGACCGCGCGCCACTCTCGCCGTGTGCATACACAATCCCCACCGACCTAGGAGACCGCCAGACATCCCCGTTTGCCGCCCCGTGACGTACAGCCACCGCCCGCCGTCGAAGACGCCCGCCTGCAGCACCGCCTGCCGTTCAGACCAAACCACACCGCCCCATGGCTCGAGACTATGTCGTTGAGCATCGCCAAGAGACACCGCACCGTCCCCTACCCTTGCCCATGCCATTAGCCGCCTGTAACATCGCCCCCGACGAGCTCACCGTGCGCCCTGACGGTCCCCTCGCTCGACTATAAATAGAGGCCACCCCCGCACGATTTCTTCACACCATCTCACTCCCCTCTCCTCACTGATCGTGCCACACCATTCTCAGAGCAAGGCGAGCACCACCTCGCCGGAATTTCACGAGCTGCCGCTACTGGAGAAGAAGGGAGCCGGCGATTGGAGCCGCCTAGGAGCCGCGACCACCCCGAAGTTCGTCGACTTACGCTCGCCCGCCTCAGACCCTCGCCAAGACACCCGGTGAGCTCCCAGCGACCCTCACTGACCGCGCTAGGTTTCGTTCTCGCCGGAGTTGTCTCATGTCGATGATGACTCCCAGTCGTTAGATTAGAACTAGATCGAACGATCCACGTCGCCCCATACCGCTTCGCCTAGCCCCATGTCACTGACGAGTGGGGACACCCACCTAAGCAGCCCGCGGGAGCACTGCGCTTAGCAGGCTGGCCCAGTAACTTTTCCCGCGCAACCCAATTATTCAAATTAAACCTTTTTCTATTTCAATTCAAACACACTTCTGTACCCAACTTCAAAAATCAACCCAGATCGATTCAGTACACCAAATTGAATGAAACCAATTTTGTTGGAAAGGTCCGTGAATGCTGAATCCAAGCCCGTTGGATTCAAGTCATTTGGAT
Source organism: Avena longiglumis (assembly GCA_030063025.1). Classification (NCBI taxonomy): domain Eukaryota; kingdom Viridiplantae; phylum Streptophyta; class Magnoliopsida; order Poales; family Poaceae; genus Avena; species Avena longiglumis. The sequence continues at coordinate 127,630,891 of CP125975.1, read as the reverse complement.
CTATAGATCACCCACGGTAAAAATAACAAGGCAGAAGCTTTTCTGCATTCAAACATTTTTCAAATTTAAACCATAATAGCTTTTGAGTTGATTCCAACTCTCAAAAATCACATTTAACCATACCTTTCAGAATATATAAAAATATATAGGTTTACTTGCAGAAATAATGTTCAAGGAATAAAAGAATGCTACATAAGCATTTCTAGCCACTTTAATTAATTAAAATAAAAGGGTAAAACCTTATTAAATTGTGACACCACTTTAAATCACATTCCCATGGACTATAATATGTGGTGATGACATGTGTCAACATGATCCCATGTTGGGTTTGGAGAATATTAAATCTTAAGTAGTTTTTCAATGAGTAGAAATTACTTTTCTAAAAATAAAAGGAATTAAATCAAGCCTTAACCTTGTAATGTTAGGGATGATGCTAGATCATCCATAGGACCCTTGTGTGTGATGATTGCAAGTAGTTAAGTATTGTTTGGTGATTGTGTACCTCGTATTTATTCATAGACGCTAGTACCGACCAAGGATACGAGGAGGAAGGAGGATACTACGAAGAAGAAGCCGAGGAGAACTTCAACCACTGCTCTGCACAAGGCAAGCCTAATGCTATTAGTTGATTGTGCAAGCTGAGACTATACCTATGCAAGCCCATACTTGTTACTATACCTACTATATGCCTTAAGCATATGTGATCATACCCACTTGATAAACCAATCCTAGTTTTACTTGCAAGCTTCTTACTATATTTCTTTATCAAATCTTACTTAGAGTTTACTTAAGTGACTGGTAGATATTGGAAAGATGTTGAAGGTTGCATAAAGAGCATAAACTTTGGCCTAAGTTAGAAACCTTGACATCAGCCTAAGACATGAAGTTGTACTTAGTTGAAACTCCACTAGTTACCACCCCTCATCATTACTACCACCACCTGTAGATGCTAGTGCTAAGCATAAAACTTGATCAACTTTAGATGGGAATACTTGGTGGAAAAATGGTTATGAAAACCTTGGAATGAAGGATCATTCTATTTAAATGTTTTGGACATGTGTTTTCCAAACACTTGAGAATTTTGGTGATAAAAATGTTGAGGCATGAGCCTTAGCCCTTTTTAAACTGATGGTTGTCTGGATGCGATACCATTCCAATTTTATCGTACAACCACAATACCCGAATATTGGGTAGGGCTTGACTGGAAACTTATATTCCTTAGTATTAGTTCCCTCGGCCAAGGTCCGAGCCGAGGCTACCTTGTGAAGATTGTCCACATGCAGGTGCCAAGATGACAGTTGGTCATGGTTGGGAGGCCAAACTCACAGGAGAGGTGCTTATACTAGGGCGTGTAATCGAAAGGTTAGGATTGATTATCCGCATACTGAGTATGGTGAATTCAGGATTTGTTCCTGACGGATGTATCGAATGTTGTGGTGAAAGTGTACAATCTCTGCAGAGTGTCAAACTATTCGAATAGCCGCGTCATGATTATGGACGATTAGATGGCCATCTTGTTCCCCGTCAGACTTTTCAAAATGACCTGTGAGATGAATTGAGACTTTGACTTGACCACAACAGAATTGTGATATGAAATACAAGCTCCCGCTTAGGATTTATAAAATTGTGACTAGCTTTAGAACTTAGTCGAGATAAATCTGGCTTTTGCAAAACAACCCTAGAGCCTAGTGTCCTATTATCCAAAAACCCCCTTTACCTATTAGTATTAGTTTGCGAGTACTTAAAGAGTACTCATGGCTTTGTCCCTGGCTATTCCCATGGCCAGACTATGAAGAGGAGTACCTGGAGGATGGAACCCAGGAAGGTTACGACAAATAGGATCATCTCCCATCGTCAGCATTGCCTGTGACCCCGAAGATGGAGTTTCGCCTACGCTACCGTATTCCGCTGCTTGATGTTGTATTAAGAACTGGATCATGAAATCCCTATTTGTGTAAGAACTTATGTATCGTTTGTAATTGATGATGTACTATTGTATCCAATTCTGTTATGTCTCGCAAAAATGGTAATCCTGGGATTGCGATGTATGGCATAACAGGCATCTAGGATTCAAAAATCCGGGTGTTGACAGTAAATATATTTTCCACAAATATTTCAGACAGCATAATAAAATATTGTACCAATAATACATTCACATGTGCAAATATGACATAAGTTTTGCATAGATAACACAATGGCATTGGACTAAGCCCGTGCAAAAAGTGAAAGCGGTCAAACTGGCCAAAAATTTCCTAGTTCAATCTCATTCAAAATCCAATCTGAACTTTAAAACTAGTACAAAATTTTGAACTTGCTCAAACCGGTGAAACTGGACACGCTGGTTTGCCTAGGCTTACATAGGACCGTCGTCCACAAAAATTAGCTTAGCTTGTTTCCTCGCCTTTGAACTCCAAAGATCATGTTAGACCCACATGACACATAAGAACTACCAACATGTATGGCATGTTTAAGTACCCTCGAGCATACCACCACACCCATCTACAGAAATGAGAAAATACTAAACAGTTTAGACATAGTATTTAAACAGTTTAGACATAGTATTTATGTACCCAGCACTAAGATGTGAGTATGTACTAAGATCAAGAACAATAAGGAAGCTGGTTGCTGGCTCTAAGCTCATGTCACATCAGCTAGAGTAAGCATAAAGCCAGCATGGTACAATGGGGTTGGCTTTTACGCTGGCTAGTAGGTTATTTAATGACTGCAGGTGTATATCATTTGCTTTGATCCACTATAAGATGTATCTTTGTAGCCATTTTATGAAAATATATGTACCATCCACACCATTAAGATATACCAAGGCAAAAAACATTAAGCGGGTCTGATAAAGTTTTAACCAAACATAACACTAAACAAGATCTCCGGAAACAAGTTGTCAGTTTTGATCTTGATGACAATGAGCAACAAACTAACATCACATAGCACCACGTCATCGACAGTTAACATTGCATTACTCTTTAGAAAAAAACATTAACCAAACAAAATACTAAATAGGATCGCTAGCAAACAAGTCATCACTTTGATCTCGGCGATGATAAAGCCACAAAGCCATTGTTCGAACTTCTGTAGAAAGGAGCAGATTACTATCTAGTAGCTTAAAACGAGTGCACACCTGCTTGTAGGGACCTGTAGCAATCAGATATATCCTATGCTAACTGAAGAAGAAAACTAACTTGGTGACAAAAATAACTTTCAGACATATGCGACTGAAAGGGCATTTATTGTCATAATCACTTTTGGTGTTCGTTAACAACAAGTAAATCATTTTACAGTTTGTCACTGTCCACTGGTTGATATTATGATAAGTGAAAAGCACCCTCACACTTGGGAAAAGTCCATACTCATTTGACACATGTCTGGAAACTCCAGACCGGAGTCTCCGGTCTGCCAAGACCGGAGTCTCCGGTGTTGTCCGGAGTTCCCTGATCTGTCTCTGGTGGTGTCTTCGGGATCTGGGCTGGGACATACTGACTAGGGGTCCGGAGCCTGCACCAAAGGATACTCCAGAGTCTCCGGTTCTTGCTCAGTCCGGAGTCTCCGGTGTTGAAAGACCGGAGTCTCCGGTGTTGTTGGGTCATGATTGGTCTGGGTCATTCAGATGGGCAGTCTGGAGGCTGGTCAAGAGATTGGCCGGATTCTCCGGTGTAGACCGGAGTCTCCGGTCTATAGACCGGAGTCTCCGGTCTGAATTTTCTATAATGGTCAGAAAACGGTTCGTGGAGGGGGCTGCCTGTATAAAGGGACCCTTATCTTCTTCCTCCAACTGCTCGAGCTGCTCAAGAACACCAACTCCATTAGAGCCACCAAATCTACAAGATCTCTTCATCCAACCATCCAAAGTCATTGATCTTTGGAGAATCGAAGGAGGAGGCCTTGATCTACATCTTCACCAAGAGAGATCTTCATTTCCCCCTCATTCACTTGAGGGCCCCCAAACTCTAGTGTTTCATTGGAAACCCTAACTTTGATTTGGTTCTTACAAGCTTGTCTTTGATTTGTCTGGACAGCTTGCTTGTATTTGGGAGCCTCCAATTAAGTTGTGGATGTGTGCCCCGAACTTCTTGTAAAGGTGTCGGCTTCCACCTCAAAGGTTGCCGATGTAGTGGAAGGTGGATCGAGCCCGTAGGGTGTGATATTCATCGGAGAACAAGGGAGGCCTCTCGTGGCGTTGGTGGTTTGAAACCACCCCCTCTCCAAATGTAGACGGACTTCCCCTCAGAAGGAAGGAACTACGGGAAACAAATCCTTGTGTCTCCGCGTCCACTCCTTTGGTTACTTCTATCCGTTACCGCACTTTACTTACTTGTTCTTGCTTAGTGTTGTGTTAGTTTGTGCATAGTTGACATATAGGTAAATTCACCGTAGATGCATAATCTAGAGAATTTACCTTTCTTGTCAAACCCTAATTTGAAAAACAGGAAAATTTGAAGTAGCACCTATTCACCCCCCTCTAGGTTCCCATACGATCCTTTCAATTGGTATCAGAGCCTCAGCTCTTTATTTGGGCTTCACCGCCTAAGAGAATATGGGTAGTCAAGATGGGGAAGGTGATGGTGAGCCTACTACGGTGACCATGGAAGATCTCAAAAACTTGGAAACAATATTGAGCTCTTCCTTGGTCAACGAAGTCAATAAGATGCTTGAGCAACTTCTTAAATATAAAGATGGCTCATCATCCCCTTGTCCTCAAGAGGATCCTCCATCCGTTTTACCTAAAGGGGATACTCCCGTATCCCCCAAGGATAGAATGGTTAGGGGTAAACAAGACAACACTAATTCCTCCACACAAAATGATGGTGGGAAGGGTGAGCACCGTGATTTATGGTACTCTCCTGACCCACCAATCCCTCACCCTCATGTATACAATAGAGGTGACCCACCTAAGCTTGAAGAATCTGCTACCTTTGCTCAATGGCAATCACTAATGAGAACTCATGTGTGCAGCTCTTGCATTGAACTATGGAACATCATCGAGCATGGACTCTTTATTGGGGATCCAAACAACTTGACAAGAAGAGAGGTTGTCAACATTCAACTCAATGCCACTGCTTTGCATATGATTCAACAAGGATTGGGGACAAAGGATTATCCACACATTGAGCACTTTAGCATTGCTAAGGAAGCTTGGGATGCCCTCACTGTATTTTTTGTTGGAAATGAGAGTATGAGGAGGAACCCATATGATGCTCTAAGCAATGAAGCCGAAGGTTTCTATATGAAAGAAGGATCAAGATCACGAATACATGTACCGAAGCCGAAAGTGTATTTCTTTATGGCCCACTAAATGAATTGGTATATGTTAAGCAACCCCCGGGTTTTGAGGACCCCAACTTCCAAAACCATGTCTACAAACTTGATAAGGCTCTCTATGGGCTCAAGCAAGCCCCACGCACGTGGTATGAGCACCTTAGAGAGTTATTGTTTGACCGTGGATTTGAGGTTGGGAAAATCGATCCCACTCTTTTTACTAAGAAAGTAAATGGGGAGCTTTTTGTATGCCAAATATATGTTGATGATATTATCTTTGGTTCATCTAACAAATCTTTTAATGATTAATTCTCAAAGCTTATGACTAGTAGGTTTCGAATGTCTTTAATGGGGGAGTTGAGAGTATTTTTTTCTTTTGAGATCAGGCAATTTAGAGGAGCGACATTCTTCAATCAAGCCAAGTATACTAAAGACATGCTCAAGAGATTCAATATGAAAATTTTTAATGGAGCTCCTACTCCCATGGCCACAAAGACTCATCTAGAACAAAATCCAAATGGTAAAGATGTGGATCAAAAGGTATACCGGTCTATGATTGGTTCTTTGATTTACCTTTGTGCATATAGACCCGATATTGTGTTGAGTGTAGGTGTGTGTGCAAGATATCAAGCGGCTCCTAAAGAAAGCCATTTAATGGCGGTCAAGAGAATCTTTTGATATTTAGTCCATACCCCATTTTATGGTCTTTGGTATCCTCGAGGCTCAACATTTGCTCTATGTGGATACATGGATTCGGATTAGGCGGGTGACAAGGATGATAGAAAATCAACATCCGGGGCTTGCCAATTCCTTGGAAGGTCCTTGGTATGTTGGTATTCTAAGAAGCAAAATTGTATATCTCTCTCCACCGCCGAAGCAGAGTATGTGGCAGCTACTAGTGCTTGCACCCAATTTCTATGGATGAGGCAAACTTTAAAGGAATACGGTGTCCATTGTGACAAAGTGCCTCTTCTATGTGACAATGAAAGTGCCATCAAGATTGCCTACAACCCGGTGGATCACACAAGGACAAAGCATACTGAGATTCGACATCACTTCATTAGAGATCATGTTGCTCGAGGTGATATTGATCTATCATATGTGTCAACCAAAGATCAACTTGCCGATATCTTCACGAAGACACTTTATGAAGCAAGGTTTTTCTATTTGAGGAATGAACTAAATGTCGTAGATTCAAGGAGCTTGACTTGATTTTCTTGCATTCTCACCTATGTTTCAACCCATATTTGGTTTAGGTGTAGGCATGGATATAGGGGGAGTGTGGTCCTAATTGATTGGACTATCCCTCCCCCCATTATGCCCAAAGCAATCAAATTCATTCCTCTTAATATCATATTGTAATATGTGAGCTTACTGATGAGTTTCGGTAATGGACCCAAGATATATCTTCGTGGTGCCAAGCTGAGTATACTCAAATATGGTGGCCTAGGCCACCGCCCTCTCACATTAGAGAGGTTGGTACTTACTCATGTTTGTCATTTGCTTGATTCTAGTCTCTTGGAGCTTTTCTGAATGCTTTTGTGAATTCCTATGGCTCTTGATTGGTTCTTCACAGTTTGATGTCTCAACCCAAGCCCTTTTCTCTATCTTAAAATTGTCTATCTCTCATATATGTCCCCAAAACACCTATCCTGGAACTTTTGGTCGAGGAGGACCGGAGTCTCTGGTGTAGACCGGAGTCTCCGGTCCTGACGGTTTCTGCCACTTAAAGTAGGGGGAGGGGTGAACTGGTACAGCAGTTCCCCATTCTTCACCCCGTCCCCTACCTCCAAAACCATCGCCTCCTATTCCAAAACTCCTCCCCGGAGGTCAAGAAGCCCCCAGGATCCACCGTGCCGCCGGCCAACCTTCCCCTCTCCTCCATTGGGTCATTCCTACCAGAGGAATTGATCCCATGGACAGATCTGGTGATGGTTCTAGTCGTCCTCGTCGTACCAAGGCCAAGTCCCAAAGGGGCAATCCTCGCTATGATGAAGCTCGGGGTCAATTTATCGTGCCTCCGTCCAACCGGAAACAGCAGGCACGTGATCCAGATTACTTGAAGAGGGATCAAGAGAGGGCTGAACGAGAGGACCGTGACAAGAAGGCCAAATATGACAACCTTCAGTCCTTAGCCAAAATGTCAAAAGAGGAGTACCGTGAGCTGAGAAAGACAGATTTCTATGCGCTGCCTTGTACTAGTGATGACCCTCGTTACTGGAGGAAAGAACATGTTGTGTTCATGAAGGATGTGTATGGTGTGCTCACCAGATCACTTGTCTACCCTCAGAAGTTCATGAGTGTTGAGAAAATGCGCCTCAGCCCCTACTTCAATGATGCTTTATGGATCTGTGAGAAGCTGGGACTGTATAACTTGATGGAGTTGCGTGAAGACTACAATGTCCACCTTGTACAACAGTTATATGCCACCGTTGTGTTTGGGTCTGATCTAGACAGGACTATGGTTTGGATGTCTGGTACCACTCGCTGCACAACTACCTTCCATGACTTTGCCAACATCATTTTTGAGACCTTTCATGGAGTATCCACTCCGGTTGGGCTGCGTATGCACTCTGCTACTCTGGGTGAGAACAAGTTGAAGCTGGCACCTCTGTATGATGATGGTGTTGTGGGGGGGGGGGGGTCCAAGGGACTCAAGACCCTCTACAACCTTATGTTGAGGATTTTCCGTCATACCATTGCACCTAGTGCTGGGAATGATGATGCAATTAGGGGTGGGCTTGTCAACCTTCTGTACCACACTCACCGGACCTACAATGATGGACCAGAGGCAGATGTTGCACCTATTGATGTGATGGACTTTATTTTCGAGGAGATGTTCCATGCCATTCTTTACAAGAAATCTCCTCCATATGCACCCTTGGTTATGAGGCTCATGAACTCCCAGGAGCATGATTCTCTGTTTGGCATACCACCACACCTCACTAGGCACACTCTGGTCACACTACAGCAGAAGGGGCATATGGGGCCTGCTCCGAGGCATCGCTATGGGGATGATGATGAGGATATTGAGACTGAGAGGGCTCCCTCTCCACCTAGAGTTTGGAGGAAGAATGCCTCCAATGCCCATATGCCTACTATGACTCGAGGCTATGTGCATGAGCGGGTCAAGAAGGCCAGCTTTTGGGAGAGGACCCTTTGTTGCATGAACGTCGACATCCGTATGAAACAACATGCATCCTACCAAAGCAACCGTCGCATTGAGAAGCTCCTCAAGGAGATCAAGGAACAAGGTGCTGAGGAGAATGAGGAAGGTGAGGATGAATACAATGATGAGCATGGGGCTCAGCAGTCCACAGAGTCCGATCACACACTCTCATTTGGGGCATGGAATGCCCAACATGATAGTCTGGTGGAATGGAAAACCTTTGCTGATGTCACCTCCGGTTTCGGGTACCAGGGTACTTCCTCTTCTCGCCCTCACGGCAAAGGGCCTGCTGTCCTTGAAGACGATGATGATGACTATGATGAGGGTGGTGATGACCAGGATGAGGATGAGGATGCCGAGGATGACGAGGAGGATGATGACTACTAAGCTGTTGGGGCGCTAGTTTAGGCCTTTTCCCTTTTTTGGCGTTTCGATGCTAAAGGGGGAGAAGACATTCTCATCGGTTTGCATGGGTTTGGGACTTTGGATTTGCTACTATCTGATTTTATTTGCCTTATTCGAACTTGAACTTCATGTGTTTTATTTGTTGTTCATGTGTGTGACTATGTGCTTGCGTGCACTATCTATTGTAACTCATGTGAGATTTATGTGTGTTACCGTTGATACTGTCTACCTTGCATGATTTACTTAATTATCTTGTTGCACATAGTCAGGGGGAGCCCCATATATATTTTATTACATGCAAATCACTTGTTGTCATCGAACACCAAAAAGGGGGAGATTGAAAGGGCATTTATTTTCATAATCACTTTTGGTGTTTGTTAACAACAAGTAAATCATTTTACAGTTTGTCACTGTCCACAGGTTGATATTATGATAAGTGAAAAGCACCCTCACACTTGGGAAAAGTCCATACTCACATGTCTGGAAACTCCAGACCGGAGTCTCGATGCGCCAAGACCGCAGATCTCGTGTGTTATGCAGGTTTCGGATCTCTCTGATGGTGTCTTGAGGATGCAGGGCCGACATCTTGACTAGGGTCCAGAGCATGCCGGAGGATACTCGGATCCCGGTTCTTGCTCGGACGGAGTTTCGGTGTTCTTTGGGTCATGATTGGTCCAGGTCATTCGGATGGGCGAGAGGCGGTCAGAGATTGGCCGGATTCTCGGTGTGGGCGGTCTCGATCGACACTACAAGGAATCTGGCAATATATGACCCTCCATTTTCGTCACAAAATCGTCATAGTAGTCTGTTTATGACGATTCTATGACGATTTTAAGATCGTCGAAAGCTGGGCGTCGCAAATGAACTATAACGACGTTTTTGGTAAAATCGTCATAACCGTCTATGACGATATTGGATCATCATAACGTCTATGACGATTCAATATCGTCACGGGCCATCTAGCCATGCCATGTCATATCATACGTGGCTGATCCTACGTGGCAAAATTGTGACGAAATTAAATCGTCTTAAATTGAAATCAGCCCAGTCCATTTCTAGGTTTCACATGCGCCTACCAACTATTCGGATTGTTTTTCATATTAAATCTGGTCAGCTACATGGGCCAAGCCCAGCATCCTGAAATTTTTATTTTCTTTGCATTGGCCTTTTATATGGACAGATCTTACTTTTCGGTCTTCTTATTTTGGGCTGGTCCCACTAGTATGTGGTCCCAGCTTGTCGGTTCATACAATTTATATGGTTCCACTTGTTAGTGTCCATTTTCTCACATTTTCACAATAATTAAATAGATAATAATTTAATCAAGACCAACTGAATAAACAAATTACTTTGATTCAAACAGGTCACATTCACAAATAATATTTGGATAACATCAAGACATTACAATCACACAGTTTACATTAGGTGGAGTACCAAAATACAATAAAACATTTAGAAAGTATACAAGATGGCATTTTTTGATATTTGAACTTCATGCTTCCTCTTTCTCTAACTTATTCAGCGTACCGTAGTCCAACAAAAAGGCAATGAGGCCTCGATGAGATATTTAGATAAACACACCGTAATTTGAAGAAAAAACTCACTTTTCATACTAAAATTAGGAACAGTAAACAAAACCAAACCTCCTTCCAAAACTTTAGAAACATTCTAGAAACAAAGAAATCTAACAGACTAAACTATTGAATTAGATGATGATCCCAGAATAAATATTGTAGCTCTAACAATCAATAGTAAATCGAGCAGACTAAACTATGATCGTAAGCTCACGAGCATCACAGTTATTCCGATGACACAAGAGTAGATAAACACTTTTCTATCACAACCATGTATCATATAACAAGTGGAGGAGAAAAGGGATGAACCAGGGAACTTACATACACCAAGATCGTGAAGAAGGGGAGCAGTTAGATTTCCTAGAAGCTATTCCGAATCAACATCACCCAGATCGTCAGCCTGATCAGTGTCGACCAATGACTTGTCAGTTGGAGTTTTCTGGAGCCAAAATAATTTCAAGAAGGCCACTCATAGTCGGAAGTAGCAGGACATCTTAGCATACGCGTCTGGCACTGTGGCAGCTAGAGGTGGAGTGTGCAGCACCCAACAACAAAAGGAGCAGCAAGTGCGATGTCCCGATATCTCGGACCCTTGAAAATCAAAGCCGATAAGGAACACAACAAGAAGAAACTAAAGCCAAAACAATGAATCAGCAAGGATCTCATACCAACACCAATCTCCCGCACACGGACACACCAGAGCTCCCAGAGAGCGAGGCGCTGTCTCAGGTGCCTCGCTACCACCGCTCAAGACAACAAAACAGAACTCCCTTCAGGGTAGAACTCAACAACCTTGAAGCTAATGTCCTAGATGCGGAATGAATACAAAGACACAGAAACATCAACAACATCACCCCTGCCCGTTAGCGCTTATCTCGGCGGGAACAGTAGAGATGAGGGCACAGTTCTTGGCAATAAGGAGGTCAGCAGACTTACCAAACAAAATCCGCAAGCCACATCACCGAAGAAAACCATCTCCACAAAGGCCTCACCTCCAGAAGCCACGACCCGGAAGGAAAAGGATGAAACAAAACACAAAAAGAAAAAAAATATTATCCAAGATACATAAAATGGCAAAGATGAGTATGTTACAATCAACACAAACCTCGGGCTTGCACCCTTGTTACCCCACTTTCTCACTGCTATGCACATGTGATTCTTCCTCAAATGCCTTGCAATTACTGATCGCCAAGCCGTGTACCACCATCCTGGTTAGGCTGAAGACCATAGATCATAATCTTACTTCTAAATCTCTTACCACAAAAAACAGGTTAGCATCCATGGCGAACAAACGAGAAAACAAGAGCATAGAGTGTGCATACCGTGGTGACATGCGATTAATGACAAACAATTGACACGAGAATGACTGGATATTCTTGGATTCAAACCGTGGCCCTTTCCATAATAAGCTCAACTGGTTACACGGATCCTACCAGCTGCACATGACCTCACAAAGGATATCGGTGACCTCCAATCAATTAATGATGAAACATTAGCTATTTCAACTATAGTAGCCATGCTAATCGAGTGATAGGCAAAGCATCTATAATAAATAAGTACACATCATCAAGCGGTTAGCAAGATCCATCGGCTATCCGAAAGTAACATGTATCGTCGGTGACTTAATTTTCACTAACACTAACATGATTTCTAACTTAAAATGGATCTCTACCTACTAAAAGGAAATGACCGAATAATATGTGCACAACCCTCAGCCTATTAATTCATCCGATTGCTAATACGTATAACCATTGTAGGCTCGGAGCAACCATAAATAAATCATTTCTCCAAGCATAGTTCAAAAGAAAGGTTCTAAACAAGAACACACCCTAACTCAAATCAATTATACAAAGCTTTTCACAGCACTACAAAACTTCACAGACTCACATTTTTAAACCAAGGATAATATTATAAGGAACCTATAATACCCAATCCTAGGAAGTCAAAAGAAACCTCAAATCAATGACATAAGCTCAAAACACGATTCGAGAAAGAAATACATCATAAGTCAAGTTTGAATTATGTTCTTGTGTACAAACCTTTGCAGATGCACTACATAGGTTTTCATAGGCATAAATTTCCGGATTCCAGGACAATATTATAAGGAACCAATAATACCAAATCCTAGAAAGTCAAAAGGCAACTTCAAATCATTAGCTTGAACTCAGGATTTTCCAAATATTTCTCCAATGTCACAATAAAGAAGAAACTGCTGCAATAATACGCATGGCTTGAAAGGACTAAAATCTTAGGAGGAGCGCTGTGGTAGGGGTTTGCTTTCCTAACTTTTGTAACTGAACATGTTAGAGAAATATAGATCATACAAATTTTGAGCACACCACTAATGCAATCATAAGTCTTCAGATTCCATTCTACATCCATACACAAAACAAATTATTCTAAGTTTCTTAAATTCCGCTTGGAGAAGAGTAAGCCACCCAACACATACATCACCCCGCCCTCTTGCCACACATAACAACAACGGACATAATCCACGCGCCCACCCAAAGAAAGTGATTCTTCAAGAAATTTATCAAACTTAAATGACAAGTGTATGCGAACATATATATTCTCGAGAGCACAAACCGATTAGTAAGCATACAGCTATTAACATAGTCAAATATTCATATGTTGGACCAAAGCAAACTATTCTAGAGGATATCTGAAGTTACAGAACAACATGTATTAACCATCTCAAGTACATAGTCAAATATTCCACAAAAGGATGATCACTTATAAGAAGAACAAACATGATTTTCCATTTTAAAGTATGCCTGTGAGAATTAGAGAAAATGTGCAATAATATCTATAGACGTTAACTACTATATCGATGATACATCATTCATATACATGCTTTTGTTGCTAAGACAATACAAGGCCTACTGGACATGTAATCCTAGGAAAAACATGACAAGAGTATAATCAAAGAGAACCGATGTGGAGCAGGGACATTTGGACAAAACACAATAATCCCAATAGATAATTTTAGAACGATACTAACAAACAAACAAAAGTTATACAATTGAGGTGCTCAAAAGAAAACAGTTTCCTCCTACTAATCATTTGCCATTGTTTGAAGTTTGGTAGCATCTAATCGTTTGCATCATAATCTTCGGCCACTGCATACAAAAAATAAAACAAGGACAAGGGGTAAATATAGAAACAACAAAGTAGAATACAATCTCACCAAACTGTCCAGCAGATTACTATATAGTAGATTTAACTTCTCAAGTTGCGTGTATGGGGATGTTAAATTTGGGAACACATAACCACAAAATGAATCAGATAGCAAGAACACAACTTTGTTATGAATAAAAGCAGACCCTTGTGGTCGAGAAAGCCAACTACCAAGAATTTGGATGGTAGTGATACCCTAGTTCCAACGAGAGATAGCCTATATTGTGCTATTTTGTAAGACCTATATTGAGGAGTATTCACTAAGCAGTTATTAGCACTATAAGGCAAGAAGAGCATTTCAAGATCCTTCAACATACATAACAGGAACCTTTTTAAATACCAATTCGCTCAGCACACCCTAGTTCTATTGTTTCTACAATAAAAGAAGGAACATAGTAATCAAGAGAGTGTCAATGAGCATGCCTGCTGGTTTTCTACAACTTTCAAGTAAATTTAATCATTGTCTCATCAAATTAGTCCTTTTAACTTGAATATGGACATAGAGATGTAGTATTGCGTAAAATGGATCCAATAAATATTTCTGGTCAAACTGAGGATAATCCAGATCCAGGGATCCTTCTCCCTCACCATGCGAAATCCATGAACCAGCTATCTAATTCATCAAGACCATCTATACCAGGCAAAAAATACTACAATTTACTCAAATATATTTGATATGTGATCTATTACTATAGAAAAAAGGGAGTCTATCATTGCGACACTTACCTCCAACGAGTGCGGTGTAGGCGAGGGTGAGCTTCTGCGACATGGAGACCCCATCCCCATCTTCTCCCCCTTCTTCCTCTCCACCGCCTTGCGGATCACCCTCCCTCGAACCCGCTCCTAGATCCCCTGCCATTTGTCCGATCCGATGCCACCACTCCTTGGTCATGCGAGGAGGCAGCATCGGGTACCATATCGAGAGAGAGCAAGGAAGGAAAGGGCGCTGCAGGTAGAGGTGGGAGCACTAGGTGGCGGAGATCCGCAGGAGAGGCGAGAGGCACGAGCACCGGGTCGTGGAGACGGCCATGTTCGCTTAACGGGTTTTGTTGGGGTCAAACCACCGCCTTCTACCTCAGCCATCATTCGAGTCGTAAATGGGGAGGGTGTGGATCTCACGGACAAGAAGGAGCAAGCGGGAAGAGGCTCTCGAGCAGAGGCGGTGGCGGCGCGTGGATTAGGGCGGCGACTACGAAAGGAGGAGCGGTGTCAGCCAAGGCAATAGGATTAGGGTTGGGGACAATGGAGGAAGGAGGGAGCGTGGCGGGTTTTGGGCAAGCTCACGTATTCTTGTGCGATGCTGAAAATATTCGGTGTTTGGGCACGCGATGGGTACCGTGCCACGTCAGCTATCCATGTCAAGTTCTCGCAGATCAACATCCTGTCCGTCCATCTTGTCCATATCCAACGGTCTATCTTGTTATCTTTCATATTTATACCTGTATATAGCTATTATGACGATTTTATTTAAAGAAATTATGACGTTTTTGAGTCAAATCGTCATAATTTTTAAGGTTTTAGCCCTCCCAAGCAGCCTGAGACCACCCGGTGCAAGATCTTCAGAAATCTAAGACGATTTTGTAGATGGTCACTACCAAAACGTCACAAATTGACACATTTCTTGTAGTGTGACTTTTCTACAACGGTCAGAAAACGGTTCGTGGAGGGGGCTGCCTATATAAAGGGACCCTTATCTTCTTCCTCCAGCTGCTCGAGCTTCTCAAGAACACCAAATCCATTAGAGCCACCAAATCTACAAGATCTCTTCATCCAACCATCCAAAGTCATTGATCTTTGGAGAATCGAAGGAGGAGGCCTTGATCTACATCATCACCAAGAGAGATCTTCATTTCCCCCTCATTCACTTGAGGTCCCCCAAGCTCTAGTGTTTCATTGGAAACCCTAAGTTTGATTTGGTTCTTACAAGCTTGTATTTGATTTGTCTGGACAGCTTGCTTGTATTTGGGAGCCTCCAATTAAGTTGTGGATGTGTGCCCCGAACTTGTTGTAAAGGCGTCGGCTTCCACCTCGAAGGTTGCCGATATAGTGGAAGCTGGATCGAGCCCGTTGGTGTCAACACCCG
Organism: Avena longiglumis; assembly: GCA_030063025.1. Classification (NCBI taxonomy): domain Eukaryota; kingdom Viridiplantae; phylum Streptophyta; class Magnoliopsida; order Poales; family Poaceae; genus Avena; species Avena longiglumis. The sequence continues at coordinate 127,615,215 of CP125975.1, read as the reverse complement.
GATTTTTCAATCCTAGATGCCTGTTATGCCATACATCGCAATCCCAGGATTACCATTTTTGCGAGACATAACAGAATTGGATACCATAGTACTTCATCCATTACAAACGATACATAAGTTCTTACACAAATGGGGATTTCATGATCCAGTTCTTAATACAACATCAAGCAGCGGAATACGTAATAATAACGGTGGCGTGGTGCTCCATCTTCGGGGTCACAGGCAATGCTGACGATGGGAGATGATCCTAGTTGTCGTAACCTTCCTGGGGTCCATCCTCCAGGTACTCCTCTTCATAGTCTGGCCATGGATATAGCCAGGGACAAAGCCATGAGTACTCTTTAAGTACTCACAAACTAATACTAACAGGTAAGGGGTTTTTGGATAATAGGACACTAGGCTCTAGGGTTGTTTTGCAAAAAGCCAGGTTTATCTTTACTAAGTTCCAAAGCTAGTCACAATTTTATAACTCCTAAGCGGGATCTTGTAATTCAGGTCACAACTCTGTTGTGTTCAAGTCAAAGTCTCAATTCATTTCACAAGTCATTTTAAAAGTCTGACGGGGGAACAGTATGGCCACTCCAACTGTCCATAATCATGACGCTATTCGAATAGTTTGACACTCTGCAGAGATTGTACACTTTCACCACAACATTCGATACATCCGTCAGGAACAAATCCTGAACTCACCATACTCAGTATGCGGATAATCAATCCTAACCTTTCAATTACACGCCCTAGTATAAGCACCTATCTTGTGAGTTTGGCCTCCCAACCATGACCACTGTCATCTTGGGTACTGCACAGGTGGACAATCTTCACAAGGTAGCCTCAGCTCAGACCTTGGCCGTGAGGGAACTAATACTAAGGTATATAAGTTTCCAGTCAAGCCCTACCCAATATTCTAGTATTTTTGTTTTACGCTAAAATTGGAATGGTATCGCATCCAGACAACCGTCAGTTTTATAAAGGGCTAAGGCTCATGCCTCAACATTTTTATCACCAAAATCATCAAGTGTTTGGAAACACATGTCCAAAACATTTCAATAGAATGTCCATCATTCCAAGGTTTTCATAACCATTTTTCCACCAAGTATTCCCACCTAAAAGTTGATCAAGTTTTATGCTTAGCACTAGCATCTACAGGTGGGGGTAGTAATAATGAGGGGTGGTATCTGGTGGAGTTTCACTAAGTCCAACCTTATATCTTAGGCTGATATCAAGGTTTCTAGCTTAGGCCAAATTTTATGCTCTTTAAGCAACCTTCAGCACAACTGTCTAGTATCTACCAAACTCTTAGGTAGACTCTAAGTAAGCTTTGATAAAGAAATAAAGTAAGAAGCTTGCCATAAAACTAGGATTGGTTTAGCAAGTGGGTATGATCACATATGCTTAAGGCATAAAGTAGTCATCTCACAGGTATGTGTTTGTGGCATCAGTAAGGTATCTTGCAAGTGTTAGCTTGCACATTCGCTAGTAGTATTAGGCTTGCATAGGTATAGTATCTTGCAAGTGTTAGCTTGCCTTGTGCAGAGCAGTGGTTGAAGTTCTCCTCGGCTTCCTCTTCGTAGTATCCTCCTTCCTCCTCGTAGTATCCTTGGTCGGTACTAGCGTCTATGAATAAATACGAGGTACACAATCACCAAACAATACTTAACTACTTGCAATCATCACACACAAGGGTCCTATAGATGATCTAGCATCATCTCTAACATTACAAGGTTAAAGCTTGGTTTAAAACTTCTTATTTTTAGAAAAGTAATTTCTACTCATTGAAAAACTACTTAAGATTTAATATTCTCCAAACTAAACATGGGATCATTTTGACACATGTCATCACCACATATTGTAGTCCATGGGAATGTGATTTAAAGTGGTGTCACAATTTAATAAGGTTTTACCCTTTTATTTTAATTAATTAAAGTGGCTAGAAATGCTTATGAAGCATTCTTTTATTACTTGAACTTTATTTCTGCAAGTAAACCTATATATTTTTATTTATTCTGAAAGGTATGGTTAAATGTGATTTTTGAGAGTTGGAATCAACTCAAAAGCTTTTATGGTTTGAATTTCAAAAATGTTTGAATGCAGAAAAGCTTCTGCCTTGTTATTTTTACTATGGGTGATCTACAGATCCAAATGACTTGAATCCAACGGGCTTGGATTAAGCATTCACAGACCTTTTCAACAAAATTGGTTTCATTCAATTTGGTGTACTGAATCGATCTGGGTTGATTTTTGAAGTTGGGTACAGAAGTGTGTTTGAATTAAAAAGAAAAAGGTTTAATTTGAATTGCTGGGCTGCGCGGGAAATTCTAACGGGCCGGCCTGCTAAGCGCAGTGCTCCCGCGGGCTGCTTAAGTGGGTGTCCCCACTCGTCAGTGACACGGGGTTGGGCGAAGCGGTATGGGGCAACGTGGATCGTTCGATCTAGTTCTAATCCAACGGCTGAGGGTCATTGTCGACGCGAGACAGCTCCAGCGAGAACGAAACCTAGCGCGGCCAGTGAGGGGTGTTGGGGGCTCACCGGGGTACGGGCGAGGGTCGGCGAGGCGGGCGAATGACGAAGTCGACGACGGCGAACCTCCTGGTACGGTGGCTTCTCCGGGCGGCTCAATCGGCTCCCTTCTTCCGGCGGTAGGCTCCAGTGAAATTCCGGCGAGGTGGTGCTCGGCTTGCTCTGAGGATGGTGTGGCACGGTCAGTGGGGAGAGGGGAGTGAGATGGTGTGAAGAAATCGTGCAGGGGTGGCCTCTATTTATAGTCGAGCGAGGCGACCGTTGGGGCGCACGGTGAGCTCGTCGGGGGCGACGTTACAGGCGGCTATAGGCATGGGCAAGGGTAGGGGACGGTGCTGTGTCTCCTGGTGATTCTCAACGACATGATCGCGAGGCATGGGGCTGTGCGGTTTGATGCAGGGGCGGGCTCTGCTGCGTCGGCGGCGTCTTCGGCGGCGGCCGTGGGCATGGACGGCAAGCACGGGGTGTCTGGCGGTCTCTGGGTCGGTGGTGATCGTGTGTATGCGCGGTGAGGGCGGCGATGCATGGGTGATGGTCGAGGGTGGCGCTCTGGCGCACCCTCGGCATGGTCTGGGCGTGTCTCGAGCGCGTGGTCCAGGGCTTGGCAACGCTCGCAGCTGGGACATGCAGTAGCGGTGGACGGTGGGCTGCCTCCCAGACAAGGTTGGCACGGCTAGTTCTTCCTCTAGCCTGCTGTCCACAATAGGGTGACATGGGGGTGCTTGGCTGTTCACCATTAATGACAATGGCAAGCTCACAGGGGTGCTAGTGTTGGGCTAATCTTTCTAGATGATCTACTGGGTTGTGTGTGAGCTAACTAGGGAACAAGTTAGGCTCAAAACACTACACACTATAGTGTTTGATGTTTTGTTTGATTTGTGTCTGCAACCTGTTTGATGAAATGGCCGCATGAAATCAAGTTTTGAATTTTGAAATGAATTTTGGTGGGTTTGCTAGATTGGTTCTGGTGAGTCTGCAGATGCTTGGGTTTTGAAAGTTGAGCTTGTTTGAGTGGGTTTTGAAAAAGTGGGATCTTCCCATATGAAGAAGATTCAATTTTGAATTGTCATTTAAACTATGCATTTGAAAGTTTCTGGATGGTCACAAAGTGGGCCTTGATACTGTTATGAGTACATTCAAGGGTGCAAAGATCCGTAAAAGTTTCAAGGGTTTTGAAAGTTTGAGACAACCAAAGTAGGCATGGGAGTTAAATTGGTCAAAATGACCATTCACTTAATATATTTGTTTTGATTTACTTGTCTTAAGGAAAAGTGTGGGAAATATTTTAGATGATGTTATTTTCACCTAAGAAACATTTTACAAGCAATGGTTCACACAAACAAGGTGGTTTTTAAAGAAATTCAAAATCCATGCATACACATATACATGCATTCATGAATTCATTTAGAAAAGTTTTTGTTAACCCTAAACTTGATGATTAGTGTTTTGATGATCTAAGTTTGATATTTTTGGGATGTTACAAACCTTCCCCCCTTAAACAAAATCTCGTCCCGAGATTTGAAAAAGGACGAAAAGATTACCTAGGATTTGAAGAGATTTGGTAACTCCGTTCTGATGTGATCTTCGCGTTCCAAGGTAGCCTCCTCTTCTGTGTGGTTGCTCCAATGAATCTTGAGAAACTTGATGCTTCGGGTTCTGGTAGTTCAAAATGCTTCTTCCAATATACAGATGGGTACTTCAGGATAGGTCAGATCATCGTTGATCTCTATGGTCCGGTGATCGATATTCTTGAACACTTCGGTCTTCTCGGGGACTTCGAGACATTTGCGAAGTAACGAGATATGGAACACATTGTGCACCGCTGACATCTCTTCAGGTATTTCCAGTTGATACGATACTTCTCCTCGACGGTTCAGAATTTTAAAAGGTCCGATATATCTGGTGGCTAACTTTCCTTTGAGTTGGAAATGTTGCATTCCCTTCAATGCCGACACTTTCAGATAAACAAAATCTCCGATGTTGAAGGCGAGGTCTCGACGTCTCTTGTCGGCGTAACTCTTTTGTCGGGATTGGGCTGTCTTGAGGTGTTCACGAATCTTGTGAACCTTCTCTTCTGCTTCTCGTAGGATTTTGGGTCCGAAAATCTGACTCTCTCCTACTTCTGACCAATTCAAAGGGGTGCGGCACTTTATTTCGTACATAAATTCAAATGGGGCCATTTGCAAACTGGCTTGGTAACTATTGTTGTATGAAAATTCTGCAAACGGCAGACAGTCTTCCCACTTGGATCCATATTCTAACACACATGCTCTAAGCATATCTTCGAGTATTTGGTTTACTCGCTCCGTTTGTCCATCGGTCTGAGGGTGATACGCAGTACTGAAATCTAGGCGGGTTCCTAAACCTTCTTGGACTTTCTTCCAGAATCTCGAGGTAAACTGAGTTCCTCGATCCGATACTATATTCTTGGGGACTCCATGCAAACTAACGATCCTAGCGATGTACAACTCCGCTAGCTTCAACTCGATAGGTAGTTTGACGGGCAAGAAATGGGCGACTTTGGACAATCTGTCACTATGACCCAAATAGAGTCATTTCCCTACTAGAAGTAGGTAGTCCAGTGATAAAGTCCATTCCTCTGTAATCCCATTTCCATTCCGAATTTGCAAAGCTTGCAACAATCCAAATGGGTCTTTGATGTCCTGCCTTGACTCACGACATATATCACACTTGGCGATATAGCTTCCGATTTCTCTCTTCATCTTATGCCACCAAAATTGCTCTTTCAAATCTTGATACATCTTAGTTCATCCGGGATGGATAGAATAAAGAGTATCGTGAGCCTCCTTCAAGATAACTTCTTTCAAATCCGAATCTGCTGGTACACAAAGGCCCTTTGTACCACGTAACTCCTTCTTCGTCCTTGGTGAATCCGGGTACTTTGCCTGTACCGATACGACGCTTAATTCCGTCGATACTGGCATTTCCCTTCTGCGCCTCTTTAATCTGACTGATCAAAGTGGGCTGAAGTTCTATGCTAGCCAAAAATCCTTCACTTACTAATTCCATTCGAAAATCTTCCATCTGTTTGTGCAAACTTGGTTGCTCCTTCAAAATCATGGAGTTCAAGCGGCACGACAATCTGCTAAGGGCATCGGCTACCACATTGGCTTTTCCAGGGTGATACTGAATGTCCAGGTTGTAATCCTTGATTAGCTCAATCCATCTTCTCTGCCTCATATTCAGCTCCTTCTGAGTGAATATATACTTTAGGCTCTTGTGATCCGAATAAATCTCACAATGGTTTCCCATCAGGTAATGTCTCCATGTCTTTAGGGCTAGAACTACGGCTGCGAGTTCGAGGTCATGGGTTGGGTAATTTTGTTCATGTTGCTTCAATTGTCAAGATAGATAAGATATAACTTTGCCTTCTTGCATTAGCACACATCCGAGACCAATCTTGGATGCGTCACAATACACATCGAAGGGCTTCGTGATATCCGTCATGATCAAGATTGGGGCTGAAATCAATCTCCTCTTGAGTTCTTGAAAACTCGCTTCACATTTGTCGGTCCATTCAAACTTCTTGTCCTTCTTCAGCAATTGGGTCATGGGTCGGGCGATACTCGAGAATCCTTCTACGAATTTGCGGTAATATCCCGCCAATCCGAGAAAAGCACGAACTTGGGTTTGAGTGGTTGAGGCTTGCCAATCTTCTACATCTTTCACTTTGGCAGGGTCAACGGCAATTCCTCCGGCTGATACAATGTGACCGAGGAATCCTACTTCCTGTAACCAGAATTCACATTTGCTAAGTTTTGCATACAACTGATGCTCTCTAAGGGTTCCAAGAACGGTCCTTAGGTGTAGCTCATGTTCTTCTTCTGATTTGGAATAAATCAGAATGTCATCGATGAAAACAACGACAAACTTATCCAGGAAGTCAATAAAAATCTTATTCATGAGGTTCATGAAATAAGCAGGGGCGTTGGTTAATCCAAAAGACATGACTGTATACTCATACAATCCATATCTAGTGGTAAAGGCAGTCTTTGGAATATCCTCTACACGAATTTTGAGTTGATGATAGCTAGTTCTAAGATCAATCTTAGAAAACACCTGGGCACCGGTCAACTGATCAAACAAATCTTCTATCTTAGGCAAGGGGTACTTGTTCTTGATGGTGACATCATTCAACTTCCGATAATCCATACACAAACGGTTACCTCCATCCTTGTTGTCCACAAACAAGACAGGTGATCTCCATGGGGACGCACTCGGTTGAATCAATCCGATTTCTAGCATGGAATCCAGTTGCTTCTTCAGTTCTTCTAGTTCTGACGGGTTCATACTATAGGGTCTCTGGGCTATGGGTCCTGTTCCGGGGATTAGTTCGATGATAAACTCGATATCCCGATATGGGGGCATACCGGGCAAAACATCTAGAAATACATAGGGGTATTCGCAGACTATCCGAACTTGGTCAATGGTAGTTTGGGCTATACTCTTGTTACACTTGAATTGGCGAGGTAAGGTTTCAGATATATGCTCGACTGATATTCCGGCGGTACTGGTCATGGTAATGGCTTTCTTGGCACAGTCAATCAATCCTTTATGTTTGGACATCCAATCCATTCCTAGTACCACTTCCAAACCTTTAGTTCCGAGTACTATTAGATTAGCATAAAAATCTATGCCATGGATTCAGATAGGGGCGGCTTTGCAAATTTGCCTAGCCTTGGTGGTTGATCCGGGAATTTGTACAATCATCACATGCTTCAATTTGGTTGGTTGAATTTTACTAGTGCAGGCAAATTCTTCGGTGACAAATGAATGCGATGCACCAGAATCAAACAACACTCTTGCAAGTACTGAATTAATAGAAAACATACCCAACACGACGTCTGGCGCTTCCTGAGCTTCTTCAGCATGCATGAGAAAAAGACGGCCATTGCGGTTGAGTGAATTCCCTGGGGCAAATCTTCTCCTGGTGGACACGCTGTCACCGAGCTGGGACATTGGCGTTGGGGGCTGTAGCATTCTTCTTGTTGGGGCACTCATTGGAATAGTGGCCTTTATTTCCACAGTCATAATAGGTCACTTGTGACTTGTCGTTGGCTGCGACAGGCACAACATTGCTTCCAGTCCTCGGGGCAGTGTTGGGGTTGGTGGTAGTATTGTTGGTGTTGAATTTGGGTGGGGCACGGGTGAAATTGCTAGAGTTGCCGGGGTTGTTGTGATTTCCTCCGGGTCTAGGGTTTCCACGGTTGGGATAGGTCGGACGGGTCATAGGGGGTCTGTTGGTTCTTGGGGCAAATCCTGGAGATGGGTTGGGGCGATACTTTGGGGTCTGATGGGTTCCTGGTTGATGCATCATGCGACGCTTGCGGTTTTCATTGGCCTGGTTGATCTTTCCTTCCATCTGGATAGCAGAGTCTACAAGGGCTTCAATATCAACAAAGGGGATATTGACTAACACCGTCTGCATCTCGTCATGCAGACCATTCAGGAATCTTTCTTTCTTCTTGGCTTCGGTGTCTATTTCGTCCGGGGCATACCTAGCTAATGACAAAAATTTGTCACAGTATTCCACTGCAGTCATCCTTCCTTGCTTCAACTCTCTGAACTTGTCTCTCATTCTCTTGATTAAACCTGGTGGCACATGGGTTCTGCTAAACTTGACCTTGAATTCCTCCCAGGTCATCATTTGGCCTCCGGTCATTGCACGAACACTGTTCCACCATGCCCTGGCATCTCCGGCTAGATAATGGGTGGCGAACAAGACTTTCTCGTTGGCTTCCACTCCGGCTACTTCTAAGTTATTTTCCATGGTTTGCAGCCAATCATCGGCGTCTAGGGGTTCTTCCGACTTGGTGAAAACGGGTGGGTTGGTATTCTGGAAATTCTTGAGCTTAGATCCGTGGTTGTCCTGATTTCCATGGCCTTGATTGTTGTGGGCTAGCTGGGCTATCTGTTGCAGAGTGGCTAGGTTGGCTTGACGTTCGGCTCTTTCAGCTTCGCGGTCAGAAGTCAACATTTGCAGGATCTGCAACATCGGGTCCGGGGCTGAACCACTTCCTCCACGTGGCATCTGAAGATTGATATAGATCATGAGAAAAGAGGGAAATTGCTAAGGTTTTGGGTTTTTGAAAAGTTTTTGGAGTTTGACTCAAGTTTTCTAGCAACTTGCTTTTTCATTCATTCACTCATAGCACACAGTACAACACACACCACAACAAGGAAAAACAAATGGTTTTAAGAACCATTCTGGAATCTACGATACAGTGGGACCGACTACTACTCACTACGCTAGTGCTCAGTGCTACTACTGCTTGGAGTCTGTGGCTTCATCATCTTCCGCATCATCAATGAAGGCGAAATCATCCTCATCGGTGAAGAAGTCCATGGCCTGATCCTCCAGAAAATCATCGTCATCGCTGAGATAGGAGTAAGGGTCTCCACGAAGATCCTCTCCGGCATTCTCCCTTTCCTCTAACTGCATGTCTCTCTCGTGGATGGTCTCTTCCAGAGATGAGATGCGATGGCGAAGACGGGCAATAATGCGCTCCTTCTTGTCGAGCTGACGGCGGCGAGACTTGCGATCCTTTGCTAGCATGGCGATGGTCTGATCCTTCGTCTTGATGATGGCAGACTTGTGGTTGCAATAGTCACGGCAGTTGTCCAACTCTTGTTGTCGATCACACATCATGAAGCTAAGGTGGTCCAATTGAGTCTTCAGCTCGGGGTGGTATGGGGCTTCCAGTGGTTGTCCATTTGCATCACGCCTTGGGCAAAACTCAAAGCGAGTACCCTTGATCTGATTGATGCTCGCCACACGACGGGAAAGAGCTTCTGCATTGCTCGCAAGTCCATCGAGCGCTTGTTTTCCCTCAAGGTAAACTGAATTCCCTCCGCAGTGGGAGGTTCAATCTTTCCTCGAAGACTTGCAACAATTAGCCACTGCAGATCTTATCCTCCTTGATCATTGAGCTGAGCTCCGAAGAACTCGGGATGCGGACGCTCCAGAAGTTCCGAAAGCTGATCTAGATCCCTCTCAAAGATAAGATCTCCTCCATTTCTGAGTTGATAAAACTTGCTATACTTCACGTCCATATATAAAAATAGAGGATGAGTAGATTAGCAGAGTGATCAAGTGTGTCAAAATTTTATCTATTTTGCAAGAGTTTTTGGGGAACATGAAGTTTTATTAAAGAATTAAAGAGGTAAGAATGAGAATAAGTTTTCGTAAATATTTTTGTTCTGTGGTTTTGAAACTAAGTTTTTGGTTCAACGTCCAACCTAACTAGGGTCTCCTAGGGTCAGGATGGCTCTGATACCAACTTGTCAACACCCAGATTTTTCAATCCTAGATGCCTGTTATGCCATACATCGCAATCCCAGGATTACCATTTTTGCGAGACATAACAGAATTGGATACCATAGTACTTCATCCATTACAAACGATACATAAGTTCTTACACAAATGGGGATCTCATGATCCAGTTCTTAATACAACATCAAGCAGCGGAATACGTAATAATAACGGTAGCGTAAGCGAAGCTCCATCTTCGGGTCAGCAATGCGACGATGGGAGATGATCCTAGTTGTTGTAACCTTCCTGGGGTCCATCCTCCAGGTACTCCTCTTCATAGTCTGGCCATGGGAATAACCAGGGACAAAGCCATGAGTACTCTTTAAGTACTCGCAAACTAATACTAACAGGTAAGGGGTTTTTGGATAATAGGACACTAGGCTCGAGGGTTGTTTTGCAAAAAGCCAGGTTTATATTTACTAAGTTCCAAAGCTAGTCACAATTTTATAACTCCTAAGTGGGATCTTGTAATTCAGGTCACAACTGTCGTGGGAATGACCACGGCAGATGCTGCAATCGGCAGCGAGTAGTAGAACGAAGGGCAAGGGCGGCCAGCCATCTGCGGTGCGAGATGAGGGCAAAGACACAGGGTTTTACCCAGGTTCGGCCCCCCGGAGGGTAAAGACCTACTCCTGCTAGATTGTATTATGGAAGTGTTTACAATGGGCGAACTCGGCGACTAGGCGGCGAGTTGCTTGGGTGTATGAGGGAACGTATCTCTACTCACCCCTTAGGGAGGTTTATATAGGCTTACCTCCCCTAGGGTTTACATATCTCAACCGATTCGGTTACAACTTTGTCAATCGTTTAACTCGGACCGGGCCTATCTACTCCCTCGGGCCTTCGACCTCCAGCTTTGGTACCTGATGGGCTTTGATCCACTCATGCTCACAGGCCCACTGCCAGCCTTTGGGCGATCGGAACGTCCCACGAGGATACCCGTAGGCATATCCCCATCAAGAGTCCCCGAGGCCGTTGATTAGGCGCGGGTGGCTCCGGCGATGGAGTATACGGCTTCAAGTTGGCATCCAGTCGAATCGTCGGCGGGCTCCTGCACGAAGGAAAAAATCCGGCGAACCGAGTTGCGTTTTGGGTGAACCGAACCAACGGGTCGCGGCCTCGGCGAATAACTCAGCGAGCCGAGCGGCAGGAGGCGGACCGTCGGGCGTGGTCAAACTAGCCGTTAAGGTAACTTAACGGTAACTTTCGGCGTAATCATCGCGCGGTAACGGCCCCCTAATTTGGCGGGCAGCTTTCGCTATATAAGAGGAATGGTTGGCCATCGGAAAGCCAACCGCCCACCATTTCTTCCGAGTACGCACATCTTTCGCCCGTTGATCTCGCGATCCGACCGACCCGCAATCCTCCGACCTCCAAGCAAATCCTCAGCCATGGCCCTCTCCACCGAACCTTGGGGTAGATCCAAGTGCACCAGGGCGCAACTGGCCTCCTTCGAGGAGGCCGGAATCCATGGGCCGGCTGGCGAATCCTCGCAGGAGAACGACCCGAACCCGGCCAGAGAGAGTTCATCTGCTTCACTAGTCATCTCGAGCGGGGTTTAGGGTTTCCCACTTCTCTGTTCTTCCGACGCTTCTGCGCCTACTACGGGATCCAGCCCTCGGATCTGGGCCCCCATAGTATCGAGCAGCTCGCCATCTTCGTGGCGCTCATGAAGTGCTACTTGGCTGCCGCCCTATTTTCCCTTGTGGCAAGATCTGTTCCATGGACGGATCACCGCGAGGAGGCGGCGGCTCAATGCTAGCCGCTGGCGGCTTAACCTTCCAACTGAAATCCAAAGCCTCCTTCTTCGACTTGATGCCGCCGCCAGCAAGCAGCGATCGAAAAAGTCTTGGTTTTATGTGACCGAGGCGACCCGGAGGACGAGGCGGCGATCCCACGGTACTCGGCCGACCGCTCGAGCCGCAATCTCCGTGTCGCCAAGCTTCCCGACGATCACGGATGGTCGTCGACGAGATGCTCCAGACCATTCGCGGTCTCAAGAAGAAGGCTTCAGACGGTGAACCTATACAACTGCTGGCTTGGGCGGCGATTGCCCGCCGCCTAACGCGAGCATTACATGTACCAAGACAGCCGAGAAGACTCGGCGAAGGCGCCGCCGAGTGGAAGCCGGAGGACTACCTCCGGCTGAAGAGGATCACCCAGCGGCATACACGGATGCGCAGCCGATCCTCCATACACCACGGCGTCCGGCCCAACGGTAATAACCTGATCTTGTTCGCAGCATATGCAACGCGGTAATTCTAACTTTGTTCCATGTTTAACGCAACTATTCCAAGTGGTGGAAGGTGGCTCCCACCCGCCGATGACGAGCTCCGGCCATCCACCCAGACACAAGCGAAGTCGCCCGCCAAGGGCAATGAGGACGATGAGGACGAATCCGAAGAGGAGATCGCCCCACTGGTCCGAAAGACCCGCGGGCAACGTCAGCGCGAACTCGAGGCGAGCAGGAGCCTCGAGCGTCATGCCACTCCAGCGAAGAAGAAGAAGGAGAAAGAGGCGAGGGCCCCCCTAAGGAGGAGGACGAAACCGCCGAAGATGGCCTCACCGCTGGCCAGAGCAGCCCGATGCCCACAGCTCGGCGGTGACGGGCGGCCCGCAACAACCATGCTAGACGCACCATCCATGGAGGCACCGCTGCCTCGATGCCCCGCCGCCACCGATCTCCGGCTAGGAAGGCTCCACCGAGGCGACTTCGCCGCAAAGGGGTCCCGACGTGGCGGTCTCGCCTGCAAGGAGGCTCGGTCGCGGCAGCTCCTAGCAAGGAAACCTCCGCCGGCGCCGAGGCGCCAACCGCTACCTCAACATCAAAGAAACCGTCCAGTATCCTGGGCCTCGGGCGCTCGAACTGGGGCTCGCCGGCTTGGCCGAGCCGAGAAACCGCCGCCTTCGCATGGGCTGCGTTTCATTCCGCCAAGTGAGTGTACTCGCTTTCTCTCTTAGTATTTTGAATGTTTTTCCTGAATTGTCTCGTCGCGAGGACCGAGTGAAGAAGATGAGCCACCCGACGGTGGCAAGGTGCCTCCGCCACTAGCGAGAGGACCCTTCCCGTAAGAGGAAGGTGGATGAGGTCGCCGCTTCCACGGAAGGCAGCAAGAAGGCCAAGGGCGATGACATCGTCACTGTCTCTGACGACACGGCAGTCGCGCCGGCTGGGCCCGCTGTGTAAGCTACTGCGTCCACGAAGGGAGGCATTTCGTTGCCTAGCCCGGAAGAAGCGAGCTCCTTTGGGCGTGCTACCTTCCCCCGCTTCATGACCAAGGCGGCCACGGCGAGTGAGGCTGCGACTCCGAACCCCGCTCCAGAGACCGCCGACGCTGAGATTGACCAACGTCGCGGGCACACACCGGCGCTGCTTGCGTCCGTGGACGCGGCGCAACTGCACGGCATGCTTGGCGCGGCCATCCAGGTACCTCCAGTCCCCGAGGATCAGGTCGGTGTTTTGCAGCGGCCTGATTCTTTATAGTTACTTGTTTTGTGCGTTCGAGTCCAGTCCCCGAGTGCGTACTCGCTAAATTGTAGCGGGTGGGCACTGAGTAATTTTCGAGCCGCCAGTCCCCGAGTGCGCACCCGCTAAATTGTAGCGGGTGGGCGCTGAGTGATTTTCGAGCCGCCAGTCCCCGAGTGCGCACCCGCTAAATTGTAGCGGGTGGGCACTGAGTAATTTTCGAGCCGCCAGTCCCCGAGTGCGCACCCGCTAAATTGTAGCGGGTGGGCACTGAGTTGTTTTCGTGTGAACTGACTTTGAAACTTTGCAGGGTTTACAACTGGAGTCGGCAGAGCGTTAGTCAAGCGGCGTCCGAGAAGGAGTTGGCGCTCCAAGAAGTAAACAAGGAGCTTGCAATTGCTGCGCAGTGAGGTGGCTCGCCAGAGCTTGTCCTCGCCGCGAGCCGGCGAGATCTGCGTTAAGCACCGCTGAGCAAAGGATCGCCGACCTCGAGCGCGAACTGCGGGAGGCGAAAGAAGAAGCGAGCTCGGCGAACGGGCGAGCTAAGGCCGCCGTTGCTGCCGCGGAGGAAGACCGGAAGGTGTCGGAAGCCCTCATCGTTGGGCTTCAGGACGATAAAACATCGCTTCAAAGCTTCATCACGGGGCTCGCCCGCCCGTTGCTCGGTGAGTGCGTCTTCCCAGTCTTGTGGTTGTATTGTTTGTGGTTTCCGTGGTGCTCACAACTGTTTCCGTCTAGCAGGCCATGTGATTGGTAGCCATGAAGAAGCGAGTTCTCTTGATGCGAGGGAGTGCGTGAGCATGCTCGTCGATTCGGCGACGCTGTCGGCGACTTGCATCCGCGCCTACCTTCAAGAGATGTCGCCCACGGAGGTTATTCCCAGTGACCTCGTTGAGGTGTGGGAGTACTTGGAGAAGGCGCCCGCGGTCGTGGAGTTCATGACGCGGTCGGCTTTTCGACGTGGAGCGTCGACGGCTCTGAGCCTGGGACTCTCCCACTTCCCGAAGACTTCACCTCGACGACGTGACGAGTGGTTATCCTTCATCGCCCGCGCGGTGGATCTGTCTCGTTCTTAAGCTGCAGGAGCGTGCCGCCGCATCGGAGCGTGTTTGGGCGATGGGACCTTCTTCCGTGCAGAAACGGTCGTCGCGCGAACGACCCGAGCCGCCGATCGCGACTTCAAGGTCGAGCAGCCTTCCGCGGCGATGGCGGGCCAGGTGACGACTTATCCATCGAACCCGACACGCATTCATCCGGAAGCGCCGGACGCTGGTGCATCATCGTCAAGCCTGTGGAATAGTGTTAGTAGCGCTTACCGGTAGGCATATTTTGTAATGTAAGACAATGCGATATGCGATTGAATGGAACGTTGTGTTCATTTTGCTATTTGTTTGCGTGTTTTGATTGATTTTGGGTGAGTCCCGAGCGCCCGCCTTTTGCGGGGTTCACCTTAGATATGATGTTTTGTTGTTTATCATGTGTGTTGTTGGTTGAGTCGACTCCGAGCTCGAGAGCCAGCCGCAAGGCGACTCCCTCGAGTGCTCAGATTTACCGCTTTCCCAGACGCGAACGGGCCGGTGGCCGAGTCCCCGGCGTGGTACTTGGTAGTTCAAGGCGCGACTCGAGGGTGGTTGAGGACCGAGCGCTGTGTTGGCGTCGCTCCGCCTGGCCCGTGGTCGTGGCGAGTCCCGGCACGCTCTCTTACTTGGCGTTTTCCGTCCGATCGAGACGAATCGGTATCCAGTCCCCGGCGTGGTACTTAGCCGCTCGAGTCGCTATGCCAAGGATGCGGAGGACCAGGTCGCTGTGGAAGCGAGGATGATGTCTTGGTTCAGAAACCAGTCGAGCTAGGCGACTCGATGGGGCTCCGGATTGGCGTTTTTGTGGACGATGCAAGACCTGAAATGGCTCGGTGCAAGTCTTACATCGCACTACTTAGCCGTGCGGTCGCTGTACCAAGGGTTGACTTGTATTTTAGCATGACGTTAATTACGAGTGCGAGTGGCACAAGGCATGGAGAGTAGACGAATTTTGCAAGAACTGCTTTTTATTCATAGCGACTGGAGAGTACATATGTGGGGTTCTAGGTATAGAACTTCCGGAGGAGATTTACATTCCACGGCCGCTTGATGTCGAGTTCACCGTCCCCGCGGACGTCGACGAGGTAGTAGGCGTCGTTGCCGAGTACGCGCCCGATAGCGAACGGGCCTTCCCACGGAGGGGAGAGCTTGTGCATGCCCTTCTTGTCCTGGATGAGGCGTAACACCAAGTCGCCTTCCTGGAAGGTGCGGGTTTTCACCCGTCGGCTGTGGTAGCGACGGAGCCCTTGCTGATAGATAGCGGTGCGCGATCGGGCGAGGTCGCGCGCCTCGTCGAGTTGGTCGAGCCCATCTTGGCGGGCACGTTCGTTTGCGGCCTCCGTATAGTGGACGATCCGCGGCGAGTCGTGTTCGAGGTCGGCATGACAGCTTCAGCCAGAGACCATGAAGAAGGGGTGAATCCGTCGACCTGTTGACCGAGGTGCGGATTCCCCAGATGACGGAGGGAAGCTCTTCGACCCAGCATCCAGCGGTGCGCTCGAGTGGTACTTGGAGTCGCGGCTTCAGGCCGTGGAGGATGCTTTGGTTGGCTCGTTCCGCTTGGCCGTTGGATTCCGGGTGTGCGACTGATGCAAGGTCGAGCCGGATGTGGTGCTCCTCGCAGAACTCGGCCATTGCTCCCTTGGCGAAGTTTGTGCCGTTGTCCGTGATGATGCTGTTGGGGAAACCGTAGCGGTATATTAGCTCGCGTAGGAACTTAGTGGCAGTTTTCCCGTCGCATTTCCGGACTGGCTTGGCTTCTACCCACTTTGTGAATTTGTCGACGGCGACCAGCAGGTGGGTGTAGCCAGAGGGGGCCTTCTTGAAGGGGCCTACCATGTCCATGCCCCACACGGCGAATGGCCAGGTGATGGGGATTGTTTTGAGCGCCGAACTTGAACGCGTGCGTCGTTGGCGTGCCGGCACCGGCGCATCGCTGGACGATATCGGCAGCGTCGGCATGCGGTGGGCCAAGAGAAGCCGTGTCGCATGGCTTTGGCGACCAGGGAGCGCGCGGCAGCGTGGTGGCCGCAGTCGCCTGAGTGGATGTCATGTAAGATTTTGCGTCCTTCAGCTGGTTGGACGCAGCGTTGGAACACGCCGGTGACGCTACGTTTGTGTAGCTCGCCGTCGATGATGGTGTAGGACTTGCATCGGCGAGCGATCATTCTGGCGCTTGTCTCGTCTGCGGGCAGGTTGCCTGTCTCCAGGTAGGCGATGTAGGGCTTGGTCCACTATCGCTCGGTGACGAAAAGTGACCAAGGTTGCCTCTGGTTGGAGCGGGACTCCAATGTCGATCTCCTTCGGGGGAGAGACTGACGGCGTGAAGATGGTGTCGAGGAACACGCCGGCAGGTGGTGCGAGTCGAGCCGACCCGATGCGAGAGAGGGCGTCGGCCTCCTCGTTTTTCCTCCTGTCGATCCACTCGGCAGTAGCGATGAAGTGGCCGCCCACCTTGTCCACCTCTTGGCGGTATGCCGCCATGGTAGGGGAGACGCAGGTGCCGGCGACTTGACCCGCAACGAGGTCGGAGTCTCCGTAGCATCGGGCGATTGACGCTCATCTCCTTGCGGCTCGCATGTCAGAGTAGGGCCTCGTATTCGCCATGTTGTTGGTGCAGGCGTGAATTGAGGCGTGGGATGTAGCGGAGCTTGTCGCTTTGGGTGAGGTCAAGACTATCCCGCCTCTGCGCCGTCGCGTTCTTGGACCCGTCAAGCACAGCTCCAGAATGGAGGTACGGCTCGCTCTTGGGCCTCCTCCCCCGGCGAGGAAGTCGGCCGATGCTCGCGACTTAATCGCCTGCGTGGCTCGTACTTAATGTTGTGGACGCCGATCTCGACGGCCCACTTGGCGACCCGCCTGGTCGCCTCGCGATTGCGGATGATGTCTTGTAGTGGAGCTGAGGAGACGACCGTGATGGGGTGCTCCTGGAAGTAGTGTGGCAGCGCTGAGCTCTGAAGACCGCGTATACCAGCTTTTGGTATCGTGGGTATCATTGGCGCGACTTCGGTTAGGACCTCGCTGATGTAGTATACCGGATCGGGCGCTTTTCCTTCCTCTGGTCTTCGACGACCATTACAGCGCCGACGACGCTCGGACGCCGCGACGTAAACCAGCATGGGCTCCTTGTCGACGGGTGCGGCGAGTAGTGGTGCGCGAGTAGCACCTTTTGAGGTCGCGAGCGTCCGCCTCCTTGTCCCATCGGAAGGTGGGATTCTTGCGCATCAGCGGTATAGGGCATCGCTTTTCGCCCAGCGGGATGAAGCGATCGAGAGCCACACGCCCGCCAGCTTCGACGCCGCAGCACTCGGTTTGCCGAGCCGGGCGATCGTGTCGATCTTCGTTGGGTTTGCCTCGATCCTCGCTTGGAGACAACGTACTTAGTAATTGCCGGCGGGTACACCGGTGCACTTGCCTGGTTGAGCTTTATTTTGTACCTCCGCAGTTGGCGAAGGTCTCTGCGAGGTCGGCGAGTAGGTCGCCTTGGCGGCGGATTTTACGACCACGCCGATGTAGACGTGGATGTTGCGCCAATTTGGCTCGCGAGGCATTCTTGCATGCACCGCTGCTACGGCGTTCTTGAGGCCGAAGGTCATGGCGGTGTAGCGAAGGCTCAATGGCGTGATGAACGCCGTCTTCCTCATCCTCGACAGCCATTTTGATCTGGTTATACCCGGTAGGAGTCAAGGAAACACGACTCCGAGCCCGCGGTGGAGTCGATTATCTGATCGATCCGCGGGAGGACGAATCGCCTTTGGGCGCCTGTTCAGTTTGTGTAGTCGATACACATTCTCCATGTCCCGTTCTTCTTCTCGACCAGACTGGGTTTGCCACCACTTGAGTATTTAATTGGCGGATGAAGCCGGCAGAGTAGACGCTGCACTTCCTCGGCGATTGCCCGACAAGTTCTTCGTTGAATGGCCGTGGCGATCGCTTGACGGTCGCACTTTGGGGTCGGCGTTTAATTTGTGCTCACCGAGCTCCCTAGGGACACCGTGCATGTCGGAGGGTTTCCATGCGAAGATGTCCCTGTTCTCACGGAGGAACTCGATGAGCGCGCCTTCCTATGCCGGGCTCATGCTCGTCCCGATCGTCACCGTCTGGCCGGTCGCTGGGACCAGCTCGACGGCGGGTGTCGCCGTGGCCTCAAAGGTTGAGGTGTTTGCCCTCCGAGTTGGGCTTCTTGAGTATTGTGGGGTCGTCGTTGTTGACCCGCCGCGTATTTGGCGAGCTCATCGGCGTGACTAGCTTCCGCCGCGATCACGGCGTCGGCGAAGTTCGCCCTTTGGCCTCGCATTCGCGCCATGTCGGTCGCCGCTGATGGTGATGACGCCGCACGCCCGGGAGCTTCATCGCGTTACGCAGAGGGGTGCCGCCATGAATTTGGCGAACGCTGGCGCCCAGACGCAATGGTAAGGGTGTCGAAGGGCACCAGCTCAAGACGATCCGCCGGTGCGGAAGTTTGCCGGAGTGCCAAGGTGACGGGTAGCGTGACCTTGCCGATCGGGTACGCCTTCCGACCGGGACGATGCCGTGGAACGTGGTGGGTTGTTCGATCATCGATCGCGGGAGCCGCAGCCTGAAGGTGTCGAGGTAGAGGATGTTGATGGAGCCGCCGCCCATCGAGTCTTGGGGAGCCAGTCGCCGACCTTGGGCTTGACCACCGGGCGACTCGCCCCGATACTGGCGCGCGGGCGAGTGGTCTTGCCGCTCGGTGATAGGCTGCCCGACCAGTTCAGAACCGGGGACGTCTGTCTGGGCCACCGCGTTGGCGACGGCAATATGGCGATGACCTTCTTCGCTCGTGTTGAAGCCGGTGAAGGTGTGGAGCGAGGCTACTTTGCCGAATTTTCCGCCATTTTGCGGGTCGTTGTCGGTGTCCTCCGCTGCGTCGTGCCTTCTCGATCTCCCGAGGGTGTGGCGGTCGGCGGTGTGCGTGGCGGGCTTTCCTTCCTCGCCGGAAACGCACATGGTTGGTTAAGTAGGGCCGCGGATCGAACCTTGGCTTGTTCTTGTAGTTCCTCCGCCGCTCGTTGCCCTCCGTCGGGCGGTAGCTCTTGGGGTCGCGTTAGCGTGCCCAAGATTGGCGACGAAGTCGACTTCCCATCGTTGCGCGCTTGCACGTGAGGCGAGTGCCGCCAGTAGCGTAGGTCCGCCGGGCGGCCGCTGCCGCTGCCGCGCGTCGTTGTCCGCCGGACTCGTCGTCGACGCCTTGATTGGGATCTTCCTCGGCGTATCGTTTGGCGATCTCGAGGAGGTCGGGATGTTGTCGAGTGTGCGGGCGTGTCGCTTGAGCTTGGCGACTAGAGGCTCGTAGCGCACGAGGTCTTGAAGCAATGGATCGCGGTGTCCGGTGGATGCCGACCGCGTTATGCAGCTCTTGCCACCGTTGGACCCAGCTGCGGGTCGACTCGGGTCCCCGGACGCGCCGTTCGGTCCTCGATGGTGGTGGCGCGGTGTAGGAGCACTCGGTGCTCGACGGCGTCTCGCATTTCCTCCGTGAGTCGACATCGCCCGGGGAGCATGTTGATCCATTGCCCGCACGCCCCTCCATCATCGGGAGGTAACGGGCGGTAGTAGGTGTGACCCGCGATCCCCATTGCCATGAGGTATGTGTCAAGCCGCATCGGGGTCGCACGAGGAGTCGATTTTTCGATCTCCTTGGCGCCTTGAAGTTGGTGGGTACTTTTCGCGGATCATTGGTCCGCACTTGGCCCTAGTCGATCGAGCGACCCCATAGGCTCGCCATCGCGAGTAATTAGGTGTGCCGCAAGTCGCCGGGCTGGCGTCGCTTGCTTTGGTTGTTGATGATGTGAGTGCGAAGGCCGATTGGCTCTCCATTGGCGGCGGCGAGGTTGGTCGCCGCCCGGGATCACAGGAGAGGCCGCATTCGCGGGTCGCCGTTGGAGCTGCAGCGGCTCGCGGCGGCAATTGAGGGTGTTTGCCACCGCCGACGGCCGCTTGAGGCCGCCTGCTTCCGAGGAGCGCGAGTACACTCGCCCTTGCGGTCGGGCGCCGCTCGCTGTTCCACGGCCTTCGAGTAGGGCCCGACATCGGATCTGTAGCGCGCCGCCGCCGGCCGTGATGCTGTCGGCAGCGGCTCGCCTGCCACGAGGTTGTCCATCGGGTGGAGAACAGGGAGGCCGTTCGCATCTCGCCTCCCGTGAGGAGACGATTATCCGCGGCTGGTCCTCGAGGTGCGGTTGGGTGGTGGTGGGGCACCCATCGCTGATCCTGGCGGAGCGGTTGCTTCTCCCGTGGCGCGTTCTCGCAGATCGCGCGCGGCTATGCGAGCCGGTCGCTCGCCGAAGTTCGTGGCGCGCTGAACGGTGGGTTCAGCGTGACCTGATCCGCTGGTGGTAGCGTGATGCCTGCGCTGTCACCGCCGAGGCGAAATTTTTCGCCGCCTCCTTGCGCATCGCCTCCGCCGCCAGCGGAGTTCCTCGACCTCCGTCGCCGTGGCGTTAGGAGGGATCGGGGTGGAGAAAGGGTCCTCCGGCGGATCGGTGCCGGTGGCCATGTAGGTCGCGGCGTGGCGACTGGCACCGTCGTGGAGGTCGGCGGAGTTCTCCGACCCGGAGTCGAAGTCGAAGATCCCGAGGATGGAGGGGTCCTCGAAATCTCCCGCGTTGGAGACCTGAGCGATGGAGCCCGCGGACGAGGCCGCGGTGATGGATCCGGCGAGTGACGCCGGGGTCGCCGAGTCGGCTGCCGGTGAGGGTCGCGTCTTCCGCGGCCGCTGAGTTCTCGGCCACGTTGCTGTGGGCCGAGTCGTACTCGGAGGCGAGGCGGTGGATCGTGCGGACCTGGCTCTCGGAGAGCCGATCGTGCGGTGGCGACTCGCGGATGCGAGCCGAGTCCTCCGAGGTGATGACGCCGGTGAAGCCGAAGAGGCCGATCGTGCCGACCGCGGGATCACGCTGGCGTGACGGGTCGCCGCCGGGACGTAGCTGCCGGCAAGATCTGGAGCATCTCGCCGATCGCTATCATGCGCCGGTGGCGCACCGCCTGCTGATGGGCAGATTGATCTCGCCGCGAACACCGCCAGACCGCCAGCCCCACGGTGGGCGCCACTGCCGTGGAATGACCACGCAGATGCTGCAATCGGCAAGAGTAGTAGAACGAAGGGCAGGGCGGCCAGCCATCTGCAAGTAGATGAGGGCAAAGACAGGGTTTTACCTGTGTTGCCCCGGAGGGTAAAGACCTACTCCCGCTAGATTGTATTATGGAAGTGTTTACAATGGGCGAACTCGGCGACTAGGCGGCGAGTTGCTTGGGTGTATGAGGGAACGTATCTCTACTCACCCCTTAGGGAGGTTTATATAGGCTTACCTCCCCTAGGGTTTACATATCTCAACCGATTCGGTTACAACTTTGTCAATCGTTTAACTCTGCACCGACCGGGCCTATCTACTCCCGGGCCTTCGACCTCCAATGCCTGCACTGATGGGCTTTGATCCACTCGCCGTTCTGCAGGCCCACTCGCCAGCCTTTGGGCCAGTCGAAAACGTCCCGCTGAGGATACCCCAGTAGGCATATCCCCATCAACAACTCTGTTGTGTTTAAGTCAAAGTCTCAATTCATTTCACAAGTCATTTTAAAAGTCTGACGGGGGAACAGTATGGCCACTCCAACTGTCCATAACCGCGGACGCGGCTATTCGAATAGTTTGACACTCTGCAGAGATTGTACACTTTCACCACAACATTCGATACATCCGTCAGGAACAAATCCTGAACTCACCATACTCAGTATGCGGATAATCAATCCTAACCTTTCAATTACACGCCCTAGTATAAGCACCTCTCCTGTGAGTTTGGCCTCCCAACCATGACCACTGTTATCTTGGGTCTTGCATGTGGACAATCTTCACAAGGTAGCCTCAGCTCAGACCTTGGCCGTGAGGGAACTAATACTAAGGTATATAAGTTTCCAGTCAAGCCCTACCCAATATTCGGGTATTGTGGTTGTACGCTAAAATTGGAATGGTATCGCATCCAGACAACCATCAGTTTTATAAAGGGCTAAGGCTCATGCCTCAACATTTTTATCACCAAAATCATCAAGTGTTTGGAAACACATGTCTAAAACATTTCAATAGAATGATCCATCATTCCAAGGTTTTCATAACCATTTTTCCACCAAGTATTCCCATCTAAAAGTTGATCAAGTTTTATGCTTAGCACTAGCATCTACTGGTGGGGGTAGTAATAATGAGGGGTGGTATCTGGTGGAGTTTCACTAAGTCCAACCTTATATCTTAGGCTGATATCAAGGTTTCTAGCTTAGGCCAAATTTTATGCTCTTTAAGCAACCTTCAGCACAACTGTCTAGTATCTACCAAACTCTTAGGTAGACTCTAAGTAAGCTTTGATAAAGAAATAAAGTAAGAAGTTTGCCATAAAACTAGGATTGGTTTAGCAAGTGGGTATGATCACATATGCTTAAGGCATAAAGTAGTCATCTCACAGGTATGGGTTTGTGGCATCAGTAAGGTATCTTGCAAGTGTTAGCTTGCACATTCGCTAGTAGTATTAGTCTTGCATAGGTATAGTATCTTGCAAGTGTTAGCTTGCCTTGTGCAGAGCAGTGGTTGAAGTTCTCCTCGGCTTCCTCTTCGTAGTATCCTCCTTCCTCCTCGTAGTATCCTTGGTCATTTAGCGTCTATGAATAAATACGAGGTACACAATCACCAAACAATACTTAACTACTTGCAATCATCACACACAAGGGTCCTATAGATGATCTAGCATCATCTCTAACATTACAAGGTTAAAGCTTGGTTTAAAACTTCTTATTTTTAGAAAAGTAATTTCTACTCATTGAAAAACTACTTAAGATTTAATATTCTCCAAACTAAACATGGGATCATTTTGACACATGTCATCACCACATATTGTAGTCCATGGGAATGTGATTTAAAGTTGTGTCACAATTTAATAAGGTTTTACCCTTTTATTTTAATTAATTAAAGTGGCTAGAAATTCTTATGAAGCATTCTTTTATTACTTGAACATTATTTATTCAAGTAAACCTATATATTTTTATTTATTCTGAAAGGTATGGTTAAATGTGATTTTTGAGAGTTGGAATCAACTCAAAAGCTTTTATGGTTTGAATTTCAAAAATGTTTGAATGCAGAAAAGCTTCTGCCTTGTTATTTTTTACTATGGGTGATCTACAGATCCAAATGACTTGAATCCAACGGGCTTGGATTAAGCATTCACAGACCTTTCCAACAAAATTGGTTTCATTCAATTTGGTATACTGAATCGATCTGGGTTGATTTTTGAAGTTGGGTACATAAGTGTGTTTGAATTAAAAAGAAAAAGGTTTAATTTGAATTGCTGGGCTGCGTGGGAAATTCTAACGGGCCGGCCTGCTAAGCGCAGTGCTCCCGTGGGCTGCTTAAGTGGGTGTCCACTCACTGGTGACACGGGCACGGCGGTATGGGGCAATGTGGATCGTTTGATCTAGTTCTAATCCAACGGCTGAGGGTCATCGTCGACGCGAGACAGCTCCGGCGAGAACGAAACCTAGCGCGGCCAGTGAGGGGTGCTGGGGGCTCACCAGGGTACGGGCGACGGTCGGCGATGCGGGCGAACGACGAAGTCAACGACGGCGAACCTCCTGGTACCGGTGGCTTCTCCTGGGGCGGCTCCAATCGCTGGCTCCCTTCTTCTCCGGCAGCGGCAGGCTCCAGTGAAATTACGGCGAGGTGGTGCTCGACTTGCTCTGAGGATGGCGTGGCACGGTCAGTGGGGAGAGGGGAGTGAGATGGTGTGAAGAAATCGTGCGGGGGTGGCCTCTATCTATAGTCGAGCGAGGCGACCGTCGGGGCGCACGGTGAGCTCGTCGGGGGCAACGTTACAGGCGGCTATAGGCATGGGCAAGGGTAGGGGACGGTGCTGTGTCTCCTGGCGATGCTCAACGACATGATCGCGAGGCATGGGGTTGTGCGGTTTGGTCTAGAACGGGCGGCTCTCTGCGCGGCAGAGGCGGCGTCTTCGACGGCGGGCGGTGGCTGTATGGCACGGGGCGACAAACGGGGGTGTCTGGCGGTCTCCTGGGTCGGTGGTGATCGTGTATACACGCGGTGAGGGCGGCGCGCGGTCTGTGGGTGATGGTCGAGGGTGGCGCTCTGGCGCACGCTTGGCATGGTCTGGGCGTGTCTCGTGCACGTGGTCCAGGGCTTGGCAACGCTCGCGGCTGGTACATGCAGTGGCGGTGGACGGTGGGCTGCCTCCCAGACAAGGTTGGCACGACTAGTTCTTCCTCTAGCCTGCTGTCCACAATGGGGTGACATGGGGTTCTCGGCTGTTCACCATTAATGACAATGGCAAGCTCACAAGGGTGCTAGTGTTGGGCTAATCTTTCTAGATGATCTACTGGGTTATGTGTGAACTAACTAGGGAACAAGTTAGGCTCAAAACACTGCACACTATAGTGTTTGATGTTTTGTTTGATTTGTGTCTGCAACCTGTTTGATGAAATGGCCGCATGAAATCAAGTTTTGAATTTTGAAATGAATTTTGGTGGGTTTGCTAGATTGGTTCTGGTGAGTCTGCAGATGCTTGGGTTTTGAAAGTTGAGCTTGTTTGAGTGGGTTTTGAAAAAGTGGGATCTTCCCATATGAAGAAGATTCAATTTTGAATTGTCATTTAAACTATGCATTTGAAAGTTTCTGGATGATCACAAAGTGGGCCTTGATACTCTGTTATGAGTACATTCAAGGGGTGCAAAGATCCAGAAAATTTTCTGTTAGGTTTTGAAAGTTTGAGACAGCCAAAGTAGGCATGGGAGTTAAATTGGTCAAAATGACCATTCACTTAATATATTTGTTTTGATTTGCTTGTCTTAAGGAAAAGTGTGGGAAATGTTTTAGATGATGTTCTTTTCACCTAATAAACATTTTACAAGCAATGGTTCACACAAACAAGGTGGTTTTTAAAGAAATTCAAAATCCATGCATACACATATACATGCATTCATGAATTCATTTAGAAAAGTTTTTGTTAACCCTAAACTTGATGATTAGTGTTTTGATGATCTAAGTTTGATATTTTTGGGATGTTATAGTTGGGGTGAGATTCATCGGAGAACAAGGGAGGCCTCTCGTGGTGTTGGTGGTTTGAAACCATCCCCTCTCCAAACGTAGACGTACTTCCCCTCAAAAGGAAGAAACTACGGGAAACAAATCCTTGTGTCTCTACGTCCACTCCTTTGGTTACTTCTATCTTTTACCGCACTTTACTTACTTGTTCTTGCTTAGTGTTGTGTTAGTTTGTGCATGGTTGACATATAGGTAAATTCATCGTAGTTGCATAATCTAGAAAATTTACCTTTTTGTCAAACCCTAATTTGAAAAAGAAGAAAATTTGAAGTAGCACCTATTGACCCTCCCTCTAGGTGCCCATACGATCCTTTCAGCAACTATAGCTAAACTGAGAAGAATGAAACCAAGATAACCATGTACATATCAAACACCAATCAGTCCTAAGTCAAGATAAGTGTTCACTGCATATTTACATATTAGTATACAAAGAAGATGTTCAGTAGAGAAGAATCCTAGCTATAGAAGTTTAAAACTTCATGATTGTTGCGACTGTTTTTTCAGAGTTGAACATGTATGATTGTTGCGACTGTTTTTTCAGTGCTAAACATGTAGTTCGAATCTACTGAACATGTAGTTCAGTAGAGAAGAATCCTAGCTACAGCATAAGAAATTGGCGATGCATACCATTCTTGAGGATCGGAGTCGTCGATGTCTTCCAAAAATACTACCATGCTACCAAAATGCATACCTGTATTACAATGGCGATGCATACCATGCTAGAGAAGAATCCTAGCTACAGCATAAGGTAATACGTGTAGCATTTTTGGATGATCAAAAGTTTCAATGACCGAAAAGACCATACCAAGCAAACCGAACCAACGAAGGTCAACATCAACACTAATATGCAAAAGTTATAGCAGCGAGTAGCATATCAGCCAGCGAGCAGCCAGCAGTAGCAACGAGCAGCTAGAGAGCAGCATATCATACCTTAGATTAGAAGCTGTCGGAAACATAAACATATTGGACACATCCATGCCATCTTGAATAAGTGTAGCATAATATAAATCTGAGCGGTTTTAATGAAGGATAATTGCACAGACCATAGGATTATACTCCACCTGTTGACCAACAATGAGATATGACTGCATCATTTTCACTCAATGATTCTAAAGTATATTACTCATGCAATTAATTTCATCTCTTCCTTTTTTCAGAGTTATCTTGCATATAATGGTTGAAAATACTCGCAAACATATTAAATAGCGCAAGAATAGATGTATGATGGTGTTACTTTTGTATCAGCATATCAACCACCCAGTATAAACTTGATTAACAATTTGCAGAGACAAAGAATCAAGAAAAAAGAAAAAAACAGAATAAAATGCCACATACCTCATTCTGGGATCATGCATGCTTGATCAATTGGGTTGCAGACACCTTTATACATGAATCATGAACCTGGTTGTATTAATCCTTATTGGACTTTAAAATTTATCTTAACTTGGTTGTGCTTTGGTGTCGACCAGCGGCAAACCTCCCAGGAAAGGGATACAGTAGCTGGACTAGACTGTGTCAAAACAAACTGAAACTCCAGAAAATATTTCTGAACCATGCTATCGAGCCAGGCTGCAGCCTTGTGCTGTCTCCACGCTTTCACAAACCAAACCAGAGAAGTAAAATGATCCAATGATACTGAATTTGTAATCGATGCATATAGACTAATAGACATGGTATTGAATTTACATATAACGAAATATAGTAATCTAGCAGCAAACGTGTCATTTTCTGTGTTAGAGAAAAACTTTAGAACTAGCCAAGTGCACAAGCTGATTAAATTTGTTTTACTTAGATATTAAAGCATGTATCATTGGGACTAAACCTGTACTTTGTACGAATGTGCAGAGCTTGGAGCAAGATAGCAGTCGCAGTTTCAGGATTGACCGAAATACAATACTCCATGCACTTTTTTTTTGATGAATCGATGTTCAGATCACATCACTGTGTGATAATCTGGATACCACACTACCACAGGCCAATATCCTCTAAAAACATATTACAGAGAGCTTTTGGCTAAGAACTACGAGACTGTTAATTCCACCAATAGAAGCAGTAAGAAAAGTCGGTGTGCAATCTCCTAGAAACCTCACCGGTGTACCACATTTGTCGTTGTCGTTGAGGCCGCCTTAGAGCTCCAGAAAACCTCACCGGTAAACTTCCAGTCATCCACCTCGCAACATCTGCTTCCCCTGCCGCCGCCGGAGACACCACACTTGAAAAACATTTGTCTTTAGGTTTTCAGTAAACATTTACAGTGCCATTGAAGTTCTTCTTACAATAATGGATGCTGATTGCCAAGCCTTCTGTTGCATCTGCATTGCATGCAAGTTACTGACATGAAGTACACGGGCATGCCTGATTACATGGCAATGTGCCTTATGTTGTTCAGTTATGAGTATTCCTTCACCCCTCTTCTTTGGATTCATTTATTTTTGACATATTCAAACATAATGCTTTTGCATTGCTCTCTGTGCATGTTCTTCTTTTTATTGGTACTTTCACATGTTACATGTACCATATCTAATTACAAGTTTGAATATGTTGTCTGTGGCATGCTTGCACTTTCTTGTGTTTCTCTCATTTGATGTTTGCTTGCTCGGACGGGAGGCAGCGGAGCAGGGTTTTTGCTAGGGAGCAACATACAGTGGACGAGAGGCGGCGGAGCGTGGCAAACTGCTAGGGAGGGACCAGCGGCGGACAAGAGGTGGCAAAGCGGGGCAGACTGTCGAGGAGCGACCGGCGACGGTGGATAGGAGGCGACGGAGGAGACGCGGTGAAGATTTGGATTTTAATTTGGAAAAATTTAAAAAGATTTAAATGCATTAAGGATTTAATTGCAAAAATGTATTTATACTGTGTCTGTGGGCATTAAATCAGGGGCCGAAGGAAGAATTTAGAGAAGGTTCTAAATTATATACTTTGTTGAGAAAACACGAGTTATACATGTGTACCACTACTTGCTGCAACAGCCAATCGCTTGCGCATGAGTATCTACATGCATCGTGCAAACCGTCGTATCATCCGGTTTCAAACTGTTCACACCGTCTAACTAACCAGATCAAACCGTCGTATCATGTCATATGTAAATAGTCTAAACCAAACCAACCCAGTTAAAACAATCGCAAACGGGCCGGGTTGAGGAAACTGCACAAACCATGTTAAACCGTGAATGCCCAGGTTTAGTCCTGGCCAGTGTAGCTAGCCGTGCAAGGTTAGGATTCTGTGTATGTTGGTATTACTTTTAGGCTTGACCCAAACTCTTGATCATAATAAAATCCAGATTTTATAGTAACAAATGTGTAGTTACCGAAGCTTACTCATATAAGAAATATGTCACCTAAGATCACTATTTTTTAGAACATTTAGGATTGGATGACAACTGAATAAGTGCACATGTACTTCTCCCAAAAATGCAGTGAAAACTCATTCTTGATAACCTGCAGTTGCGGTCATCGTTTATATGTACGAATGATTTTCTTTCTTGCAAATCTAAATTGGTCTTTAGTTATAGAATTACTAGCAAAACCGAACACAAAAAATCTTGAAGTTCAACAACTTAGTTTGCATTGGGAAATTAATTATCAGAGAGGTCTTGTAGCTTGTATTCAGATTTTTTAAAAAGAAAATATGCCTACAGTTTAATAAAATCATCACGTCTGATTCAAACCTAATACATAGAAGAGATTCCAGCTTTGTGGTCTATTAGCTGAATAACGTCAGTGTACGCACTCCAGTATATCATGTGTATTCGTTAGGATCGAACATGGCGAATCAAGTGGTTAAATTGCAGGTTATACTGAAAATGGGAGGCTCGGTAATACGAACCTGCTGGGACGCGTCGGCGGCGGGAGACCTGGCGGCTTCGGCGGTGGGAGGCCTGTGATGCGTCGGCGGCGGTGGGCTTGGTGGTCCTCGAGCGGTGACGTCCTCGCGTCGGGGGGACAGGCGGCTGGGAGTTGGGATACAGGGCGGCGTCCTCGAGGGCGGGAGGCCTGTGACGCGTCGGCGGCGGTGGGCTTGGTGGTCCTCGGGCGGCAGCATCCTCGCGTCACGGGGACAGGGTCGGGGATTTGGGATGCAGGACGACGTTGGAAGACGTCCTCGTGTTTGGGAGAGCCGGGGAGGCGTCCTCACGTCGGGGGAATCAGTGTTGGTTTTGATTAAAATTGGTACGTACGCCTACTCGGATACTCAGTACCAACCACCCATCGCTTCAGCCTAGCCAGCCTAGGAAAACAACGAGGGAACGACCGGGTGGGCTGGCCCAGCAAAGGCCGCGCGCGGTTGGGCCGTTCAGCGTAGCAATATGATTTGCTAGGTTGGCTGCGAGGAAAAAATATTCCTAAAATCAATGCATGTCACTATAATTTGAGCTATATACGCTTTTAGTTGCGTCAGAGCGTTTTAGTCCCACATCTTGCAAAGTAAGCACTTCCACAACTTGCATCTCTGAAACATTTTAGTTTAATTTAATTAGACTTCATCGAGTTTGACTGATTTTGACCAAATTCGTCAACCCTATAGCGACACAATTTTTTCAAATGATCCTTGTATATTTTTACAAAATGAATAAAAATATAAAAAGAAGGGAATTGAACTCATGACCTCTGCATTGCTAATCATCCCCTCTAACCATTAGGTTGAACGATGCTGATTGTTACACAAAAGGACGTAACACTTTTATACAATATAAACGCGCACACACTTAAAAATGCTCACATTAAAAGGACGGAACTAGCGATATTTATTGATTGAGTGTGTATATCCGGGCTACATCTAAGTATTTATTTTGGGTATTCAAAAAATACATATTCTTACGTTGAAAAATTTATAAAGGAATTATAAATTTTCAATCTGAAATAATTTGTGCTCTGGGCTCCCTAGAAAAGAAAAAAATAGAGATCCGGGTTTGCAAGCGGTGCACCCTCAAATATTGTTAGAATTTTCTTTTTTTGTGGCCCCTAATACAAATCAATTCAGGCTAAAATTTTGCACACTAAAATCTTATATCATTGTCCACATGTACGTAATTTTTAAGGTGATTTTGATACTTAGAATTACATTTTTCAAATGTTCAAATAAAGGCCACCATGTAGCCCGACTTTCAAAATAAAAGGCCTTCACAGATGAGATTATGCTAACAGCGAATATGGGCACTTTTAGATGTGGGCGCTTATTGGATAAAAAGGTTCCACCCTTTTTAGAACCAGATATCATTGCTTAACGTAGCGGCCTAAGGTGGTGAATAGGAACTCAAAGATCATGAGTTCGATTCACTCCCTTGCCACATTTTTATCTATTTTGTACGTCCGCTAAAAAAAATGTGATGCCACAAGTTGACGAATTTGGTCAAAATCAGTCAAACTCGATGAAGTCTAATTAAATTGGACTAAAATGTTTCATGGATGCAAGTTGTGGGACTAGTCGTGCTCACTTTGCAAAATGTGGGACTAAAACGCTCCCATGCCGCAAGATGTGGGACTAAAAGTGTATATAGCTCCTATAATTTGCCTAGTTAGTGCCGCCCCACATTGAAAATACTAGTGACAGCAAAATTTTAACCTGTCACTAGTTATGGAGATTCCAGTGACAGGCATCTACATTAGCCTGTCACTAAATCTTTTTTTGGCCGGACGCTTCTTAGTGAAAAGTACTAGTGATAGTCATATTTGTATGTCTGTCACTAGTGAATCCTTCTAGTGACAGGCTAATAATTGCCTGTCACTAGGAATGGTCCATAGTGACAGGCATAATTTTTCTTGTCACTAACCACTGGAGGCTATAAGCCTTTCTGCAGTAGTGTGATGGTGTGGATGATGATGATGATGATCCCAATGAAGTCTAGCTTGACGATGGTATTGATGGAAACGATCTCCCCTCTCCGAGAAGGAATTTCCCCGGCAGAAATCTATCTGCCGGAGAGATCTTTCTCTCTCGGTGTTTTCTGCCCCAAAGAGGCGGCGGAATATTTCTGTGGTCGCCCCGCATGTATTAGGGTTCTGAGGAGAAGAAATAGGAGAGAGAGAGAGGAGGCAGAGGTGGGCCAGGTGGGCCACACCCTGTAGGCGCGGCCTAGGGGTGGCCCACGCCTAGGGGGTGTGGGCCCTCTGTGGCCCATCTCCACCTCCACTTCTGGCATTCTTCGTCTTCTGGGAAAATATGATTTTCCATAATTTTTCTGGTATTTTTCTGATCTTCGCGAAATTGCATCAAAACACCTCTTTTTTCATCAGAATCCTGAATCCGGCAGTTCATCCTCCAAGAATCATCCAACATGCAAAAACAGATGAAAAGACATAAGTACCACCTCTTAATATGAAATATTACAATGAATAGAGGCAAATTATGATATAGAATGGTAATGCAAATTGGACGTATCAAGTCCCCCCAAGCTTAGACCTTCGCTTGTCCCCAAGCGAAAAATGATCTCAGTAACATGTTCACAGGTTTATGGCGTGAAGTGTCGATAAAAGAATACGAACAAGAAGCATCACACTTACCATTGCACAACTCATATAAGAAAACAACTCACCATTATATAACTTATCTTGCAACAAGTACAGGAGTTACAATAGAGATGCATAAAGATAAATCATAATTGGAATTGGCAACCTTTTGTTCTTGGTCAGAGAATAGCTGGCAAACAGTTTCACAAATAAAGATTTCGTAGAAGTTTCACAACAAGAGCACTCTTTGCTCAAACATAAAAGATTTTTCACAATGATGGCTTTCAAAGTAATACTCAATAGATAAGAGTCTTGTGCAAACAAGGAAGATAAAGAACATGATTAAATACCCACGCCTAGGGGGTGTGGGCCCCCTGTGGCCCATCTCCACCTCCACTTCTGTCATTCTTCATCTTCTGGGAAAATATGATTTTCCATAATTTTTCTGGTATTTTTCTGATATTCGCGAAATTGCATCAAAACACCTTTTTTTCATAAGAATCCTGACTCTGGCAGTTCATCCTCCAAGAATCACCCAACATGCAAAAACAGATGAAAATACATAAGTACCACCTCTTAATATGAAATATTACAATGAATAGAGGTAAATTATGATATAGAATGGTAATGCAAATTGGACGTATCAACTCCCCCAAGCTTAGACCTTCGCTTGTCCCCAAGCGAAAACTGATCTCAGTAAACATGTTCACAGTTTTATGGCGTGAAGTGTCAATAAAAGAATACAGACAAGAAGCATCACACTTACCATTGCACAACTCATAGAAGAAAACAACTCACCATTATATAACTTATCTTGCAACAAGTACAGGAGTTACAATAGAGATGCATAAAGATAAATCATAATTGGAATTGGCACCCTTTTGTTCTTGGTCAGAGAATAGCTGGCAAACAGTTTCACAAATAAAGATTTCGTAGAAGTTTCACAACAAGAGCACTCTTTGCTCAAACATAAAAGATTTTTCACAATGATGGCTTTCAAAGTAATACTCAATAGATAAGAGTCTTGTGCAAACAAGGAAGATAAAGAACATGATTGAATACCCACGCCTAGGGGGTGTGGGCCCCCTGTGGCCCATCTCCACCTCCACTTCTGGCATTCTTCGTCTTTTGGGGAAAATATGATTTTCCATAATTTTTTTGGTATTTTTCTGATCTTCGCGAAATTGCATCAAAACACCTCTTTTTTCATCAGAATCCTGACTCCGACAGTTCATCCTCCAAGAATCATCCAACATGCAAAAACAGATGAAAATACATAAGTACCACCTCTTAATATGAAACATTACAATGAATAGATGTAAATTATGATATAGAATGGTAATGAAAATTGGACGTATCAACTCCCCCCAAGCTTAGACCTTCGCTTGTCCCCAAGCGAAAACTGATCTCAGTAAACATGTTCACAGGTTTATGGCGTGAAGTGTCGATAAAAGAATACAGACAAGAAGCATCACACTTACCATTGCACAACTCATAGAAGAAAACAACTCACCATTATATAACTTATCTTGCAACAAGTACAAGAGTTACAATAGAGATGCATAAAGATAAATCATAATTGGAATTGGCAATCTTTTGTTCTTGGTCAGAGAATAGCTGGCAAACAGTTTCACAAATAAAGATTTCGTAGAAGTTTCACAACAAGAGCACTCTTTGCTCAAACATAAAAGATTTTTCACAATGATGGCTTTCAAAGTAATACTCAATAGATAAGAGTCTTGTGCAAACAAGGAAGATAAAGAACATGATTGAATAAATCATCATATGAATGCTTGAAACACAACAACTCAAAAGCTTGCCGAAGATAGAGAGGAAGTAGGTTTACTGACTCAACTTAGAAATAGGAGAAAGGCCCTTCATAGAGGTAAGCAGGGATTTCAAGTTCATAAAGAGCTTCCAAAAGATTATGGTACTTACTAGCTTTGAGCTCTCATTGCCCCTATCATAAGCATCTTGAGGTGATTAAGGTTAAAGTGAACAAGGATGGAGTATATGCTTGACAAAATATAAGTTGGCAATCTCATGTCCCTTGAGTACGAGGGCCACTCCTCATGCTACTCAACTTTAGTTACCGATAAGTTCTTGTCATTGTAAGTACATGTGTATCATAAAGAACCGCCAACGGGGTACCCCTTGCACATGATACAGGAGCTATCCCATAATCAAAATAACAAGGCAAGCAGACAGTGAGCATCTCAGCAATCTTTTTATTTGCTATTTGCATAGGTTTTTATTGAGGATGCTTCACAGATTGCTCTCGATGGTTATGCTAAAATTTTCCACCATGATTAGGCATGGCTTAGGCTAGCGGCTCAGGCGTTTCTCTAACACACATACATAACTCCATGGACTTACAAGCTCCCCTTTTATTTCACACCGATGACATCCGCAAACAAAAGAGCATGATATCAACTGGATATATATCCATATGTGTTGAAAGCATTCCCCGTGACAACACGGTTCTACTAATCCCAACGTATAGATGCAAGCATATATAACTTTGATGACCCAATGGTTCAAGTTTATTAGGGGCAAGAAAATAAGGTGCGCCATCAAGTTCGTGAGAGCTTTACTAACTAGTTTTCACATAACAAAATAATTTTTAATTCGAAAGATAGATGAAGCTTGAGAATTTGCTTGGAATAGCAATGATGCTAATAGGTAGATATGGTGGACATAAATGGCATGGGTTTTGGTTCCAAGGGATTGGATGCATGAGAAGTATGCCTTCTCAAAATAGGTTTTTTGGCTAGCAAGGCTGGGTAGCAAGCAAAAGAGTCGAAGGAAACAAGCAAACATACAAGTAATAAAGCCAAACATGCAATCTTCCTTGAAGACACAAAAGATCTTAAATAAAGAATACTAAGCTTATGAGCCAATCAAGAAATAAAATAAATGATACAAAATACTTGTAAGCCTTTTCTTTTCCTTTCAAACCTCAAAAATTGTTGCTACTGACTAGAGCTCGGTTTGCCAAAACCAATTTAGATCTACATGATGCTCCCAAAGTGATACCAATACTGGTCAACAAGATCAATCATATAATAGAGATTTCAAACTAAAATAAGGAGTGCAAAAAGTAAAAATGAAACTTCTCATTAATATTCCATAAAGGCACTCACACCAAGGGATACATAGATAATAAACTAAAGGAGAGATACTTCCACAATGCAAACCACCTATAAGTTAACTTCTCTACCAAAGATATGAATCTTCCAAAAAGGTAAAATATAAAAGATAATGATGTGATACCGCGACACTCCCCCAAGCTTGGAACAAGCCGAGGGGATGCCAAACCTGATGATGAATTACTCCTTCGGTGATGGTGGTGTTCTCTTGATAAGATCTTCAATCAGTTTCCTCAAATCCTCAATCTCGAAGGTCAGAGTATGAATCAACTCCGAATTATGATCAATGCGGTTCATGATCATATCGGACCGAGAATCCTAGTACTTATTATTCTTTCCCCACTCTTCCTTCTTAGTGTGTTCCTTCCCTGCATGGTTAGAGCGAGGCAGATCCCAAACCGAGGGCAAGTTCCCTTTGGGCATATGTTGGTATTGTTGCTCATGTATAAGAGTATGGAAGGGATATTGGTACGTGGAGGAAGTGACTGTGGAGCAAGGATATGACGCGGAGGTTTCCCTCCCGTAGACATTCGTGATGTCCTTCTAAGCTTGATAGGGTTTTCCACCACTCCAATGCTTGCGATGGTAGAGCCGGTGTCCGGATGCTTGTCCTTCTCCATGTCTTCTTCATCCCCTACCAAAATCTCCTCCTCCTTGGGGTTTTGAGGATCATCTTGCTCGGGCTTCTTGCCTTTGTCGTTGGCGGAGACCATGGTGCTCTAAATTTGAGAAGATTTCCTGACAGAAACAGATCGAAACAAAAACACGACGAGAACACGATGCACGAACCTCGGGGGATCCGGGGGGTTATATATTACGAAGTTTCAATGTATAAGGAAGGTACTGGTGCAAAGACGAGGCGGAGACGGAGCTCAGGGGGCTCACACCCCCTCCAGGCGCGGCCAGCTGGGGCCCGCGCCTAGGGTGGGTGTGGCCACCATGGCCTCCGTTTCCTCCTCTATTTCGTCTCGTAACCTTCCGTATGTAATAAAAACATCAAAAATATAAAACGATAAGGTTTTCACAAACCTTCTGTTTTTACCACTTTTAACTATTCAAAGACGAACTCTGCAGATTCCTTTTCTCCATCTCCTGAAAATTCCTTTCCTACAAGGTCTCACAAAAACCTCAATGGCAACATCAGTGTATGCAAAAACAACAAACCTTTAGGTTCACACTTCAACTAAAATCCATCAAAACAAAAGATACTGTAGCAACGCCTTTCCAAAAACCAAAAAGAATTTGGAAGGGAATCAATATAAGAGGCAAATGCAAATGACGGCAGAAATCAGTCAAAACCAACCAGCAGGTAAAGATTGATTTTTTCAAAAATCTTCTGTTTCTCAAATCAAAAAGTGCAGAACTAATGGAAGTTGGGTAACAACTTGGAGAACAAGAACAAAAAAATACAGCTCCATCCGAAGTACTAAGATCCTTCAAGAATTTTCACAAAGCAGCACAAAAATCTGTCCTAGGACAACCACTTTTCACAACTCCCCTACTTCTCAAAAGTAGTTGGTCTTGACACAAAAACCAAAACAAAAAGGATAAGGAGCGGTTATTACCGAGGTAATAACTTCCATGACTCGACAAAACTATTGGGTTATCTCCCAAGAAGTACTTTTCCTTAATGCCTTTAAGTTAGGCTTGATAGTTGAAGGGTTTCGCAGCATAGTAAATCAAAATTTTCTACGGATGCGAACGGGAAAGCCAAGATCTAATCTAGGAGATGCAAACAACAAGAGGGGGTAGATGAGATCTTCATACCCTTGAAGATTCGCACAGAGGAACGTTCAACGGAACGTGGTTGATGTAGTCGTACTAGCCTTCTCCTCCTCGCGATCCGATCCGATCGAACACCGCAAGTGGCGATGCCTCCGAGAGATGCACACGTACGGCACCTCGACGTCTCCTCCTTCCTCGGTCCAGCAAGTGGGGTGGAGAGATAGATTGGATCTACAACACGACGGCGTGGTGCAAAGGTGGAGAGTTTCATGCGGGGCTTCGCCTTTCTTGTGAGAGAGAGAGAGAGAGGAG
Organism: Avena longiglumis; assembly: GCA_030063025.1. NCBI lineage: Eukaryota > Viridiplantae > Streptophyta > Magnoliopsida > Poales > Poaceae > Avena > Avena longiglumis. Next base: position 127,578,074 of record CP125975.1, on the reverse strand, counting down.
GGCAGCAGGTAGGCGGCTAGGGTTGAGGAGGTGTGTGGGGAGGGTGCGCCCCTGCCCTCTTTATATAGAGGGCTGGCCGGCTGACACCTTGCCCCTCCTCCAAGCCTAGGGCCGGCGGCCACATGGGAGGAGTGGGGGGCAATTTCCCCCCTTCTAGAAGCTCTCCCTAGGGTTTCCCCTAGGGCTTGGCCGGCTGGGCCTATGGGGCCTTGTGCCTCTGGCCCAATGCGGCCAGGGCACTCCCTCGTAGGCCCACGTCCCCTCCTGACAAGTGGGGACACGTTGGTCCCACTCCGGAAGGTTCTAGAAGCTTAGGTACAGTACCGAACAATCCGAAACAATTCCAAAATCCAAAAACTGCTTTCCCTTATATGAATCTTATTCTCCGGACCATTTCGGAACCTCTCGTGATGTCCTGGATCTCATCCGAGACTCCGAACAAAAATTCATAAACCAATTATCCATACTATCCTAGCGTCAAGACACGTTAAGTGTGTGACCCTACAGGTTCGAGAATATGCAGACATGATCTTCTATCAATAATCAACAGCGGGGTCTGGAAACCCATATTGACTCTCACACATTCATCGATGATCATATCGGATGAACCACGATGCCAGGATTCAATTAATCCCATATATATATTCCCTTCGTCACGCGATATTTTACTTGCCCGAGATTCGATCGTCGGTATCGGCATACCTAGTTCAATCTCGTTCACTGTGGCATCCCGCAAAACCACTACTAGAAAATCGCGTTGAATTTGTGCATTGCATCGTCATCATCGTGCATAGTTTGCATAAAACTATTTTGCAAATCCCGTTTTGTTTTCCAGATGCCCCATCTCTATTCAAATGTCAAACACCGGGTCTCCGGAATAATTTTGTTTTGTTGCTATCGGGTTGCAAACGGCCCAATTAAATCAAATAAAAGTTTCATTTATTTTAGTAGGCGATCGAGCAGGCCAACCCGACCGAGCGACCGCCCAGATTTTAAAACGGTCCACCCCAATCAGCCCCATCTAATCCTAAACCCACCTAAAAATCTACCCTCTCTCTCCAGCCACATCACCCTGCCCAATCGGAACATGCCACCTCACCTTTCCTCACCCCTCAACCACTCACACCCTGCCACTTGGCCAAACCCTCAACCCACCTCTCTCACTCCCCACAACCTGCCACACACCCAGGCCGCACACCACGCACGACTGCTGGATCCCCAGCCACCATCCCACCAACCGCGCCTGGCCACCTCTCCTCCACCCAGCCGCCCCTACCCTCTCTCTGCCACTGGGGCCTCACCGCCCCTGGCCCACCTCCCAGGCAGACCAACCCACGCCCCAGCCTCACCCTGGCCCCACCGAGCCAGACCCCTCCCCACGCACGCGACCCCTACTCGTCTTCTTCCCCGCCTCCCTCTCTAGCCTCGCCGCACCCTCCATCCCTCACAGCCCCGTGCTCCTCCGCCCGCGCTGCAGGCCCTCTCTCGGCCTTGCCACCCTCGCTTCCTCCGTCCCTGCCTCGCTCCCCCCTCGCCGCAGATGCTCCGCTCACGTCCCGCCGCCCCGGCGCCGACGACCACCGCTGGCGCCGCCCCGCCTCAGCGTCGCTGCCGCGCCACCTTCCCGCTCCGCCCCCGCCAGCGCTAGCCCCCCCACCCCATCGCTGCCGCTCCTAAGCTCCTCCCCAGCGACCCGTCCCCTCCCTCACTCGTCCCGCCCGGCCGCGCCTTCCGCCCGCCACGCCGCCCGGTCACCTCCGCCTTAGCACGCTCGCTCGCCCCTCTGCGCCCAGTCCGCCCGCCCGCCCGTTGCCGCTCGCGTCGCCGCTGTCGCCCGGCGCCACCAGCTGCCTCCCTCCTGCGCCCCAGGCGCTCCTCCCGCCCTCCTCCTCACCTAGCTCGCGCCTGCGCGCTGTGCCTCCCGGCCACGCCTGCGCGCATCGTCACCGGGCTCCCTCCGTCTCGACGCGGGCAAGCGACCCGCCACGCCGGAGCCGCCCTGAGCCGCGACCGCGGTCTCGCACCTCGCCAACCCGCGTCGCCGGCCGTCCCTATCGCCGCTGCCATGTGGGCTGCCCCCTGCCGTAGATGCATGTGCTGCAGATGGGCCACCTCTGTGCTGCTAGTGGAAACGCGTCAAGAACGTCAGTACCACGCGAGTCCTCCGGCCGTCGCCACCGCTGTCCGGGCCGAAGAGGTACCTTTGTCCCCGTGCAGCGACGCCACAACACACAAAGCCACCTCCTCGAACCTGGAGATCCCCTTCGTGGAACGCCAAGTTCTCCAAACGGTCCGTGAACACCGGAAACCGTGCGACAAGTACACCTTCCCCGGATGTCGAGCTCGTACCCGACGACCGCAAGACCGCCTCAAGGTTCCGGAGGATCCCCGGTATCGAACCCGAGTTCGCCAACGACACTGAAGACGGAGCGCTAAGACCGTGCCCGGATCTGGAGTCCGAACCGACGCAGACCGAACCGACACGCGGACCCGGCAAGTTCTTCTCGACGACAAGATCATCGACATAGAGCCCGAACGACACATGTGCGACAAGGACTCCCTCGAGGACGCCGAGTGCTTCACCCCGGACACCGAGGCCCCGGATGCGCCAAGTCCCTAACCCCGGAGGCCGAGAACGATCCCGTCGAACCCCAGATCCGAACCTCGCCGTTCCGTCGAACCCTGGACCCCGACCCCGAACCCCGGAACCCCCAAGATCGCCGAACCCTATATGTGTGACCCCTTTTCCTCGAACCCTATTTTATAATATATCAATTTGTTGCACATTAAATTCTCATTCCGCATGCATAGCATTGGTTTGGGGGCCTTATGCCGATTCACCTCATAATTAAATATGGGGCCCATATGCGGGCAAATCTAGCCTTATATTGGCCTCATTTAAAACTTGTGTAGCGAACCGGTGATAAATTCTGCCTTGTTAGACAACATTGAATTGCGGGGATCTAAATAACTTGAACCATCTAATTAAATGTCGGAACCCCGGATCCGCTTAATATGACCTAATTGCATCGCATATTTGCCATGCCATGCATCATACATGCATCATGCCGATCTTCTACCGTTGTATTAAATATTGCATCCGGTGTTTCTTCTAGTGCTTTGCTTCTTCGCGGATAAGGCCGTTGAGTTGATGCGAGTGTCGACCCGATCTTCGGTTGAACCCTTCGACAATGTTTTCAGGCGAGCATCTCCCTCTTTCTACCTATCTTACTTTTATAGTCTTTATTCCCTCCTGTTGATCTATTGCTATCTGTGTTGCGATGCTTTAGTTTCCGTACCTGAGATATACCGTGCAGCCCTATATTGCCTTGGACACATCCTATTACCTGTTGTTTGGTAGATAGTTGGATTTGCGCGTCGTAGTCGCTTGCTCAGGTGCTGTTGCGTGTGTCAAGTGCCACAGTTGTTGATGTATTGCCGCATGTTGATGAAGGAGATGATCATAGTTTTACTTATCGTCACTTTAATTTCTGTTTAACAACTAAAATTGAAATAAGCAGAGGCATCGGTGGGTGATAGAAAATATTTGGTTTCGAGCCACTTGTGTCCCGTAAGACCCAGTACTTGATTCCTGTTCCTTGTTTTGCGCTATCCACATCCGGAGGTATATGGGACCCCCGAGCGAGCTTGATTCAGTCTTATTTCTTGGGGCCACAAACTAGTTTGAGGTGTTTTTACTATCTTGTACTTATGCCATGCTACTTTCTGTATTTAAATTGTGCGAGGTACTGCACACTGTAATGTTTAGGATCGGGACACGATTCCGCGGTGTCGACAAGCCCAGCCACACTTTCGGGTTCCCAGTCGTTCACGGTAGTATACCCAAACCTTGAGCCGTCTCGGTCGGTCACCGTTGCGGGATCTACTTAAGGGTGGCCCCAAATATTTCTGAATCCTGTGATTGTTCGATCGTGAAAGCCTCGTTGGGTTTTGATTTGGTTTTCGAGGTTGATCGAGCGTGTGTTGCTATTGGTGCACCGGCGGGTAAAACTTTCTGAAAGCCGTGTCGCGGATATGGACGACTTGGAGCACAGTTTCTTGATCATAGACAAGCATAACTAAAGTTTATTGCTATAAATTTGACTTATAATGACTAGTAATTAGCTTCACTATAATGGAATGGCTAAATAATACTGCCCACAATTGCTTGTTTGGAGTGTCACTTGCGACCATTGTACCTGACTAGTAAGTATTGCAACTACAACGAAATGGCTGAATAAAAGTACCAACAACTGCTGGGTTTTGGGTTTATCTCATGCTATCATGTCGATTAGTAATTGTTGCAACTACAACGGAATGATTAAATAAAAGTGCCCACTGCTTACTTTATCAGGACGATTATCTAAATCTGACTAGTAAAGTGCCACCACTATAACTGAATAAGTAAAACTGCCAACTGTGTGAGTTCCTCGGTTGACTTCCTCGTTTGGTCTCGAGGGGGAAACACCAGGATGGGTTTGTCTGGTGTTGGTTTCAGGTTGGATCCGGTTAGGTCATTCTTACCCCTCTCTGATTACCGCCAGTTGTATCGAGTCTCTATAGGTCGTTTAGTGCATGCTGCCGCTGCCGCTTCAGTCCACCATACCTATGTAGGCGAGGACCGCCGAATTCTAGCCTCGTGTCTTGGCCTCGATCTTGACGCTCCTTCTTTTTCCTTTGCCCTTTGCCGGCACCCCTTTTGTTTAAGCAGGTTTCGAGATCGACGTCGTTAGCAGGGTTACCCTTCCGGCTTGGCCTGGGCAGGGTTATGGACGCCATTGGTTATTCTTCAGGGCTCTTAGCCCCATTTGCATCTTGTCCGTAGCTGGACGCTATATCGTTCTTAAGGTGATTTGGATCTTTGTATATTATACCTGTATCCTTGACTCTTTGAGTCGCTGTTGTATATTTTTGTTCTGTGGGCCCCATCGAGGACTGTTGTGTAATGCTATTACTTCGTTTTCCACCCGCACGAAAGTGCCTGGTGGGCACCTTTGAATCGTTTCTATGCGGGTTTGGCGGATTTTGCTCAAACTTGCATAGGTCCGATTCCGAGGGTGTTACAGAGTGGTATCAGAGCTCAGCAGTTGCGATATACCCACAAGTCCAGCCTGTAGGATAACCTAGCTAACGGCCGAAGTAGAGTGTCAAAACTATTTTGCAAACTCGGTTGGATAGTTCTGATTAGGTCTGATTTTACTCCTTACCCCTCTGCTGTCTCCTCTTACCTCTACGCCTTTTGAATTCGCTCTCTTCCCTTTCTTCGAGTCCAGGATTTCTCGTGGTTGGGTTTTCCGTCGTACCTTTAGGGTTTTGCTTCCTTCTTCGATAACGGTGTTGCTACATCTGGTCTTCATGCTATCCGAGGAATCCTTCGTCTGTGGTATCATTCTTTGTTCCTTGTTTGTGCCTTCCGGTGTTTTTCCGACGCGACGACATCATCTACGCCAGATCCGATGCAGAGTCTGCATCACTCGTTTGTTCCGAACCTCGAATTGTCGAGATCTTCAGTCTGTTTCCGAGAATGGTTGCACGCTTTTCCACCGATTGTGCGAAGTAATAGTTTGGGTGCGTGATGGATTGGCCCCCATGCCGACTACCCCTTCTATTCGCTTTTGTACATTGAAGTGGACGAGAATGCATCGATTCCCTCTTCCTACCGAAGTTAGGGGTGGCCTCATTTGTTGATGCCTCTACCTTCGACCTTTTTGTCCCCGGAGTGTTCTCTCGACGATCACGGACAACGACCCTTTGTTAGTGGTGTCGCGAGGATCTACACGAAGCGCGAAGGATCAGAACGCCGACCTTCCTTCCGGTACCATGAGGCGGATCTCGAGGGCGAGATCCATTGTTAGTGGTGTCGAATTGTGGCATCCCGCAAAACCACTACTAGAAAATCGCGTTGAATTTGTGCATTGCATCGTCATCATCGTGCATAGTTTGCATAAAACTATTTTGCAAATCCCGTTTTGTTTTCAGGCCGCCCATCTCTATTCAAATGTCAAACACCGGTCTCCGAATAATTTTGTTTTGTTGCTATCGGGTTGCAAACGGCCCAATTAAATCAAATAAAGTTTCATTTATTTTAGTAGGCGCGTCGAGCAGGCCAACCCGACCGAACGATCGCCCAGATTTTAAAGCGGTCCACCCAATCAGCCCCATCTAATCCTAAACCCACCTAAAATCTACCCTCTCTCCCCGCCACATCACCCTGCCAATCGAACATGCCACCTCACCTTTCTTCACCCTCAACCACTCACACCCCCACTTGGCCAAACCCTCAACCCACCTCTCTCACTCCCCACAACCTGCCACACACCAGCCGCACACCACGCCGCCTGCTGGATCCCCACACCCGATCCCACCAACCGCTGGCCACCTCTCCTCCACCAGCCCCTACCCTCTCTCTCTGCCGCTGGGGCCTCACCGCCCCGGCCCACCTCCCAGGAAGACCAACCCACGCCCCAGCCTCACCCTGGCCCCACCGAGCCAGACCCCTCCCCACGCACGCGACCCCCACTCGTCTTCTTCCCCGCCTCCCTCTCTAGCCTCGCCGCACCCTTCCCTCCATCGGCCCCCGCAGCCCCCGTGCTCCTCCGCCGCGCCTGCAGGGCCCCCTCTCTGCCTCGGCGCGCCGCCACCCCCTCGCTCGCCGCTCCGTCCCTGCCTCGCTTCCCCCTCGCCGCAGATGCTCCGCTCGCCACCGTCCTTCGCCCCGGCGGCCCACGTCGACGACCGCGGGCGCCGGCCCGCCTCACGTAGCGTCGCTGTAGCGCCGCCACCTTCCAGCTCGCCCCGCCAGCGCTAGCCCCACACCCCATCGCTCGCCCCAGCTCCTCCCAGGCGACCCGTCCCCTCACCGCGTCGCCGCCGGCGCGCCTTCCCCGGCAACCGCCTCGCCACGCCGCCCAGTCACCGCCTCCGCCGCCTAGCACGCTCGCTCGCTCTGCGCCCAGTCCGCCCGCCGCCACCGCCCACCGTTGCGCTCACGCGCGCTTCGTCGCCGGCGCCACCAGCCCGCTGCCTCCCGCCGCCCAGGCCCCGCTCCTCCGCGCCCTCCTCACCTAGCTCGCGCCCGCTGCGCGCCTGTGCCTCCACCCCGCCACGCCTCGCCATCGCCGCCGGGCTCCCTCGGTCTGCCGGCAGCCCATCACGACCCGGCCACGAGCGCGACAGCGGTCTCGCCCTCGCCAACCAGCGTCGCCGCCGTCCCTATCGCTGCTGCCATGTGGGCTGCCCTGCCGTAGATGCATGTGCTGCGGATGGGCCACCTGTCTTGCTAGTGGAAGCAGCGTCAGAACGTCGATTACCGCGAGTCCTCCGGCATCGCCACGTTGTCCGGGCGAAGAGGTACCTTTGTCCCGTGCAGCGCCACAACACAAAGCCACCTCCTCGAACTGGAGATCCCCTTCGTGGAACGCCAAGTTCTCCAAGCGGTCGCGAACACGGAAACCGTCGACAAGTACACCTTCCCGGATGTCGAGCTCGTGCGGCGACCGCAAGACCGCCTCAAGGTTCCGGAGGATCCCGATGTCGAACCGAGTTCGCCACGACATCGAAGGCGGGCGCTAAGACCGTGCCGGATGCAGTCCGAACGAGCGCCAAGACCGAACCGACACGCGGACCCGGCAAGTTCTTCTCGACGACAAGATCATCGACATAGAGCCCGAACGACACATGTGCGACAAGGACTCCCTCGAGGACGCCGAGTGCTTCACCCCGGACACCGAGGCCCCGGATGCGCCAAGTCCCTAACCCCGGAGGCCGAGCGATCGTCGAACCCGGATCCGAACCTCGCCGTTCGTGAACCTGAACCACGGACCGACCCGAACCCGGAACCCCAAGATCGCCGAACCCTATATGTGTGACCCCTTTTCCTCGAACCCTATTTTATAATATATCAATTTGTTGCACATTAAATTCTCATTCCGCATGCATAGCATTGGTTTGGGGGCCTTATGCCGATTCACCTCATAATTAAATATGGGGCCCATATGTGGGCAAATCTAGCCTTATATTGGCCTCATTTAAAACTTGTGTAGCGAACCGGTGATAAATTCTGCCTTGTTAGACAACATTGAATTGCGGGGATCTAAATAACTTGAACCATCTAATTAAATGTCGGAACCCCGGATCCGCTTAATATGACCTAATTGCATCGCATCTTTGCCATGCCATGCATCATACATGCATCATGCCGATCTTCTACCGTTGTATTAAATATTGCATCCGGTGTTTCTTCTAGTGCTTTGCTTCTTCGCGGATAAGGCCGTTGAGTTGATGCGAGTGTCGACCCGATCTTGGTTGAACCTTCGACAATGTTTTCGGCGAGCATCTCCCTCTTTCTACCTATCTTACTTTTATAGTCTTTATTCCTCCTGTTGATCTATTGCTATACGTGTTGCGATGCTTTAGTTTCCGTGCACGAGATATACCGTGCAGCCCTATATTGCCTTGGACACATCCTATTACATTGTTTGGTAGATAGTTGGATTTGGCGTCGTGATAAACTTGCTCAGGTGCTGTTGCGTGTGTCAAGTGCCACAGTTGTTGATGTATTGCCGCATGTTGATGAAGGAGATGATCATAGTTTTACTTATCGTCACTTTAATTTCTGTTTAACAACTAAAATTGAAATAAGCAGAGGCATCGGTGGGTGATAGAAAATATTTGGTTTCCGAACGCCCACTTGTGTCCCGTAAGACCCCGAGTACTTGATTCCTGTTCCTTGTTTTTGCGCGCTATCCACATCCGGGAGGTATATGGGACCCCCCTGAGCCAGAGCTTGATTCAGTCTTATTTCTTGGGGCCACAAACTAGTTTGAGGTGTTTTTACTATCCTGTACTTATGCCATGCTACTTTCTGTATTTAAATTGTGCGAGGTACTGCACACTGTACTGTTTAGGATCGGGACACGATTCCGCGGTGTCGACAAGCCCAGCCACACTTTCGGGTTCCCAGTCGTTCACAGCCGTATACCCAAACCTTGAGCCCGTCTCGGAGTCAGCTGGCTTCGTTGCGGGATCTACTTAAGGGGTGGCCCCCTGAAATATTTCTGAATCCTGTGATTGTTCAGTCGTGAAAGCCTCGTTGGGTTTTGATTTGGTTTTTCCGAGGTTGATCGAGCGTGTGTTGCTATTGGTGCACCCGGGTAAAACTTTCGAAAGCCGTGTCATGGATATGGACGACTTGGAGCACAGTTTCTTGATCATAGACAAGCATAACTAAAGTTTATTGCTATAAATTTGACTTATAATGACTAGTAATTAGCTTCACTATAATGGAATGGCTAAATAATACTGCCCACAATTGCTTGTTTGGAGTGTCACTTGCGACCATTGTACCTGACTAGTAAGTATTGCAACTTCTAGCGAAATGGTGAATAAAAGTACCAACAACTGCTTTGGGTTTTGGGTTTATCTCATGCTATCTCATGTCGATTAGTAATTGTTGCAACTTCAACGGAATGATTAAATAAAAGTGCCCACGCTTACTTTATCGGGCGATTATCTAAATCGACTAGTAAAGTGCCACCACTATAATCGAATAAGTAAAGCGCCAACCGTGTGAGTTCCTCGGTTGACTTCCTCGTTTGGTCTCGAGGAAACACCGGGATGGGTTTGTGCGGTGTTGGTTTCAGTTGGATCCGGTTAGGTCATTCTTACCCTCTCGATTACCGCCGGTTGTATCGAGTCTCTATAGGTCGTTTAGTGCATCTTTGCCGCTTGATCCACCATACCTATGTAGGCGAGGACCGCAATTCTAGCCTCGCCGTGTCTTGGCCTCGATCTTGGCGCTCCTTCTTTTCCTTTGCCCTTTGCCGCACCTTTTGTTTAAGCAGGTTTGAGATCGGCGTCGTTAGCGAGGTTACCCTTCCGGCTTGGCGCGGGGTTATGGGCGCCATTGGTTATTCTTGAGGCTCTTAGCCCCATTTGCATCTTGTCCGTAGCTGGACGCTATATCGTTCTTAAGGTGATTTGGATCTTTGTATATTATACCTGTATCCTTGACTCTTTGAGTCGCTGTTGTATATTTCTGTTCTGTGGGCCCCATCGAGGACTGTTGTGTAATGCTATTACTTCGTTTTCCACCCGCACGAAAGTGCCTGGTGGGCACCTTTGAATCGTTTCTATGCGGGTTTGGCGGATTTTGCTCAAACTTGCATAGGTCCGATTCCGAGGGTGTTACATTCACAGCAAGTACTTTACTCGTTCCATAATCCGATATCACTTTGTGATTAACTCCTTAACCACGTGCTTGCAAGTGGTGTTGATATGGATTACCGAGTGGGCCCGAAGTATATCTCTCCGACTTGGGAGGGACAAATCCCATCTCGATACATACAACCCAACAAGTACTTTCCGATCACCTGAGATACACCTTTATGATCACCCTCTCATAGGATGACGTTTGATGACCTCAAAGCTTTCTTCCGATACCAGGAAGTTGCATTATCTCATGGTCTAAGGAATACAATATTTGACATAAGAAAAAGATTCGCAAAGATGAACACGATGACACGATCTAATTGATCTGCTTGATTTGGGTCTATCCATCATATCATTCTCCCAATGATATGATCTCATTATTAATCGACAACTCATGTCTATGGTTAGGAAAACTTAACCATCATTAATCAATGAGCTAGTCCATAGAGGCGTACTAGGGACACGGTGTTGTTCATAAACCACACAAGTATCAAAGTTTCCTCTTAATACAATTCTAGCATGGAATATAAACTTTATCATGAACAAGAATTATAATAATAACATCTTTATTATTGCTTCTAGGGCATAATTCCAACAGTCTCCCACTTGCACTAGAGTCAATAATCTAGTTTACATCTGGCAACAATCTAACACCCATGGCACTAAGGTGCTGATCATGTTTTGCTCGTGGAAGAGGTTTAGTCAACGGATCTGCGACATTCGGATCCGTATGTACTTTGCTAATCCTCATATCTCCATCTGTTATATAATCTCGAATTATATGAAACTTGCGGTTGATATGCTTGGTCTTTGGATGATATCTTGGTTCCTTAGCCAGTGCTATGGCGCCAGTGTTGTCACACAATATCTCCAGTGGGTCCAAGGCACTTGGAACCACACCAAGCTCAGTGATGAAGTTCCTGATCCAAACTCCTTCACTTGACGCTTCTGCAGCAGCCATATATTCCGCTTCTACTGTATATCCTGCGATCACGCTTTGCTTGCAGCTTCTCCAGCTCACAGCTCCTCCATTCAAAATATAAACATATCCTGTCTGAGATTTAGAATCATCCTTGTCGGTGTCGAAACTGGCATCGACGTAACCTTTTACGACGAGCTGTTCATCACCTCCATAGACTAAGAACATTTCTTTAGTCCTATTTAAATACTTTAGGATGTTCTTCATGGCTGTCCAGTGTTCCACTCCTGGATCACTTTGGTATCTTCTCGTCAAACTAAGAGCATTGGACACATACGGTCTAGTACATAGCATGGCATACATGATAGCTCCTATGGCCGAGGCATAAGGCACTTTGCTCATATCTTCTCTATCGTTTACCGTAGCTGGACACTGAGCCCTGCTCAATATCTTACCTGACAACATAGGCACTGAACCTTTCTTTGCCTTATCCATTCTGAACCTTTTCAGAACTTTGTATAGGTATGTACTTTGGCTTAAAGCTACCAGGCGTCTTTGTCTATCTCTATAGATTTTGATGCCCAATATATAAGCATATTCCCCTAGGTCTTTCATTGAAAACATTTGTTCAAATAACTCTTCACATCGTTAAGCATATCAATGTCATTTCCAATAATCAATATGTCATCCACATATAGTACCAGAAATGTCACTGAGCTCCCACTCACTTTCTTGTAGATACAAGCTTCGTAGAAATTTGGAACAAATCCAAAGCTCTTGATCACTTGATCAAAATGAAGGTTCCAACTCCGAGATTCTTGATTTAGTCCATAATGGAACGCTGAAGTTTGCACACCTTATCAGCATCCTTAGGATCGACAAAACCTTCGGGTTGCATCATATACAACTCTTCATCAATGTTGCCATTGAGGAACGCAGTCTTGACATCCATCTGCCATATTTCATAATCATGAAACGCAGCAATTGCTAATAAAATCCGAATGGACTTAAACATCGCTATGGGAGAGAAAGTCTCATCGTAGTCAACACCTTGAACTTGTCGAAAAACTCGCGACAAGCCATGCTTTATAGACTGTAACATTACCATCCGCGTCCGTTTTCTTCTTGAAAATCCATTTGCACTCAACGACCTTTCAGTTGCTAGGAGGGTCCACCAAATTCCATACTTGGTTTTTGCTCATGGATCCCAATTCGGATTTCATGGCCTCTAGCCATTTCTCAGAGTCTGGGCTCATCATTGCTTCCTCATAGTTCGCAGGTTCACTGTTGTCTACTAACAAGACAGTTAAGACAGGGTTGCCGTACCACTCAGGAGGGGCACGTGACCTTGTCGACCTGCGACGTTCAGTAGTAGCATCGTCCGAAGCTTCATGATCCTTGTCATTAGCTTCCTCTATTGTTGGTGCAGACGGCACTGGAACAATTTCAGGTGCTGCGCTACTCTCCAACTCAAGATAAGGTTCAATAACCTCGTCTAGCTCTACTTTCCTCCCACTCACTTCTTTCGAGAGAAACTCCTTCTCAAGAAAGGATTCGTTCTTTGCGACAAACACTTTGCCTTTGGATCTGTGATAGGAGGTATACCCAATCGTTTCCTTAGGGTATCCTATGAAGACGCATTTCTCCGCTTTGGGTTCGAGCTTGTCCGGCATCAACTTCTTGATGTATGATTCGCATCCCCAAACTTTAAGAAACGACAACTTAGGTTTAGCACCAAACCACAGTTCATACGGTGTCGTCTCAACGGATTTAGATGGTGCCCTATTTAAAGTGAATGCAGCGGTTTCTAATGCATAACCCCAAAATGATAACGGCAAATCTGTAAGAGACATCATTGATCGCACCATATCTAATAGAGTTCGATTCCGGCGTTCAGACACACCAATGCGCTGTGGTGTTCCAGGTGGTGTGAGTTGCGAAACGATTCCGCTTGCTTTAAGATGCGTGAGAAAATCATAACTCAAATATTCACCTCCACGATCGGATCATAGAAATTTAGTTTTCCTGTTATGATGGTTTTCCACTTTGTTCTGAAATTCTTTGAACTTTTCAAATGTTTCAGATTTATGTTTCATTAAATAGATATACCCATATCTACTTAAGTCATCAGTAAAAGTGTAGCATTCCAGTTGTCTAACATCTGTAATGCTACTGGATCTAGTAATAAAAGGGCCACTTCCTACATATAATTGTTGCATCATCATCATGTCATGTTCATGTCATCATGCCACCTTGCAATTTGAGCATCATACAAACCCTTGTGATTTGCTTCTTACCTCATATGCATCATTAATTGTATTTGCCTCTTGTTATTGTATCTGGTTCTTGATATATTGTTAAATGCCCAAGTTGAGTTGGGGGCATATCTTTTATTGACTCCACCACCTTTTCTTCACCACCTTATAATTCCACCATCCAATTAATATGAGCTGGCCTTTATTTGAGTTTACCTAGCTCATGTGGGTTGGGTGGATCCCACTCATAATCTTTTGCTTGGCCTTACTTCATCTTTGGGGATGCACATAAATAAATGCCATGGAATATTATTTTGTTCTCACAAGATAAAACCTAGCATTTAATGCATTTGCATGGGCCATGCAACCATCATCAACTTTGGTCATCTTATGGTTTTATTTGAACTCTTGAGTGGGTCCTCTCTGTCTTATTCCTGCTTTTGGGCTTGATCCATTTTAATCTTGCTCATACCTCATCACCTCTTTTCTTCTTTCTCTTTTGGCCATCTTGTTGAGCTTGTGTGGATCATGCTTGATCTAATCAAGACACCAAACCCTCTATCTCTCTCTCTCTCTCTCTCTCTCTCTCTCTCTCTCTCTCTCTCTCTCTCTCTCTCTTAACCTCTAGCAAAACCCTACCCCCCTAAACACCATACCCCATCAAACCCTAAACCCTATCCTCCCTCTTTAAACATCCCCCACCCATGCATGGTCATGTGGACATGTAGGCATGCACAAGCCCTAAACCCCTCCCCCTCTCTCTAACCCTCCTACCACTCCTGGTGCATGTTCATGTGATGCCATTATCATGTGCTTAAACATGGGCACACCTTCCCTCTCATCTCACCTCTCTCTTTAACCCTAAACCCGAGCCCCTCTAATCCAAACCCTAAACCTTGTCTCTTGTTCTCTCTTGCCTCTCCTCATGGTCAAACCCGATGTTCCATATTCCCCTGAAAAAGTGCAGCAGATTTTGAATTTAGGAGCTGGTTTAAATTTTCATTGGAATAAAAACAAGCAAAACAAATAAAACAAATAGGAAACAATAAAGAGGAGAAAAACAAACCTGGCAGCAACCTTGGGCCCAGCCTAGCAGCCACCTGGCCCGTTTCCTCGCCCTCCCTCTTGGGCCGGCCGTATCAGCCCACCCCCTGGCCCGGTACCCCTTCGCTCCCCTCCTGTTCACCGTCTTCCTGCCGTCGCTTCCCCTCTCTCGGCTTGTGACGGAGAAGAGCAGGTAGCCGGCCCGCGCCGTGATCCTCGTCATCCCTCACGCCGCACTCGTGACCCCCCCTTTTATCAACCCTGGTTCCCCTGGAACCCTAGCTCCTTTTCCCCTCTCCCATCTCGCGCCGCCACTCCCTCCATCTCTGTTTTCCCCTCTGAACGAAATCCCCTGGGGGAGAGACAGGGAGATCGTCGCGGCTTCAGGTTGCCAATGCCGGCAGGACCGTGAGGGGACTTCCGAGAAGAACCTGGGAACGGAACCGCCGCTACCTCACGGAGCATCCCGCACGAAGGAGGAGGCTGGAGTAGTCTCAGGTCGTCGTCAAGGTTGAGTTTTCTTCTGGGAGCGACAGGAAACATGGCCAAGTTCGTCTACTGAGTCGCCATCTCGATCCTCTCCCGGTCGTCTCCCTCGATCTCACGCAACCGCGTCTACGCCAACACCCTCCCGGTGAGCCATGATCCATTTACGATAGTCCTTCCGCTCTCTCTTGCGCTGTTGCCGATGCCCTGCTTCTTCCTTTAACGCTCTGTCGCGCGCTCACCTAGCTCCCATGTCCAGAATAGCGGCGCCGAGAGGTTCAGTAACCAAACTCCAGCAGCAGCCCCGCATATGCCTTGTTCCTCTTTTTTTTACAACTCCCTCGGTCCTACCCTGGTGCCACCCAACAACCTAGATCGCAGGGGTATCATCCAGCTCCTTCCTGCATCAAACCGTACACGATTTGGTGCCCTACAGCCCTCAGAATCCTCCTCGCAAGATCGATCGAGCTAGAAGATTTCAGGTGCAAACAAAAGAAAAACTCAGTTTCCGACTGTGTTACAACCTCTGTTCCTCCTCGTTTTCCCGGCGATAGAGCCCTCCTCCGGAGAAAGCTCAAACACGAAAGTTGTAGCCCTATCATCCCTCTTCAACTTTCATTTTTACATCATGGCAAGATTCGTAGCGGTTAAGTCGCCATCTTCGTTGCAAGATCGAATCAGCTGGCAATATCGCGCCCCTTTCTTCAGTTCGTCAGACAACCTTCTGAACATTTTATAAAAAGGTCCCTGTAGTTTTTGAACCTCAACCCGCCGTCCTCCCCTTTCGCCACTTGTCACCGCCCCTTTGACCGTGTGCTATGTGGCCCTGACCCCACCTTGTCATTGACTGCGGGTATGAAGCTTCCGTGTGACAAAATCCTTAGGATTTTCAGGAATCAATTCAAAACCATTTTTGCAAATCTGTTTAAATTCAAACCTTCATAACTTTCAAATAATTTCGAATTTGACTAAAAATTTAATATGAAACTTGTTTTAATATCCAATATGAATTCATCGGTGTTTTCAAATTTGACCAGAGTTGACTCTATCTAGTCAAACCTTTGACTTTGACCCTATTTAATAATTTTGACTATAAAATAAATTTAAATTCATAATTCCAAATAATACAAATAATATATGTTTTTGAATCAGAAAAATGTGAGGAATTCAAATATGCCATTCAAAATATTATTTGGACACTTTAAATTTCAAGTCAAATTAAATTACAACCAAATGCCCCTGGACCTTAATAAATTAATAACTTTTGTTTTATAACTCCGAATTTGCCAAATGATATGTCTAAAATGATCAGCTCGACGAGACCTTTCTGTTTATGCTATCCATGACTTCAATTGCAGCATGCATCATATAAATATATAATATACAGCAACTAATATGACAATAAAAGGGGACCAAAACTCAATAAAAATGTTATTTCTTGTATTCTACACCTCACCCATGCCATGCTACATTATTTCCATGCAACTTGTGCATCATTCATCATGGCATGATTGTTTGCTTGACGCATTTTATTCCTATGCTTGCGCACTTTATTTATATTGGCCCTTGTTTGTTTGGTTCTTTTTCGAATAGACACTGAGCAGGGGATATATCAAGAGAACCAGGAGCACTACCCAGATCCGTCTCTAGCTTCAACTGAGTTGCCAGGCAAGCGCTACCGCATGCTTGCATACATACAGTACCTATTGCCTCTATCTTATTCTTGCATCATTGAGTCGCGATGGCATTAAACTGAGTCCCAAGTATTGCATAGCCTTTACTTTTGAACCCCACCAAGCTTGTTCTCCCACCCCATGAGCCATTACTACAAGAGTTGATTGAGCCATGCGAGTCGTAGAACAGCATGTGTAGGGTTTGTGAGAGTCTGATGGATAACGAGGTACCTAAACAACTTAACCTGATTAGTAATGGGATAACTAATGAAAGTGGCACCGGTGAGCAACATCTGCTATTTGGTTTTTCCTGCTCACTTGTGTCCCGTGAGACCCCGAGTACTTGATTCCTGTTCCAAGAATATTCGCGCTATCCACATCCGGGAGACTTATGGGACCCCCCTGAGCCAGAGCTTGATTCAGTCTTATTTCTTGGGGCCACAAACTAGTTTGAGGTTTTATTTACTATCCTGTACTTATGCCATGCTACTGTTTATTTACGATTGTGCGAGGAGCACACTGTACTGTTTAGGTAAGCGGAATGTTTTCGCGGTATCGACAGTCCCAGTTTTGGGTTCCCAGTCGTTTACGGCCATTGTCGCAAACCTTGAGTCCGTCTCGGAGTCAGCTGGCTTCGTTGCGGGTCTACTCAATGGGGTGGCCCCCTGAAACATTTCTGAATCCTGTGATTGCTTTGTCGTGAAGGCCTCGTTGGGTTTTGATTTGGTTTTTCCGAGGTTGATCGAGTGTGTGTTGCTATTTGTGCACCCCTGCAGGGTAAAACTTTCTGAAATCCGTGTCCGCGGTTATGGACGACTTGGAGCACCGTTTCTCGATCATAGACAAGTATAAGTAAAGTACCGTTTAATCTGACTAAGTAGACTAGTAAATAGTGCAACACTCATGGAATGGTTAATAAAATTGCCAACGGATGGGGGGTTGTTCGTCCGCTTCCTCGTTGGTAAGCGAGGAGGAGGATGGATCTGATGAAATTACTGTTATAACTGTTGTCATTAATTCACGAACATCCGTCTATCATTGGTTAGGCGGATGGTTAGCGTTTATCTATAGAACTGTTAGGGTTTATCTTTCACTGCAATTGCGTCACCCCAGGTTGTGTCCCCTTTAGAGGCATAAAGACTTGCTGAGTACCCTTAGGGTCTCACACGATAAATTATTGGTTCAGATGAACAGGTACACTCGCAGGACGGATACTGGGTGGAAGAGGCTGATGATGTGGGCAATGATCGCTCGTGTAGAGATTCCGAACGGGATCCGCGAGATCGTAGGCGGGATGTGCTTATTTCGTGGCATCTTATGCCGATTTGCTTCTTATCCGTACTCGGACTTGTTTTGCCGCTTGATACTCGATGTGTGATGTATGAGGAATTATCCTAAAATATTATATCTATCTAGGTCATTTGAATCTTGCCGTATGGCGTTGCTATATTTCCTTTCTTTCTAGATGGAATGGCTCTGATGTACTTTTGTATGGTGGCTTGCATACATACTCACTTGTGTATGTAGTTGATCCTTCGCTTTGCCGATTCGCCCCGTCTGGTCCCGTTGAGATGGTAGCGGTTGGGACGGCCGAAAGGTCTACCCGTGAGTGGCTTTTGGGCCCCACCGTACTATTTCAACCACTACCGTTCATCCAGGCTTGTATCTAGGAGCGTAATTCACCGAGGTAGTTACAAAAAGTGAGAAAATAGCGATAACCACCGCGCTTCGAAACACTCATTGGTCCGCATACATCGGTATGTATGATTTTCAACAAGTTCGTTGCTCGCTCCATTATTCCGGAGAACGGGGTTTTGATCATCTTGCCCATGAGGCATGGATCGCACGTGTCAAATGATTCAAAATCAAGAGACTCCAAAAGTCCACCAAAATGGAGTTTCTTCATGCGTTTTACACCAATATGACCTAGACGACAGTGCCACAAATAAGTTGTATTATCACTATCTACCTTGCATCTCTTAGCCTCAATGTTATGGATGTGTGTTTCATTGCTTTCGAGATTCAGAAGAAATAAACCATTCATAGCAGGTGCATGACCATAAAAGATGTTACTCATATAAATAGAACAACCATTATTCTCTGATTTAAATGAATAACCGTCTTGCAATAAACACGATCCAGATATGATGTTCATGCTCAACGCAGGCACATAATAACATTTATTGAGGTTTAAAACTAATCCTGAAGGTAAAACTAAGGAGAGCGTGCCGATGGCCATCACATCAACTCTTGATCATTGCCAACGCATCGTCACCTCATCCTCGCTAGTCGCCGTCTATTCCGTAGCTCTGTTTGAGTTACAAATATTAGCTGGCCAAGCAGATCAAATACCCAAGCACTACAACGAGGGCTAGTAAGGAAAACATCAATAACATGTATATCAAATATACCTTTGATGGTGCCAGCCTTCTTGTCCGCTAAGTACTTGGACGATTAAAGCTTCGATGACTCTTGTCCTTGCAATAGAAGCACTCAAGTTCGGTGTTAGGTCCGGACTTGAGCTTCTTCTCGGCGGGACAACGCTTGCTGCCCTTGCAGGACTTCTTTGCACCCTTACCTTTCTTAAAGCTGGGGGGCTTGTTGACCATTAACACATGATTATCTTTCTTGATGTCCACCTCCGCAGCTTTCATCTTAGCGAAGATCTCAGTGATCGTATCAGTGGAACCAATCTGATTATGAGTAACTACAAAACCTTTGTTGCTAGGAGGGAGTAAGGATGGCAATGCGTAGGGTATGGGGCGGGTAGAGCAATACCATACCCATACCCTTATAGCTGATGGGTACAAAAGTTTACCCATACCCACAACCATGGGTATAAAAATTTACCCATACCCATACCCGACGGGTACCCGTACCCAACGGGTACCCATTGGGTATATCAAACATACATAAGTCGTTCACAAAATTGTATTCATTGATGGCACATTTGACGAAAAAAATCAATTATCTCATATAAATGCCAATTGAGACAAGAACACTGGGACTACAATTGACATAGTTCACAGACGAGACTTATCATAGTTCATGACAAACTTGGAAAAAATAAAAGCCTGGAAGTTATAGATAACAACCAATTGATGTCATACTCTCATTCAAAAGACAACATTTAGAACATCAGCAGTTCAGCACCCATTAGCCAACACAAGCGGAAGTTACCACTATACTATACAAACTGTAGCTACAAACAGTAGCTAGCATGCAGCAATAGAAGAGACGTCAGCTACAAGCCAGCAAAAATATCAGCCATGACCCATGAGCCACCAACCAAGCAGCTGTATCTTCACTCTTGAGTGATAATTGCAGTAGATTCATCCTACACGTGAACCAAATGGCAGAAACCATAAGTAAACTATGCGGCTATAATCCTAAAATCTTAAGATAAAATCATTTTAATAATTTACCATCTCTTCTTCATCATCCTCAAGAACACTCTGAAAGGTAGCAAAGAGAGTAGAATTCCAACCACCTGTTGAATAACCAAAAATAGTATGTAAATGGCAAGTTACTTACAAAGTAAAGAAAGAAATGCAAGCACAAAAACATATTTACCTAACAGATCAGCACGAGACCAAGCTTGCATGCACATGAGAGCTTCAGCTACATTAGGAGTAAGCCTACTACGATGTGCACTAAGTACTCTTCCACTAGTACTAAACGCACATTCAGAAGCCACAGATGTTATGGGAGTGGGCAATATATCATGAGCAAGTTTTTGCAAGGTAGGAAACCTCGAGCCGCAAACCTTCCACCAATTGATGATATCCAATTCTTGTGTTCTAGGTAGACTAGGTTCTTCCAAATACATGTCTAATTCTGTATGGATTGATGAAGAAGGGGCGGTTAGGCGATTAGACATATACAGATCATAAAGTTTCATGGCTTCATCTTCTTCTCCATCTGGCTCAGCAATAGAAGCATCAAATGTGTCCTCACCTTCATCCTCATCTTTATATTGCTGCACTAATTCAACCAATAACTTCCTCACCTTCTCAATTTCAGTTGCTGCATTTCGTCTTCCATAGAGGGGACCATAAAGAGCATTGAGAATATGAAGTTTGTACCTTGGATCAAGAACTATTGCAACGGACATAAGACCATGAATATCTTTCCAATACTTCTCAAACTTATCCTTCATTTCTTCAGACATTTTTTGTATAATCTCAATATCACTCTTGCCCCATTTCCTTATTGCTAAGCGGATTGTGATCACTTTAGGGGAAAAAATGTTTGCTGTGACATACTTGGTGCCCGAGAATGACTCGGTGATATCAAAGAAAATCTTCAATCTATCACATATTTCTTTCGTAAAAATTAAATTCCAATCATATTTGGTTGGGCAACATTTAAATTTCTTTTCACGTGCCTTCAATTTTTCAAATATTTCTATGTATTGCAAAGCAATGCTAATCATGGTATAAGTAGAATTCCATCTAGTCTTACAATCAAGAGTTAACCTTTTGTTATACTCTATGTTCAAAGTTTTTGCCATCTTTTCAAACCTCTCATGCCTTTTAGGTGTAGCTGACCAAAATGCAACACTATCACGTACCCTATCTATACCTTCCTCTACCTCCAAGACACTCATTCCATCTTTCACAATTAAGTTTAATATGTGAGCAGTACAACGCATATGCATTAATGTACCATTCAACATAAGAGAGCTTGTATCCAACTTATCTGGCAATATAATCATAGCCTTGTCATTTGATGTGCAATTGTCCAAAGTGATGGTGGAGATCTTCCTTTCAAGGTGCCACTCAACAAGACATTCATGCAATGCTTCACATATAACCTCAGCTGAATGTGGACATGGCAAGGTATAAACAAACCTGTTTAACACAATAAACCAGAAAAATCAGGAGTATTACATAAGCATGGAAAGGTAATTGCTAATATTTAGTATTGACCTATGTAAAATTTTTTACCTCATAAGAAAACTCTTTAAATTCCAAGAATAATCTATATAGTGCGCGGTAACAGCCATGTAACCTCTCTTTTGATAGCCCGCTGTCCACAAATCTGTAGTGATAGCCACTCTATGCTTGAATGTTGCAAAATAATTCACCATCTTCTCCTTTTGAGCAGAATGCATAGACACAATATCACTCCTAATAGTATTTATGGACACCATCTTAAACAGCGGCTGTAGAGAAGTACAAAATCTACGAAAACCACTATGATCCACAATAGATAAAGGGTATTCATGTTCACATATCATCAATGCAAGATCTCTCCTAGCCTTCTCTTGGTCAAAAATAACATTTTCTATTGTCACTTTGCCACCTTCACCTTTCGTCAACCTTAATTTTTGTTGCTTTGGACCCATGGGTGCATGCATAGCAGGACAAGATTCCAAATGTAATCGCAAGTGAGTTGTGCCAGCTCTAGGCCCTGCAGCAAATGTTTTGTGACAATAATTGCACTCAGCCTTCCGTTGTCCCTTTTCAAATTTCTCTTGCATCTCATCCCATACAGCTGATGTTCGCTTCCTCTTAGAACCAGCACTGCTAGATGTAGCTTGGGATGTTGGACTAGCAGCTTGAGATGCCGGAGTAGCTTCTAATATTGGTGTACCACGTTGAGATGAAGGATCTGCTGAGTTTCCATTTCCTGCCACAGTGGATCCTTCTACTCCATCTTGAGAAGCCAATGATCTATACATGCATACAAATAAAATACAGATTATCATCTGCACAAGATACAACAGAGCATCAACTACCATGCTACTAATTAGTACAACATCAACTAATTAACTACCATGTCATGAATCCAATTAAAATATCATCAAGTTACTAACAATGGAAAAGAATTCAGTAGATGTACATAGAAATTGACTTACTGTAGAGTGTAGAGGAGCAGAGAAATTTGCTTGTTCAAACTTCGAGAAATCTCTCAGTGCGGTGCGGTGTCCAGCCAGTAGCAGCGGAGGCTGGCGAGCCGTCGTCCCCTCGTCCAGATGCAGCGATTCCCCACTCCCCGCGATCCGCGCCCGCTGCGTGCTACTACTCGCCGACGGGTGAGGAAACATACATGTAAGGGAAGGGGGAGTTGGAGGGCGGCGGGCGGCAGACATCCTTCACCGTCTGTCCATCTCCAAGCTTCCTAGCGGCTACAGTGAATGGGCCAGGGCGCTGGGTGCTAGAAGGGAGGACTGAGGAGGGCGCTGGGCGACGGGTGGAACTGTGGAAGGAGAAGGACTGACCGACTGATTTACAGGGGATTGGGGAATGCTAGTGAAGGGGTGAGCGACAGGGGCAATAATTATTGGGGGGGTAAACGAAGAGATTAGCGTCTGCATTTACGGGAGTAGTTGATGCACCCCACGCTTGTTGCTTTGCTCTTTGACCGATGCTTCAATTTTTTTTCGATCGATGCTTCGATTGACTGCTATGGTCCACATGTCAGCTAAATGGGTAGGGTATGGGTATACCCACGGGCATAGAGTTGTACCCGTGCCCTACCCATGATTTAATGGGTAGGGTACAGGTGTTACCCATGGGTATAAAACTGTACCCATATCCTATCCATACGGGTACGGTACCCGGGGGTATTTGTACCCATGGGTAAAATTGCCATCCTTAGGAGGGAGTGATTGCAGAACTCTGTCAATCTTGAGCTCCTCTGGAATCTTGCAGTCCAGTTGCTCAAGGCGTTGAGTGTAGCCCGACATCTTAATGGCGTGCTCACTAACGGAACTCCCTTCCTCCATCTTGCAGTTAAAGAATTTCTCAGAGATCTCATATCTCTCAGAACAGGCCTGAGTCTGAAACATAGTTTTCAGTTCCTCAAGAATCTCAAAGGGCCCGGGGAACTCCTCAAAACGATTTTGAAGGTCCGATTCCATAGCAAACAACATGGTGCTCTTAATCACACCATAATCATCCTTGCGCGACTGATAAACAACTTTCTCATCAGCCGGCGCATCTACAGCAGGGGCGTCACCTAGCGCTTTCTCAAGGACATAGTCCTTTTGTCCGCCAGAGAGAATGATTCTAAGATTGCGAAACCAGTTGGTGAAGTTAGACCCATTGTTCTTAAGCTTTTCTTTCTCAGCAAAAACGTTGAAGTTGAAGTTGGATTTAGCCATTTGATCTAAAAAAATTGCAAGTACAATTTAGACTATGTTCATGATAACTAGTTCAACTTAATCAAATTACTAGATGAACTCCCACTAAATTTAACATCCCTCAAGTTGTTTAGTGAACATGATCCAAATTCACCAATCCGATCTTCACGAGAAGAAATGTGGTTTCAATGGTGGAAAACAAAGTGTCGATCATATCATTCATACGAGTCATGCTTAACCTTTCGGTTCGTGTGTTCCGAGGCCATGTCTATACATGCTAGGCTCGTCAAGTCAAACCCAAGTATTTCAGTGTGTGCAAAACTGGCTTGCACCCGTTGTATGTGAACGTAGAGTTTATAGCACCCGATCATCACGTGATGCTTGAACACGACGAACTTTCGCAACGGTGCATACATGGGGAGAACATAGTTTTATCTTGATCTTTAAGTGAGGAATCATCTTATAATGCTACCGTCGTGATCTAAGCATAATAAGATACATAAAATGATAAACATCACATGCATATAATTTCATGTGACATGGTATAGCCAATATCCGCGCAATGATCTCCATCTTGTGCGTGCCAGCATGATCTCCATCACTCCACCATGATTGCCTCCACCACGAATAGCAACTACAACTATTGCTAACTACTTAGAGATAAAGTAAAGCTATTACATGGCGTATAAGAAGTTGACACATAGGTCATACATAATTATAAAGACAACCATATGGCTCCTGCTGGTTGTGTACTCATCGACATGCAAGTCGTGAAACTTTACAAAACATGATGATTGCATACAACATACACATCACATCTTGGGCCATACCATATCACAGAAACACTCCCTGCAAAAACAAGTTAGACGCCTCTACTTTGTTGTTGCATGTTTTACGTGGCTTATGGGAGTAACAAGCTAAGAACGATTCTTACCAACGGAAAGCCACAACGGTGATATTATGGTTGCCAACATCCGGTGTAAATCCCATGACAATTATAGTGAGAGAAACTGGCATCCACCAGCCGCATGTGTGGAACAAGCCGTACGTCAAGTGCGGAGCCGGTCTCGCGAACGAGGTCGCGTAAAGTTGGCCTGGACCGCTTCGATCTCACTATCCCGCGTCATAAGAAGTACACAAACAAGAGGCTTGCAACAGAAAACATCAACGCCCACAACAAGCATGTTGCGTTCTACTCGTGAAACACATCTACGCATAGATCTAACTCTGATACCACTGAAGGGTTTTGCAGCATAGTAAATCAAAATTTTGTACGGATGCGAACGGGAAAGCCAAGATCTAATCTAGGAGATGCAAACAACGAGAGGGGGTAGATGAGATCTTCATACCCTTGAAGATTCGCACAACAGAATGTTCAACGGAACGTGGTTGATATACCTAGTTCAATCTCGTTCACATCAAGTACTTTACTCGTTCCGTAATCCGATATCACTTTGTGATTAACTCCTTAACCACGTGCTTGCAAGCGGTGTTGATATCGATTACCGAGTGGGCCCGAAGTATATCTCTCCGACTTGGGAGGGACAAATCCCATCTCGATACATACAACCCAACAAGTACTTTCCGATGACCTGAGAGACACCTTTATGATCACCCTCTCATAGGATGACGTTTGATGACCTCAAAGATTTCTTCTGATACCAGGGAGTTGCATTATCTCATGGTCTAAGGAATACAATATTTGACATAAGAAAAACTTCGCAAAGATGAACACGATGACACGATCTAATTGTTCTGCTTGATTTGGGTCTGTCCATCATATCATTTTCCCAATGATATGATCTCATTATTAATCGACAACTCATGTCTATGGTTAGGAAACCTTAACCATCATTAATCAATGAGCTAGTCTATAGAGGCGTACTAGGGACACAGTGTTGTTCATAAACCACACAAGTATCAAAGTTTCCGCTTAATACAATTCTAGCATGGAATATAAACTTTATCATGAACAAGAATTATAATAATAACATCTTTATTATTGCCTCTAGGGAATAATTCCAACAATAGTTTCAAAGATGCTCGCATAGGAGATAAATATCTGAAGTGATAGAGAGCATCAAGAAGGAAATAACTAACACATTTGAGTCTAACCCACTTCCTATGCATGGGGGTATCATGAGTAAACAAATTGTTAAAACAAAAAGGCACTAGCATAGTAAGACAAAACAAATGCAACTTCAAAGCTTTCAACATAAAACTGGGAAACTTAACCTTATTGAGATGCATAAAACCATGTTTCTCTCTCGCATAATAACTTTCACTAGCACTTTAAATAAAATTGACAATATAACTGTCACTACCAACAACTTTATCATCAGAATGAGCATACTTACAATCATCAAAAAGAGGTCCAAGGTCATACACTGGATCAATAGAAGCAAGTCTTTCCATCCTGAAATCTTTATTAGGCAAGATATTTTTACAAGGAGCTTTAGCAAATTTGGAAAAGTTAAACTCATAAGAATCTCCATCAAACTTAGGGTGTGTTTGAGAGGGCTCCACTTCATTTCACTCCACTCCACCTCTAAACTCCACTTCACCTAACGTGCTCCAGAGTAGTAAAAACTGTTTGGAAGGTAAATTAGCTTTAGATCTAGATTTATGAGAGGGTGCTGTAAAATGTCTAGAGTACCATATTATTTTTCTTTTCTTTATTGTTTTTGCCTATCGATATCGAAGGATCTTAACATGTTTCGTTACTTCTTTTTTGCAACGTTAGCATACAAGTAGATTGGTACAATGCGTACAGTGAAAATGTACCAATTTTTTGTGGTCTCCTACACGTGATTCATGACAGACATAAGTAGTCTTTAGAACACTTGTAGTTTGGAGCCAACCAGTCACATCATTTTTACTGTGTAGAAAACGGAACTGTGCATTGTTTGACTGAGAAGACAAGACAAAATCCATATGGTTGCTACCGTAACCATAGCTTTGTGTCAGTGCCATCAGTCTTCAGGACACTTCCAGTTGAGAGCCAACTCCAATGAAATTATTATAGTACTGCTTCCATTAAAATTCGGTGGTGAGCTCCTGCTACAGGCATGAAATCCTTGTGGTGCATGCGGGCAATGTCTTTTACCGGGATAACGACGGAGGCTCTGCTTGATGTCGCTGGGTAGATGCAACGACATGATGGAGTAGGGGATCATACAGAAAGAGGCTAGGGGCCAGGGCAAAGAGGATGAAGGGAATCGAGCAGTAGAGAGAAGTGTAAGATACTAGGTGCTCGGGCACGGAAGGGAGGATAGCGGACGACGGACAGTTGCCGGAGATGGTGGCAGCGGTGAGCCCTTGGCGTATGAGACCATGGGAGAAGGAGGAATCGGGGGTAGGGAGAAAAACGGTTGGGAAGGAGCTAAATCACT
Organism: Avena longiglumis; assembly: GCA_030063025.1. Taxonomy (NCBI): domain Eukaryota; kingdom Viridiplantae; phylum Streptophyta; class Magnoliopsida; order Poales; family Poaceae; genus Avena; species Avena longiglumis. The sequence goes on along the minus strand of CP125975.1, from coordinate 127,551,006 downwards.
GGTGGAAAGTGCGGGTAATTTTGCGGGTTAGATATACGTGAGAGGCGAAGTGGAGTAGGTGAAGCACCACTTTCTCTGCTTCACGAAAATGTACTACGGGATATCACCGCTCCACTCCACCAGTTAACTGGAGTTTGGGTGTTTGGGCCAGCTTCTCTTGCTTCAACTGTGGATTAGTGAAGTGGAGCTATCCCAAACACACCCTTAGTTAATTTTTTTCCTTTTTACAATCTATAATAGCTCCACAAGTGTTTAAGAAAGGTCTACCAAAAATGATAGGAGAAGTTTTACTAGCTGCTAAATTAAGCACTAGAAAATCAGCAGGATACTTAATCTTACCGCAGAGAACCTCCACATCTCTTACAATACCAATAGGGCAAATGGTTTCCTTATTAGCAAGGTGAATAACTACATCAATTTACTCAAGCTCACAAGGACCAATTTCATGCATAATTTCCCTGTAAAGCTCATAAGGTATAGCACTAGAACTAGCACCAATATCACATAAACCATAATAGCAATGATCACCAATTCTAACAGAAAGCAAAGGAACACTATCTTTTCTAGCTTTACTAGGATGAGAAATAATATTAGAAACGTCTTCATGGAAGACAATGTGCCCATCCTCTATATTTTTAGTGATAAGATATTTCACAATAGCTACCACAGGCTCAATATTTATTTGCTCATCTGGTTCCATAGTTTTCTTTTCACTTTTGTTATTCGCACTAATCTTCATAGAATACTCCTTTACCTTAGCTGGGAAAGGTATTTTATCAACATAAGGTTCATGCAAAATATGATCAATAGTAAAAACTTCAGTGTTTCTAACAGGAACATGACTAACAACATATTTATAAGGTGCATGGTATTTATTCCACTTCTTTTTAAGAATTTATATGTAAGAGGCAAATCCCTTAAAACAATTGGCAATACTTTGGGAATCAAGATCATACTCATTACTAATATCACGGAAGTCATCAGTTCCCATAAAAGATTTAATGCATTCATAATCATAATTTATACCTGACTTTCTTCCTTTATCATTATCCCAAACTTTAGTGTTCTCTTGACTACGGTCTAGGAGATCCCATTTAGCTTCTTCCTTTATACGTGTGAATGATCCAACACAAGAAGCATCTAATAAATCTTTATCATGAAGAGAAAGCCTAGCATAAAAGTTACTAATAATAATATTATTAGGGAGTTCATGAATAGGACATTTAAGCATTAGTAACTTCAATATCCCCCAAGCTTGAGTTGTACTCTCTCTATCACGAGGCCAAAAATTATATATCAGATTCCTATCCTTATGAATTTCACTAGGAGGATAGAATTTAGAATAAAAGAGAGGTACTATTTTCTCCCATTCCATGGATTGCCCATTCTTCAGCAGCTTATACCATTCTTTAGCTCTCCCTTTCAAGGATATAGAGAGTAACTTCTTCTTCACCTATTCAGTTGTGATACCTGCACACTTAAACAACCCGCATAATTCATGGATAAAAAACAAATGATCACCAGGGTGGACAGTTCCATCCTCTAAATAATAATTATCCATAACACGATCAACAATACTTGTAGGTATCTTAAAAGGATCTATCTCAACAGGTGGTGGTTCATCTACTACCATAACATCGGTAGTAGTTTTCCCAAATAGAAAACCAAGTGGGTTATCCATATTGGAAACAAAGTAACAAACAGAAATAAAAAGCAATACTTGTAGTAGAAGTTTCCTTTACCAGTTCCACTCTTCAATAGCGCTTCACTCCCCGGCAACGGCGCCAGAAAATAGTCTTGATGACCCACAAGTATAGGGGGTGTATCGTAGTACTTTCGATAAATAGGAGTGTCGATCCCAACGAGGAGTAGAAGGTGTTGACTAGTGGTATGGAGCAGGAAATCTCTGTAAACACTTAGCAAACAGATTTTTAGGGGTTTTCTAATAAAGCAAAGAAATAAAGTGCAAGTAATAAAGACAACGAACGAATGCAGTAAGTGGTCTAATCCTTTCTTAGAAAAGGACAAGCCGGTGCAAATACTTATAGGGACCAAACGTTATTGAGGACACATGAGAATTCTGTCAAGTGCTTTCGCTTCAAATAGCTGAGTACCCTTCTTTGGTGTTGTAAGTGTTGTGTGGGTGAACCTGTTCTAATGTACCGACCTTACTTGGACTAATACATACTTGTGATTAAACCCCCTGCAAGCATCCGCAACTACAGGAAAGCAATTAAGATATAAACCTAACCACAACCTTAAACTCTAAGATCCTACGCTCCCTTGTGCAAAGGTTTCCTAATGGGGGTTCAGGTTTCTGTCACTCCGGCAACCCGACAATTAGTAGCCAAATACACAATGCATTCTCCTAGGCCCATAAATGGTGAAGTATCATGTAGTCGATGTTCACATGACACCACTAGAAGAATAGCACCACAACTTAAATACTAAACCATTGAATAATATCTCAACACAAATACACTACTAACAACATGACTTCTCCCATGTTCTCAAGAACTAAACGAACTACTCACAAGACATCATATGGATCAAGATCAAAGATGATATGGTGATGGGTAACAATCTGAACATAAACAATAATCTAATGGTTCCACTCATAAGCATCAACTAAAATAGTAATCAACACCGGGAAAGTTTCCTCTAAGAACTATGCAAGTATTCAACACAATTGTTACAGCGGGATGAAGTGGGGATGATGGTGATGGTGGAGATTATGGTGTGGATGATGATGATGATGATCCCGATGAAGTATAGCTTGATGATGGTGTTGATGGCGATGATCTCCCCTCTCCGGGAAGGAATTTCCCCGGAAGAAATCTATCTGCCGGAGAGCTCTTTCTCTCTCGGTGTTTTCTGCCCCGCAGAGGCGGTGGAATCTTTCTGTGGTCACCCCGCGTGTATTAGGGTTCCGAGGAGAAGAAATAGGCGAGAGGGCGGAGCCAGAGGTGTGCCACACCCCTGTAGGAGTGGCCTAGGGGTCGCCCGCGCCTAGGGGGTGTGGGCCCCCTGTGGCCCTTCTCCGCCTCCCCTTGTGGCATTCTTCTTCTATATGATTTTTCATAATTTTTCTGGTATTTTCTGATCTTCGCGAAATTGCATCAAAACACCTCTTTTTCCATCAAAATCCTGACTCCGGCAGTTCATCCTCTAAGAATCATCCAACATGTAAAAACAGATGAAAAGACATAAGTAACACCTCTTAATATGTAATATATCAATAAATAGAGCCAAATTAGGATATAGAATGGTGATGCAAATTGGACATATCACTGAAGTTGTAGATTGTGGTGATCGTAGCCGCCAGTACGACAGTGCAGACCAGATATCCTTCTGCCTTAAGAGGGCAGTGGTACCCAGCCCACCAGAGATCAAAACTCAGGTTTGATGTGATGTCTCATAAAAAGACAAAATATTCTTTAGTGGATGATGTTCCCGTCGATAGCGAGGTGTTCGTCTTGATTTCATCAATCTCAAGACTTGTCATATCAGTCTTAAAGATCTAGTCTTTCGGAGGTGCTCATAGGAATATGGTATGTTCATAAGGATGAGCGCATGTTCGTATTTGTGAGCGTCTGTCTATGTACAAGGTCAATAAAATAATGTTTCATAACCCTGATTGAAGCAGTCTACATGCCAATCAAATCCCGTCTTATAGTCCATGCATCCTTGTTGAGTCAAACTTCCAATCCATGTATTCCTCAAAAAAATTTCAATCCATGGATATATTTTTAATTTTTATTTAAACATTTTTTGTTGTTATTGATGACTATTAATAGATCGGTGAAATTTTATAAAAATAAGACAAGCATGTTTTTTCCATTAGAGCACCTACAATCGCATGATGTCAGCCTTTCCTTAGAGCTGTTACGGGAGATTTTTGCTTAGTTGAAGGAGAGATAACGAAAGAAAAAAGAGCTTGTTTTGGTTTTTTTAGATTAAGCTTGTCTTATCTTAACTAAGAGATGACCCCTTACAAAATAAGAGAAGGATATTTTTTTATTATACCATATGTCTTTCCTTACAAACATAATTTTATATTAAAAATAGTTAACTCTTATTAATTGCTAGGGGATGATAGTTAGAGATAATAGGTTGTACGTCTTATCTCTAGTGTCTTCTCTAGATGATGTAGAAGGCTAAGAGAAGACATGGTCTCTCTACGATTGTATATATTCTTAATTAGACTAGTTATAGTGCAAGTAACTTTTAGCAGTAACTAAGGGTTCAACTTAACATAGTTGTTTATGTGAAAGGTATATACTTTTTTGTCCCACATCTTGCATCATGGAAGCGATTTTGTCCCACATTTTGCAAAGTGAGCAAGACTAGTTCCACAACTTGTATTCTTAGAACATTTTAGTTCAATTTGATTAAATTTCAGCAAGTTTGACTAAATTCATCCACATATGAAACTCAGCAATTTTTTTAAAATGACATATATGTATTTTTCTCTGGCATTTGGAATCGAACTCAACACCTTGGGAAGGTGCACACTGCCACGATCCACTATGACAACAACTGCTATTGTTAGAATAGGAGGATGTAACTTTTCATATAACATAAAGCGCACAAGATAAAAATGCAATTCAAAGTATCAAAAATACCTTCGAAAAATATATACATGTGGGAAATGATGTAAGCATTTTCTGAAGGGAATGTGACATAGAGGAAAATAATAAAAGGTTTATTATTATCATATCCCAATAAGTTCGTAATAGTTTTATATTGTGCTATAATTGTATCAAGTGGAAACATTGATACAGGTGGAATGTGAAACATAAGTCCCTAGTAGCCTCTATTGATACTAGTTCGTTAGGCAACATGATGATCAAGGTTTCATGATCATGAAGTGATAGCGCTGGTTGACAACGAGGTCATATCATTGGTGAATGATGTGATGGACATTCCTCAAAGATTGCGACACGATCAATTCAGAAAGTTCATTGTTGCAATAGTCAGAAATGAAGTCTCCTTATCCTTAGACCATGAGACCATATCAAATCACTTTCTCCCGAGGTAACTTTGATAGCACTTAACATCACTCGGTGAAATGGTGATCATAACGGTGTCGTTGGGTATCCGGAGGAACATGTTGAAGAGATTACGTCAAGAGCGGGATTTGTTCACCTAGTGACGGGTGAGATATAGTTAGGCCGACTTGGTGAGATTACATCCATATATGTTGCAACATGTGACTAGGTCACGGGGACGTAATATCGCGGTAACAAGTAAACAATACTTGTCGGTAATGATATTGAATAAGGTACAGAGATACCTTAACGATGGATCTCGGACAAGTAGTATCGAAGTAACAAAGGTAAATGGACTTGAAATTTATGGTTCAAACGAGATCAATCTGGAATGCACAAGGATCATTATGGGCATCACGGTCCTAATGTTGATCATTGACGCAAGAGAGTCTAGGTCATGTTTGTAGCATTCCCAAGCTGTGAGGGGATCCACTTAAGTGTGTGACGAGCTAGAGATTATCTGTAAATTGGAATCATAGTAGAGAAAGAGAAATCCAGAATTGTTCCGAGTAGAAAGATCCGAAGTTGTTCGGAGAAAGAAAGGAAACCGAAAAAGTTCCGGTGAGAGGACCGAAATCGTTCTAGGAGTTTCGAAGTTGTTCAGAGGATATAGAAGGGGAACCAAAAGGTGTTTCAGGTCGAATCAGATTTGGTAATATGTATTACATATTAATTAATATAATTAATATTAAATATAATATTAAAATCTAATTTGAAAGGTTATTTCACCAATGGGACAACTTCATTAGGGAAAAGGGCCCATGAGGGAAACCGAAAGGGAGAAGGGCCTTGGGGCCTAGGGTTTGGTGCCTAGGGCTGCCCCTCCCTGGCCACTGGCTCGGGTTAGGGTTTGGGGCGCCCTAGGGCTGCCCCCCTTGGCCGCCGCCTCCTTCCCCCTTGAGCCGCCGCCTAGATGGCTTGGGGGAGGGGCAATGCTGCCCCCTCCCCCCCTATATAAAGAGGCACCCTCTCCCCTTTGGAGGATACACCAATACGACAGATCCCATGAGTTGGGAGCTCCGTCTTCCTCCTCTCCAATCTCTATAGTTGTCTACACGCGTTGGCACGACCCATGGTTGTTCGCGCAAGAGACGATGCATCCGCAACACGCCGTTACACTATAAGGATTTCATAGCCAGAGATCTACTTCCGCACTCCCGGCGTGATCAGGGAGACGGAGGTTCTCGTCGTACACCATATGTGTACGAAGCCACGAGGTGCAACACTTGGGGTACTTTGGATGTCGTTAGCCGGACTGCTGCATGGTGATGGAGCAAGAGGTGACCTTCGAAATGCTTCGCGACCTTGAGGTCGGCTACGAGCACGACTACATTAACCAGGTTCCCCTTGAAATGTTAACCGCTTTCATACTACAAGGGTATGTATCCAAAACCTCTCGGCTGTTACTGCATTACTAGTAGATAGATTTTGGGCATTGGGGCGATCCGCTATAATAAAAATTTTAATTTTCTACCTGAAACCCCAACATTTTCATTGTGCAAAATTACAACCCAACAGATTGTGTTGGACTACACACAAAAAAGACAATTCTGATAGTATCTTAAGTGCACTTGCAAACCTAGATCTCTAATTTCGTCTTTGCTATATAGCCTAGAATATACAAATTATTTTGAACTGAAAGTTCACATCCTTTTTAGATTTTTTCACAACTTTAGAACATTATTTTTGAATATTTAAAATAAAGGCTTACATGTAGCTTGGGTGTATACACTCAATCAATCAAGATTCACTTCGTTTGTGAGCGTGCGCCTAGTATACATAACTTTCTTACTGTGTTTCAAGTCCGTGAGCTAGCTACCTAGCTTGTTGCATGACTAATACCTAACTTTTTATTTATGTGCTCCATGTCGGGGTGTGTATAGGTGAGCTAAGACGTATCATTCTGAAAATAATATGCTACAATAAACGAGCCTCTTCAAACTACCACGTACCCTCATGTGCTGTAGTGGCAACCTTCTAGGTCGGGCTGCATGTCAGGCCGAACCAAGGTTGCAAGTGGCTGAGAAAAAATACACAAGGTCCATTTTGCAAAAAATTGCAATGGCATGTGTCGGCTGCAGAATTAGTTTTGACCTACATTGAACGATTTGGTTAAAATCATAGAAATTCGATTAATTTGACTAAAATATTCTCGGGTTATAAGTTGTGGGACTAATCTTGCTCATTTTACAAGATGTGGAACTAAAATGCTCTCTTGGTGTAAGTTGTGGGACTAAAATTATATAAAACTCTTTATGTCACAATGAGTTAATGAAGTGAGGTAAATATAATAATATATTTGGTTACTCTAATATCATATATATCAAGATGAAACGAGTCTGTAACCTAATAAATAATGTTTTGCATGATACCACATAAATGTTCATCCACCATAAAAATAGTAATATCTATATACCTAATAATAAAGGACGAAATGTTTCTTCCGGTCCAACATTTTTTTGGACCAATTTACCCTCTCACAAAACCACCTATTACCCCTAGCGCTACCGGTAAGTTTTCTAGACGATTTCTTTTGATTTCCTCTCTCCCGCGTCACCTGGACCTGGGCTCATCCTTTGTTAGGATCCACATGGTCCACAGGCCTAATCATCTAACTGGCTCTCGCTGCTGGCTTGATTTCTTGCTCATGGCGCATATTTAATAGTCCCACCTCGCTTTATTAAACGAAAATATACCAGCTTATATACTTAGACAGATTGACTATCAACAAGCCAAGTGACATGATCTCAATTAAATATAATGGAACGACAATCGTATAGAGAGGAGGCCGACAACTTGCTGCAATGGGCCAGTGGCAGCGTGGGGAAGCAGAGGAGCGGGGGCGGCGGCGCTTAGAGGGAAGGGGGCGAGTGACAAGGAGGCATGGCGGTGAGGAGGAGCTCGAGCAGATGCCGGGTGAGGAGAGCAGAGGTGCGGTGCAAGGCGGCGGTCGGGGAGGTCGAGAGGGCGGCGGCGAGCAGGGTGCGGAGCAGAGGAAGAAGTTGGCGCGGTTGGTGGCGATCTAGGAGATCGTGGGGACGACGGACCCGTACGGGAAGGGGCATGGAGGTTGTTAGTTGCATGTGTGCTGCGTGAGGTTAGGTGTGCTGCGTGAGGTTAGGTGTGGCCAGCGTGCTTGTAGTAGTGCGGTGTGTGTGTGATTGTAGTGGCAACGGCTGGGTGTTTAGTGCTAGGGTTTGGTACTCGTAATTTTTATTTTGAAATATTTTGTAGGTATTACACAACTACATTGACTAGGTGCTTATTTGTTTAATTATTATTTTTTAGATGGGTGAATTTTTTTTTGACATCCTGCACTTCTGAAGAGTAAAATCTCCTTCATAATTATGTGAAAGGGGATAATGTTGAGTGTATAGTTAGTGCAGTACAATTTTTATTTTCTATTTTTATTCGCCCGAGCTATCATTTACTTTGTGATCATGTATTCTTTTTGTCAACATGGTTTGGTTAAACTACCTACTCACCCGTGTGTGTCCTTAGAGATAAGCATTATTTTTTTATATAAATACACCTAAGACAGCCACGGGATAGCGAGGCTGTGGTACTTCCTTAGTTGATACCGGACTTCGCCCGTTGGGTTGGATGAGGAGGGCGACGTTGGTTTGCCTCACCATAGAGCGGCTAAAGATGGATGAATTTCTAGCAAAATGCTACGGGCAAACTGGACTAGGCCATCGCCTTAGACTTTTTCCCATCTAACAGAATATTAAAGAAAAAAATCAAAATAAGTAGCAACTAAGTGAAGGAATTATGGGCTGATTTTAAAAAGAATTCACCCACTACGGGAGAAAGGTTTTTTGCCGTGTGGGTGTACGGTACAGGCCTCCCGGAACACGGCAAACCCTTTGCCGTGTGTAAGCACACGGCAAAATCCACACGGCAACGATCGGGACGGCAAAGGCTCTTTGCCGTGTGTCTTCCCCCCCGGAACACGGCAAAGACTTTGTCATGTGTTTTCTGATGACACACGGCACACTAAAGTAGTTGACGGTTCCGTCCGTCTGACGGAGCCAACAGATCGGTGCCGTATATTCCCTTTGTCGTGTGCCTTCGATCTTTGCCGTGTGTCCTCCCTTTGCCGTGTGTCTTGCCTTCGCCGTGTGTATGTCCTTTGCAGTGTGCTTTGGTTTTTGCCGTGTGTTCATGGTTTGCCGTGTGCATTTTCCTTTGTTGTGTCTTTCCCTTTGCCGTGTGCCTCTCAGCGGTGACACACGGTAAAGTTCATCCTTTGTCATGTGCCTTTGGCATATAGCACACGGCAAAGGCCCTGTGTATAACCTCAGGAGCACACAGGTGGGCTACACGTGTCTTCTTTTCCGTGTGTATACACACGGCACAGTGACCATTTGGCACTTTTTCGTGTGTATACACACGGCAAAGCAGCCCTGTTTTTTCAAAAAAAAAGTTTGTTTCCATTCATTTCCTGCAATTCAAAACATAGAATATAAATATGATCATACAAATCATCAGCAACACCAAATTTCATCGAACAACAATAATATAATCATCACCAACACCAAAATGCATCGTCAACACCAAAATATCACAAGTATGATCATAATATCATCACAAACACTACCAAATATCACACAAGACCAAGTTTATTACACAAGTGCATAACCAACAAGTGCACAATCCCTAAACTACACAAATATTACAAGTTTATTCTTGCCACCCACAAGACCAACAACTCCGAGTGCTCCACAAGCTCATGCTCCATCGTGAGATCCTACAAGTTGAAGACAAGTACATAAATATGACAAGTAAAATCATCAATATGTACAAGTTTCTAGGCAAGTTGATGGAAATGGCAATAACATGAGATTTTGACGAGTCTCATGGCAAATTACATCAATATGACAAGTAAAATCACGAATATCTACAAGTCCCATGGCAAGGCTAGAATTTCTATAAGTGTCATGGCAAGGCTAAAATTTCTACAAGTGTCATAGCATGGCTAAAATTTTTACAATGGCATAGAATTATCTACAAGTGTCATGGAATTGCTAAAGTTTCTATAAGTATCATGGCAAGGCTAAATTTACTACAAGTGTCATGGAATTGCTAAATTTTCTATAAGTATCATGCCAAGGCTAAAATTTCTACAAGTGTCATATCATGGCTAAAATTTCTACAAATGCGATGGCATGGCTAAATTTGACAAGTATAAGAAAACAAACCTGGAGGACTCTGATTCAGCCTTCGAACGACCAACGGATTGTTGACGGTGAAAGACGGTGGCGCCTGGTTGTTCGATCCACTCGCGGACCCACCAGGCGGCGACATCGCATTGTCCATCTGCAGCATTGGAAATTGTGAGCATTAGATAATAAGGTAAGATTAAAAATTGCGAGCATTGGACAATAAGACACTTGATCACTTACCCACGAGAAGGCAAAAAGAGGAGTGGGAAGAGTCCCTGGTTGAGAATTGATGAGCATTTGTTGTGTCATCCACCGCATCATCTGCCCCTGTTGCTCCGCTCCGATGGGCCATCTGCCGTTCATTGCTCGGCCGCCTCTCTGCGTGCCCTATCAGCGGCCATCTCCTCCTACGTCGTGTCTCCACGATTAGATGAACATTGCAACACAAAACATGTTGTAAAACATAGATGACCGAGGAAGAACATACCCGTAACTTCTCGAGAGCTACAACCGAAGGCCGTGGGCGGGTCTCTATAGCAGGCTGGTCGCTCGTCCTACCATGCCGGACCTGGCGCATAGATGGAACGGCCTTAGGGTCGACGGACCCGTGACCGATCCATAGGAGACCATTCTTCTGGCCTTATCCCGCCAGCACGGCGACCTCGGGGTAGAAGGGGGCGGTCTCAGGGTTAGAATCTTCTCCATGCACCTCCTTGTACTTCTCAGGGTACTTCTCACCACGGAGCCTGGCTCCCTCGTTCATCCATAGGCTCCCGTTCCTAGGCTCGTCCAACGTGCGTGTCTTCTTCCAAACGGCAAAAACGGACGACTCTTGACCTGTCTTTATTTTCTGCACAAAAGAGCACGCAGTTAAGTGAAGGGGGACTCCAAAGGGAGAAGTAAAGAATAACATTACAAGCAAGAACAAATAAAGCATTTTCTCACCTCTTTTTGCCTAAGAAGGGCGAGGGGGATGCTGCCTTGGCGGTGTGATCTACCCTCCATCTCCTCTCGCCGCTTCTTTGCATCGGCGTGTTTTTGGAGGTAATTGGGGTGTGTCCACCACGCTACCATTGCCGTGAAGCACCGCTCGTCATTACCCACGAACTGAGGAGGGTTCTACATCCACAAGACACACGTATTAGTACAACAGAAAATAGAATAAGGTCAAGAAATCAATAAAACAAAAATGCAACTACCTGCAGGTACTGCCATGGCTCGAAGAGCATATCCCAGGCTTGGCTCTTGTTCATCCAAATCTTACGATCACCAAACCAGTTGCGGACGCAGTTCACGCGTGCCTCATAGTGCATGTCTTGCACCTTCCTCTTGGCAAGCTCGTGAACAATCATCAAACACACCGTTTTGCGCGTCCTGTCCATGTCGAAGAACTTCTACAAGTATGCACATAGGGAAAAAAGGGGGGGTCAAAGCCACGAGTTCAAGTATATTTCATCATCAAGGCGATTGAATTTTGACAAGCGAAACAAACTTACCCAGAACAAAACCTGAATCTTCTCCGCGATGGTGGTGTACTTTTTTTCGGGATCTTCGGCATAGTGGTAATGCTTCCAAGTCCAATCCACATCATTTGAACCATTTGGGAGAGTGACAATCCCAGGAAAATACTTTGTAACCAAGGCTCCCAGGATGCTTGAGTAGCCACGATATGGATTGATCCCATCCTCATATAGAAAGGCACTGCAAAATGAAAAGACAAGGTCAGTATGTGATAAAAATTACATTGTATGGTTTAGGGTCAAATCATGTACCTCGACCCAGCGGGCATGAGTACCTTGTCCGCATAGGGATAAGGTAGGTCGGGGAGTCTCGAAACCCCACGCCGATATGGAGCCTTCTCTCGTGGCACCAGGCTCGGGTCCATGGCCGTGTACTCCTCAAGGTACTGCGTCTCATCCTCTGGAGGCGCCCACCTCAAGGACGTGTCAAGCTCGTAGGGTAAAGAACCCAACCCCTCATCCTCCTCCTCCTGATCCTCCTCGTCAGAATCCGAGTGCGTCCCCTCATCCTCCTGACGCCGAACACACTATATTCGTATCAGTAAAGACGAAAGAAGAGAAATACTTCCATGATCCATATAGCATGGGTATGAGACGCGGAAAGCCAAGGAAAGGATTCGGTCTCCACGACAACGACTCCTCGAAAGGAATCGTTGTCGTGGATCGAGAATCCTTTCCTGGGCTTGCCACCTTCACATGCCCATGCTATATGAATCTCGAAAATACCTGTCCTCTCTCGACTTTGGGGCTACGAGATGAAGCCTTCCTTGTGTTTCTCCAAAGACGAAAGGAAAGAAACCATTTCACGATTCATATAACAATGTCGCCCATGCTATACGAATAGTGAAGTAATGTCTTTCCTTTCGACTTTAAGGCTATCTAATCTATTCCATTTAAGTCACGCTAGCTAATCTATTCGTATCAGCAAAGACGAAAGAAGAGAAATACTTCCATGATCCATATAGCATGGGTATGAGACGCGACAAGCCAAGGAGAGGATTCGGTCTCCACGGCAACAACTCCTCGAAAGGAATCGTTGTCGTGGATCGAGAATCCTTTCCTGGGCTTGCCACCGCCACATGCCCATGCTATATGAATATCGAAAATACTTGTCCTCTCTCGACTTTGGGGCTACGAGATGAAGCCTTCCTTGTGTTTCTCCAAAGACTAAAGAAAAGAAACCACTTCACGATTCATATAACAATGTCGCCCATGCTATACGAATAGTGAAGTAATGTCTTTCCTTTCGACTTTAGGGCTATATAATCTATTTCATTTAAGTCACGCTATCTAATCTATTTCATTTAAGTCACACTAGCTAATCTATTCGTATCGGCAAAGACGAAAGAAGAAATTTTATTACATAGAATAGAGTTCTTACAAATACAAAGACAAAAGGAAAGAAATTTTATTACATAGCCCGGCGGGATTACATAGCAAACACTACTATAAAGATTATTACTACTACATGGATCAGAAGCCTGAGTCGGGATTATGAATTGGACGAGAGGTTTCGTCATCGCTATCATTTTCCGGCCACCAATAATCATCCACGAAACCTGGAGGTGGTCCATGTGGATCATTGACGTCAAGGCCTGCATGGAACGCCTCGAGCAAACTCACATCTTGTTGGTTGTGAACCTCCTCAGCTTCATCTTGCGCAGTGTCTTCCTCCTCAGCTTCTTCTTGCTCATCGTCTACGACCATGTCACCATCGGCGGACAAGTCGATATGAATAGCCCGGGGAGCCCTTCTTCCTGATAAAACTCGCCATCATTTGTTGAGGGGTCTAGGCGGCGGTAATCATCCTTGTTTGGCAAGGGCGGCCTATTGCGTGTCGGTACCGTCATCACAACATCCTAGTCCTGTAGACGTTTTGTCGGGTTTTGGCATGGGTATGGAAGATAGAATACTTGGAAGGCCTGAGTAGAAAAAAATGTAAACATCATCTCCCGCATAAACGGAGTTTCTCTTAACTTAGACCAGTCCAATTTCAGGATCCCGTTTCACCTTATGTGGGTCAAACCAATGACATTTGAATACAACGGGATTTAGCCCTTTGCCAAAACCGTAATTCAGCTCATATATACCCTCGACTCTTCCATAGTACTGGAGGACATCTGAGCCTTCACAAAAGACCCCTCTATTTGTTGTCTTCCGGTTGGGCCGGCTAGTTGTGTATTCATGGGTATGGAAGTGATACCCATTCACGTCATAAGCATTGAACGTGTCGACTGAATGGTTAAAGCCCCTGGCAATATTTCTTAGCTCGGGTTGCATATCTTTGTCAGTTCTTGCCTGCAAGTTAGAACGAGAAGTTTAGCATAAGAAGTTTATCACAAGAAGTGTAGCACAGCAAGTTGGCTCGAATAGTACCAAACCACAGAACCAGCTGACGAAACCGAAACCACCACCCTTATCGAAAAGATCCTGCTCCTCTTGAGGGTTAGGCTCCCTATTTGGATTCTTCCAATGTGCACTCTTGAATCGTCTATAACAATTTAAAGGAGAGTTAGGCATGGACATAGCAGTGAATGTTTGCGGAAAACTAAATGGTGAGAACTTACTCGATGTACGGCTTCACTTCTTCCATGGTGTTCAAGACATACGAGTGGATCAACTCCCGCTCAAGTTTTTTCATTGCGAACCTCTTTGTGCCACTTGATTTGCCACCTAGCCCAACGAAGATGCTAAGATTGGGTACATCTTCAGGGTTGGCGGCATTGTAACGAAACACTGGGTTGTTCTTTGTGGGAATGTTGGCATCATAGTGCTTTGTGGTGAAGTTTGCAACCTCCTCGTTAAGGACTTCCTCGGCTACGGATGCCTCAATCTTGCATTTATTGCCTGTTTTCTTACGAAGCTTCTTTGTTTCTCTCTCGGGCGGAAACTGCCAACGAGCCCACACAGGTCCCCCTTTAAAGCCTTGTCCGCAAGATGCAAGATCATATGTTGCATCGGATTGAAGAACCCTGGCGGAAGGAGCATCTCTAGATAGCAAAGCAACTCGGGTGCCTGTTCATGTAGCTTCTCAAGCACTTTACGGTCTAACTCCCTAGCACAAATCTGGCGGAAGAAAAAGCTCAACCTCGACAGCACTCGCCAAGTCTCCTCATCGACATAGCCTCGAATCATCACCGGCATTATGTGTGTGAGTGTGGTGCAAGGTTGGTATATGTGCTTGCATGTGTCCCCCCTCGCATGCATGCGCTCTAACCTAGAAGCGAAGGTTCTAGACCTGTATAAGGGGGAATCTCCCCGTTCTGGTGAAACCGGACCGTATAGTGCCCCAACTTGTGAACCAACATGGTTTCACATCATCCCATGACATAATCAAACACAAAACAAGAGAGAGCTACGCCGGGCTACCCCCATCAGAAGAATGTCTAGGGGGGTAGACGATCCAAGCCCCGCAGATCATCAGGGTTTCGTCGGAGGAAGACCACGAGAACGTCGGAATCAGGGGGTGCATGTATATAGTGATCAAGACCACAATAACCTATGATCATATGTGTGCTCTCATGATCCTATGAAATAATATCACCTAACATATATGTAATAAAAACCTTGCTAATTAAAGAAAAGAAAAAGGTGTAAAAAATGCTTTGCCGTGTATACAGAAGAAAACACATGGCAACGATTATCTTTGCCGAGTACCTGACGGCGAGGGCACACGACAAAGATTCTGCCGCCAGCCCCTGCCGGCGGGTAACCCTGCGAGGCCATGGGGCCCACTTCTTTGCCGTGAATATATCTTTGCCGTGTGTCTTTTATGACTTTGCCGTGATTTTTTTCTTTGCCGTGTGTTCTCGTCAGTCCATTGCCGTGTCTATTTCTTTCCCGTGTTCTTTTTCTACAGTTTGCCGTGCACCTGTGCTTTGTCGTGTTCTTCTTAGTTTACACACGGCAAAGATACTCTTTGTCGTGTTCCGTCCCTTTTGGCACATGGCAAAGGATAGGGGCGACGGCAGCGACGTTTTTTTCCGTAGTGACCACCGACACAATAAAGAGTAACTTCTTTCGCTGCAACGCGCGGATATTTTGCTAGTAAACAATAATAACATATGCATGTTATTACTTCAGGTAACCCTCCACCCTTACCAGCCTTAGCGCGGCTGGTTTTTTTTTTGCAACAAACAAGAAAATTAGTTAGCGTTTTAAAATAACTAGCACCACTGGTTTGTTGCAAGTCCAACCAAATGGAATATCAAACATATCTTCACTTGACCCGATCCACTAAAGCCGGGAGTAAATTATTTCATAATCCCCCTGATTGCCGCATTCAATATGCTAATCAAATCCTGTCTTACAGTCATATGCATCTTTCTTGATTACAATACAGTATGGTGGACTCAATTTTCCAAGTCTTCTCTTTGGCCATAACGACCGGCCTTCACGCGCTTCAACCCCAAGGCCCCAACTAGAAAACTCCATAGCGTCTCTTATCCATCCTTTCTCCTCCAACCTGTCCAAGCTCTAACTAGCCATGGCTGCCAAAACCACATCATGCTTTAACTTTCTGAAGGAAGCCCTGATCCTCCCCACGCGAAACCCAAAGCTCTTCACGCCGGTGCTCCTCTTGTTGGCCGTCACCTCCTTCCTTGTCTCCTCGGTCCATGTCCTGTTCCTGCGGTCTTTCAGCGACGACATGGTCAGCCATCTCATCGAGATCAAGGACACCGACCCCTCGAGCTACCGGTACGCCTACCTCCTGGAGGCGACAAAGCAAGACGCTGTGATCGCCATCCCCGAACTGGCCATCGCGCTGGCGCTCGGGCTCGTCGTCCAGATCCTCGCCTTCTTCGCGGCATCCACGACCTACTCCGGCGAGTGCCACACGCTCGCCAAGCTCGTCCGCGAGATCAGCAAGGGGAGCACTCTCCAGGGCCCTTCCGTCACCGTCGCCGTGGTCACCGCGCTTAGCCTCGCGTGGATGGCCGTACTCGGCGTCCTGCTTTTCGTCACGATGCGCGGCCGTCCGGCTCTCTCCGTGCAAGGCATCGTCTTCGTCCTCGCGCTCCTCGCCTTCTTCTGCTTCACCGTCCTCGCGGTGGTGAGCGTCACGGTGTCGGTGGCTGATGAGGAGTACCGCGGCGTGCGGGCGCTCGGGCAGGCGTGGCTGCTCATGACGCGGGTGAGGAGGAAGGAGGGTCTCGTGCTGGTGCTCCTGGCATACCTCCTACAGACCGTTGTGAATCTGGTGTACGGGGTTGTTCTTGTGTATGCGAACAAGAGCATGGCGGCGTTCTTGGGGATGCTAGTCGTGTATGCTTTCATGTCCGGTGCGCAGCAACTGTTCTATATGGTTGCAGCCACCGTGTACTACTACGAGGCCACGGAGAGCAAGGAGGTGTCGCCCTATGATTGTGCCAAGATCCAATCCAGGGAAGGAAATTTCTGATTGATGGATTATCCAAAACTCCACCCTATTCTCTGTTAGATTGCATTATATTTTAGTTTCTATATTATTAGTTATGTTTTATCTACTATCTTCATGGATTAAATCATGCGGTAATTTTTTTCATATTTTTAACAAATATTACTAGAAAAGAACCATTGAAAATAGTGTCATTATAGTTTTGTTATTAACAGGTTAAAACTACGATTAGGAATTCTAAGATAGATTTGATTTAGCTTAATTGTAGAGCCACTAATTAGTTAGGATGAAAAATCCAGTAGTTGAAACAAGATGTTCAAATAAGAACATCCGAAGATAGAAAGGAGAACTTTCCCCGTTACCCCACCGCTCTCCTCCCTCCCGACTCTTCTCGTTCCTCCAGCTCAAGGGCAGGCCGGCCCCTCCCCTCTCCTCTCCGGCGGCGGCCGGCGGCGAGTAGGGCGAGGGACCCTCCCCCTATACAGTAGCAGTCTAGTATTCTAGGTTAGGTTTGGCGTTATGCCAGTTGTTCTCGAAGTGGAGGTCTGGAGCTATGCACTGGATCGTGGCTAGATCTGGTGCTGGGTAGGGCTTTTCTCCCCCGTTTTGATGCTCTGGAGGACGGAGATAGAAGCGACGGAGAGGAGAATAGTCGTCTCCTTCAATAAGGCCACGAATTGTGAGATCTCGATTTCTTCTGGTCTTCTTACCAGCCGTTGTGGTGGCGGGTGGTGGATTGGGCTTACCGGCGCTGAGGCCTCAAGGGAAGTTTTGGTGGCTGCTTTGTGGAGTTTGTGCGCGGTGGCAAGGAGTTGGTGTCGTGATCTTGGGATGGTGAGGCGGCCGCTCCATATCCTGTTTGGGAGTAATTCCTCGATGGCATGGACGTCGTCGACTCTGATGGCCGGTAGGAGGATACTCCCTCCCTGCATGCCAGCAACATGTGCGCAAGAATGGTTATTGTTCTGCTGGCGAAAGGTATGTGCAAACCTCCAGTCCTTCGAGCCAAAGTGGAGACCCTTTAGCTCTGATGAGGTGTGCACCCGTTGCTCCGCCCCAAGTGGTGTTGTCCCCGTTGGTGCTATGGTCGACCGCGATCGGATGCATCCACGAGAGATCGCTGGTGACGAGGACATCCCTACATATTTACTATCTCCAACTCCTATTAAAGAGGTTGATGTTGCTGTCAAGGATAAATCCAATGAAATCAGGATGGGATAATTTACTCGAGCTCGTGCAAAGCTACTTAAACAACAGGTGAATTCACTCCTAAATGAATCTCATGTTTATGATAATGAGAATTTTAAACTACCTAAGTCTATGTATCTATGTATGCTCAGGTTCACTAAGGATACAAGCATGGCACGAGAAGGAGAAGGACTGTGTCAAGAGGAACCAGACGTGATGATCATCCATGAAGGCGCGAGGGAGGCAGGCGCACTACAAGTGATGAAGATCATCAAAAGGAAGAAGTCCACACTGGATAATCCAGCCACCACCAGACCGGATAATCCGGCCCCCGAGGCGAATTTATGCTAAGGATTCTAGGGGCGTCGTTCTGTGTGGGGGACGGATAATCTGGCCCTAGGGGAGGATAATCCGGGGGACGGATAATCCGGCCCAATTTAGGGCGGATAATCCGACCCTAAAAGTTTCCATCGGATCCGGACAGATCTGACACGTTTTTGTTTCGCATTTTTCTGATGTTCTGACGGTGATATAAGCCTGGGAATGCCCTCTAGATTAGGTTAGACCACATTAAAACTATTTTGGATTTGTTTCTTATTAGATCTCTGGAATTACCCTGTGATCGAATTATCTACTGCAATTGAGTATGATCTGTTTTTCCATTGGGAATTAGTAGATTCCAAACTATCGTTCGTGGTCGACGACTACGTGTACAAGAGCGTGGTGTTGGGAATATCCCATAGGGTTCGAGAGCTATTGCATCGGCATCACGGTTCGAGCGGGAGAGTTCATAGCTATAGGCTGAAGGGTTTCGCGGCATAGTAAATCAAAATTTTCTACGGATGCGAACAGAGGGAAAGCCAAGATCTAATCTAGGAGATGCAATCAACGAGAGAGATTGGATTAGATCTTCATACCCTTGAAGATTCGCATGACGGAGCGTTAAATCGAAACGTGGGTGATGTAGTCGTACTCGCTTCTCCTCCTCGCGATCCGATCCGATCTAGCACCACAAGTGGCGGTGCCTCCGTGAGATGCACACGTGCAGCACCTCGACGTCTCCTCCTTCCTCGGACCAGCAAGTATGGTGGAGAGATAGATTGGATCTACAACACGACGGTGTGGTGTATATGGTGGAGAATTTCTGCGGCAGGCTTCGCCTACAAGCGATCGGGAGGAGAGAGGAAGGGCGGGGGCAACTAGGGTTTGGAGGCTAGGTGTGGGGAGGCGCCCAGCCCTCTTTATATAGAGGCGGCCAGCCCTGCCCTCCTCCAAGCCTTGGGCGGCCAAGGGAGGAGTGGGGGGTGAGGACTCTCCCCCTTCTAGAAACCCTATCTCTAGTTTAAACGAGTTTAAACTCTCTAGGATCGGCTGGTCCCTATGGGGCCTTGTGCCCCTGGACCAATGCGGCCAGGGCACTCCCTCATAGGCCCATGCCCCCTCCCGGAAGGTGGGGCCACGTTGGTCCCCTTCCGGAAGGTTCTAGAAGCTTCCGGTACAATACCGATTAACCCGGAACAATTCCGAACTCCAAAAACTGCACTGCCTTATATGAATCTTATTCTCCGGACCACTCCGGAACCTCTCGTGATGTCCCGGATCCCATCCGAGACTCCGAACAAAAACTCATAAACCAATTATCCAATCTATCCTAGCGTCGAGACACGTTAAGTGTGTGACCCTGCGGGTTCGAGAATATGCAGACATGATCTTCTATCAATAATCAACAGCGGGGTCTGGGCACCCATATTGACTCCCACACATTCATCGATGATCATATCGGATGAACCACGATGCCAGGATTCAATCAATCCCATATATATATTCCCTTCGTCTCGCGATATTTTACTTGCCCGAGATTCGATCGTCGGTACCGTCATACCTAGTTCAATCTCGTTCACAGCAAGTACTTTACTCGTTCCGTAATCCGATATCACTTTGTGATTAACTCCTTAACCACATGCTTGCAATCGGTGTTGATATCGATTACCGAGTGGGCCCGAAGTATATCTCTCCGACTTGGGAGGGACAAATTCCATCTCGATACATACAACCCAACATATACTTTCCGATCACCTGAGAGACACCTTTATGATCACCCTCTCATAGGATGTCGTTTGATGACCTCAAAGCTTTCTTCCGATACCAGGGAGTTGTATTATCTCATGGTCTAAGGAATACAATATTTGACATAGGAAAAGCTTCGCAAAGATGAACACGATGATACGATCTAATCGCTTTGCTTAGTTTGGGTCTGTCCATCATATCATTCTCCAATGATATGATCTCATTATCAATTGACAACTCATGTCTATGGTTAGGAAAACTTAACCATCATTGATCAATGAGCTAGTCCATAGAGGCGTACTAGGGACACGGTGTTGTTCACAAACCACACAAGTATTAAAGTTTCCGCTTAATACAATTCTAGCATGGAATATAAACTTTATCATGAACAAGAATTATAATAATAACATCTTTATTATTGCCTCTAGGGCATAATTCCAGCATAGGCTAGTTATCTATCATCCATCATTATCATCGTCAACAACTTGTTGAGAAGATCGGGCCACTCCATATCATCTTGGTATCAGATTTCCTCGTTTACTCGGTGAGCATCCACAATCCATCCATAGATTAGTTTATTTTTTGTCCTATACAGAAAAATCCACGCAAAAATATTTTCTATAGCCTAGATTGTATCTTTTTCAAGTTTTAGTTGCTTGTCGTGTCTTCTCATAGATCCGATCTGTAGGTTTTTCCCGTCGAAGTCTAGTTTTCGCGTGTCTAGGTTTTTTCGTAAGTTTCCCTCTACTTTTCCGAGCCTATATAGCGTACTTTTGTGTGCAAACCCTAGCTATAGCCTATCTACCACATCCATACCTAGGAACGTACCTACAAGACTAGCTGCTTTGCTCTAATCAGGCTGGTCATTAGGGTTTTCAAAGTGCAATAGCCAGAAAAAACTGATTATCTGGCCCCCGAAAAGCCGAATTATCCGGCCCCATATTTTTTCTCCGATTTGTTGCATCAATATTGCTTTGTGTCAGCAAATTAAAAAAAAGAAATAGTATAAAAAGAAAGAAAGAGAAAAGATCTATAAGCGTGACAAAAGAGAAAGTTCCAAGTTTGATTGAAGACCATAGTTCATAATAGCACTTGTAGATTGAGAAATCTTGTGCCTGTGTTTATTTTGAGATATTACTAGCCGTATCTCTTGTGCATTGCAGTATCCGTGTTCATAAATTGCTTTGCCACGTTTATATCCACTGTATGTGTTTCCTTGGGTGTTTTTGACATGATCAACACTAGGTCTTGTTTGCGGTATAGTTAGGATACCATACCTACAACTCCATCATAAATAACATGTGTTCCATGTGATCATTCTCCATACCCTTGATATTCACGTCATCACATCAGTGCATTAGTTGTTGATTTCGAATTGGTTAAGCATCACTATTCACTTTGGAATGGTAAGATCTGCTTTCTTGTTAGTTTGAAGTGAGTTGTGAGTGTTCCACCAAACCGATTTTGATTTTTTGCACTAACCTACTAATCATGTCTACTAGTGATGAGGTGGTTATGCAGAAAAAGAATGATATTGATCATGTTACTTGGTGAGAATATGAAGCATTGCGATCTCATTTGACACGTGTTTTCACTACCACAACTAATGGGATTGAAAAATTAGTGCAGGATGTGCAGATTACATTGGGATAATATGAGAACGTAGTTACCAACATTCAGACATAAGTGATAGTTCTCAACACCAATGTCACCACCTTGCAACGCTCTATTGATGATTTGACACTGGCACTAGAGCAATGGCAACACCAACCATACGATGATGCCATTGAATATGAGGAAGGAAGTGTTGCCGATGACGCTCAGAATCAGCAGAATGTTGGTAGGGGACGTGCTCATACCCCTGGTCATGCACGTGGCTGGGATCCTATTGGGCGTGTGATGGCTCAGATGATGTAGAGCTCGTTGGGAACCCCAAGAGGAGGTATGATGACCACAACAGCAAGTTTCCCTCAATTATAGAACCAAGGTTATCGAACCAGTAGGAGATAGGAGTCACTTCCGAAGGTGTTTCTAGCAACGTGGAACCTACACACAACACAACCACAATACTCTGCCCAACTTATTAGTGAGGTTGTCAAGCTCACTGGTTTTGCTGAACACAAAGGATTAAATGTATAGTGTGGAAGAAAGTAATTGCTTGTGATAATTGAAGAAAGTAAACAATAACGGTAGATAGAATATCAGTGGAAAGAAATGGACCGGGGTCCATAGTTCACTAGAGGTGTTTTCTCCATCAGATAATTAACATGCTAGTTAAACAAATTACAGCGGGGCAATTGACAAATAAAGAATGCATAACAATGCATGTACTTGACATGAAGATTACTATAAGATTCATTTGGGCATTACAACAAGATACATAGACCATAATCCAACTCCATCTATGACTAATAATCCACCTCCGGGATGTCATCCGAACAACCCTCGGGTATTAAGTTGCAAGCAACATATAATTGTATTAAACAAAGTATGTAATGTAAACAATATAATTGCCTTCGGGCAAAAGATTGTTGTTTTGTCCCTAGTAGCAACAACACATCTACAATCTTAGAAGTTATTGTCACTCTCCCAGATTACTAGAGGCATGAACCTACTATCGAGCATAAATACTCCCTCTTGGAGTCACAAGCAACTACTTGGATAGAGTAACTACTAGCAATGGAGAGAATGCAAGATCGCAAATAAGATAGACATGATATAATCAATAATTAATCTGACATAGTACTCAATATCCATCGGATCCCCGCAAACACAACATATAGTATTACAATAAGATGATCTTGATCATGATAGGCAGCTCACAAGATCTAAACATGGTAGCACAAATAGGAGAAACAACCATCTAGCTACTACTATGGACCCATAGTCAAAGGATGAACTACTCACACATCACTCCAGAGGCTGGCATGGTGATGAAGAAGGCCTCCGGGATGATCTCCCCTCTCCGGCAGGGTGCCGGGAAGAGCTTCGAATCCCTCCCGATCTAGGGATGATGGTGGCGGCGGCTATGGACTTTTTCGTGGAATTCTGATTGGGGTCCTTAGGGTTTCTACCTCAGGGGATTTATATAGGCAAAGGGGCAAGGTCGGTGGATGCTCGAGGGGACCACACCATAGGGCGGCGCAACCTAGGGTTGGCCCATGCGGCCCCCTAGTGTGGCTGCCTCGTGGAGCCTCTTCGTCTCTCCTTCGGACTCCATGTTGTGTTGGAAAAATAGGAACTTTGGCTTTGGTTTCGTCCAATTCCAAGAATATTTCTTTACTAGATTTTCTAAAACCAAAAGCAGTAGAAAACATGAACTGGCAATGTGGCATCTTGTTAATAGGTTAGTTCCAGAAAATGCATAAAAATGCCACAAAGTGTAGACAAAACATAAAGCACATGGTGCAAAACAAGCATGGAGCATCAAAAATTATAGATATGTTTGCAACGTATCAGCATCCCCAAGATTAACTCCTGCTCGTCCTCGAGTAGGTAAGTGATAAAAATAATAATTTTTGAGGTGACATGCACCATCACAATCTTGATCAAGGTATTGCAAAGCATTGATAGCTGGGATCAAAGTACTCTAAACATAAGCATGAAAGACATGTTTCTAACAATAAGACATAGCAACTATCTACACAAACAAAGTTCATGAATAACAATGCATTGAAAGACATATGTTTGTTTCACATATAGAAAACATAGCAAGAGTGGTATTCAGCTTGTCCTTCATGGAATAGCAAAACATAAATACATAGGACACCTTCAAAGTTCATAAGGCTGACTAGATACAAATAATTTAAGAACAATCAATACCATAATTATGAATCAACAACAAGTTTTGGGACAATGCACATTGAACTAAGAATGACAACTATGCTCTTTTAGCCGGTGCATAAAGATAGAAGATGAAGACTCAACATAAAAGTAAAAAGAAAGGCCCTTCGTAGATGGAAGTAGGGATTAAATGGTTTTATAAATCTTCAAAAAATTATGGTACTTATTATCTTTGAGCTCTCATTGCCCCTATCATAAGCATCTTAAAGTGGTTAAGGTTAAAGTGAGTGCAAATATGAGTATATGCTTAACAAATCACAAGTTGAAAATCCCATGCCACTTGCATATGAGTACCGAACCTCATGTTACTCAACTTTGGTCACAAGCAAGTTCTTGTCATTGTAAGTATATGTGTATCATAGAGAACCGCCAATGGGGTACCCCTTGACCCATGACACAGGAGTTATCCCATATCAAAATGACAAGGCAACAGAAAGTGAGCATCTCAGCGATCTTTTTATTTGTTATTTGCATAGGTTTTTATTGAGGATGCTTCATAGAATGCCACTATGGTTTCGCTGTAAGTTTCCACTATGATTAGGCATGGCTTAGGCTAGCCGCTCAGGCGTTTCTCTAACACATATGCATGCTCCATGAACTTACAGCTCCCATTTTATTCCACACCACCGGGATCCATAAACAAAAGAACATGATATCAACTAAATAGA
Organism: Avena longiglumis; assembly: GCA_030063025.1. Taxonomy (NCBI): domain Eukaryota; kingdom Viridiplantae; phylum Streptophyta; class Magnoliopsida; order Poales; family Poaceae; genus Avena; species Avena longiglumis. The sequence continues at coordinate 127,526,127 of CP125975.1, read as the reverse complement.
ATAAGTGCACTGTCAAAAGCGTTCCCCATGACAGCATGTTATACTAATTCCCAACTTATAACATTCAAGCATATAAGCATCATAAGATAATCACAATGGTTCAAGTTTATTAAATGCAAGAAATAAAATGTGCCTTCAAGTTTGTGAGAGCTTTAATTACTAATTTTCACATAACAAAAATTTAACTTGGAAGATAAACAAACACATGAATATACTTGGAATGGTGTAACACACCATGCATAGGAATTTATAGTGGACTCTTTGAAATAACTTGGTTTCTTGGGAGTTGGATGCACGAGTAGAGCTCATACTCAGTACAGGTGGAGGCTAGCAAAAGACTAGGAGCGATCAAGTAAGAGAGCAATAATGGCCATAATCATGCAGAGCGACAAAACAGTATAAATCAAAGCATAAAGTGATATCACAAGTCAAAAACTAAATGATGATAGAGACTAGGGTGAATGGTTAATATTCATAACATGGTGTAAGCATGTGCCAAGTCAACCCAAATAAAGCATCAAAGGAGAATACCACAATATAATATGCTTTTGTATGCTAAAACAACGCATGATTCTTTCATGGGACATTAAGCAATTTTCAATTGTTTAAAACAAGTCATGCTAGAACAATAATCACTAAGCATATGATCGAAGAAACATCTAACATGACATGGTAAAGTCTAAGTCACAGTCAAAACAAGCTTCCTTTTGTACCACCATAAGCATGAAACATTCTACTCTTTTTCAACACCAATTGACTTATTTGAAACAACTCACAAAGATAATAATCAATAAATACCAGAGATCTTGTCTCTCCTAACTACAAAGAAGAACTAAAAGGTTCTAAGCAAAAATAAAAATAAAACTAAAGCTGAACGCAGTGATAGAAAAAGAGAACACTCACAAAACAATAAGAGTGAAAACTAGAGTGTTCTAGGCAATGAAGAACAGGGTGTGACTTCTCCAAAAGAAGTGTGCGGGGGTCCAACCAATTTATTATAGCAAAAAAAAATAAAAAAAAATCTAAAAACAAAAACAAAGATGCTCCAAGAACAACACATAGTGCATAAAGTAATAAAAATGTAGTATCTTGAAAGAAAAACTGAGATTTTTGTTGATGAAGATGGGGATGCCTTGGGCATCCCCAAGCTTTGAAGGTTGTATCTCTTGAATATTTCTTGGGGTGACACGGGTGGCATGCCCACGCTTGAGTTTTTGTCCATACTTCATCTCATCACATCATTCTCTCCCTACACTTGAAAATTCCCTTCATACAAAACTCCACACAATCTTCATTAGCAACATTAGTGTATTCAAGATATAAGCCTTTGGGTTTATTTTCAACTAAAGTACATCATCCATTGAAACATAAGCTACTATATCAATTCCTTTGAAAATTTCAAGTGATCAATAAGCACTCAAAAGAAATCGATTTAAGAGACAAATGCAAATAATGGCACAAATCTGTCAAAATAGACCTGCATGTAAAGACCAATTTTTTAGAAAATCTTCTATTACTCAAATAGAAAATTTCAAAACTAACTAAAGTTGGATAAATACCAGGGGCATTCGCACAACAAATTACAGCTCAATAAGACATTCTGGATATTTCACGAATTTTTATAGCAAAGCACAAAAATCTGTTTCGGGACAGCAACTTCCCAAATCTTACTTCCCTCTCATTAGAGGCTATTCTTAGCACAAAAACCAAATAAAAAGGATAAGGAGAGGTTATTACAAAGGCAATAACTTCCAAGACTCAACAAAATAAAAACTTACTGAAAATAAAAATTGGATTATCTCCCAAGAGTGCTTTTGTTTAACGCCTTTCAGCTAGACATAGAAAGCAAGAATCAAGTATTTTTGAATGAAGAAGCATTAACATAAAAATTTGTTCTAATAAGGGAATCAAAATATAGCTTCTTTCTTTTTCTAGGGAAGTGTTCTATACCTTTTTTGAAGGGGAATTGATATTTAATGGTGTCTTCCTTCATATTAATAACGACACTAATAGTTCTAACAAAAGGTCTTCCCAGAATAATAGGACAAGAAGAATTTCACTTAACATCCAAAACATAGAAATAAATGGGGACAAAGGTAAGGTTAACCATAATAAGAACATTATTAACTATCCCCATAGGTTTCTTTTTAGCATTATCATCAAGATGGTCATCCAAATAACAATCTTCCAATGGTGGTAAATCAAGCATATCATAAATTTTTCTAGGCATAATAGAGACACTGACACAAAGATCACATGAAGCTTTGAAATCAAAATCATTCACTTTCATATTAATGATGGGCTCCCAAGCAACTTCTAATTTCTTAGGAAAAAAACTTCATGTTTCAATTTTTCTTCTTTAATTTTCATGAGAGCATTTGTAATATGTTTTGTCAAACCCATATTCATAACACTAGCATTAGGACTTCCAGTAAGCTTTTGCAAGAACATAATTACTTCAGAAATATTGCAACCATCAAGATCAAAATCAAAATTATCATTCAAGGTAGTAGAACTATTGTCATTAATCGTAGGAGGTTTGCTAGCATTTGAAACTTCAACATCACTAGTGGTGGTAATGGTACAAACCTTAGTGATACGCCATAAATGTATCTATTATTTTTTGATGTCCCATGCATGTTTAGTATCTACTTTTCTATGCTTTATCTACAGTTTGAGGTATTTTTATACATTTTCTGGGACTAACCTATTAACAAGAGGCCGCAGTGCCAGTTGCCTGTTTTCTGCTATTTTTGGTTTCAGAAAAGCTAGTAAGGAAATATTATCGGAATTGGATGGGACAAAAGCCAAAGTCAATATTTCACCGAGGAGAACACGGAGTCTAGAGGAGAGACGTAGGGGAGCCACAGGGTTGCCGCAACCCCCCAAGAGGCACGGGCCCACACTAGGCGCGCCTGGGCAGGGTGTGGGCCCCATGGCCGCCCTCCTAACTGTAGGGGTTTGTAGCATGGAAAACAAAAAATTTCTACAGCATGCAAACAAACAAGCCAAGATCTATATAGTATATTGTAGCAACGAGTCGATAGAGGAAATCACCCTCGAAGATTCCAAAGCGGTTAACGAGAGAAGATTATCGTAGGTGATGTAGTCATACTCTTGCCGATCTCAAGATCGCGTAGACGATCCTTCCGGCGCTGCATTCCGGCAGCTCTTCCGCAGTCGGTCACACGTTCGGTACTCGATGAAGACCTTCCTCTCCCTTGTTCCAGCAGGCAGCGGAGGTTGTAGCACTCTCCTCGCGATTCCCAAGCACGGACGTGGTGTCGAGTAGAGGAGATCTTGCAGGGCTTCGCCTTAAGCTGGAGCGAGTATGGTGGACTATGAGAGAGGCCTTGGTGATCTAGGGTTTAAGGGGAACTAAGGGGAGGGCTTGGTCGGCGGCTAGGGTTTGGGGAAACCCTAACTCGCCGAGTTAGAGGAGGCCCTAGGCGGTGGCGACTTGGAGGATGCCGGCGGCTTGGGGCTAGGGTTTTGGGTGTGAGGGGTAGGGGGCGCCCTACCCCTCCTTATATAGGTGGAGGGTGGCCGTTTGGGAGGAGGGAGTCCTCCCCCAACTCGGCCTCCTTGGCCGGCGGGTGGAGGGAGGGGACTTCCTCCCCAAGTAGGTTTCCTACTCTCCCTCCACCAAGCAAACTTGAGATTTGACTTTTTCAAAATGGCGTTTGACTTTCAAACTAGGATTTGATTTATATCTTTATTTTGCCCAGAAAAGTGACCTAGTACATGATTCAACCATTACACATTGTCATGACAAATTCACGTACCCTTCCCCCTCTGAAGTGCCGGACCTTTCGGACCCTTCTAGAACATTCCTGGTGAAAACACCGGAATCATTCCCGAACTCCGAAACAGGACTTTCCTTATATGAATATTATTCTCCGGACCATTCCGGATCTCCTCGTGATATCCTGGATCCCATCCGAGACTCCGAACAACATTCGGTATCTTTCTCATCATTCCATAACTACTCAACAACATTGAATCCTTAAGTGTGTCTCCCTACAGTTCGTGAATTACGCGAACATGATCAAGACACTTCTCTGGTCAATAACCAATAGAGGAATCTAGAAATTCATATGGCTCCCACATATTTCTACGATTACTTAGCGATCGATTGAACCACTTACATACAATACCAATTTCCCTTTGTCTCACGATAGTTTACTTATCCGAGGTTTTGATCGTCGGTATCTCTGCATACCTAGTTCAACCTCGTTACTGATAAGTACTCTTTTCTCGTTCCCGTGATATGTGATCCCTTGTGATCCAGTCACATGATTGCAAGCTAATTGGATGACATTCCACCAAGAGGGTCCAGAGTATATCTATCCGTCATATGGATGGACAAATCCCACTCTTGATCCATGTGTCTCAACCCATACTTTCCGAATACTCAATGCCACCTTTATAGCCACCCAGTTACGGTGTGGTGTTTGATGTCATCAAAGCATTCTTCCGGTGATGGTGATAAGCATGATCTCATGGTCGAAGGAATTAGGTTACTATGTATTAGAAAGCTTATAGAAATTGAACTATTAAAATGACTTGATCTTTATGCTACGCTTATCTATAGGAGTATGTACATCATACCATTCTCCTAATGATATGACCTTGTTATTAACAACATCTCAAATGTTCATGATCAAGAAACCATGATCATCTATTAATCAACAAGCTAGTATTATAAAGAGGCTTTACTAGGGACTCTAATTTTGTTTACAAATCACACAAGTATTAATGTTTCTGGTTAATACTGTTATAGCATGAATGTAAACATTTATCATAAACACAAAGATATAATAATAACTACATTTATTATTGCCTCTAGGGCATATCTCCAACAGTCTCCCACTTGCACTAGAGTCAGCTAATCTAGATTACATGGTAATATACCGAACACCCATGGCAGTTTGGTGTTGGTCATGTTTTTCCCTCGGGAGAGGTTTAGTCAACGGATCCGCCACATTTAGATCTGTGTGTACTTTGCAAATCTTTATGTCACCATCTTGTTCATGTTCTCTAATAGCGTGAAAACGTAGCTTGATATGCTTCAGCTTCTTGTGTGACCTTGGTTCTTGCGCATTGGCTATGGCGCCCATGTTATCACAGTAGATAGACATTGGGTCCAGCGCACTTGGAACCACACCAATCTCTGTAATGAATTCTTTCATCCATATCGCTTGTTGTGAAGCCTCTGAAGCAGCTATGTATTCCGATTCAGCTGAAGATCTCGCCACAACGCTTTTCTTTGCACTCCTCCAGCTAACTGCTGCACCATTCAAAGTAAATACGTATCCAGATTGAGATTTAGAATCATCCGGATCGGTGTTCCAACTAGCATCGGTGTAACCATTAACAACGAGCTGTTCATCACCTCCATAAAAAAGAACCATATCCTTAGTTCTTCTCAAGTACTTAAGGATGTTTTTGACCGCTGTCCAATGATCCACTCCTGGATAACTTTGATATCTGCTAGTCAAACTAACAACATATGCAATGTCGTGTCTGGTACATAGCATGGCATACATTAGAGATCCTATGGCTGAGGCATAGGGAGTCTTACTCATCCTTTCTCTATCTTCTGCCGTTGCTGGACTTTGAGTTTTACTCAAGGTCGTATTGGGCAACATGGGCAAGAACCCTTTCTTGCTATCTTCCATTCCAAACCTCTTTAGAACTTTGTCCAAATATGTACTTTGTGACAATGATATTAGGCGTCTTGATCTATCTCTATAAATCTTTATGCCTAATATGTAAGCTGCTTCGCCAAGATCTTTCATTGAAAAACTATTATTCAAATATTCCTTGACACTATTAAGAAGGTCTACATCATTCCCAATCAACAATATGTCATCTACATATATTATTAAGAATGCTAAAGAGCTCCCACTCACTTTCTTGTTACAAGCTTCTCCATAAGTTTGTATAAAACCAAAACTTTTGATTACCTTATCAAAACATTGATTCCAACTTCAGGATGCTTGCTTCAATCCATATATGGACCGTTGAAGTTTGCACACCTTGTTAGCATCTTTAGGATCGAAAAAACCTTTGGGTTGCATCATATACAACTCTTCATCAATGTCTTCATTGAGGAACGCTGTTTTGACATCCATCTGCCATATCTCATAATCATAATATGTAGCGATTGCTAACATAATCCTCACAGACTTTAGCTTCGCTACTGGTGAGAAAGTCTCATCGTAGTCAACTCCTTGAATTTATCGAAACCCTTTTGCGACAAGTGGAGCTTTATAGACAGTTACATTACAATCAGCATCTGTTTTCTTCTTGAAAATACATTTGTTCTCAACAGCCTTCCGGCCATCCGGTAAGTCCACCAAAGTCCATACTTGGTTTTCGTACATGGATCCAATCTCGGATTTCATGGCTTCTTGCCATTTATTGGAATCTGGGCTCATCATCGCTTCCTCATATGTCGCAGGGTCATCGATGTTGTCCACCAACATGACACTCATAACGGGATCATACCAATCAGGAGTGGTACGAGTTCTTGTTGACCTGCGAGGCTCTGTAGCAACTTCAACCGAAGTTTCATGATCAACATCATTAGCTTCCTCTCTTATTGGTGTAGTCGCCACAGGAACAACATCCGGTGCTGCGCTACTCGCAAGTTCGAGAGAAGGTTCAATAACCTCGTCGAGTTCTACTTTCCTTCCAGTCACTTCTTTCGAGAGAAATTCCTTCTCTAGAAAGGATCCATTCTTGGCAACGAATATTTTGCCCTAGGATCTATGATAGAAGGTATACCCAATAGTTTCCTTAGGGTATCCTATGAAGACGCATTTTTCCGCTATGGGTTCAAGCTTGTTCGGCTGTAACTTCTTTACATAGGCTTCGCAACCCCAAACTTTAAGGAATGACAATTTAGGTTTCTTTCCAAACCATAATTCATACGGTGTCGTTTCAACGGATTTAGATGGTGCCCTATTTAAAGTGAATGCGGCTGTTTCTAATGCATAACCCCAAAACGATAGCGGTAAATTTGTAAGTGACATCATAGAACGAACCATATCTATGAGAGTTCGATTACGACGCTCGGACACACCATTACACTGTGGTGTTCCCGGCGGTGTCAATTGTGAAAGTATTCCACATTTCTTCAAATGCTCGCCAAACTCGTAACTTAGATATTCACCTCCACGATCAGATCGTAGAAATTTAATTTTCTTGTTTCATTGATTCTCTACCTCACTTTGAAATTCTTTATACTTCTCAAAAGTTTCGGATTTATGTTTCATGAAATAGATATACCCATATCTACTCAAGTCATCCGTGAAGGTAAGAACATAGCGATAACCACCACGCGATGCTACACTTATTGGGCCACATACATCGGTATGTATGATTTCCAATAAGTCCGTAGATCGCTCCATCATCCCAGAAAAATGGAGTCTTAGTCATTTTACCCATCAGACATGCTTCGCATCTTTCAAGTGATTCAAAATAAAGTGATTCAAGAAGTCCATCGGAATGGAGTTTCTTCATACGCTTCACTCCAATGTGACCAAGACGATAGTGCCACATATAGGTCGAGTTATAGCTCAATTTCAAACGTTTAGCTTCAATGTTATTAATATGTGTATTTCCACTATCGAGATTCAATAAGAATAGACCATCTATCAAAGGTGCATGTGCATAAGACATATTACTCATATAAATCGAACAACCATTATTCTCGGATTTAAACAAGTAACCGTCTCGCAACAAACATGATCCAGATATAATGTTCATGCTCAACGCTGGCACCAAATAACAATTATTTAAGTATAAAACTAATCCCGATGGTAGATGAAGAGGTAGCGTGCCGACCGTGATCACATCAACCTTTGATCCATTTCCAACACGCATCGTCACCTTGTTCTTCGCTAGCTTCCCTTTATTCTGCAGCACCTGTTTTGAGTTACAAATATGAGCAACCGAACCAATATCAAATACCCAGGCACTACTACGAGTACTAGTGAGATACACATCAATAACATTTATATCGGATATACCTTTCTTCTTGATGTTGCCGTTATTCAAATCCGCCAAGTACTTTGGGCAATTCTGCTTCCAGTGACCCTCTCCCTTGCAGTAAAAGCACTCAGTATCAGGCTTAGGTCCAGCCTTGGTCTTCTTCATCGGTGCGGAAACTTTCTTACCACCCTTCTTGAAGTTTCCTTTTTGCTTAGACTTGCCTTTCTTTAATTTGGTGGTCTTATTGACCAACAACACTTGATTCTCTTTCTTGATCTCCACTTCTGCAGATTTCAACATGGAGAAGAGTTCTGGCAACATCTTGTTCATGTTTTGTATATTGTAGTTCATCACAAAGTTCTTGTAACTTGGTGGCAATGATTGCAGGACACGGTAAATACCCAAAGCATTAGGAATCACTATACCCAAACTTTGGAGTTTGTTTGCGTGCGCAGACATCTTAAGCACGTGCTCACTGACGGAGCTGCCCTCTTCCATCTTGCAGTTAAAGATCTTTTCAGAAGCCTCATAACTCTCAACTGCCGCGTGAGCCTCAAATATCATTTTGAGTTCACGGACAATATCATGTGGGTCATGGTTCTCAAACCTTTTCTGAAGCTCCGATTCCAAACCATACAAGATAGCACACTGAAATGTGGAGTACTGATTCTTCCGAGTGAGGTAAACATTCTTTACTTCATCGGTAACGATGGCTAAAGGGTCACCAATGGTGCATCCAAAGACATAGGTCAAATTACCAGCATTGAGGACAATCCTCAAATTGCGGAACCAATCCGCGAAGTTGCTTCCATTGTTTTTCAACTTTTCTTTCTCTAGTAACGCATTAAAATTGATGGTAGGGGCCGCCATTGATCTACAACATATTTAGAATAGTTTAGACTAAGTTTATGACAAATTGAGTTCTAATTAATAGTTAAATTAATCTAGGTGAACTCCCACTCAAAACAATATCCCTCACATTGTTTTAGTGATCACATGAACCAAATCCACCACATCAAAACCGATCATCACGAGAGTTGATGTAACTTCAATGGTGAACGATCAACATGTTCATCATATCTACTATATGACTCATGCTTTACCTTTCGGTGATCTGTGTTTTGAGACCATGTCTGTACATGCTAGGCTCGTCAAGATCAAACCTTAGCTTACGCATGAGCAAATCTGGCTTGATCCCGTTGTATACACTCGGAGAATCTAACACACCCGATCATCACGTGCTGCTTCGAAACAACGAGCTTTAGTAATGGTGCCTACTAAGGATGAACACTTTATAACTTGATATTTTGTGAGGGGATCATCTTATAATGCTACCGTCATGAACTAAGCAATACAAGATGCATAAAAGGATTAACATCACATGCAATTCATAATATGTGATATGATATGGCCTTTCTTCTTGTGCTTTTGATCTCCATCTTCAAGCACGAACATGATCCCCATCATCACCGGTATGGCGTCAAGGTCAATGGCGCCGCTTCATGGTTGTCGTCCACCAGCTTCAACTATTACAACTACTTTGAATATACACGCGGGTCTTAACGGAATTTAAAGACAACCATATGGATCCTTTGGCAACTTACAATAAAGGACATTGCATACATCATATATAATCACAATCATGGCCATATCACATCACAGCACACCCCTGCAAAACAAAGTTAGACGCCTCTAATTTCTTTGCATATTTTACGTGGTTTGGGAATTTCAATAAGTGTCGCTCTAACTTACGAACAAGAACAGCTATGTTGATGCTTGAACTATCAAGTGCCCGTTGTAAATTGGATCTATACTATAATGGGAGAGACAGACACCCGCAAAGCCACTTATGCAATACAAGTTACATGTTGAGCGTGGAGCAAGTCTCATGAATGATGTCAGGTAAGGTTAGCCCGGGCCGCTTCATCCCATCATACCGCAAGATGCAAAGTACACAGAAAGCAATTGATAATAAAAGCACCACCGCCCACAATGACCATTGTGTTCTACTCGTGCAACAGATCTACGTATAGACACGGCTCTGATACCACTGTAGGGGTTCGTAGCATGGAAAACAAAAAAATTCTACCTCATGCAAACAAACAAGCCAAGATCTATCTACTAGATTGTAGCAACGAGTCGATAGTGGAACTCACCCTCGAAGATTCCAAAGCGGTTAACGAGAGCAGATTCTCGTGGGTGATGTAGTCGTACTCTTGCCGATCTCAGGATCGCGTAGACGATCCTTCCGGCTGCGTTAAACGGCGCTTCATGATCGGTCACCGTTCGATTTTCGATGAATACCTTCCTCTCCCTTGTTCCAGCAGGCAGTGGAGGTTGTAGCACTCTCCTCGCGATTCCGGCAGCACGACGGCGCGGTGTCGAGTAGAGGAGATCTCGCGAGGCCTTAAGCCGGAGCGAGTATGGTGGACTATGAGAGAGGCCTTGGTGATCTAGGGTTTAGAGGGCACCAAGGGTAGGGCTTGGTCGGCGGCTAGGGTTTGGGGAAACCCTAACTTGCCGAGTTAGAGGAGGCCCTAGGTGGCGGCGACTTGGAGGAGGCCGGCGGCTTGGGTCTAGGGTTTTGGGTGTGAGGGGTAGGGGGCGCCCTACCCCTCCTTATATAGGTGGAGGGTGGACGGTTAGGAGGAGGGATTCCTCCCCCAACTCGGCATCCTTGTACGGCGGGTGGAGGGAGGGGACTTCCTCCCCAAGTAGGTTTCCTACTCTCCCTCCACCAAGCAAACTTGAGATTTGAGTTTTTCAAATTGGCGTTTGACTTTGAAACTAGGATTTGATTTCTCTCTTTATTTTGCCCAGAAAAGTGACCTAGTACATGATGCAACCATTCCACATTCTCATGACACATTCACGTACCCTTCCCCCTCCGGAGTGCCGGACCTTCCGGACCCTTCTAGAACATTCCTGGTGAAAACACCGGAATCATTCCCGAACTCCGAAACATGACTTTCCTTATATGAATCTTATTCTCCAGACCATTCCGGATCTCCTCGTGATATATCGGATCCCATCTGAGACTCCAAAAAACATTCGGTCTCTTTCTCATCATTCCATAACTACTCAACAACATCGAATCCTTAAGTGTGTCTCCCTACGGTTCGTGAATTACGCGGACATGATCGAGACACTTCTCCGGTGAATAACCAATAGAGGAATGTAGAAATTCATATGGCTCCCACATATTTCTACGATTACTTAGCGATCGAATGAACCACTTACATACGATACCAATTTCCCTTTGTCTCACGATAGTTTACTTATCCGAGGTTTTGATCGTCGGTATCTCTGCATACCTAGTTCAACCTCGTTACTGATAAGTACTCTTTTATCGTTGCCGTGTTATGTGATCCCTTGTGAGCCAGTCACATGCTTGCAAGCTAATTGGATGACATTCCACCGAGAGGGCCTAGAGTATATTTATCCGTCATATGGATGGACAAATCCCACTCTTGATCCATGTGTCTTAACCCATACTTTCTGAATACTCAATGCCACCTTTATAGCCACCCAGTTACGGTGTGGTGTTTAATGTCATCAAAGCATTCTTCCGGTTATGGTGATAAGCACGATCTCATGGTCGAAGGAATTAGGTTACTATGTATTAGAAAGCTTATAGCAATTGAACTATTAAAATGACTTGATCTTTATGCTACGCTTATCTATAGGAGTATGTCCATCATACCATTCTCCTAATGATATGACCTTGTTATTAACAACATCTCAAATGTTCATGATCAAGAAACCATGATCATCTATTAATCAACAAGCTAGTATTATAAAGAGGCTTTACTAGGGACTCTAATTTAGTTTACAAATCACACAAGTATTAATGTTTCTAGTTAATACTGTTATAGCATGAATGTAAACATTTATCATAAACACAAAGATATAATAATAACTACATTTATTATTGCCTCTAGGGCTCTCTCCAACACTAACTTGCCTCTTCACCTATATAAGCCCCCTGATGCCAAAACCCTGAGAACCAGATCAGATCTCCACGAAATAGTCTGTAGCCGCCGCCACCATCATCCCTAGATCGGGGGAATCTAAAGCTCTTCCCGGCACCCTGTCGGAGGGGAGAGATCATCCTGAAGGCCTTCTTCATCACCATGCCAGCCTCTGGTATGATGTGTGAGTAGTTCACCCTTGGACTATGGGTCCATACAGTAGCTAGATGGTTGTTTCTCCTCCTTTGTGCTATCATGTTTAGATCTTGTGAGCTCCATTCATGATCAAGATCATATATTTGTAATCATGCATATTGTGTTTGCGGGGATCCGATGGATATTGAGATACTATGTCAGATTGATTATTGATTCTATCATGTCTTTGTGATTATTGATTCTATCATGTATGTGTTGTTTGAGATCTTACATGCTCTCCGTTTCTAGTAGCTATCTTGGCCAAGTAGACGCTAGTGACTCCAAGAGGGAGTATTTATGCTCGATAGTGGGTTCATGCCTCTATTGAATCTGGGGAAGTGAAAGAAATCTCTAAGGTTGTAGATGTGTTGTTGCCACTAGGGAGAAAACAATAATATTTTTTATGGAACAATTGTATTGTTTACTTTACACACATTGCTTAATGCAGTTATCTATTGCTTGCAACTTAATACTGCAGGTGGTTCGGATGATAACCTGAAGGTGGATTAATAGTCATAGATGTAGTTGGATGGCGGTCTATGTATATTGTTGTAATGCCCAGTCAAATCTCATAGGATCATGAATGTCTAGTATTGCATTGTTATTCCTTGCTCAGTCCTATCAATTACCCCACTATAATTTGTTTACCCAGCATGTTATGTTATCTATCTTAAGAAGAACACCTCTAGTGAATTGTGGACCCTGGTCCAATCTTTACCATTGTTACATTATCTACTGCTATCGTTTAATTTCTACAAGAAACAATTACCTTCCACACCATACGTTTGATCCTTTGTTTTCAGCAAACCAGTGAGATTGACAACCTCACTGTAAGTTGGGGCAAAGTCTTGAGTTTGTGTTGTGCAGGATTCCAAGTTGCTAGCAACACCTTGGAGTTGTTTCATTGCTCCTACTGGTTCGATTACCTTGGTTTCATAACTGAGGGAAAATTTGCCGTTGTGCTCATCATACCTTCCTCTTGGGGTCTCCCAACGAAGCTCTACTATTGAGTCGCGTCAAGTTATTTTCTGGCGCCGTTTCCGGTGATTTAAGGACAGATTCACAAGGGGAGTCTTTTACAACCACTCTCTTTACTTTGTTTTAGTTTTGCTTAGTTCCTTTTTCCTTGTTTTTCTTGCTTATTTTTATCAAAAATTATAAAAAATTTAGTTTCGTTTGGTTTGCTTTTTCGTATCAAAATCACAAAAAACAAAGTTCCTACTTTAGTTGCTACCATGTCTAGTGTTGTTCTAATCACTATGTCACCCATGGAAAGGATCTTTACTTTCAAATAAGGAATTGAAGAGAGTTTCAAAGAAGCTTGGTCTAGAATTTATGAATGACATGGAAAAACTGAGCCTAAAATGAGTCTAGTCTTAGTTATTAGCAGTTTCTACCATGGTGTTGCTCTTTGTTATAGATATGCGTTGGATGTTGTATAAGGAAGAGATTTCTTTCAATGTAATGAGGATGAAGCTTTGAATGCCATAAAGAAGTTGATCACAATTTATAATCTGCCTGGCAAATCTGATTCTTCCTTTATAAACATCTATGCTAGGTTGAAAACTCTTGAGACCAGTACAACTAGTTTGAAAGATTGCTATAACATGCTTAGAGAGCACCATGATTATGTTCCAATAAATTCCGAGCCTTCAAAATGGTTTCCTGCAATAAAAGTTGTTATAAACAATGAAACTTTTGATGCTCGTTGTGATATCAAGTCTGAATTTTGTCTTATGCCTAAGGATATCTATGAGTCTTTGAATCTTTGGGGACTTTCTGAAGGAGGAGAAGAAATATCTCTTACCAATAATGCAACTATATTACCTATTGGAATAGTTGAAGGAGTGTTTACAAAGATCTCATCGAAAGTGGTGTCTACTGATTATCTTGTTTTTGAATGTGTAGGAAAAGGACAAATTACACTTGGAAGATCCTTACTGAAACTCCTTGGAGCAGTAATAGATGTGGGAAAAGGCATTATGCATTTTGATTCTCCAATAAGCAATCATACATTCCCTAATGATAAGAGGAAAGGTAATAAAGGTAGGAGCAAGAAATTTGATGTTAATGCTTCTTCATTTGAAAATACTTGATTCTTGCTTCTTGTGCCTAACTTAAAGGCGTTAAAGAAAAGTACTTCTTGGGAGATAACCCAATAGTTTTATTGAGTCTTGGAAGTTATTACTTCTATAATAACCTCTTCTTATCCTTTTTATTTGATTTTTGTGCCAAGAATAACCTCAATGAGAGGGAAGTAAGATTTGGGGAAGTTCCTGCCCCAAAACAGATTATTGTGCTTCACTATAAAAATTCTTCAAAAAATATCTATATGTCAGATTGAGCTATAATTTTCTGCATAAATCCCCCATGTTGTTATATAACTTTTGTTAGTTCAACACTTTTTGATTTGAGCTATAATTATTTTTCAAAAAAAATCGGATTTTACCTGCTGGTCTGTTTTGACAAATTTCTGCCATTATTGGCATTTGCCTATTTATCGATTTGTTTTTAGTTATCTTTGGGAAATTGAGCTTTTTAAAAGGAATTGCTATAGTAGCTAGTGTTTTTAATGAAAGTTTTTCTGTTTTGAAACTAAACCCAAAGGTTTATTACTTTTGAATGCACTAATGTTGCTAATGAAGATTGTGTGAAGTTTTGTATGAAGGAAATTTTTAGGTTTAGGGGAAGAATGATGTAATGAGATAAATAATGGACAAAAGCTCAAGTTTGGGGATCAAACCCCATGTCACCCCAAGAAATATTCAAGAGGTACAAGCATCAAAGCTTGGGTATGCCCAAGGCATTCCCTTCTTCATAAAAAAAAATCCCAGGTCTCTTTCTAGACACTTCGTTTTTATTGTTTCATGCACTGTTATGTTGTTCTTGGAGCGTCTTAGTTTTTGTTTTTGGTCTTTGTTTGCTTAGTTTTCTTGAATAAAGTAGTTGGACCGCCTCTTCTGCTATGATGTTTCAAATAAGTTGACTGGTGTTGGAAAAGAGTAGAAAGTTTCATGCTTATAGTGGCGCAAGCGAAGAGCTTGTTTTGACTATGGCCTAGACTTTATCATGTCATGCTAGATGTTGTTTTGACCTTATGCTTAGTGATTATTGTTGTAGCATGACTTGATCCAAACAATTGGGATTGCTTAATGTGCCTTGAAAGAATCATGCGTTGTTTTAGCATACAAAAGCATAATATTGTGGTATTCTCCTCTGATTCTTTGTTTGGGTTGACTTGGCACATGCTCACACCATATTATGACTATGAACCAGTCACATTAGCCTCTATGATCATTTAGTTTTTGACTTTTGATACCACTTGATTCTTTGATTGATAATGTTTTGTCGCTCTGCATGATTATGGCCATTATTGCTCTCTTAGTTGGTCGCTCCTAGTCTTTTTCTAGCCTCCACTTGTATTGAGTAAGCTCTACTCATGCATCCAACTCCCAAGAAACCAAGTTATTAAAAAGTTTCTACTATAAATTCCTATGCATGGTGTGTTACACCACTCCAAGTATATTCTTGTTTTATCTATCTTCCAAATTAAACTTGTTATGTGAAAATTAGTGATTAAAGCTCTCAAAAACTTGATGGCACACTTTATTTTTCTTGCCCCTAATAAACTTGAACGATTGTGTCATCTATGTTGTATATGCTTGCACTTATAAGTTGGGAATTAGCAGAACCATGCTATCACGGGGAACACTTTCAACACATGTAAATATCTACCCAGTTGATATCATGCTCTTTTGTTTATGGATGTCGGTGGTGTGAAATAAAAGGGGATCTTGTAAGTCCATGGAGTTATATATATGTGTTAGAGAAACGCCTGGGCCGCTAGCCTAAGCCATGCCTAATCATGGTGGAAACTTGCAGCATCACCATAGTGAGCAATCTATGAAGCATTCTTCTTATAAAAAAGAGAGAGATAGAAAAAAGAGAAAAAGGAAAAAAAAAAGAGGAAAGAAGAGAAAAAAGCACCATTTGCCCATGGAAATAAGAAGATTGCTAAGGTGTTCATTGTCTGTTGCCTTGTCATTTCGATATGGGATAGCTCCTGTGTCATGGGGCAAGGGGTACCCCGTTGGAGGTTCTCTATGATACACATATAATTACTATGACAAGAACTTAGTGGTAACTAAAGTTGAGTAGCATGAGGAACGACCCTCGTACTCAAGGCACATGAGATTGCCAACTTATACTTTCTCAAGCATATACTCCATATTTTTTTCACTTTAACCTTAATCACTTCAAGATGCTTATGATAGGGAAATGAGAGCTGAAAGCTAACAAGTACCATAATTTTTGTAAGCTCTTTATGAAACTTGAAATCCTTGCTTCCCTTTGAAGGGCCTTTCTTCCACTTTTATATGGAGTCTCCACCTTCTATCCTTAGGCACCAATTAAGAGAGCATAGTTGACTTTCTTAGTTCTATGTGCAGGGTGTGGGCCCCCTGGCCGCCCTCCTGCCTTGCATCTTCACCTATATAATCCCCCAGATGCCAAAATCCTAAGAACCCGATCAGATCTCCATGAAACAGTCTATAGGTGCCGCCACTATCATCCCTAGATCAGGGGATCTGAAACTCTCCCCGACACCCTGCCGGAGGGGAGAGATCATCTCGGAGGCCTTCTTCATCACCATGCCAGCCTCTGGTATGATGCGTGACTAGTTCACCCTTGGACTATGGGTCCATACAACAGCTAGATGGTTATTTCTCCTCCTTTCCGCTATCATGTTTAGATCTTGTGAGCTCCATTCATGATCAAGATCATCTATTTGTAATCATGCATGTTGTGTTTGCGAGGATCCGATGGATATTGAGATACTATGTCAGATTGATTAGTGATTCTATCATGTCTTTGTGATTATTGATTCTATCATGTCTGTGTTGTTTGAGATATTGCATGCTCTCCTTTTCTAGTAGCTATCTTGACCAAGTAGATGCTAGTGACTCCAAGAGGGAGTATTTATGCTCGATAGTGGGTTCATGCCTCTACTGAATCTGGGGAAGTGACAGAAATCTCTAAGTTTGTAGATGTGTTGTTTCCACTAGGGAGAAAACAACAATCTTTTGTTCATGGAACAATTGTATTGTTTACTTTACACACATTGCTTAATGCAGTTATCAGTTGCTTGCAACTTAATACTCGAGGGGGTTCAGATGATAATCTGAAGGTGGATTACTAGTCATAGATGCAGTTGGATGGCGGTCTATGTATATTGTTGCAATGCCCAATCAAATCTCATTGGATTATGAATGTCTAGTATTGCATTGTTATGCCTTGCTCAGTCCTGTCAATTGCCCCGCTGTAATTTGTTTACCCAGCATGTTATGTTATCTATCTTAAGGAGAACACCTCTAGTGAACTGTGGACCCTGGTCCAATCTTTACCATTGTTACATCATCTACTGCTACCATTTACTTTCTACAAGCAACCATTACCTTCTACACCATACATTTAATCCTTTGTTTTCAGCAAACCAGTGAGATTGACAACCTCGCTGTAAGTTGTGGCAAAGTTTTGAGTTTGTGTTGTGCAGGATTCCAAGTTGCTAGCAACACCTTGGAGTTGATTCCTTGCTCCTGCTGGTTCTGTAACCTTGGTTTCGTAACTGAGGGAAAATTTGCCACTATGCTCATCATAACTTCCTCTTGGGGTCTCCCAACAAAGCTCTACTATTGAGCCTTGTCACTTAGTCATACTATTATTTCTAGCAATTTTGTCTTCTCTTTCCCACCTAGCATGCAATTCAGCTAACATCCTAACATTTTCATCAATTCTAACTTGAATGGCATTCAAATTCTTTCTTTCTTTAACATCATGAGGCATAACCTTTAATTTAATAAGTTCAGCATCAAGGGCAAGGTTATCAACTTTAGAAGCAAGAACATCAATTTTTCCAAGATTTTCCTCAACAGTTTTATTGAAAGCAATTTTTTTACTAATATAATCTTTAAGCATGACTTCAAGTTTAGAGGGTGCACTTCTATTATTCTTGTAGGAATTTCCATAAGCATTACCATTATTAGAAGGATATGGCCTATAATTATTATTGCCATAAGCATTGTTGTTAAAATTATTACTTCTAATGTAGTTCATATCAACTTGCTCTTCTTGAGCAACCAAAGAGGCTAAAGGAACATTATTTGGATCAATATGAGATTTTCCACTAACAAGCATATACATAATAGTATCAATCTTATCACTCAAGGAGGAGAATTCTTTAACAGAATTTACCTTCTTACCTTGTGGAGCTCTCTTAGTGTGCCATTTAGAATAATTTTTCATCATATTATCAAGGAGATATATTGCAGCAACCAAAGTGATAGACATAAAGGTACCTCCAGCAGCTGAATCCAACAAATTTCTTGAAGAAAAATTCAGTCATGCATAAAAGGATTGGATAATCATCCAACTAGTCAGTCCATGAGTGGGGCAATTCTTCACTATAGATTTCATTCTTTCCCAAGCTTGAGCAACGTGGAACCTGCACACAACACAACCACAATAATCTCCCCCAACTTATCAGTGAGGTTGTTAAGATCACTGGTTTTTCTGAAAACAAAGGATTAAACATATAGTCTGGAAGAAATCAATTGCTTGTGGTAATTGCAAAAAGTAAACAGTAACAATAGATAGAATATCAGTGGGAAGGAATGGACCGGGGTCCACAGTTCACTAGAGGTGTTTTCTCCGTAAGATAATTAACATGCTGGGTGAACAAATTATAGCGGGGCAATTGACAAATAAAGAATGCATAACAATGCATGTACTTGAAATGAAGATTACTATGAGATTCATTTAGGCATTATAACAAGATACATAGACCATAATCCAACTGTATCTATGACTAATAATCCACCTCCACGATATCATCCAAAAAAACCTCGGGTATTAAGTTCCACACAATAGATAATTGCATTAAACAAAGTGTGTAATGTAAAAAATATAATTGCCCTTGGGCAATGGATTGTTGTTTTCTCCCTAGTAGCAACAACACATCTACAATCTTAGAAGTTATTGTCACTATCTCAGATTACTAGAGGCATGAACCTACTATCGAGCATAAATACTCCCTCTTGGAGTCACAAGCAACTACTTGGCCAGAGTAACTACTAGAAACGGAGAGCATGCAAGATCACAAATAACATAGACACGATAGAATCAATAATCAATCTTACATAGTACTCAATATCCATCGGATCCCCACAAACAAAACATATAATATTACAGTAAGATGATATTGATCATGATAGGCAGCTCACAAGATCTTGTAGGGTTTGCAGCATAGAAAACAAAAAAATTCCTACGATGGGAACAACTATGTACCAAGATCTATCTACTAGATACAAGCAAAGGGCAGATATACATCCGTAGAGAACATACCCTTGCAGACCGACAAAGCTTAACGAGGTTGAACTCGTCGTTGATGTAGACGATCTCTTGTCATCCATGCTCGCACACACGTCCGAGGAACCAAGCAACCTCCGCCTCCTCGCTCCAGCGAAGCAGCGGAAGCGCAACTCTTTCTTGCCGAATAGCCACCGGGAACATGTATCTCGCTAGTCCGAGACCATGGGGGATAAATACTAGAGGGGGAGAGAGATCCTTCACGAGGAGGTGTGAGTGAGAAGTGAGGAGGGGGGATCCTTTTATAGGAGGAGGGGGAACCCCAAGGGGGTGGCACCAGCCATGGAGGGCTGCCCCTCCCCTCCTTCATTCATGTGGGTGGACACTCCACTCGAAAAATTCCCCTTCAATTTTCTCCACTAAAAAACCCACTCAAATTCCAATTAAATTTCCACCAAATTTAATGCAAAATCTCATTAAATAAAAATCCTTTTATTTATTCAGAATTTTCTCAATTACTTTAATGAAAAAATTCACATATAACCCCTTGATAGTATTTCATTTCACATGTAGAAACACTTTCTGCAATTTCACCCAAAACCAGTTTCGGTATCTAGTGAAATAAATTCCTGCCCTTGTTATTCTTTTCAGCATGAAACTATTTGCTCCAAATGGTGTCGGTGTCTCTTAAATGTGTCACCCTACGGTTCGCGAATAATGCGGACATGATCGAGACTCCTCTCAGATCAATAATCAGAAGCAGGACCTGGATATCCATACTGACTCCCACACATCCAACGATGACTTTATTGTGATTGTGAGAACCTTTTACGCTAGTCTCTTAATCCCTTTGTTTCGCGATATGTTAGATGTCCGAGATTCGATCATCGGTATCTCCATACCTAGTTTGATCTCGTTATTGACATGTACTCTTTTCTCGTTCCTGTGATATAACATTCTAGTGATCAAATCACTTGCTTGCAAGCTAATCAATGTGATATCATCGAGAGGGCCTAGAGCATATCTATCCGTCATCGGGATGAACAAATTCTACCCTCGATCCATGGGC
Organism: Avena longiglumis; assembly: GCA_030063025.1. Taxonomy (NCBI): domain Eukaryota; kingdom Viridiplantae; phylum Streptophyta; class Magnoliopsida; order Poales; family Poaceae; genus Avena; species Avena longiglumis. The sequence goes on along the minus strand of CP125975.1, from coordinate 127,505,529 downwards.
CTCAACATAACACTTTAGTAGTACTGAACCCATCTTTATAATCACCCTATTACGGTGTGCCATTTGATGTTATCAATATACTCTTCTAGTGTTAGTGATTGACATGATCTCATGGTCTAAGGATTAGGATTACTTCGTATGATGTTATAGCAATATAAACTCAATGACTTTGATCGTAATGCTATACTGCGGATGAATGTTCATCACACCATTCCAATAATGTTGTGACCTCGTTATTAACAACATCCAATGTCCATGATCGGGAAACCTTGATCATCTTGTTAATCAGCGAGCTAGTTTATGAGAGAGGCATAACTAGGAACTTTCTGTTTGTTTATTAAACACACATGTATTAACGTTTCCGTATTAATACAATTATAGCATGCAAAATAAACATCTATCATATACTTGGAATATACATAATAACCACTTTATTATTGCCTCTCAGGGCATATTCCCTTCAGTCTCCCACTTGCACTAGAGACAATAATCTAGTAACATAGTGATAAATCTAACACCCATGGAGTTTTGGTGTTGATCATGTTTTGCTATAAGGAGAGTTTTAGTCAACGGATCTACTACATTGAGATATGTGTACTTTACAAATCTTTATATCTCCATCCTTGACATGCTCGCGGATGGAGTGAAACCGACGCTTAATATGCTTGGAATTCTTGTGAGACCTTGGTTCTTTGGCATTGTCTATGGCACCATTGTTGTCACAATATATCACCATTGGGTCCAACGCGCTCGCAACCGCACCTAGTTCGGTTATGAACTTCTTCATCAAAACTGCTTCCTGAGCCGCTTCCGAAGAAGCAACATATTTGGCCTCCGTTGTTGATCCCACCGCCACGGGTTGTTTGGAACTCCTCCAACTAACCGCTCCACCATTCATGAGAAATATGTATCCGGATTGAGACTTAGAGTCATCCGGATCGGTGTCAAAGCTAGCGTCGACATAACACTTAGCGACGAGCTCTTCTTCACCTCCTTACACAAAAAACATATCCTTAGTTCTTCTCAAGTACTTAAGGATATTCTTGACCGCTATCCAGTGTTCCGATCCTGGATCAGATTGGTACCTACTAGTCAAACTAATAGCATGTGCCACATCCGGTCTTGTACATAGCATGTCATACATTATTGAGCCTATGGCTGAAGCATAGGGGACTTTGTCCATTATCTCACTTTCTTCCTCCATAGTCGGACTTTGAGTCTTACTCAATGTCTTGCCTTGCAACATAGGTAAGAACCCCTTCTTACTTCCGTCCATTTTAAACTTATTTAAAATCTTATCAAGGTATGTACTTTGCGATAACCCTATTAGGCGCCTAGATCTATCCCTATAGATCTTTATGCCTAATATGTATGCCGCTTCACCTAGGTCCTTCATTGAAAATTTGCTGTTTAGATGACTTTTAACACTGTTTAAAAGATCTATATCATTTCCGATCAATAATATGTCATCCACATATAATATCAGAAATGCCACATCGCTCCCACTCACTTTCTTGTAAATACAAGCCTCTCCATCAGTTTGGACAAATCCAAACTCTTTGCTCACCTCATCAAAGCGGAGATTCCAACTCCGGGATGCTTGCTTCAGTCCATAGATGGATCGATGAAGCTTGCATACCTTATCAGCATCCTTAGGATCGATAAAACCCTTTGGTTTTATCATATACAGCTCTTCTTCAATATTGCCATTGAGGAACGCGGTTTTGACATCCATCTGCCATATCTCATAGTCGAAATATGCAGCAATTGCTAACATAATCCTAACTGATTTTAGCATCTCTACGGGAGAGAATGTCTCATCCTAGTCAACTCCTTGAATTTGTCGAAACCCCATTGCGACAAGTCGAGCTTTCTAGACGGTTACATTACCATCAACATCGGTTTTCCTTTTGAAAATCCATTTATTCTCCACGACCTTTTGGTCGTGAGGTAAGTCCACCAAGGTCCAAACCTGGTTTTCGTACATGGATTCCATCTTGGATTTCATGGCTTATAACCATTTGTTGGAATCTGGGCTGATCATCGCTTCTTCATACGTCGCAGGGTCATCAATTTCATCAACCATGAAGTTCATGACAGGATTTCCGTATAGCTCGGGAGCTGCACGCGTCCTGCTAAACATGCGAGGTTCGCTGGTATTATATTTCGGAGCTTCATGATCATTATCATTAGTTCCCTCTTCATTTGGTGAAGCAAACTCCGGAACGACTTCCGGCGCTGCGCTACTCGCCATACTATGAAGAGAAGGTTCTACAACCTCTTCGAGTTCTACCCTCCGACCACTCACACCTTTCGCGAGAAACTCTTTCTCTAGAAAGGATCCATTCTTGGTAAAAAAACCTTGGCCTTGGATCTGTGATAGAAGGAATACCCAATAGTTTCCTTAGGGTATCCTATGAACATCCGCTTTGGGTTCGAGTTTATCCGGTTGAAGTTTCTTCACATAAACATCGCATCCCCAAACTTTAAGAAATGACATCTTAGGTTTGTTTCCAAACCACAATTCATACGGTGTCTTTTCAACGGATTTAGATGGTGCCCGATTTAAAGTGAATGTAGCAGTTTCTAGTGCATAACCCCAAAATGACAGTGGCAAGTCCGTCAGAGACATCATAGATCGAACCATATCTAATAAAGTACGATTACAATGTTCTGACACACCATTTCGTTGTGGTGTTCCGGCAGGTGTGAGTTGTGAAACTATTCCACACTCTTTCATATGAGTGCTAAACTCGTAACTTAGATACTCACCTCCACGGTCGGACCATAGAAATTTTATCTTTCTATTACGATGATTTTCCACTTCACTCTGAAACTCCTTGAATTTATCAAAGGTTTTATACTTGTGTTTCATCAAGTAGATATAACCGTATCTACTCAAATCATCCGTGAAAGTAACAAAATAATTATATCCACCTCGCGTCGACACATTCATTGGACCACACACATCAGAATGTTTGATTTACAATAAATCTGTTGCCCGTTCCATTGAACCGGAAAACGACGTTCTAGTCATCTTGCCCATAAGGCATGGCTCACATGTATCAAATGATTCAAAATCAAGTGATTCCAAAAGTCCATCCGAATGGAGCTTCTTCATGCGTTTAACGCCAATATGACCTAGACGGCAGTGCCACATATATGCGGATATATCATCATTAAGTTTAATCCTTTTAGCACCGACATTATGAATATGTGTAACACTATTATCCAGATCCAACGAAAATAAACCATTCATCATCGGTGCATGACCATAAAAGATTTCAGTCATATAAATTGAACAACCATTGTTCTAAGATTTAAATGAATAACCACTGCGTCAAACATGATCCGGATACAATGTTCATGCTCAGTGCTGGCACAAGATAACAATTATTCAAGTTTATAACTAATCTCGATGGTAAGTGAAGAGGTAGTGTTCCGATGGCGATCACATCAACGCTTGATCCGTTGCCGACACAGATCTTGACCTCACCCCTTGCTAGCGGTCACTTGTTCCGCAACCCCTGATTCAAGTTACAAATATTAGCAACTGAACCGGTATAAAATACCCAGGTGCTACTGTGAGTACTAGTCAAGTACACATCAATAACATGTATATCATATATACCTTTATTTTCCTTGCTGGCCTTCTTATCTGCCAAATACTTGGGGAAGTTGCGCTTCCAGTGGCCAGTCCCCTTGCAATAATAGCACTCGGTTTCAGACTTAGGGCCAACTCGGGGTTTCTTTTCAGGCGCGGCAACCGTCTTGCCACCCTTCTTTCCCTTTTGTTTACCCTTATTATCTTTCTTGAAACTAGTGGTCTTATTGAGCATCAACACTTGATGTTCTTTCTTGATCTCCACTTCTGCAGTTTTAAGCATTAATAGAAGATCGAGGAGAGACTTCTTCGTACCTTGCATATTAGAGTTGATCACGAAGCTCTTATAGCTAGGTGGCAGAGAGTGGATAAAACGATGGATGCCTAAGTCAATGGGAATCATTATTCCCAAGGACACAAGCTTATCGGTGTAACCCGACATCTTGAGTACATGCTCACTTACGGAGCTGTTCTCTTCCATCATGCAGCTAAAGAACTTTTCTGAAGCATTGTAGCTCTCTATAGCAACATGGGTGTCGAAAATCATTTTCAACTCACCCATTGTATCCAATGCATTTCCGTTTTCGAAACACTTTCGAAGTTTTGGCTCTAGCCCATACAATATGCCTCAATGAACTAAGTTGTGGTCCTCCTGACGAGTCTGATAGTCATTCTTTTCCTCGTCAGGGGCATCATCGAATGGTGGGGTGCCTAGTGGCTCTTCTAGCACATATTGCTTTTGTGCAGCAGTGAAGAGAATCCTCAAATTCATGGTCCAGTCGGTAAAGTTGCTACCGTTCATTGCAAGTTTCTCTTTCTCCATGAACACATTAAAATTAAAAGCAGGTGGTGCCATCTTCAACAGAATTTGTAAAGTTTAGACTAAGTTTATGATAGATTGAGTTCAACTAATCCAAATTAAGAATGAAATCCCACTCAAAAACGACATCCCTCGTGCCTTTTTGGTGATTACATGAACCAAATCCACTACACCAAGTCCGATCATCACGTGAGTCGGTGTAGATTCAAATGCGAGCATCAAATGGGCATCATATCTTCCATATGACTCATGCTTAACCTTTCGGTCCCTATTCGAAGGCCATGTATGTACATGCTAGGCTCTCCAAATAAGAATCTTAGTATTCGCGTGTGTAACTGTCTTACACCCAAAATATGATCGTGGATCCAAGAACACCCGATCATCACGTGTTGTCTTGGAGCGACAAAACATAATCGGTGCATACTTAAGGGAAAACACATTTTTATCTTGATGTCAAAATGAGGGATCATCTTATTATGCTAATAAAACGCCAAACAAGCAATATAAGATGCAATCAAACATCACATGTTAATAAGTGAAATGATATGGTTCTTGCACTTGATCTCCATCATGTGCATCATGGTATGATCACTATCATACCTCTATGTCTAAGGCCATGGTCTATGGAACTTACACGTTATGTTTGTTGTAAGAGTATCGACTTATACTTCTACTTACAACATCACCATATCATGACACTATCCCAGAAACAATCTAAACTAGACACGTCTAATTTATCCATTGCAAGTTTTATGTGGCTTAGGGCTTTCGAAGATAGAACCATTCTTACCTACGAACATGAACCACAATTAGGACAACCAAATTGTTGACAAATTGTTGCAAATTAGATATTGACTATAGTAGGAGAGACAGACACCCGCTAGACACTTATGCAAAACTAGTTGCATGTCAAGCGTGGAACAGGTCACATGTGCGAGGACATGTAAAGTTTGTTCGGGCCGCTTCATCCCACTATGCCACCAATATCCAAAGTACAACTAAGAAGCAATAACATGATCATCATCTCCCACACTCATATGTGTACTACCCGTACAAAGCATCTACGCATAGATCCGGCTCTAATACCACTATAGAATTCGCAGCATAGAAAACAAAAAATTTCCTATGATGGGAACAACTATGTACCAAGATCTATCTACTAGATACAAGCAATGGGCGGATATACAACCGTAGATAACATACCCTTGAAGACCGACAAAGCTTAACGAGGTTGAACTCGTGGTTGATGTAGACGATCTCTTGCCGATCTCAAGACCGAGAGGAAGTCCTAGCGGCGCATCCATGCTCGCACACACGTTTGAGGCACCGAGCAACCTCCGCATCCTCACTCCAACGATGCAGCGGAAGCACGACTCTTTCTTGCCGAATAGCCACCGGGAACATGTATCTTGCTAGTCTGATACTATGGGGGATAAATACTAGAGGGGGAGAGAGATCCTTCACGAGGAGGTGTGAGTGAGAAGTGAGGAGTGGGGCTCCTTTTATAGGAGGAGGGGGGAACCCCAAGGGGGTGGCACCGGCCATGGAGGGCTGCCCCCTCCCCTCCTTCATTCATGTGGGTGGAAACTCCACTCACAAAATTCCCCTTCAATTTTCTCCACTCAAATTCTCATTCAATTTCCACCAAATTTAAGGCAAACTCTCATTAAATAAAACTCCTTTTATTTATTCAGAATTTTGACAATTACTTTAATGACAAACATTCACATATAAATGTAGAGGTCCCAACTTGATAAGGTAGAGATCGCCGTGTTTACAATGCTAGTCCCTGGATCGAATAGCTAGCATCCACAGTTTAAGATGTAATATCAAGAAACAAAGGTCATATTACAACTTATAACCAGGAATAAAATAACTCATTACATTTTACATATCTCATATGGCTATCTCATTACAATGCAACAGAAAAATCTATATAGCATGGAGTCCTTCATCTTCATTTGCCACAGGCAATCATGTTGGTTGTAGACTTGTAATACTATACAAAAAACTTCACTAACATCAAACAAACCCGCAACATAATAAGTTACAACCACAAGGGTTAATACATTTGAATTGTATTGGCAAGTGATACTATGGTAGAATAGTGGTATCTATCATCTATATGCATTTGGATAGGTGTAGTTGAGGCTTGCTTTGCTCAAAATAAGTTTTCCTTATTAGTTGAAAACACTAAGTTTTTGTTTGACAAATCACCCAAGGAACTACCAATAAAAATTGGTGATCCTTTAACCTTGTTCAACCACAAGTTTTTAACTTATAAATTGGGATGAGGAGATCCTTGATTGCTTCAATGTCTTGATGCTCAAATTGTCCATTGCCGGGGACACGGCTAAGTACTTAGGTTTTAATCTCTCGAGAGGTGGTGCACTTTCCCCACAAGACTCGACATGCATCGAGACAAGATCTTTTAGAAGCCTTCCCTTAGACCAAATGGACGCGTTCCAACCTATCACCCTACCGCCTTCTATCCATCTGGCTAAGTTATTGCAACCTATATGATCCAGGCAGAGCCCATATTGCCATGTGGCTGCACTAGAAGCTTGTCAACACTTAACATCTCAAATCTCTTTGTTCCTAGGTGGCTGTAACATCCCAAAAATCATGATTTATAAAGTTTGCATAGCATTCATGCATTCATAAGCATTTGATCTTTTCAACTGAGTTTTCAACATAAGAAACCATATTTTACCTATTACTTATTCAAGTAAGGCAAGGTTTATATTTTACTTTATAAATATGATTAGGATTTGATCAGAAATTATTGGAAAGTAAATACCAAAGCCATACAAAAGTTTACAAAACAATTCAAACATAAAAACCATTTATATGCCTATTATAAATATTTAATTAAGGCATGGTTTTAACTCTATTTTTAATGGACCAAATATTTGCGATCGAACAACAATGTTTTATACACAAATAAATGCTTGGATTATTTTACGAAAATCCAAAGGAAGTTTGAATTCAAACTCATTTGAATATCATTTGAAAATGAGTTCAGAAAATCAAAATAGAAAAAAGAAAAAGAATAAGAAAATAAGAAAAGGCCGGTGCCACCTATTCGGCCCAGCAACAGAAGCAGCCCAGCAAGCCCACCCGGGCATTTTCTCTCTCTTTCTCACGCGACGCAAGCCTACCCCGCGTTCACTGACCGGTGCCCCCAGATGCCACGCAGTCATCGTCCCCAAACCCCGCACCCCCCGACCCCGCCGTCGCCGCCGTTACCACCATCACTGCCGTGATTGAATCAGGCTTAATTGCCGATCAATGCCGCGTAATCCCCTCACCCCTCACCGTCAATAAACCCCCTCCCCTCTCCGCTCCTTTCCCCTCACTCAGCGCTCCTTCTTCGCCACCACGCTGCCCGCAATTCCATTTATGCCGCCACTATCCCGAGCAGCTCCGGCAACGTATTCCGGTGAGCACAGTGCCCCCCTTCGCCTCTAGTTCATACGAGTTTGTTCGCCTGATGATTGCACGTCTTCACACCCTCTCTGTTTGCTCTGTAATACACCAGGACGTCGCCTCCGTCGAGCCCAGTGAACGACCGAAGCTCCGCTTGACTCCGACGAGAAATCCTGGTAATCTTCTAGTGCCCCATGCCTTCTGCTTTTCCCTGTCTAGTTCTTCGTATCCTTGCACATCTCCTGATACACCTGGTTTGCGCTAGGGCGATCCAGAGCGTCGCCAACATCTTCGCCATCGTGCGCCCGACGCCTCCAGCAACTCTGACGAGCCCTAGCCACCACTACAGCACGCCCCCACCCCAACCGTCTCCACGTTGAGCATCTCCACGTCCACGCGACCTCGGTAAGCACCGGCACACCACCCTACACCTCTGACCTCACCGGCGTGTCACCACCAGAGGCGTCGCCGCCGCCAGCGCCATTCGCGCCGCTAGAGTTTGGTCAATTAGATCTGATCCATTGGATTTGGATCCAAAGTACGATTAGATCTGGGCCGTGCATCGTCACTTAGATCCTACGGCTCGCAAGCGTGATCCCCCCGAACCGGTACGCACCAATCAGAGGCTGCCGCGTGGCTGGGTTTTAAATTTAAAATCTGGAATTTCATCTATTAGTTATTTAAATTTGTAAATTCAATAACTTTTGTTCTGTTTATCCAAAAAATACAAGTAATATATCATTGGAATAACAAAAATAATTCCTACACATCTGTAGGCTTGGATTTGTGATGTGCTTCTGTTAAAATAGAATTTTATGCAGAGACATTTGTAGGCCTATTTTGTGTATAAAAATTATTTGGAAAATGTTTTAAAAGCCAAATTATGTTTAATTGGTGTATAAATGTTTAGTTAATTATTCAGTACTGTTTTACTTGTCTTGTTTAGTTTAGAAAAATCATCACATGGTATTTGCATGCATTCAATATTTTTGCTTGATTATTTGAAATATGAATTTGGTGCTATCATTTTATGTGTAGATTTTGGTGCTAGTGGTGATTGTGAATCTAAGGATTATTGTTACTTCACCAATTAGCAAGGCAAGTGGTGCTTCATATTTTTTTCCCAATATTTTTAACTATGCATTAGTGGTATTTTGTATAGGGCTTGCATGATGATTTTTGCTAAGTATCTATATGCTATGCTTGGGAAATCATAGTAGTTGTAGAATTGTAGTATTATCTCTAAGTTAAGATACTTGCTATTGCCATGCTTAGCCTAGCTAGTAGCAACCAAGGGTGGAATATATACATGCTATGGAAAATATTGCCAAGTCTTTGACTTGTGTTTTACTTAATAAAACAACTAAGTGAATGAAACACCTGGGTGGAATGGTATGTTTGGGTTATGTTGAGTGGTTACACAAGGTCCATATCTATGGTTGTCAACACCCGGATTTTTAATCCCAGATGCCTGTTATGCCATACATCGCAATCCCAGGATTACCATTTTTGCGAGACATAACAGAATTGGATACCACAGTACATCATCCATTACAAACCATACATAAGGTCTTACACAAATAAGGATCTCATGATACAGTCTTAATACAACACAATCAGTGGAATACGTAATAATAACGGTAGCGTAGGCGGAGCTCCATCTTCGGGGTCACAGGCAATGCTGACGATGGGAGATGATCCTAGTTGTCGTAACCTTCCTGGGGTCCATCTTCCAGGTACTCCTCTTCATAGTCTGGCCATGGGAATAACCAGGGACAAAGCCATGAGTACTCTTTAAGTACTCGCAAACTAATACTAACATGTAAAAGGGGTTTTTGTAGTGGGACATAAGCTCTAGGGTTGTTTTGCAAAAATCCAAATTTACCTCTACTAAGCTTGGAAACAACGAATGCTAGTTAAGGTTTTATAACACCTAAGTGGGAACTTGTATCTCATGCCACAACTCTGTTGTGGTCAAGTCAAAGTCTCAAATCATTTCACAAGTCATTTTGAAAACATCTGAGAGGGAAACAGTATGGCCACTCCAACTGTCCATAACCGCGGACGCGGCTATTCGAATAGTTTGACACTCTGCAGAGATTGTACACTTTCACCACAACATTCGATACATCCGTCAGGAACAAATCCTGAATTCACCATAATCAGTATGCGGATAATCAATCCTAACCTTTCAATTACACGCCCGAGTATAAGCACCTCTCCTGTGAGTTTGGCCTCCCAACCATGACCAACTGTCATCTTGGGTACTGCACAGGTGGACAATCTTCACAAGGTAGCCTCAGCTTAGACCTTGGTCGTGAGGGAACTAATACTAAGGTATATAAGTTTCCAGTCAAGCCCTACCCAATTATCGGGTATTATGGTTATACGGTAAAATTGGAATGGTATCGCATACAGACAACCATCAGTTTTATAAAGGGCTAAGGCTCATGCCTCAACATTTTCATCACCATAAATCATCTGTTGTTCGGAAACACATGTCCAAAACATTTCAATAGAATGATCCATCATTCCAAGGTTTTCATAACCATTTTTCCACCAAGTATTCCCATCTAAATTTGATCAAGTTTTATGCTTAGCACTAGCATATCCATCATTCCAAGGTAAGTACTAATGAGGGGTGGTAATCTAGTGTAGTTTAACTAAGTTCAATCTCATGCCTTAGGATGACATCAATATTATCTAGCTTAGGCCAAATTTTATGCTCTTTATGCAACCTTCAAAATATCCTTCTAGTATCTACAAGTTACTTAAGTAAACTCTAAGTAATAGCTTTGATAAAGAAATAAAGTATAAAGCTTGTAAGTAAAAACTAGGATTGGTTTATCAAGTGGGTAGGATCATCTATGCTTAAGGCATATAGTTGGCATGGTGACAAACAAGTATTGGCTTGCGTAGGTCAACTTGATTAGTAAGGCTTGCATAGGTATAGTATCTTGCAAGTGTTAGCTTGCACATTCAACTAGTAGTATTAGGCTTGCATCAGTATCAGTATAAGCTTGCTAAATTAATAGCTTGCAAGTATTGGCTTGCCTTGTGCAGAGCAGTGGTTGAAGTTCTCCTCGGCTTCTTCGTAGTATCCTCCTTCTTCCTCGTATCCTTGGTCGGTACTAGCGTCTATGAATAAATACAAGGTACACAATCACCAAACAATACTTAACTACTTGCAATCATCACACACAAGGATCCTATAGATGATCTAGCATCATCACTAACATTACAAGACCCAAGCTTGGTTTAATTCCTTTTATTTTTTTAGAAAAGTAATTTCTACTCATTGAAAAACTACTTAAGATTTAATATTCTCCAAACCAAACATGGGATCATATTGACACATATCATCACCACATATTTTAGTCCATGGGAATGTGATTTAAAGTGGTGTCACAATGTAATAAGGTTTAACCTTTTATTTTTAATTAAATAAAGTTACTAGAAATGCTTATGTGGCATTCTTTTATTACTTGGTCATTATTTCTGTAAGTAAACCTATATATTTTTATATATTCTGAAAGGTATGGTTAAATGTGATTTTTTAGAGTTGGAATCAACTCAAAAGCTTTTATGGTTTAAATTTGAAAAATGTTTGAATGCAAAAAAGCTTCTGCCTTGTTATTTTTACCAAGGGTGATCTACAGATCCAAATGATTTAAATCCAACAGGCTTGGATTCAGCACTTCCAGACCTTTCTAAAAAAATTGTTTTCATTCAATTTGGTTCACTGAATCGAGCTGGGTTGATTTTTGAAACTAGGTGCAGAAGTGTGTTTGAATGAAAATGGAAAAATCCAAATTCAAACAACTGGGCTGCTGGAAGCGATCTTGGGCGGCCTACTAAGCATAAGCGCTTACATGAGCTGGTTAAGTTGTTGTTCCCACGTCGATGAGATGAGGGGTGGGAAGCGATGGGCAATATGGTGCGTTCGATCTAGTTCTAATCCAGCGGTGAGGATCGTCGTCACGTCGAACGCCGGGCCTGAACCCTAACGCGGCGGTGGGGGTCGTCGGGGCTCACGGGGCTTAGAGGTCGTGAGGCGAGGCGGCGAAGTCAGCGACGGTGAACCTCCTGATGCGGCAGCTTCTCACAGGCGGCTTCAATCGCTGGCTCCCTTCTTCTCCAGCAGCGGTGGGCTCCACTGAAATTCCGGTGAAGCGCTGCTCGCCTTGCTTCGGGAACAGGGTGGAACGATCAGTGAGGAGAGGGGAGTGAGATGGTGTGCTCGATTTGGCTGGGGGTGGCCTCTATTTATAGTCGCGACGACGAGACCGAACGGGATGGGTAGGTGACGGTGGCGACATGGCTACGGGCTGCTAGAGGCATGGCCGGCGGTGGCGATCGCTTGGTGGTCTCCTGGCGATGCTCTACGGCTTTAATGCGCATGTAGGGGCGGTGGAAAATGGTCTGGAATGTGCGATGCTCTGCGCGGCCAAGGCGGCGTCTTCGACGGAGAGCGGTGGCTACGGGGCATGGGGCGGCGAACGGGGATGTCTGGCGGTCTCCTGGGTCGGTGGTGATCGTGTAGGCACGCGGCGAGGGCGGCGCGTGGTCTATGAGCTTCGGTCGAGGGTGGCGCTCTAGCGCATGCTCATCATGGTTGCTGGCGAGCTTGGCACGGTCTGTGCGTGTGGTATAGGGGTTGGCAACATTCGAGCGCTGGACAGGGAGTGGCGGTGGGGTGTTGGCTTGCTCCTAGAAAGGTTGGCTAGGCTTGTTTCTTCTCCTAGCTTGCTGTCCACACTAGGGTGACATGGTGAGCTTCGGTTGTTCACCATTGATGGCATTGCCAAGCTTACAGTGGGGCTAGTGCTTGGTTTAGTTGGCTAGATGATCTACTGAGGTTGCTGTGAGCTAGAGAGGGAACAAGTTATGCTCCAATCACTGCTCACAATAGTGTTTAGATTTTATTTGATTTGAATCAGCAAGGTGTTTGATGAAATGGCCGCAAGAATTCAAGTTTTGAATTTTGAAAAGATTTTTGGTGGGTGTGCTAGGTTGGTGCTGGTGAGTCTGCAGATGCTTGGGTTTTGAAAGTTGAGCTGGTTTGAGTGTTTTTTGAAAAAGTGGGATCTTCCCATATGATAAAGATTCAATATTGAATTGTCATTTAAACTATGCATTTGAAAGTTTCTGGATGATCACAAGGTGGGCCTTGATACTTTTTTATGATTACTATCAAGGGGTGTAAAGATCCAAATAAGTTTCTGTTAAGTTCTGAAAGTTTGAGACAACCAAAGTAGGCATGGGAGTTAAATTGGTCAAAATGACCATTCACTCATTTTGTTTGTTTTGATTTATTTGTCTTTGGGAAAAGTTTGGTAATTGTTTAGATGATGTTTATTTCACCTAAGAATCCTTTTACAAGCAAATAAACACATAAACAAGGCAATTCAAAAGAATACAAAATGGGATGCATACACACATACATGCTTTCATAATTTTATTTAGAAAAGTTTTTGTTAACCCTAATTTTGATGATTAGAGTTTGATGATCCAAGTTTAGTATTTTTGGGATGTTACAAACCTTCCCCCCTTAAACAAAATCTCGTCCCGAGATTTGAAAAAGGACGAAAATATTACCTAGGATCTGAAGAGATCGGGAAATTCGTGCTCCTAGGTAGCTTCCTCTTCTGTGTGGCTTCTCCACTGAATCTTGAGAAACTTGATTCTTCGGGTTCTGGTGGTTCGGAAAGATTCTTCCAAAATACGGATGGGTACTTCGGGATAGGTCAGGTCATCGTTGATCTCTATGGTCCGGTGATCGATATTCTTGAACACTTCAGTCTTCTTTGGAACTTCGAGGCACTTGCGAAGTAATGAGATATGGAACACATTGTGCACGGCTGACATATCTTCAGGTAGTTCCAATTGATATGACACTTCTCCTCGACGGTTCAGAATCCTGAAGGGTCCGCTATATCTGGGGGCTAACTTTCCTTTGAGTTGGAAACACTGCATTCCCTTCAATGGCGACACTTTTAGATACACAAAATCTCCTATGTTGAAGGCGAGGTCTCAACGTCTCTTGTCCGTGTAACTCTTCTGTCTGGACTGGGCTGTCTTGAGGTGCTCACGAATCTTGTGAATCTTCTCTGCTACTTCTCGTAGGATGTCGGGTCCGAAGATCTGACTCTCTCCTAGTTCCGACCAGTTCAAAGGGGTGCGACACTTCCTTCCGTACATGAATTCAAATGGGGCCATTTGCAAACTATCTTGATAACTTTTGTTGTATGAAAATTCTGCAAACGGCAGACAGTCTTCCTACTTGGATCCATATTCTAACACACAGGCTCTCAGCATATCTTCGAGTATTTGATTTACTCGCTCCGTTTGTCCATCGGTTTGAGGGTGATATGCGGTGCTGAAATCTAGGCGGGTTCCTAAACCTTCTTGGACTTTCTTTCAGAATCTTGAGGTAAATTGAGTTCCTCGATCAGATACGATGTTCTTGGGGACTCCGTGCAAACTAAAGATTCTAGCGATGTATAACTCCGCTAGCTTCGAACTCTGATATGTGGTCTTGACGGGTTAGAAATGGGCGACTTTGGACAATCTTTCCACTATGACCCAGATAGAGTCATTTCCCCTACTAGAAGTAGGCAATCCGGTGATAAAGTCCATTCCAACGGAATCCCATTTCCATTCGGGAATCTACAAGGGATGTAACAATCCAGCGGGTCTTTGATGTCCTGCCTTGACTCGCTGACATATATCACACGTGGCGATATAGCTTCCGATTTCTCTCTTCATCTTATGCCACCAAAATTTCTCTTTCAAATCTTGATACATCTTAGTTCCTACGGGGTGGATAGAATAAAATCATGATCTTCCTTCAGAATCACTTCTTTCAACTCAGAATCTGGTACACAAAGGCGTCCTTTGTACCACAAAACTCCTTCTTCTTCTTCGGTAAATCCGGGTACTTTTCCTGTACCGATACGACGCTTGATTCCGTCGATACTAGCATTTCCTTTCTGCGCCTCCTTGATCTGGCTGATCAAAGTGGGTTGAAGTTCTATGCTAGCCAAAAATCCTTCACTCACTAATTCCATTTGGAAATCTTCCATCTCTTTGTGCATGCTTGGTTGCTCCTTCAAAATCATGGAGTTCAAGCGGCATGGCAATCTGCTAAGGGCATCTGCTACCATATTGGCTTTACCGGGGTGATAGTGAATGTCCAGGTCATAATCCTTGATTATCTCAATCCATCTTCTCTGCCTCATATTCAGCTCCTTCTGAGTGAATATATACTTCAGGCTCTTGTGATCCGAATAAATCTCACGACGATTTCCCATCAGGTAATTCCTCCATGTCTTTAAGGCGAGAACTACGGCTGCGAGTTCGAGGTCATGGGTTGGGTAATTTTGTTCATGCTGTTTCAATTGTCGAGATAGATAAGATATAACTTTGCCTTCTTGCATTAGCGCACATCAGATACCGGTCTTGGATGCATCACAATACACGTCAAAGGGCTTTGTCATATCCGACATGATTAAGATTGGGGCTGAAATCAATCTCCTCTTGAGTTCCTGAAAACTCGCTTCACATTTGTTGGTCCATTCAAACTTCTTGTCCTTCTTCAGCAATTGGGTCATGGGTCTGGCGATACTCGAGAATCCTTCTATGAACTTGCGGTAATATCCCGCCAATCCGAGAAATGCACGAACTTGGGTTTGAGTGGTTGGGGCTTTCCAATCTTCGACATCCTTCACCTTTGCAGGGTCAACGACAATTCCTCTGGCTGATACAATGTGACCGAGGAATCCTACTTATTGTAACCAGAATTCACATTTGCTAAACTTGGCATACAACTGATGCTCTCTAAGGGTTCCAAGAATGGTCCTTAGGTGTAGCTCATGTTCTTCTTCCGATTTGGAATAAATCAGAATGTCATCGATGAAAACAACGACAAACTTATCCAGGAAGTCCATAAAATTCTATTTCATGAGATTCATGAAATAAGTGGGGGCATTGGTTAATCCAAAGGACATAACGGTATACTCGTATAATCCATATCGGGTGGTAAAGGCAGTCTTGGGAATATCCTCTGCGCGAATCTTGAGTTGATGATAACCAGTTCTAAGATCAATCTTAGAAAATACTTTGGCACCGGTCAACTGATCAAACAAATATTCTATCTTGGGCAAGGGGTACTTGTTCTTGATGGTGACATCATTCAACTTCCTGTAATCCGTACACAAACGGTTACCTCCATCCTTCTTATCCATGAACAAAATAGGTGATCTCCAAGGCGACGCACTTGGTTGAATCAATCCTATTTCCAACATGGAATCCAGTTGCTTCTTCAGTTCTGCCAGTTCTGACAGGTTCTGTAGAGGTCCCAACCTTTAATAAGGTAGAGATCCCTGTGTTTACAATGCTAGTCCCTGGATCAATAACTAGCATCCACAGTTAGGATGTAATATCAAGAAACAATGGTCATAATACAACTTTATAACCAGGAATAACATAATTTTATTACATCTTACATAGATCATTTGGCTATTACATTACATTGCAGCAGAATATCTATAAGCATGGAGTCCTTCATCTTCAAAGTGCCATAGGCAAACATGTTGGTTGTAGACTTGTAATCCTAATCAATCAACTTCACTAATATCAAACAAACCTGCGACATTACAAGTTACAGCCACAAGGGTCAATACATTTGAATTGTATTGGAAAGTTTCACTACTATATAGAATATGAGTGGATCCTATCAATACATGCATATTTGGCTAAGTGGGGTTTAAGCTCATTTGCAGAAAGCAATATAGTTTTATCCTATCTTTTCAAAATAGTTTTGATCTTTTGAAAAAAAATCTTTCTGAACTCCTTGGAATCCACCAAGTGCTTCAAGTCTCTTGTTGTCACTTTCAAGTTTTTCTTTTAGAAATTGGAATGTCGAGATTTCCCATAGCTTCAGGCCTTAGTTGCTCAGTATTGTCCATAACCGGGGACACGGCTAAGTACTTAGATTTTTATCTTCTGCAGAAGTTGTACACTTTACCCACATGACACATTCTCATCTTGATGCCACCAAAGGTCACCTGGATAAGTACTCACCAAGATGGAGTCTTGGCAGATTGAGAATGTGAAGTCTTTCCATAGGGTCCTCCCAATACACAATGCTAGCTTGTCTTGTGCACCAATGTAGGGTTCCAAGTTCCCTCATTCTAGTAACTGAAGAGGACAATGCATGGGTCTTCCACCATGTAGTTGACTAAGCCAGTGCCCATTTAGCATGTGGTACACCAAGCCACTGTACGAGAAACATGTTCAATCTCTAAGTCCCTGGGTGGTTTTCTTCTAGTGCACAACCAAAAAGAGATTTCCATATAAACATGGTTCCTTTTTTTGCCACCTTGTCCAAAACTTGAGTATCCTTGTCCACCCAGGTGGTTCATTGAGTACTTGTTTTATTATATAAAACATAAGTCTTTTCCCAACTTCATATAATCTCAACATGTATCTCATCTTAATATATATAACAGGGCTAAGCTTTTTACAACTACATTGTTTTCACTAAGGAATGTATAAGGGTATCCTAATAGGATTTAGCATAGCAAAATATAGTAGACCTCATCATGCATGTTTCAAAATCCACTAAGTGTAATGAAAATAGTAGGACTTGGATGATAGTGTCACTTGCCTTTTTGGTAGAGGATGTTGGTTCACTTCTTGATCTTGCTAATATCACACTCTTCTAACTTCACTACAAATCAATCAAGCAAACATATATTCAACTAACATTCCACCCAATATTCAAACAATTCATCACACATAAAATAATAGAAACTAAGTCATGCATGCAAGCATGCAAAAGATAATTTTATTTGCAAAGGTGGTTTCTACAAAGCTCTACACATTGTAAGGTTCAAAGTGGTCATTTATAAAGTGGCAAATCCATTTTCAAAAAGGGTTTTATCTATAAACCATTTTTAAATCAAATCATTATTTCATGTGGTGGAAAATGTTTTTAGCAAATCAACAATTTTATATTGTTCAACAAATAAGTTGTTAATTCACAAAACTTGGTGTTTAGGGTCAGTAGGTTTGAATCAAAACATTTTCCAAAGGTTTTTCTCAAAAATCATTTCCATAACAAAATCAATATTTTTATTTGACTAGAAATGAATTAATTCAAGTATTTACTCCTAAACTTCACAAAATACATCTTTAAATCCATAAGTTGGTTCCTAAGGTCAGTAGGTTCACAAAAAACCATTTTGCAAAGATTTCAACCCCAAAATCATTTTGAAATAAATTTTATATCCTAAACAAGCATACACAAGTTTCTGCAAAGAAAAACATTTTACCAGAAGCTTTTACTAAACAAAGTGCATGGTTGGCTAGGTCTTGTTTTTCTGAATCCATTGATATAAAATTTGCAAAATTTGGACGTGTGGTTTGAAAGTTATGGAATTTACAAAATGGAACAACTAATAGATCAAATCTGTTTTAATTCAAATCGACAGAGACACGTGGCGTGTTTTAATTTGCTGATACCGCTTCGCTCGGATCACGCTCTCTGGGGCATTGGATCAAGTTAGATCGAGCGGCACAGGTTGCGTACCCCTTCGTCGTTAAGTGAATCTATTGCGTCACTACGATCTGGATCGGACGACTCCTATCACCTTGCCAAGAACTGGCGGCGCGACGACGGTGGCGCGCGACGGCGGCGCTCTGCTAGCGGTGGTGCGGTGGCTACAAGAAGCGAGAGGAGTGGGGGAGATGCTTACCAGATTCGCAGAGTCGCGGTGATGCTCGAGGTGCTCGCGAGAGTGCAAGGGGCGCACGGAGTTCACGGCTATTGCTCACCGGAGTTCTTCCTATCGTTGGGTGCTCACGGTCGTGGTCGAGGATGAGCTCCTGGGACGCAAGCAAGCGAGGAGAAGTATCAGGAGGATGCACACTATCTCAGGGGTTGTAGAGGTACTCACCAAAACGCGAGGGGCGCACGGGTTTGGCGTCAGTAGCTCGCAGGAGCTGGTGCAGTCGACAGCGGCGGGCGGTGGTTGTCCTTGCCGACGCTCTAGGGCGAGCGCGGCTGAGCTGAGGCCATTGGGAGGTTCGTCTAGGTCTGGGGAGCAAGTGAGCTTGGTCGGGGAGGCAAGGGGTGGCAGGGTATGGCCGGAATCGAGGGGGAAGCTCGTCGGAGACAGCGGCCGTTGAGGCTAAAATTTGGGCAGCCTAGTGGCTCCGATCGAGTGGGATCTGAGGGGAAATGGCGAGGAGTGTCAGGTGATTAAGAGGGCATAGACGTTGGAGAGATTAACGCCTCCATTGATGCGAATTGATTCGCGGAAATCAAGTCAGAAATGACGAGGAGGAAAGGCGCGGTCACCGCGGGTGAGAACGGCGATGAGGTGCAGTGGGGTCTGGGCGTCAGCGAAGGAGAGAAGGGCGCGGTGCGTTTCGTCAGTCAGCCGCTGAGTGGGTGCATGTCTGAGTGGAAAACGATTCGCGCGTGGGGGGGGGGAAGTTGGGCTGGAGCTGGGCTGTTGGGCCAGGTGGGTCAGGCTGTTTGTTTCTCCCTTTTTTTTATTCAGTATTCTTTTTCTTTTTCGAATTGATTTTCTGTTTTGAAATTCAATCAAACAATTCAAACATTCAAATCAATCAAACTTTCACCACACTTTGGTATTGAGTTCAGTTCTGTTTAACAACAAATTCCATGTCCCAAAATAAAATAATATTTTTATTCTTTTAGGATCTATTTAATAATTAAATAAAATAGTCCTTAGTTATTAATTCAAATAGGATTTGATTATTAAAACTCCATTTGAAACTTACATAATCCCAAAATTATTTCAGTAAGTTTTGTTTGAAAATATAAAACACTTGGAAAACTCATTTAAAATAAAATAACAAGTTTTAGTGTTTAATTAAAATGGGAAAAGTCCTTACTTTAATAAAATGGGATATTAATAAATCCTCATTGTTTTATTTAAATAAACCTTTACTCTTTTTATCAAATAGGAATATTTTAATTCAAAATCTTGGCCAAGATTTAATTTGGCTCTATAAAATAATCCTTATTTATATTTCTACCTTTTCATTTGAAAACTAAATCTTTTTACTAAAAGATCCAAAAGTAGTAATTCTACTTATTTAAAATTTTCTTTATTAATTGTTTATCTTTTCAAATCCCTTTAGGATTTGTTTGATCAAATAGGTTTGAAGGTTCCCAATTGGAATCAAAAGTTTCTTCTCACCCTAAAAATCAACAAAGTTTTATTTTATTCATTTATTTTTCACATAACAAGATTTGGAAAATCTTGGGATGTGACAGGCTACCACCCTTAAAATAAATCTCGTCCCGAGATTTGGGAAGGCTAGGGTTACAAGTTGGTTCATAGCATCTAGGGTACTACCACCCTTAAAAAATTTCCAACTAAATTACATTTTGGCTTTCTTGGGATCTTGGGGAAACTTCTCTGGGCAAACATCTGCATAGTGTCCTTTGTTTCCACACTTGAAACATGTGACAAGGCTGAGATCCTTCATAGGCTTGTTTATCTTGTGCTTCATATTTTCTGGACAGTTGCTTGCATAATGTCCTTGGTTACCACAATTGTAACATGTGATAAGTTTGAGTTCTTCACGTATCTCTTGTGGACAGGTTGCCACATAATGGCCTAGCTCTTTGCATTTGTTGCACCATACTTGGCCAATCTCTTTATACTTATTCTTCTCTAGACATTCACTGGAATAGTGTCCCATTTATTTACAATGATTACATTGCACATGGCTTTTGTCCTTCTTTTTCTTGGGTTTCTCCAAAGCTAGGAGTGCTTCTAATTCATGTTCTTCATAGGTTATCTCATAGGTAGGAATGTCTACTGGTTTCTTGGACCTTCTATTGCTCCTTGGATAATTCATATGCCTCTTCTTTGGTCCTTTAAATTGGATTGTATTGCATCGAGGTATAAGTTGAGATTTTCCTTTGTCTTCATCCTTCTTGGTAGACTTGGCTCTCTCTTGATAGTCCGCAACCATTTGTTGCACTCCACCTTGTTTCCTTTGTTGAATTATGGAATAGATGGGGCATTGGATAGGGACATGACTATTTCCTTCACATAGGAAGCAAGTAGCTTGAGATGTGGGGCATTGGCCAACTGGATGTTCCTCTTCACAATTGGGGCATTGATCCCCATGTTCCTTGGAAGTGTGATCCTTGTCTCCACAAATATTGCAAGCTTTGGTTCCTTCTAAAATAACATTTTTGTCATCCTTGTTGTCATAAACTCCTTTAGAAGAGTTGTCTCCCATGTTGATCATTTGAGTGGCCATCCCTTGCAACAATTGGGATTGAAGTTTCAAAATCCTTTGTATAGCTGGGTCTAATCCATTGTTGTTGGCTAAAAGCTGAGTTGTCACTTGGCTCAACTAGGTTTGGTTTGCTAGTAGTTGGTCTCTCATGTTGACCTCTTGGTTGTTGGAGTCTCTTGGAGAGGTCATCTGTTTGGGTTGGATTGGGATTAGAATAGGCAAAATATCTCTAAGGATTCTAATCATACACATCACAATTCACACAAACAATGTGCAAGCAATCACAAACAAACACTCCTTTCAAACACAAGTTTCCAAGCATATTCTTAGGCAACCAAAAATATTTTTGTTACACCACAAAAGTTGGTGGGTTTGACTTGAAAAATATGGTGGTCCATCTATATGGTTTACTTGTGGTCTTTCCATCCTTATTGGTTTATTCCTTATTGTATGAGATCATGGTTTCCTTGGGAAAACTCTTGGTCACAAAACTTCAAAGGTGATGATGGCTCTTTCTAAGTTGTGTTTCCTTAGTCTCCAAATCTTAAGCAAGATTTCTTGTTTCACTTGTACTTAGTGACATCCAAGATTGAAGTCCTTGGTGAGAATGCTGAAGATGTTGAAGTCATTAGAGTAGAAGATGTTGAAGTCATTAGAGTTGAAGATGTTGAAGTCATTAGAGTTGATGAAGTCCTTAGCACATGGTGAATTCTTTGGCCATGGGTAGGCTTGTCCATCAAGTTGAAATAGAGAGATGTAGAGTCAAAACCAAAGTGGTTGAGGAAAGAGTTTACAAGATTGTTTGTAAATAAGTTTTGGAACAAATACAACTCCTATTTTTTTTCTAAGGGGTTTTGTCCAATCCTAGGGTTACAAATCCTACAGGCAACACAATGCTCTAATACCATCTGTAGAGGTCCCAACCTATAATAAGGTAGAGATCCCTGTGTTTACAATGCTAGTCCCTGGATCAATAGCTAGCATCCACAGTTAAGATGTAATATCAAGAAACAATGGTCATAATACAACTTTATAACAAGGAATAACATAATTTTATTACATCTTACATAGCTCATTTGGCTATTACATTACATTGCAGCAGAATATCTATAAGCATGGAGTCCTTCATCTTCAAAGTGCCACAGGCAAACATGTTGGTTGTAGACTTGTAATCCTAATCAATCAACTTCACTAATATCAAACAAACCCGCGACATTACAAGTTACAGCCACAAGGGTCAATACATTTGAATTGTATTGGCAAGTTTCACTACTATATAGAATATGAGTGGATCCTATCAATACATGCATATTTGGCTAAGTGGGGTTTAAGCTCATTTGCAGAAACCAATATAGTTTTATCCTATCTTTTCAAAATAGTTTTGATATTTTGAAAAGAAAAATCTTTTTGAACTCCTTGGAATCCACCAAGCGCTTCAAGTCTCTTGTTGTCACTTTCAACTTTTTCTTTTAGAAATTGTAATGTCGAGATTTCCCATAGCTTCAGGCCTTAGTTGCTCAGTATTGTCCATAACCAGGGACACGGCTAAGTACTTAGATTTTTATCTTCTGCAGAAGTTGTACACTTTACCCACATGACACATTCTCATCTTGATGCCACCAGTGGCCGCTGGATAAGTACTCACCAAGATGGAGTACTGGCAGATTGAGAATGTGACGAAGTCTTTCCATAGGGTCCTCCCAATACACAATGCTAGCTTGTCTTCAGGCACCAATGTAGGGTTCCAAGTTCCCTCATTCTAGTAACCTGAAGAGGACAATGCATGGGTCTTCCACCATGTAGTTGACTAAGCCAGTGCCCATTTAGCATGTGGCTGTACACGGAAGCCACTGTACGAGAAACATGTTCAATCTCTAAGTCCCTGGGTGGTTTTCTTCTAGTGCACAACCAAAAAGAGATTGCCATATAAACATGGTTCCTTTTGTTGCCACCTTGTCCAAAACTTGAGTATCCTTGTCCACCCAGGTGGTTCATTGAGTACTTGTTTTATTATATAAAACATAAGTCTTTTCCCAACTTCATATAATCTCAACATGTATCTCATCTTAATATATATAGCAGGGCTAAGCTTGTTACAACTACATTGTTTTCACTAAGGAATGTATAAGGGTATCCTAATAGGATTTAGCATAGCAAAATATAGTAGACCTCATCATGCATGTTTCAAAATCCACTAAGTGTAATGAAAATAGTAGGACTTGGATGATAGTGTCACTTGCATTTTTGTAGAGGATGTTGGTTCACTTCTTGATCTTGCTAATATTACACTCTTATAACTTCACTACAAATCAATCAAGCAAACATAGATTCAACTAACATTCCAACCAATATTCAAACAATTCATCACACATAAAATAATAGAAACTAAGTCATGCATGCAAGCATGCAAAAGATAATTTTATTTGCAAAGGTGGTTTCTACTAAGCTCTACACATTGTAAGGTTCAAAGTGGTCATTTCTAAAGTGGCAAATCCATTTGCAAAAAGGGTTTTATCTATAAACCATTTTTAAATCAAATCATTATTTCATGTGGTGGAAAATGTTTTTAGCAAAGCAACAATTTTATATTGTTCAACAAATAAGTTGTTAATTCACAAAACTTGGTGTTTAGGGTCAGTAGGTTTGAATCAAAACATTTTCCATAGGTTTTTCTCAAAAATCATTTCCATAACAAAATCAATATTTTTATTTGACTAGAAATGAATTAATTCAAGTATTTACTCCTAAACTTCACAAAATACATTTTTAAATCCATAAGTTGGTTCCTAAGGTCAGTAGTTTCACAACAAACCATTTTGCAAAGATTTCAACCCCAAAATCATTTTGAAATAAATTTTATATCCTAAACAAGCATACACAAGTTTCTGCAAAAACAAACATTTTACCAGAAGCTTTTTACTAAAAAAAGTGCATGGTTGGCTAGGTCTTGTTTTTCTGAATCCATTGATATAAAATTTGCAAAATTTGGACGTGTGGTTTGAAAGTTATGGAATATACAAAATGGAACAACTAATAGATCAAATCTGTTTTAATTCAAATCGACAGAGACACGTGGCGTGTTTTAATTTGCTGATACTGCTTCGCTCGGATCACGCTCTCTGGGGCGTTGGATCAAGTTAGATCGAGCGGCACAGGTTGCGTACCCCTTCGTCGTTAAGTGACTCTATTGCGTCACTACAATCTGGATCGGACGACTCCTATCACCTTGCCAAGAACTGGCGGCGCGACGACGGTGGCGCGCGGCGGCGGCGCTCTGCTAGTGGTGGTGCGGTGGCTACAAGAAGCGAGAGGAGTGGGGGAGATGCTTACCATATTCGCAGAGTCGCGGTGATGCTCGAGGTGCTCGCGAGAGTGCAAGGGGCGCAGGGAGTTCACGGCTATTGCTCACCGGAGTTCTTCCTATCGTTGGGTGCGCACGGTCGTGGTCGAGGACGAGCTCCTGGAATGCAAGCAAGCGAGGAGAAGTATCAGGAGGATGCGCACTATCTCAGGGGTTGTAGAGGTACTCACCAAAACGCGAGGGGCGCACGGGTTTGGCGTCAGTAGCTCGCCGGAGCTGGTGCAGTCGACAGCGGCGGGCGGTGGTTGTCCTTGCCGACGCTCTGGGGCGAGCGCGGCCGAGCTGAGGCCACTGGGAGGTTCGTCTAGGTCTGGGGAGCAAGTGAGCTTGGTCGGGGAGGCAAGGGGTGGCAGGGTACAGCCGGAATCGAGGGGGAAGCTCGTCGGAGACATCGGCCGTTGAGGCTAAAATTTGTGCAGCCTAGTGGCTCCGGTCGAGTGGGATCTGAGGGGAAATGACGAGGAGTGGCAGGTGATTAAGAGGGCGTAGACATTGGAGAGATTAACGCCTCCATTGATGCGAATTGATTCGCGGCAATCAAGTCAGAAACGGTGAGGAGGAAAGGCATTTTGAAATACAAGACAAAATTTGTCTAAGTTATGTTGAACCTTTGGTGTTTGTAATGGATTTGTGTATGCCATGACTTGTGTGTTTGTTGCTAAAAGATGTGCTTGTGATATTTTGTCTTGTATTTTTTCTCTACTTGTGTTGGTTATAAGTTTTCTCTATCTTATAAAAATAGATGCCTAATGTTGTTATCAGCACGGCCGAGGAGTTCAAGGGAACTCGTTTTGGTACTCGTCTCATTGATCTCACTAGTGTGCTCAACCTTCCACTTCCTAGCATCACGACACTTCAGCTCACCAAGTTTGAGAGGAAGGACCTATGGGGCTTCAGAGTCACACAGCCGAGACGCCAGGCAGAGCCACCCATGGAGGCTATCACTTTCAAGCTGATGCATGACGACAAGGAGAGAGGCTTAGATGTAGTCATGCAGGAGTTACTTGGGCGCCTGGTAGGGAGACACGCCACCGAGCTTAGAGGTCTTTACTTTCACCCCTTCGGGAGACACAACGAGGAGGGTGAGGCTATAGAGTACGATGATGCTACTAGAGAGACGATGGAGCCGATTCGTCTGTACCTGCAGGACCTAGAGGGTCTTATTAGACACCTTGATACTGATAGGACCAACGTCATGCTTAGCAATGAGGAGCTCCAGGTTCAGCTACGAGAGAAGGACAAGTTCTTCATGGAGCAAGACGATATCGTCAAGGAAATGGAGGACAAATTTGAAAGCCAGGACAAGAAGTTCAAGAGCCAGGAGAAATGAGTCCAAGACAGGAACAAGAAGATCCGGGAGATGAAGGAAGAGTTCGAGGCCAAGGACTTCGAGCTTGAGCACCAGTAGGGAGTGATCGAGAGGCTCCGCTCACAAAAGTTGAGGCCTTGACCACTTGTGTTGATGAGTACAAGACCGCCATGGAGAATGCAGGTCTTACCCTTGTTGATGTGGAGATTTATGCGGAGGAGTAGTGTAGACTACTCGATTATCTCTCATCTACCGTACTTTGATTATTGAGTCGCAATGACCATCCAACATGTGGATGGCTTGCTATGGTGTCTTTGCATTTTCAAAACTTGTTGTTTATGTCGTTCAAACTCTATGTTATTTTGATGTTTGGTTATTGTGATTGTTCTATGTGATGTATTGTGCATGTTAAGCATCTATGGGTATCTCATTCTTATACTTATTAAAACCACAGATGCCTCCTCGACGTGCCAACCCCAACCAAAACAACACCAACAACGTCGCAGCCGAGATGCAGTAGTTGATGATAGCACAATCTCAACTGATGCAAATGATGACGCAGTTCATGCAGAACTAGAACCAGAATAAAAACAACAACAACAACAACAACAACAACAACAACAACAACAACAACAATCAGAATAATCCTCTGGGATTTGACATGCTCACCAGATTTTTGAGACTAAGGCCTGCAAGTTCTCAGGAACCACTGATCCAATGATAGCCAATGACTGGTTACGTTCAGTGAACAAGGACTTAGTGACTGTTCGCTGCACCGACAAGGAAAAGGTCAGGTTCGAAGCACATCTTCTTGAAGGGCCAGTAGCAACCTGGTGGGACAACTTTCAGATCACCACTCCCATTGAGGATGTGACTTGGGCCATCTTTGAGGATGGATTCCGTACAGCTCACATATCATCCAGAGTGATGAATGTGAAGAAGAAGGAGTTCCACAATATGAAGCAGCGTCACCGCAGTGTGGGTGAGTACATTGAGGAATTCAACAATCTGGCGCGTTATGCACCGAATGAAGTTGATACTGATGCAAAGAGGAAGGAGAAATTCCTCGAAGGACTGAATGATGAGTTGAACCTACAGATGTCTGTTGCCTATGTTACAACCTGCCAATCACTTTGTGACAAGGCTACCATCTTGGAAAACAAGATGAAACAGGTTGAGAGCAGAAAGAGGAAGCATAGCTTTGATAAGCACAACTCGGGATCGTCTCACAAGCATTCCCATCATGATGATAGTGGGAGTTCTGGATCCCACAAACATGGGAAGTACAACAACCACCACAACCACAACCGTCATCATGACAACAAGCATCACCGCAGTCATGATAGTGACAAGTATAAGAACCAAAAGAGTGGACACAAGATCCACCATAGTGGAGGTGGAAGTGGAAGTGGAAGTCGGCCTGTAAAGAAAGATCTCAGTCAAGTTGAATGCTTCAAGTGTAATAAGATGGGGCACTATGCTAATGAGTGCCCAGAAAAGAAATTTGAATGTGCCAACAAGCCCAATCCCTTCCAAAAGGGACAAGTGAACCACATCAATGTGGAAGAAATATATGAAGAATCTGATGCTGTGGCTGGTAAGTTCAAACTCAATTATGTTCCAGCACTTATTCTTTTTTATACTGGCACATCGCATTCATTCATATCAAGAGCATTTGTTGATAGAAATGGACTTCCAGTTGAAACTATTGGGTGTCCTATAAAAGTAAGTTCTACTGTTGGATAAATGATAGTGAACTCGGGATGTCATGACCTAGTGATAGAATTTGGGAGGTATAAGTTTCCCATTAATTTGATAATCTTGGATTCCCAAGGATTGGATGTCATTTTGGGAATGGATTGGATGACTAAGTACGAAGGAGTACTAGATTTTGTTAATCGTACTATCACACTCACAACCCCAGATAAGAAACGAATTAGATTCAAGTCCAACTTTGAATCGAAAGGGAGTAAGCTAAATTCTCTTAAGGGGTTAGCATAGACAGTGTGCTAATTGTGAGAGAGTATCCGAATGTTTTTCTGGAGGAATTGCTTGGGATGCCCGCAGATAAGGATGTTGAGTTTCTGATTGACTTGCTGCCAGGATCGGGACCAATAGCAATGAGACCTTACAAGATGTCAGTTGATGTGTTAAAGGAACTCAAGAAAAAACTTGGAGAATAGTTACAGAAAGGATTTATTCAACCAAGTTCTTCATCTTGGGGAGAACCAGTCTTGTTTGTTGAAAAGAAAGATAGAAGTCAAAGGTTATGCATAGATTACCGATCACTCAATGAGGTGACTATCAAGAACAAGTATCCTTTGCCCAGAATCAATGATTTTTTTGATCAGTTAGAAGGATCCCGTGTGTTCTCAAAGATTGATCTCCGATCAGGCTACTTTCAGCTAAAGATAAGAGAACAAGACATACCTAAGACTGCTTTCACCACTAGGTATGGATTGTATGAGTACACCGTGATGCCATTTGGTTTGACAAATGCACCAGCCTATTTCATGAATATGATGAACAAGGTGTTCATGGAATTTCATGACAAATTTGTTGTCGTTTTCATTGATGACATTTTGATCTATTCCAAGAGCAATGAAGAGCATGAAGAACATTTGCGATTGATACTTGAGAAGCTTAGAGAGCATAAGCTATATGCCAAATTCAACAAGTGTGCATTCTGGTTGAATGAATTCAGATTTCTTGGACATATTGTGTTAGGAGATGGTGTAGCAGTTGATCCCGCAATAGTGTCAGCCGTAACTTAGTGGGAATCTCCTAAGTAAGTGAAAGAAGTTCGTAGTTTCCTTGGCTTGTCAGGATACTATAGAAGGTTCATTGAGAATTTCTCAAAGGTAGCTAAGCCAATGACGGAGTTACTTAAGCAACACAAGAAATCTGATTGGACTGAAGGATGTGAACTCAGTTTCCAAGAGTTGAAGAAGAGACTAGTGACAACACCAGTCTTATGTCTGCCAGATTTGGAGAAGGATTTCCAAGTTTATTGTGATGCATCTCACCAAGGATTAGGTGTAGTTTTGATGCAAGAAGGGAAGGTTGTGGCTTATTCCTCGAGACAACTCAAAACTCATGAAGTGAATTATCCTACTCATGATTTGGAGTTAGCCTCTGTTGTCCATGCACTCAAAACATGGAGACATTATCTTTTGGGAAAGCTATGTGAAGTGTTCATAGATCACAAAAGTTTGAAGTATATCTTCACTCAGAAAGAAATCAACATGAGACAAAAAAAGATGGCTAGAAATCATCAAGGATTATGACTTGAGTTTGCAATACCACCCCAGTAAAGAAAATGTTGTAGTGGATGCATTAAGCCGTAAGGTTCATGTGAATGGCCTTACTAAGGGAGAATTGCCAGATGATCTGTGTGCCCAATTCAAAGATCTCAGATTGGAGATAGTGCCTGAAGGACATCTCATGTCATTGGACGTTCAACTCACCTTGTTGGACAAAATCAAGGAAGCCCAAAATATAGACAAGGAAATTGATGAGATTAAGGAAAAGATTAGCAAGGGAAAAGCCAAAGGATTCCATGAAGACGAAAAGAGTACTTTATGGTATGGAAAACATATCTGCGTTCCGCAAGATCCGGAGCTTCGGAAATTGATTTTACAAGAAGCACACAACTCACCATATTCCATTCATCCGGGTAACACCAAAATGTACATGGATGTGAAGGAAAGATTTTGGTGTAATAATATCAAGAAGGACATCGCCGAACATATTGCTTTGTGTGATGTATGTTGTAGAGTGAAAGCGGAACATTAGAAACCAGCTGGATTGCTACAACCACTACCAATTACTGATTGGAACGAAGTGGGATAAGATTGGCATGGACTTCATCACTGGACTGCCAAGGACTAGATCAGGATATGATTCCATTTGGGTCGTAGTAGATCGCCTAACTAAAGTGGCTCATTTCATACCCGTGAAGACAACCTATACAAGTGCTAAGTTAGCCAAGATTTATATGAATAGGATTGTGTGTCTACATAGAGTACCCAAGAGTATTGTGTATTATAGGGGAACTCAATTCACTTCCCATTTTTGGAGGAAACTACATGAGTCATTGGGAACGAGATTGGAATTCAGCACTGCTTTTCATCCCCAGACTGATGGACAAACAGAAAGGACCAACCAGATTCTAGAGGATATGTTGAGGGCATGTGCCCTAGACTATGGTGCTAGTTGGGATGAAAGTCTGCCTTACGCAGAATTCTCTTACAACAACAGCTATCAAGCCAATATTGAGATGTCACCATTTGAATTTCTCTATGGGAGAAAGTGTACTACACCATTGCTATGGAATGGTGTTGGATAAAGAAACTTGTTCGGGCCAGAACTAATCAAGGAAGCTGAAGAGAAAGTCAGGTTGTTAAAGGACAGATTGAAGATAGCACAGTCCCGACAAAAGAGCTACGCAGATCCAAAGCATAGAGAAGTCACCTATGAGGTGGGTGATAGAGCTTATCTTAGAGTATCACCACTTCATGGAGTGAAGAGGTTTGGAGTCAAAGGAAAATTGGCACCAAGATATGTTGGACCATTCAATATTCTGAGCCGTAAAGGAGAAGTAGCATATGAGATTGAATTGCCTGAATCATTGTCTGCCGTTCACAATGTGTTTCACGTAAGTCAGCTAAATAAATGACATCTGGAGATGGAAGAGACTTCTTTGAAGGATACTATACCTTTAGAAGAGGTCTAGTTGGAAAGTGATCTCACCTATGACGAGAAGCCTATCAAGATTCTTGAGACTGCAGAAAGAGTTACTCGGACTAAGACTATCAAGTTTTGCAAAGTTCAGTGGGACCACCATTCCGAAGAGGAAGCAACTTGGGAAAGAGAAGATGATCTTCAGAAAGACCACCCTCACCTATTTGCTAGCCAATCCGAATCTCAGGGCGAGATTCACCTTAAGGGGGTTAGATTTGTAACATCCCAAAAATCATGATTTATAAAGTTTGCATAGCATTCATGCATTCATAAGCATTTGATCTTTTCAAATGAGTTTTCAACATAAGAAACCATATTTTGCCTATTACTTATTCAAGTAAGGAAAGGTTTATATTTTACTTTCTAAATATGATTGGAAAGTAAATACCAAAGCCATACAAAAGTTTTCAAAACAATTCAAACATAAAAACCATTTATATGCCTATTATAAATATTTAATTAAGGCATGGTTTTAACTTTATTTTTAATGGACCAAATTATTTGTGATCAAACAACAATGTTTTATACACAAATAAATGCTTGTATTATTTTACAAAAATCCAGAGGAAGTTTGATTTCAAACTCATTTGAATATCATTTGAAAATGAGTTCAAAAAATCAAAATAGAAAAAAAGAATAAGAAAATAAGAAAAGGCCGGCGCCACCTATTCGGCCCAGCAACAGAAGCAGCCCAGCAAGCGCACCCGGGCCTTTTCTCTCTCTTTCTGACGCGATGCAATACTACCCCACGTTCACTAACCGGTGGCCCCAGATGCCACGCAGTCATCATCCCCAAACCTCGCACCCCCCAACCCCGTCATAGCCGCCGTTACCACCATCACTGGCGCGATTGAAGCAGGCTTAATTGCCGATCAATGCCGAGTAATCCCCTCGCCCCTCACCGGCTATTTAACCCCCTCCCATCTCCACTCCTTTCCCCTCACTCAGTGTTCCTTCTTCGCCACAAGGCTGCCCGCAATTCCATTTACGCTGCCACTGTCCCGAGCAGCTCCGGCGACGTATTCCGGTGAGCACAGTGCCCCCTTCTCCTCTAGTTCATACGAGTTTGTTCGCCTGATGGTTGCGCGTCTTCACACCCTCTCTGTTTTCTCTTTAATACACTAGGACGTTGCCGCCGTCGAGCCCAGTGAACGACCGAAGCTCCGCTTGACTCCGGCGATAAATCCTGGTAATCTTCGAGCGCCCCTGCCTTCTGCTTGTCCCTGTCTAGTTCGCCGTATCCTTGCGCATCTCCTGATACACCTGGTTTGCGCTAGGGCGATCCAGAGTGTCGCCAATGTCTTCGCCACCGTGCGCCCGACGCCTCCAGCAACTCCGACAAGCCCTAGCCACCGCTACAGCACGCCCCCAACCGTCTCCACGTTGAACATCTCCACGTCCACACGACCTCGGTAAGTGCCAGCACACCCCTTGCACCTCTGACCTCGCCGGCGTGTCACCGCCAGAGGCGTCGCCGCCACCAGTGCCATTCACGTTGCTAGAGTTTGGTCAATCAGATCTGATCCATTGGATCTGGATCCAAAGTCCACGATTAGATCATTAGGTGAAGCGGTACGATTAGATCTGGGCCATGCATCATCACTTAGATCCTACGGCTCGCAAGAGTGACCCCCCCGAACCGGTACGCACCAATCAGAGGTTGCCACGTGGCTGGGTTTAAAATTTAAAATCTGGAATTTCATCTATTAGTTATTTAAACTTGTTAATTTAATAACTTTTGTTATATTTATCCAAAAAATACAAACAATATATCATTGGAATCACAAAAATAAGTCCTACACATCTGTAGGCTTGGATTTGTGATTTGCTTCTGTTAAAATGGAATTTTTTGCAGAGACATTTGTAGGCCTATTTTGTGTATAAGTTTAGTTTAATTGGTATATAAATGTTTAGTTTATTGTTTAGTACTGTTTTACTTGCCTTGTTTTATTTTAGAAAAATCATCACATGGCATTTGCATGCATTCATATATCTTTGCTTGATTATATGAAATATGAATTTGGTGCTATCATTTTATGTGTAGATTTTGGTGCTAGTGGTGATTGTGACTGTGAGGATTTTTGTTACTCCCCCAACTACCAAGGCAAGTGGTGCTTCCTTGTAAGGTTCCTGTAACTACCTCGGTGAATTACGCTCCTAGATACAAGCCTGGATGAGTGGTAGTGGTTGAAATAGTACGGTGGGGCCCCGAAAGCCACTCACTGGTAGTCCTTTCGGACGTCCCAACCACTACCCTCTCAACGGGACTCAGACGGGCGTGTCGGCGAAGGGATCAACTACATACACAAGTGGGTATGTATGCAAGCCACCATACAAGAGTACATCGAGCCATACCATCTAGAAAGAAAGGAAATATAGCACCATACGGCAAGATTCAAATGACCTAGATAGATCTATATTTTAGGATACTTCCTCATACAACACACATCGAGTATCATGCGAAGCGGCAAACAAAATCCGAGTGGATAAGAAGCAAATCGGCATAAGATGCCATAGAAATAAGCACATCCCAACTACAGGTCTCACGGATCCCCGTTCCCGGAATCTCTACACCGAACGATCGTTGCCCACATCTTCGGCTTCTTCCACCCAGTATCCGTCCTGTGAAGGTACCTGTCCATCTGAACCAATAATTTATCGTGTGAGACCCTAAGGGTACTCAGCAAGTCTTAATGCCTCTAAAGGGGACACAACCTGGGGTGACGCAATTGCAGCGAAAAATAAACCCTAGCAGTTCTACAGATATACGCTAACCATTCGCCTAACCAATGATAGACGGATGTCCGTGAATTAAGAACAACAGTTTTAATGGTAATCTCATCAGATCCATCCTCCTCCTTGCTTACCAACAAGGAAGCGGACGAACAACCCCCCATCCGTTGGAAGTTTTATTAACCATTCCATGAGTGTTGCACTATTTACTAGTCAAATTACTTAGTCAGATTAAAGCGGTACTTTAGTTATGCTTGTCTATGATCAAGAAACTGTGCTCCAAGTCGTCCATATCCGCGGACACGGCTTTCAGAAAGTTTTACCCGGCCGGGGTGCACCAATAGCAACACACGCTCGATCAACCTCGGAAAAACCAAATCAAAACCCAACGAGGCTTTCACGAACAATCACGGATTCAGAAATATTTGTGGGGCCACCCATTGAGTAGACCGCAACAAAGTAAGCAAGCTTGAGACGGACTCAAGGTTAGCGCCAATGGTCAGGCGACGGAACCCGAAAACTCGGGGTGTCGATACCGCGTAATCACTCCGCCTTCCTAAACAGTACAGTGTGCTATCTGTCGCACAATTTAAATACATAAGTAGCATGGCATAAGTACAGGATCGTAAATAAAACCTCAAACTAGTTTGTGGCCCCAAGAAATAAGACGGAATCAAGCTCTGGCTCAGGGGGGTCCCATATACCTCCCGGATGTGGATAGCGCGATAAAACAAGGAACAGGAATCAAGTACTCGGGGTCTTACGGGACACAAGTGAGCAGGAAAAACCAAATAGCAGATGTTGCCCACCGGTGCCACTTTCTTTAGTTATCCCACTACTACTCATGTTAAGTTGTTTAGGTACCTCATTATCCAACAGACTCGCACATACCCTACACATGCTGTTCTACGACTCGCATGGCTCAAACAACTCCTATAGTAGTGGCTCATGGGATGGAGGAACAAGCTTGGTGGGGTTTAAAAGTAAAGGCTATGCATACTTGGGATTCAATTTAATGCAATCGCGACTCAATGATGCAAGAATAAGATAGAGGCAATAGGTACTGTATGTATGCAAGCATGTTGGTTCAGATGGACAGTACCTTCACAGGACGGATACTGGGTGGAAGAAGCCGAAGATGTGGGCAACGATCGTTCGGTGTAGAGATTCCGGGAACGGGGATCCGTGAGACCTGTAGTTGGGATGTG
This sequence comes from Avena longiglumis, assembly GCA_030063025.1. Classification (NCBI taxonomy): domain Eukaryota; kingdom Viridiplantae; phylum Streptophyta; class Magnoliopsida; order Poales; family Poaceae; genus Avena; species Avena longiglumis. The sequence goes on along the minus strand of CP125975.1, from coordinate 127,471,029 downwards.
CTTATTTCTATGGCATCTTATGCCGATTTGCTTCTTATCCGTACTCGGATTTTGTTTGCCGCTTCCGCATGATAGATGGACAGGTACCTTCACAGGACGGATACTGGGTGGAAGAAGCCGAAGATGTGGGAAACGATCGTTCGGTGTAGAGTTTCCGGGAACGGGGATCCGTGAGACCTGTAGTTGGGATGTGCTTATTTCTATGGCATCTTATGCCGATTTGCTTCTTATCCATACTCGGATTTTGTTTGCCGCTTCCGCATGATACTCTGATGTGTGTTGTATGAGGAAGTATCCTAAAATATAGATCTATCTAGGTCATTTGAATCTTGCCGTATGGCGTTGCTATATTTCCTTTCTTTCTAGATGGTATGGCTCTGATGTACTCTTGTATGGTGGCTTGCATACATACCCACTTGTGTATGTAGTTGATCCCTTCGCCGACACGCCTGACAGTCCCGTTGAGAGGGTAGTGGTTGGGACGTCCGAAAGGACTACCAGTGAGTGGCTTTCGGGGCCCCACCGTACTATTTCAACCACTACCACTCATCCAGGCTTGTATCTAGGAGCGTAATTCACCGAGGTAGTTACAGTTCCCAACCTTTAATAAGGTAGAGATCCCTGTGTTTACAATGCTAGTCCCTGGATCAATAGCTAGCATCCACAGTTAAGATGTAATATCAAGAAACAAAGGTCATAATACAACTTTATAACCAGGAATAAAATAATCCATTACATCTTACATAGCTCAGTTGGCTATCACATTACATTGCAACAGAATATCTATAAGCATGGGGTCCTTCATCTTCAAAGTGCCACAGGCAGTCATGTTGGTTGTAGACTTGTAATCCTAATCAACACACTTCACTAACATCAAACAAACCTGCAACATAATAAGTTGCAGCCACAAGGGTCAATACATTTGAATTGTATTGGCAAGTTTCACTACTGTGTAGAAATATCTAGATCTATCATTACATGCATATTTGGATAAGTGGGGTTTAAGCTCTTTGCAGAAAGCAATATAGTTTTGTCCTATATTTTCAAAATAGTTTTTTGATCTTTGTCAAATCTTTTTGAACTTCTTGGAAAACTCCAAGTGCTTCTAATCCTTGTTGTCACCGTCAAGTTTTTAACTTTGAGAAATTGGAATGTCGAGATCTTCCATAGCTTCAGGCCTTAGTTGCTCAGTATTGTCCATAACCGGGGACACGACCAAGTACTTAGAATTTGATCTTCTGCAGAAGTTGTACACTTTATCCACATGACACAATCTCATCTTGATGCCACCAGTGACCGCTGGATAAGTACTCACCAAGATGGAGTACTGGCAGATTGAGAATGTGAAGAAGTCTTTCCATAGGAGTCCTCCCAATACACAATGTTAGATTGTCATCCAGGCACCAATGTAGGGTTTCAAGTTCCCTTACACAAATCTAGTTAACCTGAATATGCCAATGCATGGGTCTTCCACTATGTAGTTGACTAAGCCACAGCCCATTTAGCATGTGGTTGTACACGGAAGCCACTGTACGAGAAACATGTTCAATCTCTAAGTCCCTGGGTGGTTTCCTTCTAGTGCACAACAAAAAGATATAGCCATATAAACATGGTTCCTTTTGTTGCCACCTTGTCCAAAACTTGAGTATCCTTGTCCACCCAGGTGGTTCATTGAGTACTTGTTTTATTATAAAAAAAACATATGTCTTTTGAATTCTTCATATAATCATATCATGTATCCCATCCCAATATATAGCAGGGCTAAGCTTACTACAACTACATTGTTTCCACTAAGTAATATATAAGGGTATCCTATTAGGATTTAGCATAGCATAAAATATAGTAAACCTTTTCATGCATGTTACAAAAATGCACTAAGTGTAATGAAAATAATAGGACATGGATGATAGTGTCACTTGCCTTTTTAGTAGAGAATGTTGGTTCACTTCTTGATCTTGCAAATATCACACTCTTCTAATTTCACTACAAATCAATCAAGCAAACATAGATTCAACTAGCATTCCAACCAATATTCAAACAATTTATCACACATAAAATAATAGAAACAAAGTCATGCATGCAAGCATGCAAAAGATAGTTTTATTTGCAAATGTGGTTTCTACTAGGCTCTAAACATTATAAGGTTCAAAGTGGTCATTTACTAAAGTGGTAAGTCCATTTGCAAAAGGTTTTATCTATAAACCATTTTTTAAGTCATTTCATTATTTTATGTGGTTGAAAAATGCTTTTAGCAAAGCAATATTCTTTAAAGAGTTCACCAAATATATTTTAATTCTCAAAACTTGGTGTTTAGGGTCAGAAGGTTTGAATCAAAACATTTCCCAAAGGTTTTACTCAAAAATCATTTCCATATCAAAATCAATATTTTTATTTGACTAGAAATGAGCTAATTCAATTATTTATTCTCTAACTTCACAAAATTCATTTTTAAATCCATGAGTTGGTTCCTAGGGTCAGTAGGTTCACATAAAACCATTTTGCAAAGATTTCACATTAAAATTATATTTAGAACAATTTTTATATTCTAAATAAGCCTACACATGTTTCTGCAATTTCAACCAATTTTACAGAAGCAATTTATTAAACAAAGTGCATGGTTGCAAAGTACATGTTCTGCTGATTCCATTGATATAAAATTTGCAAAATTTGGACGTGTAGATTTAAAGTTATGAATTTTACAAGTTTGCATATCAATCAGATTTAAAATTCTGTTTTAAACTAAACTAGTGCCACGCGGCGTGATTATATTGGCCGGTACCGTTTCGTGCGGATCGGCCTCTGCGAACCGTAGGATTTAAGTTAGATCTAGTGGCTCAGATGGGCTCATACCCCTTCGTCTAAGTTCTAATCTTAGCCGCAGGATCAGGATCCAACGGGCTCACCGCTACCAAGGATCGGCGGTCTTGCTTGTGGCGGCGGCGGTGCACGCCGAGCAGGTGTCGGCGATTCCAGGAAGCAAAGGAAGAAAAGAAACAGCTCACCGTGTTCGCGTGGTCGAGGTGAAGCTCGATGTGGTCGCAGCTGTCCAAGGGGCGCACGGGGGCGGGAGTAATCGCTCGTCGGAGTTGCTGCGGGAGGAGGTGCTCTCGGGTTGTCGTCGCTGGCGTCGTTTAGGACCATGCTAAGGCAAAGTAGAGGCACGATTAGGTCCGCACGAGGGTCGCGAGTAAGGGAGCATCACTGAGAGGTGCTGGGGCGGTCTGAGCTTTCCAGGGGGAGGTCGCCGGAGAAGGGACACACACGGCGGTGCGTTGAGCTTGTCCTTGCCGACGCTCTGGGGCAAGCGCGGGCGAACGGGAGGCACTGGCAGATGCGCCTGGAGGTGGAGAACCAGCTCGCGTGCATATGGAGGCGAGAGGTGGCCGTGGTTCACCGGAATTGACCGGGGAAGTCGTCGGAGACAGAGAAGGTTTGGGCTAAAATTCCGGCAGCCTAGTGGCAGAGAGGGGGCGCTGTGTGGGGGGAAAGAGAGAGCGGAGAGGGGCGTTTATGCATGCGTGGTCGCCGGAGGAGTTAAGTCCACCATCAACGTGAATTCAACGCCGGAGTTACTGCTAGAAACGACGAGGAGGAAATGTCGCGGGTTGAAGACGATGTGCTGGCGCTGTGGGACCTGTCTGTCAGCGAGGGAGAGAGAGGGAGAGCGGGGTCCACTCGTCTGTGACTGCGCGGGTGCGAGAATGAGTGAAAAACGTTTCACCGCGGGGAGTTTTAGTTGGGCTGGTTCTGGGCTTAGTGGGCCAGATGGGTTGGGCTGCTGTTTGTTTCATTAATTTTTTTATACAGAATCTTTTTTCCTTTTTCTATTTGAATTTCTGTTTTGATTTTATTCAAACAATTCAAACACTCAAATGAATTCAAACCTTTGCCAAACTTTTTGTAGTTTTTAATTCTGTTTAATAACACAATTCAAAGTCCAAAACAAAAATAATTTTTATTCTTATTAGGTTCCATTTATAATTAAATAAAATAGACGTTAGTCATTAATTCAAATAGGATTTAATTTATTTAAAAACTCCATTTGAAATCTAAATAATACCAAAATCAATTCAGTAGGTTTTATTTGAAAATATAAAACACTTGGAAATCTTGTTTAAAATAATTTAACAAGTTTTAGTGTTTAATTAAAAAGGAAAAGCCTTTACTTTAATAAAATTGGATATTAATAAATCCTCATTATTTTATTTAAATAAACATTTACTCTTTTTATCAAATAGGAATGTTTTATTTCAAAAGCTTGGCCAAGATTTTAATTTGGCTTTATGAAATAATCTTTATTTATAATTCTACCTTTGCTTTTGAAAATCAAATATTTTTATTAAAAGATCTAAAATAGTAATTCCAACTATCATAATTTTATTTATTAATTGTTTATCTTTTTAAATCCCTTTAGAATTTTATTTGATCAAAAATAGGTTTTGATATTTCCAATTGGAATCAAAAAGTTTCTTCTCACCCTAAAAATCAACAATTGTTTATTTTGTTTATTTATTTTTCACATTACAAAATTTGGAAAATTTTGGGATGTGATAGGCTACCACCCTTAAAATAAATCTCGTCCCGAGATTTGGGAAGGCTAGAGGTTACAAGTTGGCTTCAAGGCAACTAGGGTACTACCACCCTTAAAAATAAAGTCTCATAGGGTTACATTGATGGTTCACTTGACTATAGGTTCAACACTTAATATCCAGACAAGGAATCCTTATTTGACTCAATTGAGTTAACTAGTTTCTGACATCCACTTCTTCTATCTCTTCAAAGTTTCCATTCATGTCAATGTGGTTCGCATGTCCTTTCTGGGTCACATTGGAGTCATTTCCATTGGCTCTTCTAGTATCCTTTTTCTTTTCCTTCTCAGGACAATCTGATGCATAGTGTCCAAGCTCCTTGCAATTATAGCATTGCAACTGGCTAATGTCTTTCTTGAAAGTGTCATGTTGGTTCTGATCAAGGTCATCTCCATTGTCATTATCATTTCCATTATTCTCACTTCCATTGTTGTAGTGGTGATACTGATGTGGTTCAGAATCTTCATTGCTCTTTTTGAATGAATGATTCTTCTTTGATGATCCTGAATGATTCTTGAGTTTATGATTCCTCTTTCTGTTCTCAACTTGATTCATCTTGTTTTCCAATATTGTGGCTTTGTCACAAAGTGATTGGTAAGTTGGGACATAGGCAACAGCTAGCTGCAGGTTCAACTCATCATTAAGTCCTTCAAGAAATTTTTCTTTTCTCTTAGCATCTGTATCAACTTCATCCAGTGCATATCGTGCCAGATTGTTGAATTCTTCAATATACTCAGCCACACTAAGGTGACACTGTTTCAGATTGTGAAACTCCTTTTTCTTCAAGTACATTACTCCAGGTGAGATGTGAGTTGTTCTGAATCCATCCTCAAAAATAGCCCAAGTCACATCTTCAAGGGGAGTAGTGATTTGAAAGTTGTCCCACCATGTTGCTACTGGTCCTTCAAGCAGAAATGCTGCAAACCTTACTTTTTCTTCATCGGTGCAGCCAACAGTCACTAGGTATTTGTTCACTGAACGTAACCAATCATCAGCTTCCATTGGATCAGTTGTTCCAGAGAACCTTGCAGGCCTAAGTTTCAGAAACTTGGTGAGCATGTCAAGTGCAAGAGGATTATTCTGATTGTTGTTGTTGTTGGTGGTGGTGTTGGTGTTGTTGTTGTTGTTGTTCTGATTCTGTATGAGTGTGGTCATCTCCTGCATTAACTGTGTCTGAACTGCCAACATCTGCTGTATCTCAGGGGGAATGTTGTTGTTTTGGTTGGGGTTGGCACGACGAGGAGGCATCTGTTGGTTTGATAGGGATAAGTATTGGTGGATAGGTTTTTAAGAAGTTTTAATACACAACTCAAAAACAACCAAGTTCAATCAAACAATCAAACAATCAACAAGCAACTATCCACTTAACAACTTATGAGCTTAACTCATGAGTTGAAGGAAACAACAAGTTTTCTTGAAATGAAAATAATAACTTAGTATAATCATACCTCATAAGTCAATATGATCCATACTCTAACTTGGTATCAATGTCTTTGGTAGGAAATCTAATGTCTCTTGGTTTTTCACTTGTAGTCCTTAGTGATGTCTAAGTTGAAGTCCTTGGTGAAGCTAAAGTTGAAATCATCTGAAGATGTTGAAGTCATTAGAGTTGTTGAAATCTTTTGTGAATTTAAAGTTAAAGTCATTGGTCATGGTGAAGGCTTTGTCCATCAAGTTGAAAAGGAAGAGATGTAGAATCAAAACCAAAATGGTTGAGGAAAGAGTTTACAAGATTGTTTGTAAATAAGTTTTGGAACAAATACAGCTCCTATTTTTTCTAAGGGGTTTAGTCCAATCCTAGGGTTACAATCCTACAGGCAACACAGTGCTCTGATACCATCTGTAAGGTTCCCAACCTTTAATAAGGTAGAGATCCCTGTGTTTACAATGCTAGTCCCTGGATCAATAACTAGCATCCACAGTTAAGATGTAATATCAAGAAACAAAGGTCATAATACAACTTTATAACCAAGAATAAAATAATCCATTACATCTTACATAGCTCATTTGGCTATCACATTACATTGCAGCAGAATATCTATAAGCATGGGGTCCTTCATCTTCAACGTGCCACAGGCAGTCATGTTGGTTGTAGACTTGTAATCCTAATCAACACACTTCACTAACATCAAACAAACATGTAACATAATAATTTGTAGCCACAAGGGTCAATACATTTGAATTGTATTGGCAAGTTTCACTACTATGTAGAAATATGTGGATCTATCATTACATGCATATTTGGCTAAGTGGGGTTTAAGCTCTTTGCAGAAAGCAATATAGTTTTGTCCTATCTTTTCAAAATAGTTTTTCGATCTTTGTCAAATCTTTTTGAACTTTTTGGAAAACTCCAAGTGCTTCTAATCCTTGTTGTCACCGTCAAGTTTTTAACTTTGAGAAATTGGAATGTCGAGATCTTCCATAGCTTCAGGCCTTAGTTGCTCAGTATTGTCCATAACCGGGGACACGGCTAAGTACTTAGAATTTGATCTTCTGCAGAAGTTGTACACTTTACCCACATGACACAATCTCATCTTGATGCCACCAGTGGCCGCTGGATAAGTAATCACCAAGATGGAGTACTGGTAGATTGAGAATGTGACGAAGTCTTTCCATAGGAGTCCTCCCAATACACAATGCTAGCTTGTCATCCAGGCACCAATGTAGGGTTTCAAGTTCCCTTACACAAATCTAGTTAACTTGAAGATGCCAATGCATGGGTCTTCCACTATGTAGTTGACTAAGCCAGAGCCCATTTAGCATGTGGCTGTACACGGAAGCCACTGTACGAGAAACATGTTCAATCTCTAAGTCCCTGGGTGGTTTCCTTCTAGTGCACAACAAAAAGAGATAGCCATATAAACATGGTTCCTTTTGTTGCCACCTTGTCCAAAACTTGAGTATCCTTGTCCACCCAGGTGGTTCATTGAGTACTTGTTTTATTATAAAAAAACATGTCTTTTGAATTCTTCATATAATCATATCATGTATCCCATCCCAATATATAGCAGGGCTAAGCTTACTACAACTACATTGTTTCCACTAAGAAATATATAAGGGTATCCTATTAGGATTTAGCATAGCATAAAATATAGTAAACCTCTTCATGCATGTTACAAAAATCCACTAAGTGTAATGAAAATAGTAGGACATGGATGATAGTGTCACTTGCCTTTTTAGTAGAGAATGTTGGTTCACTTCTTGATCTTGCAAATATCACACTCTTCTAATTTCACTACAAATCAATCAAGCAAACATAGATTCAACTAGCATTCCAACCAATATTCAAACAATTTATCACACATAAAATAATAGAAACAAAGTCATGCATGCAAGCATGCAAAAGATAGTTTTATTTGCAAAGGTGGTTTCTACTAGGATATAAACATTATAGGGTTCAAATTGGTAATTTACTAAAGTGGTAAGTCCATTTGCAAAAGGTTTTATCTATAAACCATTTTTAAGTCATTTCATTATTTTATGTACTTGAAAAATGCTTTTAGCAAAGCAATATTCTTTAAAGAGTTCACCAAATATATTTTAATTCTCAAAACTTGTTGTTTAGGGTCAGAAGGTTTGAATCAAATATTTCCCAAAGGTTTTACTCAAAAATCATTTCCATATCAAAATCAGTATTTTTATTTGAATAGAAATGAGCTAATTCAATTATTTATTCTCTAACTTCACAAAATTCATTTTTAAATCCATGAGTTGTTTCCTAGGGTCAGTAGGTTCACATCAAACCATTTTGCAAAGATTTCACATTAAAATTATATCTAGAACAATTTTTATATTCTAAATAAGCCTACACATATTTCTGCAATTTCAACCAATTTTCCAGAAGCAATTTATTAAACAAAGTTCATGGTTGCAAATTACATGTTCTGCTGATTCCATTGATATAAAATTTGCAAAATTTGGACGTGTAGATTTAAAGTTATGAATTTTACAAGTTTGCATATCAATCAGATTCAAAATTCTGTTTTAAACTAAACTAGTGCCACGCGGCGTGATTATATTGGCCGGTACCGTTTTGTGCGGATCGGTCTCTATGAACCGTAGGATTTAAGTTAGATCTAGTGGCTCAGATGGGCTCATACCCCTTCGTCTAAGTTCTAAACTTAGCCGCAGGATCAGGATTCAACGGGCTCAGCTGCTTCGACCAAGGACTGGCGGCGCTGCGCGGCGGCGAGAGGTGGTGCACGCTCAGACGGTGGTGTTGCGGCGATTCCAGGAAGCAAAGGAAGAAAAGAAACAACTCACCGTGTTCGCGTGGTCGAGGTGAAGCTCGAGGTGGTCGCAGCTGTCCAAGGGGCGCATAGGGGCGGGAGTAATCGCTCGTCGGAGTTGCTGCGGGAGGCGGTGCTCTCGGGGTGTCGTCGCTGGCATCGTTTAGGACCGCTCTAAGGCAAAGTAGAGGCACGGTTAGGTGCGCACGTGGGTCGCGAGTAAGGGAGCATCACTGAGAGGTGCTGGGGCGGTCTAAGCTTACCAGGGGGAGGTCGCCGGAGAAGGGACACACGCGGCGGCGCGTTGAGCTTGTCCTTTCCGATGCTCTGGGGCAAGCGCGGGCGGACGGGAGGCACTGCCAGATGCGCCTGGAGGTGGAGAACCAGATCGCATGCATATGTAGGCGAGGGGTGGCCGTGGTTCGCCGGAATTGACCGGGGAAGTCGTCGGAGACAGAGAAGGTTTGGGCTAAAATTCTGGCAGCCTAGTGGCAGAGAGGGGGCACTGTGTGGGGGGAAAGAGAGAGCGGAGAGGGGCGTTTATGCATGCGTGGTCGCCGGAGGAGTTAAGGCCGCCATTAACGCGAATTCAACACTGGAGTTACTGCCATAAACGGCGAGGAGGAAATGTCGCGGGTTGAAGACGATGTCTTGTGTTGTGGGACTGTCTGTCGTGAGGAGAGAGAGGAGAGCGGGTCCACTGCTCGTGGATCACATGCGAGAATGAGTGAAAAACGTTTCACCGCGGGGAGTTTTAGTTGGGCTGGAGCTGGGCTTAGTGGGCCAGATGGGTTGGGCTGCTGTTTGTTTCATTCATTTTTTTATACAGAATCTTTTTCCTTTTTCTATTTGAATTTCTCTTTTGATTTTATTCAAAAAATTCAAACACTCAAATGAATTCAAACCTTTGCCAAACTTTGTGTAGTTTTTAATTCTGTTTAACAACACAAATCAAAGTCCAAAACAAAAATATTTTTTATTCTTTTTAGGTTCCATTTATAATTAAATAAAATAGACCTTAGTCATTAATTCAAATAGGATTTAATTTATTTAAAAACTCCATTTGAAATCTAAATAATACCAAAATCAATTTAGTAGGTTTTATTTGAAAATATAAAACACTTGTAAATCTTGTTTAAAATAATTTAACAAGTTTTAGTGTTTAATTAAAAAGAAAAAGCCTTTACTTTAATAAAATTGGATATTAATAAATCCTCATTATTTTATTTAAATAAACCTTTACTATTTTTATCAAATAGGAATGTTTTATTTCAAAAGCTTGGCCAAGATTTTAATTTGTCTTTATGAAATAATCTTTATTTATAATTCTACCTTTGCTTTTGAAAATCAAATCTTTTTATTAAAATATCTAAAATAGTAATTCCAACTATCATAATTTTATTTATTAATTTTTTATCTTTTTAAATCCCTTTAGAATTTTATTTGATCAAAAAATAGGTTTTGATATTTCCAATTGGAATCAAAAAGTTTCTTCTCACCCTAAAAATCAACAATTGTTTATTTATTTTTCACATTACAAAATTTGGAAAATTTTGGGAAGTGACATTCCTATTTTTGTCCCAATATTTTTAAATATGCATTAGTGGTATTTTGTATAGGGCTTGCATGATGATTTTTGCTAAGTATCTATATGTTATGCTTGGGAAATACTAGTAGTTGTAGAATTGTAGTATTATCTCTAAGTTAAGATACTTGCTATTGCCATTCTTAGCCTAGCTAGTAGAAACCAAGGGTGGAATATATACATGTTATGGAAAATATTGTTTAGTCTTTGACTTGTGATTTACTTAATAAAACAACCTAGTGAATGAAACACCTGGGTGGAATGGTATGTTTGTGTTACGTTGAGCGGTTACACAAGGCCCATATCTATGGTCTACCTTGTGTATCACACTTGTGGAAAGCCACCCAGGAACAAAGGGATTTGAGATGCCATATGTTAAGAAGCTTCTAGTGCAGCCACATGGCATTATGGGCTCTACCTGGATCATATAGGTTGCAATAACTTAGTCAAATGGACAGTTGGTGGTAGGGGGTGATAGGTTTGGGAACGCGTCCATTTTGGTCTAAGGGAAGGCTTCTGAAAGGACCTCTCTCGATGCATGTCGAGTCTTGTGGGGAAAGTGCACCACCTCTCGAGAGAGTAAAATCTAAGTACTTAGTTGTGTCCCCGACAATGGACAATTTGAGCATCAAGACATGGAAGCTATCAAGAATTTCCTCATCCCAATTTCTAAGTTAAAAACTTGTGGTTGAACAAGGGTAAAGGTTCACCAATGTCTATTGGTGGTTCCTTGGGAGTTTTTGCCAAACTAAAACTTAGTGTTTTCAACTGATAGATAAAACCTATTTTGAGCAAAGAAAGCCTAAGCTTGTAACATCCCAAAAATATGAAACTTGGATCATCAAACTCTAATCATCAAATTTAGGGTTAACAAAAACTTTTCTAATTACAAATATGAAAGCATTCATATGTGTGTGTATTGAAATTTGGATTCTTTTGAATTTCCATGATTATGTGTTTCTTTGCTTGGAAAATGATTCTTAGGTGAAATAAACATCATCTAAACAATTCCCAAACTTTTCCCAAAGACAAATAAATCAAAACCAACAAAATAAAGGAATGGTCACTTTGGCCAATTTAACACCCATGCCTACTTTGGCTATCTCTAACTTTCAGAACTTAACAGAAACTTATTTGGATCTTTGCACCCCTTGATATTACTCACAACAAACTATCAAGGCCCACCTTGTGATCATCCGGAAACATTCAAATGCATAGTTTAAATGACAGTTTAAAATTGAATCTATTTCATATGGGAAGATCCCACTTTTTCAAAAACCATTCAAACAAGCTCAACTTTCAAAACCCAAGCATCTACAGACTCACCAGCACATTCCTAGCACACCCACCAAAAATCTTTTCAAAATTCAAAACTTAAATTCATGCGGCCATTTCATCAAACACCTTGCAGATGCAAATTAAAAAAAATCAAAACACTATAGTGTGTAGTGTTTTGGGCCAAACTTGTTCCCTCTCTGGACACCACTAGCCTTAGTAGATCATCTAACCAACTTAACTAATCACTAGCACCATTGTGAGCTTGCCAATGTCATCAATGGTGAACAGCCGAGAGCACCCATGTCACCCTAGTGTGGACAGCAGACTAGAAGAAGAACTAGCCATGCCAACCTTGTCTGGGAGGTAGCCCATGCCTCACCGCCCCCTCTCGACCAGCCCTGCCTCGCAGGCAACAGCCAGAACAGCCAGGAACGCCGCGCCCGTGCCGCTGTCGACCATGCTGACCCTCGCCGCAGAGCACGCACCTTTCCCACGCAACCCGACCACCTCGAGCCCTTGTCGCCCGCCAACATGCTCCCCACCGTCCCAGGAGACCGCCAGACATGCCCATTTCACCGCCTGCATTACCCGTAGCCACCGTCAAGCCGCCTCGTAGAGCATCGAGTGTTCCTGACCGTTTGCCACCGCCCCTACGCACGCATTAAAGCCATAGAGCATCGCCAGGAGACCATCGATCGATCGCCACCCTCGGCCATGCCTCTAGCTGCTCGTAGCCATGTTGCCACTATCGCCTACCCATCCCTTTCGGTCTCACCGTCGAGCCTATAAAAGGAGACCACCCCCAGCCGAATTGAGCACACCATCTCACTCCCCTCTCAACACTGATCGTTCCACCCAGTTCCCGGAGCAAGGCGAGCAGCGCATCGTCGGAATTGCGCTGGAGCCCGCCGCTACGAGAGAAGACGGAAGCCAGCGATTGGAGCCGCCCCAAGAGAAGCTGCCGGTACCAGGAGGTTTGCCGTCGTCGACTTCATCGTTCGCCCGCATCGCCGACCCTTGACTGAGCCCCGGTGAGCCTCCCACGACCCCCACCTGCCGCGTTAGGGCTCTGTCTCGCTGGCGCTGCCCGACGTGGACGATGAACCAGAGCCGTTGGATTAGAACTAGATCTAACGCACCACGTTGCCCCGTACGGCTTCGCGTTCAAAGATCCACTAACTGGTGGAACCCCCTGTCAGTTGTGCCCCGCGTCGTGGAGTGACACTCGGCCGGCCCTTTAGTAGTTCCCGCGCAGCCCACTCGTTTGAATTTGGATTTTTCCATTTTCATTCAAACACAGTTCTGAACATAGTTTCAAAAATCAACCCAGCTCGATTCAGTGAACCAAATTAAATGAATCCAATTTTTTTAGAAAGGTCTGGAAATGCTGAATCCAAGCCCGTTGGATTCAAATCATTTGAATCTGTAGATCACCCTTGGTAAAAATAACAAGGCAGAAGCTTTTCTGCATTCAAACATTTTTCAAATTTAAACTATAATAGCTTTTGAGTTGATTCCAACTCTCAAAAATCACATTGGATCATACCTTTCAGAATATATAAAAATATATGGGTTTACTTACAGAAATAATGTTCAAGTAATAAAAGGATGCCACATAGGCATTTCTAGTCACTTTATTTAATTAAAATAAAAGGTTAAATCTTATTAAATTGTGACACCACTTTAAATCACATTCCCATGTACTGAAATATGTGGTGATGACATGTGTCAACATGAACCCATGTTTAGTTTGGAGAATATTAAATCTTAAGTAGTTTTTCAATGAGTAGAAATTACTTTTCTAAAAATAAAAGAAATTAAACCAAGCTTTAATCTTGTAATGTTAGTGATGATGCTAGACCATCTATAGAACCCTTGTGCGTGATGATTGAAAGTAGTTAAGTATTGTTTGGTGATTGTGTACCTCGTATTTATTTATAGACGCTAGTACCAACCAAGGATACAAGGAAGAAGGAGGATACTACGAAGAAGAAGCCGAGGAGAACTTCAACCACTGCTCTGCACAAGGCAAGATTTACTAACCAAGTGGACCAATGCAAGCCAATACTTGCAAGATAACACTTGCAATTATGAGAGTTAAATAACCTATGCAATGCATTAAGCATGCTTGGTTAGACACATTTGATGATACTCAATCCTAGTTTTACTTGCAATTTTTATACTTTATTTGTTTATCAAAGCTCTTACATAGAGTTTACTGGAGTACATTGTAGATATTAGAAAGATAATTGAAGGTTGCATAAAGAGCATAAAACTTGGCCTAAGCTAGATAATCTTTATGTCATCCTAAGGCATGAGATTGAAATTAGTTAAACTCCACTAGTTTACCACCCCTCATTAGTACTTACCCCCACTTGTAGAGGCTAGTGCTAAGCATAAAACTTGATCAACTTTAGATGGGAATACTTGGTGGAAAAATGGTTATGAAAAACTTAGAATGATGGATCATTCTACTGAGATGTTTCGACATGTGTTTCCGAACACCAGATGATTTTGGTGATGAAAATGTTGAGGCATGAGCCTTAGCCTTTTATAAAACTGATGGCTGTCTGGATGCGATACCATTCCAATTTTACCGTACAACCACAATACCCGAAAACTGGGTAGGGATTGACTGGAAACTTATATACCTTAGTATTAGTTCCCTCACGGCCAAGGTCTGAGCTGAGGCTACCTTGTGAAGATTGTCCACCTGTGCAGTACCCAATATGACAGTTGGTCATGGTTGGGAGGCCAAACTCATAGGAGAGGTGCTTATAATAGGGCGTGTAATTGAAAGGTTATGATTGATTATCCGCATACTGAGTATGGTGAATTCAGGATTTGTTCCTGACGGATGTATCGAATGTTGTGGTGAAAGTGTACAATCTCTGTAGAGTATCAAACTATTCGAATAGCCGCGTCCGCGGTTATGGAAAGTTGGAGTGGCCATATTGTTCCCGCGTCAGATGTTTTCAAAATGACTTGTGAGATGGATTGAGATTTTGACTTGACCACAGCAGAGTTGTGATATGAAATACAAGTCCCCACTTAGGTGTTATACAACTTCAACTCTCTTTCTTCATTTATGAACTGAGTAGATGTAAATCTTACTTTTTGCAAAACAACCCTAGAGCTTATTATCCTATTAGAAAAACCCCCTTCACTTGTTAGTATTACTTTGCGAGTACTTAAAGAGTACTCATGGCTTTGTCCCTAGATATTCCCGTGGCCATACTATGAAGATGAGTACCAGGAGGATGTACCCCAGGAAGGTTACGAAAACTAGGATCATCTCCCATCATCAGCATTGCCTGTGACCCCGAAGACGGTGCTTCGCCTACGCTACCTTTATTATTACGTATTTCCGCTGCTTGAATTGTATTAAGAACTGGATCATGAGATCCTTATTTGTGTAAGACCTTATGTATGGTTTGTAATGGATGATGTACTGTGGTATCCAAATCTGTTATGTCTCGCAAAAATGGTAATCCTGGAATTGCGATGTATGGCATAACAGGCATCTGGGATTAAAAATTTGGGTGTTGACAAAGCTACACTTAGCCAAATTCATGTAGAAGTTAGAAATTATTATTCTACTAAGGTATCACTTGCCAATACTATTCCAATGTATTGACCCACTGTGGATGTAACTTGTGATGTTGCAGGTTACTCTGATGAGGATTAGGGTTATGAGTCTACACTCAACATGCTTGCCTATGGCACATGAAGATGAAGACTTTTATTTATATTGTTAAGTTAAACTCTTGTAGTAGCCTATGGCTATGGAGTTGTAAAAGACTATGTTATCTCTGGAATGACGATGTAATAATGACCTTTGTATATGTGTACTTCATCTTAAACTCTGGATGCTAGCATTTGATCTAGGGACTAGCATTGCAATCACAGGGAGCTTTACCTTTATAAAGGTGGGGTCTTACAGTGGCTTTCCATAAGTGTGATACACAAGGTTCATCAGTTTACTGGCCTTGTGTAACCACTCAACATAACCCATTATCACCATTCCACCTAGGTGATTCATTCACTTAGTAGTTTTATTCAGCAAAAACACAAGTCATAGACTTTGTATAATATCGAAGGATGAATAATCCACCCTTGTTTTCTATTAGCTAAGCTAAGCATGATAGTAGCAAGAATCTAAACTTAGGGAAAAATTCTACTAAGGCATCATCTACTAGGATTTCCCCAAGGCATAGTTAACACATAGAAAATTCCATGCAAGTCCTACTTAGAAATATGACTAATGCATAGTTAAAATAATAGGATAGAATGTATGAAGCACCACTTTCATTTTTTGTAGAGAAAATATGTTCACTCCTTGATCTTGCAAATGTCACACTCTTCAAAGTTCACTACAATTCAATCAAGGCACAAATTCAAACTAGCATTAAAACAAGTCACCACATAAAATTATAAAAACAAGGCAATGCATGCAAGCATGCAAAATATTGTTTTATTGGAAAAGTGTTTTCTAACAAGGTTCTAAACAATTCAAAACACCTACTGGTCATTTATAAAAGTGGCAAAACCATTTAAAAACAAGTTAGTGAAAATGGCCCTTTTAAATCATTTTTGTTTTGCTAGAAATGATTTTATTAAAATAATAAGTTTCTAATGTTTGCAAAATATGTTTTTAAACACAAATTTTAGTGTTTATGGCCAAAATGTTTAAAACAAATCAATTTGCAAAAGGTTTCACTCAAAAATCATTTTTAAATCATAGCAACATTTTTGTTTTACTAGAAATGCTTTTATTCAAAGGAATAATTTTATAGTGTTAATAACTTTATTTTAAAATCCATAGGTTAGTGTTTAGGGTCAGAGAGTTCAAAAAAACCATTTGCAAAAGGTTTTACTCAAAAACCATTTTTAGAACAATTTTTATACACAAAATAGTCCTAAACATGTTTCTGCAAAAACACCTAATTTTCATGAAGAAAAATACTAGACTAAGGTCATGATTGCAAAGTTCATATTTTCCTGATTCGATTGATCTAAAATTTGTAAATTTTGACGTGTAGAACAAAAATTATGATTTTTGCAAGTTTATACATTCAATAGAACAATTTGTGGCTTTAAATCTAATTCCTGGCCACGTGTCTGCTTCCTACCGGTTGATACCGTTTCGCGTGGATCGATCGACACAGACCGTCAGATCTAATTAACATTGCACGGCACAGATGAATGCGTACCTCTTCGTCTATGATCTAATTCTATCCATCAGATCTAAATCGAACAGCTCACAGCACAATGCCAGGAACTGGCGGCGCTGGCTCGATAGCGCACGGCGCTGGCGCTCAGGCGAGTGTGGTCCGGCGAATACAGGAAGCAAGGGAGGAAGAGGAGTGGCCCACCGTGTTCGCAGTAACATGGCGAAGCTCAACGTGGTCGTAGGAGGGAAGGGGGCGCACGGGGTAGTCGTCGATTGCTCGCCGGAGTTCCTGCTAGCGTCGGGCACGCTCTGTCATCAACGGGGGCAAGGCTACGAGGCATGCTAGGACAAGCAAATGGTTGCGTTAGATGTGCACGGGGACGATGAATACATGAGCATCAATGAGGGGGAGAGGCGCGATCAGTACTTACGAGGAGAGGTCACCGGAGTTGACGCAGACAACGATGGCGCTCGGGCAAGGTCATTGTCAAGCCTCTGGGCGCGCGCGGGCAAGATAGGGCTACTTGCAGGTGCGCCTGGCTAAGGCGAGTAGGTTGGTGGAAGCTAGGGGGCAGGAGGTGGTCGGACGTCACCGGAATTCGATGGGGAATCTCGTCGGAGCAATGGTGGCGCAAGCAGCAATTCCTGCAGCCTGGTGGATCCGGTGGCGTGGTGTCTGAGGGGAAATGGGAAGGAGAGGGGGAGGTTAAGAGGTATTGGTAGCTAGAGGTATTACTGGAAGCATTCACGCAAATTTAAGAGAATTAACCACGGGCGGAAACAGTAGCGAGGGGAGAGGGGCGAGGTCAGTGGGTGCAGACGATGATGGCTGGGCAGAGGTGGGACCTGGGCGTCAGCGGGGTAAGGGGTACGCGTGCGAGTGAGAAAAATCTGGAGAGAGAGGGGAGTGTGTTTCCCGGGTGGGCTCTAGTTGGGCCAGATTGGGCTAGCTCGCTGGGCTAGGTTTGTTTTCTTTTTTCTTTCTGTTTTTTATTTCTTTTTTTGTTTCTATTTTCTGTTTTGATTTTATTCAAATGATTCAAACACTCATTTTTTTTCAAATCTTTCCCAAATTTCCAGTATGTTTTATACCGTTTAACAATGTATTTTAAAGTCCATTTTAGAATACTTTCTTATATTCTCTTATGGTTAAATATTTATTTAAATTAGACATTTGTCTTTATTTAAATAGGATTTAAATATGGTTCCAATCCATATTATTTTATTCAAATAATTCTTTTATTATTTTTAAGTTAATTAGATAACTATTAATCCACTTTGGAAATTTCAATTATTTCTCTCATGATTTTATTAATCATTTAAGTGAGGCCTTTTTGTCTTTTTTTAAATAAAATTTAAATATGGTTCAAACCCATATAATTTTACTTGAATAATCTCTATTCCTTTATTTTTCTTTGTATTATCTTGCTTATGGACTTGGCCAAGTTTTAATTTGACTTTTAAATAATCCTTATTTATTTATTTCTTTCTTTGTCTTATAAAATCCATATCTTTTTATTTATAGATCCAAAATTGGTGATTCCAATTTGTATAATTTTATTTAATATTTGTTTATCTTTATAAATCCTTTTAGGATTATTTTGCTCATAAATTGGTATTGAATTTATTTAGGAGCTTTATTAGCTTTGGAAATTATTTCCTTTTATCTTATTAAATTCATAAGTTTTTATCCATGGCTCCAAATTGAATGAAACCAATTTCTATGGTTTTATAATATTTTTGTTTATCATTTTTGGTCATTCAAAAATGTTTGTTTCAAACTTTTATATGGATCAAATCCATAGTCTTAGAGAGATCTTGGAAATGATTTATTTCACTAGGGTTTAGGGTTTTAGTTTAATTTTCCAAGTGTTAAATTTCAAGATACATCCATTGATAAATGCATTTCAATTGATTGAAATTTTGTTGGATTCCCTTTTATTTCAAAAAAAAATTCAAGAAGGGTTTTGATGTTTCCATTTAGAAGCAAAAAGTTTCTTTTCACCCTAAATTTCAACAATTGATTCTTTTATTTATTTATTTTTCACATTTCAAAATTTGGAAAATTTTGGGATGTGACAATAACCCCTTGATAGTATTATACTTCACATGCAGAAACACTTTCTGCAATTTCACCTGAAACCAGTTTTGGTACCTAGTGAAATAAATTCATGCGCTTGTTATTCTTTTCAGCATGAAACTATTTGTTCCTAATGGTGTCAGTGTCTTTAAGTGTGTCACCCTATGGTTCGCGAATAATACGGACATGATCAAGACTCTTTTCAAATCAATAATCAGAAGCGGGACCTGGAGATCCATTCTAACTCCCACATATTCAACGATGACTTTCTTGTGATTGTGAGAACCTTTTACGCTTGTATCTTAATCCCTTTGTTTCGCGATATGTTACATGCCCGAGATTCGATCATCGATATCTCCATCCCTAGTTTGATCTCATTACTAACATGTACTCTTTTCTTGTTCCCGTGATATAACATTCTAGTGATCAAATCACTTGCTTGCAAGCTAATCAATGTGATATCACCGAGAGTGCCTAGAGCATATCTATCTGTCATTAAGATGAACAAATTCCACTCTCGATCCATGGGCCTCAACATAACACTTTAGTAGTACTCAAACCATATTTATAATCACCATATTACTGTGGGACGTTTGATGTTATCAAGATACTCTTCTAGTGTTAGTGATTGACATGATCTCATGGTCTAAGGATTAGGATTACTTTGTATGATGTTATAACAATATAAACTCAATGACTTTGATCGTAATGTTATACTGCAGATGAATGTTCATCACACCATTCCAATAATTTTGTGACCTTGTTATTAACAACATTCAATGTCCATGATCAGGAAACCTTGATCATCTTGTTAATCAACGAGCTAGTTTATGAGAGAGGCATAACTAGGAACTTTCTGTTTGTTTATTAAACACACATCTATTAACGTTTCTATATTAATACAATTATAGCATGCAAAATAAACATCTATCATATACTTGGAATATACATAATAACCACTTTATTATTGCCTCTCAGGACATATTCCCTTCGGATCTAAACATGGTAGCACAAATAGGAGAAACGACCATCTAGCTACTGCTATGGACCCATAGTCCAAGGATGCACTACGCACACATCACTCCGGAAGCTGGAATGGTGATGAAAAAGTCCTTCGGGATGATGTCCCCTCTCCGGTAGGGTGCCGGGAAGAGCTTCAGATCCCTCCCGATCTAGGAAGATGGTGGCGGCGGCTACACTACTAGGAAAACGGCTATAGGTAATCAGCACATCCGTGGCTCACATGGTTGAAGTGCCCCACGGCTAAAACAGGCGTGGCTCACCTGTGGGCAGTGCCCTACTAATAACTATAACAACCGTGGCGCACATGACCATAGTGCGCCACAGATGTGTGTGGGCCAGGGCCCTGTTGGCCACACGCCAAACATCTGTAGCGCACTATAGTCATGTGTGCCACGGTTGTTAGTGTCATCTGTGGCGCACGTGTGCCTGGTGCGCTACGCCTGAGCGCATGCCCACCTCTTCTCTAAAACGGCCACAAACTTATGTGGCGCACTCCGCCTAGTGCGCCACAGGGACTAGGAGCATCTGTGGCGCTTTTCGCCTTTGCGCCACAGTTTGTACTCACAGCGCCTTTGGGGCCGTGTGCGCCACGGATGTGTCGATTCTTTTAGGATAGCACTTTATGTGCACATGTGTGCCCACACATCCACCACCCACACTTCACTTTCCCCTTCTTCTTCCTCCTTAGATCTAGTCGGGATCTTCTCCTTCCCAACTTAATTTCTCCATACATTCACCATTTTTAGCATGTAAAACTTGCTTTGGATGTTACATAAGTAATAGAGGAGGTCTCCGGTCTCTCATCTATCCGTCTCCGGTCGACGCGCGCACCTCTCCTTTCCATCTTTCTCGCGATCGGTCTCTCATCTCGGTAAGTTGTCCATGTAAGGATGTGTTCATGTGTATATGGATGATGCATGTGCTCATATGTATGTAGATGATCGATGCTCATGATGTGTGTATGTGTGTGGAGAGGATCGGTGGTCATATGTGTGTGTATATGGAGAGTATCGATGATGCTCATGCATGTGTGTATGGAGAGGATAATGATATGTTCATGTGTGTATGGATCGGTCTCTCTCTCTCTTGTGTTTGTATGTGAACAAGTTGCCATTTGTTTTGCCAAAATGTTGATTCATTTCCATTTTGGCAAGACTTTGGCATTCATAAAGGTCCTAATTTTAGGATAGGTCATGCCGAAATTTTCTATCGACCATTGCATGCATGCATTCATTATGTGGTTCTAATAGACTTCAAAATTGTACCGTGTACATCGTGCAGGCAAAAATGGTCCGCATAATGAGCGAAGGCATTGTGGCTAGATTTTTGAAATGTGCGACGGCCGACATGATACGAAATAACAAGACAGATATAAGATGTCCGTGCAGAAGATGCAAACTCAACTGGGTGATCGACCCAGATTCCGGGAATCTGCAGGCGCACCTCCTCCGCCATGGTTTCATGGATGGATACACTCGTTGGATAAGCGATGGCGTAGATGATGGAGACGGTGAAGGAGGTGGCCAACATGACGATGATCATCATCACGGCGAGCAGGCGAGATGATGAAGAGGCTCTGGAGATGGTGAAGGTGCGGAGCGGGCAAGGATGATGATGATCTAGATGCGGAGGAGCGGGCGGCGATGGAACAACGTCGGTCAGTGCGGGACCCTTATGTGCAAGAGCTGCTTCTCAAGCGGGCGAGTAACGCCAGGCTGCCGCTAGAGAGAAGCAAGCTTGCGCAACTTGAGAAAGACGCGGTTACTCCATTGTATGAAGGATGCAGGCCGGTGATACCGGTTGAATGTAACGCTCAAGGCTATGGAGATGAAGGCAAAGCACAAATTGAGCGACGCAAGCTTGACGATATGATGGCATTACGCACGATCGTCTCCGGAGAACACATGTCCAACTAGTATCGAGGACGCCAAGAAAATGGTCTGTTCTCTCGATCTACCGCACGTTAGATATCACGTATGCATCAACGATTGCATCATTTATCGGGGCGAGGACGCGGAGAAAACCACATGTCCGGTGTGCGGCGTGAGTCGATACAAGAAAGGGAAGAAAGCACCTCGAAAAGTGGTATGGTACTTTCCTATCACCCTCGTCTGCAGCGCTATTTCGCGGACCCTAAGGAAGCGAAGCTCATGCGATGGCATGCGGAAAGGAAGAAGCCAGGAGATGATGATGACCCCGAAAAGGATGAGCTGCTGACGCACCCTTCAGATGCTAGCCAGTGGAAAGCATTGGACCTCGAATTCCCAGAATTCGGTGGAGATTCGAGGAACATCAGGCTTGGTGCAAGCACCGATGGACTCAATCCGTTCGGTAGCCAGAGCAGCACGCACAGCACTTGGCCTGTGTTTGTATGGATGTACAACCTCCCTCCATGGTTGTGCATGAAGAAGTACATACAAATGAGTATGCTAATTCAAGGGCGAAACAACCTGGTACCGACATCACCGTATCTCGGGCTGTTGAAAGAGGAGCTAGCAACGTTATGGGAATCTGGAGCCAATACTTACGGCGCGTCGCAAGATTATTTCACTATGAGAGCGCGTTGGTCACTACGGTGCAAGACTATCCAGGTTGCGGGTATATCTCGGGCAGGTTATCCAAGGATTACGCATGCGTTAGGTGCATGGATAACACAAGCTATCTCCAACTAGAGAAAGATCCGGGGTCATCGAAAACCGTGTTCATGGCGCACGGAGGTGGCTCGGCAAGAATGATCCATGGAGAAAACATGGAGACATGTTCGATGGCAAATCGAGACCCGAGGAATCCCGGGCGTAGGAGCAGCGAAGAAGTGGAAGAGTTCTTTGAAAAGCGGAAAGATTGTCCTAAGCACGGAAAGAAGCGAAGAGGCAACAAGACAAGCCACGATGAAGGTATGGAAAACAAGGTCTGCATTTTCGGGAGTTTCCATCTTGGAAGTTTCTCCGCACGCCTCATAGCCTCGACATCATGCATATCACGAAAAACGTGTGCGAGAGTCCGTCGCCACCATAAT
Source organism: Avena longiglumis (assembly GCA_030063025.1). Lineage (NCBI taxonomy): Eukaryota > Viridiplantae > Streptophyta > Magnoliopsida > Poales > Poaceae > Avena > Avena longiglumis. The sequence goes on along the minus strand of CP125975.1, from coordinate 127,448,056 downwards.
CAACATGCCGGATAGGACGAAGATGGTCCAAAGCAAGGCACGACCTGATATGCTTGGGTATCCGGAAGGAGCTTCACGGAGGGCCTTTACTCCGATGATCGTGAAGATGACGATGATCATGAGTCGGAGCGACACAAGGTCGTCGGAAGGGTAAAAGTTCAAGAAGAGCGAATATTACTGCCTCCTTCTTGCTTCACTCTAAGCCGTGATGAGATCAAACAGTTTTCAAGTGCCTTCTAGGAGTCAAATTTCCGTCTGACTCTGGCGGGAAAGATAAGCGGATACCTAGGCGAAGCGAGAGGTTCGATGGCATGAAGTCTCACGATGCGGTGCTAATGACGCAGTACTTCCGGTCGCACTAAGAGGGATAATGGGCGAAACACGTCCGTGAAAGCGTTATTTGGCCTATGCAAGTTTTTCGACGTCATCTCTAGGAAGTCGAATGGCTTGAATCAGCTCGGAAGGCTACGAGGAGGAGATCGTGGTGATACTATGTGAGCTTGAGGTCTACTTCCCACCCGCATTCTTCGACATTATGGTGCATCTGCTGGTCCATGTCGTGGAGGACATCGTACAACTCGGGCCGATGTTTCTCCGCAGCATGATGGCGTTCGAAAGGATGAACGGACACATCAAAGGATACGTTACAATGGTCCGTCGGATGGAAGCATAGCCAAGGGCTTTCTGGCCGAAGAGTGCATCTCTTTCTGCACGAATTATCTAGACATCGAGAACCCTGTCGGTCTTCCCGTCAACAGACACCTTGGCAAGCTCGACGGATCTGGTCACCGAGAGGGTCGTCGCATACTGCATGCAGACTTCGATTTTCGACGCGCAGACTTTGATCGAGCAAACCTCGTCGCGCTACAGCATTTAGAACTGGTCGATCCTTGGGTACAGAAGCACAAAAGGTTAATCGAGAAGAAGTACAGTGACCGGGGCATACAGAGGACGCAGGGAGAAATAATCAAAGAGCACAACTCAGATTTCACGCGTTGGTTTAGGCAGACGCTCCTTGATAATCCCCCGCGCTCGCATTCTTCTGACACGGAAAAGATCATATTATGAAATTTAGTTATACTTTGAATCATATTTGTAACACTTTTATGACATATATTATCACTTTTGGGCATTTTTGGAATATTTAAAAGTATTTTAAAAACAAAAAAAAATTTGTATGGCATGTATCACCACTTTTGGAACATTTTAAAGTATTTTTTGGAACATTTTAAAGTATTTTTAAAGTAAAAATAAAAAAGTGGAGCACCAGGATTCGAACCTGGGTGCTCATCGTTTAGAATAGAGCTAAGGGCAGAAACAGTGGGGTAAGACAGTACTAGTGTTAACTAGTGGGACGGCCAAGTGCTTATCTGATAGTCCAACCCACACACGCGTAGCGCACTTGGCCAGGGTGAGCTACGCGTGTGTGGGTTGGACTAGTCAACTGCGCGCGTGAGCCAGCCCTCCCATCGTCGTCCTCAGACACATCGTCCCCATCCCGGCCCATCCCCATCCCCGCATCGAGGCGCCGCCGCTGCCACGCCAGGAGGAGGCCGCCGCCGCCATGCCACGCCAAGAGGAGGAGGAGGCCGCCACGCCACGCCAGGAGGAGGAGGCCTCCACGCTAGGAGGAGGAGGCCGCCTTCCCCGCGCGATCGTTCCGTGGAGGAGGAGGTCGGTGGCGGCGAGGTTCCTGCAGAGTCGGCTCCGCTCCTCCGACGGCAAGGCGCTCTGCCGCTCCCTCCCCCTCGTTACCTCGTCCGCCAGCCCTCGTCGTCGTCATCTCCCCCTCTCTCCTCGAGAAATCTCAGAGGTGAGCTCTTCCCCTCCCCTCTATCCTTCTCCCCCTCTCTCTCCTCAGAGGGTTAGGGTTAGGCTATTGTACTTTGGTGTTTGCATCTGGTTAGGGTTAGGCTATTTTCTTCCTGAATCCATTGCATCTGGTTAGGGTTAGGCTATTGTACTTTGGTGTTTGCAGAATGTTAGACAAAAATGTGCTAGTGCTTGCAGAATGTTAGACAAAAATGTAGTTTGGTGCTTGCAGGCTGCCTCGAGAAAGCATCTGTAATTATTGACAAAGATGGCATGTATATCTTTCTATATACATACTGCTAGTGACCTGATGAGCGATGCTAGTTAAGTGAAGATGGCATGTATATCTTTGTATGTGTAAGACAGAGAAACCAAATGGACCGTTGATGTGCCAATTTGGTCATTTTTTTTGCAAGTAATTTGGTCATTTAGTCCATGCACAATGCAAATGCTTAGCAAAACACAATGCAATGCTGAATTGATGCCACCTCTTTTAATCTCTGTTGCACTGCTTGCTCTTCTGAACATATAGTATGTGGATTTAGTACTGTTGTGCTTGCAGTTTGCATATATACTATATGTCCACCCTATAAATCCACATATTGTTGACATACTATAGATCAATCACTCATAGGGTGGCATCAATTCAGCATTCGTAATCTATAGGGTTGATTCGATATATGTCACATCTTGATTAATGCCACATATAGTATGTTGATCTATAGGGTTCGAATCTATAGAATGATTTGATCCTTTTGTTAGGTTTGTTACTATGATAGTTCATCGGTAAAAATATTCACATTATTTTACTTATTTGCATATGGAAGGACTAAAAGCATGTGATGGTCTTGGGCCTCTTAGTGCTCAAGAGTTCATGATCATCGGTTTAGAAGCATATGGTTTAGAAGCCTCTTAGTGCTCAAGACTAAAAGCATATGGTTTAGAAGCCCGAGATCTTTATGTGATCCCATTTTTCCTTAGCCTAGCTTGGAATATCTAGGTTTAGTATTGCCCCTATCTCATAACTTGAGATAGTTGTTGAGTAAGTGACAGATGTAAAATATTTTGCGGCTAATATTATCTGTACTTGGAAGTATTGTTCGTTTTGGGCCCCTACTCTCACCTTCATGAATCTGGAATCATAATAGAGGTATCATGGATAGCAGCGAGTTGTTCAGTGATCACTAATTTAATCTGTACTTGCAAGTATTACTTGCTTGTTTAAGGTGCTGCTCTCGGCTTCACAAATCTAGATTGTTAATAGATTGTTCAGTGATCATTCTTGTGGTTACCATTTATGCTTGATGTACTGTTTGTGTGTTGGCCATTTATTCTAGTTGTGCTCCATTTTTGCATGAAACAGATTTATTGTGTGCTGGTTGTGCAGTTGTGCTGGCTATAGGTTGCTCTGTCTACTACTATCTGTGGTTGTGCTGGCCTTATATCCATCCTAGTGTTGCTCTGGATGCTACTATCTGTGGTGCTACTCATGTGCTTCTACTACTATCTGTGCTGGGACAACAGCACCTTGAAATTGTGTATGAAATGAGTCCCGATTTTTGCCGGAATGTTGATTAACTTCCGTTTTGGCAGAAATCGGGCACTCCTAGTTTAAGAAAATTAGCAAAGGTCATGCCGGATTTTTCCGTGCATTTAACCAATTATTTGTTTTTTATTAGTGCAAAGATGTGTGACAACGATGAGGCTGGATGTTCTAAGCGCATCAGCACTGAAGGAGAACTCAGACCTCCGAATAAAAAATTGACATTCTGGGAGGCGGCCCAGCGTCTAGAAGACGATGAAGAATACCATCCTTAGGAGAGCGAGGATGATGAGATGGAAGACGCGGAGGAAGAAGCCGAAGGAACGGCGGACGATGAAACCACTGATGGCGGAGAGGGCACAGGGAGTGGTAGCAACCCTCCTAAGAAGAAGAAGTCGAAGGACCGGCGCCCGAACACGGTCGGCACGGTCAGGGAGGAAATTACCGAAGTGAGCCCATCAGGGGTTCCTTTGGAGCCCGCCCTTGTCGTCAAAGGGTACGGTGGGCAAGTGGCGGCGATCACCCAGACAACCATCTCGATCAACACCGAGAATCTCCGGCATAAAGATAATGGCCACTTGCGCACACTCCTCTTCGAGAAGTCGCACGAAGATACAAGTTCCCGCTAATTATCGAACACAAATTATCATGGGAACGGTAAACAAATCCGCCCTCACAAAGATGAGCACCGCCAGCTGGAGAACCGGATAAAGAAGAAGATCTATAAAGAAGGCAAAAGTCTCGAGGAGATCCGGAAGATTGACCCAGATCACCGAAGATCAGTTCGGGAGTTCAAGGAGAGGTGTGAATCCGAAGAGCCCTGGCCAATAGTAATCGGGGAAAGGTCTTGCAGCGATGAATATAGGTCATCACCATCTCGGATCTGGTGGATACAACGCGGAGGCCAAATGGAATAAGGAGGACGAAGAGTATAGATCCAAGGGATAGAAAACCCCTTTGCTAAATTCGAACCCGGGAAGGTTCGAAACTTCATCAGGGCCCGTTACCATGTGGACCCAAAAACCAAACAACTCACTGCGGATCCTGCGGTGAAGGAATTCAAGGAAATTGTGGTAAGTATAATCTAATTACCGCGGATCAACACGATTGCAATCTAATCGATGATCTAAATGATTCATCATTACTTCTTGCAGGAGGAGGAAATTGTTGCTAGTCATGGATCCTGTGGTTCCTCATCCCGGGTCGTGGCGGCCACCGGTGGGATAACCCTTTAACAGGCGATGAACCGGGCCAAGAAAATAGATCCGATTCTGAATAAGCCGTCGTCGGCTGGCCGACCTCGGGGTAAGAATTGGGTGGATCATTTTGGTCCACCGCCGAGGACGCATGGCGCCGTCGGGAAGGAGCGAGGAGGAAAACAGAGGTTCAAGAACTTAAGGCACAAGTGGCGTGGATCCGCAGATCGTCCAAGACAACTGGCAATCACCCTTACGTCCTTCCTTCTTACCTTGGTGGAGTCAATAGCGAACTGGAGTCGGGTGGTCGAGTAGGGCCGTGCGATTCCAAGCATGGTCGTGACCACTCGAACAACGGCGCCGACGAATCGGCGAACTACGTGTTCGTGACTCCGCCCGCACCGCTGGCGCCGCAAGTGTTGGTGACTCCCACTGCCATCACCGGCGCCGGAGTACATGTTGGTGCCCCCGCCATCGTCGCGGCACGCACCGAGTTCCAAGCACCCGTCGGTAGGGAGAATACACGGCGGCCAGCACCGCGCCATCAAGCACCCTTCCGTCTCTTGCGCCCGTCGCCGTATGCGGTGCGTCGACATTAGCCGATCTCGACGCCATCACGGTAAACAAATTGCTTTAATTACCGCCTTTCATGCCATCTATATATTACTCTTGTGGCATCTCGCTCTGACGACGCCGTACATGTTTTCTGCAGACGGATGTTCCTTGCACTCTCTTATGCTACGTGAACAACGAGCTGAGGGATGTTGCCAAGGGTACCATCATTCAACCCTTGCAGCGCACGTTCCACTCAAAACCGATGCCAGATAGCGTGCACAGGGTTAAAATTAGTCGGGTGCTAAGGGGCTGCGACGACCTGGAACCTCCCATTCAACCCCCAGGAGCGGATGAAGAAGAGTCGTCTGTCCTCAGAAGTTGATGATATGCACATGGCGCAGGATCCGGCCGAGGACTTCGAAGACTGGAATGATCACTTCTTCAGCACTCAGTTTGGCAACGAAGAAGACCTAGCTGGTGGCCCCACAGAGAAAGCCACTATCACCAAGCGTCTGTTTGGTTCTCAGGAGACGCCTCCAGCTTGCGCCTTTACAGAGCCAGCTGATACAACCAACCGCCCTTTATTCTAAGCCCGACACTACATAGGGCGGCGGTGCTCGATATGCCTGCCCGCTCTCCAAAAGGAAAAAGGGCAGAAAAGAAAATCTAGCAGCTCGAGCCAGCGGTGGCGTCAACAACTGCGAATCCGATCAGGTTTGGGACGGCCACCAAGACCCGAGGGTATTATGTGGAGGATTCATGTGGCGGGTGATCCCATGCTACCTAAGAATTTGCGAAAGCTCGCCAATTCGGAACTGCAGAGTGTGCATGACGGCGTGCTGACGATAGAGAGACGCCTTCTATCGGAGAAAGATCCCTCGCACCCGGTATTCGTGGTTAAGGTGCCACCAGGCTTGGGCTTCGTCGACACTGCCCCCGCGGATCTGTTCTTCCTGCGGTTCGAGGACATCTTCAATATGTTCCACCTATACCCGCTGCACTATACCATGGTCCGTCTCTTTTCTCTCAGCCTGGCCACGCAGATCATTAGAGAGAACACACCGGGCATCGCTATAGTGGACCCCTACTACATGCGTGAAGGCTGCTTGGGTTCCCCCGTCGAACGACGTATCGTGGCCTCGTACCTAAAAAAGAATCCTCGTGGCGAACAAGACAAAGGAATACATTCTCGTGCCTTACTTTCCCGAGTAAGTCGTTATTCGATGCCACCGTCGATTGGCTTTATTAGATCATCATCATTCTTTTTCAACACATTCCATTTGAATTTTTGCACGAGATGAACACTTTGCCGCTCATCTCCTTATCGAAGCATTCCCACGCCACGTATTTCGACTCGGGAGTCTAGAAAAGAAGAAAAACTACGACAAGATCAAGGAAGTTCGGATGATGCTCTCACGGCTTTGCCTCGACGGAAGGCACCAGCCGTGCGTAAGAAGGTCAAGTTCGGCACGTCTTCAACCACGTAACGAGTTCCCTGCGTGAAGCGGCGGAAAACAGATGAAGGAAGCCTACTCGCACTCCATCACTTGAGGCGTTCCTACTTGACCAGCAATTCTCTGTTGCCAGATCATCTCAAACAGTGGGCCGAAGCAAAGGCCAAGATCAATGATTCGGATATTAGACAAGAGATGTATCGCATCCAGCAGCAGTTTGGGGCAATCATCTTTCGTGATGTCATGACTTCGGGGGGGATCTTCTACGGAGGAAATATCCCGAATAACCGTGACATAGAAGATCGCCTAGAGATGCAGGGTGACTATAGGAAGTTCATGACGAGGCAGGGCGTCCTCCCGTTCCCTAAGCCGAGCCAGAAGGCTTGATGTTGGCCTAGTTGTAGTTGCAAACTATAGATGACCTTTGTGTGTGTGTGGACGACAAGTGTACTTATCTTATTAGGTTTATGAATCACCGCTTACTTATTTTGCTTATTATTATTATATATCAATCAATGCTTGGTTTTTGCTTACTCTTTGGTTTTGTGCTTACTCTTTGGTTCTCGGACGACAAGTGTGAGTTATTTTTGTCTTTTTCGAGAATATGCCGATGATTGAAATGTCGTGGCACAATATATATGTGAATGTGCTATGACGGGATTGTCAGCCTTGTGATATGCACAAGTCCAGGAATTGTGCATCCTACTTGGCTAACGGTCCGTCATAAGCATATTCCCTGTCCAACGACCTAGCTAGTTATATATGAGGCATGCTTTTGAGTTATTTTGTCTTTTTAGAATATGCCGATGATTGAAATGTCGTGGCACAATATATGTGAATGTGCTATGACGGGATTGTTAGCCTTGTGATATGCACAAGTCCAGGAATTGTGCATCCTACTTGGCTAACAGTCCCGTCATAAGCATATTCCTGTGTCCAACGACCTAGCTAGTTATATATGAGGCATGCTTTTCGAGTTATTTTTGTCTTTTTCGAGAATATGCCGATGATTGAAATGTCGTGGCACAATATATATGTGAATGTTCTATGACGGGATTGTTAGCCTTGTGATATGCACAAGTCTAGGAATTGTGGATCCTACTTGGCTAACAGTCCCGTCATAAGCATATTCCTGTGTCCAACAACCTAGTTATATATGAGGCATGCTTTTTGAGTTTGCTCTTTTTGATTTAAGAGTACTTTCTATAAGTGTATCTTCATATGCGACTTTAATTATACATGTTTTTTCAATCACCGGTTAGTTATTATCGTCAACTTGTAGATGACGTGGTACGTCGTGTACAAGGGACGGGTTCCCGGAGTCTACGATGATTGGGAAGACTGTCGGAGACAGGTGCACCGTTTCAGCGGCAATAGCTACAAAGGGTACAACACTATGGCGGAGGCGGAAGCTAGATACACGCGCTATCTAGCGGTAGTTAGGACAAGGAACCGGATGAAGACCTACACCTTCTTCGCGCCGGTGATCATGCTTATCTTCTTTGGTTATTTATCCCGCGTTTGTGTCTAGCTAGCTAGTTTAGATGTCTAGGCGAGCTTCCGAGCTCTAACTTGTTCGATCGACACATGTATTCGCATGTCACCAACTACTACTTTGTAACATGATCAAAACAATGTAACTTGGACTATGTATTCATGTATGAGACTTATCTATATGTATTTGTTTCAATCTTGTTTTTCATATTGAGTATTTATATATATAATTGTATATCTTGTATTTGTGTGTGTATATCTGCTGTAATATTGTATATAATCTGTATTGCATATAATCTGGCTTGGAAATTAAAAAAAAACAAAAAATACATCTGTGGCGCACATGGTCTACCTTCTGTGGCGCACTACACCTAAAGCGCACCATGGATGTTTAGTGGCGCACTAGGTAGTGCGCCACAGAAGATCCAAGGGGTAGCGCACCACGCCAAACTTCTGTGGTGCACTAGGTGGTGCGCTACGCCTATCTCTACACAACCGTGGCGCACTAGGCAGTGCGCCACGGCTGAGAGATAGCCGTAACGCAAGGCCCGTGGCGCACTATAGGTGCGCCACAGATGATGGTTTCAGGTGCGCCACTAAAGGCCGTTTTCCTAGTAGTGCTATGGACCTTTTTGTCGAATTCTGATCAGGGTCCTTAGGGTTTCTTCCTCGGGGGGTTTATATAAGCGAAGGGGCAAGGTCGATGGACGCCCGAGGGGCCCACACCATAGGGTGGTGCGGCCTAGGGTGGGCCCGCGCGGCCCCCTGGTGTGGCTGACTCGTGGCGCTTCTTCGTCTCTCCTTCGGACTCCATGTTGTGTTGGAAAAAATAGGAACTTTGGCTTTGGTTTCGTTCAATTCCGAGAATATTTATTTACTAGCTTTTCTAAAACCAAAAATAGCATAATACAGGAACTAGCACTGTGGCATCTTGTTAATATGTTAGTTCCAGAAAATGCATAAAAATGCCACAAAGTGTAGACAAAACATAAAGAAAATGGTGAAAAACAAGCATGGAGCATCAAAAATTATAGATACGTTTGCAACGTATCAACGTACTTAGCATGTGCTGCACCAAGTCCCTGAGGATGGATTGGCCAAACCAAAGTTTTCAATTCCCAAGTTCGATGGTTCGCTTGATCCTGAAGATTACCTCACATGGGAGCTAAAGATTGAGAAGCTTTGGGGTTTGTGTGAGTATATAGAAGATAAGAAAGTAAAACTTGTTGTGTCAGAGTTTGATGGCTATGCATTACGTTGTTGGGATGTTATTGTGCAGAATAGGCGAGATTACAATGAAATTCATGTACTCACATGGAGAGATATGAAGCGCATCATGAGGGAACGTTTCGTGCCCTCTAACTATTTGTGTTCAGTTTTTGACAAGTTGACACAATTGAGGCAAGGAAGCATGTCGATTGACGAGTATTACATGGAGATGGAGATGCTCATGCAGCGTGATAGAGTTCGTGAATCACTTGAGATGACCATGAAGCGTTTCCTTAACAATTTCAAGTTGCCGATCAAGAGCATTGTTCATCATCACAAGTATGAGACTATGAATGAGTTATTGCATCATGCAAGGGAGGATGAATCTCAACTAGATGAAGAGGCCAAGGTGCGTGTGCATGTTATCCTTCCACCAACCGTTTTTTAGCACGGTCTCCGCTGCCTACACCTGCTGTTGTTGCTGGCCTCCCCTCTACATCGTCTTCCATGCCTGCATCTCAGGCGTCCTCTGGTTCCCAAGAAAAAATAACCGTTGCTCCTGCTACTAGCTCGGGATCCAACATGTCAATAGCTCATACCCGAGATGTAGAATGCCACACTTGTGGAGGTAGAGGACACTTCAAGAAAGATTGTACAAACCGCAAGGTAATGTTTGTCAATGATAATGGTGAATACGAAAGTGGAGATGAAGTTGATCTTAATAGTCCTAAAGACAATGGTTATGCAAGTGAAGAAGGCATGGATTGTTTTGCTTAGCATGCTCCAACCATTGTGGTTTCTCCACGTATTCTTAGTGTGCAGTCTCATGTTGATTCTCATCTCTGCAATTTATTTCAAACAAAAGCACAAGTTGGCCCAAACAAAGCTTGCAAAGTCATCATTGATGGAGGTAGCTACAGAAATCTTGCAAGCAAGGAGTTATATGACAAGTTGAATCTGACTTATTTGCCTCATGCTAAGCCATATTACATACAATTGTTGAGTGACAATGGTGATATGAAGGTAAACCATATGGTGCGTGTAAACTTTGAGATAGGAACATACAAGGTAAACCATATGGTTCCTATGACTGTTTGCCACTTATTGTTGGGTCGATCGTGGTTCTATCATCTCCATGTGCAACACAATGGTCGAGCCAATACATATCATTTGGAGTTCAAGGTCAATAAAATTAATTTGCAGCCTATGACACCGCAGCAGATTATGAATGAATCTCGTCAGAATATTGAAGTGAACTTGAAGGATGCACCTATAGCTAAGCAAGAGAGTGTTGCAGCTATGAGTAATGTAAATGAGCCCAAAAATAATGATATAACAAAAAGTGAGAGAGTGCCTAATCTTTTGATTTTAGCCACCAAAGAAGACATGAGAGAATTTAGTGAGGATCCTACAGCCATGCCTCTTGTGCTTATGTACAAGGGTGGGGTTTTGGTTTCTAACGACATCACCCATGTTTCCCTAGGCGTTTCTAATGTTTTGCAGGAGTTTGGTGATGTGTTTCCTGAAGATGTGCCAGCTGGATTGCCCCCATTGTGTGGCATTGAGAATCAGATAGACTTGATCCCTGGCGCCACACTACCAAACCAGGCACCATACGGAACTAACCCCAAAGAAACAAAGGAGATATAGAAACAAGTGCAGGAGTTGCTGGACAAAGGGTACATTCGTGTCTCTCTTAGCCCTTTTGATGTTCCTGTTATTTTAGTACCTAAGAAAGATGGTACATGGCGCATGTGTGTAGATTGTAGAGCTATAAATAACATCACTATTTGATATCGTCATCCTATTCCATATTTAGAGGATATGTTAGATAAATTGAGTGGTGTTGTTGTTTTCTCTAAGATAGACTTGCGTAGTGGATACCATCAAATCAGAATGAAAGAAGGGGATGAATGGAAAACTACTTTCAAAACAAAATTTTGGGTTGTATGAATGGTTAGTTATGCCTTTTGGTCTTACTAATGCACCTAGTACATTCATGAGATTAATGAATCATGTTTTGCGAGAATTTATTGGTCGTTTTGTGGTTGTTTATTTCGATGATATACTCATATACAACTGTAATGACACTGAACATTGTGATCATATCAGAAATTTTTTGCAAGCATTGCGTGATAACAAATTGTATGCTAATCTTGAGAAGTTCACATTTGCAAAAGATAAGGTTATATTTTTGGGATATGTTCCATCTAAGCATGGGGTAGAAGTCCATCAATCTAAAATTAAAAAATTCAAAATTGGCCTATTCCCATGAATGCGAGTCAAGTGTGTAGTTTCCACGGTTTAGCTGGTTTCTGTAGGCGCTTTGTGAAAAATTTTAGCACTATTACTGCATCATTGAATGAATTAACTAAGAAAGGTGTGCCATTTGTATGGGGCGCAACTCACGGTATTGCATTTGATACTTTGAAATGTTTTCTTACTTCTGCACCTTTACTTGCATTACCTGATTTTTTAAAGCAATTTGAAGTTGAATGTGATGCTACTGATCTAGGAATTGGTGGCGTTTTCATGCAAGAGGGTCGTCCTATAGCATATTTTTCTGAAAAACTTACTCGAGCTAGAATAAATTATCCTGTTTATGATAAAGAATTGTATGCACTTGGTAGAGTTCTTGAGGTTTGGCAACATTATTTGTGGCCAAAAGAATTTATCATACATTCTGATCATGAAGCATTGAAGTATTTGAAAGCTCAATCAAACTTGCATAGACGTTTGGCTAAATGGATTGAGCTTATTGAATTGTTTCCTTACATCGTTAAGTATAAGAAATGAAATGATAATGTAGTTGTTGATGCTTTGTCTAGGAAGAACATGCTATTGACTCATATTGATGTTAAAATTCCTAGATTAGAAAGTATTTGTGCGCTTTATGCAACTGATCATGATTTTGCTGAACCATATAGTTTGTGTGCTTTGAAAAATGCATGGGATAAGTATCATATACACGTTGGCTATTTGTTTCGTGCTAACAAACTATGTATTCTAGACTCGTCATTGTGTTTGTTCTTAGTGCACGAATCACATGCTGGAGGTTTGATGGGTCACTTCGGGCGCGAGAAGACGTTGCTCATACTTGTTCATCACTTTTATTAGCCCAAGATGAGGCATGATGTGTACAAATTTGTGAGCCGTTGCATTACAAACTGAAGCCTCATGGTTTGTATACACCTCTCTCTAAACCTACTACACCTTGGGAAGACATTAGCATGGACTTTGTGCTAGGTTTACCTAAAACTGAGAGATGTCATGATTCTATATTTGTGGTAGTGGATAGATTCTCTAAAATGGCTCATTTTATTGCCTGCCGCAAAAGCGACGATGCGTCACATATTGCTAACCTGTTTTTCAGGGACATCGTGAGACTACATGGAGTACCAAAGACGATAGTTTCTGACTGTGATGTGAAGTTCATGAGCTACTTTTGGAAGACCTTATGGGGAAGATTGGAACGAAGTTGCTTTTCAGTACCAATTTTCATCCCCAAACGGATGGTCAAACGAGGTGGTGAATAGAACACTGTCATAGTTGTTGAGGACTATGATCAAAAATAATCTACGGGATTGGACAGAGTGTTTGCCACATGTTGAGTTTGCATACAACACGACTGTGCATTTGACTACTCAGCATTGTCCTTTTGAGGTGGTGTATGGTTTCAAAGCATTGATGCCACTTGATTTGTTGCCTCTGCCATTGCATGAGAGAGTTTATATGGAGGCATCAAAACATGGTGATTATGTGAAAAAAAATCATGAGAAGACTCGAGAGGCTATTTTGAAGAAAGGCAAGAACATTGCCGCTGTACAAAACCAAGCAAGAAAGGAGGTTTTGTTTCAACCTGGTGACATGGTTTGGGTGCATCTGCGCAAGGACAGGTTTCCCAAGCTGCGGAAATCTAAATTGAAGCCTCGTGGCGCTGGTCCTTACAAGGTGTTAGCCAAGATCAATGATAATGCTTACTCGATTGATATTCCTATTGTTGAGTTTTCTAGAGTTAGCAACAACTTCAACATTGCTTATTTGTCACCATATGATGGAGAATACCTTGGATCGTCGAGGTCGACGCCTTTTGAAGGGAGGGAGATGACGAGGACATCCCTACAGATTTACTATCTCCAACTCCTATTAAAGAGGTTGATGTTTCTATCAAGGATGAATCCAATGAAATCAGGATGAGACCAATTACTAGAGCTCGTGCAAAGCTTCTTGAACAACAGGTGAATTCACTCCTAAATGAATCCGATGTTTATGATAATGAGAATTTTATACTGCCTAAGTCTATGCATCTATGTATGCTCAGGTTCACTAAGGAGACAAGCATGGCACAAGAAGGAGAAGGACCGCGTCAAGAGGAACCAAACTTGATGATCATCCATGAAGGCACGAGGAAGGAGAGGGATGCAGGCGCACTACAAGTGATGAAGATCATCAAAAGGAAAAGTCCACACCAGATAATCCGGCCCCCCGAGGCTAATTTCTGCTAAGGACTTTGGGCACGTCTGTGGCATCCCGCAAAACCACTATTAGAAAATCGCGTTATTTTTGTGTGCATTGCATCATCATGACCGCATGCTCATGTCATCATGCCACATTGCATTTGAGCATCATCATGTCATCTTGCAGTTGTTTGCTTAAAACTATTTTCGAAAAGCCTGATTTTGTTTTCTAAACGCCCCGTCTTGATTTCAAATTAAAATCCGGGTCTCCGGAATATTTTGTTTTGACTAACCACGGTTTGCAAACGGTCCGTTTAAAATAAATAAAATGTTTAATTATTTTAAGGGGCAGCCGAACCGGGCCGATCCTACCCAGTCGGCCACCCCCAGTATAAAATCAGCCTACCCCAAAACCCTTTTCTACCCCAACCTAACCTACCCACCCCTCCAGCCACCTCACCCCACCCAATAGCCAGCTGCCACCTCATCCTCCCCCTTCCTCCCTCCACTCCCAGCCCGCCACCTCACCCTCACTCCCCACTCCCTCAGCAGCCCCACCTCTCACCCGACCCCACCTGGCCGCTCCTCTCACGCACTCCCCCACCCCTCTCCTTCTCTCCCTGCCACCACGGGCCCACCCCACCGCCTCTCGTCTGGCCCCACCTCCCCACGCGTCGCTCACCCACCCCGCTCCCCCTCCCCGTCTCCTCCCTCTCTCCCCCGACTCTTCTCCCACCTCGCCTCCGCTCGCCCGCCGGCCGCCATCCCCTACCGCCTCCGCCCACCGCCTCCTCTGCTCTCGCCCCTCCCCACCTTGCTCTCCTTCCTCTCTTCCTCTCTGCCGCCTTGGACCCTCCTCCGCCAGGCGTCCGGCCGCCTCCACCCCGCCGCTCCTGGCCCTCCTCTCCCTGAGCCGCGTCGTAGCCCCCGAACGCCGCCGAACCTCCCCCGGCGTCGCGTCTGGCCGCCTCTGCACCAGGCCACCTTCCCTCTGCCTCGTGCGCGGCCGCACCCGCGGGCTCGTTGGCGTCCCGCGCGAGGCCCTCCTCTGGCTCCACCATGCGCCTCCCCACAAGCTCCTCTACCCGGCCTCCTCTCTGCCTCTCCGCATCAAGCCCCGAGCATCCTGCGTCTGCCACCACCGTCCGCCGGCTCCATGCCTTGCTGTTGTCGTGCTCTGTTCGAGAGCCACGGAAGGAATTCAAGACCGAACCGTAACAAGTTCCTCGATCCCGTCGCCGAGATCTCCTCATGGACAAGACCAACCCGAGGACCGACAAGACCCCCGCCAAGATCTTCATCGAAACCCTGAGAATTCCGCCGCGGTACCCGGGAATCTCCTACTTGGAACCGTCAGGCCACGTAAGACCATCGACGCCACACCCGAGTCCGGCACCGACAACCGACAACCTCAACATATGACGCCAAGGTCTTCTCCTCGGAACGACGAGTGCTCCTTCCTGGCTTCGAAGCCCGACCCCGTGGACCGACATGATCTCCTTCACGGATACGACAAGTACTCCCTCGAGGACGCCGAGTACTTCACCCCGGACACCGAGACCCTGGACGACAAGTTCTCCTTCCCGGAAGCATTGACGCTCGTGCGACAAGATCTACTTCCCCGATCCGAAGACCCTAAATCCCGGAGTCCGAGAACGATCTCGCCGAGACCGAACCCTAGATCCGATCCTCGTTGAACCCTGAGACCGAACCCCGAACCCCTCGAACCCCAAGATCGTCCGAACCCAGATGTGTGATCCTCTTTCCGAGACCTTATTTTTATAAATGAAATATATAAATTGTTGCATATTAAATTGCCATGCTTGCATACATATTGTCTTGTGGTTTGGGGGCCTTATGCCGATTCACATTATAATTAAATATGGGGCCCATATGCGGGCAAATCTAGTCTTATATTGGCCTCATTTAAATTTGTGTAGCGAACCGGTGATATAATTTTGCCTTGTTAAGACAACATTTAAAATGCGGGGTACCTAAATAACATGAACCTATTAATTAATTGTCGGGACCCCGGTTCCGCTTAATATGACCTAATTGCATCGCGTCTTTAACATGTCATACATCATACATGCATCATGCTCGATCTTCTGCCGTAGTATTAAATATTGCATCCGGTGTTTATTCTAGTGTTTTGCTTCTTCGCGGATAAGGCCGTTGAGTTGATGCGAGTGTCGACCCGACCTTCGGTTGAACCTTCAACAATGTGTTCAGGCGAGCATCTCCCCCTTTCTACCTATCTTACTTTTATAGTATTTGTTCCCTCCTGTTGATCTATTGCTATCTGTGTTGCGATGCTCTAGTTTTCGTACCCGTGATATCCCTTGCAGCCTTATATTGCCTTGGACACATCCTATTACCTGTTGTTTGGTAGATAGTTGGACTTGCGCGTCGTAGTCGCTTGATCAAGTGCTGTTGCGTGTCGTCCAGTACCACAGTTGTTGGAGTATTGCCGCATGTTTAATGTTGGAGGTGATCATAACTTTACTTACTGTTTAACAACTAAAATTGAAGTAGGTAAGCAGAGGCACAGGTGGGCAATAGATGTTATTTGGTTGTTAACCGTCCACTTGTGTCCCGTAGGACCCCGAGTACTTGATACCTGTTCCTTGAATATTCGCGCTATCCACATCCGGGAGGATTATGGGACCCCCCTGAGCCAGAGCTTGATTCATTCTTATTTCTTGGGGCCACAAACTAGTTTGAGGTTTTATTTACTATCCTGTACTTATGCCATGCTTTACTGCTTTATTTACGATTGTGCGAGGAGCACCTGTACTGTTTAGGATCGTGACCCGTTTTCGCGGTATCGACAAGCCCAGTTTTGGGTTCCCAGTCGTTTACAGCCGGCCCCACAAACCTTGAGTCCGTCTCGAAGTCAGCTAACTTCGTTGCGGGTATACTTAATGGGGTGGCCCCCTGAAATATTTCTGAATCCTGTGATTGCTTTGTCGTGAAAGCCTCGTTGGGTTTTGATTTGGTTTTTCCGAGGTTGATCGAGTGTGTGTTGCTATTTGTGCACCCCTGCAGGGTAAAACTTTCTGAAAGCCGTGTCCGCGGTTATGGACGACTTGGAGCACAGTATCTCGATCATAGACAACTATAACTAAAGTAGTGCTATAAATTTGACTTTATAATGACTAGTAATCAGCTTCACTATAATGGAATGGCTAAATAAAACTTCCAACAATTTCTTGTTTGGGTTGTTGCTTGCGACCATTGTATCTGACTAGTAATTATTGCAACTACAACGGAATGGCTAAATAAAAGTACCAACAACTGCTGGGTTTTGGGATATCTCATGCTAATTGTATCTAACTAGTAAGTGTCGCAACTACAACGGAATGGTTAACTAAAATTGCCCACTGCTTATTATATCAGGATGATTATCTATACCTGACTAGTAATTGATGCAACTATAACTGAATAAATAAAACTGCCAACTGTGTGAGTTCCTCGGTTGACTTTCTCGGTTGGTATCGAGGGGGAACACCAGGATGAGTTTGTTTGGTGTTAGATTCAGGTTTGATCCGAATAGATCTTTCTTATCCCTCTCTGATAGCCGCCAGTTGTATCGAGTCTCTATAGGTTATTTAGTGCATGCTGCCGCTGCCGCTTCAGTCCACCATACCTATGTAGGCGAGGACCGCCGAATTCTAGCCTCGCCGTGTACTGTCCTCAGTACTGACCGCTCTCTCTTTTTCCTTTGCCCTTTGTCGGCACCCCTTTTATTTAAGCAGGTTTTGCGATCGACGTCGTTAGCAGGGTTACCCTTCCGGCTTGGCCTGGGCAGGGTTATGGACGCCATTGGTTATTCTTCAGGGCTCTTAGCCCCATTTGCATCTTGTCCGTAGTCGGACGCTGTATCATTTTCAAGGTGATTTGGATCTTTGTTCTGTATATCTGTATTCTTGACTCATTGAGTCACTGTTGTATACATATCTGTTCTGTGGTTCCCATCGAGGACTGTTGTGTAATGTTATTACTTCGTTTTCCACCCGCACGAAAGTGCCTGGTGGGCACCTTTGAATCGTTTCTATGCGGGTTTGGCGGGAATTGCTGAAACTTGCATAGGGTCGATTCTGAGGGTGTTACAACGTCGTTCTGTATAGGGGCGGATAATCCGGCCCCAAGGGAGGATAATCTGGGGGGTGGGGTAATCCAGCCCAACTTAGGGCGGATAATCCGGCCTTAAAAGTTTCAATCATATCTGGACGGATCTGAATGTATCAGACACATTTTTGTTTCGCGTTTTTTCGACGTTCCGACGGCCATATAAGCCTGGCTAGATTAGGTTAGACCACGTTAAAACTATTTTGGAGTTGTTTCTAATTAGAACTTCTAGAAGTGTGATCTATTGTTCCATTGGAAAATTAGTAGATTGCAAACTATTGTTCGTGGTTGACGGCTATGTGCGCAAGAGCGTGATGTTGTGAATATCCCATAGGGTTCGAGAGATGTTGTATCAGCATCAGGGTTTGAGCAGAAGAGTTCATAGCTACAGGTTATTTATCTATTATCTATCATCATTATCGCCAGATGCTTGCTGAAAAGATCGGGCCATTCTATATCAGACGATGAAGGAGCTGGAAGAAGACAGAGACTTGATTGCTTTTTAAATTTTTGTTCAGTGTCTTCTATGCAAAAGTCAAGGTTCATGTCGTAATTATCTTTATGTCAATGGCCCATTATGTAAAATGTACTCCATCGATGAGAAATTAATCGCAGCTATATCGGGTTCCTTCGAGACCCCTCCCGTTAAAAAATAATATACAAGCCCATACCGATGAGAGAGCCATTCATCACGTCGCATCTGGATAAAAGAAAATTTATTTCATAACCTGGCTTGTTGACGCATTCAACAGGCTAATCAAATCCCGTGTTACAGTATTACCGTGGACTGATTTTTCCAAGTCTCCCTTTGGCTACAGCGACGTGCCTTTACTTTTCTAATTTCTCATTTGACCGGTAAGAACGCATCAGCCATTTTCCTCCAAGTGCAAATGTCCATATATAGCATCTCTTATCCAACTGAATCCTCTCCATTCCTTCTTCCCACTTGTTCAAGCTTCGTCCAGCTAGCCATGGCTGCCAAAACCACATCATGCTTTACTTTCCTGAAGGAAGCCCTGGTCCTCCCCACGCGAAACCCGAAGCTCTTCACGCCGGTGCTCCTCCTCTTGGCCATCACGCCCTTCCTTACCTCCTCGGTCCAAGTCCTCTTCGTGCAGCCTCTCACCAGCGACATGTCCAGCCTTCTCTTGGAGATGCCGAACACCGACCCCTCGAGCCCCGAGTACGCCAAGATCCTCGAGGAGATAAAGCGAGACGCCGTGAAGCTCGTGCTCATCGTCACCGCCGAACTGGTCGTCACGCTGGCGCTCGCCTTCGTCAACCAGATCATCGCCTTCTTCGCCGCCTCCACGACCTACTCTGGCGACGGCTACACGCTCGCCGAGCTCATCCGCGAGATCGGCAAGTGGAGCGCTCTGAGGGGTCCTTTCGTCACCGTCGCCGTGGTCACCGCGCTTGACTTCGCGTGGATGGCGGCGTTGGGCGCGCTTCTTTCCGTGGTGATGCGCGGCGGCAGGGTGCTCTCCGCGCAGGGCCTCGTCTTCGTCCTCGGTTCCTCGCCTTCCTCTACTTCACCGTCCTCGCGCTGGTGGGCGTCGCGGCGTCGGTGGCCGACGAGGAGTACCGCGGCGTGCGCGCGCTCCGGCAGGCGTGGCGGCTCATGACGCGGGTGAGGAGGAAGGAGGGCCTCGTGCTGGTGGTCGTGGCGCACCTCCTGCCGACCGTGGTGACTCCGCTGTACGGGGTCGCTCTTTTCTATGCGAAGAAGAGCGTCGCGGTGGCTTTGTGCATGCTGGCCGTGTATGCTTTTCTGGCCGGTGCGCAGCAGGTTTTCTATATGGGGGCAGCCACAGTGTACTACTACGAGGCCATGGAGAGCAAGGAGGCAGTGTCGAACCGTGGCTATGCCAAGATTCCATCCGGGGAAGGAAATGTCTGATTGATGATCCAAGTGAGCGCTACATGGAGTCCTCATTTTGGTGAATACGCTAGAGAGGATGGGTGGGTTTCTCGTGCAATCTATCTTTGGTTTCGATAAAGCTATATTTTTGACTTTCAGTACTATATCTAACAGTCTATATATACTATACTAAATGAAACTTCTTGGCTAGTCATGCTTTGCTTTCTATGGAGTTCTGCTAGATTTCTATGTAGTACTAGACAACCCTGATATGGATTATATTAGTCATTTTGCAACTTATCAGCCGGAGACATGATCGAAGTTTTCCGTGGCAATGGGATCATTGTAGAAGTTTGTGTGAAGCATGAAGATGAAGGCATTGCCATTTCGACATCAAATTGATCATAATGTGTTGTTCAGAGGAATTTGTAGAAAGAAGATGTTTGTGTGTCAACACCCGGATTTTTAATCCCAGATGTCTATTATGCCAACATCGTAATCCTAGGATTACCATTTTTGTGAGACATAACAGATTGGTACCATAGTTTATCATCCATTACAAACCATAATAAAGGTCTTACAAATAAAGAATCTCATGATCCAATCCTAATACAATCAACGCAGCGAAATAATATAATAACAGTAGCATGGGCGAAGCTCCGTCTTCATGGCCATAGGCAATACTGACGATGGGAGATGATCCTAGTTGTTGTAAACTTCCTGCGGTCCATCATCCTGATAGTCCTCCTCATAGTCTGGCTACGGAAATAGCCAGGGACAAAGCCATGAGTACTCTTTAAGTACTCGCAAACTATCACTAACAAGTAAAGTGGTTCAAATAGGAATCCTAAGCTCTAGGTTGTTTTGCAAAAAGTCATGTTTACCTTAACTGAGTTCAGAAACAAAGAAAACTAGTTTAAAGTTCTACAACACCTAAGTGGGAGCTTAGCTTTCACTTTCACAACCCTGTTGTGGTCAAGTCAAATTCATGATTTATTTCACAAGTCATTTTGAAAACATCTGACGACGGAACAGTATGGCACTCCAACTGTCCATAATTACGGACGCGGCTATCGAATAGTTTGACACTCTGCAGAGGTGGTACACTTTCACCACAATATTCGATACATCCGTCAGGAACAATCCTGAATTCACCATACTTAGTATACAGATAATCAATCATAACCTTTCAATTACACACCCTATTATAGGCACCTCTCCTATGAGTTTGGCCTCCCAACCATGACCATCTGTCATCTTGGGAACTACGCATGTGGTCAATCATCACGAGGTAGCCTCAGCTCAAACCTCGGCCGCAAGGGAACCCATACTAAGGTATATAAACTTCCAGTCAAGCCCTACCCAATTTCGGGTATTATGATTGTACGGTAAAATTGAAATGGTATCGCATCCAGACATAACCATTAGTTTTATAAAAGGGCTAAGGCGCATGCCTCAACATTTTCATCATCAAAAATCATCTGGTGCTCATAGAACATGTCAAAACATCTCATTAGAATGACTCATCATTCTAAGGTTTTCATAATCCTTTTCACCAAGTATTCCCATTTAAAGTGATCAAGTTTTAAGCTTAGTGCTAGCCACTAAAGTTGGGGGTAAATACTAATGAGGGGTTATAATAAAGTGTTACTTATCTAAGTTCAATCTCATGCCTCAGGATGACATCAAGTTATACCTAACTTAGGTCAAGTTTTATGCTCTTTATGCTACCTTTAATATCTTCCCAAAATCTACAAGTCACTGAGTGTCAACGCCCGGATTTTTAATCACAGATGCCTGTTATGCCATACATCGCAATCCCAGGATTACCATTTTTGCGAGACATAGCAGAATTGGATACCACAGTACATCATCCATTACAAACCATACATAAGGTCTTACAAAAATAAGGATCTCATGAACTAGTTCTTAATACAACTTCAAGCAGCGGAATACGTAATAATAACGGTAACGTAGGAGAAGCTCCATCTTCAGGGTCACAGGCAATGCTGACGATGGAAGATGATCCTAGTTGTTGTAACCTTCTTGGAGTCCATCCTCCAGGTACTCCTCTTCATAGTCTGGCCACGGGAATAGCCAGGGACAAATCCATGAGTACTCTTTAAGTACTCGCAAACTAATACTAACAAGTGAAGGGGGTTTTGTAATAGGACACTAAGCTCTAGGGTTATTTTGCAAAAAGCCAGATTTACCTCTACTAAGTTCAGAAGCAAGAAAAGATAGTTGAATTTTATAACACCTAAGTGGGACCTTGGATTTCATATCACAACCCTGTTGTGGTCAAGTCAAAGTCTCAATTCATTTCACAAGTCATTTTGAAAACATCTGACGGGGGAACAGTATGGCCACTCCAACTGTCCATAACCGCGGATGCGGCTATTCGAATAGTTTGACACTCTGCAAAGATTGTACACTTTCACCACAACATTAGATACATCCGTCAGGAACAAATCTTGAATTCACCATACTCAGTCTGCGGATAATCAATCCTAACCTTTCAATTACATGCCCTAGTATAAGCACCTCTCCTGTGAGTTTGGCCTCCCAACCATGACCAACTGTCATCTTGGGTACTGCACAGGTGGACAATCTTCACAAGGTAGCCTCAGCTCAGACCTTGGCTGTGAGGGAACCAATACTAAGGTATACAAGTTTACAGTCAAGCCCTAACCAATCTTCGGGTATTGTGGTTGTACGGTAAAATTGGAATGGTATCGCATCTAGACAACCATCAGTTTTATAAAGGGCTAAGGCTCATGCCTCAACATTTTCATCACCAAAATCATCTGGTGTTCGGAAACACATGTCAAAACATCTCAGTAGAATGATCCATCATTCTAAGGTTTTCATAACCATTTTTCCACAAGTATTCCCATCTAAAGTTGATCAAGTTCTATGCTTAGCACTAGCATCTACAAGTGGGGGTAAGCACTAATGAGGGGTGGTAAACAAGTGGAGTTTTAACTAAGTTCAATCTCATGCCTTAGGATGACATCAAGATTATCTAGCTTAGGCCAAATTTTATGCTCTTTATGCAACCTTCAAATATCTTTCTAGAATCTACAAGTTACTTAAGTACATTCTAAGGAAGTAGCTTTGATAAAGAAATAAAGTAGAAAGCTTGCAAATAAAACTAGGATTGGGTTATCCAGTGAGTATAATCACATATGATTAAGGCATATAGCTAGCATGGTAACCATCAAGTATTGGCTTGCATCAATATCAGTATAAGCTTGCTAAATTGCAAGTGTTAGCTTGCCTTGTGCAGAACAATGGTTGAAGTTCTCCTCGGCTTCTTCTTCGTAGTATCCTCCTTCTTCCTCGTATCCTTGGTCGGTACTAGCGTCTATAAATACGATGCACACAATCACCAAACAATACTTAACTACTTGCAATCATCACACAAAAGGGTCCTATAGATGATATAGCATCATCACTAATATTACAAGATTAAAGCTTGGTTTAATTCCTTTTATTTTTAGAAAATTAATTTCTACTCATTGAAAAATTACTTAAGATTTAATATTCTCCAAACCAAACATGGGATCATGTTGACACATGTCATCACCACATATTTTACTCCATGGGAATGTGATTTAAAGTGGTGTCACAATTTAATAAGGTTTTACCCTTTTATTTTAATTAAATAAGTGACTAGAAATGCCTATGTGGCATTCTTTTATTACTTGAACATTTTTTCTATAAGTAATCCTATATATTTTTATATATTCTGAAAGTTATGGTTAAATGTGATTTTTGAGAGTTGGAATCAACTCAAAATCTACTATGGTTTAAATTTGAAAAAAGTTTGAATGCAGAAAAGCTTCTGCCTTGTTATTTTTGCCATGGATGATCTATAGATCCAAATGATTTAAATCCAATGGGCTTGGATTCAGCATTTCAAGACCTTTCTAACAAAATTAGTTTCATTCAATTTGGTTCACTGAATCGATCTGGGTTGGTTTTTGAATCTAGGTGCAGAAGTGTGTTGAAATAAAATGGAAAAGGTTAAATTCAAATGACTGGGCTGCGCGGGAAACGATACTAGGCCGGCCTGCTAAGCACAGAGCTTACGTGGGCTGGTTAAGTTGCTGTCGCCACGCGTCAGTGAGACGAGGGGGTGCGAAGCGGTACGAGGCAATGTGAGCCGTGGGATCTTGTTCTAATCTAACGGCTGAGGGTCGTCGTCCATGTCGGGCAACGCCAGCGAGACTGAAACCTAACGCGGCAGGCGAGGGTCTACGAGGCGGGCGAACGACGAAGTCGACGACGGCGAACCCTTGGTACCGGCAGCTTCTCCTGGGGCGGCTCCAATCGCTGGCCCCCTTCTTCTCCAGCGGTGGCAGGCTCCGGTGAAATTCCGGCAAAGTGTTGCTCGCCTTTCTTCGGGACTGAGGCGGGGTGGTTCTGGGTGAGATGGGAGTGAGATGGTGTGCTCAATTCGGCTGGGGGTGGCCTCTATTTATAGTGGCGAGAGGGAACCGACGGGCGCAAGCTGGGCTCGTCGTGGTCGACGGCACAGAAGGCTATCGGCATGGGCAACGATAGGGGCGGTGCGGTGCTCCCTGACGATGCTTAACGACATGGTGTCGAGACGTGGGGCGGTGCGGTTTGGTCGGAACGCGGCGGTGCTCTGCGCGTGCCTGACGGAAGTTTTCATGGTGCACAGCGTGCGTGGTCCGTGCGGTGGCAAACGAGCGTGTCTGCAGGGTTGCTGGGACGGTGGTGATCACGTATGCACGCAGCGAGGGCGGCGCGCGGTCTGTGGGCATCGGTCGAGCATGGCTCACGGGGCGCGCTCTCGGCATGGTTGCTGGCGAGCTGGGCTCGGTCTGTGCGTGTGGTCTAGGGGATGGCAATGTTCGAGCGCTGGACAGGGAGTGGCGGTGGGGTGTTGGCTTGCTCCCAGACATGTTGGCTAGGCTTGTTTCTTCTCCTAGCTCGCTGTCGACATGAGGGTGGCAAGGGTGCACTTCGGCCTGCTCACCATTGATGGCATTTCCAAGCTTACAGTGATGCTAGATGTTTGCAAATGAGCTATATGATCTACTAAAGCCTAGTTGCAACCAGAGAGGGAACAAGTTAGGCTCCAATCACTGCTCACAATAGTGTTTGGATTTTGGAAGATTTGTATCTGCAAGGTGTTTGATGAAATGGCCGCAAGAATTCAAGTTTTGAATTTTGAAAAGATTTTTGGTGGGTGTGCTAGGTTGGTGCTAGTGAGTCTGCAGGTGCTTGGGTTTTGAAAGTTGAGCTTGTTTGAGTGGTTTTTGAATAAGTGGGATCTTCCCATATGATATAGATTCAATTTTCAAATGTCATTTAAACTAAGCATTTGAATGTTTCTGGATGATCACAAGCTGGGCCTTGATACTTTGCTATGATTACAATCAAGGGGTGTAAATATCCAAACAAGTTTCTGTTAAGTTCTGAATGTTTGGGACACCCAAAGTAGGCATGGGAGTTAAATTGGTCAAAATGACCATTCACTCATTTTGTTTGTTTTTGATTTAATTGCCTTTGGGAAAAGTTTGGGAATTGTTTAGATGATGTTTATTTCACCTAAGAATCCTTTTACAAGCAAAGGAACACACAAACAAGGTGGTTCAAAAAAATTCAATTTGGAATGCATATACACATGCATGCTTTCTCATTTTATTTTAGAAAAAATTTTGTTAACCCTAAATTTGATGATTAGAGTTTGATGATTCAAGTTTAGTATTTTTGGGATGTTACAACCCCCCCCCCCCTTAAACAAAATCTCATCCCGAGATTTGAAAAAGGACGAAAAGATTACCTAGGATTTGAAGAGATCGGGAAACTCCGTCCTGATGTGATCTTTGCGCTACCAGGTAGCTTCCTCTTATGTGTGGTTGCTCCACTGAATATTGAGAAACTTGATGCTTCGGGTTTGGGTAGTTCTGAAAGCTTCTTCCAGAATATGGATGGGTACTTCGGGATATGTTAGGTCATCGTTGATCTCTATGGTCCGGTGATCGATGTTCTTGAACACTTCGGTCTTCTCTGGAACTTCGAGACACTTGCGAAGTAATGAGATATGGAACACGTTGTGCACGACCGACATCTATTCGGGTAGTTCTAATTGATACGACACTTCTCCTCGACGGTTCAGAATCTTGAAAGGTCCGATATATCTAGGGGCTAACTTTCCTTTGAGTTGGAAACGCTGCATTCCCTTCAATGGCGACACCTTCAGATAAACAAAATATCCTATGTTAAAGGCGAGGTCTCGATGTCTCTTGTCGGCGTAACTCTTCTGTCTGGACTGGGCGGTCTTGAGGTGCTCACGAATCTTGTGAACCTTCTCTTCTGCTTCTCGTAGGATGCCGGGTCCGAAAATCTAACTCTCTCCTACTTCCGACCAGTTCAAAGGGGTGCGACACTTCCTTCCATACATGAATTCAAATGGGGCCATTTGCAAACTAGCTTGATAACTGTTGTTGTATGAAAATTCTGCAACCGGCAGACAGTCTTCCCAGTTAGATCCATATTTTAACACACATGCTCTCAGCATATCTTCGAGTATTTGATTTACTCGCTCTGTTTGTCCATCGGTATGAGGGTGATAAGAGGTGCTGAAATATAGGCGGGTTCCTAAACCTTCTTGGACTTTCTTCTAGAATCTCGAGGTAAACTGAGTTCCTCGATCTGATACGATGTTCTTGGGGACTCCATGCAAACTACCTATCCTAGCGATGCATAACTCCGCTAGATTCGAACTCTGATATGTGGTATTGATGGGTAAGAAATGGGCGACTTTGGACAATCGGTCCACTATGACCCAGATAGAGTCATTTCCCCTACTAGAAGTCCATTCCAACAGAATCCCATTTCCATTCCGGAATCTGTAAGGGTTGCGACAATCCAGCGGGTCTTTGATGTCCTGCCTTGACTCGCTGACATATATCAAACTCGGCGATATAGCTTCCAATTTCTCTCTTCATCTTATGCCACAAAAATTGCTCTTTCAAATCTTGATACATATTAGTTCCTCCGGGATGGATAGAATAAAGAGTATCATGATCTTCCTTCAGAATCACTTCTTTCAACTCAGAATCTGCTGGTACACAAAGGCGTCCTTTGTACCACAAAACTCCTTCTTCATCTTCGGCGAATCCGGTACCTTGCCTGTACCGATACGACGCTTGATTCTGTCGATACTAGCATTTCCCTTCTGCGCCTCTTTGATCTGACTGATCAAAGTGGGCTGGAGTTCTATGCTAGCCAAAAATCCTTCACTTACTAATTCTATTCGAAAATCTTCCATCTCTTTGTGCAAGAATGGTTGCTCCTGCAAGATCATGGAGTTCAAGCGGCGCGGCAATCTGCTAAGGGCATCTGCTACCACATTGGCTTTACCAGGGTGATAGTGAATGTCCAGATCGTAATCCTTGATTATCTCAATCCATCTTCTATGTCTCATATTCAGCTCCTTCTGAGTGAATATATACTTCAGACTCTTGTGATCCGAATAGATCTCACAACGATTTCCCATCAGGTAATGTCTCCATGTCTTCAGGGCTAGAACTACGGCTGCGAGTTTGAGGTCATGGGTTGGGTAATTTTTCTCATGTTGCTTTAGTTGTCGAGATAGATAAGATATAACTTTGCCTTCTTGCATTAGCACACGCAATACACGTCGAAGGGCTTCGTGATATCCGGCATGATCAAGATTGGGGCTGAAATCAATCTCCTCTTGAGTTCTTGAAAACTCGCTTCACATTTGTCCGTCCATTCAAACTTCTTGTCTTTATTCAGCAATTGGGTCATGGGTCTGGCGATACTCGAGAATCCTTCTAAGAACTTGCGCTAATATCCCGCTAATCCGAGAAATGCATGAACTTGGGTTTGAGTGGTTGGGGCTTGCCAATCTTCTACATCTTTCACTTTTGTGGGGTCAACGGCAATTCCTCCGGCTAATACAATGTGACCGAGGAATCCTACCTCCTGTAACCAGAATTCACATTTGCTAAACTTGGCATACAACTGATGCTCTCTAAGGGTTCAAAGAATGGTCCTTAGGTGTAGCTCATGTTCTTCTTCTGATTTAGAATGTGATCGATGAAAACAACGACAAACTTATCCAGGAAGTCCATAAAAATCTTATTCATGAGATTCATGAAATAAGCGAGGGCATTGGTTAATCCAAAGGACATAACGGTATACTCGTATAATCCATAACAGGTGGTAAAGGCAGTCTTTGGAATATCCTCTGCGCGAATCTTGAGTTGATGATAGCCAGTCCTAAGATCAATCTTAGAAAACACTTTGGCACCGGTCAATTGATCAAACAAATCTTCTATCTTGGGCAAGGGGTATTTGTTCTTGATGGTGACATCATTCAATTTCCGATAATCCGTACACAAACGGTTACCTCCATCCTTCTTGTCCACAAACAAGACAGGTGACCTCCATGGTGACGCACTTGGTTGAATCAATCCAATTTCCAGCATGGCATCCAGTTGCTTCTTCAGTTCTGCTAGATCCGATGGTTTCATACTATATGGTCTCTGGTCTATGGGTCCTGTTCTGGGGATTAGTTCGATGATAAACTCGATATCCCGATCTGGGGGCATACCGGGCAAAACATCTGGAAATACATCAGGGTATTCACAGACTATCCGGACTTGGTCAATGGTAGGTTGGGCTATACTCTTGTTGCACTTGAATTGGCGAGGTAAGGTTTCAGATATATGCTCGACTGATATTCCGGCTGTACTGGTCATGGTTATGGATTTCTTGGCATAGTCAATCAATCCTTTATGTTTGGACATCCAATCCATTCCTAGTACTACTTCCAAACCTTTAGTTCTGAGTACTATCAGATTAGCATAAAAATCTATGCCATGGATTCAGATAGGGACGGCTTTGCAAATTTGCCTAGCCTTGGTGGTTGATCTGGGAATTTGAACAATCATAACATGCTTCAGTTTGGTTGGTTGAATTGTACTAGTGCATGCAAATTCTTCGGTGACAAATGAGTGCGATGCACCAGAATCAAACAACACTCTTGCAACTACTAAATTAACAGAAAACATACCCAACACGACGTCTAGCGCTTCTTGAGCTTCTTCAGCATGCATGATAAAAAGACGGCCATTGTGGTTGAGCGAATTCCCTGGGGCAAACCTCCTTCCTAGCTAAACACGATGCTGCTGCTGAGCTGGGGCATTGGTATTGGGTGCTGCAGCATTCTTCTTGTTGGGGCACTCGTTAGAGTAGTGACCCTTATTTCCACATTCATAACAAGTCACTTGTGATTTGTCCTTTGCTGCTACAGGCACAGCATTGCTTCCAGTCCTCGGGGCAGTGTTGGTGTTGGTGGCAGCATTGTTGTTGTTGAACTTGGGTGGGGAACGGTTGAAATTGCTAGAGTTGTCGGGGTTGTTGTGATTTCCTCCGGGCCTAGGGTTTCCACGGTTGGGATAGGTGGGACGGTTCATCGGGGGTCTGTTTGTTCTTGGGGCAAATCCTAGAGATGGGTTAGGGAGGTACTTTGGGGTCTGATGGGTTCCTGGCTGATGCATCATGCGATGCTTGCGGTTCTCATTGGCTTGGTTGATCTTTCCTTCCATCTGGATGGCCGAGTCGACAAGAGCTTCAATATCAGCAAAGGGGATATTGACTAACACATTCTGCATCTCATCGTGCAGACCATTCAGGAATAGTTCTTTCTTCTTGGCTGCGGTATCGATCTTATCCGGGGCATACCTAGCTAATGACAAGAATTTTTCACGGTATTCCACTACGGTAATTCTTCCTTGCTTCAGTTCTCTGAACTCGTCTCTCATCCTCTTGATCAGACCCGGTGGCACATGGGTTCTGCTAAACTTGACCTTAAATTCCTCCCAGGTCATCATCTGGCCTCCGGTCATTGCGCGAACACTGTTCCACCATGCCCTGGCATCTCCGGCTAGATAGTGGGTGGCGAACAGAACTTTCTCGTTCGCTTCCACTCCGGCGACTTCCAGGTTATTTTCCATGGTTTGCAACCAATCATCGGCATCTAGGGGTTCTTCTGACTTAGTGAAAACAGGTGGGTTGGTATTCTGGAAATTCTTGAGCTTAGATCCATGGTTGTATTGATTTCCGTGTCCTTGATTGTTGTGGGCAAGATGAGCTATCTGTTGCAGGGTGGCTAGGTTGGCTTGACGTTCCGCCCTTTCAGCTTCGCGGTCAGAAACCAACATTTGCAGGATCTGCAACATCGGATCCGGGGATGAACCACTTCCTCTGCGTGGCATCTGAAGATTGAGATAGATCATGAGAAAAGAGGGAAATTTCTAAGGTTCTAGGACTTTGAAAAGTTTTTAAAGTTTGACTCAGATTTTCTAGCAACTTGCTTTTCATTCATTCATTCATAGCACACGATACAAACACACACCACAACAAAGGAACACAGATGGTTTTAAGAACCATTCTGGAACTACGATGCAGTGGGACCAAATACTACTCACTACGCTAGTGCTCAAGTACTCCTTGGAATCGGTGGCTTCATCATCTTCATCATCATCGATGAAGGCGAAATCATCCTCATCGGTGAAGAAATCCATAGCCTGATCCTCCAGAAAATCATCATCATCGCTGAGATAGGAGTAGGGGTCTCCACGAAGATCCTCTCCGGCATTCTCCCTTTATTCCAACTACATGTCCCTATCGTGGATGGTCTCCTCCAAAGATGAGATACGGTGGCGAAGACGGGCAATGATGCGCTCCTTCTTGTCGAGCTGACGACGGCGAGACTTGCGATCCTTCGCTAGCATGGCGATGGTTTGATCCTTCGTCTTGATGATAGCGGACTTGTGGTTGGAGTAGTCACGGCAATTGTCCAATTCTTGCTGATGATCGTACATCATGAAGCTAAGGTGGTCCAATTGAGTCTTTAGTTCAGGGTGGTATGGGGCTTCCAGTGGTTGTCCATTTGTATCACGCCTTGGGCAAAACTCAAAGCGAGTTCCCTTGATCTGATTGATACTTTGCCCACACAGACGGGCAAGAGCTTCCAGCATGGCCCTGGCAAGTCCATCGAGCCAGTTGTTCTCTCTTAAGGTAAACTGAATTCCCTCGGCAGTGGGAGGTTCAATCTTTCCTCGGAGACTTGCAACAATTAGCCACTGCAGATCTTCTCCTCCTTGATCATTGAGCTGAGCTCCGAAGAACTCAGGGTGCGAACGCTCCAGAAGTTCCGAAAGCTGGTCCAAATCCCTCTCAAAGATAAGGTCTCCTCCATTCCCCAACTGATAAAACTTGTTGTACTTCACGTCCATCTATAAGAATATAGGATGAGTAAGTTAGTAGAGTGATCAAGTGTGTCAAATTTTTATGTATTTTGCAAAGGTTTTTGAGGAACATGAATTTTCATGAAAGAATCAAGGTGATAAGAATGGGAATAAGTTTTTGTAAATATTTGCTTCTTTTGGTTTTGAAACTAAGTTTTTGATTCAAACGTCCAGTCTAACTAGGGTCTCCTATGGTTGGGATGGCTCTGATACCAACTTGGCAACACCCGAATTTTTAATCCCAGATGCCTGTTATGCCATACATCGCAATCCCAGGATTACCATTTTTGTGAGACATAACAGAATTGGCTACCACAGTACATCATCCATTACAAACCATACATAAGGTCTTACACAAATAAGGGTCTCATGATCCAGTTCTTAATACAATTTCAAGTAGCGGAATACGTAATAATAACGGTAACGTAGGCGAAGCTCCATCTTCGGGGTTACAGGCAATGCTGACGATGGGAGATGATCCTAGTTGTCGTAACCTTCCTGGGGTCCATCCTCCAGGTACTCCTCTTCATAGTCTGGCCACGGGAATAGCCAGGGACAAAGCCATGAGTACTCTTTAAGTACTCGCAAACTAATTCTAACAAGTGAAGGGGGTTTTTGTAATAGGACACTAAGCTCTAGGGTTATTTTGCAAAAAGCCAGATTTACCTCTACTAAGTTCAAAAGCAAGAAAAGATAGTTGAATTTTATAACACCTAAGTGGGAACTTGGATTTCATATCACAACCCTGTTGTGGTCAAGTCAAAGTCTCAATTCATTTCACAAGTCATTTTGAAAACATCTGACGGGGGAACAGTATGGCCACTCCAACTTTCCATAACCGCGGACGCGGCTATTCGAATAGTTTGACACTCTGCAGAGATTGTACACTTTCACCACAACATTCGATACATACGTCAGGAACAAATCTTGAATTCACCATACTCAGTATGCGGGTAATCAATCCTAACCTTTCAATTACACGCCCTAGTATAAGCACCTCTCCTGTGAGTTTGGCCTCGCAACCATGACCAACTGTCATCTTGGGTACTGCACAGGTGGACAATCTTCACAAGGTAGCTTCAGCTCAGACCTTGGCTGTGAGGGAACCAATACTAATATATATAAGTTTCCAGTCAAGCCCTACCCAATCTTCGGGTATTGTAGTTGTACGGTAAAATTGTAATGGTATCGCATCCAGACAACCATCAGTTTTATAAAGGGCTAAGGCTCATGCCTCAACATTTTCATCACCAAAATCATCTGGTGTTCGGAAACACATGTCAAAACATCTCAGTAGAATGATCCATCATTCTAAGGTTTTCATAACCATTTTTCCACAAGTATCCCCATCTAAAGTTGATCAAGTTTTATGCTTAGCACTAGCATCTACAAGTGGGGGTAAGCACTAATGAGGGGTGGTAAACAAGTGGAGTTTTAACTAAGTTCAATCTCATGCCTTAGGATGACATGAAGATTATCTAGCTTAGGCCAAATTTTATGCTCTTTATGCAACCTTCAAATATGTTTCTAGAATCTACAAGTTACTTAAGTACATTCTAAGGAAGTAGCTTTGATAAAGAAATAAAGTAGAAAGCTTGTAAATAAAACTAGGATTGGGTTATCCAGTGAGTATAATCACATATGCTTAAGGCATATAGTTAGCATGGTAACCAGCAAGTATTGGCTTGCATCAATATCAGTATAATCTTGCTAAATTGCAAGTGTTAGCTTGCCTTGTGCAGAGCAGTGGTTGAAGTTTTCCTCGGCTTCTTCTTCGTAGTATCCTCCTTCTTCCTCGTATCCCTGGTCGGTACTAGCGTCTATAAATATGATGTACACAATCACCAAACAATACTTAAATACTTGCAATCATCATACAAAAGGGTCCTATAGATGATCTAGCATCATCACTAATATTACAAGATTAAAGCTTCGTTTAATTCCTTTTATTTTTAGAAAATTAATTTCTACTCATTGAAAAACTACTTCAGATTTAATATTCTCCAAACCAAACATGGGATCATGTTGACACATGTCACCACCACATATTTTAGTCCATGGGAATGTGATTTAAAGTGGTGTCACAATTTAATAAGGTTTTACCCTTTTATTTTAATTAAATAAGTGACTAGAAATGCCTATGTGGCATTCTTTTATTACTTGAACATTATTTCTATAAGTAAACCTATATATTTTTATATATTCTGAAAGGTATGGTTAAATGTGATTTTTGAGAGTTGGAATCAACTCAAAAGCTACTATGGTTTAAGTTTGAAAAATGTTTGAATGCAGAAAATCTTCTGCCTTGTTATTTTTACCAAGGATGATCTACAGATCCAAATGATTTAAATCCAACGGGCTTGGATTCATCATTTCAAGACCTTTCTAACAAAACTGGTTTCATTCAATTTGGTTCACTGAATCGATCTGGATTAGTTTTTGAATCTAGGTGCAGAAGTGTGTTGAAATAAAATGGAAAAGGTTAAATTCAAATGACTGGGCTGTGCGGGATACGATACTGGGCCGGCCTGCTAAGCACAGCGCTTACGCGGGCTGGTTAAGTTGATGTCCCCATGCGTCAGTGAGACGAGGGGGTGTGAAGCGGTACGGGGCAATGTGAGTCGTGGGATCTTGTTCTAATCTAAGGGCTGAGGGTTGTCGTCCACGTCGGGCAACGCCGGCGAGACTAAAACCTAACTCGGCAGGTGGGGGTCGTCGGGGGCTCACCGGGGCTCAGGCGAGGGATGGCGAGGCTGGCGAACGACGAAGTCGACGACGACAAACCTCTTGGTACCGGCAGCTTCTCCTGGGGCGGCTCCAATCGCTGGCCCCCTTCTTCTCCAGCAGCGGCAGACTCCGGTGAAATTCCGGCGAAGTGCTGCTCGCCTTTCTTCGGGAATGAGGCGGGGTGGTTCTGGGTGATATGGGAGTGAGATGGTGTGCTCAATTCGGCTGGGGGTGTCCTCTATTTATAGTGGAGAGAGGGAACCGACGGGCGCAAGCTGGGATCATCGCGGTCGACGACACAGAAGGCTATCGGCGTGGGCGACGGTAGGGGGAGGTGCGGTGCTCCCTGGCGATGCTTAATGACATGGTGGCGAGACGTGGGGCGGTGCGGTTTGGTCGGAACGCGGCGGTGCTCTGCGCGTGCCCGACGGAAGTTTTCATGGTGCACAGAGTGTGTGGTCCGCGCGGCGGCGAACGAGCGTGTCTGCAGGGTTGCTGGGACGGTGGTGATCACGTATGCACGCGGCGAGGGTGGCACGCGGTCTGTGGGCTTCGGTCTAGCGTGGTGCACGGGGTGCGTTCTCGGCATGGTTGCTGGCGAGCTGGGCACGGTCTGTGTGTGTGGTCCAGGGGCTGGCAACGTTCGAGCGCTGGACAGGGAGTGGCGGTGGGGTGTTGGCTTGCTCCCAGACATGTTGTCTAGGCTTGTTTCTTCTCCTAGCTCGATGTCGAGATGAGGGTGGCAAGGGTGCACTTCGGCCTGCTCACCATTGATTGCATTGCCAAGCTTACAGTGATGCTATATGTTTGCAAATGAGCTAGATGATCTACTAAAGCCTAGTTGCAACCAGAGAGGGAACAAGTTAGGCTCCAATCACTGCTCACAATAGTGTTTGGATTTTGGAAGATTTGTATCTGCAAGGTGTTTGATGAAATGGCCGCAAGAATTCAAGTTTTGAATTTTGAAAAGATTTTTGGTGGGTGTGCTAGGTTGGTGCTGGTGAGTCTGCAGGTGCTTGGGTTTTGAAAGTTGAGCTTGTTTGAGTGGTTTTTGAACAAGTGGGATCTTCCCATATGATATAGATTCAATTTTGAAATGTCATTTAAACTAAGCATTTGAATGTTTCTGGATGATCACAAGGTGGGCCTTGATACTTTGCTATGAGTACAATCAAGGGGTGTAAAGATCCAAACAAGTTTCTGTTAAGTTCTGAAAGTTTGGGACAGCCAAAGTAGGCATGGGAGTTAAATTGGTCAAAATGACCATTCACTCATTTTGTTTGTTTTTGATTTATTTGCCTTTGGGAAAAGTTTGGGAATTGTTTAGATGATGTTTATTTCACCTAAGAATCCTTTTACAAGCAAAGAAACACACAAACAAGGTGGTTCAAAAGAATTCAATTTGGAATGCATACACACATGCATGCTTTCTCATTTTATTTTAGAAAAGTTTTTGTTAACCGGAAATTTGATGATTAGAGTTTGATGATTCAAGTATAGTATTTTTGGGATGTTACACTAAGTAAGCACAAATATAAAGCTTTGATAAAGAAATAAAAGAATGAAGCTTGCAAGTAAAACTGGGATTTAGGATACTCAAGATGGTCTAATTAAAGCATGCCTAACGCATTGCATAGGTTATCTAGCTTTCACAGTTGCAAGTGTTAGCTTTCCAGGATGGCTTGCATTAGATAGCTTGATAAGTTAACTTATATTGTGAAGCTTGCCTTGAGCAGTGCAGTGGTTGAAGTTGAAGTTCTCCTGTGCTTCCTCTTCATAGTAGTCTCCTTCCTCTTCGTATCCTTGCTCGGTACTAGCGTCTACAAATAAATACGAAGTACACAATCACCAAACAATAATTAACTACCTCTATTTAGCACACAAAGTTTCACACTAGATGATCTAGCATCATCACAATCATCACAAGAATTAAGGCAATAGTTTTATTTATTTCCTTTTAGAAAAGTAATTTCTACTCATTGAAAAACTACCTAAGATTTAATATTCTCCAATTAAAACATGGGATCATGTTGACATGTCATCACCACATATTTTAATACTTGGAAATGTGATTTAAAGTGGTGTCACAATTTAATAATGTTTAACATTATTATTTTAATTAATTAAAGTGAATAGAAATGCCTATGGGGCATTCTTTTATTAGTTGTCCATTATTACTGCAAGTAAACCTAGA
The DNA here is from genome assembly GCA_030063025.1 of Avena longiglumis. Lineage (NCBI taxonomy): Eukaryota > Viridiplantae > Streptophyta > Magnoliopsida > Poales > Poaceae > Avena > Avena longiglumis. The sequence goes on along the minus strand of CP125975.1, from coordinate 127,412,102 downwards.
TTTTTTATATATTCAGAAAGGTCTTATAATATGTGATTTTTGAGAGTTGGAATCAACTCAAAATCATTTATGGTTAAATTTTGAAAAATGTTTGAATGTAGAAAAGTCTCTGCCTTGTTATTTTTACTATAGGTGATCTATAAATCCAAATGGTTTGAATCCAATGGGCTTGGATTATGAATTTCTATAACATTCTAGAAAAATTGGTTTAATGCAATTTGGTTCAATGAATCTCTCTGAAATGATTTTTAAATCAACAGACAGTACTAGGTTTGAAATTAAATAAACAAATTTTAATTTGAACGAACTGGGTCGCGCGGAAATTCTAACTGGGCTGGCCCACTGCGTACAGCGCGCACGGGCTGGTTAAGTGGTTGTCCCCACACGTTAGTGGGACAGGGGTTGCAAAGGGGTACGGGCTAACTACGACCGTTGGATTAGACTAAGGATCAACGGCTCACGACCATCATCCTCGTCGAACAGAACACGACAGGCTTGAACCCTAGCGCGTCCAGTGGGGGTCCGTGGCGGCTCACGGGGGCTCAGGCGATGGTTGGCAATGGGGGCGAACGACGAAGTCAACGACGGCGGTTCTGCTGGTACTGGCGGATCCTCCTCGGTGGCTCCAATCGACGGTGCCTGATGTGTGCACCCAATTTTGTCATCGGACACTTCGTTGGGACCCAAGATCAAGGTGTGATGAGAACAGCAACAAGTTTCCCTCAGTAGAGACCGAGGTTATCGAACCATAAGGAGGAAGGAAACTTCACACAGGTGTTGCAAACAACGTGGAGACCTACACAACACAAACTCAAGACTTTGTTCCAACGAATCAGTGAGGTTGTCAATCTCACCGGTTTGCTATAACAACGGATTAACTGTATGGTGCGAAAGGTAATGGTGGTTTGCAGCAAGTAAACAGTAACAATGGAAGATGTATCAATGGTAAAGATTGGACCGAGGTCAATATTTCACTAGAGGTGCTCTCCATTGATAAACAACATGGCATGAAGGGTAAACACATTACAGCAGGGCAATTGATAGGAACTGAGCAAGGTATAACAATGCAATACAAGTCAGAAAGATTCTATGAGATTCGATTGGGCAATACAAGTCAGAAAGATCCTAATTTGAGGCATTTCATCATCTGCATCACAAGCATCAACACGCCCCCCTTGGGGAACATCATATTCTTCGAAGGTCACACCACAAGATTCTATGACGGCTCCGGAGATCTTATCATAGATTCTATAAGTGTGAGATTCGAGACCATAGCCAACAAAAATACCCTCTAATGCTTTAGACTCGAATTTAGACAAACGAACACCTTTTATGAGATAGAAACACTTACAACCGAACACACGGAAGTAATATATGTTGGTTTTGTGCGGTGACCCAGCATACCACTGAATGTGTAGTACACTTTAGTCGTGGACATGACATCCACAGAACACCGTTCCGGTAATATCACAAAGGTACACACATTATTATTATTACAATGCTGGAAGTTCAAGACTTCCAAAAGATCCAACTTACAAACCAAAATATAATATGTTCAGCGGAAATTTAAAAGTAACAACTCCGACTAGGAGTGGGGCTCAATAGCTTATTTTATAGAGTTCATGCTACTCGGCTCCGTTAGTTACTACTAAATAGACCCTTAAGTGGACTCGTTTTCATCGACACCGTAACGGATTTCGTAGTCCACGCCTTCAACTCCTCCAGATAGATCAGGTTCTTCGTAGAACACGTCTTCTTGGCATTCGGCTGCATACATTGGCACGTCTTCGGAATCCTCAGAGTCTAAGCAAGGGATCAAAGGAAAGAATGAGTAACAGCGTTACCCAACAAGTTCATTATATGCAAGGTGGGAAGTTTGATGCTCTAACTACCACCTCGGATTATAAATCCTTGGCACTATGCAGTTTTTGTAAATATTTCTTCAAAGTTTGATTTTATTCTGAAAGACTATGACAATCAGCCTTCACAGATTGATTAGAACTTTCATGGAGTTCCTTTCCTGCTGCGTTTGTAGCTCCTTCCCAGAACAGGGAGTAAAAAGTTACAGTTCTTACACTCTGCAGAGGTGCGTTACTTTACCCATGAGAGATCAACTCCTTATTGCACAACCGGGCGTACTTTCCCGTCCATAATTCCATGATGTGGGGCCCAGTAGTTGGTCCAAGCCAATCACTGCCCCCTTCGCGACCCCGCATGCCTCCTTGGTGTACACCATGCCCACATAATGAATTACGGCAATGGTTTGTACAAACCGTTAGATGCCAGAACTATCGTGGGACGTTGAACGAATTACCAATTAATATGCACGCTATGAGGATAACAGCCACGACCTGCACATCCGGCTTCATGCGAGAGGAAGAAGATACAACTGACTTCTCTGTCCCATTCCAAATCTCATGGCTAACGCGTAATATACGGCGCTAGAATCGCTGATGTTAGGGGTTATTAAGTCCCTACTTGATTATCATTATTGAAATTAGAACTCTAAGTTCTATTGCTCCATCATATCACCACTTAGGATGATATTTATAATTTTTTATTTGTGAAAATAATATTTTCTTTCTTTTATAGCATATATGATAACACACAATTTGCAATTACTTTGATAAAGACTCTTCAAAGGACATGAGCAAGTGATGAACTTGCCTTGTGATGGCAAGGTAGTGAAGTCTGATGCTTGCACTGGACCTTGAGCTTCCAGTTCTACAAAAACATCATTATTGTCCGGTAAGGACAATATTTAAAGAAGCAAAATGATTATGCAAGTAATGTAATGCATTATTTAAATTTATATGCATTTACCCCCAAAAGGATTTTAATATTTATTTTTAATATTTATTTTTAAATAAAGGATTTATAAATATTTATTTTTAATATTTATAACATATATTGAGTTATTTTATTTTATTTCTCTTTATTTGACCTTTATTAATTTATATACATTTTATTTTATTACTAAATATTTATTTAGTATTTTTTGAAAAATACTATAATATTAGTAAATAATGAAAGTGATTTTTATTTATTTTTATCTCCTTTCAATAATTTTGTAAAATTCCATAAGGAATATTTAAATTACAAAATTCTTATAAAAAATTTAATGTCCAAAATTTGATATCTTATTTTAATTGGACAGAATGGATTATTGTGAATCCAAAAATATTTTATTTATAATTTTTGGAATTTTATTTTATTTTCTATAATTTTATTTAGGTCATGGGTATTTTGGTCTTTTCTAATTGATCAAAAGAATTATTAAACAACTTGGGATTATTGGGCCGAGGTGGCCCATATGGCAGGGTCAAATGACTACCCCGAAGGGTTTTGGCCCACCCATCCCACATTGCCTCCTCTCTCTCCCTCGACCTTATCTCCTCGTCCTCTGACTCGCCCCTGTGGCTGGCGATGCCGCCACCATCGATTCTCGCCGTTGTCGGTCGTTCTGTCTGCCGCCGTGGTGCGAGTTGCGGTTGTCGACGATGCTTGTTCATTCTATCCACTTGGATTTGACTTTGGGCTTCCCTGTGGTCAGTTCCACCCCATTCCCGAACCCTAGGGTTCGGAAAAGATGTTTTCACCGTCATCGCGATTCCGCCTGCGGTGGTGTGCTGGTCTTGTGCGCCATCGGCCGCCGTGGCGGTGATTCTGGCGCCTCTAGGTGCTCCCTGCCGCCATTTGGTCGGCCCTTTCCGCCTCTTCGATGCATCAGCGAGGACCTCGGGTAAGTGGTCTCTGTGGTGTTTGTCCATGCTACTGCCTTGATCCTTTTTGGTGTGTAGCTAGTGGTTTCTGATGTTGAGTGATTATGTGCTGATTGGGTTCATCTCGAAATTAGGGTTCATCATCCCTTGTTGATCATACCTATGATGTTTTAGATCAAGTGTTGATAAGATTTGATCCTGTGAAATGATTGCTTGCTGTGGTTAAGGATTGATAGTAGCTTTGATGTTACTAGTTGCCTTTCAGATTGGTCCTAGTGGACCATGATGCATGCTAGTTGTTTCAATCAAATCCTTAATTGGATTTTGTTGTTGTTCTGAGGTTTACTCTACTGTCAGATTACTCATATTGACAGTAGTTTTCTCTCAGTGGTTGATTACTGCAATCATAATATGGTCTTGTTTGAGATGAAACACTCTGAATCAAATCATTATATGTAATGATTTTCTGTTGATGTATAAAATCCTTTTAAATGTTGATTCCTGGTACTTAGCTTCAGGAAAATGATATATAATGATTTGTCCCTTTTCCTGTCGGAACTAAGCAAAGATGATTTTAGCTCATTAAGAACTTGTCCTTGTGATGCCATTGTATTTTGGCACACAAGTGATTAGGTTTTTATTTCTGGGCTTAGTTTGATTATGCTTGGGATTAGAATTGATAAGATGATATGGAAGCTTTTATTATTATTCCTGCCTATGATGTGGGTCTGAGGCTCTAGGATTTAAATCCTAATTATTTGGGCAATAATTTGTTTGAATCTTATAGGATCAAGGGTGCTACTCTCTCTTTGGTAGATGTGACCTGATCTGATAGGATCAAATGAAAATGATCTAAGTTGTAAAAATAACACTGAACCCAGTGATGCTGGTCTGAGGGTTTAGTGTTTGTGGTTGAGCTTGATTTCTTATCCTTATACTTGAATTCTCTAGGATAGATTCACCCCTCTTGGGTGCATATTGAGAGATCATTACATAATGCAACACATGATTTTATTTAGATATTCTGATGAAAGCATGTGATGGTTTTACGAGCCTCACCACAAGATTTGATGTTGGTGTAGTAGGTTGTTGATCTTGAGCTTGGTCAGGATCTTGATCTACTTTAATTGTGCTCCTGAGCTTGCTCTTGAGCTTGCCTGCTCCTCCTAGCTCCTGTTCTTGACCTTGCTATCCACCAGATCCATCCCCCTCCTTATGTCACCATCCTGGTGATGTTTGGGTTGATCTGGGTGGTTGGTTTGTTTGCTGTTCTTGGTTGAGCTGTTGTTCACCCTGGCTGTGTTGGTGTGTTGTGTAGTCGAGTGGTGCTCTGAGGTGCTTTGCCTCGGTTGTGCTGTGGTTTTGTGATCTTGGCTGTGCTTGTGTGATCGACAACACACCATTTGCATGCTTGTGTGTGTGCAGTCTGTGTGCCTGCTATGCACATATGGATAAGTTCAGATAATTTGAACTTACAATTACCAATCTACTTTTTACTCTGGCTGGTGAACTGGTCCCTTTTGGCTGTCATTTGCATTTTGGCTTGAATTTATGAAAGATGAGATCTTTCAGATTGGTGAAACTTTCCCCTTTTTAACATTTCTCAATGATGAGATTGTCAAGTGCATCTCACTGACATATCTGAGAGAAATATACTAACACTAGTCCTATTTTATTTTCTATTTGCTCTTTGTTTTGCAGGTACAAAGATAAAGATGAAGATTTGGTATTGTTTTAGATATAGGATAGTTAGTAGAGATTTAAATGTAATTTTCTTAATCTTTTGTAATTTGTCTTTTATAATTCTTGTAATATTTATTTGTTTCATTTGTAATAAAGATTATATATTTATTAATAAAGAATATTTTATTTTTTATTCTTGTGTGAATTGCAAAGTTTGGAATAACTTTAGTAAGTTATTCTTTGTAATTTGTTTGTGAATAAGAATGAACTTCATATCCATATTACTTTTAAATAAGATTTAAGTTTTAATACTTTTCTCTTAATTACTTTAAGATTCAAATCTTATATCAAAATTATTTAAATTATCAAACAATTAAGTTTTAAAATTCAAACTCATTTTCAAAGCACACAAAATTCCTTTAAGCTCATAACAAAGTTTATAGCAATCTTCCTTTAAGACTCAACCTACTCTCTAAGTAAGAAAGAAACTTTGATCCCTCAAGGTTTCTATTTGGCGAAAATTTTACTCACAGTTTCTCAAATGAATGCATGCAACAATACATATTCCTAAATCTACCCTTCGTTAGGTCCTATATGCTGGGATGTTACAGACTTCCCCCCTTAAATTAAACTTCGTCCCAAAGTTTGTGGAGATGTACCTGAATATTTCTGGATATGCTTTTCTTAAATCCTCTTCCTTCTCCTATGTGGCTTCCCTTTCAGGGTGATGTTACCATTGTATCTTGCAATATTTTATTGCCCTATTCCTCAATATTTTCCAATTTTCTTCCAGAATTTTGCAGGGCTTTTCAATATAAGTCAGGTCTGCTTGTAGTTCTATCTCTTGATGTGTTATTGCATCATCAGGAACTTTCAAACATTTGCGAAGTTGTGACACATGGAAAACATTATGTACTTGAGCCAATCTTGAGGGTAACTCTAAGGCATAAGCTATAGTTCTGTTTTGACTCAGTATCTTGAATGGTCCAATATATCTTGGACTCAATTTCCCCTTAACTCCGAACCTTTTTACTCCTTTCATTGGACTTACTTTCAAATATACCATATCTCCCACTTCTGGATGCCATGATCTTGGGCTTTGATCCGCATAACTTTTCTTCCTGCTCTGGGATATTTTTAGTCTATCCCTGATCTTATCAATGATGTCTTGTCTCTCCTTGACATAATCTGGCACAAATTCTTTGCTGCTTCCAGGTTCATACCAACATATTGGTGATCTACACTTCCTTCCATACAGAACCTCATATGGAGCTGCCTTCAGACTACTCTGATAGCTATTATTGTAAGAAAATTCTGCCAATGGTAGGTGATCTTCCCATGTTTCTCCAAAATATAATGCACAAGCTCTCAACATGTCTTCTAGTATTTGATTTGTTCTTTCAGTTTGATCTCCTGTCTCAGGATGATATGCCGTACTGAAATCTAACTTGGAACCAAGTGCTTCATGCAATTGCTTCCAAAATGCTGAAGTAAACACTGATCCTCTATCAGTTACGATCTTCTTGGGTACTCCATGCTTACTTACTATCTCTTTGACATATACTTCAACTAACTTCTCTACATTATATTTTTGATTCACTGGAATAAAATGTGCACTTTTAGTGAGTCTGTCCACTATTACCCATATCATATCCTTCTTTTTTGGTGTCATAGGTAATCCTGTGATAAAATCCATGCCTATTTCCTCCCATTTCCATTCAGGAATTTCTAAGGGTTGTAATGGTCCTGCTGGATTTTGATGTTCAGCTTTCAGCCTTTGACAAGTATGGCACTCAGCTACATATTTAGCAATATCTCTTTTCATGTTATTCCACCAGAATAGTTCTTTTAAATCCATATACATCTTAGTACTCCCTGGATGTATAGAATATAGGGTAGCATGTGCTTCTTTGAGTATGATATTTCTGATCTTAGTCACATCTGGAACACATAAACGATCTTGGAACCATAAAGATCCATAATCTCCAAGGCGAAAAACTTATTTTTGCCCTTGAGATATCCTCCGAATTTCCTCAGCAATAAAAGGATCTTCTTCCTGACGTCTAAAAATTTCTTGCTTAAGACCACTGTCATGTTCTGCAACTACCTGCATAGTCGCTAATCCTCCAAGAACCTCTGTCCTGATGAATTGGAGTTCTAATCTTTCCAAGTCCATTTGTAACTCTTTTGGTAACTCTCTGTTGCTAGGTTGAATATCTGCACTCTTTCTGCTTAAAGCATCTGCTACAACATTTGCTTTTCCTGGGGTGTAATTGATTGTTAGATCATAATCCTTGATTAATTCCAACCAACGCTTCTGTCTCATGTTCAATTCCTTTTGAGTGAAGAAATATTTGAGACTTTTATGGTCAGTGTATAACTCACATCTGGCTCCATAAATAAAATGCCTCCATCCTTTTAGTGCAAAAACTACTGCTGCTAACTCCAAATCATGAGTTGGATAGTTGACTTCATGTGGTTTCAATTGTCTTGAACCATAAGAAATTACTTTCCGATCTTGCATTAATACAGAAACCAAACCTTCTTTAGATGCATCACAATATACGGTGAAATCCTTCCCTGTTTCAGGAACTGCTAAGATTGGAGCTGTGGTTAATCTCGTTTTCAACTCTTGGAAACTTACTTCACACTTCTCATCCCACTTAAATGGCGTATTCTTCCTTAATAATTTGGTCATTGGTCCGGCTATTTTGGAGAAACCTTCAATGAATCTCCGATAATAACCAGCCATTCCTACGAAACCTCGAATTTGTTTCACATTTATTGGTGCAGCCCACTCTAGTACCGACTGAACTTTAGATGGATTGACAGCAATCCCATCTTTACTGATCACATGACCGAGGAATTCTACCTCATCAAACCAGAACTCACATTTACCGTACTTAGCATAAAGCTTATGTTCTCTTAAAGTCTGTAATGCTATTCTCAAATGGTCAACATGATCTTCCTTATCCTTGGAATATATTAGAATATCATCAATAAAGACGATGAAAAACTTATCCAAATATGGCATGAAGATCTTGTTCATCAGATTCATGAATATTGCCGGTTCATTGGTCAAACCAAATGGTACCACCAGATACTCATGGTGTCCATATCTTGAGACAAATGTTGTTTTTGGAACATCTTCCGGCTTGATTTTTATTTGATGGTAAAGGATACTTGTTCTTGATCGTCACGTTATTCAGATTTCTATGATCACCACACATCCGTCTTCCACCATCTCTCTTATCCACAAAAATTACTGGTGTTCCCCATGGAGATACACTTTCCTGAATAAATCCTTTTCTTACTAACTCATCAATTTGCTCCTTGAGTTCTTTCAACTCCTTAGGTCCCATTTTATATGGTGCCTGAGATATTGGTGATGTACCAGGTATTAGGTCAATAGTGAACTCTATCTCCCGGTCTGGTGGCATTCCTGGTAATTCTGTTGGAAAAACATCTTGGAATTCATTAACTACAGGAATTTCTTCTAATCTAACTTGTTTCATTGAATTCAACTGCAGATCCACCATGATATGACTGTGTTTATCTACCTGGTAAACTATCCTTGCTCCACTTGGATTTTTGATTGAGACAGTTTTCTCCTCACAATTAATCTAAGCTCCGTGTTCCATCATCCAATCCATCCCCAGAACTATTGCAATTCCCTTCAAAGGAATCACATAAAGGTCTGCGAAATATGTACAACCACAGATCGAGATAACCTGATCTTGTTTTATGTGGCGTACAATCACATTCCCTCTTGCCATAACTACGGTCATAGGACTTTCTAACGTTGCCCTTCTAATCCCGAACTTATCACAGAATTCTTCAGAAATGAATGAAGTAGTTGCACCAGTATCAAATAGAACTTTGCCGGGATTGGTAAGGATATTGAGCGTACCTATTACTGCATGCTCCGAATTATCCACCACCTCGAGGGTTGCACAGTTCAGTTTTCCGGTAGGTCGGTTTCTCTTGTCGTTATTGTTCTTGCCATTGTTTCCTCCTTTATTGGGCTGTCCATTTCCTCCATTGGCTTGTCCTCCTCCCTTGGTAGGCCATCCTCCCGGTGGTTTACTCGGACAATTCGGCTTGATATGCCCCTTCTGACCACAACCGTAACAGATCACTACAGGCTTTTTGCACTCCCTCTGGAAATGCCCTGGAATCCCACAGTTGTTGCAGATAACATTCCTTCTCGGATTAGATTGATTTCCACTACTGCCCTTGTTATTGTTATTGTTGTTTTTGCCATAATTCGTATTCCGGGGTTTGAACTCCAGGTTAGGTTTAGGTTTGCTTGCCTGAATTCTCTTGGTTTCCTTTTTGGCTATGTTCATCCGGTCCTCTTAGACATTCTTGTAATCATCTACAAAAGTAATGGCTGCATCCAACAACTGCTGATAAGTTTTCTTATTGGCTCCTTAGCGGCATCCTTACAAATGGATTTAGTCCACGCAAGAAACATTTCTTTCTATTCTCTTCAGTGTTAACATCCTCCTCAGCATAACGAGACAGTTGGCTAAACTCCCGGATGTACTTCATGACACTAGTATATCCTTGCTAAAGCTCCTCAAATTCTCTCTGCTTCAACTCCATGACACTTTCCGGAACATGATATTCACGGAAACTCTGCTTGAACTCCTCCCAGGTAAACTCCGTTCCTCGTTGTTGCATAGCTAACTGATTTTCCCACCAAGATGCTGTAGGTCCAGTCAGCAGATGAGTTGCATACCTCAATTTCTCCTCATCACTGCAACCTACAGTTTTAAGCTTCCTTTCCGTATCTGCTAACCAGTCTTCTGCATCCATTGGTTCAGGAGCTGATGCAGAAGGTAATGGCCTTGCATTCTGGAAATCAGATAAACTTACTCCTCCCCCTTCAGGTGCCCTCTGATTTTCTCGTCCCAGCAGCTCTTCCATGAACTTGTTCTGGGTCTCTTGCATCATTTGCATACATTGCATAAAATTCTGTTCAATTAATGGCCTCATTGATGGTGGTGGTAATGCTTCTTGATTTGCTGCATTGGCATCGGCCTTTTCCTTGGCCTCTCGCTCCATCCGCTGCTGCTCAGTTTCCATTACTACACCCGTATCCATGACCCTCTAGTCCTGCAACATAAAGCGAATACTCATAATTACATCATGCACATGTATTCTGAGCTCGACTTTACGCACAGAACTAGTCACACAATGAAAATCCAGAGAAAATCCAAATATGCATTTTACATATTTACATAATATCATAATGATACAAAGTTATTACAACATATACCATATTGGTGTAATCACACAACTATCTTATTACTTGGGGTATGTGGCATCCCGTAAAACCACTACCAGAAAATCGCGTTGAATTTGTGCATTGCATCGTCATCATCATGCATTGTTTGACTGCATTATTTGAAAAGCCTAGTTTTGAATTGTATAAAAGCCCCTCTTATTTTCAAACACAAAACCCCGATCGCATCGGAGATCTTATTTGTCTAAAAACTGGTTGCAAAATGGCCTGGTTTTAAATTAGACAGGATTAAACAAACACAAAAACTAAAAACAGCCCTACCCTAAATCTATTCCCACCCAAATCCTATCTACCCACCAACCAAATCGTGCCACCTCACCCTCTCCCCTTTTTCCTACCCACCCTGCCACCTCACCAATCCCTCTCCTCTTTCCACCTCTCTCTCTTTTCTCACCCAAGCCCTTCTACCCCTCTCTCTCTCCCTCTCACTGACCCTCTGGACCCACCCTGGCCCGCCGACAGCCCCACCTCCCCGGGCCCTACCGTGTCAGCCTCTCTCCCCTCCCCCTGGTCAACCCCAGCCTCCCCTGGCCCGCGCGCGGGACCCACTCCCCCACCAACCACGCCAGCCACGCGCCCCCCTGGCCACTCTCCACCAACCCCCCGCGTGGACCCCACCCTGGCCCCGCTCCCGACCCCAACCGCTCACCGCACGCGCTCGCCTCCCTCACGCGTGCGCCCATTCTCCTCCTCCTCTCTTTCTCTCTCACCGTGACCGGCCGCTTGTCCCATCCAGCACACACCGCCACCGCCGCCCTCCACGCCTCTCCCCGGCCCTCCTCCGCCATGCCGAGCCCGGCCCGCCTCTGCTTCTTCCCCGCCTGCCCTCCGCTCCACCTGCACGCCCGCCGCCTCTGCGTCTCCTCCTCTCACCCCCGCGCCGCTTTCAGACCCGCTGCGCCCGAGCTCCCTCCAAGCGCCGTCCCACCTTCCTCTCACGCCGCTGCAGCGTCCCAAGTCTCAAGCTCGGCTCTTCCCAGGCCCGCGTCGCGGCGACCTCGCCGCTTCGCCCGGCTGCCATTGCCCGTCGCCCGAGCTTCGCCGCCGAGCCCGGCCCGGCCCGGCGCCCTCCACTGCGCCATGAGCGCGCCGACTCGCCTCGCGGTCGGGCCCCCTCGTCCCTGCTGGCTTCTTCCTCCGTCCGCAGTGCCAGCGCCTCCTCGGGCCCCTCCCTCGGCCGCGGCCCCACGCCAGCCGCAGACCCGCCCGGACCTCGCCGTCTCGTAGAGCCCCGCGCCCCTCTCAAGCCCCTCGCGTCGCCGACCTGCTCCTCACCTCCAGTGCGGCCTCCTCCGTCTGCAACCGAAGCCAGGAGCCGCCGCCGGCGTTGCAAGGCTCGCCCTGCCTCTGTTGGTTGGTATGACGAGTTCGACCGCAAGCCTCGGTGTGCGTCTGCAGATGGTGTCAAGGCCAAGATAGTCTCTTGACAAGACCCGCTGTTTTGATGTCGCGCCTTGGGCACCAAGAGCTACGGACGCCGAGACCCGAACACGGTGCCGCGCCAAGATCGTCCGACACCGAACCGAAGCTCCGAGACCTCGAGATCGTCATCTGCCGCGTGAACAGGAAACGCCAAGGCCTTCGACACGGAACGCTAAACCCCGACGAACCCCCCGGACGTCAAGACCGACTCGATGGCGCGAGCCCGACCAGATCCTCGCAACGGCAAGATCAACACCGACCATGACGGACCCGATGCGCCCCGGCACCGGACTACAAGTTCTGCTTCACGAATACCAAGCGACAAGATCTACCGCCCCGATATCCGAGAACGACCCCGGAGTCCGAGAATGTTCACGTCGAGGCCGAACCCGTCGAACCTTGGACCCTGAGACCAACCCCGAACCCCGGAACCCCAAGATCGTCGAGACCCCTAATGTGTGACCCTTTTCCTCGAACCCTATTTTATAACATAACAACTTGTTGCATGTTTAATTGTCATCTCGCATGCATATCTGTGGTTTGGGGGCCTTATGCCGATTCACCTAATAATTAAATATGGGGCCCATATGCGGGCAAATCTAGCCCTATATTGTCCTTATTTAAATTTGTGTAGCGAACCGGTAACTTACCTTGCCTTGTTAAAACAACATCTAAACTGCAGGGTAGCTAAATAACTTGAACCGTTTAATTAATTGTCGGGACCCCGGTTCCACTTAATATGAACTAATCGCATCGCACCTTGCCATGACATGCATCATACATGCATCATGCCGATCTTCTGCCGTGTATTAAATATTGCATCCGGTGTTTCTTCTAGTGTTTTGCTTCTTCGCGGATAAGGCCGTTGAGTTGATGTGAGCTTCGCCCCGATCTTCGGTTGAACCCTTCGTCAATGTTTTCAGGCGAGCATCTCCCCCTTTCTACCTATCTTACTTTTATAGTCTTTATTCCCTCCTGTTGATCTATTGCTATCTGTGTTGCGATGCTTTAGTTTCCGTGACATGTTATACCGCAGCCCTATATTGCCATGGACACATCCTATTACCTGTTGTTTGGTAGATAGTTGGACTTGCGCGTCGTAGTTGCTTGCTCAAGTGCTGATGTGTGTCGTCATATGCCACAGTTGCTGATGAATTGCCGCATGTTGATGTTGGAGATGATTCTAGTTTTACTTACCGCTCACTTTAATTTCTGTTTAACAACTAAAATTGAATAAGCAGAGGCATCGGTGGGTGATAGAAAATATTTTGTTTCGAGCCCACTTGTGTCCCGTAAGACCCAGTACTTGATACTGTTCCTTGATTTATCGCTATCCACATCCGGGAGGTATATGGGACCCCTGAGCGAGCTTGATTCATTCTTATTTCTTGGGGCCACAAACTAGTTTGAGGTTTTATTTACTATCCTGTACTTATGCCATGCTACTTAGTATTTACGTTTGTGCGAGCACACCTTTGTTTAGGTAAGCGGAATGTTTTCGCGGTATCGTGATCCCGATTGGGGATCTGCTTTGCGTTCTGACCATTGACGCAAACCTTGAGTCCGTCTCGAGCTTGCTTACCGTTGCGGGTGTACTCCAAGGGTGGCCTGAAATATTTCTGAATCGTGATTGTTCATGTGAAAGCCTCGTTGGGTTTTGATTTGGTTTTTCGAGTTGATCGGCGTGTGTTGCTATTGGTGCACCCGGCGGGTAAAACTTTTCAAAGCCGTGTCGCGGATATGGACGACTTGGAGCATATCTCGATCATAGACAAGCATAACTAAAGTTTACTGCTATAAATTTGACTTTATAATGACTAGTAATCAGCTTCACTATAATGGAATGGCTAATAATCGCCCACAAGCTTGTTTATTGTACGACTAGTAAGTATGGCAACTACAACGGAATTGGCTGATTAAAAGTACCAACCACTTTGGGTTTTGGGTTTATCTCATGCTATCGGTGTCGATTAGTAATTGTTGCAACTTCAACGGAATGATTAACTAAAAGGGCCCATGCTTACTTTATCGGATGATTATCTATACGACTAGTAATTGCTGCAACGATAACCAAATAAGTAAAGCGCCAACCGAGTGAGTTCTCGGTTGACTTCCTCGTTTGGTCTCGAGAAACATCGGGATGGGTTTGTTTGGTGTTAGCTTGTGTTGGATCCGGATAGGTCACTCTTATCCTCTCTCGATAACCGCCACCGTGTCGAGTCTCTGAGGTTGTTTAGTGCATGCTGCCCGCTCGATCCACCATACCTATGTAGGCGAGACCGCCGAATTCTAGCCTCATTGTCTTGGCCTCGATCGACGCTCCTTTTTCCTTTTCCCTTTGTCGGCACCCTTTTGTTTAAGGTTTGAGATCGGCGTCGTTAGCGTGGTTACCCTTCCGGCTTGGCACAGGCGGGGATATGGGCGCCATTGGTTATTCTTCAGGGCTCTTAGCCCCATTTGCATCTTGTCCGTAGTCGGGCTCTATCATTTTCAAGGTGATTTGGATCTTTGTATATTATATCTGTATTCTTGACTCTTTGAGTCGCTGTTATATATATCTGTTCTGTGGGTCCCATCGATGACTGTTGTGTAATGTTATTACCGTTTCCACCGCACGAAAGTGCTGGTGGGCACCTTTGAATCGTTTCTATGCGGGTTTGGCAATTTTGCTCAAACTTGCATAGGTCCGATTCGAGGGTGTTACTGAGTGGTATCGAGCCTAGCGCGATTGCGATACCCACAAGTCCAAATGAGGATAACCTAGCTAACGGCCGAAGTAGAGTGTCAAAACTATTTTTGTAAAATCGGTTGGATAGTTCTGGTTAGGTCTGATTTTATTCCTTACCCCTCTGCTATTCTACTCTTACCTCTACGTGTTTTGAATCCGCTCTCGTCCCTTTCTTCGAGTCCAGGGATTCTCATGGTTGGGTTTCCGTCGTACCTTCAGGGTTTCGCTTCCTCCTCTGATAACGGTGTTCTGCCATTCTGGTGTTCAAGCTGCCTGATGAATCCTTCATCGGTGTAACCATTCTTTGTTCCTTGTTTCTGCCTTCCGGTGTTTTTCGACGCGACGACATCATCATCTACGCCAGATCCGATGCAGAGTCTGCATCACTCCGTTGTTCCGAACCTCGCTTGTCGAGATCTTCAGTCTGATTCCGAGAGTTGGTTGCATAATCCGCCTATTCGTGTGCAGAGTAATGGTTTGAGTGCGGGATGGAGTAGCTACCATACCACTACTCTTATCATTCGCTCTTGTACATCGAATCAGTGGATCCAGCAACTTTACTTCGTCCATGGATGTTAGGGGTGGCTTTATTTGTTGATACCTCTACCTTGACACATTGTTCCCGGAGTGTTCTCGCGACGATCAGGAGCAACGACCCTTTTGTTGGTGGTGTCGCCGTTTTCAAGATGAAGAAGGAACCCTCGTTAGTGGTGTCGCGAGGATCTACGCAACGCAAGAAGATGCAGATCGCCGACCTTCCTTCCGGTACCATGAGGCGGATCTCGAGGGCGAGATCCCTTGTTAGTGGTGTCGAATTGTGGCATCCCGTAAAACCACTACCAGAAAATCGCGTTGAATTTGTGCATTGCATCGTCATCATCATGCATTGTTTGACTGCATTATTTGAAAAGCCTAGTTTTGAATTGTATAAAAGCCCCTCTTATTTTCAAACACAAAACCCCGATCGCATCGGAGATCTTATTTGTCTAAAAACTGTTTGCAAAATGGCCTGGTTTTAAATTAGACAGGATTAAACAAACACAAAAACTAAAAACAGCCCTACCCTAAATCTATTCCCACCCAAATCCTATCTACCCACCAACCAAATCGTGCCACCTCACCCTCTCCCCTTTTTCTTACCCACCCTGCCACCTCACCAATCCCTCTCCTCTTTCCACCTCTCTCTCTTTTCTCACCCAAGCCCTTCTACCCCTCTCTCTCCCTCTCACTGACCCTCTGGACCCACCCTGGCCCGCCGACAGCCCCACCTCCCCGGGCCCTACCGTGTCAGTCTCTCTCCCCTCCCCTGGTCAACCCCAGCCTCCCCTGGCCCGCGCGCGGGACCCACTCCCCCACCAACCACGCCAGCCACGCGCCCCCCTGGCCACTCTCCACCAACCCCCCGCGTGGACCCCACCCTGGCCCCGCCTGACCCCAACCACACGCACGCTCGCCTCCCTCACGCATGCCTCGCTCTCCTCTCCTCTCTTTCTCTCTCTCCGTCACCTCCGGCAGCCGCCCTCCCTCCAAAGACACCGCCACTGGCTCTACCTCTCCGGCCGCCGCTGCCGCCCGCCTCCCGGCCTCGCCTGGCCGCCTCGCCCCGGCCGAGCTCTCCCGCCGCCCCTGCCCTCTGCGCTCCACCCGCCTGACGCGACGCCTCTGCGTCTCCTCCTCTCGCCACCCCGCGCCCCCCGCTTTCAGACCGTCGCCGTCGCCGAGCTCCTCCCTCAGCGCCCCCCACCTTCCTCTCGCCGCTTCACAGCCCCGCGGTCTCAAGCTCCGGCTCTTCCCAGCCCGTCGCGGCGACCTCCGCCTCGCTGCCCGCCGTCATTGGTGCGCCCGTGCGCCCCCAAGCTTCGCCCGGCGAGCCCGGCCAGCGCCCCTCCACCCCTGCGCGAGCCGCGCCGACTCGCCTGGCGGTCGGGCCCCCTCGTCCCTGCTGGCTTCTTCCTCCGTCCAGCAGCCGCCTCCTCGGGCCCGCTCCCTCGCCGAGCCGCGAGACCCGCCGGGACCTCGCCGAGCCCGCGCCCTCTCAAGCCCCTCGCGTCGCCGACCTGCTCCTCACCTCCAGTGCGGCCTCCTCCGTCTGCAACCGAAGCCAGGAGCCGCCGCCGGCGTTGCAAGGCTCGCCCTGCCTCTGTTGGTTGGTATGACGAGTTCGACCGCAAGCCTCGGTGTGCGTCTGCAGATGGTGTTGTCCAAGGGCCAAGATAGTCTCTTCGACAAGACCCGCTGTTTTGATGTCGCGCTTGGGCACCAAGAGCTACGGACGCCGAGACCCGAACACGGTGCAGCGCCAAGATCGTCCGACACCGAACGAACTTCCGAGACCTCGAGATCGTCATCTGGCGTGAAGGAAACGCCAAGGCCTTGACATGGAACGCTAAACCCGGCGAACCCCGGACGTCAAGACCGACTCGATGGCGCGAGCCTGACCAGATCCTCGCAACGGTAAGATCAACACCGACCATGACGGACCCGATGCGCCCCCGGCACCGGGCTACAAGTTCTGCTTCACGAATACCAAGCGACAAGATCTACCCCCCCGATATCCGAGAACGACCCCTGAGTCCGAGAATGTTCACGTCGAGGCCGAACCCGTCGAACCTTGGACCCTGAGACCAACCCCGAACCCCGGAACCCCAAGATCGTCGAGACCCCTAATGTGTGACCCTTTTCCTCGAACCCTATTTTATAACATAACAACTTGTTGCATGTTTAATTGTCATCTCGCATGCATATCTGTGGTTTGGGGGCCTTATGCCGATTCACCTAATAATTAAATATGGGGCCCATATGCGGGCAAATCTAGCCTTATATTGGCCTTATTTAAATTTGTGTAGCGAACCGGTAACTTACCTTGCCTTGTTAAAACAACATCTAAACTGTAGGGTAGCTAAATAACTTGAACCGTTTAATTAATTGTCGGGACCCCGGTTCCACTTAATATGACCTAATCGCATCGCACCTTGCCATGACATGCATCATACATGCATCATGCCGATCTTCTGCCGTGTATTAAATATTGCATCCGGTGTTTCTTCTAGTGTTTTGCTTCTTCGCGGATAAGGCCGTTGAGTTGATGTGAGCTTCGCCCCGATCTTCGGTTGAACCCTTCGTCAATGTTTTCAGGCGAGCATCTCCCCCTTTCTACCTATCTTACTTTTATAGTCTTTATTCCTTCCGTTGATCTATTGCTATCTGTGTTGCGATGCTTTAGTTTCCGTACATGTTATATCGTGCAGCCCTATATTGCCATGGACACATCCTATTACCTGTTGTTTGGTAGATAGTTGGACTTATGGTCGTAGTTGCTTGCTCAAGTGCTGATGTGTCGTCATATGCCACGATTCTTGATGAATTGCCGCATGTTGATGTTGGAGATGATTCTAGTTTTACTTACCTCACTTTAATTTCTGTTTAACAACTAAAATTGAATAAGCAGGCATCGGTGGGTGATAGAAAATATTTGGTTTCCGACGCCCACTTGTGTCCCGTAAGACCCCGAGTACTTGATACTGTTCCTTGATTTATCGCTATCCACATCCGGGAGGTATATGGGACCCCCGAGCCGAGCTTGATTCATTCTTATTTCTTGGGGCCACAAACTAGTTTGAGGTTTTATTTACTATCCTGTACTTATGCCATGCTACTTCAGTATTTACGTTTGTGCGAGGAGCACACTGCATCGCTTAGGTAAGCGGAATGTTTTCGTATCGGTATCGATCCCGATTGAGGATCTGGCCGTCGTTCTGACCATTGACGCAAACCTTGAGTCCGTCTCGAGCTTGCTTACTGCTATGGTGTACTCCAAGGTGGCCCCTGAAATATTTCTGAATCCTGTGATTGTTCAATCGTGAAAGCCTCGTTGGGTTTTGATTTGGTTTTTCCGAGGTTGATCGGCGTGTGTTGCTATTGGTGCACCGCCGGTAAAACTTTCTGAAAGCCGTGTCCGCGGATATGGACGACTTGGAGCACAGTATCTCGATCATAGACAAGCATAACTAAAGTTTACTGCTATAAATTTGACTTTATAATGACTAGTAATCAGCTTCACTATAATGGAATGGCTAATAATACTGCCCACAACTGCTTGTTTATTGTACCTGACTAGTAAGTATGGCAACTACAACGGAATTGGCTGATTAAAAGTACCAACCACTACTGGGTTTTGGGTTTATCTCATGCTATCGGTATCTGATTAGTAATTGTTGCAACTACAACGGAATGATTAACTAAAAGGGCCCACTGCTTACTTTATCAGGACGATTATCTATACCTGACTAGTAATTGCTGCAACGATAACCAAATAAGTAAAACTGCCAACTGAGTGAGTTCCTCGGTTGACTTCCTCGTTTGGTCTCGAGGGGGAAACATCAGGATGGGTTTGTTTGGTGTTAGCTTCAGGTTGGATCCGGATAGGTCACTCTTATCCCTCTCTGATAACCGCCAGCTGTGTCGAGTCTCTGTAGGTTGTTTAGTGCATGCTGCCGCTGCCGCTCAGTCCACCATACCTATGTAGGCGAGGACCGCCGAATTCTAGCCTCGCCGTGTACTGGCCTCAGTACTGACGCTCCTCTTTTTCCTTTGCCCTTTGTCGGCACCCCTTTTGTTTAAGCAGGTTTGAGATCGACGTCGTTAGCAGGGTTACCCTTCCGGCTTGGCCTGGGCAGGGATATGGACGCCATTGGTTATTCTTCAGGGCTCTTAGCCCCATTTGCATCTTGTCCGTAGTCGGGCGCTCTATCATTTTCAAGGTGATTTGGATCTTTGTATATTATATCTGTATTCTTGACTCTTTGAGTCGCTGTTATATATATCTGTTCTGTGGGTCCCATCGAGGACTGTTGTGTAATGTTATTACTTCGTTTTCCACCCGCACGAAAGTGCCTGGTGGGCACCTTTGAATCGTTTCTATGCGGGTTTGGCGAATTTTGCTCAAACTTGCATAGGTCCGATTCTGAGGGTGTTACAGGGTACTAAACACGGTACTTTATATTACTAACTAATTGTCTTCTTCTAGTAGTAACTACGATCATCGTACATGCCTGATGTCCAACCGTGATGACGTGTTGTTCGTCGCACAGTTTGTGGAACATATGGCCTTCCAGAGGGAACGTACTCTGTATCTGAAGTGTCAGGACTTGAGTCATTACTCACCCTGAGGGCATTGACTCCCTCCAGCTCAGCTGAAAAGTCTTCAGAAACATATTCAACATTATCTCTAGCCTGCATCTCCTGAGTTTCATCTCTAGAGTTGTCAACAGGATACGCAGATCCTGCTGCTCTCGAGGTGCTCTCATGGACAAGATAATGAATACTGGATAATGTATATTCTGTGGGATTTGAGAAGATGTTGATGATTCAAACACTCTTTCCTCGGGATCTTCTTCTTCATCCCGATCATCTATTGACATGGTATTTCTACTTCTGTTATTAGGATTCATCCTTGCACCAATCCAACTAGATTGTCCAACATTTCTGTCAGAACCATCTATGGACATCCGGTGTTCATGAGATCCATTATATGATCCCATCCTCCAACCATCTGAATTCTCAATAGGAAGTTCTAAGTCAGAACCATCCTCTGAGCCCTGTGGTACTGCATACCGCATATCTGTAGTAGGATCATGTGTAGGTTCAGGTCTTGGTGAATAAGAATATGGTATAAAAGATTCTGGATCTATCGGTATATCCTTAAAGATAGACATTGCACTACTACTTGCTTATTTCTCTAACTGGGATGCTAACTGCTTCCTTCTTTCTGGATCAGTTAGATCCTCTAACATGTCATTTTTGTCTTCAACAATCACTTGATGAGTCTTATAAAAAGACGCAACGAGTGTCCGGTATCTGTCCATGAACGTGGAAGCTAACTTAGGGTGCTTCTTAACCAACTTAAGATGATCTGGTATTAGGCTCTGAGTCTATAGAATCATGAGGTATCACAGAAAATGTGCTACCTTCTAGCTCCTTGGTTTTCTGCTCCCGGATATTAGTTATTGCCTCCACAACAGTAACATGATAGGCTGCTAAATGACTCCTACCTTCTCCTATGGGTAGATCGTGGTACAGTCCAAGCTTCTCTGGAAGTTGGATACTCACACGATACTTGGATAACATCCGGCCATCAAGATAAGTGATAGTGTTCACTAGGATTCTAGTTGAACAATTAAAAAGCTTTAAAAGTTGATGAAGTTGGTCTGTAAATGATCCTTGATAATCATCAAGAGTATCCTATTTCCTTACCAAAGTCTGTTTTGGAAACTTTGGTACCATATCTCTGTATATCAGAAAAATAATTTTAATTAGTATCAAATAATATATTGCATCATAACAAAGAATTATCGCACTAAAATATATAACGGAATATTCTCATTTGAATACCCATTATATTATTTTTAGAGAATTCTTTATCGTTGTCAAATTTCCTACAGGTAATACCCTTAACTAGGTTTCCAACCTAAGGTCAAAGCAATTTGCTCTGATACCAACTGCGGTGACCCAGCATACCACTGCATGTGTAGTACACTTTAGTCGTGGAAATGACATCCACAGAACACCGTTCTGTAAATATCACATCCCTTAGAGTGGTACAACAGAAACATTGTGGGTCCATATTACAAAGGTACACACATTATTATTATTACAATACCGGAAGTTCAAGACTTCCAAAAGATGCAACTTACAAACCAAAATATAAGATGTTCAGCAGAAATTTAAAAGTAACAACTCCGACTAGGAGTGAGGCTCAACAGCTTATTTTATAGAGTTCATGATGCTCGGCTCCGTTAGTTACTACTAAATAGACCCTTAAGTGGACTCTTTTTCATCGACACCGTAACGGATTTCGTAGTCCACGCCTTCAACTCCTCCGGATAGATCAGGTTCCTGGTAGAACACGTCTTCTTGGCATTCGGCTGCATACATTGGCACGTCTTCGGAATCCTCAGAGTCTAAGCAAGGGATCAAAGGAAAGAATGAGTAACAGCGTTACCCAACAAGTTCATTATATGCAAGCTGGGAAGTTTGATGCTCTAACTACCACCTCGGATTCTAAATCCTTGGCACTATGCAGTTTCTGTAAATATTTCTTCATAGATTGATTTTATTCTGAAAGACTATGAAAATCAGCCTTCATAGGTTGATTAGAACTTTCATGGAGTTCCTTTCCTGCTGCGTTTGTAGCTCCTTCCCGGAACAGGGAGTAACACGTTACAGTTCTTACACTCTGCAGAGGTGCATTACTTTACCCATGAGAGATCAACTCCTTGTTGCACAACCGGGCGTACTTTCCCGTCCACAATTCCATGATGTGGGGCCCAGTAGTTGGTCCAAGCCAATCACTGCCCCCTTCGCGACCCCGCATGCCTCCTTGGTGTACACCATGCCCACATAATGAATTACGGCAATGGTTTGTACAAACCGTTAGATGCCAGAACTATCGTGGGACGTTGAACGAGTTACCAATTAATATGCATGCTACGAGGATAACAGCCACGACCTGCACATCCGGCTTCATGCGAGAGGAAGAAGATACAGCTGACTTCTCAGTCCCATTCCAAATCTCATGGCTAACGCGTAATATACTGCGCTAGAATCACTGATGTCAGGTGTTATTAAGTCCCTACTTGATTATCATTGTTGCAATTAGAACTCTAAGTTATATTGCTCCATCATATCACCACTTAGGATGATATCTATAATTTTTTATTTGTGAAAATAATATTTTCTTTCTTTTATAGCATATATGATAACACACGATTTGCAATTACTTTGATAAAGACTCTTCAAAGGACATGAGCAAGTGATGAACTTGCCTTGTGATGGCATGATAGTGAAGTCTGATGCTTGCACTGGACCTTGAGGTTCTAGTTCTACAAAAACATCATTATTGTCCGGTAAGGACAATACTTAAAGAAGCAAAATGATTATGTAAGTAATGTAATGCATTATTTAAATTTATATGCATTTACCCTCAAAAGTTCCTTTTTTAAATAAAGGATTTATAAATATTTATTTTTAATATTTATAACATATATTGAGTTATTTTATTTTATTTCTCTTTATTTGACCTTTATTAATTTAATAATTCTTTTAGGAATTATTAATTATACATTAATTTTATTACTAAATATTTATTTAGTATTTTCAAAAATACTATAATATTAGTAAATAATGAAAGTGATTTTTAATAATTTTTATCACCTTTCAATAATTTTGTAAAATTCCATAAGGAATATTTAAATTACAAAATTCTTATAAAAAATTTAATGTCTAAAATTTGATATCTTATTTTATTTGGACAGAATGGATTATTGTGAATCCAAAAATATTTTATTTATAATTTTTGGACTTTTATTTTATTTTCTATAATTTTATTTAGGTCATGGGTATTTTGGTCTTTTCTAATTGATCAAAAGAATTATTAAACAACTTGGGCTAGCCCCTTGGGCTTATTGGGCCGAGGTGGCCCAATAGGGAAGGGTCAGATGACTACCCCGAAGGGTTTTGGCCCACCCAGCCCACATTGCCTCCTCTCTCTCCCTCGACCTTATCTCCTCCTCCTCTGACTCGCCCATGTGGCTGGCGATGCCGCCACCATCGTTTCTCGCCGCCGTCGGCCGTTCTGGCCGCCGCCATGGTGCGAGTTGGGGTTGTCGACGATGCTTGTTCATTCTATCCACTTGGATTTGACTTTGGGCTTCCCTGTGGTCAGTTCCACCCTATTCCCGAACCCTAGGGTTCGAAAAAGATGATGTCGTCGTCGCCGTGATTCCGCCTGTGGTGGTGTGCTGGTCTTGTGCGCTGTTGTGGCCGCCGCCGTGGCAGGTGCAGGTTGCAGCGCCCCTGTGGGTGCTCCATGTGCCGCCGCGGTTCGTCGGCCCTTCTGCTTCCTCTTCGATGCATCAGCGAGGACCTTGGGTAAGTGGTCTCTGTGGTGTTTGTCCATGCTATTGCCTTGATCCTTTTTGGTGTGTAGCTAGTGGTTTGTGATGTTGAGTGATTACGTGCTGATTAGGTTCATCTCGAAATTAGGTTTCATACTGCCCTGTTGATCATACCTATGATGTTTTAGATCAAGTGTTGATCAGATTTGATCCTGTGAAATGATTGCTTGCTGTGGTTAAGGATTGATAGTAGCTTTGATGTTACTAGTTTCCTGTCAGATTGGTCCTAGTGGTAATTCACCATGATCCATGCTAGTTGTTTCAATCAAATCCTTAATTGGATTATGTTGTTGATCTGAGGTTTACTCTACTATCAGATTACTCATATTGACAGTAGTTTTCTCTTAGTGGTTGATTACTGCAATCATAATATGGTCTTGTTTGAGATGAAACACTCTGAATGAAATCATTATATTTAATGATTTTCTGTGGATGTATAAACTCCTTTTAAATGTTGATTCCTGGTACTTAGCTTTAGGAAAATGATATATAATGATTTGTCCCTTTTCTTGTGGGAACTAAGCAAAGATGATTTTAGCTCATTAAGAACTTGTCCTTGTGATGCCATTGTATTTTGGCACACAAGTGATTAGGTTTTTATTTCTGGTCTTAGTTTGATTATGATTGGAATTAGAATTGATAATATGATATGGAAGCTTTTATTATTATTCCTGCCTATGATGTGGGTCTGAGGCTCTAGGATTTAATTCCTAATTAGTTGGGCAATAATTTCTTTGAATCTTATAGGATCAGGGGTGCTACTCTCTCTTTGAGAGATGTGCCCTGATCTGATAGGATCAAATGGAAATGATCTAAGTTGTAAAAATAACACTGAACCCAGTGATACTGGTCTGAGGGTTTGGTGTTTGTGGTTGATCTTGATTTCTTATCCTTATACTTGAATTCTCTAGGATAGATTCACCCCTCTTGGGTGCATATTGAGAGAACATTACATAAAGCAACACATGCTTTTATTTAGATATTCTGATGAAAGCATGTGATGGTTTTATGAGACTCACCACAAGATTTGATGTTGGTGTAGTAGGTTGTTGATCTTGAGCTTGGTCAGGATCTTGATCTACTTTAACTGTGCTCCTGAGCTTTCTCTCGAGCTTGCCTGCTCCTCCTAGCTCCTGGTCTTGACCTTGCTATCCACTAGATCCATCCCCCTCCTTATGTCACCATCCTGGTGATGTTTGGGTTGATCTGGGTGGTTGGTTTGGTTATTGTTCTTGGTTGAACTCTTGTTCACCCTAGCTATGCAGGTGTGTTGTGTAGTCGAGTGGTGCTCTGAGGTGCTTTGCCTCGGCTGTGCTGTGGTTTTGTGATCCTGGTTGTGCTTGTGTAGTCGACAGCACACCATCTGCATGCTTGTGTGTGTGCAGTCTGTGTGCCTGCTATGCACATATGGATAAGTTCAGATAATTTGAACTTACAATTACCAATCTACTTTTTACTCTGGCTGGTGAACTGGTCCCATTTGGCTGTCATTTGCATTTTGGCTTGAATTTATGAAAGATGAGATCTTTCAGATTGGTGAAACTTGCCCCTTTTTAACATTTCTCAGTGATGAGATTGTCAACTGCATCTCACTGACATATCTGAGAGAAATATACTAACACTAATCCTATTTTATTTTCTGTTTGATCTTTGTTTTGCATGTACAAAGATAAAGATGAAGATTTGGTATTGTTTTAGATATAGGATAGTTAGTAGAGATTTAAATGTAATTTTCTTTATCTTTTGTAATTTTTATTTTATAGATCTTGTAATCTTTATTTGGTTCATTTGTAATAAAAATTATATAATTATTAATAAAGAATATTTTATTCTTTATTCTTGTGTGAATTGCAAAGTTTGGAATAACTTTAGTAAGTTATTCTTTGTAATTTGTTTGTGAATAAGAATGAACTTCATATACCATATTACTTTTAAATAAGATTTAAGTTTTAATACTTTTCTCTTAATTACTTTAAGATTCAAATCATATATCAAAATTATTTAAATTATCAACCAATTAAGTTTTAAAATTCAAACTCATTTTCAAAACACACAAAATTCCTTTAAGCTCATAACAAAGTTTATAGCAATCTTCCTTTAAGACTAAACCTACTCTCAAAGTAAGAAAGAAACTTTGATCCCTCAATGTTTTTATTTGGCAAAAATTTTACTCACATTTTCTCAAATGAATGCATGCAACAATACATATTCCTAAATCTACCCTTCGTTAGGTCCTATATGCTGGGATGTTACAGTTTGTTACCGGTAAGAATTCCATATGGAGTCTTGTTGATTTTTTTGCGGAGATAGAGCCAGTTTGAAGCATGGCAAGCGGTGGAGATGGCTTCGGCCCAAAAGTTGTATGGAGATTTAAACTCCGCCAACATGGTCCTAGCCATCTCAATAAGAGTCCGGTTCTTCCTTTCGGCCACACCATTTTGTTGAGGGGTGTATGCAGCGGAATATTGATGTTTTATCCCCTCATCACTAAGAAAATCATTCAAGGTGTAGTTCTTGAACTCGGTGCCATTGTCACTTCTTATGATCAACACGGGAAGATTGTATTATCGTTGGACCATGTTGATGAAGTCGATGAAGGTCTTTTGGGTATCACTCTTCAACTTGAAGAAGTATACCCATGAGTATCTTGAAAAGTCATCAACGATCACCAAACAATATTTATTCCCACCAAGACTTGCATGAGATGGAGGACCAAATAGATCCAAATGAAGGAGTTCCAAGATCTTGGTAGACTTGATTTGATTCTTAGGCTTGTGAGGAGCGTCATGCATCTTCCCTATAACACATGCCCTTCAAACACAATCTTTGGCAAAGGAAACATTTTCTTTTAGTCCAACAATATGGCCCTCCTTATGGAGACTTTGCAAAGTTCTCATTTTTACATGGGCTAGTCGGCGATGCCATAGCCAACCCACATCAGCCTTCCCGAATAAGCACATCGGACCTGTAGTGGCTTGCTCCGAAAAGTCCACCACATACAAGTCATGTTCGACGTACCCAACGAAAGCGACCTTGAGAGACTTGCTCCACAAGAGGACCACAATATCAACATCAATAAAGATGGAAAAGCCCATCTTTCCAAGAGCAAGGACTGAAAGTAAATTATATCCAAGGGTCTCAACAAGCATGACGTTCACGAGAGTAATGTCGTGAGCAACCACTACCTTGCCGAAACCCATTACCTTAGACTTTGAGTTGTCGGCATATGTCACGGTGATTTTATCATCATTTGGCTTTAAGTCCTTGACAATAGACGAGCTTCCGGTCATATGACTTGTGCAACCACTATCAAGCACCCACTTTGAACCCCCGGAAGCATATGTCTACAAAAGATCAAGCTAATTTTTAGGTACCCATTTTTCAATGGGTCCTCTTTTGTTAGCAACAAGGGTATTGGGAACCCAAATAGACCAAGCAATGTAACCATCATATGGGCCAACATAGTGTGCATACACATCACCATAATAATCACGCATTAGAACATAGTGAGGGTTAGCACTACCCGCAAAGTCATCATGAGACATAGTTTTACCACTTGTGGACTTACTATCCACAATTACCTTGTTAGTCTCTCGTGTGGGATTGTCCTTCTTCTTCTTGTTTGTCACATCCCAAAATTTTCCAAATTTTGTAATGTGAAAAATAAATAAACAAAATAAATAATTGTTGAAATTTAGGGTGAAAAGAAACTTTTTATTTCTAAATGGGAACTTAAAATCCCAACTTGAACAAACTTGAGTAATGTTTGAATCCAACTAAATTCAAATAAAGTGAATTGCATTCTTCATAAATGCATCTGGAAATTTAAACACTTGGAAAGTAAACCCAAACCCTAAAACCCTAATGGAAGGAAAACATTTCCAAGTTATCTCTAAACCTATGAATTTGATCCATATAAAAATTTGTCAACAAATATTTATAAATGATCAAGAATTACCAATAAAAATATTATGAAACCATAGAAATTGATTTCATTCAATTTGGAACCATAGATAAAATCTTATGAATTTAATAAGATAAGGGAATTGAATTTCCAAAGCTAATATAGAACCTATCTAAATATCCATACCAAATGGTGAGAAAATAATCCTAAAGATATTTAAAAGGATAAATAAATATTAAATAAGATTTTACAAATCAGAATCACCAAGTTTGGATCTATAAATAAAAAGATATGGATTTTATAAGATAAAGATAGCAATATTAAATGAGTAATATTTAAAGGCCAAATTAACTCTTGACCTAATCCATAAGCAAATGGAATAAATATAATCCAAGTCCAAATAAAATAATGGATAAGGAATTTTTAAATTAATTAAGAGGGCATTAACCAAATCCTATTCTACTTTGATAAAAGATAAAATCCCTATTAAAAAATGATTAATTAAATCATGGGAAAATAGTATTTGGAATTTACCCAAGTGGAATAAAAGTTGTTTAATTAACTTAAATGGGATCAAAGAAATCAACTAAACAAATTTATGGAATTAAACCCATAATTATTTTCATTAGAATAAAGACAAGTACCCAAATCAAAATGATTAATAAATCATATTAAAAATATTCCAAATAATTCAAGGTGAATAATTTGACACCCTATTAAATAAATAAAACCTACTGAAAAGATTTGAAAATATTTAGATTTCAAATGGAGTTTGAAAACATTATTAAACCTTATTTGAATAAATGCAAGGGCCTATTTTAGATAATTAAAAGACCCTAAAAAGAATAAAAGAAATATTCTAAATTTGACTTTAAAATGCATGACTAAACAGTATTTGAATATACACAAAGTTTGGTTCAAATTTGAATTCAAATGGATGCTTGAATTGATTAAACAAAATCAAAACAGAATAAAAGAATTCGAAAAAGAAAAATAAACAGGAGAAGAAAAAATAAAAACAGAGCAGCCCAACCAGACCTGGCCCACTAAGCCCAACACCCAGCCCACTCCCTCTCTCCCACGAGAAAACGTTCCATACCAGAAAACTGAACCGCGCAGTCGTCGACAGATGGACCCACTCCTCCTCTCTCTCACTCGCTGACGCCAGGCCCCACTGCCACCTCATCGTCGTCCTCACCCGCCGCTGACCGCGCCCCCTCTCTGGCCGTTACAGCCGTTTGAATGCCGGCGTAAATTCGCGTTAACCACGCCACCGCAACCACGCCCTCTTAAGTGCCTCTCCCTCCTCTCCGTTTCCTCCTTAACCTCCCATCCCCGTGCGCCTCCAGGCTGCCTAATTTTGCACTGGACCGCCACCGTCAGCTTTGTGAGAAATTCCGGCAGCTCCTCGTCGCCCCTTGCCCCCTCGACCACTCGAGCTTGCTCCCCACCCTCATGCGCATCCAGCAGTAACACCAGCTTGCCCGCGCGTGCCCCCTAACGTCGACAGCTTCAACATCAGCGCGCCACCGACGACCGCGTCTACTCCGGCGACCATCCCCCGTAAGCCCCAGCTTCCCCTCTAACTCTGATTGATACGTGTGTGATCGCCAGCATCGTGCGCACCTAACGCAGCCCTTTTTCTTCTTAGAGTGGCCCATAGCGTCGCCTCCGTCTCCAACAAAGAGCAACCGACGCCGTCTCAATCTCCGACGAGAAATCAACGTCGACTCCGTACGCCCCTTCGCCAACCGAGCACACATCGAGCATCCTCTCGCCACGGCGATTCTGGTGAGATTCTCTCCTACTCCTCTCGCCTCCTATAACTCTGGCAACTTCACCGCCAGAGCACGTCGCCGCCTGTTGCCGCCGCCAGCGCCGCCACTCGATGGTTAGTGAATGAGTGTCGTAGGATGTAGATCCAATGCACGCGAAAGAACTTAAGCGAAGAGGTATCTTTTGATATGTGCCGCACGTTTTTAGTTAGATCTAACGCCCCACAGCAGCTGATCCACGCGAAACGTTTTCGACCAATCAAAACACAACACGTTCCCAGCCTTTTGTTTTAAAAACAGAAACTATTCTATTAGATACTCAAACTTGCAAAATTCATAACTTTCAAACCACACGTCCAAATTTTGCAAATTTTATATCAATGGAATCAGCAAAACAAGTACTTTATAACCATGCACTTTGTTTAGTAAAATTCTTCTGTTAAATTGGTTGTTTTTGCAGAAACTTGTGTAAGCATATTTTGAATATAAAATTCTTTCTAAAATTATTTTGGTGATAAAATCTTTGGCAAATGTTTTGTTTTGAACCTACTGACCATACAAATCAATTTTTGGTTTCAAAAACATATTTGGTGAAGCAAAATAATAAATCTTTGAATTAAAGCATTTCTAGCCAAATAAAAATGTTTATTATGGTTTAAAAATGATTTTGGAGCAAAACCCTTGGGAAATGTTTTGATTGAAACTCTCTGACCCTAAAAACAAAGTTTTATGATTTAAAAATATTTTTTGTGAACCCTATAAAGATTATTGCTTGCTAAAGGCAATTCTAACCACATAAAATATTGATTTGTTTTAAAAATGGTTTATAGGTAAAATCTTTTGCAAATGGTTTTGCCACTTATATAAATTGACCAATAGGTGTTTTAGAATGTTTATAACCTATTAGAAACCACTTTGGTAAATAAAACAATCTTTGGCATGCTTGCATGCATTATTTTGTTTCTATTATTTTATGTGATGAATTGCTTGAATGGTAGATTGAATTATTGCTTGCTTGATTGAATTGTAGTGGAATTTGAAGAGTGTGAATATTGCAAGATCAAGGAGTGAACTTATATTCTCTACCAAAAAGTCAAGTGATGCTTCATAATTTTGTCCCATTATTTTCAATATGCATTAGTGATATTTCTAAGTAGGACTTGCATGGAATTTTTCTAAGTGTAAACTATGCCATGGGAAAACCTAGTAGATGAAACCTCAGTAGAAATTTCCTAAGTTAAGATTCCTACTGCTATCATGCTTAGCTTAGCTAGTACAAAACAAGGGTGGATTATATTTCATGTTATGGAATATTTCTAAGTCAAGGACTTGTGTTTTGTTTAATAAAACAACTAAGTGAATGAATCACCTGGGTGGAATGGAAGGAATGGTTTGTGTTGAGTGGTTACACAAGGCCCATTTCTATGGTTTACCTTGTGTATCACACTTGTGGATGGCCACCCAGGAGGTTTGAGATGTCAAATGTTGAGAAGCTTCAAGTGCAGCCACTTGGCATTATGGTCTCTTCCTGGATCATATAGGTTGCAATAACTTAGCCAAATGGACAGTCGGTGGTAGGGGATGATAGGTTGGAACGCGTCCATTCTGGTCTAAGGGAAGGCTTCTGAAAGATCTTGTCTTGGTGAAACCAAGTCTTGTGGGGAAAGTGCACCACCTCTGCAGAGTGTAAAATCTAAGTACTTAGCCATGTCCTTGGCAAAGGGCAATTTGAGCATCAAGACATGGAAGCTATCAAGAATATCCTCATCCCAACTTCTAAGTAAAACTTGTGGTTGAACAAGGGTGAAGGTGTTATCACCGTATTTTGGCCAGAGACGGAGATGGGCCGTGAGCAAGATGGGCTTGGAAGATACATATATTCAACGAGTTGTTGGATCGGCCTAGTGTGTGGATTTGGGCTAAATTGCCCGTGTATCTTGTATCATAGTAGGTTTTGTGTTTGTTTAGGTTCCGTTTGTGTTTAGGTAAAGATAGAGTTGTAGAGTTATTCCAAAAGTAGAGAGTCTCCGGACTATAAATATGTACCTAGGGTTATTGAAAGAGGAGGACAACCACGTTCACAACAAACACAATCTCGGCGCATCGCCACCCCTTGTTTCTAGGGTTTCTTTCGGGTAAGTGCCATGTTGCCTAGATCGCATCTCGCGATCTAGGCAGTATCTACTTATTCGTTACCTGGTTTTACTCGTACTGAAGCGTTGTTGATGGCGAGTAATACCATTATCATAGATTGTTTGAGGCTAGCATCGGTGCTTTTTCATTACTATCGTCGAAGTTATGCTGCCTCTAGATATCTCGCTACCCTTGCACCTTTTCCCAAAGTGCAAGGGTAGCACCTTGCTTGATCTTTATTTAGTCGATTCGATCTGTTATAGTTGTGCCTTGATCGCCAAGGTTTAGTTTAATATCTACGTAATCAGGCCTTGCAAACGGGTTGAACGATCCAGTAATGCATAAAGACGTGGCTTATTCGTTCTAGAGAGGATGTTCCGGTAATTGGCTTTACGTTGGTTATTAGGCCTCCTCTAGGGTTAATATTCTTCATCTTTGTACGCATTGTGCTCAATCACGCGTAGGATGTTCCAGTTACGTGGTGAAAACATTAGACTATCGTAGATCGATTTAACTTGTAGTGATCAAGCAAAACCCCATGTTATCATAAATCTAACGCAGAACCATGGGGCAATCGGCTTTAGGAGCCGATTTACAGGGAAACCTGGGAGCCGATTACGGCTCGAATTTTACGTATACTTGTTTATCATGCAGGAAATCAATCAGAGCAATCCTTCACCTTCCCCGAGGTATAGGTCAGTGGCACGCCGAACCAAGCCAGACGTGTGTGAGCTTTTGCGGGCCGTCGCCCGAGGGACCAGGGCCCACCAGTCCTGGAGCCTCCCGCTCTCGTGTTGTCCGCTGCTCGCCGTGGGTTTTGGCAGCAACACATTCGCACGCCGGTGGGACATTCAACAACGTCTACATCAACACCCGACGCTGCGATGGAGAACAGACCAGTCACGTACAATGATCTGCCTGATGAGCACAAGGCCAAGTACGACGAGATCAAGGCCCTCTTCGAGGAAGACCTCATCAGCTCTTTTGAGAGGACCCGTACGCATGGCATCAGGTGGAAAGGGTTCTCCCCCGAGGGCGCTCTTAATGAGGTGGATCTGTCTGTTCCTTCGGAGGAGCGCACCAGGGCTCTACGACAGGAAGTCAACTACATGGTGGCTCATTCTTTGCACCGCCATTCTGAGAGCCTGGTGAACGCTTTCGAGCGGGTCGCGGTCCGCGTAGTCCAGGAGATCATGAAGCATCAGTACTCCCCGTCGGGACCTACTTTAGGGACTCACCAGGGAGAAAGACCGCTCCAGACCAGGCCACAGCTCCCGTTCGCACTTGCCGCTCCAGAGCCGCCAGGAGCAGCGGCTTACGTCGTCTACAAGGCGGGAGGCAACCCAGGCGATTGCCAATTCCTGTTTGAGCCACCTAAGGAGATCCCACACGGATATATATGTGCCTACGTGCCGGACTGCAATAACCTGACACGCACCAAACAGATTGCAACCGCAGGAGTTTCGCGCAGAGTTCTTGGGCAGGATCTTCCGGAGCAGCGTGTCCTGAGCAGCGATGGTTGGGATGGACGCCGACAAACAAGCGTAGCTAGCCAAGTATGCCATCGAACAAGTCATGAGAATCTAGCCCCTGCTCAAACAAGGAGCAAATCGGCACCATCACGAGGACCAGTTAAACGCTTGCGTCAAGAGAAGGACAATCGGCTATTCAAAGCCGCATTCAACGAAGTTTGATCTAATTCCGCCACCCAAGTATAAGCTCCCCGAGTTCTCAAGGTTCAGCTGGTCAAGGGTCGAGCTCGATCGAGCACATAAGCCGATACCGCACAACTAGGCATGATTTCGCATCGGATCGATGCGCGTAAGATTCTTTGCGCAATCTCGACAGGACCAGCCTTTGGGTGGTACACCACTACCACCGATTCAATTCATACCGGAAGCAATCGGAAGAGCAGTTCCACATCCAGTACCATTCGAGGCTATGAGGCTGGCATTGCACTGCACAGTGAAGCGAGGAGAAATCAGAGCCGAGTACATCCAGCGCCAGATGTCAAGAACCGATGTTACTCGGCTTAATCGAGAAGGAAGCAATGAGCGGTGTTGGGTCTCAAGACCCATCAAGGACCTGGCGTTCCAGGTAGAGTACAACTCATTGGCGCACATGGCCCAGAAACTGACGATGTATGAGCAGCGCCACCCTGAGTTGTACCAAGACAAATTCAAACGTCCGATAAGCCTGGTCGATGCAGAAGAAGAAGATCCTACGCAGGACCAGGAGGTGGCCGTAGCTGAATGGGCTCGGGGGGCAGATCCTGTGGCCTGCAAATGGGTGAAACAGCAAGGGCCTGCGAAAGGGTTCGACTTCGATGTGAGCAAAGATGAGCAGATATTCGATCTGCTTCTGAAGGAGAAGCAACTGAGGTTACCCGAAGGCCACAAAGTCCCTACGGCTCAGGAAATGAACGGGAGACCCTACTGCAAGTGGCATCATTCATTCACCCATACCACCAATGAGTGCAAAGAGCTGCGCCGCCAAATTCAAATGGCGATCGAGCAAGGCCGTCTGATCCTTGGGCAGTTCGCCATGAAAGTAGATACAAACCCATTTCCCGGCGTCAACATGGTAGAACTCAGTCGCTCCGCGAGGCGTAAGCTGGATTTCTCGTTCGGCGTTAACATGGCAGGGTCTGGATACCACCATGACACGTACAAAGAGGACGGTGGTCGCTCTCGGGGCAAGGAAAGAAAGGAGGATAGCACATGCGAACGGCCCAGCCACAATGACAGGCGGTAATTAACAGAGGCACAAGCGAGGAGAGTGCGATATCAGAAGCCACATTCCACGCATCTCCTTAACAAGTATGAGTGCCAAGATACCAACGCCGCCAGCGATGCAGACGACGGAAGATATGAGCACCTTGCTAGGGGACCGTCGAAAGAAAAGGAAGGCGCAGACAGGCATTGGGATTGTCCTTTCTTCAAGTATTGCTGGGGCGCAGGAATGAGCCGATTGCCTACAGTCGACAACTGCCCGGCAGAAGGAGGACACGAGGCCAGTGTCAGTATTCAAACGCCTAGGGCCTCTTCCGCCCCAGAGCCGTCACAAGGAGTCCGCTCGAGCAGGAGACCTCGAGAAGCCAAAGGATGACAAGGTCGAAGACAGGTATCACCGTCCAAGGTGGTGCCCCGACGGACTCAGACACACCCAGAAGCGTAGAGTGCAGCGGCTGCGTAACTTAGAGGAAGCTGAAGCGCAGTATCTCCACGCTTTGAAGAAAGCACGGCCTGATCTGGCCGTCAAAGTGAGGCAGGCTGTGGAAACGGAAGACCACCCGACCAGGAAAGAGTGGCGCCCCAAACCGGTAAAAGCCGATGCAAAGACATCGGCTGGCACAAACATGGTGTTCGATTCCCATCGTAATTCTCGCGCCAAGAACCGATGAGCTACCCGTGGCACGTTTGATCGCGCCCACGGCCGTTATCTTTGAGAAGCCACGTGAGAAGGGTTACAAACATCTAAAAGCCCACAGACCGCGAGGTTACATCAATGGGCAACCTCGCCAAGATGTTGGTGGACACCGGAGCGGCATCAATATCATGCCATACTCCATGCTACGACGTTTGGGACGCCCATCGCAGATCGATCAAAACCAACGCCACGTTGAGCGACTTCAACGGTCGGTCTTGGAACGCAAGGCGTCTTGAACGTGGACTTGACAAAGGCAGGAAAACCGTACCCACGTCATTCTTCGTCGGACAGCAAGAGCACTTACACGCCTTGCTAGGAAGGGATTGATTCACGCTAATTGCTGCATCCCGTCCACAATGCATCGATGCACGATCCGGGATGGAGACGTGGAGGTCATCCACGCACGATTCTATCGAGATCTCCATAGCTGGCATGAACGCGGGAAGCGAAGACCTAGAGCCGATCTCGAATCAATCTAGACGGCGAGCGTATTGAAGCTACAAAAAACGGGGTGAGGCTGGTCTTATCCACTGGCCTTACAGAGTAGAAAAGCCCACTATCATCCGTGGTACGGCCGATCCCTGCGATCGGCCACAAAAAATAAAGAGCAGCGATCATACGACAAGCAGCTCATGTAGTCGTAGCAGAGAGAGGCTCTGCCACTGTAAAATAATAAGGTGTAAACCGTCCTTGACAGATGCAAGCAAAAAGGGGGCCGATTCAGGCGATCGGCCCAAATTATTTTTGTTGTCCTCACCCACCGTTTGCCCTGTGTTTAGCGTCGATTTGACAGGTGACGGAAAGCTAGGGTATGGGTTTACATCCACGATGAGCTAGAAGAGATCGACATTGGTCCCGGGATAAGCCACGACCAACATTTATCGCCAGAAGTTAGATCCGAGTCTCGGGCCCGATGATAGCCCTGTTAAAACAATATCCGCATCGCCGCTGGGACTACACAAGATGCTCGGTTGGACAGAGCATCATCGAGCATCGACTCCAGCTCAAAAAGGATTTCGCCGTTTAGCCGAAAGCACGACAAATGAAGGCCGAAATTGGAAGAAGTCAAGAAAGAGGTCGAGAAAATGTTGACGCCAAGTTGATCGGACCATGCGGTGTATGCCGAGTGGATTTCTAGTATCGCACTGAGAGAAGAAGGGTGGCCAATGGCGTGTTGCTATAGATTTTCGAGATCTCAACAGAGCTACCCCAAAGGATGAGTATCCGATGCGGTGGCGTAAACGTTAATCAATGCAGCATTGGTCATAAAATTTTGAGCTTCATGGACGGCAATGCGGTACAACCAGATCTTCATGGCTCCGAAGACATACACAAGACGCATTCGAGTCCCGAGTGTGGGGTTATTTGAGTATGTAGTCATGACGTTTGGACTGAAAAATGCCGGCGCCACGTACCAGAGGGCCATGAATTATATTTTCCATGATCTGATCGGCAAACTGGTTGAAATCTACATCGATGACGTGGTAGTCAAGTCTGCTTCAGCGCACGGACACTTGGACGATCTGCAACATGTCCTGGACCGAACAAGAAAATTCGGCCTACGGATGAATCCAAAGAAGTGTGCTTTCGGGGTGACGGCCGGTCAGTTCTTGGGTTTTTTGGTCCATGAACGCGGAATTGAGATCGGCCTGAAAAGTCAGGAGGCAGTACGGACAATGAAGCCACCCACCACGAAGAAAGAACTACAGTCCCTTATCGGCAAGATCAACTTCGTCAGACGATTCATCTCCAATCTATCAGGAAGGATTGAGCCGTTCATGGGACTAGTAAAAATCAACTGACGAGGAGTTCACCGGGGCGTAACAACAACGAGCCTTTGACGAGATCAAAGAATATTTGACGGCCGCCATGTTAATCCCACCTCACCGACAGCCGTTTCTACATTTACTTGTCGATGGTCGACACGTCCATCGCCTCGGTAGTGGTGCAAGTTTATGATGGGTTGAGCGAGTCGCTTTTACATAAGGGGAGGATGCCGGACGCAGACAAGGTACCGATATCGATAAGTTGTGCCTCGCTGTTTTCACCGCACCAAGTTGCGACACATTTTGCTATCGCAGAGATCATCATCATATGCAAATCGACGTCATAAAGCACATGCCGCTCCTATGTTAAAAGGCCGGCTGGGCAAATGGATGTTTGCATTGTCGAGTTTGACATCCGTATCAACCCGCGAAAGCGATTAAGGACAGGCGCCGCTGATCTTATCGCTGAAAGGATCAACACTAACATAGCCGCCGTCCATAAGAGCGTGGGCTATGTTTTCGACGGATCGTTTGTGACGATGGCTGCATCGGCATTTTACTCGTGTCGCCCGGGCAACATTTTCCTTCTCCATCGTTGTCTACCTCTCGCACCAACAATGTAGCCGAGTACGAGGCGATATGCAAGGGATGGAGTTACTCCTCGGCCGGAGCGAAGCGATGGAAATTTTGGAGACTCAAGTTGGTGATTTCACTCACGGAGGACTACAAGTGCGAGAGCGAGTCCCTCTTCCCATTATGGCTGCCGCATGGCGGTGATGACGCACCCGATGCGTCAACTTCACTTGGATCCCACGAAGCAGAATACCGAGGCGAACGATCTTGCGCAGATGGCTTCGGATACAAGGATGTGGTAGAAGGAGCCGACGT
Source organism: Avena longiglumis (assembly GCA_030063025.1). Lineage (NCBI taxonomy): Eukaryota > Viridiplantae > Streptophyta > Magnoliopsida > Poales > Poaceae > Avena > Avena longiglumis. Next base: position 127,374,387 of record CP125975.1, on the reverse strand, counting down.
CGTGCAGTTCACAAGCGGACGGAGAGCCGATATCTTCAATTACTTGAAAGATTCGCCTGGGGCACCTAAACGGATAAGGTACAAAGCCATGAAGTATGCTTATTGGGGATGACATGTTTTACAGGACTCGAAGGACTATTGCTCAAATGCTGGGTACAGCCGAGGCCAATCAGCTCCTACACGAGGTACAAGGCGCTGTGGAACTCACCAATCGGCTCATAAGATGAAATGGTTGATCAGCGATCGGGTTTTATTGGCCCACCATGCTTGAGGACTGTTTCAACTACTACAAAGGGTGTCAAGCATGTCGAAATTTGGAAAATCCAGATGGTGCCCACAAGAATGAACCCCATCATCAAGCCTTGGCCATTCCGAGGTTGGGGCATGGACATGATCGGCAAGATCAATCCTCCATCAAGCAAAGGCCACATGTGGATTCTCGCTATCACCGACTACTTCACTAAATGGGTAGAGGCTGTCCCGATGAAGTCAAGAACTCAAGGATGTTATCAATTTTGTGAAGGAACATGTCATCCATAGATTCGGATTCCCAAACTATCACGACCGATGGAGGTTCGGTCTTTATTTCTCGTGAGTTTAGAAAGTTCTCGAGGACATGGGGATTAAGTCGATTAGATCATCTCCATACTATGCTCAAGCAAATGGGCAAGTCAAGCGCCCAATCGAGTCTCATCAAGTTGATCAAGAGAAAAGTCGATGAGCACCCAAGGCGTTGGCACGAGTTTTGTCGAGGCGTTATGGGCTTATCGTATGTCATGCCATGGAGCAATAAAACCTCACCATATCATCTAGTATATGGACAAGAAGCCGCCCTACAGGAAATTACGGCTGGATCAAGACGCGTCACTTTTCGTGACGATCTAACGATCAAGAATACGCAGCGATGAGTGATAGTGTAGAGGATTTAACCGAGCTCAGGCTATGGTCACTCGAGAAAATCAAAGAGAACAAAGCCAAAGTAGCTCGTGCATACAACAAGAAAGTGAAGCCAAAGGAGTTCCACGTTGGTGATCTGGTATGGGAAGCTGTGTTGCCCTTGGGGACTAAGGATGCGACATATGGTAAATGGTCTCCAAATTGGCACGGTCCGTACAGGGTTGACCAAGTTTTAAGAGGAAACGCATACATGCTCGAGCAGTTGGATGGCGTAAAGTTCCCAGTAGCAGTCAACGGGCAACATCTCAAGAAATATTTCCCAAGCATGTGGGATGTTGGACAGTGAAAATACGAGGGGCCGATACATGAAATCGGCTAAGTGAAGGCACGTGAGATGATGGACAGTAAGAATATGGGGGCCGATGCTGAAAATCGGCCGAATAAAAAAAAAAGGAGATATATAGCCGATGCACGGCCATCATCTTTGCTTATCACTAGTCGTTTGTGCGGGGCACGTTTTTCGATGGGCAATTGAAGATTTGAGTCGCCCGTGTTGAGGAAGGTCGCAGGTCATCATTTGAAACCAAGAAGTGGCCGTTGTAATGTGTCTAAGGATGCAACCGAAGTTTGACCCTGTCAACGGTTTTTTGGGAGAAGCCGATGGGTAGTCATCGGCTCTGTGCGATTTGACTTGTTTGACTGTATGCGTGCAGCATGATGAAAGCCGATACAGTGTCATCGACTTCTGAAGCATCGACCTATTTCGGTTATCGGCAAAATTGAAGCGAAGAGGAACAATATTTGGGAAACAGATGTTCATTCATTCAAAAGATCATTGCTTACAGGATGATCGATTACAAAAGGGGCCTACTACTGCTACGGCCATTACTACTGATTCCTAATCTAGGTCGAGGTCGTCGTCGCCGCTGTCGTCGCCGCCGTCCTCTTCGCTGTCTGCCGGGCATCGCCCTCGCCATCTGCTTTGAAGAAACCAGCGGGGACCTCTTCGTCCTCGTCATCATCTTCAGTGTCTTCGCTGGACCCGGCGCGGAAGCGCTTCGTCGGCGGATATTCGTCGGAGGAGGTGTCCTCTCCGATTCCTCCTCGTCGGAAGAGTCGACGCCGCCCCACGACCAGGCGCCGTTGCCGCTTCCGCCTCCCGCCGACGAGGAATCAGGCTCTTCGCCGTCGATCAGGACGCATCATCCTCGACCGACGGCGAAATCAGTCCTTTCGTCCCACCATCGTAGGGGCGAGACGCCGCCGTGGGCGGGTGCTCAAGGCCGGCTCGGTCGCTAATCGAGTTGGAGGCGTGGGAGGACACACCGAGGAAGCAGGAGGCCATGGCGAGAAAGAGGGTTTTTCCGGTGAAGGAAGAGGGTTTTCAGCAACGGAGGAAGATGGGGACCGAACTGTTCAGCTGATTTAAATAAGGGAATAGTGGAGAGACGGTTCAATGCTATAGCGCGGTTCCCAGTTGCACCGCCAAAATCGTCAAATCACGCTACCGCGCAGGAGTTGAGAAGACAGGACATCATGATGAAGGGGTAGCGTGACGGTCGTTACTGCCACGCATTCGCTTCCACGCTAAACCCGATAAAAAAAAGGAGAAGAAGAGGAAAAAACACACAGAGTGGTTTTGGAATTATCATTGCCAAAACCAGGGGGCATGTGTTATCACCGTATTTTGGCCGGAGACGGAGATGGGCCGTGAGCAAGATGGGCTTGGAAGATACATATATTCAACGAGTTGTTGGATCGGCCTAGTGTGTGGATTTGGGCTAAATTGCCCGTGTATCTTGTATCATAGTAGGTTTCGTGTTTGTTTAGGTTCCGTTTGTGTTTAGGTAAAGATAGAGTTGTAGAGTTATTCCAAAAGTAGAGAGTCTCCGGACTATAAATATGTACCTAGGGTTATTGAAAGAGGAGGACAACCACGTTCACAACAAACACAATCTCGGCCAAGATCGCCACCCCTTGTTTCTAGGGTTTCTTTCGGGGTAAGTGCCATGTTGCCTAGATCGCATCTCGCGATCTAGGCAAGATTCACTTATTCGTTACCGGTTTTACTCGTATTGAAGCGTTGTTGATGGCGAGTAATACCATTATCATAGATTGTTTGAGGCTAGCATCGGTGCTTTTCATTACTATCGTCGGGTTATGCCTCTAGCTATCTCGCTACCCTTGCACCTTTTCCCAAAGTGCAAGGGTAGCACCTGCTTGATCTTTATTTAGTCGATTCGATCTGTTATAGTTGTGCCTTGTTCGCCAAGGTTTAGTTTAATATCTACGTAATCAGGCCTTGCAAACGGGTTGAACGATCCAAGAATGCATAAAGACGTGGCTTATTCGCTCTAGAGAGGATGTTCCGAATTGGCTTTACGTTGGTTATTAGGCCTCCTCTAGGGTTAATATTCTTCATCTTTTGTACGCATGCGTGCTCAATCACGCGTAGGATGTTCCAGTTACGTGGTGAAACATTAGACTATCGTAGATCGATTTAACTTGTAGTGATCAAGCAAAACCCCATGTTATCATAAATCTAACGCAGAACCATGGGGCAATCGGCTTTAGGAGCCGATTTACGGAAACCAGGAGCCGATTACGGCTCGAATTTTACGTATACTTGTTTATCATGCAGGAAATCAATCGGAGCAATCCTTCACCATCCTGACCAGGTATAGGTCAGGTGGCACGCCCTCGAACCAAGCCAGGACGTGTGCCGGAGCTTTTGCGGGCCGTCGCCCGAGGGACCAGGGCCCACCAGCAGTCCTGGGAGCCTCCCGGCTCTCCGTGTTGTCAGTCGCTGCTTGCCGGTGGGTTTTGGCAGGCAACAGAAGGTTCACCAATTTCTATTGGTGGTTCCTTGGGTGATTTTTGACAAAACAAAAACTTAGTGTTTCAAATGATAAGGAAAAATCTATTTTGAGCAAAGCAAGCCTAAGCTCCACCTAGCCAAGTGCATATAGATGATAGACTCCACCATACTACCATAGTATCACTTGCCAATACAATTCAAATGTTTTGACCCTTGTGGCTGTAACTTATTATGTTGCAGGTTTGTTTGATGTTAGTGAAGTTTATTGATTAGGATTACAAGTCTACAACCAACATGACTGCCTGTGGCACTTTGAAGATGAAGGACCCCATGCTATTGTTATATTCTGCTGCATTGTAATGAGATAGCCAAATGAGCTATGTAAGATGTAATAAATTATTTTATTCCTGGTTATAAAGTTGTCTTATGACCTTTGTTTCTTGATATTACATCTTAACTGTGGATGCTAGCTATTGATCCAGGGACTAGCATTGTAAACATAGGGATCTCTACCTTATTAAAGGTTGGGACCTCTACATTGTTGTTGTTCTTCTTCTTCTTCTTCTTCTTAGTATTTGAGACAAAACCAATGCATACTTTATCACCACTAGGCCTTTGCTTGCTCAAAAGATCATCAATGGACTTGTTGCCTTGTGGAAATGTGGCCTTAGCAAGCTCCCCCTTCAACCTAGCATTCTCTTCAAGAATAGTTGTACTACTAGATGGAATGAAGTTACTAGGTGAAGGAATATTGGCCAATTGAGTTTGAAGCATTTCATGGGACTTTGTGAGTGACAAGAGTTCACTCTCCAAGGCCTTGTGGGCCTTGTTAATCAATCTAAAGTCCTCGGCAAGTTTTCCATGAACCACACCAAACTCAATCTTGTCCTTTTTAGCCCTTTTGTATTTAGCAATAGCATGATCACGCTCTTTGATGAGTTTGTTAACAATAGTGTCATTGGCCACATCAAGCCCTTCAAGTTTTAATTCAAGAGACAACCTAGTTTCTTGTTCTTCTTCTAGTGCATTGTTTAAAGCCTCTAGCTCAATCATGTGTTGATGCCCAAGTTTACATCTTACATCTAGAAGCTCTTGTGTATGGAAAAGTTGATCTAAGATGTTTCCAAAATGTATCTTAGCATCTCCTTGTAGGTTAGTCATAAACTCATCAAAGGCAATTAATTCCTTTTTAACAACAAGATACATCTCATCATCAATTTCATCATTGTCTAAGGGAGTAGAGTGAGATGATGAGGATACCTCCGTTCCTCTTGCCATAAGGCAAGTGACGTTCTTGATGGAAGATTTCTCATTTGGAGAGTCGAAGAGTGAGAATGTTGGAGTAGAAGTAGTGGCTAGAGCTTCCACACCATTATAAGTTTCCTCTTCCTCATCATCATCATCTTCATTGTCGGAGGAGTATTCTTCATGAGTGATCAAGACAATTTCTCTCGACTTTTTGTTGATGGGATTCTTCTTGATGAAGGGTTTCTTGTAAGGTGCTTTGAGAGTCTTCTTCAACACAAGCTTACCCCCATGATCTTCTCTCTTCTCATAGGGACAACTTGCCACAAAGTGATAGCGGTCACCACAATTGAAGCAAGTTCTCAATCTAGTAGTATTTTATCTTTTCCCATTTGAGTTGCTTCTTCGTTGCATTTCCATCTTGGCCTTGGCGGGGTTCTTCCAAAAGTTCTTTGCATAGAAGGCCATGTATTGACTATGAGAAATCTTGACTTCATCGGGATGATCCATGGACAGTCCTTCATCACTATCATCTTCATCCCCATGATCCACAACTTTGGCCTTCAAAGCAACATTGACAACATTGCTCATACCAAGGGCACGAGCACGGGCGTCTTTGGCATTCTTGGCGGCAACCTTGAAAGCGACCATCTCTTGCATAACTTCATTGGAGGTCATGAGATGGTAGTTGTGTCTACCTAGTAAGCTCTTCAAGTCCGTGGGCTCAAAGGGCATGAGTGCGCTCACATATTTCCTTTTTATCCATGCATCATCCACATGTGAGGCACCCACATTTCTAAAAGCGGTGGCGGTGGTCTTGAGCATTCGGTACATGTCTTCGTGATCTTCACCCTCTTTCATGTAGAAACCTTTGGCTTCATTGCTTAGAGCATCATATCGGTTGCTCCTCATACTCTCATTTCCAACAAACAATACGGTGAGGGCATCCCAAGCTTCCTTGGCAATGCTAAAGTGCTCAGTGTGTGCATAATCCTTTGTCCCCAATCCTTGTTGAATCATATGCAAAGGAGTGGCATTGAGTTGACTATTGACAACCTCTCTTCTAGTCAAGTTGTTTGGATCCCCAATAAAGAGTCCATGCTCGATGATGTTCCATAGTTCAATGCAAGAGCTGCGCACATGAGTTCTCATTAGTGATTGCCATTGAGCAAAAGTAGCCGACTCTTCAAGCTTAGGTGGGTCACCTCTATTGTACACATGAGGGTGAGGTATGGGAGGATCGAGAGTGTACCAAGAATCACGGTGCTCACCCTTCCCCCCATCAAGTTGTGTGGAGGAATTAGCGTTGTCTTGTTTACCCCCCCCCCCCACCATCATACCCTCGGGGGATACCGACGTATTCCCTTTAGGTAAAACGGATGGTTGATCCTCTTGAGGAGATGGGGGTGATGAGCCTTCTTTGTCTTTAAGAAGTTGCTCAAGCATCTTCTTGACTTTGTTGACCAAGTAAGAGCTCAATCTTGTTTCCAAGTTTTTGAGATCTTCCATGGTCACCGTGGTCGGCTCACCACCACCATCCCCATCGTTGCTACCCATATTCTCTTAGGCGGTAAAGCCCAAATAAAGAGCTGAGGCTCTGATACCAATTGAAAGGATCGTATGGGCACCTAGAGGGGGGGTGAATAGGTGCTACTTTAAATTTTATTCTTTTTCAAATTAGGGTTTGACAAGAAAGGTAAATTCTCTAGAATATGCAACTATGGTGAATTTACCTATATGTCAACCAAGCACAAACTAACACAACTCTAAGCAAGAACAAGTAAGTAAAGTGCGGTAAAGGATAGAAGTAACCAAAGGAGTGGACTCGGAGACACAAGGATTTGTTTCCTGTATTTCCTTCCTTTTGAGGGGAAGTACATCTACGTTTGGAGAGGGGGTGGTTTCAAACCACCAACGCCACGAGAGGCCTCCCTTGTTCTCCGATGAACCTCACCCCAACGGGCTCGATTCACCTTCCACTATATCGGCAACCTTCGAGGTGGAAGCCGACACCTTTACAACAAGTTCGGGGCACACATCCACAACTTAATTGGAGCCTCCCAAATGCAAGCAAGTTGTCAAGACAAATCAAAGACAAGCTTGTAAGAACCAAATCAAAGTTAGGGTTTCCAATGAAACACTAGAGCTTGGGGGCCCTGTAACACCCTCAGAATCGGCCCTATGCAAGTTTCAGCGCTTCCCGCCAAACCCGCATAGAAACGATTCAAAGGTGCCCACCAGGCACTTTCGTGCGGGTGGAAAACGAAGTAATAACATTACACAACAGTCCTCGATGGGACCCACAGAACAGATATATATACAACAACGACTCAATGAGTCAAGAATACAGATATACAATGCAAAGATCCAAATCACCTGGAAAACGATACAGCGTCCGAGTACGGACAAGATGCAAATTGAGCTAAGAGCCCTGAAGAATAACCAATGGCGTCCATAACCGCCTGTGCCAAGCCGGAAGGGTAACCTGCTAACGACGCCGATCTCAAAACCTGCTTAAACAAATAGGGGTGCCGCAAGGGCAAAGGAAAAGAGAGAGCGGTCGATCTTGAGGCCAAGACACGGCGAGACTAGAATTCGGCGGTCCTCGCCTACATAGGTATGGTGGACTGAAGCGGCAGCGCAGCATGCACTAAATAACCTATATAGACTCGATACAACTAGCGGCTATCAGAGAGGGGTAAGAAAGACCTATTCGGAACCAACCTGACACTACCACCAAACATACCCATCCTGGTGTTTCCCCCACGAGACCAAACGAGGAAGTCAACCGAGGAACTCACACCGTTGCAGTTTTATTCATTCCGTTATAGTTGCGGCAATTACTAGTCAAATAAAGATGGCATGAGTCATCCTGATATAATAAGCAGTGGGCAGTTTTAGTTAAACATTCCGTTGTAGTTGCAACACTTACTAGTCAGATACGATTAGCATGAGACATCCCAAACCCAAAGCTTGTCGGTACTTTTATTTAGCCATTCCGTAGTGAAGCTGATTACTAGTCATATCGGATACAAGTCAAATTATAACAGAAACTTTAGTTATAGTTGTCTATGATCGAGAACTGTGCTCCAAGTCGTCCATAACCACGGACACGGCTTCTAAAAGATTTAACCTGCAGGGTGCACCAAAGTATCCACACGCACTTCACCCTTTTGCCGATCGCTAACATACACCCATCGGTATGTCGGCGGGCCTAAGTCATGACGCTTCCTGCACCCAAAGCAAGTACATGGGGCCACCCCACTAAGCTACCCGCAACGAAGTCGGCCGGTCTCCGAGACGGACTCGTGGTTTGTGTCAATGGTCAGAACGATCGGGAAACCGAAGTGTGACTGGTCTTGTAGATACGCAAAACACTCCGCTTACCTAACAGACAAGCGCCCACGCCGCAATCGTAAATAAAGCAGTAAAGCATGGCATAAGTACAGGATAGTAATAAAGCCCCAAACTAATTGTGGCCCCCAGTACAGTACTTGGAATCAGGTACTAAATCGATGGGGGTGCCCATACACCCCACCCGTGGTTAGCGCGCTCGATCTCGGAACAGGTGCCAAGAACCCGGGGTCCTACGGGACACTAGTGGGCGGTTAACAACCAAATAACATCTATTGCCCACAGGTGCCTCTGCATTTACCTACTGCAATTTTAGTTATTAAACAATAATTAAAGCCATGATCATCTCCAACAATAAATACACGGCAATACTCCAATAACTGTGGTACTTGACGACACGCAACAGCACTTGAGCAAGCGACTACGACGCGCAAGTCCAACTATCTACCAAACAACAGGTAATAGGATGTGTCCAAGGAAATATAAGGCTGCAAGGGATATCACGGGTACGAAAACTAGAGCAACGCAACACAGATAGCAATAGATCAACAGGAGGGAATAAATACTATAAAACTAAGATAGGTAGAAAAGGGGGGAGGTGCTCGCCTGAAAAACATTGCCGAAGGTTCACCGGAATCAGGTCGACACTCGCATCAACTCATCGGCCTAGTCCGTGAAGAAGCAAAGCACTAGAAGAAACACCGGATGGACTATTTAATACTATGACAGAAGATCGGGCATGATGCATGTAGGATGTATGGCATGGCAAGGTGCGATGCAATTAGAGCATATTAAGCGGAACCAGGGTCCCGGCAATTACTTATTAAGTTCATGTTGTTTAGATACCCCGCAATTTTAAATGTTGTCTTAACATGGCAAAAGATAGCACCGGTTTGCTACACAATTTAAATGGAGACAAACTAAGACTAGAATAGCCCGCATATGGTCTCCATATTTAATTATATGGTGAATCGGCATAAGGCCCCCAAACCACATGACAATATGCATGCATGAACAAATTAATATGCGACAGTTTTATATCTAGCATTTATAAAATAGGGGCTCGGGAAAGGTTCATACATCTGGGCTCGGGAGATCTTGGTTCCGGGGATTCGGGGCCGGACTCAGGGTTCAACAGGGATCGAGGTTCAGATTCAAGATGGAGAACTTGGGTCCAATTGGTCGATCTTGCCGTCGCGAAGATCTTGTCGGGTCCGTGTATCGGGTCAGTCTTGGCGTTCAGGATGCAGAACTTGGCGTTCCGCGGCGAAGTGCTTGTCGTACCGGTGGCGATCTTGGCGGTCATCGGGTCCGGGAGCGGTTCTCGGCGAACTGGTCGGTTCCATGTCGGCGTACTTGGCGTTGCGTGAAGAGGATCTCCGAGTTCAGGGTCTCGGCCACCGGATCCGTGATCGGTCTTCGGGCCGGCTGAGGCATCGAATCCGGGGTGTAGATCTTGGGGTCCAGTGGCTGATCTTGTCGGTGGCGCAGGCGCAGGTGCGCCGAGGTGGCTGGAGCCTGCGGCGGCAGGAGACGGCGCAGACGACGGGACCAGCGGAGCTCAAGGGGGCGGTCGCAAGGAGGGCTCGACAGAGGAGAGTCTCGACGGGCAAGGCGAGAGAGGGCGAGGTCGCACGGGGAGGCCGGCTCCGGCGAGGAACCGCTCGCGGGCGAGCACGGGGGGGTGGAGAAGCGGCCGGCGAGAGAGAGGCGCTGCGGCAGGGGGGTAGAGACGGAGAGGGCCAGGCTCGGCCGGAGCGGCCCGAGGCGCCGATGCGGCGAGGGAGGAGGTCGCAGGCGCCGGGCGGTGGGGGCGAGGGATCCGCGGCGGTCAGGCTCGACGAGGGACAGGGAAGGGGCGACGGGGTCGGCTCGGGCGACGACACGCAGGAGGGGGAGGCCGGGAGGTCGCGGCGGCCACGACCAGAGGACGGGCGGGGGCGACCGAGGGCGGCCGGAGATGCAGGTCTCGGTGGCGTGGAAGAAGACGCGGGGGGAGACGGGCGCGGTAGGTGGGAGGGGATGCGGTCGCGCGGGGATCTAGATGGTGGACCAGGGCATGGGGACCGGGGTGGTCGGTCGGGGCTGGCTGGGGTGTGGAGAGGAGGTGGGCCAGGAGGCTGATGTGGCGGCATGGGAGTGGAGGGAGTTGGGAAAGTGGTGAGGTGGCGGGACGGGGTTGGCCGGGGTGATGTGGAGGGGGCTGGGTAGGATTAGGTGTAGGTAGGATTAGGACTAGATATTTTTAGACTAGGGTTTGGAGGTGGCCGGCCGGGCTTCGCTGGCGGGCTGCCTCCTAAAAATAATTACATATTTTATTTATTTAAAACAGGGCTTTTGCAAACCGTGGGTAGACAAAACGAAATATTCCGGAGACCCGGGTTTTGTGTTTGAGTAAAAACGGGGCGTTTAGAAAACACAAACAGGTTTTTCGAAAATAGTTTTATGCAAACAAATGAAAGATGACATGACGATGCTCAAATGCAATGCGGCATGCTGACATGAGCATGCGGTCATGATGATGCAATGCACAAAAACAACGTGATTTTCTAGTAGTGGTTTTGCGGGATGCCACAATTCGACACGACTAACAATGGATCTCGCCCTCGAGATCCGCCTCATGGTACCGGGAAGAAGGGCGGTGATCTGAATCTTCTCACATCGTGTAGATCCTCGCGACACCACTAACAAGAGGCCGTTGTCCGTGATCGTCGAGAACACTCCGAATGTAAGGTCGAAGGTAGAGGTATCAACAAATAAAGCCACCTCTAGCTTCGATGGAAAGAGGGAACCGATGCATTCTCATCCACTTCAATGTACACAAGCGAATAGAATGAGTAGTCGGCATGGGGGCCAATCCATCACGCACCCAAACTATTACTCTGCACAATCAGTAGAGAAGCGTGCAACCATTCTCAAAATCAGACTGAAGATCTCGACAATCGAGGTTCAGAAACAAAGGAGTGATGCATCAGATCGGATCCGCATAGATGATGTCGCCACGCCGAAAACACCGGAGGCACGAGAAGGAACAAAGAGAAGTCCACCGACGAAGGATTCCTCGGATAGCATGAAGACCAGATGTAGCAACACCGCTACCAAAGGAGGAAGCGAAACCTCAAGGTACGATGGAACCCAACCACGAGAAATCGGACTCAAGAGAGAGAAGAGAGCGGATTCAAAACACGCAGAGGTGAGAGGAGAGCAGCAGAGGGTAAGGAGTAAAATCAGACCTAATCGTAACTATCCAACCGATTTTGCAAAATAGTTTTGACACTCTACTTCGGCCGTTAGCTAGGTTATCCTACAGGCTGGACTTGTGGGGTATAGCAACTGCTGAGCTCTGATACCACTCTGTAACACCCTCAGAATCGGCCCTATGCAAGTTTTGGCGCTTCCCGCCAAACCCGCATAGAAACGATTCAAAGGTGCCCACCAGGCACTTTCGTGCGGGTGGAAAACGAAGTAATAACATTACACAACAGTCCTCGATGGGACCCACAGAACAGATATATATACAACAACGACTCAATGAGTCAAGAATACAGATATACAATACAAAGATCCAAATCACCTGGAAAACGATACAGCATCCGAGTACGGACAAGATGCAAATTGATCTAAGAGCCCTGAAGAATAACCAATGGCGTCCATAACCCTGCCCAGGCGAAGCCGGAAGGGTAACCCTGCTAACGACGTCGATCTCAAAACCTGCTTAAACATAAAGGGGTGCCGACAAAGGGCAAAGGAAAAGAGAGAGCGGTCATTATTGAGGCCAGTACACGGCGAGACTAGAATTCGGCGGTCCTCGCCTACATAGGTATGGTGGACTGAAGCGGCAGCGCAGCATGCACTAAACAACCTATAGAGACTCGATACAACTAGCGGCTATCAGAGAGGGGTAAGAAAGACCTATTCGGAACCAACCTGATACTACCACAAAACATACCCATCCTGGTGTTTCCCCCTCGAGACCAAACGAGGAAGTCAACCGAGGAACTCACACCGTTGGCAGTTTTATTCATTCCGTTATAGTTGCGGCAATTACTAGTCAAATAAAGATGGCATGAGTCATCCTGATATAATAAGCAAGGCAGTTTTAGTTAAACATTCCGTTGTAGTTGCAACACTTACTAGTCAGATACGATTAGCATGAGACATCCCAAACCCAGCAGTTGTTGGTACTTTTATTTAGCCATTCCGTGGTAGTGAAGCTGATTACTAGTCATATCGGATACAAGTCAAATTATAACAGTAAACTTTAGTTATAGTTTTCTATGATCGAGAACTGTGCTCCAAGTCGTCCATAACCGCGGACACGGCTTCTCGAAAAGATTTAACCCTGCAGGGGTGCACCAAAGTATCCACACGCACTTCGACCCTTTTTGCCAGATCAGTTAACATACTCCCATCGGTATGTCGGCGGGGCCTAAGTCATGACGTTTCCCAGACCCAAAGCAAGTACATGGGGGCCACCCCACTAAGCTACCCGCAATGAAGTCAGCCGGTCTCCGAGACGGACTCAGGGTTTGCGTCAATGGCGGTAAACGACTGGGAACCCGAAAGTGTGACTGGGCTTGTCGATACCGCGAAAACACTCCGCTTACCTAAACAGGACAGGCGCTCCACGCGCAATCGTAAATAAAGCAGTAAAGCATGGCATAAGTACAGGATGGTAATAAAGCCCCAAACTAATTGTGGCCCCCAGTACAGTACTTGGAATCAGGTACTAAATCTATGGGGGTGCCCATACACCCCACCTGTGGTTAGCACGCTCGATCTCGGAACAGGTGCCAAGAACTCGGGGTCCTACGGGACACTAGTGGGCGGTTAACAACCAAATAACATCTATTGCCCACCGGTGCCTCTGCATTTACCTACTGCAATTTTAGTTATTAAACAATAATTAAAGCCATGATCATCTCCAACAATAAACACACGGCAATACTCCAACAGCTGTGGTACTTGACGACACGCAACAGCACTTGAGCAAGCGATCAACGCCGCAAGTCCAACTATCTACCAAACAACAGGTAATAGGATGTGTCCAAGGCAATATAAGGCTGCAAGGGATATCACGGGTATGAAAACTAGAGCAACGCAACACAGATAGCAATAGATCAACAGGAGGGAATAAATACTATAAAAGTAAGATAGGTAGAAAAGGGGGGAGGTGCTCGCCTGAAAAACATTGCCGAAGGTTCACCGGAATCAGGTCGACACTCGCATCAACTCATCGGCCTAGTCCGTGAAGAAGCAAAGCACTAGAAGAAACACCGGATGGACTATTTAATACTATGACAGAAGATCGGGCATGATGCATGTACGATGTATGGCATGGCAAGGTGCGATGCAATTAGAGCATATTAAGCGGAACCAGGGTCCCGACAATTACTTATTAAGTTCGTGTTGTTTAGATACCCCGCAATTTTAAATGTTGTCTTAACATGGCAAAAGATAGCACCGGTTTGCTACACAATTTAAATGGAGACAAACTAAGACTAGAATAGCCCGCATATGGTATCCATATTTAATTATATGGTGAATCGGCATAAGGCCCCCAAACCACATGACAATATGCATGCATGAACAAATTAATATGCGACAGTTTTATATCTAGCATTTATAAAATAGGGGCTCGGGAAAGGTTCACACATCTGGGCTCGGGAGATCTTGGTTCCGGGGGTTCGGGGCCGGACTCAGGGTTCAACAGGGATCGAGGTTCAGATTCAAGATGGAGAACTTGGGTCCAAGCGGTCGATCTTGCCGTCGCGAAGATCTTGTCGGGTCCGTGTATCGGGTCGGTCTTGGCGTCGGATGCGTAACTTGGCGTTCAGCGGCGCTTGTCGCATCGGGTGGCGATCATGGCGGTCATCGGGTCCGGAGCGGTTCTCGGTCGGTTCCATGTCGGGCATTTGGCGTTGCGTGAAGAGGATCTCCGAGTTCGTGGTCTCGCCACGGATCCGTGATCGGTCTTCGAGCGGCTCGAGGCATCAAATCCGGGTGTAGATCTTGGGGTCCAGCGTGGCTGATCTTTTTCGGTGGGCGCGCGAGGCGTAGGTGCGCCGAGGCGCGCGCTGAGCGCCTGTAGAGGAGACGGCGCCAGACGACGGGGACTGGAGCTCTGGGGCGGTCGCAGGAGGGCTCGGGACGGAGGAGAGTCCGCGACGCCGCAAGGCGGAGAGGCGAGGTCGCACGGGAGGCCGGCTCCGCGAAGAACCGCCGCGGGCAGCACGGGGTGGAGAAGCGGCCGGCGAGAGAGGCTGCGGCCGGTTGGTAGAGACGGAGAGGGCCGGGTGCGGAGCGAGGGCCCGAGGCGCTGGGATGCGGCGAGGGAGGAGGTCGCGCGGCGTGGGTCAGCGCGTTGGGGCCGAGGGATCTGGCGGCGACGGCTCAGGGGCTCGACGAGGGACGGGGAAGGGGCGACGGGGTCGGCTCGGGCGACGACACGCAGGAGGGGGAGGCCGGGAGGTCGTGGCGGCCACGACCAGAGGACGGGCGGGGGCGACCGAGGGCGGCCGGAGACGCAGGTCTCGGTGGCATGGAGAAAGACGCGAGGGGAGACGGGCGCGGTAGGTGGGAGGGGATGCGGTCGCGCGGGGATCGAGGTGGTGGACCAGGGCGCGGGGACCGGGGTGGTCGGTCGGGGCTGGCTGGGGTGTGGAGAGAAGGTGGGCCAGGAGGCTGATGTGGCGGCATGGGAGTGGAGGGAGTTGGGGAAGTGGTGAGGTGGCGGGACGGGGTTGGCCGGGGTGATGTGGAGGGGGCTGGGTAGGATTAGGTGTAGGTAGGATTAGGACTAGATATTTTTAGACTAGGGTTTGGAGGTGGCCGGCCGGGCTTTCGGGCCTGGCGGGCTGCCTCCTAAAAATAATTACATATTTTATTTATTTAAAACAGGGCTTTTGCAAACCGTGGGTAGACAAAACGAAATATTCCGGAGACCCGGGTTTTGTGTTTGAGTAAAAACGGGGCGTTTAGAAAACACAAACAGGTTTTTCGAAAATAGTTTTATGCAAACAAATGCAAGATGACATGACGATGCTCAAATGCAATGCGGCATGCTGACATGAGCATGCGGTCATGATGATGCAATGCACAAAAACAACGCGATTTTCTAGTAGTGGTTTTGCGGGATGCCACAATTCGACACGACTAACAATGGATCTCGCCCTCGAGATCCGCCTCATGGTACCGGGAAGAAGGGCGGCGATCTGAATCTTCTCGCATCGTGTAGATCCTCGCGACACCACTAACAAGAGGCCGTTGTCCGTGATCGTCGAGAGAACACTCCGGGAACAGAAGGTCGAAGGTAGAGGTATCAAGAAATAAAGCCACCTCTAGCTTCGATGGAAAGAGGGAACCGATGCATTCTCATCCACTTCAATGTACACAAGCGAATAGAATGCGTAGTCGGCATGGGGGCCAATCCATCACGCACCCAAACTATTACTCTGCATAATCAGTAGAGAAGCGTGCAACCATTCTCGGAATCAGACTGAAGATCTCGACAATCGAGGTTCAGAAACAAAGGAGTGATGCAGACTCTGCATCGGATCTGGCATAGATGATGTCGTCGCGTCGGAAAACACCGGGAGGCACGAGAAGGAACAAAGAGAAGTCCACCAGATGAAGGATTCCTCGGATAGCATGAAGACCAGATGTAGCAACACCGTTACCAAAGGAGGAAGCGAAACCCTGAAGGTACGATGGAACCCAACCACGAGAAATCCTGGACTCGAAGAGAGAGAAGAGAGCGGATTCAAAACACGCAGAGGTGAGAGGAGAGCAGCAGAGGGGTAATGAGTAAAATCAGACCTAATCAGAACTATCCAACCGATTTTGCAAAAATAGTTTGACACTCTACTTCGGCCGTTAGCTAGGTTATCCTACAGGCTGGACTTGTGGGGTATCGCAACTGCTGAGCTCTGATACCACTCTGTAACACCCTCAGAATCGGCCCTATGCAAGTTTCGACGCTTCCCGCCAAACCCGCATAGAAACGATTCAAAGGTGCCCACCAGGCACTTTCGTGCGGGTGGAAAACAAAGTAATAACATTACACAACAGTCCTCGATGGGACCCACATAACAGATATATATACAACAACGACTCAATGAGTCAAGAATACAGATATACAATACAAAGATCCAAATCACCTGGAAAACGATACAGCGTCCGAGTACGGACAATATGCAAATTGAGCTAAGAGCCCTGAAGAATAACCAATGGCGTCAATAACCCTGCCCAGGCCAAGCCGGAAGGGTAACCCTGCTAACGACGTCGATCTCAAAACCTGCTTAAACAAAAAGGGGTGCCGACAAAGGGCAAAGGAAAAAGAGAGAGCGATCAGTATTGAGGCCAGTACACGGCGAGACTAGAATTCGGCGGTCCTCGCCTACATAGGTATGGTGGACTGAAGCGGCAGCGCAGCATGCACTAAACAACCTATAGAGACTCGATACAACTAGCGGCTATCAAAGAGGGGTAAGAAAGACCTATTCGAACCAACTGATACTACCACTAAACATACCCATCCTGGTGTTCCCTCGAGACCAAACGAGGAAGTCAACCGAGGAACTCACACCGCTGGCGCTTTATTCATTCCGTTATAGTTGCGGCAATTACTAGTCAAATAAAGATGGCATGAGTCATCCCGATATAATAAGCAAGGCAGTTTTAGTTAAACATTCCGTAGTTGCAACACTTACTAGTCGACACGATTAGCATGAGACATCCCAAACCCAGAGTTGTTGGTACTTTTATTTAGCCATTCCGTAGTGAAGCTGATTACTAGTCATATCGGATACAAGTCAAATTATAAAAGAAACTTTAGTTATAGTTGTCTATGATCGAGAACTGTGCTCCAAGTCGTCCATAACCGCGGACACGGCTTCGAAAAGATTTAACCGCAGGGTGCACCAAAGTATCCACACGCACTTGACCCTTTTGCCGATCGGTTAACATACACCCATCGGTATGTTGGCGGCCTAAGTCATGACGCTTCCGAGACCCAAAGCAAGTACATGGGGCCACCCACTAAGCTACCATAACGAAGTCGTCCGGTCTCCGAGACGGACTCGGGGTTTGCGCCAATGGTCAGAAACGATCGGGAACCCGAAAGTGTGGTGGGCTTGTCGATACCGCGAAAACACTCCGCTTACCTAAACAGGACAGGCGCTCCACGCGCAATCATAAATAAAGCAGTAAAGCATGGCATAAGTACAGGATAGTAATAAAGCCCCAAACTAATTGTGGCCCCCAGTACAGTACTTGGAATCAGGTACTAAATCTATGGGGGTGCCCATACACCCCACCTGTGGTTAGCGCGCTCGATCTCGGAACAGGTGCCAAGAACTCGGGGCCCTACGGGACACTAGTGGGCGGTTAACAACCAAATAACATCTATTGCCCACCGGTGCCTCTGCATTTACCTACTGCAATTTTAGTTATTAAACAATAATTAAAGCCATGATCATCTCCAACAATAAACACACGGCAATACTCCAACAGCTGTGGTACTTGACGACACGCAACAGCACTTGAGCAAGCGACTACGACGCGCAAGTCCAACTATCTACCAAACAACAGGTAATAGGATGTGTCCAAGGCAATATAAGGCTGCAAGGGATATCACGGGTACGAAAACTAGAGAAACGCAACACAGATAGCAATAGATCAACAGGAGGGAATAAATACTATAAAAGTAAGATAGGTAGAAAAGGGGGGAGGTGCTCGCCTGAAAAACATTGCCGAAGGTTCACCGGAATCAGATCGACACTCGCATCAACTCATCGGCCTAGTCCGTGAAGAAGCAAAGCACTAGAAGAAACACCGGATGGACTATTTAATACTATGACAGAAGATCGGGCATGATGCATGTATGATGTATGGCATGGCAAGGTGCGATGCAATTAGAGCATATTAAGCGGAACCAGGGTCCCGACAATTACTTATTAAGTTCATGTTGTTTAGATACCCCGCAATTTTAAATGTTGTCTTAACATGGCAAAAGATAGCACCAGTTTGCTACACAATTTAAATGGAGACAAACTAAGACTAGAATAGCCCGCATATGGTCTCCATATTTAATTATATGGTGAATCGGCATAAGGCCCCCAAACCACATGACAATATGCATGCATGAACAAATTAATATGCGACAGTTTTATATCTAGCATTTATAAAATAGGGGCTCGGGAAAGGTTCACACATCTGGGCTCGGGAGATCTTGGTTCCGGGGATTCGGGGCCGGACTCAGGGTTCAACAGGGATCGAGGTTCAGATTCAAGATGGATAACTTGGGTCCAAGCGGTCGATCTTGCCGTCGCAAAGATCTTGTCGGGTCCGTGTATCGGGTCGGTCTTGGCGTTCGGGATGCAGAACTTGGCATTCCGCGGCGAAGTGCTTGTCGTACCGGTGGCGATCTTGGCGGTCATCGGGTCCGGGAGCGGTTCTCGGCGAACTGGTCGGTTCCATGTCGGCGTACGTGGCGTTGCGTGAAGAGGATCTCCGAGTTCAGGGTCTCGGCCACCGGATCCGTGATCGGTCTTCGGGAGCGGCTCTGAGGCATCGAATCCGGGGTGTAGATCTTGGGGTCCAGCAGTGGCTGATCTTTGTCGGCGCGCAGATGAGGTGCGCCGAGGCTGGCCGGAGCGCCTGCAGAGGAGACGGCAGCCAGACGACGGGACCATGGAGCTCTGGCGGGGCGGTCGCAAGGAGGGCTCCGGGACGGAGGAGAGTCCGCCGACGCGCAAGGCGGGAGAGGGCGAGGTCGCACGGGGAGACCGGCTCCGGCGAGGAACCGCTCGCGGGCGAGCACGGGGGGGGTGGAGAAGCGGCCGCCGAGAGAGAGGCGCTGCGGCGGGGTGGTAGAGATGGAGAGGGCCGGGCTCGGCCGGAGCGGAGCGGGCCCGAGGCGCCCAGATGCGGCGAGGGAGGAGGTCGCGCGCCGGCGCGGGTCAGTGCGGTGGGGGCGAGGGATCTGGCGGCGGCGGCTCATGGACTCGACGAGGGACGGGGAAGGGGCGACGGGGTCGGCTCGGGCGACGACACGCAGGAGGGGGAGGCCGAGAGGTCGCGGCGTCCACGACCAGAGGACGGGCGGGGGCGACCGAGGTCGGCCGGAGACGCAGATCACGGTGGCGTGGAGGAAGACGCGGGGGGAGACGAGCGCGGTAGGTGGGAGGGGATGCGGTCGCGAGGGGATCGAGGTGGTGGACCAGGGCGCGGGGACCGGGGTGGTCGGTCGGGGCTGGCTGGGGTGTGGAGAGGAGGTGGGCCAGAAGGCTGATGTGGCGGCATGGGAGTGGAGGGAGTTGGGGAAGTGGTGAGGTGGCGAGACGGGGTTGGCCGGGGTGATGTGGAGGGGGCTGGGTAGGATTAGGTGTAGGTAGGATTAGGACTAGATATTTTTAGACTAGGGTTTGGAGGTGGCCGGCTGGCTGGCTCAAGTGCTGCCTCCTAAAAATAATTACATATTTTATTTATTTAAAACAGGGCTTTTGCAAACCGTGGGTAGACAAAACGAAATATTCCGGAGACCCGGGTTTTGTGTTTGAGTAAAAACGGGGCGTTTAGAAAACACAAACAGGTTTTTCGAAAATAGTTTTATGCAAACAAATGCAAGATGACATGATGATGCTCAAATGCAATGCGGCATGCTGACATGAGCATGCGGTCATGATGATGCAATGCACAAAAACAACGCGATTTTCTAGTAGTGGTTTTGCGGGATGCCACAGGCCCTCAAGTTAATGAGGGGGAAATGAAGATCTCTCTTGGTGAAGATGTAGATAAATGCCTCGTCCTTCTACTCTCCAAAGATCAAGGACTTTGGATCGTTGGATGAAGAGATCTTGTAGATTTGGTGGATCAAATGGGGTTGGTGTTCTTGAGTAGCTCGAGCAACTGGAGGAAGAAGATAAGGGTCCCTTTTTATAGGCAGCCCCTCCACGAACCGTTTTCTGACCGTTGTAGAAAAGTCAGACCGGAGACTTCGGTCTGTAGACCAGAGATTCCGGTCTATACCGGAGACTCCGGCCAATCTCTGGACCAGCCTCCGGACCGCCCATCTGAATGACCGAGAACAATCCTGACCCAGCAACACCGGAGACTCCGGTCTTCCAACACCGGAGACTCGGGACTGAACAAGGTCCGGAGACTCCGGAGTATCCTCTGGTGCAGGCTCCGGACCCCTAGTCAGAATGTCCCAGCCCAGATCCTGGAGACCCCACCGGAGACAAGTCCGAAACTCGGACCACATCGAGACTCGGTCTTGGCGCATCGAGACTCGGGTCCGAGTTTCGAAATGTGTCAAATGAGTGCGGACTTTTCCCAAGTGTGAGGGTGATTTTCACTTATCATAATATCAACCTGTGGACAGTGACAAACTATAAAATGATCTACTTGTTGTTACCGAACACCAAAAGTGATTATGACAGTAAATGCCCTTTCAACATGACACACTTGCTTGGTGTGCTGACAGAGGGTGATCGACCGAAACCTTTCCCTTACTTTTGCCTAATCCATGAGTCACTAAAAGGGCTCCCGGCTGCGGTAGTTGGCCATACTCCCAGGCAGTCCTCGACTCTGTGTACCGGGATCCAGTTCGATGCCGAGCATCCTTCACCCGGCCACGTCCTATATGCTTGCACCATTTTCCAAAACCTTTTTCCATGCGGGTGCCGAATAAATCTTCAAACTATGGACTCATGAATCACACAAGGCAAGTTGGGGTCAAGGGGGTCCCCAAAAACCCCCGTGTGGCTGTACGCTCATATTGGTTCAAGAGGCAAGAACCTCGGGTCCTAAGGGTGGCAAGTATGGGACTGCAAAAACCACAACCCGCGTGGCCTCCCATACAAGCCTTAGAATGTTTACTTCACATCACCTGACATACCACGTTCTCCTGGTCCAACTAGGTTCATTCGAAGCTCGGAACCATGAACCAGGTGAATGAGCAGAACTACTAAGGCACGACTAAGCACAATAGATAAAGTAGCTCTAGCAGCAATCATAAAGCCAAACCCTAGTTATGCTAGGAGCAGTGAATAAGGGATTATAGGTTCAAAGGAAACATGCGTCAGATAGGATTACTCTATCTATCTAGAAAAGACGGTAGAATCGTATGCACATGAAAAGAATTTAGAATGCTTGAAAGCATAGAATTATATCATGTGTGGGGTTTCGCTTGCCTTTGCCTGTTGATACCCAATACAGATATTCGTATCCATCATCTTGACTTGTTCGACAACCACAAGGATATAGCTCTCTAGGGTTCACCTTGTTGACATTGTTCGTCGATGACCTTCGATGGTCTTGATCTTGATCTTCAGTCTTGGACTCGATCTCGATTCCGATATCGTATTATACCGGAGAAGAACCAAACACCGGAAAGGAAGGAAACAATCAACACATGGCATCGATGCAATGCTCAAGCAAGGATGATGATATGACAAGTTAAAAGTTATTGAAATTGAAACCCTAAACATGCTTGGTCATTTTAATCGGGGTCCGAGGGGTGCAAACTCTAACTCGGAGAAACCCAAAGGCATATGAGAGGGGTTGTTTTGTTGTTCTAATTAAACTTGCAATTGAAGTTGCTTATCAATGCATGATTATAATTTAATTAGGTAGAATTCATTTTTCTGAACATTTTTATATATTATTTGTATTTTACTGAATTACAGAATGAAAGTTATTGATTTTATAAGTTTTATTCATTTCCTGGAGTTATTTAATTAAATAAAACCTTTAATGCGTCACACTGACGTCGGCATAGGGGGTTGGGTGTTTTCTTACTGGGGCTGGGTCTAGCCCTAGTCACAGACAGGTGGGGTCGGGGCTCGACAACTAGCCATGCAGGCATGACTTAGTCAGCGCCCACGTCACTGCCTCGCGGGTGCCACGTCAACGCCACGGTGGTGCCACATGGGCTCGCCGGCAAGCGCATCAGCAACGACCAGGGACGGCGGAGGACGACAAGCTAGGCTGTCAGGAGTACATAGTTCGAACGAGCAGAGCAGGGCAAACCTAATAGTGGCGGCGCCACCTCGGAATGGTCACTAGAGAGGCACCGACGACGACGACGAACGGGAGGGCAAAGCGGTATCGGGGCCGGGTGGGCCGCTGCTGGGCTGCGGAGGATTGTGCTGAGCGACAGGAAAGGAGAGGAGAGAGATGGGCCGGCCTGGTTGGGGTCTGGCTACTGATTTTCTTTTCCAAAAGCTTTTTTTTTCTATTTTTGCTTTTCTCCTTGTATTTTTCAAATACAAATCTGTTTTATGTTATTTTGAAAACAGCAAAACTTTGTAAACATTTCAAACATTTTGGGGGCCCTGGTTACTTTTTGGGCTCCATATCTTTTGTGATTTCAAAATTCAAAACCATTTTGAATTTGTTTCAAATAGAGAAGGAAAGCTAGAGTTAGGGTTTAGTTAATCTTGTGTGGATTTTTATCTTAGCAAGATTATATGATGCTCATGCTATGCACATACAAACCCTAATTACTATTAGTAGAAATAGGGGTGTTACAATTCTATCCCCCTTAAAAGAATCTCGACCCGAGATTCCTAGGTAGGAAGATAGAAGGAACAGGGTCACACTAAACTTCGAGATATTCTAGAACAGTTTGATCCATGCCACCATGACGAGTGGACGAAGCGCTTCATAATCTTCGAGGTGGCTGCTCACACTAAGGAAGAGAGGGAATGACACGGAACCACAAACTAAGTATCTCATGATCAACTCATGGATAGATGTTTCGCGAACATCTCTAGAGCTAACAACATGAAACACATCAAGGTAAAGGAGGAAACAAAAGGAGATGGTTTGCAAGGTGACAGGTAGCTGGTCTTCATAAGGATTGAGACCATGGAACTTGCCGAAGAGTTTGAGTTCTGAAGGAAGGAAACTTCCAACAGAAATAACATGACCGTGTACTTCGATAGGTAACCTCTACTAAACAACTTCAGTAGAGCCTTACAGATGGAAGAGATAGATATCAACAAAACCAAACTGTTGAACTACTTTTGACACAGAAGGGTCACTCTTTCGTTCAACAGAAGGCCAAGATAGAAAGGTGTTTTGGTGGAAAGGACTCGTAAGAGTCACAAGGAACATGTAACAAGAGGAACTATTGATTACCAAAATCATGGTCGCTCTTCGAACATGTTTAAGAAAGCGAGAAGGAAACTCTTTATTCATCCAGGATTATCAAAATCTTTGACAACGATCTTGATATCACTTTACACCACCAAGATGAATAGTTTAGAAGATTCCTGATGACACGAGAAGAAAGAAACTTCATTTTCAGACTTCAACTACTTGGCATAACAAGACGCTTGCCAACGTAATGGGTTTGGAGGATCGATCGAGAGACATCTAGCAACACTACTTTAAATGTCCTCCTTGATGTTCAAAACACCGTTAGCAGGCTACTGACAGGCATTTAACCAGTCATCGAGTAAAGGTCGGACTTCGGACCCAAAGGAAGCCATAAGCACAACTCCTATATTAAGTTATAGAAGAAGCCTCATGAGGAGTGGTTGTCAATGCTGAATCTAGATGTTATGACAATAGGTCTTCCGGCTATTTGTGTCAACCACTACATCAATCTTGCCAAACTTACAAAGGAACCTATGTCAAAATCTTGAGGAACACCAACCATTACTGCTGCTTGAGATTCAGCTTTAGTTAGGTGGAATGATACTTCGGATTTAGCATGTCTGAATAGAAAGTTTGCAACATTTAACACAGAGGTAAAGTTACTAGATTCTCAAGACATGGAATATAGTGTCAAGCTCCAAATGATGAGCTAGGTTGCAAAACCCATGTACTAACAAGTTATCATAGGGCAACTGCTCCTACATGAATTATTTGCAATGGAGCACAACTGAATCCTTGTTGGGAGACATTTAGGAGGATATCTAAGTTTTGTTGGACTTCTTATCTTCCGTGAACAAATCAATCAGTGGCTTGGTGTGCTTGGAGGATCTTCTCGAGATGTGAAGGTATCAACCTACCATATCAAGATTTCTTCGCACATGCTTGACTAATTTGAAATGATTTCCGAGGAAACAAAGACAACTCTACTCGAATCCACGGCGACATCTTTCAACATTTGCACGTGAACTAGAGAAGATTACTTCTAACATCTAGAACACATACTTCAAAATAACACAAGGATGGTTCTCAAAAGTTTCCAACATTAATGCCAAATGTTCCATATGAATCTTTTCTAGCATGGAGAAGGTAAGTATGTCATTGATGGGCTCAATAACAGACTTATCTATACACTCCAAGAAGACGGACTCACATGTTGTATAAACAAGGCATAGATATTGGTTAGACCAGTGGACAAGAATATGCACTTAGGTGAGACATCACAAATAAATACACCATCAGATAGTCCTTGGAACTGAGTTTGATTTGACGATAGCCCAAATCAAATCAAAGGCAGGAAGGATAAAATATCCACAAAGGAGTTACTATCTTGCTTCAACACGAACACAACTAGATATCCCTTTAAGAAGAAACTGAGTTGGATGGAACTTTTGTCTTACAACTATCCAAGTTGTTGTTTAAGCTCAACCAACTTGTTCAGGGGTATCCAGTACGGATCCTTGGAGAAAGAGAAGTTCAGGGAACTTGCTTGCTCAAGAACTTGACAACACGGTCATGTGGCAACATGGCGATACTTCTAGTAGACATCTAGAATATCACGCACCACCGATATGTCACTTAGCTCAAGAGGAAACTTGCTTGGTAAGGCAAGAAGATAGTCTTAGAGCTTCGGCATGAGCCTAACTCTTTGATTGAAGAGGGTGTACCAGAATATCGGACTTGGTAGCACAATCAAACTTTGCGTAGTGATAGGGTTAACCAATCACGCTAAAAATGACACAAATGTCCTTTGAGTTTAAAGCAATGGAAATTGCTAATAATCTCAGATGACCACATTATTATGCACACGATTCATTCAAGAGAACGAAAGCTCGGGAAAAGGGTGGGTAATATGTGTAAGAGTGTCACTTCATTAAGGGGTCCTGAAACTCAGCACGACGAGTTAATTGGATAAAACTACCATAATTCGGGCTCTAACTACGGGTCAGTACCAATATTGGTAATTTTGGCAAGTCAGGACCAGCTTTTAGGTCACAACGTTGCAGATCGAACTAATTCACAGCTAAAAGCATTTTAACGGCATTACTAGCAGTTGGGGCCCACTTGAAAGAGCTGACTAGTCAACAAATCAATCAAAGGATAGCGATATGTTAAAGAGTTATAAAATCTGGACCTTTTCATAAATTTTCAACGCACATAAAAAAACAACGTCTGAGCCCGTCGTGCTCGGCCAGTCGAGAATGCCCGCCGCCCCTCTCCATGAGCAGCATGCGCCGCTCCCATTCTCCATCATCGTTCATGTACGCCAAGTCTTGGAAGGAGTCGAGCCAGCTGGCCGCCGCAGCGAAAGCATGAGCACGGCAAGTAACATCAAATTCAACAAGGCTTCTCCCGCTAGACTCTGGAAATTGTTCTATTGTGTCATCATGCGCGTCCACAGGCCAAGTGTTGCTAGCTGCAGAGCTACTGGCAGTCGGACTTGTTTTCCAGAGGTGGCGGTGGCGACGATGGCATGGACTCCCCGGCCGGGCGGTGGATGTGCAGGAATTGGTGGTGGACTTCTCCTCATTGAGCCCCATGAGCTCCGCGTATAGCTGCTCCGATTCGTGTGTGACTGTGTGAGGGTCCCGTCGTCTTTGACCGTGGCGAGGTCTGTGTCGATGTGTCGAGCGCGGGCGCCGGGAGAGGTGGTGGATCAACTCCGGAAGAGCTGTCGGTGGTGGCGATGCCGTCGTCGGCGGCAGGATGAGTCGGTGGCGTGGTGTTCAGAAGGTACTACCTCTTCTTGAGCTTGGTGTTCCAGTGGCTCTTGACATTGTTGTCTGTCCGGCTGTGGGGCTTGTCCGCGAGGACCGACCACCTGCGGTTGGAAACCACGTACAGTACGAGAGTTCCGACAACAGGTGATGATCGGTTAAAAAATTAGCTCTGTCATCAAATGTTTATTGATGAAGAGAGATTGATGCAAGCACGTAAGTAGTTCGTCCGTGATCCATACTTGCTTCCGATTTGGGCGTAGAGGGACAGTATGAGGCAGTCCTCCTCGTCGGTGACGAACCCGCCGTGCCGGAGCGCCGGGCGGAGGTAGTTGAGCCACCCAGCAGCTCTTCCTGCAGCGCCTAAGACCTAAGACAGGAACGCATAATTCAGTTCCCTGCTCATGTATATCATCGTTCCTGACCGTCCTCCGCCAGGCGTGTCCTTCCGGAGCATGCCCACGAGATCGCTGTCAGGACGCCCTGAGCCTATCCTTTGAAAAATTGCAAAAAGGTCCAAAGTCAAAAATTGTTGACTATTCAGCTCTTTCAAGTGGACCCCAATTGCCAGTAGTGCTGTCAAAATGCTCTTAGCTGTGAATTAGTGCGATCTGCAACGTTGTGACTCAAAAGTTGGTACTGACTCGCCAAAATTACCAACGTTAGTACTAACTCATAGTGAAAGCCCGAAATTTGGTAGTTTTATCCAATTAACTCCAGCACGACCTCTTAGTATAAAAGAGTGTGACACTTTAAGGTAGAATAGGAAGAAGCTAATCCATGCCTCTTGATCTGCAGATTACAACACTTTGACCTGGTCTTAGAAATGACGAGGTACTGGAGTTTGTTTCTCCTGACATCCCGAAATGGTTTGTCTTGACGGACCACAAGAGTATCTTGCATCGAAAGACACCGATACACATTTACTACTTGGCTACCAACTGGTAGACAAAGGTCAGAAAACAACAAGGGAAGAAGAACATGCTCAGGTTGGAATCCCGAGATGTGGATGCATAGATTATCAACCTTCCGAAAACCAATGCATAGAATAGGTAAGGTGTGGCAGAGTCACGAGTATAGAAGTAGGACTCACAAGGAGCACTCTTGTCGTGATCTATTTGGTTCCATTAAAGAACTTCTATCATAGCATGTGATAGGGGAAGTCCTTTATCGTCACTTGTTCAATAGCGACAATATCCACAAGCTTGAAGGCTATACTAGAAGGTACTAACCATCCTGAGGTAATGTGTGAACATTAACCACAGGTTTCAACAGAATGGATCTTGAGTTAAAGGTCAGCTTCATGTGCAGGATTCACAACACTAGAATCTAGTACAATTGGCAATCTTAAGTTCAAGTCCAAGGGTTAAAACCCAGAGAAAAAAATAACTACTACTTTAGTGACTTAGCGTACACTACAAGATAGTAATCACGAGGTAGCTTCCAAGAGAAGAAACAACTTTTGAAGTACCCGAAAAAATTAAAAGGAGGCACACGAAACGAAAGGATACCTCGAAGCCTAGAACAGAACACTGTGGAACCATCAACATGAGGTTATGGATCCATAAAATAGAGAGATTCTGGCAGAAATAAATCTCTCAGAAGAAACAGAACAAGTGAATCAAGAAACACACACAACTGACTCTAGAAAACACAACACTAGGTCCAATGGTTGAGAAACTACATGCCTGAACAGGCACCTAACTTTGAAGAAAGAGACGAGATAGCGAAACTTTTCCAAATCAACACAAGATAAGATAACCCAGAGTTAGAACGAAACTGGATAAGAAGAAAAAGAAGCATACCTGAGTTTTCGCGGATAATTTTCATCTTTGAAAATAGTTTTCACAAGCACTAGACTCAACATCGACCAATAGAAAGGGTTTCCTACTTTCGGTACTGCTCTGATACCAAAACCTGTGACACCCCCGGGATTAAGGCTAGACAAATCCCAGACCACCGTCTAAACATAAGCCTAACCTAATCTCGAAAGCGTACAGAGAGAAATCGGTAACACAACAGTGACCCTACGACTCAAAAATTATTACAGCAAGATCATAACTGAGCGAAGAACCAAAATATTACAAGCAGAGGTCACTGACCACAAACATCAAACGACGGAAGTCAAATTATGCTATTAAGTATAGCAAACTTAACGCATGGCCTAAGAGGCCTGAAGCATAACGATGACGTCCAATCCATAGATCCTAGACTGCCGGCCGGGAACTCCAAACTACTCGTCGATGTTGATGCCGTGAGGAACTCATCTTCAACAGTAACACATACTCTGCTGCAAAAATATCAACGAAGCAAGGGTGAGTATAGGGTGTACTCCTCAAGACTTATGGCTGGTGGAGTTGTTTTGCATAAAGCCATCTTTTTTTATAAAACAAGAGGGAGAAGAAGATCGTCTAAAGTAACACCCTCGCCTGATAAGGCTGAGTTCATGTGTATAGTGCCAATCCCTGGATCGGTTCACTGGCACACACAGTACAAAATGATACCAAATATAACTGTGCATCATAAATACAACAAATATGATCCAAAAT